>CM048844.1:31284427-32650975 GCA_026545765.1 Plantago major | reverse complement strand
TATAGTCATTGCAAAGCAAACACTTATAGGCAACTGTCTCCTATCAAAATTGATTGGGAATTTGGTTTCGTCAGATGGACTCATCATCATTATAGGTATGAATACCTTTTTCCCTACATTCATACCATATAACATATTTGCTTCTATAATATGCTTCCCCAGATTTGTTACTATATGCCTTGTTCCATTACATAGTTCGTTAGCCTGATCGATATTACGCAACAACATAATCATGCATCCAACTTTCAGAACAATTCTATGATTAGGTAGTCCTGAACAATTGATATTATTCAGAATCTCAACTGAGAACACTTCTGATAGATCATCATCTACATTATCCACTTTGCTTAAACTACCAGCGCTCAAATATTCGACAGACTCACCGGGCATTCCAGACATAACATATTCATTAATCTCATGAACAATATCATTTGTGGGTGCAAGAATTGCCCGATTAATGAAGTAATCTGGATCAAGCGAAGGATTGGCAAAGTGCTCTAGTAATGATGGGTAAGTTTTATTGACGATGGTAGATATATGATTACCTACCTCTATGATGAGTAAATCCTCGGGAAGTTTAATATCAACCTCACTATCAATTGTTTCAATATATATATATATATATATATATATATATATATATATATATATATATATATATATATATATATATATATATATATATATATATAAGAAATGGTCTTTAGTTAATTTATCTATAAACGGGACTGTTTTGCAATTTACCATTAAACATGTGTATTTAACCTATTTTTGCGGATCCTCTTGCGGATCCGGGTCAGTACCACTTTCATCACGGGTCAGGTTTATAAGGCTCTTTTCTTTCTTCCTTTTTAGACAGTTTCTTCACCTGTCACTACTGCTCTCCTGCTCAAATCTGTTAGAAACTTGTTTGTAAGTGTTTTGTTATAGTTATCGTTGTGTGATTTCGTTTGTTTTTCAGTTTTTTGTGTTCTAGGGTTTTGTCCAGTTTTTTTTTTCGCGATTTTTTTGTTGTATGAGGCGTAATCATGCTTACATATGAATTGAGCAATGTTTTCATTCAAAATCCGACCTCAATCATCAACTCAGATATGAAAAAAATAAGGTATACAACATTTTTAAATTCTTTCGTATGTGGCTATATTCTCAACCATATTGCCCATGTTCTTTGAAATATGTTATATGTTTTCATTCATAACCTGATAGTCATTTTATGCTTTGTTCTTTACAATATTACCTTGAGTTTTGGGCTAGACTGTATTTTCCTATGATCTTACGTATATGCACTATCTTCTCACCAATATACTCTATGTCCTCAGCAATATCCACCATGTTTACGTATATGAACATCTTTTTTTTTTGCAGTGTAATCCATATTCTCTACCATTTAGCCTATATGACTGATAATATGGAATTGTTTTTTGTTAACATCTGATTTTTCTATATGTCACGTTCTTATAATATATTGATGAGAACATATATGAATTGCCTGGTAACATATGGGATATATGGTTGAGAACATAGAAAAAAATGATTGGTAACATAGATTTTATTATTATTTTATTTTATGTATATAGGTGTTGTTTTAGAGAAGAAGTGTAGGGCAAGTAAGGGCAAGATATTCAAGTCTAATGATATGAGTTTGAGAGTATGGCGTGGGAAGAGGGGGCATGACACATGTTGTGTCTATTAAGTTTAAGGAGGACAAAGATGAGGAGGAGCATGTTGTTCTTAAAAAAAAGAGTACCATATGGCAGCCTAGAAAAATTATATGGTTTGATATATGAACTGAGTTAAATGCAATGGATGAACAGGTGGAGAGGGCTGCTGGAAATAGGAGACATAAGAAATAACGTAGCATATGTTTTTTCTCTGTGTCAATATAATCTTGTGTTTTGGTATCATGGATTAGTATGTTGAAAACATGGATGTAATAGTTGGGAACATATCTGAGTATCTAAGCAACATAGAACATGGTTGTAAATGTATAGAACATGGATGAATATGTTGAGATCATGAATGAATATGTTGAGATCATAGATGAATAAATAACATTGAAATACAATGCCTTTGAAATATTCAAACTCCATGTAGAGAACATGTACATAAGATTTTCATGTTGACAGAGCAACAATTACTACACGGCAATCATGAGGTATTAACATGGGTGATTTGGTTGAGAACATAGGTAGTTTGGTAAACAATATTAGTCCATGTTCTAAACATAATCGTCTATGGTATCAACATATTCATCCATGAACTCAACAATTTGTAAAGACCATGAACTCAACATATTTAAAAACCATAAAAATGATCCAAAAAACAAGATTATATTCAAACAGAACCTAGATCATTCACAACATATAAAATCATGATACAAAAAACAAGATTATATTCAAAATGGAACCTATATAATTCGATTACATGTTGTACTACTGTTCATACATCTGTAAAAAAAGGAACATATAATGCTATTTCTTCTGTCTTTTTCCAAACCTCTTCTTGATCTCTATCTACTTAATTTCAGGTTTATTACCTCTTTTGCTCATCTGTTGCATTTAACTCAACATTCCTCTTCTTCGCCAATGCTCTTGCCTCCCTCTCCTTTATCTTTTCATTAACACTTTTGTCGTATAACTTCCTCAACACAGGAAGGATAGTTCTGAGTTTGTTACTTGAATAACTTTTCTTCTTCTTCCTCTTCTTCTTCTTCTTCTTCTTCTTCTTCTTCTTCTTCTTCTTCTTCTTCAAGTTGATGCATTTAGTAACCTTGTGACTGCATAAACAACGCCGTCAGATCCTTATGAAAACATGATTACACCTTGTGAATGCATAAACAACAACAACAACATCAATGAACAACTATTTCATAACAAACATAGTAGATATTGTTGAGAACATATGGTATATTGGTGAGAAGATAGCTCATATACGTAGAAACATATGAAATACAGTAAAAAACAAAATTCAACATAATATTGTTGAAAAACAGAGTACAAAACGACTGTAAGGTTTTGAATGAAAATATAGGACATATTCCAAAGAACATAGGTAATATTCTTGAGAACATAACACATATAGGAAAGAACATAGAAACGTTGTATACATTTTTTTCCAAATATGAGTTGATGATTGAGGTCAGATTTTGAATGAAAACACCGTCCGATCCTTATTCAAGCATGATTACACCTTGTGAATACAACAACAACAATAACAACAATGAGCGACTATTTCCTAGCAAACATAGTAGATATTGTTGAAAACATAGGGTATATTGGTGAGAAGATAGTACATATACGTAAAAACATAAGAAATACAGTAAAAAATAGAATTCAAAATAATATGTCGAAAAACAGGGCACAAAACGACTATCAGATTTTGAATGAAAACATAGGACATATTTTAAAGAACATATGTAATATTATTGAGAACATAGCACATACAGGAAAGAATATAGAAAACGTTGTGTACATTTTATTTTCAGATTGGAGTTGATGATTGAGGTCAGATCTTGATAGAAAACACTGTCTGATCCTTATGCAAGCACGATTACACCTTGTGAATGCATAAACAACAACATCAATGAGCGACTATTTTCTAGCAAACATAGTAGTTATTGTTGAAAACATAGGGTATATTGGTGAGAAGATAGTACATATACGTAAAAACACATGGAATACAGTAACAAAAAAAATAGAATTCAAAATAATATGTCGAAAAACAGAGCACAAAACAACTGTTAGGTTTTGAATGAAAACATAGGACATATTCTATAGAACATAAGTAATATTATTGAGAACATAGCACATACATGAAAGAACATAGAAAACGTTGTATACCTTTTTTTTTTTCCAGATCTGAGTTGATGATTGAGGTCAGATCTTGATAGAAAACATTGTCCAATCCTTATGCAAGCATGATTACACATTGTGAATGCATAAACAACAACAACATTAATGGGCAACTATTTCATATCAAACATAGTAGATATTGTTGAGAACATAGAGTATATTGGTGATAATATAGTACATATACGTAAAAACATAGGAAATATAGTAAAAAACAAAATTCAAAATAACATGTCGAAAAACAGAGCACAAAATGACTGACAGGTTTTGAATGAAAACATAGCACATTTTCCAGAGAACATAAGTAATATTCTTGAAAACATAGTACATACAGGAATTAACATAAAAAGGATGTATACCTTATTTTTCAAGAACTGAGTTGATGATTAAGGTCAGATCTTGAATAAAAACACTGTCTGATTCTTATGCAAGTATGATTACACCTTTGAATGCATAAACAACAACAACATCAATGAGTTACCATCAAAACACGAAAATATAGATAAATAGTTCTAGATCTACAATTTTTCGAACTTGATTTTTCAGATCTATGTGGATTCAAAGTTATTTTATCATTCGAAACATGAATCAACTATGTATCAGTCTGTAATTAATCATAATATCAACTATATAGCTTGATTTCTCGATCAAATCGGTTGAAAACGTTGAAAAAAATCACAAATTCGTTCGAATCACGTCTAACCTTTTTTGTAGTTCATTTTTTACTGCAGATTCCTGAAGAAATAGCAGCTAACATTGCCGATCGATCGATTGTAGCATTTTTTCGGTGAATTCACGGTTGAATCGAGCTTTTTCTCTTGAGAATTTAGAGAGAGAAAGAAGCACAGATGTAAATGGCGATTTGTGATTATTTCTGTTGATTTCTAGCATATATATACCGACCCATATCATAGACGGTCCGACCCACCTTCTTGCCATTGGGTTGGGGTGTTTTTGGCAAGTGGTTTTTTATTGGGGTTAATATGTAATATATAGAAACTATGTTTCTATGTCTCTATATATATATACTATTCCCTCTCTATTTACCTTTTCAAATACTAACAATTTTTTATCAATCAAACAACATAAAAATCAATCAAATAACCTTATAAAAATAAAACACATTAATTATTTCTTACACAATCTATATAACAACCTTGTAAACTTTTAACTGTATTCAAACACTATTCACCATCTTAAACATTTTATTAACTCAATTTTTTAACTTTATAATAAAGTTCATGTATTTTGTAATAATGTTTTTCCTTTTCTGTTCTTTTTGTTTATTATTATAAATATTTTCCTCTCTTTATCCTAAAAAAAGAAAAATATGCCAGTACTAGTATAAGAGTGATTGCGCAGTTTGTTCTCCCCATAAATATCCTTTTCCCCGTCATTTTCGTCAATTTCTGGCCACTGTCTTCTCCGATATACACACAGTAACACGCTGAATTCAGAGGAGGAACACAGAAACCTATAGATCTGAGTCATTCACCAGCATCCGGTAAGTTCATTGGTATTTTATAACGTAGTTTACTTAAAGTCTTTGCCGTCTGTTCGATACGAGCTCTAGAAGTTTCCTTTAATGCAATGGAAATGGCGTCGAGTAAGGGTTTTAGGGTTTGGAAGCTGTTAGTTAGTATCTCAAAAGCTGTTAGTTACCATTTTCAGCAGCGAATTCGTTATTTATGTACATTGGCCTGAATTTCGGGTGTTGCTGCCGTTCAGTGTGGTTGAGTATCTGAAACAGTAAAAGTCTACTTATGGTCACTTGCAGAGAATTTTTTTACTGCTTTTTGGTGGCTTATCCGCGTAATCGCGTTCGTGTTAGGGTTACTATATGAATTTGGCTGTGTTTATATTTGTGTTGTTTCATATAATGTGTGTAGGTGTAGCATATGATAAATGAGTTACTTACTGGTAAAATATTTACAAGGACAAACCAATTGACACAATGTGCCTTGGTATGGGGCAAATGTGTGAATGATGGCAGTGTATGTTTGATGTTTTCTGAAAAAAATTGTATTGTATGAAACTGCACAAGTTTCAATAAGAGTGTAAAATGGTAGTTTCATGTTCAATGCATCTTATTGTACCATGTCAGCAAAATCAGTTTTATCCTTAGTTGAGCATGTATGACGTGTGCTTGTAGGGTCGCTATGTAAATTTTTGTGTGCTTGGCTGCTGATTGTGCTGCATTGCTGAGTGGTTATTGTTCTGATGTGGAGATTTAACTTTAAACATAGATTAACACAATAGGTCCTTTTATATTGAGCTTGAATTTCCCATGTTTTAGCAGTCAGGGTTACAAGAGTTGTGATTGCCTCTCTATGTGTAAAACTTGTGTCACTGTTCATGATATGAATTAGAGTGTCAAACATCTCATCTAGTATACATCAATACTAAAATTTTCCATTTCCCAGGTGTGCTTTTAGTTAAAGTGTAATGGCAGCATTGGAAACCGAAAATCTGGGAACTGGACAAGTAACTCTTGGATCCTTACTGAAGCAGTTGCAGGTGAGTAGTTCTCGAATGATATCATCTTGATGCTTATATTTCAGTCATTCTTACATTGCTGGAACTTCATAGTGTTCACAGTTTCACACTTCACACCTTTCCTTTCTTATGCAGCAAATTTGGGATGAAGTTGGCGAAAGTGATGAGGCACGGGACAAAATGCTCCTTCAGTTAGAATATGATTGCTTGGATGTATATAGGAAAAAGGTTGACATGGCTGTGAAATCCAGAGCACAACTTCTTAATACATTGTCTGGTGCTAGGGTCGAACTAACAAATCTCCAGATGGCACTTGGAGAGAAGAATTACGTGGGAATTGTAAGTATCTGCACGTCTCATATGGAGATAGATCATTACATATTTGCTTTTGTGAATTCCTCATTAAGACAATTGCACTAGCCGTGGTTCCATGGAACTTTATGCATATCATAGCACTTGGTTTTGTCATATAGTATTTCTTAGCAGTAGCTTTACCAGTATAATGACGTTCTGATGTCTCTCACAGCCTGAAAAGACATCGGGAACAATCAAAGAACAGTTAGAAGCTATAGCCCCGGCATTAGAAAATCTATGGAAACAAAAAGATGAGAGGGTGAAAGATTTTTTTGAGGTTCAGTCTCAGATACAGAAGTTACTTGCAGAAATTGCTGGGTCCAGTGAACAGGTGCAGAATCCAGTTGTGGACGAGTCCGATCTGACCCTGCAGAAATTGGATGAATATAATGCTCAGCTCCAGGACCTTCAAAAAGAAAAGGTGGCTGTCTGGCTTATTATAAATCAACTACTAGCAATGTTATTCTATTTCTCTCAGCACTCAGCAGTGATAATTTTTTTTCAAAATTTATTTAATTATTCTTGCAGAGTGAGAGGTTGCACAAGGTTTTTGAACTTGTGAGCACTGTACATGATCTTTGCGCAGTCCTTGGAGTGGACTTTTTAACCACTGTTACAGAAGTACATCCCAGTCTGAATGACTCTACGGCTGTACAATCTAAAAGCATAAGCGACAATACCCTGTTGAGCCTGGGTAAGACTGTTCTAGTGCTAAAGGAAGATAAGAAACAGAGACTACAAAAGGTAACACATAAGCTCTATGCTGACTTTTTGGCAATAAAAATGCCTCGAATCTCGATGACCTACTTGCATAAATTATAACCTGAAATGCACACATGAAGCACTCAGAGAATTCCATTTCTCACTGGGGCATGGTAAAATGTTATGTTTACTGTTAATTAATTGAGAGATTTTGTGACAATATTATGTTACTTTGGGACATTACGTGGTTGCAATGTTTCTTGCTCGGCATTAGCATCAATGTACTGTGAAAAATATCTGTAATATGGTCATATCTTCTTACAATCTATGTACAGAAAAGTAACACTACCGTATGACTCATCTCTTTCTATAGCTTCAAGTATTGGCTTCCCAGCTCGTTGACCTCTGGAATTTGATGGATACACCACCTGTAGAGCGTAGCCTATTTGATCACGTCACATGTAATATTTCAGCTTCAGTGGATGAAGTTACTGTTCCTGGAGCTCTTGCTTTGGCTCTAATTGAACAGGTAGCTGGCGTATTTCCTTCTTAATTGCTAAATTTGCATGTAGATATGTGAGCTCTTAGTTAATTGCTCATTCCTTGGCTTGGAAGGTTGAAGCGGAAGTTGAGAGGCTTGATCAGCTTAAAGGAAGCAGAATGAAGGAAATTGCCTTGAAGAGGCAAGATGAGCTGGGGGAAATTTTTGCTCATGCACATATAGAGATTGATCTTGAGGCTGCACGAGAAAAAATATTGTCACTCATTGATTCTGGAAATGTTGAACCTACTGAGTTATTGGCTGATATGGATAGTCAGATAGTAAGAGCAAAAGAAGAGTCTCTGAGCAGGAAGGATATATTAGATAAAGTTGAGAAGTGGATGTCAGCTTGTGAAGAAGAAAGTTGGCTTGAGGATTACAGCAGGGTAATTTCTTTTCCATTTCATGTGCATTTTTTGTACTTGATGCATCTGATCTGATAGACATCAAGCCATTAGTTAGGAAGGGAACATAATTTGAAAACGAAAGTGCTATGTGTAAATTCTTGAGCTGCCCTTGAACTGGGGCAAATTTCTCATCCTGTATTCTTTTTTCCTCGATGTCTTGGGCTCTTGGCAGCGTCATACCTGCATTGTTTATTTCATGTAATTGTATTGTGTTTCTGTCTATGATTTCATAGGCACATATTCGCTGACTATATGTCTTCACTCTTTTCATAGTCAATCATATGCATATTTTCTTTTCTTTTCCTGGATCTTGAGTAAATCGAATTAAATGAATGTTTTGTTGGTGAAACAGGATCAGAACAGGTATAATGCGAGCAGAGGTGCACATTTGAATCTGAAGAGGGCAGAAAAGGCAAGACTCCTTGTCAATAAAATTCCAGGTATTTCCTCGGAGCATGAGATACCAAATCTCCAAAAATTCTAACATGTTTGAACTTTGAAGTCATTTTATTCTAGATGCATTATTGTTTTCATATTGTTCTTGTGAAAATGGGAAGTTCAATAATTAGATCAGATCTTTCGAAACATGCAAATTTGGCGAATTATGATAGAGGGTATTTCTGTGTCCTTTTTGCAGTGTTTTATTGGGAGTTACATGGGCCATATTAACAGTTTAGGTTTAGGACATGAACATGGTTGCTGATGAATGGCCTCTTGTGATGGGGATTATGTTTTATTCTGATTGGGATGGATCCTCTACCCCATTTATATACCGATTTTATACCCCAACAATTTAGAAGATAACTGGAGTACCATATTAGCCTGTAAGAAGGTGACTATCCATCTCTTATCTTCTCTCTTTAATCTTCTCAAAATAACTAAGTTAATAGACTTTGATAGTTTGATTGCTTCTTAACAATCGAGGAATCCCATCATTTACTATCCAATCCTTCTAATAGACTATTAATTGCAGCTGCTAAATATAAGTATCTAATCGATGTATTTTGGAGATATTCTTCCCAGTTACTTTTGTTCTTCAAATTTCTCCGAGTCACTATTTCAGCCTCTCATGAGAGGATGAAAAGTGATTCACAGAATTTTGAAGAACAAAAGTAATTGGAAAAAGATGCTACCAAAATAGTTTTACTAAATTCTTGATTCTTCGTATATGGAACTATTATAAGGATTGGATAGTAAACAACCGGATTCAACGTTTGCTCGCTAGCAATCAAACTATCAAATTATATTTTTACTTGGTTATTATGATTTATTAGAAGAGGAGAGATGGACAATCATCTTATTACTTGCTAATGGCAGTTATTATCTTCAAAATTGTTGGGGTTAATTAAGTGGCCTAATCAAAAGAGTGGGTGCATTCTGATTCCTGTGTTACAATCTTAAGATCTTTGGTATGTGCTATTAAGTTTGCCCTTTCTTCCAGAAAATTGTCTATTTAAAATTTAGCTACTTGTGAAAAAGATATATGCAATTACCCATGACCGTTTAGCCTTCTTGCTGGAGATTCTCCATATAGAAACCGGATTCAAGGCTGAAAGGCTTTGTAGAAGAGGATTGGGTATTTTGGGATGTGAGTATCGATATTTTGTCATCCAAGTCTGATGTCCTTGAAAACTTGCATTTTTGAACTAGATTGTCAATAGCTGTGTTATTTAACCATTAGATGTGTTTAAATTTTAATCCTGTATCCTGAGTGCTCATTACTCTGCTAGTAAACTGGCCAATAACATGTGAACATATAGTGTTAAAAGTTCAAATTTTATCATGGCATTGAACCAGCTCTTTTCATACTTATTGGCATCACACCTGTGCTGCTTTTGGCCATACAGCCCTTGTTGACAGCTTAATCGCCAAAACTCGAACTTGGGAGCAAGAGCGTGGCACGACATTCACTTATGATGGTGTTCCTCTACTTGCGATGCTGGATGAGTATTCAATGCTCAGAACCGAAAGAGAAGAGGAGAAGAGGAGGCGGAGGGTAAGTCTATATTCATACAACCGGTATAATTATGCTCGTGTATAACCCTATTACTGATACTTGCTCGAACCATATACTGAACTCACCTTTGGTGGTGCCTTTCTTTCTGATCAACGCTTGTTTATGTGACTTACACGTACATACTATAACCCCTTAGAGTTTGCCGGTAATCATTTGATTGCGAAAATTTAAAAGAACATTTAGTCCTACATGGCATAGGCCCTAGGTAATGGACATAATGGTTAGGTGGTGATGTTATTTTGTTACAGTTTGGGACACATTAGCTGTGTCATTACCCTTTTAAGTATTGCCTTGCCCGGATTAGCAACTATATAAAATCTGCAAAGAATCTCTAAACATTCTTCTATCCTTTCCAGGACCAGAAAAAGTTGAATGAACAGATTTTTGGATCAACACCAAGCCCAGCTCGACCACTTACTAGCCAGAAGGTGATGGGTCCACGAGCCAATGGGGGCGCGAATGGAAGTGCTAGCAGAAGACTCTCTCTCAATGTAAATGGAACCAGATCGGTGAATAGAGAAGGGAGGAAAGATGCAAGGCCAGTCGCTCCAGTTAACTATGTAGCCATGGGAAAAGATGATGCTGCATCACACATTTCCAGGGCTGAACCTTCTCCCATCACACCTTAACCCTGTATAATACAACCATGAAGCTGTTTTAAGTGCATGCATCTTTGCGATATGAACGTTTTACAGTTCTTGTAGCTGCCTTGAGAGTACATTTGCTGGAGCGGCTTACATAGAGATTCCTTCGATACTTTCGCAGCATACATGTATCATGTATGTGATCTCTAGTTCGTACATGTATATGAGAATCAGTGTATCCGATATGGCATAGCTAAATACAGTCATTTGGACCTGTTCTAAAGAATCCAACCTTGCAGCTTTCGATAAAGCTGTTCTTCCTATGGTGATGTGATGTCAAACGAATAGTGTTAACAATTTTCCGATTACACTTCATGAAAATATCACAAAGATATAAAGGGATCTCGGTTGCAACAACTCAACAACTCCTCGTATGGTATGAGTGGGTATGGTATGTGAGTGGGTCTGTATGCAGCCAAACGAACACGAACATGAAAAATTAGGAGTCAAGTATTGATGTCATAAGATACCCGTTAATGTAATGTGGAGCCAAATGATCACGAAATGAAATTCGAAGCAAAGTATTGATATCATAAAATATTCCCCATATTTCACTAAATAGTAGTACTATAAAATTTCACTTTTTGATATTTCTTTTTAGTCTATTACAAAGTTTCGTGAAACGTTTCTCGGAGATACCATGTCAACATCACATATTTAATTAACAAACATTATATGTTCAACTTCAAATATTTAAATAGTAGTACATTTTTACGGTCAATGTTTTTGAATAGCGCATCAAGTCAATGTTTTAACTCTCTCAATCGCAATGACCACGAAACGTGCTGATTGGTATTGAATTTTAGATGCGCGATTTGGAAATTCATTTCTTCAACGAAATGCATATTCATGTGCTATTCGGAATGGCAACTCACTCGAATTGCACGACCCGAGAGATATGTGATTGAAACGAATTGCACACTATATATCACATGACACTGCGGTTAACCATTAAATAGCACATCAATACACAAAACCAATCACTACTACTTATGTGTATAATAGACATGCACTATAATTTTATTGTCGACAATTTTAAATATGTAATTTTATAATTAAACACGAAATATTTGTAATTAAATATGTGACGTTTGATATGTATTTCCTCGACGATCTCCCAAAATTTGCTCCATACATACACCATAATGCTTGCTACTTCGTCCAAACAAGATCCAATAGCAAATAGTAATTTTAAGAATGTGGTATGTTAAACGCAGAACACTTTTTACTAAACGTAGAACACTTTTTTATATATTGCAAAAGGCCCTTCAACTGATAAAAATATAGAATTAGTCCCATTTTTCGGAAAATTTCTCAAAATATCACATTTTCAAAAATATATAAACGTATATACACTACAGTATCATAACACAACAAAAATCAATGTCGTACAATCATTAATCATATTATGCCGATAATGAAGAAGTATATATTTTTTTAATTTGATATTTATATTGTTTATAATTATTTTATTGCGTTCGTATATTAAATCAACTAATATTTCACCAAAAATTCAAAAAAAAAATAAAAAAAAAGGACCAAAAACACGTTTGGTAGCCCCAATTTTCTTGGAATAGCCGTCCGGCATTGGGGATGCTGCCATTCGTCTGGCGGCCCTCGGTCGCCAGATTAGCGCTAGCGGACTTCACCTTGAAGGTTGCCGGTAATGGTTAGCGACCTCGTGCTAAGGCGTTTGGCAGCCTTGAGGTCTACCAGATTAAATTTTGTCCGTTTTGTGAGTTTTTTTCGATTTTTTTAAAGTAATTAAAAATATTGTTTTACTGTGTATGGTTTGATTAAATTTGTTTTTTTTTTTATTTATAACATCGCTCTTAAATTTTAATTATGTTTGTTTGAAGATCATAATCACCTTCATGTTCTTCAATTATGTTTGTTTGAAGATTCGAAAACAAAGATGTATGTTAGAGAGTTGAAATGCATAAATAAAAGTGTTTTTGGATAAAATCACCTTCGTGTTCTTCGTGTTTTTCTTTTTAAGTTTTTTCGATTTATTCATTCGGATGATAAAATTAATTCGAATAAACTTGTTTGATGTTTTTAGGTAAAATAGTAATTTTTTTCAAATTATTGAACCATTTTGTAAATTATAATAATAGTGGTATTATATATAATATGTAAAAATTTGTTCTGCGTTTAGTAAAAAGTGTTCTGCCTATAACATTCCTGATAAAATCATAATTTTCAAAGGAAACAACAAGGAGAACACACGGTACAATTGGGCAAACCTTTTCCTGCAAGTTAAAAAAAAAAAAAAAAATCTGCAAATTTCATTCCCCTTTTCTAACTCTCTGAGACTTTGATCGACCACAGCTATGGCGAACAGCGATAATGAACCGGCAAAGTTGCTTCTACCTTACCTCCAGCGAGCTGATGAGTTGCAGAAACACGAACCTCTCGTTGCGTACTACTGTAAGCTTATCTCCTCTAATTCCTTGCCGTTATTTTCTTCGATCAATCTCCGAATCGCAATATCATTTCATTTTCTGTCCAGTAATCTGATTACGATCATTCTAATTTCATATTTGCTTATAGTTTTGCTTTTGGCTTTGGATGCAATTTGATTATTAGGTCGATTATATGCTATGGAACGAGGGATGAGGATTCCTCAGAAAGAGCGTACTAAAACTACCAATGCCCTTCTTATTTCCCTCATCAATCAGCTCGAAAAGGTTCATTCAATTCCTTTGCTTGACTTTTCGACTTTGTTCTGTGATCATCGTATAACTTTTTCCCCTGCTACTTCGGTTATACTTATCGAATCGTCTGTACAAGTCCATTACCATGTTAATCCAGTGTATATGTTGAGGTAACCAACATCAGGACTACTATTTTGTTTTTTATTTTCGACTGGTGGTGTCTTTTAGGAATTTGTTACATTTTGTGTTGCTTCTGTGCTTGTAGATGTAGGTTTTTATCGGTTCATTGTTTGATTCTGAATACCTAACAATTGGGGAAATTCATATTTAAAGTTTGTTTTATGGCTTACTTGGCATATGTGCTTCATGGCTCACTGTATCTTCACGTTGGCTTGCAGGATAAGAAGTCTTTGACCTTGGGGCCTGATGATCAATTACATGTGGAGGGATTTGCCTTGAACGTCTTTGGGAAGGCAGACAAGCAGGATAGAGCAGGGCGAGCTGATTTGTATGAGAAACTCTTCTACACCTTTCCTATTTTAGTTGGCAATACATTTTTGGCTGTGACATTGCAGTTGAACTGATATTTTTTCATTTTATGCATTACAGTTCTCACAATTTCTACTTACATTTATTTAGAGGTTTGAATTTGGGTGTTTATTGAAAACATTCTTGATAGCCCTCTGGCTTTCACCCTTTCCTAGAAGCAAGGAGGGTGGTTTTTTGGCGTAGTATAGTGGTTACTTTTGGATAAGTTTTCTGGAGGCAGGGCAGCTATAAACACCCAATGTTACTTGGTGTAAGGTTCAATATCCATTAAGATGGGACTAACCCCAAATGATTATCAAACAACTAAATTTTCTATACACAAACTTAACTGCCAGATTTATTGCACAAACTCCTAACCAATTTACTAATAAAAGGAAAAAATACATAAGTACATAAAGTCCGTTACAAGTATTATAAATATTAGGTAAATATTTCATATTCTAAAAATTGAGGTATGTAACAGATTTCCACTTATGCAAATTGTTATGCCGTAAACTATCCTAGATACATTTTGCAATGTTGCTGCAATTACTATTAACCGGAGATAACACATCTTTTATCTGCTCTTAAGCTCTGTAAAATAAAAGGCTTCTCTGAAGAAGAAATTCCAAAATCTGTCTCCTTCCTCACTGGGCACAGGTCATTCCACTTGAAAGCATTACCTGCATGGAATAATATCACTGTGTTATTCTAATCTATATAGAGTTATGTCTATGGTAACATGAACATGTAACAGTAATATGGTCAATATATTTTCATTATCTGTTAAACCATATAGGGAAGGCTATAAAATGTGAGGGCGTATACAATTTAACCCTCTTGAACGTATTAATTTAATTGACGTTGCTACTACACTGGCTCATTTTAGCTGCTTGTCGTTTTGTCAGTCAAAAGTAATATCACAGCTTTTTACAGATTGCAGATGTAATGAATGTTTTCATATCTCCTTAAATTTGATTAGTTGGTAGAACACTAAAAGCGTTTTTTACATTTCATTTTGGGCAAAAGAACCCCAGTGATTACTTTCTCCTCTCCTATGCTTGCACCCTCTGTTGTTACTTATTCTGTAAGCTTGAAAACTAAATTGGCCAAGCATCAACTGTCATCGTGTTCATGCATGAGAATCACACGGTTTGGCTGTCTTCAACTGTAGATTCCATCTAATATTTTCCTTCAAAGCAATAATAAGTGGGTGGTTTCGGTTAATATATTGTTATTATTGACTGATTTCTAATTTATCTTTAATTCGGCACATACTACAACTGTACACTTCAGTTTATGCCATCGGTTTACTATGTTTCTGGTTTTGGATGATTATCATGGTTGCTGGTTTCCCTTGTTACAGGAATACTGCAAAGACTTTCTATGCTGCGAGCATTTTTTTCGAAATCCTTACTCAGTTCGGTGAAGTTCAGCCAGACGTGAGTATTTCTTAATGTATTTTCAAGCTGAAGATGGTTCTAGAGTCCTTTACACATCAAAATCTTTTATTTGCTAGAATGCAGACTTATCCAGTCCTTTTCATCACCCCTTCCATCTAACCTGTTCTTTTAGCTATTCTCCAATCCTTTACACATCAAAATCTTTTATTTGCTAGAATGCAGACTTATCCAGTCCTTTTCATCACCCTTCCATCTAACCTGTTCTTTTAGCTATTCTCCAATCCTTTACGCAGTCGATCTGTAATTATCTGATTCTTTTAACCGTTAATTTTTTCTGGTGCAGCTCGAACAGAAACAGAAGTATGCAGTATGGAAAGCAGCTGATATTCGGAAAGCTCTAAAAGAAGGGAGGAAGCCTATTCCAGGTCCTCCTGGTGGGGAGGAAGATATATCGCTGCTATCACAAACATCTAGTGGCGATCATGTATGATGACAATCTCTGCTCTGTATATTCATTTGCATTAGTTTTTACTTGTAGGTAGTGTGGAAATAATTTTGCTGACACTAATAACAGGTGGAGACGTGCTCTTCTTAAATTTAATAGCATGTCTAATTTCTTTTGCTCTTTAATTGCAGTGCATATGGTGTGTTGCAAAAGTAATCTAACCAAAAATGCAGTGCCATTTCTTAAACAGTTACAAACAGCCTTTGATAAATTTTCAATTCTCTTATGCCATACTGGAACTCCACCAAGATGCTTATTGTGATGAGTTATGATTTAGACTTTAGAGTTGGGTATGGAATCTCATATCTTAACCTTCACTAATACCGTCGTTTGATATGTTTATCTACTTTTTTGGTGTACATAAAAAATAAAAAAGAGAAGGCACAGCCCTAAAGTTCAGAGTCTTTGTTCTCATGATCATAGTGGGTACTTGTTGCAATTTCTCAAACATAGAGAGGTGTTTGTCATATTCACCCTTGTTTCTAAACTTGATGTATGGTGTACGGTATCTTAACTTGAGCAGCACATTATCTCAAAAAAAACTTGAGCAACATGTTTCATGGAAAGTGTTTAAATGATAATATCATCAGAAGATCAAGTTAAAAAGTGTAGTTTTACAGACACAACAATGTACGTGTTTGCAACGGTTTAATCTTCGAATGATCTTTATGCAGGATCCTGAAGCAAGCAGAATAGATTATGGTGTGAGACCTGACACAAGCAGGGTGGATCCATCTGAAGGATCTGCCCCAGACTCAGACACTTCTCCTCAGACATATCATCAAGATAACATTGAGCAATCTACTCATAGTAGTTATGATTCTACTAATATCTCCCGACAACCTTCAAATATCACGTCACCACCTCCAAACATTTCACCACTTCCGCATTATCCAACTGAGGATTATCCACCTGACAACTTTCAGCAACCACCTTCGACGAACAATTCTGATCATGCCATTTATCATCAACCATATCACCACCAACAGTACCAGCCAGAACCTCAGCACCACCAACAGTACCAGCCAGAACATCAGCACCCCTTACCACAACACTTCCCTTCACAAGACATACCCCCATTCTCGTATCCCAATTTCCAGTCTTACCCAAGTTTTACAGAGAGCAGTCTTCCCACAGCCCCAACTCACCCCCCTTATTATCAAGGCTCTGATGCTTCATATGTCAACTCTCCACCACCTCCTAATGCAGCACCATATCCTTCTAGCACTCAATATAATTCTGGTGGAAGGAACGGGAGTGTTCCAGAAGCTTCTCCGCCTGCTACAAAAAAGTACGAGTATGACAGCAGTTACCAGCCTCCACCAGAGAAAATTGCGGAAGCGCACAAGGCTGCTAGATTTGCTGTTGGGGCTCTGGCATTTGATGATGTTGCAATTGCTGTTGACTTCTTGAAGAAATCCCTAGAGTTGTTGACGAATCCATCAGCTGAGAACTGAATCCTCGCTTTATATAACTTGTGACAGTACATGGCTTGATTTTGAACAGGGTGGTTAGCATGTTCGATGTTTTTACCTGTTTATACTGTGAACTGGAAATTGGAGCCTGTATATCTTCTGAGTATTACAATTACGTTACCATTCTAGTCCACTCGTGAAAATCCCCATGGTTCTTTTGAACATTTTATTTGTGCACTGTGTTAATATTTTCAAGGTCTTCTTTATGACACTAACGTATCTTCATCCGTGTGTGCGTACATTTTTCACAAGAATCATTTTGGAAGATTGTGATGTTGCGTTGGTCTTGAATAAATATCCAATCTGGTTCTTTAGTCTAGATCTGACATTATTCTTGCCTGTCTAAGCACCAGTGTGGAATCTGTACTCCTCTACTCTGTTTCGGGCAACTGTATAAAACACTTGGGGTTAATGATGTACAGTACTAGTTTTTCATAACAATTTCGTCTACGCTTCACCATGTTGCATTATGCATCAATAGTGCAAATGTCAACTTTGGGGGTGTAAATTTACCCAAGACTTGGCACAGGACAGGAGCTAGTCTCCAAGAAGGAATAAGCCAAAAAATTTGAACTGTCTGATTTGCAAACTACTGTACAAGTTTCCCTTGGGGCAAGGCTTGGAAACTCCAAGAAACCTCGTATGATATGACAATGCCAAGAGGCATCCATCTAAAGCTGCATCCACGTTGGTACATCCATTTGAGACAAGAAAAATACTAGTCCCAAACTGAACAAGAAAATACAAATATCCAATATGAATCTATATATAGTTTTTATGCTTCACCGACGGTATTATTAATGCGTATAAACTTGCTACTGTCCAAACAAGACTTGTCTACATAGGCAACTACCAATGTTATCCTCTAAGAATTCGTCCATCTACAGTTCCACTCTAACTTTACACTATATCATAACAACACTTCCACCACAATTCTCAGCACCAGAACAAGAAATGGACTCCGGTCTCAGAGGCCGAGCTGATGGATCATCAAAACGGGACGAGAAAAGAAACGGGATAAAAGCATCCGTTATGAAGTTCATGAAAGCAAGAAGCTTATGGCCAGCTGCCATTAAAGTCAAGAAAACGCAGCCACGGTATGATCATGAGAATGACATGATGGTCAGTAGTAAGGTTCTGACTCTGGAGGATTTGATCATGTCATCTCCGGCTTTCAACAGCAACTGGATACATCCTTCATTTGATGATGGACAGGTTAAATTGGAAGAACTGCTGTATAACTTTACTGAGAGTTTGTCTCTGGATGTAGAGATGAAGGATGAAGAAGCAGCACACGTCGGGAAGTTGGAGACCTCGTCGTCGTTCCGAGCAGAAACTATGAAAGGAGGAAGGATGAAGAAGAGAGTGAGCTTTAGATCACCAGTAATTGCTGATGTATTTGTGCTCAGTTCACCTGCCATATATACGGTATAGTGTCAAAAAAATTCTCACAATATTAACCAAGTGATCACCACCTACTTCTCTCATCACTTACATTCTTATGCATCTTTTGTTTTAATTCTTCCGGACTTGATTTTGTGCCACGCAAGTGTTTATGTTGTAATTTTATGCCTTCACCGTAAATGAAGTTTGATTTTATTCCAAGTACGTTTTTTTTTTTTTTTTTTTTTTAGATAATTCCAAGTACGTTTTCAACACTAACTTAACACCTAATTTATAACTTATATGAGGCTATAATTAAACATTTTGTTGTGAACTTCTCTATGGTAGCCTATTAATTATGCCTTAGATAGTTTATTAACAAGTAACAAAACCTTTTCAACTTTCAATTTCAGTTATACATAATCATGGGTTTATTACACCCACCCCATTCAGAAGGGTGCTTCTCAAATAGACCACCAATATATTAAAAATCATGTTTGAAACCCTTTAGAATATATGAATTACATTTGAGTCCACAAATTTAATCAAATTCGAAATAAAATCTTCAAAATCCATTTTTCCCTCTCTAAATATTGGATTTTGATTTAGGATTTTTTTTGCTCCAAAATTATATATTTGCTTGTTCAAAATAATTGGAAAAAAACATCTTTCTAATTCTCAAAACCAAATTATATTTTCTCCAAAAATTGTATTTTGTTACTCAAATCTTTTCTCGTTTTACATAAATACCTTGTTTTTATTTTAATATTTATTTTAAAAAATAAATAAATTCAAAAACCCTATCGGGGCTCCGGTGGTTGGAGTTGTTAAAGCTCCAATGTGTGGAGTCACAACTCCATGATCGGAGATGTTTCACCGTAGCTCTAGTCAGGGAAGGGGGCCAGGAGTTTTTTAAAGAAAAAAAATTGAAGAAAATTATATCATAACGTTGGGGAGCATTTTGCAAAATGAAAGACTAAGGCCATGTTTGTTGGTCTCAAAAATATAATTTCTGAAATGTGATTAAATAAGCTAGTCAATACAAAAATGAGATTTAGACCTCAATGTAATTATTGAGCTGATGGAGTTAAATGGAGTTAAAAAGAACTTACGATCTTTTGTAAGAGATCATTTATTCAGTAGATGGGGTGTACAACATATGTTTAGTTACAAACATCATATTTGTTTAAATGTTAATTTACATACATATATTATGTTTGTACATACACATAATATGCATGTAATTATCTCTCGGAAAAATGCTCTCACAAAAGTTGGGTTAAAAGATAAAACCAATACATTTGCTTCTCCAGGACAAAAAGAAAGGCAGAGGTCATAATCCCTCTATAGTCTATATAGATAGTCACAATCACTAAGTATATATAGTTCATAACAAAAAATGCAAAAGTTGGGCGAAATGAGTTTAAAAGTTACACTTTCCAAATTTAATTCACTTGTCTGGATTTAGGGAACATTAATAATTAACTCCATATCGTCATAGATATTGAACAGTAGCTAGTAAGCACGATTATAAACCAAGGTAAGAAACTAAACAAGTTAATTAATCCCTGGCCGGTCCTTTTTCTTTCTTCTATAAACAACATAAACTAGGAGTCTTTGATATGGACACTAATTAAGCTAAGGTAAGGGATGCAACTATGTGAAAGAACTGAAGCTGGTCCAGTAACTCCTTGGCTTGACTTGTGGCTCTGACCGCTACACGGCAGAAGAGCTCGTCGCTTAGTCGATCACCAATGTGTGCATCGACTAGGACGCCACTTACACTGCGACAACTAGTGGCTAGGGCACGACCAACCTCAGCTGCGTCATTGGGTTGGCTCACTACTAATGGGCTTCCGCCTCTGAAAACCTCTAGCTTGTTCACTACGAATGACCCATCTGCCTCCACAACCTCCTTGAAGTCCTCTAGGCTTGGCGCGTACACTGGGATATTGAAGTTGTCACGTTTCTCACTGCTGATTAATCCCTATAAAATATTAATTTCATGCATGTGTTATTAAGAATTGGTTCACAAATTTAAAATTAGCCAAAAGATGTTCGTTGTGAAAAATCTAGTAACCACTGGTCCCCTTCTTAGATAAAGTGAGGGCCCTACACATCTTGTGAAAGGGCCAACCACCCGCCCGCCCCTTATCATCAAATTAAATGTGACTAGGCTTTTTTTTTCGAATATGTAAAAGAGATATATACCTCGTCCACGAGATCATTCCAAGCATCCTGAAAGTGGGTGCCGAAAAGAAGGCCCGCTCCACCTTGATCAGTTGGATCAGGACAAGTCCGGCCCAAACAAACCAAGAACATGGAGCCTCCGGTCTTCATCTCTTTGGATCTTGATCTCAAGAAGTCAGCCAAATCAAATTGGAACTGTTTCTTGTAAGCATATGCAGTTGCCTCATTAGCTCCATGGATGAATATTTTTCCTTTGTTGTATGCCGTTGATCTCTTGTCTAACACCACATCTGGAACCTGCATAATTAATTAATTAGTTAATAATCCACGTCAATGGTAAACATATTCTACTTGTTTATTTCTGGATAAGGCAAATTCATCAAACAAGCACAAGAAGTGATAATTAAAAAAAAAAAAAGAACTAAGTTGGGCTACCTAAAATCAAAACTTGAACTTGTAATTGGTTTGGATGAGGTGCATTTTTATATCCCTGGACATTTGTTTTAGCTCTTGTAACTTTATTGGATCATTAATAAATTCACGACAAGATTACTAAACCTTTTTCTTCTTCTAACCATCGATATTCTTAACCATTTCTCATTGTTCTTTTAATCTTTTTTAGATGAAGTAGATAGGTTTAGAAATGAATGTTAGTTCTATATATTAAGAATCATGGTATTCATGAAGTAGTGATTGATACACAATCCTGTTGTTGGGAATGACATACACTAATTAATAAGACTTGGCTATGAAGGATCATCTACTTGCTCATTTAAATCCCAATGATATCTGGTTTATTCACAAGAATATATCAAGTCCCAATCGATCCACATTTCACATTTGTATATTATCCATCTTTTATTCTATGCAAATTTAGCTCACATTCTTGGGAGTATTATATAAATCGGCTTAATTATTTAAAAAAAAAAATTGGTGAAAAATACATATAATATCCATTTTGCATAGATATACACGTACGGAGAAAAATGAAAATCTAAGAAATAGTACTAAATTGGAAGTAATTAATCTTAATTAGTGGTGGGTTACGTTTGAGAAGAAAAATGAGGAATGAGAAGCAGAAAACTTTTACCCGGCAAACAAAAGTCGGAATGATTGTAGTCAAAAGCAAGAGCAACAAAGTAGATGTCCCGTGCTGACAT
The DNA here is from genome assembly GCA_026545765.1 of Plantago major. NCBI lineage: Eukaryota > Viridiplantae > Streptophyta > Magnoliopsida > Lamiales > Plantaginaceae > Plantago > Plantago major. The sequence goes on along the minus strand of CM048844.1, from coordinate 32,628,665 downwards.
TGTCAAATTATATTTCTTTTCTCTAAACTCGATCTTTGCATGCAATAATTCTCCTAACCACCACCTCTAATTCATAATTAATCTCGCTAATATTAACCAATTATGTCCCAAAAGGTGTAAATTAATACAACATCATTAGTACTAACATATATGGCGCTTTCTTTCTTTTAGCGCACTATAGGGTACCACAAATTAATGTGCCTTTTCTTTTCCCCTTTATCTCAATATGAGATCATTTCATGTCGGTATAAATGAGTCATGATCACGCTATATATAATCCAACACTAACAAATTAAATCAATCAAACCTCAAAAATGATTTTCTTTTTTTACTATGTTTGGCAATCAACTCATATGGATATTTATAATGCAATTCCACCTTATCAAAATAAGATAGTCTAAATATATGTAATGAGTTTGTTTGCTAAACAGTGACCTTTTTTCAAGTCACATTATGATGTATGTAGTTGAAAAAATGAACTACTTCAACTACTTAAAGTTCTCAATCTCATTAATTATGCACCTTTTAGAAAAAGCCACCCGTCTTATCTTTTAGTTTCTCATAAACTTGATTCAAATCAGCTACCTTCTAATTAGTTCCGAATTCAACTACATTATCGAGTGATTCTATAAGCTATTTCTGCCAAACATACATTTTCTTCAGGGGAAATAGTCATACTCACTAGCTAACCTCTAGTTGATTCCAATATTTGAACCATGCACGCGAATCTCATGCAAATTTCGAGCAAAAATCAGTTATAATAGTCTAATCAACACAATGCAAATTATTTTTAGTATCAAATTACATATATAACGTAACATGCTATATTGGGGATTGATAATGGAGCTCGTCAAATATACCTGAGAAAGCCAATGCAAGGAGAAGGCGGAGTAAAACACGTCCACGGATTTGGCAGGGAAAAGGCGCCGGTAAAATGATCCAGGCACTCCGGCAGCAAAGTAAGACCGGTGGTTATCGGACGCGAGGCACTCCTCCATGCTGTCTCCACCATGGGGAGGGAGGAGCTGGAAGAGGGTGTTGAAGTCATTGGACGGAAGATCCGAGAAGAATGCCGAGAACTCGGGTGGGTGGCACCCTGCCTCCACCTCGTACCGCTCTGTCATGTGTTTGATGATCACTTCCACCATGTATATGGTGTTGCTTCCGCATGAGCATCCCAAGTCCGCCACCACAAAGGGAACATCCGAGGAGCTCAGACGTACCCCATCTAGGGTTTCTCTTAGGAGGTGGAGCATTGACCGGGCATGTAGTGCCTGCACGCACATATATACATTTTTGTATACAAATTAGTACGGGCAAACATTCTTAACCACATCGTTTAATAAGTTAATGATAGTCCGGGTCTAGAGTTCCCGACTATTAGTTTCTACATGTTGGTAATTTTATTGCAGAGTTTAAGTAATTTTTTTGGGAAATGTCAAACATATTATTAAGGATGATGAAGATTTGATAGAGTATAGGAAATGCTTTTATTCGACTTCCAAATCCACAACCCGTCTGTCCCAAATCGATTGACACATGGAGTACTATATATGGTACGATAGGTAGACAAAAACGGAAATAGAAAAAGAAAGTACCTGAGCCTGGGAGTTGTTGGCATAGCTTGCTTCTCCTTTGCCTCCTTTCATGCTAAGAAGCCTCTCAAGCTTGTTGCTAGAGACAACAACATTTTCTGCAATAGGAGCCATATGTGCTAGCTCTATGATCAAAAGAAATAAGAGGAAGAGAAGAAGCTAAGAGAGGTTTTGTTTAATTTGTGGAAGTGAATTAGTCAAGTGAGGGATACATAAAACTTAACTGCCTTCCAAGTATGTTATATATAGGGGGAGTTAGCTTGGCATGATTGAATTATTTGTAGCTATATAGAGAAAAATCAAGAAATGAAGATGGCATAAAGTAATAAAAAGGGCAAAAAATAGGAAATGTTATGGGCCTCACATGCAATATTAATTCATTAAAATCAGGCCCAAGATTGGCGCCGCTTTTCCATGTTTTATTTTCGAGTTCTACGTACCTCATATGAACCATCATATGGGTTTTATTTGTGAACCAAAAAAGAATGGATTTCATCAGTTAACAACCAAATCTTGCTACAAGATTAGGAGTAATTAATTAGTAGTATATGATGATGATGATCATGGTGAAGATTGAAGAAGAGGTTTAATTAATTTAATTAGTTGGTGGAAGACTGGTAGTATATATATGGATGTACTAGTTTTGGTGGAAAGTGATGGATGTTTAGTTGTTGGAGAGTAAATTGGCGGAAGAATAGTCATCTTAACAACGTAACACAATCGAATCCACTCATCCAGTTTACCGTCTACGTATCAAACCAAGATTCCATCTCATTACCTTATTACCAGCAAACTTTTCAGGAATCAATACTAAGACTAAGACTATTACGCTCCGTTTGATAGGAAATTTAGCAAAATATAGTCGGTATTGAACTACGCCACTACGTGCCAGTTGCTATGAACTCCTTTAGTTGCGAAATTCCTAAAAAATAATGTTGGTACTATATAAGGCTATGTTCTCTTCGTCTGCAAATTCATTCAGTTTAGTTCAGATCCATTAAGTTCAGTTCAGTTCTGCTTAGTTATATTTTATACTATAATTCAGTTCAGTTCTGTTATGTTCTGTTCAGACGAAGAGAACAGAGCCTAATTAGTTTCAGTTTTTCCTACCCAATATACGGTATCAAATACCAATCAATCGCAACTCGCCATGTCACTGTTGTCCATAGACCATAACTGATGGACACTTGTTAAAATGGACACATCAGAAATCTTCATCACCTTCTGCTTGCTAAACGGGAAGGGGAGGAAGAACTGGCCATCTTCCAACCAATTATGGGTCAACTGGGCGGTTTGACTGAGATTGGTAACTCCGAAAACAACCACACAAAGTCACAGAATGGACTTGTCTTAGTGGGGGTTTAAGAGACGAATTGATAATCTTAAGTATTATAGTGCTTATTTGGTTGTCCGTTAAAAGTTAAAACTAACAAAATTTGATTAAAAATACCTATTTTAACTTGGTTTTCTTAATTTTAATCGCTTTTCGAATAACCAGATTATGTTTTAAATGATATCAATAGTGTTTTATGAACAAACATTTTATGTCATTTCTGATGTACATAGTTTAATGTATAATAAGGTGTTTTTAGTAAATATATGTAATTCTTTTTTTCATAAACTATAATGTTTATCAGTTTCTTTTAATCGCTAAAGAGGTCCCCTAGAAGATACAACAAAAATTGAAACATATAAAACACAAGCACACCACATTAAATAAATATACAAGGGAAAATATAGGCAAACTAAATCTGGAATGTAAAAAATAAGGAATGACTTTAAAAAGTATATAGTAGGACTCATAATTTACCCTTCTTATTCCAAAATGCAACCAAACACTGAACACCAAAACGGCATAACATAGTTGCCATGATTTGTCTGAACCTTTTAATTTGTTCAACCAAATGAAGCACTAAAAAGTACAAATTTAGCTGGAATTAGTACCACTTTCTAGGTTCAGAGTAAAAATAGAATTGTTACATGCTAAGAAATTTAAGCAACGTTCCCTACGCTGAGTCAAAACCCAAAAAAAAGAAAATTTTAAACGGTAAATAATTTATTTATACTCATATCTCAATGTACAATACGCATACAAAATGCTCTCAATAAAATACAAAGATTACAATCATTCAAAATCAACATATTGATGAGTTCTCTTAGTCAAAACATTATACAAAGATTTTTTTTTTCTTTTGTTTATCGAAAACATTAACATTACTACATGCATGATTAGGGACTTGGGATTAATCTTGGAGATCTTGAACTGATACCAGATATATTGACCCATTAGCCATTACCCCATAGATTATTATGTAAAAACTAAAATACAATTGTGGCCTAATTAACCTAACCAACTTGCTAATTAACTACCAACGAACGGCAGGTGCTAATGCATTTACGTGCAACACATCATAAATATATAATTGTCTTGATTTGTATGAGATTACTAAAATCCGGCACATAATCATGTCGATGATGGAGGATCAATTATCAACCACTTTCGAGGATTAAAATATTGAATAACAATCTCGATCTAGCTGCGAATTTCAGATTTATGATGTATATAAAGTTCGAGTACTCTATTAGGTACTGTAATACTGTTTGACTCGAATGGTTTTTAGGTAGTAATTATTAGGTGAAGGTATGTAATTAAGAATTATTAGGTGATGGATATTATAATTTTGTTATTTGATATTGAGGTTGAGTTGAGTATTTCTTATATATGATAATATTTTCGATTAGCAATAAAGATCTTGTCTTGAAAGAAAAATTACAGATAGCTATCATGGATTATCCACAATTAGGGTTGTTAATGATTCTAGTCGATCTTGACTTAATATAAGTTTATCACAAAGTCTAGGAAAATACCTGCTTTTCCATTACAAATAGGAAAGACCTATTTTTTAAAGTTTTTTGCGGTCAGTGGTCAGACCAGCGAGCAGTCAGCGGCCAGACCGAACTTTTCCCTATATGCAAAAACTCATAGACACAACATTAAATTCTCCAGTTATAAAAACTCACAGACACAACATTAATTCACCCAGTTATAAAAACTCACAGACACGACATTAAATCCTCCAATTATAAAACTCACAGACACGACATTAATTCCCCCAGTTATAAAAAACTCACAGACACGACATTAAATCCCCCAGTTATAAAAACTCACAGACACGGCATTAATTCCCCCAGTTATAAAACCCACAGACAGATGCAAAAACTCACAGACACGACATTAATTCTCCCAATTATAAAAACTCACAGACACGACATTAATTCTCCCAATTATAAAAACTCACAGACATGAAATTAATTCCCCCCATACACGACATAAATTTCACCAGTTATAAAAACTCACAGACACGACATTAATTCCCCCAGTTATAAAAACTCACAGACAAATGCAAAAACTCACAGATATACGATAAATTTTACAAATGCAAAAACTAACAGACATAAGATAAAATCCACCAATTTTAAAATCCCACAGAAACACAATATATATCCCAGATACACAATAAATATCCCAGATACAATAAATATCTCATTAAGTTAGTCTTAGTTTTCAATTGCAAATTTGAAAGTAATTTTATATACATATATAGAGTTGAAGAAGGAAGAACGAATACAAAGCATCAGTGAAACCAGCCAAACAAAATCAGAAGCCAAAGCAAATCAGTTCACTATCATCAGAGCTTCAAGAAAATGGAGAGCTCTGGAGAATTGGTATCGCTTCCATTGTTGATAGAATCCAATTACAGAGTCTCCAATCCGTCGTCATCTTCGTCTCCTCTCCTCCGATCCGCTCCACCATGCCTCTTTAGGTCACGGAGGTTGCCGCAGAGTGTGGTGGTGGTGGTGAACAGGCGGCGGAGTGTGGTGGTTGTGGCGAATGGGGGCGGCGGAGTGTGATGGTGGTGGTTTCAGAAGAAATCGCCATTGATGCGTTGTTGCCGTCAGTGTGTGTTTGCTACGTGTTTTCTGATTTGGATTGTATTTTTGGGGGGTTTTATAGTATATTGGTTTTTCGGTCAGGTCTGGTCGAACTGACCGTGCTCCGGTTTGATGAAATTAAACCGACCTTTCCATTTCTAATGGAAAGACAGGTCTTATAGTATACTTAGCTATCATGGATTATCCACAATTAGGGTTGTTAATGAGTCGAGATCGATCTTGAACTTTATCGAGCTCATACTCGTATTTATAAGTCCGGCACAAGCCTGAACTCGAGCTTTGTTGAGGTATTAAATTATGAGTTTGAACTCAAAAATATTGAACTTGCTCACAAACTTTTCCTGAAATTGCTCATCGAATCTTTTTTCAATTATTCTAACTTAATATTGTTGTTTCAATACATGCTAAAGAAATAAAGTTTTTAAATACTTACATGTTCATTTCGTCGAGTTTTATATTATAGTGCTCGATACTTCTTCAAAGATGAGTTCAAGCCAACTTTTAACAGAAACTGCTCATGAACAACTTGATTCGTTAAAAACCCTACCACGATTCACAGTAACAATATAAAAGTACAATTAACTTTCATGAACTTATTTGAATGATTGACCAAAACAGATTTATCATCTCATCTCATGAATAAGTTATGAACATACTACTTAGTTTAATGAGCCGATACAACTAAACCGCATCATGTCATTGTAAATAAGGTGAGTTGTCGTCATACAATTGGGATTGTAGATATATAATTTTTTTAGCAATAGGAAAATCTTGTTTTTTAAAAGAAAAATGTTGGAGAACGTTTTAGTTTGCTTTTTTATACGATCATGCTTGCTCTGGAGCATGCAATTTTAGGATGGATGATACGAGTCTCCTGATGCGTATACGGGTGAGGGCAAAGTGTGTGGAAATGACATGTATTGGAACAGTGGAGCCAACATATCATCCGGAGAGCAACTAATGAGTAACCGTGCCGGTCCAAAGGGTCGGGGTCTCGATTGATTAGTGGTTGACTCGTTATAGTTTCCCCATTTCCCTATTAACCTACCTGCTGCATTTAGCCTAACTAGTTAACCCACCTCCAAGACACCTCAAATATACATGGGCAATTTAGAGGGAAAAAAATGTGATGAGTTTCGAACAGTAAAAGCACACCTTATTGGTATGAAGGGTGTTCTCAACACTCAACTCCTTTTACGCTCTAGCAAACAGTGAAGTGTTACAAAGACAATGGAAAAGAAAATTGGAAGTGGTTAATGACGGATTTTGACTCACTTTAAAGTGAAAACAATAGGTTAAAGGTTAAAGTGTTAAGCTAATCACGTACTGACAATTGACAAATGACAAATGTGTAATATGATTTGTGAATTCTGCAAGATAGTTTAGTTGAATTTAGTAGCTTCGTAATACATGTCAGGGTCGAATTTTGTAATTCAGAGTGGCTCGCATGTCCTAATCCAGTTTGTGTTTGGCAACTGCTCTGAATAATATTAAAACAAAGCAATTGTAAAATGATTCTATGGTTTAATTTTATATTCTGGTTAACAATGGTTAGTTATACCAGTTTACTTTGGTGCATAACTAACAGAATCTTTTCTTTTCAGTTACCACATCATCATTATTCTTATTGTCACGACCACGAGTTTGACGGGATCCTAATCTTAATTGATTAAACAGGATTACATAGATTATTAAATTATTAGTACTAGTTAATCATCTCAAAAGCTTTTCATCACAAATCGTATTATATTCTTCACCTTGTCGACACAATATATCGGAGTATATATAATCATCCAATTTTTAAGCATTGCCTTTTCCCGTATAATATTTCCTATACATGATCTCTATAGATTGACCAAAATGGATGGACAACATTATAATTATAGTCCAAAGTATTAACATTTTTATTAGGTGTTTATATATACGTGAAAAATGTGCAAGTCCCATATGGTGTGTACGTTGTATTCCAAAATATTATTAGGATGTTTCACTAACATGTAATTCATTAATCCCATATAGTGCGTTTTTCATAGCATTTCAAGATTGGATATAGGACACAACTCACAAGTGATCAGAGAAAAATGAGAAAAGGGAATTTGTTTTGCTGGGATGTTTAAAAGTACGTATACTGAGAGACAAAAAAAAATGAAGTTACAATTTGATCCAGAAGATTTCTTTATTTTGATTATCAATGCAAAAGAGAGGAGCAAGTCTTTTATGATTTCGCATAAACAATTGGAAAATTATATCAAACTTAGTATAAAAAATGAAAGTGTTATACATTTGAGGTTGGAGGGATATGATTTACTTAATGTTTAGAAAATTATGCATTTTACGAACTTAGACCAAAAGGAACGAAGAATCATAGGGCAAGACCAAGCAAGAAGAAGGATGCATATGCATCTGTTTAGTAATTAATAACTTATCAGGTAGTTTAATTGAGTTTATTGGGCTTAATTATATTCATAATTGTGGAGATACATTGAATTCTGGAGATGGAAATTATGAAGAAGCTTGAAGTTTTGCAGCAGGTTTAGTTCTGTTCTGTGTTACTTGTTCTTGAGAACGGAAGAAACGTAACAAGCGTGTTTCTACTTATTATGATGCGTTGCTGGCTTCTGGGCTGATGCATCGTGGCATGACGTTATAAGGTGGAGAAGAGTAGTATAAATGGTTTTGCGCATTTACTGTCATCATAACGTTTTCTCTCGTGCAACAAAATTAACCGTCATCTTCTTCTTCCTCTCGTTTCGTTTTTCAGTTTTCTGTTCATCACTGTAAATCGACTTTGATCGAAGTTTTGTTGTATCATTGTCATTGTATTGATCAATATATAAAAGAATATCTGGTTACTCCCTTGAATGTAGGCATTTGCCGAACCACGTAAATCATCGTGTTTTGATTATTCTGAGAGTTCGATTGATTCTTGTTTGTAGTTTGATTTGTTATCGATTGATTGTTGAAGCGCAACAATAATAATTGGTACATTAGCGATTAATTGTTAGCTTATAAACTAGTTGCATTGATAAGCTAATTTATGTAACTTTTTTTACTAAATTGAAGTATATTTTTGTGTCTTATGTATTAGTAAATCATAATAAAAAAATATTACCGCACGCCTTTATAGAATACTAACTTATTTTAGACAGTTTGACACGCAACTTTAATTGATCGAATTGTAACTGAGTTTTAACTGATCCATCGTATCTAAATTTTATTTTAGTTGTGAAAAATTGTGTTTGAGAAATAGTTAAAAATTTGTTAGGAATTTATAGGTTTCTTATAGGTTTGGAGATTTTAATTAAGCACCACGTGATTATAATTGATAATTGTACAACTTAGCTAAAATTGCAATCGCAAAAAAAAAAAAAACGGAAGCCTAGATTCAAATTGACATTTAATGGCGTGCCAAACATCGATTTAATGATAAGTTATATACATATAATAATCTCATATATATTTCATCCGTCTCACTAATGTAGTCTCATATTTCTTATATGAGTGTCTAGTTAATCTATTCTCATCCAAAAATAGTACTTAAAAAGTTAGACCCACTAACACGGCAAAAATCTAAAAAAGGTACTGATTGTTTGTTTACTTGTTAATTGGATTAAACTAATGGATAGAGCAATATTGGTGTGCTATTTTGTTGTTGAAACAGGTGGTCGAAAAGGTGGAGTTTTAGGCTCCAGCATTTGATGTATTTTTTTAGGGGTAAGTGACTTGGTGTGGTTTGAGGTCTTCGGAAATTTTTTCACCAAGTTTTAACTCAAGGAGCTAAACCATTGTTAGTTTTAAATATCTTGAGGTGGCAAGTGAGTCTTGGTGTTTTGGCTTGTTTTTACTACCCCTAAATTTCTTGCCACGTGGTTTCTTGCGAACATAGGGTGTAGGGGATGACGAATATAGTTAACGTGCTTTGAGCTTGGACCACGCCTTAAATTACTTGCCACTTGCTTCCTCGTAGGCATAGGGTGGAGGGGCGTGGCTAGTTGAAGCTCTTTGTCTCGTTTTCTATGTTCATCTCTTAAATTACTTGCCACTGTTTTCTTGAGATCATAGGTGATGAGTCACAACAATAATCTCAACCAAACAATAACAAATATCAACCGATCAACAAGAATCGTAAACGATGAAAACACGGAATTTACGTGGTTCGGCCAAAATAGCCTACATCCACGGAAAACCAAGCACGTATATTGATATCAACTGAGATTCGATTACAAGCTTATACAATCTATACAAAGATCAAGCCTAATCGATTATCTATACTCCCCAATCAATCGAAAGAGAAAACAAGATCAATCTCAACAACAAACAAGCGACAATGGAACTCGAACCAATTCTCAATGAGCAGAGCACGAAACCTGATATCTTCAATCGTCAATCGTGCGAATAACCTTCTTCAACCGCTATGCAAAATCTCAGAGCAATTGATGAAGAATCAAGAGAGAATTGTTCAGAAAACTGAATGCGAGCTAGCTTCTCTGTTTCTGATCTTTTTCCCCTCTTTATAACCGTCTCCAACTGACTTTTAAATATGAGATTTAATCTCAGCCCTTGATCCCTCAGAATTGATCTGGTCCGTCCAATCATCTTGAGTAAACATCAACGAGTCTGAAACTTGGTTTCACTCTCTGAAACTTGGTTTCAGAAATTCCCTGCTTACTTGATTTGAGATAAAACACAACAAACTCCACCTTAGCTCAAAATCAAGTCTACATGCTCTTTTCCCAATTTACTGTTCTTTACTCGGTAGAACAAACGACCACTTAAGCTCCCTTATGGCTACAACATGCCTTCCAAAATCTCTGTGCAAAAATTCAGACAATTCCACCAACATTTATCAGATCTGCACAATGCTTGAACTTAGCAGCTGACAAAGGTTTTGTGAAAAAATCTGCAGCATTCTCTGATGTATGCACCTTTTCCACTCTTACAGTTCCTCCATCAATGATGTCCCTTATGAAGTATAACCTCACATCTATATGCTTGGTCCTTTCATGAAAATGCTGATGTTTTGCTAATTGAATGGCACTCTGATTATCACACATCACAGAAACACAACCTTGCTCAATACCCAATTCTTTAATCAAACCATTTAACCATATGGCTTCCTTGATTCCCTCAGTTACTGCAATGAATTCAGCCTCAGTTGTTGACAGTGCAACTATAGATTGCTGAGAACATTTCCATGAGATGGCTGTACCAAACAAAGTAAATACAAACCCTGTGACAGATTTTCTAGTGTCAACATTAGAAGCAAAATCTGCATCAACAAATCCCTTTAATGGTGAGTCTGATCCTTTTGATGCTTTGAACCTCAGACCATAATGAATTGTTCCCTTGATATACCTGAGAACACCCTTCACTGTATTCCAATGTATCATACCTGGATTGCTCATAAATCTACTAATGATACTCATTGCAAAAGCAAGATCTGGTCTGCAGCAAATCATTGAATACATTATGCTTCCTACTGCATTTGCATAAGGAACCTTGAACATCTCCTGTATATCAGCTTGCTTCACAGGACACTGACTCACTGACAATTTAGTTCCAGGATTTACAGGCACAGATACAGGCTTAGACATATTCATATTGAACTTTGCAAGCACCTTAGTCAAATATGCAGACTGAGAGAGAAACAAGCTTCTATCATGTTCTTGTTTACTAATGTCCATACCAAGAATCCTACTAGCCTCTCCCAGATCCTTCATTTCAAACTCAGAGCTCAACTTAGCCTTTAATATACTAATTTCATCAAGAGACTTCCCAGCTATCAATATATCATCAACATATAACAGCAAATAGATGCAACTCACACTGTGTATATTTGAAAAATATATGCAACTGTCATACCTGCTCCTTGTAAACTGTATTGAGCTCATGAATTCATCAAACCTTTTATACCATTGACGAGGGCTTTGTTTTAAACCATATAGAGACCTTTTCAACAAACATGCCTTGTTTTCCTTGTCTTCAATATGAATGCCTTCAGGGATTTTCATATATATTGTTTCTTCTAGCAGACCATGTAAAAATGCGGTTTTGACATCCATCTGTTGTAGTTGTAAATCCCATTGAGTTACCATGGCTAAGAGAATCCTTATAGACACATGCTTTACCACGGGTGAGAAGATTTCTGTATAATCTACACCTTCCTTCTGTGTAAAGCCCCTTGCAACAAGCCTTGCCTTAAATCTGATTGAGTGAGCTGTCCCAGTTTCAACCTTCCTTTTGAATATCCACTTACATCCCACAAGCTTCTTGTTCTTGGGTATAGTAACTATATCCCAGGTATCATTCTTCTCCAGGGAAGCTAACTCCTCATGAATGGCTGTAATCCACTTTTCACTATCAATGCAACTAATAGCTTCTTGATAAGTGCTTGGTTCTGAGTAGTTGATATCCTCAGCTACTGATAGAGCATAAGCCACATTGTATGATTTTCCCACCTGTCCATAACCATACATGTCAGGCACCTTCCTATTTAACCTCTTCTCTCTATCTTTAGCCAGTTGATAAGTGGATAACACATTGGTTTCATCTGCAGAAATCTCTGAAACTGTATCTCTAATGGATAAATTCTCCATATCAGGTTGCTCCCTATTCTCATCCACAGGTGTATGCTTCTCATTTGCATGTAAATCACCCGTATTACTGCAATGCTCCACCTGAATTCCTGTATTGGTGTCCACAGGCTTGAGTGGCATGATAGTTTCATTAAATACCACATCCCTGCTAATGATGCACTTTCTCTGATCAATTATCCACAACTTTTACCCTTTTACACCAGTGGGGTATCCCAGAAAAATGCATCTAAGTGCTCTTGGTTCCAGCTTCCCTTGCCTCACATGAGCTAGAGCCAAACACCCAAATACCTTCAAATGACCTAGGTAAGGAGGCTTGCCTGACCACAATTCCTCAGGTGTTAAGTTGTTCAGAGGTGCTGTGGGGCTCCTATTTATGAGATAACATCTTTGTAGTAGCGACTTCTCCCGTAAACACTTGCTTAAACCTGAGCTAATCAACATGCATCTGATTCTCTCTAGCACAGTTCTATTGAACCTCTCAGCTACACCATTTTGCTGAGGTGTGCCTGGTATTGTCTTGTGTCTGACAATTCCCTTGCCTTTACAGAAATCATTAAATTCACTAGAGAGAAATTCTAGCCCATTATCTGTTCTGAGATGCTTGATGTTTCTCCCTGTGGTATTCTCCACCTCAATTGACCATTCTCTGAATTTATTGAAGGCTTCATCTTTAGACTTCAATATTATCAGCCACACTTTTCTTGAATAATCATCAATGATTGACATGAAATACCTTCCTCCACTCATGGTTTGTGTGTTTGTTGGCCCCCACAAGTCTGAATGCAGATAATCAAGAGGTGCTTGAGTGGTGTGCTTGGCTGTGTCAAAACCAACTTTGTGAGATTTCCCCATAATACATTGTTTCAGAGAACTGTAGATTAGTTATTTGATCTCCACAGAGCAGGTTTTGCTTTGATAATTCCCTGAGACCCTTCTCACTGAGATGTCCCATTCTTGCATGCCAAAGCTGAGTATTATCTTGAGCACTCACCTGTGATGATTCCCCAGAAACTGTATCACCTACCAGGTAATAGAGACCATTCTCCTTCAAGCCTTTCATTACAGTGATGCCAGACTTAGTGATGCTCAGAACACCATTATCATTGGAGTATTTGTGCCCGGTACCATCTAATGCACCAAGAGAGATCAGATTCCTCTTTAGTTTAGGTATAAACCTAACATCTGTAAGCACTCTTACAACTCCATCATGCAGCTTAAGCCTTATATCACCAATGCCTTCAATGTAGCATTCCCAATCATCACCTAACAACACTGAGCCACCTCTTCTAGATTTGAAATTTATAAACCAATCAAGATTAGGGCTCATGTGAAATGAGCATCCAGAATCCAGTATCCAACGCGTATTTGATCTAGATTCCTTCACTGAACAAGCCTCAGAGACCACTAAAGCTTCAGCATCGCCATAAACCTGTGCAGACTCAGCAATATGAGCATTATGAGCCATATTGTTTTCTGTGTCATTAACCTGCAATTTTCCTGCCTTCTTGTCTCTCTTATACTTGAAACACTGCTTCTTGAGATGGCCTGGCATTTTGCAATAGAAGCACTTCCTTTTTTCTGAGTTATTTCCATCTGCAGATTAGTGTTTCTCAAATCTTCTGGCATCTGCAGGCACAGGTGTCCTATTCTTAGCCTGCATCTTATTGCTCCACCTCTCCTTGATATTTAAGCTCTCAGCTGCATTGTCATTACCAGTAGAGTGTCCCTTATGCAGCTCCTTGTTCCTCAGAGCAACATCCACATCCTCATATGTCAGTTTGGTGCTCTTATGAATAACTAGAGCATCAATAAAGTGCTCATATGATTTAGGCAGGGCTCCCAAGATTACTAAGGCTTTATCCTCATCAGAAACTTCAATGCTAACACTCTCCAGGTCCTGACACATCTTGTTAAACTCATCAAGCTGCTGGGAAATAGACTTATCTGTGCTAATTCGAAAATTAAACAACCTTTTCCTCAGATGCAACTTGTTTGCAGAAGTTTTAGAGTTATACATATCTTCCAGCTTGTCCCAGATTTCTTTAGCTGTCTTGATCTTGATTACTTCCCGGAGAATCTTGTCATCAAGGGACAATATGATTGTGCTACGAGCTCTTCCCATGATAGTAGCCTTCTCCTTGGCATCAAATCCTTCTGCAAATCCTTTGTCTCCCAAGAGTGCAGCATCTAAAACTTGATGAATCAACAGTGCTTCCATCTTTGCTTTCCATAAACCGAAATCGGTTTTCTCCGTGAACTTTTCAACATCAAACCTCATGGATGATCCCATAGCTTGATCGAAAACAGTTGAGATTCAAATCCTTTCCCACAGACGGCGCCAATTGATGAGTCACAACAATAATCTCAACCAAACAATAACAAATATCAACCGATCAACAAGAATCGTAAACGATGAAAACACAGAATTTACGTGGTTCGGCCAAAATAGCCTACATCCACGGAAAACCAAGCACGTATATTGATATCAACTGAGATTCGATTACAAGCTTATACAATCTATACAAAGATCAAGCCTAATCGATTATCTATACTCCCCAATCAATCGAAAGAGAAAACAAGATCAATCTCAACAACAAACAAGCGACAATGGAACTCGGACCAATTCTCAATGAGCAGAGCACGAAACCTGATATCTTCAATCGTCAATCGTGCGAATAACCTTCTTCAACCGCTATGCAAAATCTCAGAGCAATTGATGAAGAATCAAGAGAGAATTGTTCAGAAAACTGAATGCGAGCTAGCTTCTCTGTTTCTGATCTTTTTCCCCTCTTTATAACCGTCTCCAACTGACTTTTAAATATGAGATTTAATCTCAGCCCTTGATCCCTCAGAATTGATCTGGTCCGTCCAATCATCTTGAGTAAACATCAACGAGTCTGAAACTTGGTTTCACTCTCTGAAACTTGGTTTCAGAGATTTCTGAAACTTAGTTTCAGAAATTCCCTGCTTACTTGATTTGAGATAAAACACAACAATAGGGTGTAGGAATGTGTTTTTCGGTGTTGGGTTACTCTCTATGGCTACGCTTTAAATTACTTGCCACTTGCCTTGGATAAGGGCATAGGGTGTAAGAGCGTGGTTAATATATGGGGTGTTTATGGAATTGACGTTTTGTTGGGAAGGGTCTATTCCCCAAGGAGTGCTCGGTCTTGGATTGTTTGAGAAAAAGAAGTAAAAAGTGGTGGCAGTAGTTGAAATAAAAGAATGAAATTATGTTGGAAGTTTGGATTTAAAATTTTTGAAGGAAGCGACTGCTTTTCCGTTAAAGAAAGTGATGAAGGTGATCAAATGCGCGGAATGTATGTTGTCTGGCAGAAGCTGCGCAATCTGCAACCTGCTATGCGCAAACTCCAGCAGAAGGTCACTGGTGTTCGGACCATGCTGGAGCAGACCCGTGAACAACTCCAACAGGCACATGAAGACCTAGCTGCTGATCGAATGAACCCTTTGATGATTGATCGGGTTAAGCATTGTACACTGGATTTATTACATTGGAATGATGTTGAGGAGGCAGTGTTGCAACAACGAGCTAAAGTCGATTGGATCAGACTAGGAGACGGCAATAATTCCTATTTTCATGCAACTCTCAAGGCTAAGAATAGGCATACGGATATGTCTTGTCTCCAAAAGGAAGATGGTACTTTCCTTACTACCCAACAAGATATGGAGCAGGAGGTTCTAACTTTCTACCGTAATTTGGTGGGTACAAGTACTGAATCTATGGATGCTATTGACATTTCTGTCATGCGCGAAGGGCCACAAATTTCTCGAGTACAAGCTGCGCATTTGATTAGACCAGTTACACGCCTTGAATCCGTGAAGCTCTTAATGGAATTGGCGATCTTAAAGCTCCTGGATATGATGGATATAATGCGCGCTTCTTTAAAGCGACATGGAGCATTGTGGAAGACGATGTGGTTAGGGCTGTCCGGGAATTTTTTGAACATGGTCGTATGTATAAAGCCGTGAATTGCAGTATTGTGACGCTAATCCCCAAAATAGCGGATGCAACTTTGGTTAAGGACTTCCGTCCCATCTCGTGTTGCACTACCCTCTACAAAATTGTATCGAAGATACTTACTATGCGGCTCAGCAAGGTTTTGCCGGGACTTGTGCATGAGAGTCAGGCTGCGTTTATTCCTGGACAGCATATTCATAATCACATCCTCCTGGCTAATGAGCTCTTGCGTGGTTATAACAGGAAATATGGGACTCCTAAATGTATGATGCAAATGGATCTCCAAAAGGCTTATGATACGGTGGAGTGGTGTGCTCTGGAAAGCATCTTGAATGAATTGGGGTTCCCATCCCAATTTATTCGATGGATCATGATATGTGTCACTACAGTATCTTACAGGTATATGATCAATGGTACGACATCTCAGTGTTTACAGGCGAAGAGAGGGCTCCGTCAGGGGGACCCCATCTCCCCTCTCCTCTTTGTCCTGGTTATGGAATACTTATATCGCAATTTGCAAAGTTTAAGGCGCAATCCTGATTTCAATTTTCATGCTAAATGTGAGAATTTGCGAATTATTAACCTCAGTTTTGCAGATGATCTCCTCTTATTCTCTAGGGGAGACACGGTTTCTGTACAGTTGCTTATGAACCAATTCGCCAACTTCTCCCGAGCCACTGGTCTCAAGGTGAACCCACGGAAATGTCACATATATTATGGGGCGGTTTCTGATGAGGTCAAGGAGCATATAAATCTGATCACGGGTTTTAGTGAAGGTACATTCCCATTCCGGTATCTGGGGGTTCCGCTCACTAGTAGAAAAATTACAGTTGCGGATTGCCAACCATTGATTGATAAAATGGTTGCCAGAATCCAGCATTGGAGTGCTAAACTTCTCAGTTATCTTTGGTGAATCTGGTGATTCGTATTGTCTTATTTGCGGTTGCGAATTACTGGCTACAATGCTTCCCGCTGCCCAAGGGTGTCCTTCACACAGTGGAAGCTATATGTCGATCTTTCCTCTGGTCAAACAGTGAGTCAATCAACAGGAAAGCACCGGTATCTTGGAAAAAAGTCTGTATGTCCAAGTCGAAAGGAGGATTACAGATCATTGCATTGTCTGACTGGAACACTGCTTGTCTAATGAAATTACTTTGGAATCTATGTGGTAAACAGGATAACCTCTGGGTTAAGTGGGTTCATGCTTACTACATACCGCAAGAGGATGTTCTCACGGCGACTATTCCTCGTTCGTGTTCCTGGATTATTAAAGGTATCCTCTCCTGCCGCCCACTGACTCGCAACAACCACCAGTGGGCAACTATGCTGCACCTGCCCAAATTCCAAACCGGATTTATTTATCGTGAGCTACAGGGGGATGTTCCTGTAGTTCCTTGGAGAAGCTTGTTGTACAAGAATTATGCGAGGCCAAGGGCTAAATTCATAGTTTGGATGGCATGTCACTTCCGGCTGCCAACAAGAAGTCGACTACACAGATTCGGCTTCGTAGACACTGCTTATTGTTGTTTCTGCAACCAGGATGAAACCCAAGACCATCTTTTGTTCAACTGCCACACCACTGTTGCCATTTGGCAGCGGATCCTCAACTGGCTGCAAGTGCAACACGTCCCGCATGAATGGAGTACAGAGACGGGTTGGATACTGCATAAGATCAGAGGTCGTGGATGGAGGGCTAATTTGCTCAAACTTGCCTTCACCAAGACGGTGTATGAAACTTGGATTTGTAGAAATAAGGCATGTTTCGAGAGGAGCATCGGTCCGATAGATGTTAATTGTTTTGCCCAAGGAATTATTGATGTAATAGTTTATAGGGCTTGGAGTATCCCCGAGTTAAAGTCCCATGTTGGGTACTTGATGTTAGAATAGCATAGCATACATTGGTATTTGCGTTACTAGTCATTTGAGTTTCTAGGCTGGATCCTTCTCAGGTCGCCTTATGCTTTGTATTTGTTTTTTGGGATAATAAAAGTTACTTAGTTCCAAAAAAAAAAAAAAAAAAAAGTGATGAAGGTGACATTGGCATAAGGTGATGATTTACACATTGGATTAAGTTTGAAGGTTACAGTGTAGTAGTGTACATCTTTTGTTGTAATGAGGTTTTAATTCAAAGTTATAATATTTTTAGCCGATTAGAAAAAAAAACAATGTGCACCGATCTCATTTTGGTACCATTAGAATGTACCTGTCCAAACATGGTACACTACAATAACATTGCGTCCAAAATAGGTACTCCGGTAATTTTTCAAACCAAAATGATGATGTGGCAATTGGATACCGACATGTAAACTTCGTTGACTGTTGACTTTTGATCAAATTGATTTAAATTTATATGAAAAATACATATGTCATTCTCATATAAAATTTGAAAATTTAAAAAATGTTTAACTTTATTTATTACCATGAAATTAATATAAATACAAAAATATAAAATATCAGAAAAATGAAAAAATATTTAAAAATGAAATATTGTAAAAATATTAAAATTAAATTACATAAAATTATTTAAAAAACACAGTAATTATTAAAATAATTATAACAAAAATTAAAAACGTGAAGAAAAAGGGAACGACAATTTTGATACGAACCTGAACTTTCTTAAAAAGACCTGAAGTAGGTTTAAAGAAAAAAATTAAATGAAGAATATCATAATTACTTAAGTGTATTTCAACTCATTCCCTGATCGCCCAACCCAATTTTTTATAATTTTCACATATTCTTTTCATTTTCTGTTATTTTTATAATTTATGCATTTTTATCATTTTTTAAAAATTTCTTTATTTTTTATATTTTTTTGTAATTATATTAATTTTATGCTAATTAAATAAATTAATGATTTTTTATTTTAAATTTCGTAATTTTCATATATTATATAAATTTAAATCAATTTATGTATTTTTCATAAAAATTTAAATCAATTTAGTCAAAAATCAACATACAACGAAGCCTACATATCAGTCTTCGATTGCCACATCATCACTTTGGTTTGAAAAATCACCGAAGTACCAATTTTGGACGCAATAACATTGTAGTGTACCCTTTTTAGACGGATACATTCTACCGGTACAACAATGGTCGGTGCACATTGTACTGTATCTTTTTTGGATTTTTGCCCCCACTAACCCAATTATCTCTCATACTTTTTTTATTTATTTCTTATCATTGTTCTCTCATACTTTACCCATTTTTTTTTTATCATTTCTCCCTCCAACAACAAACAATATACAATTGACTTTCTTAAAACAAATGCAAAAAAGAAACAGAACTAGAATGTCGGGACGGATGGTTTACTTAATTTTAGAGTTGTGGAGACTATAGAGGCTGTTTGGGTTAGAATTAAGAGGGCATTTTAATTGAGACGGAAATTCTTTTTTGTGTGCCGTACAATTTTAATGGACTTGTATATTTTACAAGTTTAAAGAGGGTTATAGATACCTTAATTAAAATTTTTGCTCTATAAAAACCTAGAAAAAATTAATTTTATATTAAAGATAAATTTTTACAATTTAAATAAATTTTAATTACTATTCATTAGTTATATCTTAATTAAAGTTATTGCCAAATTTGTGAGCCCATATAACCTTTAGGTCCGACAACCAAAGTATAAAATTTTGGGTCAAAAGGGTGTAATACGTTCAACAGCAGCAGAATTAATTGGTTGAAAGCAAGCGAAACAAAGCAAGCCATGATTGTGCTGAACTTGTCTTTGGGACTCATTTTCAACAAAACCATGTGCAAATCACACTTTGCAATTTCAACTCTCCACACAGTCAACACTATAGTACTCCATATGTTTTAAATTAATATAATATATTCCACTTTGTTTCAGTGTTGGTTTAGTTTGGTACAGTATAAGATTAAAATGGATGCATGTAGTGGTGATGTAATGATGTTAGTGTTTACGATCGAGTTAAAATAAAATTTCCTGTGTACGTATATTTTTGTTCATGGAATCGGTGTCATTCATATATTCATTATTCAAATTCATGCAATCAATAGAGTAGTTAATACGTTTAGTTTGTTTGATTGAGACATAAGTTAGTGGAACGATTTAACCACGTGGATGTAGATTCGGTTTAACTAAAATTCATGATCGAAACGAATTAATGAGTTTCCAAAAGCAATTAAAAGGTGGAACATATTGAAAGTTGGTAAGAGTAAAGTGTTGGCCATGATCATGACAAGATTTGTTCGTCCATTTATGATTGTATTTGTTTTTTTTTTTTTATTTGGCTAATAAGTTTTACGGATGTGATGATGAATGAGAACTCTCAATCGAGATGAACTTCTGCTAGAACGTATGATAATCGAAATCCATGAACTTCTACTAGACCGTATGATAATCGAGATGGATGCATGATAGAGAATATCATAGAAACTCATTTCAGCTACAAACTCAAGCAATTCCAATTTGTATAGAAGTGTGAAATCTATTAATTTATATTAATTTTTCAATACTCTCCACACTCTTGTCATATTTGAACATTTTTTGGGAGGTTATTTGAGTGGAAAAATGTAGGATCAAGATTGTCTATGTGAAGATAACCTCTCAGAGAGGTATTTCAACTGGAAATTTAATAATGAGGCTCTAATACCGAGTACCGTGGTAGTGGTGTGTGGAATCTATTTACGTATGAGATTGAATTCTACCAATTATATTAATTCTTCAATACATATTGTATTGTTAAGTTTCTAACATGATAATGGTGTTGTTGGTTGTGAGTTAGTGACTAAGCAGGTACTCTGGATTAATCAAGGAGTGGAGGATCTTCAAGGTGAGCCCGCTTTATGCCTTGATCTTATGGCTATATCTTAAATTTCTTACCACTTGCCTCGTTGGGCAGAGGGTGTAGGGATTTAGTCTTGAGATAGCGGCTTTTGTTTCTTTTTGAGCCTCCATTGTACGATTACATCTTAAATTACTTGCCACTTGGTCCCCGGATCATAGGGTGTAGGGTGTAGGGGTGTGATTAGTGTGGGATGGAGGTTTAGGCTCTTTGTGAGAATTGGTTGATGACCAAATTTCTTGCCACAACATGCTTTGATAAAGAGCATAGGGTGTATGAGCGGTGGCTAATATCGACCGGTTTGCCATTCTCGAGTAGTGGACTCTCAATTGCCACTAAGGAACATCACCTCGCACTATGCTTTTGTGTGGTGAGGGTATCTTCTCCTTAGTGGTCTTGGTTTATGGCTTCGGCCACGACCCCTCACTCTTGGCTAGATTTCGGTCTAGACATACTAGACGACGTGGGTGACCAAGATGACAACGAGATTTCATTATTTGTGGGTGGTTCTTGGTTTCTTAAGGAATTGACGGAGTTACTTGGTCTAGGACCCCAACTTAAATTTCTTGTCACTTGTTCTCTCCGAGCATAGGGTGTAGGGGTTGGGCTAGTTGGACCGTGCACCAACTTGGAATTGACGGGTTATGCTCTTTTAAGCAATTGAAAGAAGTGGGGCGCTCAAATATGGTGGTTGAGAGTTGTTTTTTTGATCTGCTGATGGCTGGAAATATATATGGTTGATGGACTTTGGTTACTAATCACTAGCATTGATGGGCCTTGACATAAAGATTGAAGCAGGCTGCCAGTTGACATTTTTCTTGATTATTTGGTTGAGATTGTATACATGTGTGAGGCCAATGTAATATTTGTACGAGCAAGTGTTTGTTGAGCATTCCTTATGATCTTGTAAACGCTTATTTTAGTATTAATATATTTTACCGTTTCAAAAGAAAAAGTTGTTTGGACATGAAGTTGTTGATATACGCCCACAGGAGTAGCCGTCACATCTTCTACTAGAAACGCTTATGCAAAGATTGTGAGGACGTGTACCGTACAATATTTTTTAAAAGTAGTTTAGCTTCTCTTACTGAGAAAAAAAAAGTGTGTGAAAAAGCTAGCTCCACTTAAAAGAGAAGAAATGAAATGATCGATCATGTTTCTTGTTTGTTTGGTTGGTTCAATTATATGTGTGTGGAGTGGAGCTAGAAACAAAAAGTAGAAGGAATGTTGACATCATATCAAGTTTGAATGAACAATATGCATTATGTATGAATTTTAACTTCGAATTTCAATTTAGATTGAATTTTGAAGTTAATAAATGCTAATTTAATTGTAGTTGAATTTTGAATTTTACGTTTGTTATTTTACCATAAAATTGATATTAAGATATTTGAATTTTAAAGTTTTTAGTTTAATTTCAAGTTTATTTTGAGTTTTTTAAGTTTATGAATAGTTATTCAATTTAAATATATAGCATAGTATATAGTGAAAAAAATAAACACAAAAAATTGACATCATCAAACTGAAGTTGAGAAATTTTAACCCGAGTTGAAAGTCAAGCATGCGGATAATGCTCGCTCATATATGATGATGCCTTGCCGGATATGGCAAATTTCGCAATTCAATTTGGCTTCTCATTCAATATTTCAAATTTATATATATACATTCAGCATATATTAATTACGTCTATGAATATATTAAGCGTACCTATGATTTATAAAATGCATCCCTAGGCATATATTAATAATTAGATTGCTAGGTTGAAATTCTGAATATGAAACATAATAAGTAAACATGCAGGTGGTAAAAGGGACACATTCCCTCTAATTGTTGAAGCATTTGAGCTTTTTGTTGTGGATTTATCAGGCAAATGTTAATAGATAGTATGTCAATGTCATGTCCCAATTCATAATTTATAAAGTTGATGATAATCTCATAACAAATTTTGTTTCATACAATTAATATGTGTCACGAAAAAAGCTAGAATTGTCATAAATAATTAAATTGTTCCGACATCAGAAACTCTGCTATGACATTATCACATTATATTATTGACTACTTCATTTCAATCTATTGTCAACTAGTACTAATTCATTGAAGTAAGTAAGCATTAATTGCAAACTTTTTTAATGAACTTGAATTTAATGGAAGCTACTACTATATATAGCTAGCTAAGCTAATTATGTTGTATGGATATGGTGTATATAATACTCCCTCTCTATTAAAATCATCCTTAGGAGTTACTTTATCTTAGTTTAAAGAAAATTAGTTAAATATTAGTTTGTAAGTGGTAGTATATTGATAAAGTTGTGAGTGGGTGATAAAGTAAGTGAAAGGATGAATAAAATGATGATAAAGTAGGAAAGATAAATAATAAAGAATTAGATAGTGAGATAACAACTTTCCTTCTTTTGGTTAGGAAGTTTCTAACGAAACACAAAAAAATAAAAGTTAGTAAGTTTTTAATGGAACGGATGGAGTATAATTATAACCAAACTAGTGTAGAGTAGCAAGATTAGTGGACTACAATTAGCCCAAGTTATGTTAACTTAGTGTTAAAAGGTTATTAATTAATGATCTCTATGAATTAAATAGATTATGAAGAAGAAGAAGAAGACAAGCGTTGATTGAGCACCCATTACTTCACTACTGTCTCGGGATCTCGAACATCCTTAATTCATTAGTACTGGACTACACAACTTCATTAACTAACTAATTAGAAAAAACCACTAATTAAGCGCCCATAAAAATATGATTCTGTGTTGCGCAATGCGCTTGCGCTCTTCTTTTTTTTAAGCTGCTATATTTTCTATTAATGATTGACACAGAAGTACAACGAGAAGATAAGATAAGAAATACTAGTATGTATTTCTTTAGAAATTCTAGTGTGTACTAAAACTAAAATGGACGGTTTAAAGCAAGATGGACGGTTTGAAAATCAACTGGCGAGTGAAGTTTATCAGTTTTTCTGTTTATTATATAACTAAAATCGAATTATACACCACAAGAAAAATGGAATTCACCAACACTTATTTCCGTTAATGACAGCTTGTTTTCTGTTGCATAAAGTTTTTCCCAACGAAAATTTGCATTGCCAAAATCGTTCAAGTTGCCCCGTTACTGTTAGTTGCAACGAAATATGATTTTCATTGAAAACTCTTGCGACATAATTTTTCGTTGGTGAGGCGTTACTATTTTGTTGATGAAGCGTCACTATTACATTGGTAATCGTTCAAAAAAAAAAACGAGTTTTGAAAATCTACAGCGACAAAAACTCCGTTAAAGTCTTATGCCAACCTCCCAAGTCCTAAGAGAGTTCTGGTAAGAAACTAATTAACACTGACTAAAGAAACTAAAGGTTAGAATTAGAATTATGAATCCACGTTTGTTGGCCACCCTTGGAAGCATAATTGGATAAGCTTGTTCCAGAAAAAGAATGAAGATTTTATGACCTCTCCCTGTTAAACTGTGGTACTACTACCAGACCAGACAAGACAATGTAATTACTGTACCCCCATCGAATAATAATGTAATGTTCCATGTACACTTAAACGACTGGACAAGAACAACATTCACTTTCATTGTCAATCGACATATATACAGTATTTGGATAGAAGATAGATAGATAGATAGATGCATGCACTGGCTAGCTATAATTCCATCAGCTTGTTTCAAAGTGAATGAAATCAATCATTTTACCTTATCCTATACAGCTAGCTAAAACTAAAATTCATCATCACCAAAACAATTTAACTTGCACTTTGCTTCACATATCATTATATACTACTATGTATATGGTCATATGGGAAAGTACCAAAACGCTTGTCACGAAACTATGATGATGCATTGTAAATTCAAAATGTGATTAAATTGGGTGGCCAGTAGGAATTTTTCAAGGCCTGCATGAATTATAACAACATACTACATACTGACGTATTATTCACACTACATAGGGACATATCATTAATATCTCAATGTGGAACGTGATCAATGTCAACTATTTCAATCAATCTTCTTGAAGTTATGTCGAAGAATTGATTTTTACGAACATACTAAGAAAATCACATTTATTATAAATTGGGTTAGTTTGTCAAACTTGGTATCATATCAGTACATTAATCCACGTTCAAACATAAGACAAATGGTTATATCAACATGTAACTTGAGACGGTTTATTTTGTTGCTGAAAATTACTTTCAAAACTTAGTCGTCAGGATTTTAGTGATTAACGCATTCATTTGGCAAATTCACCATTTTGATAACAAACTTAAGAGAGGAGAAAAATAAAGCAAGAGCCGTATAAAACCAGCATTACTGTTCGAACAAAGCCAAAAATAAACTAGTTTAAGAATCTCGATGAAAACATTTTGATATTTCAACCCCATATGCCTATAACTTGCGGTTGTAATCAACACAATCCACCCCCATTGACTATAGACCCGCTCCAAGTGACTAACTTGGGCTGGCTTCAATTAATCAATCAAGTCACACGGAATCAGGAAGTATGGATAGAAAAGCAGTTACCGGACCAGGTCGTTGCCTCCAATGTTCGGGTCTCTAAAGGATCAATATCATACACTAAATTAGAGGACATAACCGATTTGTGAATTTGGTAACAGTCATCCTAAAAATAGCACAACATGAGTACAAACTTATTGGGCCATCTGAAGCTTACTTGACAGTTACTAGTTCACAATGACTGCAGTTCCGATATACTGTAGAGATTTACTAGTCCTAATCACACATGTAATTCTTGAACGCCACAGTGAGGAGTTTTCTTAAATTTCATAACATATAAATATGCCTACCTATCAAATGATACAGGCTACAATTGGAGTTGCATAATCATGTACACAAAATTAATCCCAGCAACTTCCAGCTTCTGAATCAGTTCCAACAAACTACCTGTTAGAAACAAACAATTGCCTAGAATTTCAGTAAAAAAAATTGCTCAGAACGGGTGAACATGAACTGCACTGTATGAACAAGCACAAAATACTGCTTTTGGCGAAATTAGTACAAGAGAACTCGTGTGCAAATTGAACAAAAACCATAACCAGAATATATAGCAGTAAAAAATATAGCACAAAATTGATGTATTCAGCATCAGGTGGAAAGTTTATAATCATGAAGACAAGAACAATGCCTTACATGTCAACGCAGAATATTAGCTAAAAAAACCAATGGACGTGCGCATATCTATATGCAATGTCAAGATATACATAAAATGGGAGCAGCATATATAATCGTCTCACCTAGTAATCCTACACCATATTTAACAAGAAATATCCCGGAATAGCCCTTTTGCTTCATCATAAATCCACCTGACACAAGAAAGAATACCAATGAGTAGGTAGCCAGATACTAGATTATAGAAACAGAAGAAGAATCATAAGTTTTCAGATTTCGCATCTCTGCATGATATTACCACAAATCATTACCTTATATGGTATCTATAGCCCTATCATCTAAAATTACAAAACCAGCCATTACTCATAACAATCAACAGGCTATTTACACCCTAAAAAATTTCACATTAAGTATTGAAGGTTATGCACACTAATGTATCAATAACAACATTTCTGCAATAGCTAAATCAGATGAGCTACACGGAAGCAATAGATTGTGCAAAAATAAGAAAACGCACTTGCACATATAAAGCGGAGGCAAATTATTGTTTAGTTGGGACCCTGTTCGAGTTCTCTTCTCAATCTCTTCCTCAAAATTCCTTGGAGGAAGGACTTCACATGGGCCCTCTATCAAGCCAGCCTTCAATATCCTAAATTTAGTAGATTCATACACCTGTTACATTAACAACAAGGAAATATGAAGGTTCATTCACAAAACAAACTGAGTTCTCGTGTAATTAACAGAAAGGTGGCACAAGTATCAGATGAATACTGTAAATGGGCAGAAAGGCAAACAGGAATCTGTTCTTTGATCTTTCCAAGAGACAGAAGCCTATATTCTAAATCCATGCTAAGATGACAGAAATGTGCCACTCACATCCCACACTGCTCGAGAGGGACTTCAAATCAAAGTACTATATATTAAAACTTTTACAGCGACCAATATTGATACTTCACTACCACAATTACTGATTCAAGGTTGTATAATTGGTACCTCTCACATGCATATATAAATCAGGAGAAGGGCCAAATTTTTAACTTGGTTAAATTGTTAAATATGGAATGCAAAAGGCATCATGGCAGCCTCAGTGTTCATGAACGTGAAGTTGTGAGATAGCATAATCTATATCACAAACTCGCAAGCTTTTGGCTATAATGATTGTATGCAAATGAAACCACAAGCATTGTGTAGGAATAGACCAAACAAAGGGATCGGAGTAAGGTAAAGAAGCAGATCTGTAACGCTTTATAAAATACAAGGTAGTTCAGTGATAATGGGGTGCATTTAGTTCTCCATTAAAAATACGCAAAAAACTTTGTAATGTCTCAGAAGATCTAAATCACCACGAGTTACCAAAAGCTTTTTGGTTGTTATATGAACTTTTGAGCAAAACACATATGCCAGTGGTCTGGAACCGGCACAATACAATAACAATTATACAAGGTGTAAGTTGTAATTATTCATGTCCATATCAGAGAACAGAAACTTAATCATGCTTTATTTCATTTAATATAAAGATTATATGTTCTTCTACTGATTGATATCATGTACTCCGTATTCACTTGGAGTTTATATTAATCCAGAAAGAACCAAAAGTTTAGTGAAGTGAATGGTATTTTTTTTATATATCTAAATAAACTAATATCCAAGTATATAGTAAATGTTTAATCATTCAAAGTCTTTATGAGCAGACACAAACAGCTATACAGCCCACAACTTTAATCACTGCCATGATTGATCAAATTCATATAAACCTAACAGCCAGAAAATGTAGAGATCAAAGCTTTACCTCTCTACTTTCAAGACCACATGGACGGCCTACAGTTTCAGGCAAATCACCGGGAAAGTAACATTGAATTACTGTGACCCATTTCATTGTTGTAATCTTGTCCTCCCACATAGCCTGCGGCCAGAAGCAGTATTGGTAATGTCAGAACAGATCATATTTAGGGAGCATACTGTTTGCGCCGTAGAGGCAGAAATGCCAGTTCTACAGATACACGTGCAACATTAGATTTATTATAGTTGCTGCACCAGTAGTCTATTAAAGTGCAACAAAAAGGGCACCAACTTGTGGAAAATATCAAAGTCGTGCTGACATGACACAGCTTACTCATAATATATATTCCACTTACGCCATCATGCATATTCGCATTTTGAATCTCGATAGTAATACGTATTCATATCAGTTCAATGATCTTTACATACTTCTAAGTTCTAATATCAAAGTCAAATAAAAAATACCTGAGGTGATGAGAATTCTATCTTCATAGACATGCATGAGAACAAAGTATACTCGGAAGCTCTTTCAGTACAACAATTTAAGATGGGCTTTCATTAGACAGCTTAAACAAGTCCAAGTAACTTTGCATATATATTTTCTTTCATTTTTTCATTTTTCTAGAATCTAATATAGATTAACTTGCACAACAGTCAACTGTTCTAAAATGGGCTGGTAAACGCCCCAACACAACTTTACACTGGCTGGATGTAATACATAATATACTCTCTCTGATCCGTCCATAACTACATACCCTCTTCAATTTTGGTAAAGTTGAAGGGTTTAAGATAATGAAGTAATAGAAGTTGTAACTTGCTGTTAAAATATGAGAGATAATGAATAAACTGTTTGGGAGAATGACTAAACTATTTGGGAGAAAGGTCTAGGTGGATAGGTTTTTTGTACGTGATTTTGTGGATGCTTGTAACCATAGTAAATGGAATTAAAAAAACTAAGTTTTGTTCCAAATTATCTGAAAGAATGAATAAGTGAAGCATCTTTTATGTAATGTGGTGTTGTAAAGTTGCTAAACTGGAAGTGCCAAGAAAAAATGGGACTGGCCAAATACAGAAAGCAGGCAAGTAGTCATGGGACAGAAGGAGTAGTAGCTTGTTTCCAATTACACATCATGTGCAGGCATTGCAACATTTATTTAAGCAAAGCCAGGTCCCTCTACCAAAATAAGGACCTAATAATATCAAGTGCAGTGCACTAACAGCACTCAACTTGACTATTGATAGCTAGATACACGCGATTGTGTAATCCAGAATTTTAACACTCAGTTGCTCTTAAAATGCATGTAGTAGACTACCTGGAGCTTTGATGGCACGAGTTTGCCGTCCTCAAAACGAACAAGAACATGATCCGTAGCTTTATATACATGTCCACTGATGCAGCAAGATCCATAAAAGATTTTGTCATCCAAAGCCTTAGTTGGATCACCAACCCAATTGAAAGCAGCAGGTAAACCATCTGATGAAGAACCACCATTGTCCACATCCCCAATACTAGTAACAATTTCTGAAGTATCATCACGGACTTCTTGTAGCTTTAGAGGTTGTGCATTGTTCAGAGTACCATCAGCAGAAGTATCTTCCGAGTTCCCAGCAATATTATTTTCCAGAGATTTTATTGGTGCACTTGCTTCAGGAGTTGGGTTACCATGTGGAGTACCAACCGTTGCTTGTGGCTCATCTGAGGGATTCGGAGCTAACTCAGATTGGGCAGAAGAATTTGGTTTCATATCAATCGTCTTATCATCGATGATCTTTTCACATGCTGAGTCCATCGATGAGACGCCGCCAGAAAGCGAAGACTTTATCTCATTACTTGAGCAAGTGCCAGAAGCTACAACACCCATATCCCCCCTACTCAAATCTTTATCTTTCTCTTCGATTTTTTTGACATCTTCGCCTTTAAACCCAGGTATTTGATGATGGTTAGAGTTATTGCCTGGTATTTGATTATGGTTAGAGTTGTTGCCTGAAACTCCAGTAGGGACTTTTTGAGTTGCAGTGTCCCCATTAACTGTCATGTTTGGCTGAGTTACCTTATCATCTGAACCATCAACTCCTTTATTTGTAGTTGATGAAACAACAGGTGAACTAGAAGAAACTTTTGGCATACCGCTGTTTCTCATTACACGGCCATACTTAGGTGGCAAAGGTTTCCCATGGCTTAACGACAAGCATTTTCCACAGTGCCATTCCCCTCTTTGGACACCCTTTTGATGAGTCATCTGGAGGCATTTCAAGTGATAACCTTTCTCACAGGCATCACAGATGAGTATATTATCTATTTCCGTTACTGAAGACATGCACATCTGGCAAGTCAATGGCTTGCTCATATAATCCCTAGAAGGTGGATTCCATATCGGTCGCTCCAAAACCCGAGGTTGCAATAATTTCTGAATGATCTTTGCAGTTTCAGCATGAGGATTTGCCACATGAGGGTGAGCATAGTTAGTGCCTTGTGAAGATGGTGCAGTTGTCTGAGCAATGACTGTCCTGGATGTCCCTTGAGATGGCAATCCAGGTCTAACATTGACAGCTCCATCAACTTTAAGGGACATATTGACAGGCACCTTATTATGGGATACGACGTTGGAAGGTTGGACTGGGTGGGGATGGACTGACCAAGTGGGGGTCCTCGTAGCTGAGTTAGCAGAGTGATTAACTACAAGATAAAAGCATGGATTATCAATGATACAAACATGAAAATGGAACAAAGGCGCTATCATGGTTAGGCAACCTGTCAAAGAAACTAGCTCGTACAGAAATCTCATGATACGCAGATAAAACGTTAAAGATCTGAATGCCAAGAAGACATCCGTAATTAACTGTGCCATCTCCGTCTACAAAAATAAATAAATGAACAAAAAAAGGAAAGAAAGAAATAAAGATATAAAAGAAATGGATAATGGTAAAAATGCAATTTTTTTCAGCCAACTTTTAATCAATAAGAGTACAATTTTAAGCAGATGTGATCGTCAAAGGTCTTCACAGCATGACAAGGAAATCTAAAATTTAAGCATATAAACCTAATACCTTGAACTTGAGAAGGATACACAGAACCATTTGAACGTCCATCAGGTCTCATATGCGGCCTGTCAGCTCTTGGAAATGCTGCCGAACCCAAATGACTCGCAGGCAATGCAGTCGCAACTGGTCTTAACTCACTGGTAGGAAGCTGAAATGGCAAGGGTGTGGTGACATTTGATGTGGCAACATGGCTCATGGGTGAAGCAGATGGTAAATTTCCGGCAGATATTGACATGCGGGTCGATTTAACAGCATTTTCAGCTGCAGTACCAGAGTTCCCATGCTGACGTTGAGCTGGGTGTGGAGTTGATGGCAGAGATAAGTCCTCAGCTTTTTCCATCTAAAACAGATTACAAAGCAAAGAATCAAGTTCCAGCATATAGTATAGTAAGATTAAAGTTGAATTAGCAGTATGCAAACAACTAAATGCAACAAGCAAACAGAATATATACCAAGTAGTTAAAGAAAAGGCAACTACTCATTCCAATATAAATGGTAACCAAATGAAACGTTGAAAAATTGGGTGGGGGGGAGACTCAGAAAATTTGGCATGATTATACGGCACATGGTAAACAGAAATAGTAATAGGGCTGCTTGCTTCGAGTTAGCACAAATTGTAACTGCACCCTTTAGGTTAGCCGTGGAGCAAATTATACAAAAACTCAACAGAAGTGGTAATTCAGGCTACACAAATCTAGAGTTACTATCTCATAGAACAAAAACCCAAAAACATGAAAATGCTAAGCTACAATTGCCATGTTGTAAACATGACCTTCCTGTGTCATAGGTCAACGCCAGAACTTGTCAAGCATCCAATTGGGATGTTGTACTTGCTTAATTTGCAATATTACTCAAATCTTCAATACCATACGTAGCTTACTTACATTACAA
Organism: Plantago major; assembly: GCA_026545765.1. Lineage (NCBI taxonomy): Eukaryota > Viridiplantae > Streptophyta > Magnoliopsida > Lamiales > Plantaginaceae > Plantago > Plantago major. Next base: position 32,596,894 of record CM048844.1, on the reverse strand, counting down.
CCATATGAAGATATATCAAATACAAAAGAACATACACTGCTAATGATAACTACATTATGACTATGAATGAGAGGAAGGGAAACCATATACAAATTCAGTTAGCAAAATTGTATTAAAAAGTTTCATAGATTTTGATCTGGAAGAAAGCAGCATATGTCTGTTCAATCACATGCAGCATACTTCAATACTTCATTACATATTCCATCAGCTGAAGAAGATATTTATCACATAAGAGATCATCGCATTTCAGGAAGAAAAAAAATACTTGCCCACAACATTGATATCTTTCAGGATCTACATGATTAGTTTTTACAAATCGCTCATAAGAGGTGTAAGCTAAAGAATCGCATCAGCCAATGCAAGCAAGTCCAAATAAAAAAATCTCAGATGGAAGCAATACCAAAAGCACAAAAGATGGAGTTATTTCCCTCCATGCTCCATTATGGAGGTACTCCACGACAAACACTCAATTTAACCCCCCCCCCACCACCACCACCAAACCCTTGAAAAAAATGCAAAAATCACATTTGGTCAAGAAAAGTTTGACGGTCCCCACGGGAATACAAACATGAAGTGACCCTTGTTTTTTCAACCTGGATCAGAAACTAAACACGCGATAAATTTTTACTGTTTATCAACCAAATCAGTATTTAATGGGAACGATATTTGAGGCCCATAATTCTTTAGGAAAGCTTTTAAAATGATAAAAAATATTCTGAGTGATATTACAGCGTTTAAAGGTCCAACACATCAAAAATAACAAATCATCAAGATCACCACATCAAAACGAGCAAAGCAATCACGGCATACTATATACAATACCTCCATGTTAATCGTTGTTGAGCCTTAGGTTCTTAAATCTTAATTTCAAAGATTTAGCATGCTGTTTTCTCTCTCACTCCCCACCTGACTACTTAATGGTGTTGAAAACTCCAAAGCCAAGAATATCTGTTTGAGGTGAACGATTAATCTGTATGTAGTTCCAAATCATAATTATTTCCTTCAAACTAGTCTCCAAATGCATATGCTTATGTAACCCAAAAAACAGGGATATCAGTAAATGGCTATCTACATGTCATCTTAAGCGAATACCCCAAGAAATTACATGCCAGCCAATAATGTTCCAGATACACTTAAACCTCATAAGGTAAGAAATGGCGACAGCTCCTGATCTACAGTTGACATAGAATATAGAAAACAACTGCTAACTATTTAAAATTTAATGGGATATTTTGGTGAAAACAGCAAGTTTCCAGAAAAGGAAGAAGAAATACCAACTTATTCCACATGTTGTGTTCATGATTTATATAGATTTATTATTAAAAAACAGAGAGGGTGCCATCCAAACCCTCAAACCTTACAGCCGCTGCCACCCAAATGATATATGGCACAGTTAGCCCTAGCATCATGGGCTTACAAACATGAAAACCTAACCACATATAGCAATAAACCTTGGTCATCTCTGATGAAGCACCAGATCGAAGAACCAAGCGAAGATCTGGAGGCAAAGCAAGATCCGTAAGAAACACTCTAATTAAGCAGATCTGGAAAAAGCACTCTATGAGGCGACCGACACGCCTTGATGGGCCAAGGAGCAGAGAACAGTGCAGAGAGCAAGGTGTGAGTTCTGCATCGCTGATAACTGTGGCCCAGATCTTAGTGAACTCAAACAATATCCATACAGGTTGCTTCTAAATGACTTTAGAAGTTAAAGCCGGGTTTCAGATGTGACATGAAGGAGGTTCGTATTCAATTCATATAATCAGTAATTTGCATTTCAGACAGTATCTGAATCTCGAAATCCATGTCAGCATTAAAATAAGTAACAGTGTTTAAAGTCATATTTGGACAAAATTGCACCGTTTGGTTTGGATTATATATGTAGAAAATATTACAGCTGAATGGCAGGGATTGGAATTGGGATTTTGAGGATTAGTTAGGAGTTAATGGCTGGACATATAAAAGTAGTGTACTTATCGAGTCTTTTGATGTAAATTACCGGTGCGTAAGAGAGTGAAAAAGAAAAGTGGGAAGTAAAAAGAAAGAGAGAGAAAGTGAGGCCCAAACATGGAATGGGGGAGCCATCAGCAGAGCCCATGAATCTTAGGGATTGGAGGAATAAATTTTGGCTTTTGTCAAAAACCAAAATCATGTGACCAAAGCAAACAATCTATATATAGCAGAAAAGCTATGCTTCATCATGAGAAGGCAAGAAACTTAATTTATATATGCCAAGCATAAGGATATATATGATACCCTAACGTACATCAAAATTTGAACATGAATGTTTAAGGATACATAAGTAGACACACTCTCACATGGTATGTGGCCTTTTGGGTGGTTCAAAAAGCAAAACTGTGAGCAATCCAGCCCAATGAGATATGTGTGGCTCATGGCTCTGTCTCATTGCTCATTGCGCTCTATCAAGGTTGGGTCCAGTCATGATAATACAGATGCGCAGATAAGAAAATAAATATATGGGGGTATTGAGTGAAAACGATTTGGAAACAAATGCTCTTGGGCAACCAAGTGAAATTGCAATTGGTAAATTAAATTTCTAGTCCGTATTTTGATTAAAGGACTGACAAACTGCAATTGCTGAAAATTTAGGAAAATTTAACAGTCATGTGTTCCATGATGAGTTTTCAGATGTCAAATTCAAAAAGGGTTAACTTTAATAATAGACAAATGCTAGTTTGATTAAAATAAGAATGAGGTCTATGAAATTGAGAAAATTAAACACATTTTAGGGTTCAGAAGCTTCACACTAATAAAATGTAGCTGCAATATTTGTAAAGGCAGTTACATTCAAAAAGGTTATTAGAGACAGACTTTATACCAAATTTCAGAAATCTAGATATGTCATTGTCAGCAATAACCAGTCCTTTTAAAAACTATTCCATGGAAAAAGAGAAGTAACATAAAGAGCTCACAACTTGTGTCCAAAATGGTTATTTAGCAATGGCGACTTCACAACAAGATGCTAATTATACCCATTCCCAACATACTACTCCTTTTAAGAAACCCACCCGATAAAAGGAAGCAACATATAGATCTCAGGTGAAACTGTAATTTTGGATGCAGACGAGAGTATACCGCAACTACCAAGCCCACAGATTTAAGAGGCACCAAAACGAACTTATGAAAAGAAGGATATAGCCACATAATATTAAAATTTTACAGCAACTTTTTTTTTTTTACAGTCATGGAGAGCAAGAGTCAACACATCTTACCATGGTTAATCAAACAGTAAATGGAATCAACTGGATTTTTAAGAATTTATGGCACGGCCAACGCTTCTTAAAATGCATTATCCCTCAATGGGAAAACAAAACAAAGCCAATAACAAACAGAAACAGACTAATTCAAAACTTGAGGGATACTCAATATCAGATACTACAAATTTTGGCAGCCCACGTGGTTCCAAAATTTCAATATTATTAAATGACTTGGGTGTTTTGATAAATCAAATTCATGTGTAAAGCCTTTGACCCTTCGCTTAACGCCATGCAAACAAGCATTTAGTAGTTTTCACTTTCTTATCTCATTCCAACTCTTGATCAAACAATACAACGTCAATAAAACTTAGGCGAACTCGTTCAAATCTTGAGGCACATTAGCTAACAATCCTTCTCAGATACTACATCTACATATAACTCCACCACAACACGCAGTACGCTCCACAATGTTCTTAAACGTCTCATGAGTGTGTACTCATATACCAACCCTAACTATATACATAAAACCAGCCATGCAATACTAGAAGGAATAACTCTACAGACAAAATTCAGCCAAAAACATAAATAAAACAAAGAGAGAGACAATAGAAACCTTTCGTTTGGAGAGCAGCAGCTTCTCAGCAATAGAAACCTTAGGAGGGCGAAATCCAACCCGCTGCTCTTTATGCTTAATGAGCCCTAAATCCTCAATCAAACCCCCAAAAGCATCCCTCGGAAACACATCCTTGGGCGCAAAACCCTCACAAACCTCAGTAAGCCTGCTCCTGGCCTCATTCATGAGCTCCTTCTCAGCATCAGTGGGTCCCTTACCACCTCTCATCTTCCCCATTGCCGCCAAAACCAGCACCATCTCCGCTACCTTCTTCAATTCGCTTCCTCCTCCTCTAACTCTCTTCCTCGGCGGCAGCAAAACATCATCCCCCTCCTCAATCAATTGGCGCTTCTCACCAACAGCCTCCGATCTCGGGTCGGAGGCCTCCATCTGAGTTTCGACAGTGGACGACATCCAACGAAGGGGCAACACGTCCACAGACGGCGTCGTATCGGCGAATTGACGGACCTGCGGGGAAGAGGGGAGCAAGAAGCCATTGGAGAGGGAGAGTGAGGGAGAGAGAGGAGGGAGAGGGAGATAAAAGAGAAATTAAGCGCAGAAAAAATGAGAATTAAGTAAAAAAAATACCTCTTGAGTTGAGTTTGTTTGGTTTTAATTGTTTAGCTTCGTTCTTTGGTTTCGTTTCGTTTCGTTGCATCAACAATACAAAACCACTGGACACCTCCGATTTTTGGTTTGTGCGTTGCGTTTTGTTTGTGTGGGTTTTTACGCATACGATGATGCAATATACTACAACCGATTTGGGGCCTAGGGTTTCTTAAATTAGGCGATTCATATTTCCCAGGGCTATTTCAGTCTTTTCTCACCTAAATCCCTCCCTCCCTTATTTTTTGTAACTTTCTTTCTTTTATTTTTTTTTATACGTTCCCATATATACTTGTGAGTTGTTACAATCTTTACTCGTACCTATTTTAAATTTGGACTAATGTATTCACACTCATATTTATATCTTTTGTTAATTAGATAATGAATAACTGCTTATTTCAAAAAAAAAAAAGAAGAAAATCAACAAATATTTATTATAAACATAAAAGTTGATGCATCATATTATGATTCAATAGACTATACGTACCTTTATTTCGATTTTATTTATCAACTTTAAAATAATAGAATGTATACTTTTTATGGTAGCTATTGATCTAGTATTTACTATTTGTATTTTTATTTTTATTTTTATAAATAATAGGTATTTCAATTATTTCACCTTTTAGTTTTATCTTGTGTTAAATTTTTTTTTTTTTTAATTAGGGTTTTGGTTAGTGCCAATTGGTCAGTTTCGATTTAATCAAAGAAAATGGAGAAGAAGTATTGGTTATGGTTGTCGTTGTTGTTTTTATGATAAATTAATTTTGTTGAGGGTTGAATTAGGGCTTTGAATTTAACTGGAGAAGACATATTGAATTTTTTTATGATGAATTGATTATGTTGGGGTTGATTTAGCATTTGGAATTTAATTTGAGAAGAAAAATTGAGTTTTTTTAATGATGAGTTGATTTTGTTGGGATTGCATTAGGGTTTAGAATTAGAATGAATAAGACATGTTGATTTTTTGTAACTAAAGTCTAATTTACATATATATCATGAGGCTTGTTAAACGCAGAACAATTTTTACTAAACGTAGAACACTTTTTTTATATATTGCAAAAGGCCCTTCAACTGATAAAAATATAGAATTAGTCCAATTTTTCGGAAAATTTATCAAATTATCACATTTTTAAAAATATATAAACGTATATACACTACGGTATCATAACACAACAAAAATCAATGTCGTACAATCATTAGCCATATTATGCCGATAATGAAGAAGTATTTTTTTTTTAATTTGATATTTATATTGTTTATAATTATTTTATTGCGTTTGTATATTTAAATTAACTAATATTTCACCAAAATTTCAAAAAAAAATAAAAAAGGACCGAAAACACGTTTGGTAGCCCTCGAGGGTCAAGTCGCTTAGAAATTTGACTTTACCGCCAGACGGGCTGTTCTTAAAATATTGTTAAAATATTTTGTCCGTTTCGTGAATTTTTTTCGGTTTTTTTTTTAAGTCATTAAAATATTGTTTTACTGTGTATGATTTGATTAAATTTGTTTTTTTTTTTATTTATAACATTGCTCTTAAATTTTAATTATGTTTGTTTGAAAATCATAATCACCTTGGTGTTCTTCAATTATGTTTGTTTGAAGATTCGAAGACAAAGATGTATGTTAGAGAGTTGAAATGCATAAATAAAAGTGTTTTTGGATAAAATCAACTTCGTGTTCTTCGTGTTTTTCTTTTTAAGTTTTTTCGATTTATTCATTCGGATGATAAAATTAATTCGAATAAACTTGTTTGATGTTTTTTTAGGTAAAAGAGTAATTTTTTCAAATTATTGAACCATTTTGTAAATTATAATAATAGTGGTATTATATGTAATATATAAAAATTTATTCTGCGTTTAGTAAAAAGTGTTGTGCGTTTAACATTCCTGCTATCATTAATTCATATACCTTTTCTACTTAATCCCACAAGTACCGCTTTGCTACGAACTAGCTCTACCTCATTTATTTCTAGCTGTGAAATTAGTCAATTTGCATAGATCTATCATTTGCGAATTCAAGTTATACTAAAAAACAACAAAGAGATCAACCCATGAATACAATCAACACTGCAGATGTAGACGTTCCAAATCTTATCTCTTTTGGCTTTATTTCTCCCATATACCACTTCAAGAAACTACATACATATTGATCCATTGTACAAATTTCCTACACATGTACATTTGACTAATTATCTACCCTGAATGTGTTACAACACAATTATTGCACAACGGTGTAATATATGTTGCATAATACCATAAAAATGGCCCCTGGTGCCAGTAATGCAAGCAACGTCGAACCATATCCTCATAGGCGTGACAGTGGTGGTCCCGATTCTGAACAGTGAACTGCCCGGGTTGCAAGGGTATCCAGCTATGAGCCTATGATTACATGAGACTTAACTGTTGCACGGGTGCCACGTCAGTGCATACCACAATCCAGGATTCCGTGCAGTGGATTTGAGCATCTTGAAGCTCATAACCATGATAAACTGGCAACTGTAGACCATTGCTAAGTTTTACATTTATGTATGGCAAGACTACAGTCTTCAGCGTGGCGGACATTACTGTCTGCAAAAGTTATAGGCTCTATAATCAGCAAATTGCAAAATACTAATTCCTGAATTAAATAAGGATTCAAAGACGGAGCATTTAATTGCTCATTTGCTCTCCATAATGTTGAGTCAACCCCTTCTTTTATCATTGAGTCGCTAGATGCAAATTCAAATTATATGTTCTTAAAGGGTAATTGGCTTACTTACAAAGGTTTCTCGGTTCCGTACCAAAATTTTATGATAAGAATTAAGACCTAGACAAAATGCCAAGTTCTAAATATGAATATCAGAATAAGCAAGGGACTCAAACAGTTTAATTCTATCTTTTTCGTGAGGGTCAAAATACTGTTCCAGGATTCATGGGAAAGTCCTACTACTCGATAACCTCAATACCTGATAACTTAAGTATACAAACCAAAAAACTGGCAAATGATTGATATTCAATCTAATCAGAGGAATCTGAAGGACTGAAACAGGTACCTGAATTAGGCGCATGTGGAAATCACCAATCTTGCTCCATCTAAGTGACATAGTGAAGTCATTTAACTTCAGACTACCACTCACAACATTTCTTGATATTTCAGCAGAACCAGAACTGCTGATCACCTGCAGAAAACAGAACTTATTACTTTTACCCTCGCATGAAGCAGACACGACAATGTGACCTGCTACAACTATTTACCAAGTTCTGGTAAAGCAGGTTGGTCATTCTCATTCTCATTCTTAACAATACAATATTTCTCAACAGAGCCAGAAATGAAGGAATGTTGTTTTAATGTTAGTGACTCAATTGGCTGAGCAATAGGACATTGCTCTTAACATCAGTCAGCAAATGACATGCTCCCACCAAGAATTGCACTATGACTTGTCATATAATGTTCAATTGTAGCAAGGACATAAAAACTGAGGTTTATCAAGTCATAGTAAATGTGTAAGGATGAACTATAGATACAGGCAGTGATAAAGATTGTACACTAAAAAGAGATGCATTTGCCACCTGATTATATAAGTTGCACTAAGCTTACCACGGAAATACATGCAACTGCTACTAATTCATCGTCATCCAAAACATCAAGCACCACGTCTAAGGGAATTATTGCCTTAATGTATTGCTCTTCAACTTCTATTATTGGTGGTGAAGATATAGAAAGATTCAGATTCATGTCACGGTTTGGATACGTTCTGTACAACTGGGGGATCATAAACCTCCACCAAGCTGTGTTTAGGAGAGATTGATCTGGCACTTTGTCAACCAGCCAATGCATCTTGCCAGCCTGCCAGAGTATCAAGTGTAAGCTATCTATATGATGAAAAGAGTCCTTTTAGCAACAGAATTTTACAGGATGGTGTAAACTGAATGCATGTTCATGGAGCAATGATATGTTGATACCTAGATCTAAGTTAATGGTGGTCTTGTTTGATACTAAAGACAAATACAGATCGGATAACTAATATGGCCCTATCATATGCTTATAGCTACAATAAGAAATTCTAAATTAAATCAAAGATTGCAACTACTGCAAGTTGACCTAGATTGAATATAGTTAAACTCGTATTAAGATCTAAATCTCAGACCCAGCAGTTAATTGTCTAAAATCTACATTCAACCGAGCTAGCACCTACTATATCCACCAAAAAGCATGATAATAAAATAATAATACCTCATCAATTATTAGTCAGTTCATTGTAAAACAACTCTCTGGATGGAGAAGGTAAACACAACTCCATTTTATATACAGCTGTGTCAATCAGGCTTGGCAAAAATAGTACTACTATTAAATATTTATTTATTGTACCAAAAAGGGCCAATTCCGACCGCTAAGCGCTCTTTTACAGGGCAATGCAAGAGCAGGGATGGGGTCAAGATATATGCATGCATCTTTACATTTGAATTTCTGCAAAGAGGTTTTTTCCATGACAAAACCGTCACCAACAGTTCCCACGAGTTGAATCCGTGACAAGAAATAGCATCTATGAAGAAATGCAAAGTAAGGCTGGGTACAATATACATCCACCCTCCCCCAAATGTAGCATGGCCGGGGAGCGCTCAGAACACAGGGTTTGCCTTTTTATCTTATGTACCCAACACCATATAAAATGCTTATCAAAAGTACTATGTAAATTTAATTCTCATCAAATTTCACATGTCCTTCAGATTACGGTATTCGAATCATGTGGCTTCATACTAGGCCACTAATGCAATAGATAGTGTCCCTTCCCTCGAATTATTATGTACACAAAATTAAATACTTACCTCAAAAAAAACTGATGAAGCTGACTTAAGAACATCTTCATGCAGTGAGATTTTGACCATCTTATCTACTTCCTTGCAGGAGATCGAAGCTTGTAATGCATTATGGTATTGTCTGGAATGTGCAATTTCATCCTTCCCGGAGAATAGCCCATTGATTGTGAGGTCAAGTGAAGATTCATTCAGTTGTGGGTCATCAACAATTGTCACATTCAGCAGGGCGATGTCAGCTACAGGTACTTCTTTAGGTAGAGATTGCAACAGAGAGTCAAGGTTTGGAATTGCTTCTTTTATTTTCTTGGAAACAGCATCTTCGACAGCAGAAGTAATTTTTTCCTGAAAAGCATTTACCAACCTGAGAATGCAAATGATAAAGATTTTGAGTGAAGGAGCTAGAGATGATAATGGATAAATATACTAGTAGTGCACTGGTACTGTATATAAATCTGTTGGGATCTTCATTTATGAATGAATAAAACATATCAGGTGTGATTTGCTTTAAATAAATCGTTGAAGATCACATATCAGGCTATTAGGTTGATTAGGTAACATCTTAAACTGGATTCCAGGTGAGGAAGTAAATTCTTATAAGTTCATTAAAAGCCAAAGTACTAGATGAGGAGATACCCTTGATAGAGCCAAGATGCTCCCCCATCCAACTTTATTGATATATCATTCACATAACATCCACATTCCAAAACAGAGAGCTTAAGAGACCCCTGAAGCGTCTTTAGACTGAGGGTAAGGCCAACTTCCAGTCCTTCAACCTAAAAGAACGAAAAATCCATCAATCCACTTGTTCAAGTAACCAAAACTAATTAGATTGCATGGACATCATCTATTTGCGTAAAAGTTGTAAAGATCAGAGAAATGACAACTAAAGATCCACAATGGGCTTATAAAACCAAAAGACTCAATTATAAGATACAAAATTACAAAGTATTTTAACAAACGGAGATCATTATGCAAAGATGCATAAACATTGAATCCTACCATTAAAAGATTGAACGAAATTACGTGGTGACCATTTTCCTTACTTTATACACATCTCTTGTTGATTAAATTATATGAACTGTGTATGGTAAAAACAATATTTGGCAACAGATATGTACCAAAAACTAGTTCTAACTTTTATACCATGTGGTTAATTAAGGTGTGGGATATCTGAACTACTACCATAGAGTTCAGAGCATGTTTCAACTTCAGATAGTAGCATGACTTCTGAGGAGAAAGCAAAGTTTATGAAGTTGACATGGATACTACAAAACAACAACGCCATTAATCTAGAATTATTTTGCAAAATCCATCTTCATGAACAATACAATTATCACTGCGTTAACATACGGGGCCAGTTCATAATTTCACACATTATAAAAACAAAATACTGTGCCTATCACTATTACCTTAGTCCTTTTGACCTCTCATATCTTCTATTTCTCTTCGATAGAATTTCCACATGACAACAACTTGTATTAGACGGTCTAACATCTAAATACACCTTAAAAATTTGGATAACTACATCACCACCCACAGATCCACCCCAAGTGCTAGGTGCATTCCTTAAAGGGCACACGCCTCATATATTAGGGACAAGGGCATCAACACCCACCCACTCAGGTGTCACGCGCCCGTCTAGCTGTTAATCCGTTTACACAAGTGCTTCTATTTGTCAAGATCCTCATAAACACAACACATTTTCACCAAAAACATCACCAATCAATCAAAAAAAATACTAACACTTGATGGATCCCACCTATTTGCACAGTACTAATTTCCCCAAATTAACATTAAAATTCTATTGAAAACAACGAAAGTGTAACCAACCAAACTCAGGAAATTATTAAAAAAAAAAAAAAAAGAGTTCACCTGAATGGTGGCACTTCCCTCATCAGAAATCGCAATAGGAAGCCACCAAGAACTGTAGGAATACTCCCAATTCATACTCAAATTGGCAGTAGCTCCAGCAACATCAATAAGTATCCCGGTATCTCCGGCTTGCACAGTAGATGAAGTGACGTTAATAGTTTGAATTGTAAGGTTGGAAACACTCATCCTAACCGTGCCTACGACTGGAATTTTAACAGATTTCTCAAACTTGGGCAGCTGAAGTGGAACTAGAGAGGTTTCGGCCTCTTGGATGAGCAAATCTTTGAGAAAATCAAGACCCTTGTTTGATATCTCCACCTTAACATACCCGTCTTCATCGGATTGAGCACAGTACAAGCTAAATGTAAAGATTAACAATACAAGGAGAATCAAACGTGCCATGATATAGAATGAATCAAGATAAAGCCCAGAGGCTTTTTCTTTTTCTTTCTCTACGGAAATTTGAATCAATTTTTGTGTTTGAGTTGATTGCAATCTCTTTTCCCAAATGTTGGAAGCTCAGAGACTCCATTTTTTATCGTTTACGAATACGTGTTCCACGAAGTACCTTTAGAATTACTATATCTAACGTAATTGCAATTTCGGTCCATTAGTTTTAGGGGTAGCATGATTTCAGTACATGTATTCATTTTTTTTTTCTTTTTGTAATTTGCGTACTTCACATTTTATTTTGCATTATGTTCAAATCGAAACAAATAATCAATTTTTAATGAGTTACCTAAATGGGTTGCTAATGAAAGTTATAAACAATTACAAGTTCACAAAGTCTCAAGGGAGACGGTCTCTACATAGAGACGGGTCTTTTTACAATTTACCACAAAACATGTCAAATTTGAGTAGTTTCTCGCGGATCCGGGTTAAGAGACCCGACTTTGACAACCGGGTTCTGTATATTGGCTAATTCATCGATCTTTTCTCTTTTTCCTTCTATTTTCTTCTTTCTACCGTTTCCTTCCCAGAGTTCTCTGCAAATCACCATTGTTTTTTCTTGAGACTACTTTGAGTGTCCGATCTTGTTGTGTTTGTCCTCAATTTGATTCGAAACTTCACTGTAAGTATTGTTTTATTGTATTCGTTTTCGTTTTTTCCTTTTTTGGTGTTTTTCTTCAATTTTGTGTTGGTTAGGGTTTGATCAAGGTCTTTTTGTCTTCGTATTGCTTGCTTGTTTGTTGTTTTAGTTGATTGGTTTATGCATTCGCTATGTGTAATCGTGCTTGCATATGGATTGGATGTTATTTTCATTCAAAATCTGACCACAATGATGAACTCAGATCTGAAAAAATAAGGTATACAACGTTTCTATGTTTTTTCGTATATGTTCCATGTTCTCAACGATACTACCCATGTTCTCTGGAATATGTCCTATGTTTTCATTTAAAACCTGACTACCGTTTTGTGCTCTATTTTTTTACAACATCATATTGAGTTCTATTTTTTTTACTGTATTTCATATGTTCTTACGTATATATACTATCTTCTCACCAATATACCCCATGTTCTCATCAACATTCACTATGTTTGCTATGAAATAGTTGCTCAGTCCGTGTGAAAATATTTTTTGCAGCATAGTCCATGTTCTCTACCATTTTGCCTATGTTCTGTGTAATATTCACTATATTTTCTATGAAATAGTCGTGCTATGTCCATATGAAAATCGTATTTGTAGTATACTCCATGTTCTCTGCTATTTGATCCATGTTTTCTGCAGTTTGACCCATGATTACAATGTAGTGGTTGATCTGTTGTTTCCATGAGGGTTTTGTGTTTTATATTTGGTGTAACAGATGTTCTAATCGAAGTTTGTGCTTCGATTTTTGTTGTTTGGTAGTTTGTTAAACAATTCGGCATAAATTTGCTTGTTATATAGGTGTAATCGTGCTTGCACACGGATTGGACGATATTTTTGTTCAAAACCTGACCTCAATCATCAACTCAGATCTGAAAAAACAAGGTAAAAAATGTTTCTATGTTCTTTTCTATGTGTTATGTTCTCAATAATATTACCTATGTTTTCAGGAATATGTCTTATGTTTTCATTCAAAACCTGACAGTCGTTTTGTGCTATGTTTTTTTGACAATATTATTGTTGATTTTGTTTGTTTACTGTATTTCCTATGTTATTAAGTATATGTACTATCTTCCGACCAATATATATATTTTTCTTCTTTTCTATAGGTATAAAAAATGGGCATACTGCATGCTCAAATCATTTCAATAATGTGCTTGGCTTATATTAATGGATGAAGGGATGCACTGCTGATCAGTGTAGCTGAGTTTGTCGATTTGCTAACAAAGAACTATAGTTCTAGCAAACCTATAACTATTCATACTACATTGAGGAGGATTTTTATGACAAGAAGGTTTCTGAAAAGATAAAGAAGGAGGAGGAAAATGTTGAAGATATTGACAAGAATCCACAGGATACGGCAAAATCATGAACATGATTCTCAATATCACTATATATCACAATGTCTATTTATCTTGATTTGTAATTGATTGTACTTACTCTACTTATTGTACTTTGTACCTTGTATAAATATATGGAAAAATCACACCACTCAATTGAGTTGGACAAAACACAATTCCTTCATGGTATCAGTAGTACCCGGTTAATACATCCATTCCTTCAACACTATTCTTTTCCCTTTCTCTTTCCTTTCAACCATGGCAGGCACTATTTTCTGCTTCTGCTTCTTCAACATCGCCTCTCACTTCTAAACCATCCATGCCATTCTCTGCCATTTTCCACATGGCTCCTATTAAGCTTGAAGCTCAAAATTATCTCGTATGGCGCTCTCAAGTCCTCTCCGCTCTTGCGTGTCATCGATCTATGGGCTATATCGATGGCACTATAACCCCTCCACCCACCACAATTTGCCCCACCACAAATAAGCCACTCTCCACCTCTGAGTTTCTCGAATGGTATTACCTTGACCAACGAGTTCTCACGTTCCTAAAAACCACTCTTAAAGAAGAAGCCATGGCAGCCATCATTGGTTGTGAAACCTCCCGTGATGTCTGGACCGTTCTTGAGTCGACTTTTGCCAATCGTTCCAAAGCTCGTGAAATCAAACTCAAAGAAGTTCTGCATTCCCTACGCCGTGGCACCTAATCTGTCACGGAGTACTCTCAGAAATTCAAAGCAACTTGTGATGAATTAGCCGCCATCGGTCGCCCGATGGATGAAACTGACAAATCCCACTTATATTTGAGAGCTTTAGGTCCTGCTTTCTCCACCTTTGCTCAAACTCACATGTCTTTTCCTGAGTTACTTCATGTGGCTGATCTTGTGCCGAAAGCGGAGTCCTTCGAAATCTTTCAACAAACTGTGGATCAGGTAAATTCCACTCCTTCGGTTGCATTTTACAGCAATCATCATGCTCCTCCTCGCGGTGGTCAGTCACGTAACCATGGTTCCGAAAATCGAGGTGCCTGTGTGAACCGTGGTGGTCTTTCAAATTCGGGTGGTCGTAGTAATTATAAGCGTACTTACACTCCCAAATGCCAAATTTGTCGAGTGGAAGGACACCGGGCTGATTTGTGTCCTCAACGCTATGCTCAAACCGACCAGTCTGCGAATCTTGCAGAAGCCTTAAATGCCTCCTGCTCTCTCAACTCTAATAATGCCTCTGATTGGTTTGTTGATACTGGAGCATCGACGCATATGACCCCCAACACCTCTTCTCTTGACTCGGTCGTTCCTTATGGCGGTAAGGATCAAGTTATTATTGGTAATGGTGCAAACTTATCCATCTCTCATACTGGTCATCGTAACATTTCTTCTAATGTTAAACTACTTAATGTTCTTGTTGTTCCACATCTTACTCGCAATCTCTTATCCATAAGTCGATTAACTCGAGATTTTCCAGTTGATGTGGTGTTTACAGCTGATTCTTTTGTTATTCAGAATCGTCGGACAGGAAATCCGTTGGCCACAGGTCGTCGTGAAGGGGGTCTCTATGTTTTGCAACATATTCATTCCGCACTTTTGGCGGACATCAAGAATAAGCGCCTACATGGTTCCTACACGCTTTGGCATGCTCGTTTGGGACATGTTGGTCACTCAGTTATTAAGCTTTTAAATTCGAAAGGATTTTTATCGGTATCCTCCGTGTTACCAGATCCGGTTTTGTGTGATTCTTGTCAACTTGCAAAGAATCATAAAATACCTTCTTTTATCAATGAAAAACGCTCAGCTCATGTTTTGGATATTGTGCATTGTGATCTTTGGGGACCTTCTCCAGTTATGTCAATTCATGGTTTTCATTACTATGTTGTATTTGTGGATGATTTTTCCCGTTTTTCATGGGTATTTCCCTTAACATCGAAGGATCAATTTTTTGAGGTCTTTATTCGTTTCCAACGACTTGTCGAAAATCAATTCTCCACCAAAATTAAAATCTTTCAAAGTGATGGTGGTGGTGAATTTACAAGTCATCGGATTCGGGATCATTTACACAGTTGCAGGATACATCATCAATTTTCGTGCCCACATACGCCTGCACAGAATGGTCGAGCCGAACGCAAGCACAGACACATTACTGAAACTGGCTTAGCTATGCTTTTTCATTCTCGGGTACCGCTTAAATTTTGGTTTGATGCCTTTGCAACTGCGTTGTGCATCATAAATCGATTACCATCTCCTGTGCTTAGCAATATTTCACCCTTCGAATGCTTATTTGGTGCTCCTCCGTCATACTTGAATTTTCATCCATTTGGTTGTCGTGTATTTCCTTGTCTCAGGGATTATACGACCAACAAGCTTGCACCTAGGAGTCATCCTTGCATATTTCTTGGTTATAGTGCACAATACAAAGGTTTTCGATGTTTGGATCCGGATTCTGGCAGAATATATACAACTAGACACGCTCAATTTGATGAGCTGCTTTTTCCTCATGTGGACGCGTCTCCAGCTCAGCCCATCTCATCTTTGGACTATAGCTCTTTCTCAGACCCATTTGAAGACCAATCTGTTGGCCAAATTGCAGCCCACTCCCAAGCCCATATTGACTCTGGCCCATGTGCAGTCTGCTCTTCCCCAATTACTACGCCTTCTCCTCCAGTTGCCAACATCGACATCAATCATCAGCCTCCTCCTCCAGAAATCGACCACCATGTCGAAGTCCTCACTCCTTCAGCATCACCCCCAACCGCTATTCCATCTCCACCGCCACTGGTTCGTCGAACTCGGGCTCCTCGCTAGCAACCTCCATTACCGAGTCACTTCATGACAACTCGAGCTCAGGTCGGTACTTTTCTTATTAAACATCCCGGGTTGTTGCACGACATTCAATCTCCAGGGCTAATTTCTGCTCTTCTTGCTCATGTTGAGCCGCGTGGGTTCAAATCGGCTAGCAAGTCTTCCGAGTGGGTCAAAGCCATGGACGATGAAATTGCTGCTTTAAGACAAAATCACACATGGGATCTTGTGCCTCGTCCAGTTAATTCGAACATTGTGGGTTCGAAATGGGTTTACCGCACTAAATACCTAGATGATGGATCGGTGGAACGCCTTAAAGCTCGATTGGTGGCCCAAGTCTTTACTCAGGTACCTGGCTTAGACTACACCTCTACCTTCAGTCCTGTTGTTAAAGCGGCTACTGTGCGTATTGTTTTGTCTCTAGCCATTATGTCTGGTTGGTCATTGCATCAGTTAGATGTTCAGAATGCGTTCTTAAATGGTTTGCTTACCGAGACAGTATATATGGAACAACCCCCTGGTTATGTGGATGCTCGATTCCCAAATTATGTTTGTCGATTACGGAAAGCCTTATATGGGTTGAAACAGGCTCCTCGTGCCTGGTTTCAACGATTTAGTACTTTTCTGGTTCATCTTGGCTTTGTATGTAGTCGAGCAGACACTTCTTTGTTCATCTTTAGTCGAGGTTCTGTTATGCTCTATTTGCTTGTTTATGTTGATGATATCATATTTACTGGCAATGATGAGACAATGATTACCAAGTTTACCTCTCAAATCCATTCTACCTTTGCTATTAAGGACCTTGGTAAACTCGGTTACTTTCTCGATCTGGAAGCTACATATTCTGCTGGAGGACTATTTCTAAGTCAGGCTAAGTATGCGACTGATATCTTATCTCGCTCACAACTTCTTGAATGCAAACCTGTATCCACACCTATGGTTGCTAATCTTCAACTTAGTGCTGATGGTACCAAGTTTGATGACCTGACGCTTTATCGTTCTCTCGTTGGTGCTTTACAATATCTCACCATTACCCGGCCGGATATCTCGTTTGCAGTTAACACAGTCAGCCAATTTATGCACTCCCCATTTCTGGATCATTTCCTTGCTGTTAAGCGTATCCTGCGTTATGTGAAAGGGACATCTCAGTTTGGCCTACGTTTTTCAACCTCGCAAGCCTCTACTTTACTTGCAGATATTCGATTGGTCGATTGCGTTCGATACTCGACGGTCCACTTCGGGTTATTCACTGTTTCTGGGATCAAACTTAGTACTTTGGAGTTCGAAGAAACAACCGACTGTCTCTCGCTCTAGCTGCGAATCCGAGTACCGTGCCCTTGCCAATGCTGCTGTTGATATTGTTTTGGTTACTCATCTCCTCCGTGACCTTCGTGTATCTTTGCACAACACACATGTCCTCCTATGCGACAATAAGAGTGATGTTTTCATCAGTGAGAATTCTGTCTCTCATAAACGTGCCAAACACATCGAACTCGACTACCGCTTCACTCGTGAACTTGTCACTGTCGGTCGATTAGTTACGCAGTTTGTGCCATCTCATCTGAATCTTGCTGATATCTTCACGAAAAGCTTGTCTCGTCCACCGTTCACATTTTTCCGTTCCAAGCTCTGCGTTGGTCCAAATCCATCGCTTTGCTTGCGGAGGGGGGGGGGTGTTGAAGATATTGACAAGAATCCACAGGATACGGCAGAATCATGAACATGATTCTCAATATCACTATATATCACAATGTCTATTTATCTTGATTTGTAATTGATTGTACTTACTCTACTTATTGTACTTTGTACCTTGTATAAATATATGGAAAAATCACACCACTCAATTGAGTTGGACAAAACACAATTCCTTCAGAAAAAGCCTTGGCAAAGGAGATGGATGTTGGTTCAAGTGCAAAAAGTGCTACAAATGGGAAAATGGAGCCAATTTCTAAAGGACAAGATGTCACATTGATAGAGATGAAAAGGAGGGATGTTGAAAGGTACAAAAGGAAGGAACAGAGTGACTGGTTTGTGATGATAGATTGTTTCTGAACAGATTGATTGTGAAGAAACATCAAAAAATGTTTTTATTAGTCATTAGTCAGAAAAATGTAACTGAATATTTTCTATTTGAATATATGTTCTCTGTTTGATATACAAGTGTTTCACAGGTTCAACTCCTTTTGAGAACATATTGTGATACGTTGAAATCATGATGTAATATGTTGAGATCATGGTTTGTTTATGAAAACCATGAAAACATGGATTAACAAGCTGATATCATGGCTTAATATGTTGAGATCATGCTTTAATATTTTTGAGATCATGGTTTAATATATTGAATTCATAGTGTAATAAGTTGAAATCATGGTGTTATATATTGAAATCATGGTGTTATATGTTGAGATCATGGTTCTCAAGAAAAACTTGAGAACATGGTTTAATCTTTTGAGATCATGGTGCAATAAGTTGAAATCATGGTGTTATATGTTGAGATCATGCTTTTTAAGAAATCGTGAGAACATGGTTTAATACATTTAGATCATGGTGTAATATGTTGAGATCATGGTTTTAATCTTTTGAGATCATGGAGTAATATGTTGAGATCGTTGGTCAATATATTGAGATCATGGTGTTATACGTTGTTGGTCCAGATAACGACAAAGTAAAAGACTAGAGGGGGGGGGGGGGGTGAATAGTCTTTTAAAACTTTATATCTGATACTTAATTTCAGAGAGCGGAAGACTTTTATGTGATAAGTGCACGTGCTCAGCAAGATGTGTGTAAGTACTTTGCATGATAAGTAAAGCAAGTAATAAACTGCAGAAAGTAAATAACACAAGTCTTTTTATAGTGGTATCTGAAGGTGGCGTAATTCTTCAACTAATCCACCTCGGCCTTTCTCAGACCTAGAATCCACTAAGACATATAAATGAGTTAACCTTATAGATATCTTCTCTTGATTCCTAAATACACTAGGTTCCCAACCAAGTGTTCCCCCTGAGTTATTCCCCGGCTTTCACAGCCAAGTACTTCTGCTTTAAACCTTTTGAGCTATTCCTTAGCTTCCCAAGCTAAGTACTTCTGCTCAAGAACCTTGGAGTTATTCCTTAGTTTCCCAAACTAAGTACTTCCTATACTCCACGCCGAATATGGTGTTGGTTTTAGGTTTGTTTGTCAGGTGAGCTTCTTAAATAACTTATTCAGTTATTCAGATAGCTCTATGAATCAAGTATACTTAATACACTTTTCAATGTATGGTATCTTGTTCTCTACTGACCCAAGTCTATTGTAAGTGTTCCAGGGAATGAATCTCAGATATGAAATCTTAGTTCAACTCCTTCACAGATAACAATGCTTGTTAAGGATCAGGACACTTAGAACTTTTGTGCTACTTAGAATCAAGAGCTTTGGTCGCAACAGAAAGCTTGAAGGTAAGTAGTTTGCTTGAGAGAGCTTGTGTGTGAGTATTCAATGTAAGTTTAGTGTTGTGTGTGTTTTCTCAAGCAGTCTAAGTGTTGATATTTATAGATGAATTTGAGTGTCGTTTGAATAGTATCTGTTAGGCTTAAATCAAATTCAAACTATTTATATCTGAATATAATCTTTATGTGAGTTTGTCTTCTTCTTCGGTTACCATTTTGTTCGTACATTTACACGCACATTTAATGCAATCGTACTATATTTTGTCTCAGTGCTAACGGAACTATGCATGGTATCAGAGATCTTTATACAATCAGAGTTTTCTGAAACTTTGCATGTTCTTTTCCATTGATTATCATAACTCCAGATACCATTTGTTGAAACAACTTTGTTATAAAATATTTCTTTTTCAGAAACATAGTTTATATCCAAGGTATTTGAGTGTAGATATATGTGGGCACTTTCCTCGTCTCAGAAACCTTTTATTCTCAGATATCTTTTGCAACACTTGTGTTTCGAAACACTTGTTTCTTCAGGATATCTGGACATAGGTATCTGAAAAACCTTTGTCTTCAGCAATCTTGTGCAGTCTTCAAATCTTCAAATCCGTTGAACTTTTCATGCTGGAAGTCTTCTTCTTGGTCTTCTTTAGAGAATAAAAATTACATTTCGAGACCTAACATCCTATACAAGATTTGTTAGACTATCATACTTAGTGAGTTTCCTCTTTTACAGTGTTCAAGTGAACCAAGAGTACTAACCACCTTTATGAGCTAAGATAAGTCATTAGGTTGTTGATTAAATATTCTTCGAATACCCAGAGTTCTTATCTAGTTGCCTCTCCCCTCATTCTCCACTCGTCTACTGATCCTCTCAGGAGTAGGCTTCGCCGACTGCCGCTTCATAAACGCAGACATGATCATATGATAGAGAACATGTAATAACTGCAATCTGCAAATAAGGCACTCATGGTGACTACTACTTACATTTGAATCATGGGGAACATTGTAGAGAACATTAAGCATATGACATAGAACATGTAATCTGCTACAAATAAGTCCCTCGTGTTGAGAAAGAAATTACTATATGGAATCATGGGGTACATTGCAGAGAAAATGGAGCATATGACAGAGAACATATAATATACTGCAAATAAGTCCCTTATGGTGACATAGCAACTACTACATGAGAATCAGGCACATTGCTGACAACATGGAATATACTACAACTAAGTCCCTCATGGTGTCATAAAAACTTCTACATGGAATCATGGGGTACACTACAGAGCATGGAACATATGACATGTATCATGTAATATACTGCAAATAAGTCACTCATGTTGACAGAGCAACCACTACATGGAATGGTGGGACACATTGCAGAGAACATGTAGCATAAGACATAAAAACATGAAATGTACTGCAAAAAAGTCCCTCATGTTGACAGAGCAACTACGTACTACATGGTATGATAAGCCACATTGTAGAGGACATAGAGCATATGACTATGTACATGTAATATACTGCAAATAAGTCCCTCATGGTGACATATCAACTACTACAAGGAATGATGGGGCACATTGCAGAGAACATGAGGCAATATGACAAAGAACATGTAATATACTGCCAATACGATTTTCATGTTGACAGATCAACTAGTACATGAATATTGTTGAGAACATAGAGTATATTGGTGAGAATATAGTACATATACATAAGAACATAGAAAATACTGTAGAAAACAGAATTCAAAATAATATTGTCAAAAAACAGAGTACAAAACGACAATCAGGTTTTGAATGAAAACATAGGCCATATTCCAGAGAACATAGGCAATATTGCTGGGAACATGACACATATACGAAAGAACAGAGAAACGTTGCATACCTATTTTTTTCAGATCTAAGTTGATGATTGAGGTCAGATTTTGGATGAAACATCGTCCGCTAATTTATTTCAGCTCCGATCATCAACTATAACATGGATCGATTGATGTACATTAATGATTTAGTCTAATTAACATAAAACACAACATATTCATTACAATTCAGTGAAATCGAAGCTATTACCTTGTTCGGTCTATTTTTGTTGCAGGTTTATGATGTTGGAGCTTGAATATCAAGTGATATATCACTGAATCCGACATCTACAATCAACAACTAATCAAAATCTCAACGGAAATATACGATCGATCAACTATCTACCATGATTTCTTCGATCAAATCACAAAAAAAACTCACAGAATAACATCTAACCTTTTTTCGAACCTTTTATGTTGATTTCTGAAGGAATAGCAACATGATCGACAATGGAGAGATGACTAGATGATTTGATCGGTTGGTTTCCCGACGATTTTGACAGTTTTTCGCGAGCTGAGAGACGATCGACAATGGCGATGAAGCTAGAGAGAGAAAGAAGAGAGAGAAAGCGGCAGAATTAATGAGGACGAGCTGGGATTTTGAGCTGGTTTTTGGGGTTTTATATGATCCGTATTACTATAGTCCGACCCGCGTTAATATAGTCTGACCCACCTTATGGCCTTTGGGTTTGGGTGTTTTTTGCAACTATTTTTTAATTGGGGTTAATATGTAATATTAAGATAGTATGTCTTAATGTCTTTATCTAGGGGATGTCTCCTAGGAGACCACCTCTTACGAGTTACGGTGGATTGTAATTTTATATTCGTTGTTGAAAATTGATGTTCTAAATTGTTGTGTTTTACTTGTATGGTTACGTAACCAGCAAAGAAATGCATTAATACCCTTGTTCTTAATCATGTCGACTTCACCACATGAAGTTTGAGATGTGCAGTTTACCTCATTAATGTCTGGAACCTGTGTAATACACCTGGCATATCAAACTCAGGGCCTAACGGAGGGGGTGTTTGTATTTTAAGCCATCACCGACAATCGAGAAAATAGATACATAGATATCGAAATGAGTCCATTGATATCTATTGCACTTGAATCTTCTACAAATTATGTGTGATGATCAATATTAATGTGTGAAATTATTGTAAAAGTCATATTTTTTCCTAGAGAAAGGAAAATCATATCTTCCCCACCTAAGTGTTTGGCGCACTAACTCAATTTACACTAATATGATGTAATATCTTATTGTTTGAAAAATCGAGTTATGTGTGACCATGGTACTAAATCTCGATCCGTTTCAGTCGAGACTCATGAAAAATATAGCTTTTCCATTTAGCCGACACGGATCAGTCCTAGAGTGCCGCTATTCTCCTGTACCGGCGAAAACTGAATGGGTCTTGAAATATTCGGTCGAAATATATAGGCAAGTATATTGCTTCTTGTACCGGATTGGAGAGTTTGCCAAAATTCTAGCGATGTAATCTCTGAAATTAGGAAAATCTCTATGAAGAATCCCTAAACTGTAAATCTGATTCACCTAAAATAAAAAAAATCAGAGAAAAGGTACTTTGCAATTCTCAACTCTTTGCATCTCTCTCTCTCTCTCTCTCTCTCTCTCTCTGCATTATTAGCAGGAGCTCTACTGTTTCTATTCTTTGTTCAACTACGCAACTGTCACTACAAGAAATCCGCCAAATAGCGACGGAGCCTAGTGACGGATAAAATCCGTCGCTATCTAGCGACGAATCGCTAGGTTTAGCGACGAATTGAGCGAATTCGCTCAATCCGTCGCCAAATTAGCGACGGATATTTTTCCGTTGCTATTTGGCGACGGATAAAAATATCCGTCGTTATTTAGGGACGAATATTATATCCGTCCCTAAATAAGTTGACCGGATTAAAAAAATATATATATAAAAAAAAAGAAAATCGATTTTAGCGACGGACGTTGGCGACGGATAGCGATCCGTCGCTAAAATCGATATACAATCGGGCAGTAGCCCTTTTCTTCTCCATTTTTCAGCAGCTTCTTTTTCTTCCTTCTTCCTTCTTCATTCGCCATTTCCAATTTTCGACCAAATCTCGACCGTTCCGGCCAATTTTGGAGTCTTCTTGAAGCTCGTGGGACAAGGAGCTCGTGTGGTCAACCAATTTCATCTTTTTTCAGCTAAATCGAAGGTATTTTGGCTAAAACCCTAACTTTGCCAAATTTGGGGATTTTGTTAATTTCGACTAATTTGAGCAATTGCATGTTTATTGTAAGTATGTAGTAGTTAGTTTAGCTTATATTACGTAGTGTGTTAACTTTGAGACGTTCAATTGATATATTGATTGTGAATTTGGATTTTTAGTATAATGTTAGGATGTTTGGAAGTATGTATGGTTGTTAATTTGATATTTTCGTATATGTAGTAGGATTAGAAAGATTTAGTTGAGTGTTTTGGAACCCTTACTTGTTGACAAATTTGGGAATTTTGTTAATTTCGACTAATTAGATCAATTGTATGTTTATGGGAGCTATAGTATACTAGCTAGTTAACTTTGTGCAATTGATATATTGATTGTGAATTTGTATTGTTAATTAGTATAATGTTAGGATGTTTTTTAGTAATTATTATTTTTGATTCGATAAATTCGTATATATACACTAGATTATGAAGATTTAATTAAGTGTTTTGAGACTATTTGGTGATTATATTAACGTAAAATGCATGTTATAAATCTAATAATTGTAGACGTGTCAGGCTAATCATATAATTATGAATCCCGACCGTTCATGGATGTACCGTCGCATAGTTAATGGCAGAATTCAGTCTAGTTTTGTGGAAGGGGTTGAATCCTTCATCAGTTTTGCGCTTGCACAAACTACTTGTTTGAGTGGGGGGAAGATGAAGTGCCCTTGCAATGCGAACAAATGTAGGAATAAACAATTTTTGCCTCCTGAAACGGTAGTGGAGCACTTGAAACGTAAGGGGTTCATGTCTCAGTATGAGGTATGGTGTTATCGTGGTGAGACACGAGCACCGTTAATGGATTATGAGCATCTCTCAAAGCGTAAAAGGAAGGAGAAAAATGTGATCGGAAGTACTCAAAATACGTCTACATCTGATGCTAATTATGATCATGAACGGATGGAGCAAATGGTGTATGATGTTGCGGGTCCAGAGTTCTTGGACACCAGGGAGCCAGTAACCGAGGGGGATGTGGAGGAGACTTCGAATCCTGCGGATCAGGTGTTCTTTGACTTGCTGGAATCAGCAAAGAAGTCGATTTATCCGGGGTGTAGGCTCAGCGAGTTGTCTTTGTTGGCTCGGCTAATGAGTTGTAAGGCTAATGGCCATCAATCTGAAGCGAGCTTCAATGAATGGGTACAAGTAATGTCCGATCTTTGTCCTGAAGAAAACCTAGTTCCCACCAACTTTTACCAGGCGAAGAAAAAGATGCGGGGGATGGGGTTGCCCATGGAAACCATAGATTGTTGTGAGGATATGTGCATGATCTATTGGGGGGAGGATAAAGATCTATTGAAGTGAAAGTGCTGTGGTAAGGACCGGTACAAGCGTTACAAGGAGGGGGCTGCAGAGAAACGTTAGAAGAAAAATCTACCACATAAGAAAATGTGGTATTTCCCTCTAGCACCTCGTTTGAAGAGGTTGTACACTTCAAGTGCTTGTGCCGATAAAATGCGGTGGCACAAGGAGCGAGTAATCCCGGAAGAGGGTAGAATGGAGCATCCATCAGACTCACCCGCATGGAAACAGTTCAATAAGACCTACCCGGAGTTTGCGGCGAACTAGAAATGTACGCTTGGGGCTTTGTACGGATGGTTTTAATCCGTTTGGAAATGACCGGAAGTACTCTTGTTGGCCAGTCATACTGACACCGTACAACCTGCCCCCCGGTGAGTGCATGAAGGAACCATTCATGTTCTTGACTGTGTTGGTGCCCGGGCCAGATGATCCATCACAGAAGCTGGATGTGTTCTTGCAGCCCCTAATCAAGGAGCTGATTGAGTTGTGGAAAAATGGTATCCCGGCATATGATGTGTCAACGAAGAAGAACTTTACATTGAGAGCGACATTCATGGACCGTGAGTGATTTTCCTGCGTACTCTATGCTATCTCTGGAAGGAAAACCGCGGGCTTTAATGCATGTCCACATTGTATGGAAGACAACGATGCATTTAGGCGAAGGCGGAAACGAATGTTGGTTTGACTGTCATCGTAGATTTCTACCAAAGGACCATACGTTCAGGAAGAACAAGACTCAATTCTTGAAAAACAAAGTAGTGAACAAAGGCGCCCCGAGACAACTTACTGGTGCATAAATACTTGCGGAGATAGATAGGCTGGGTCTTATGAAAGTGACTGAAGTTGGGTCGGAGAAGCATAACGAGAAAATTAGCAAAAATTGTGGATGGAAGAAGAGAAGCATCTTCTGGGACTTGCCTTATTGGAGCAGTCTTCTTATACGTCACAACTTGGATTTCATGCACATTGAGAAAATCGTGTTCGAGAACTTATTCAACACGATTTGCAACATTCCCGGAAAAATAAAGGACACCCCTAAATCTAGAGCCAAGTTGGATACACTGTGTAAAAGGCCCGAGTTGACAAAGCAGAATGATAAGGGGCAGTGGCCCAAGGCATGCTACACAATTGACACTGAATCTAGGAACAAACTATTTGATTGGGTGAGGAATTGAATCATGTTGCTATATGGAATTGAATCATAATTTATTACCAGTAGTTTTGTGCACATAGTTGAGATTTAAGTTTAGTATCTTCATTTATACAGAGGAAACAATATTCACATTGATTTGTAGAAATGTGTAGAAGATGCAGAGTAGGTGGAACTTGTTCTTTCATTCAGTGAATGTAATGCTTTTAAATGCCTGATGTTAGTGGATGCTTTTAAGTTTTAACCTCGTGATAATTTGGTATGTGAAAATGCCTCTACTCTTGATAATTGTTGTTTAAATAGATACCATCAAATTGTATCTGATGTCATGGTATATGTATTGTTTATCTAATGTATTTTATTAGTAGATCTTTATGAGTTTCCAAAATGTTTTCGAAACTTTTCCGAGACATACCGAAACGTCTCGGAATATTGAATGTCCGAAATGAGCGCCGAAACCGAGATTTTAATCCATGTTTGTGACATTCCCGCAATACAAATACGATGGAGTGTACATCATAAAGTTGATAAAACAAGGCTGTTTATGCAATATACACTCCAATACAAAATGCAAAATCAACATCATGATTCCTGAGTAATCAATCTGTTCAGCTTTTACAAAAGGTCAATAATTCATTCATGGTGCCAAACGGTGAAGACGACGACTAAGCCTGACAAAATCGCCGGCAAATTGGTGGAGCAGCTTGTCTCGCCTCTTCAAATATCCTCTTTCTAGATCATCCAATCCACTCCTGACTCAAATTTTCACGTAATTTTACACCACCGATCCCAACCGATAAGGTGAAAGCGATGCTCCTAATTCATCCTGTACTTTTATGGTTGTGATAGTTTGCAGATATTTTGAGGCCAATTTCAATTCTGCTTTACAATTTTCGTATTATGCCGTAGATGAATCTGTTATCCTCGATCGGTCGTAATTTGGAGGTGTTTCGGTGCATATATGGCTTGTAGAGCTTCGTTTTGTTAAATTCCACGATTAACGGATTGGATTTTGCATTTTTTCGATTTAGGTTTTCGGTGACTGTGAATTTGTTTCAGACCTTCCAAGTCTGAGTTGTCTAAGAGTTGTTTGAAGCTTTTTTATCTGTTTCTTCGTTGTAGCTTGGTGAAGGTTATACGTGCAGGTTGTATTATGACTTGACTTGACTTGGAGGTTATCTTGCAAAAGCTTTTGAGTTTACCTATTGTCTATTGGTAACTATTTTCTTAAATGCGTGTGATGGTTTTAGTTTTTTCGGAAAGTGATTTTGTTTATCCATGGTCATATGAAGGCATTTCGTATTAAGGTTTTAATAAACTTCATATGTTTGATTGTCATGCACCTCTTTGCACTTGAGCTGAAGTTACGAGGCTTTCTACCAAATATAAAGTTACTCATTTACTTTACGAACCGTTCTTGTTGTTTACCAGAGCAATGGGTGCATCAGGAGACTCATGGGTGAGGGAGTACAATGAAGCAGTCAAACTTGCTGACGATATCACTAACATGATATCTGAAAGAAGTTCATTGCCCTCAACTGGCCCAGTAGCACAGAAGCATTCATCTTCCATAAAGAGGAAAATAACGATCCTTGGAACCAGACTTGACAGCTTGCAATTGCTTCTGTCCAGTGGTCCTGGAAAACAAACCTTGTAAGTTATATAATCAAACTGATCGAGTAATATATTGAACCTGTATGTGTATTGGAAGCATTAATTAGTATAGTGATATACTTCAGCAGCAAGGATATGTCAGCCTTTTTATCTGAAAGGACTTATTGATGGAAAGGATTGAGTGGAGAAACATGATTGACAAGTGGTTCTTTTTCTTCTTGTTCATGTAGCCTGCCCAAATACCTGGATTGGTTAGGTCGAGTAGTAGTTGTCGAAAAGATTATTTGGTTTGTCATCCTCCCATTGCATATTGTTGCTTACTTTCAAAAAACGTTCTTAACTTGTCATAAAAATTTCCCTATCGAGCTCCAGCTATATTATACATTCATACCAGGTGTTTAGCATGTGATTATTACACTTCGAGTTGAGGCTTTTGGTCGACTTGCTCTGGTTTAACCGAAGTCAATTACTTCCGTCTCAAGGGACCATCAGCTTCAATTTACTAGTTACCTTACTGTTTCGTGTTATTTCCTAATTTGTTCAAGTTTAAAATAGTACTAATGAGTTATAAATTCTGACTCTGAAGTTTATGATTTATTTCTGGCTTTCTGCTCGTGCAAGTTATTTCTTGGGGCTCCATCCAGTTTGACTTTGTTTTGCTGTCTAGATATACATTGGGATGTATTCGTAAGTAGCTGCATGGTTCTGGGGAAAATCTTTTATGAGTCTCTTTTTCTTTATTTATGTTGATTCATTGATTTGTAACTAGGTAAAATGCAGATATAGCCCTTTATCGTGGGTTCGTGCAGATATAGTCCTTACTGTGGGAGTGCAGGCAGATAATACTTTATTGTTGCAAAGTGTGCACACAATGTACTTGTTTCCCAATGTGATGCGTACTGGCCAAAATAGCCGGTAGAGAAATGTGGAACGTATAAATATGCATCCATGCTACTTAAACTGAAAATAAACAAATAGCTGGAGAAAAAAGCAAAGACAGAAAAAGAAGATTCGAGTCCTGTTTACTTGACTTAAAATGGAACAAAAGAAGATTGATATACAATAAAATATTGATGTTTAAAATGAAAAAAGATTAAATGGAAGTTTTTACGTTTTAGTATGTTCATTTCTTTTATATTTAATTTATTCCATTCTCTTTTAGTTCAAAATATATGTGGTGTTTAATGCGCCATTCACATGGGAGAAAAGGAACTTTTGTGCACACTCTGACACAATAAAGGACCATATGCACACAAGGCCACAATAATTGACTATATTCTCACGGAGACCACAATAAAGGACCATATACGCACACAGCCACGATAAATGACTATATCTGCACGTAGTCTAACATGAGGGACCGTATCTGTATGTCTCCTGAATAGCTATTTTAAGAGATTACTGATGGCCAGGCTTTCTGCTATATGCAATGTACAGGAGCCTTTCTGTTACTTCTATCCTTCTGGGAATAGTTACAGTTTCTACTTCCTAATTTTCCTCTCTGCTTGCGGATTGAAGATGCTCTTGGCGAGTTATCTTAGTTAGATTCTGTGTCACCATCAGTCTTTATGGCACCTGTTTTAAACTGGCTTGCCACTTTATAGAAACCTTTCAGATACATATCCTTTTCCTTCTGTTAAGCATAGCCAGATTTGATAGCACTGCGGTCGAAAAACCAATGAACTTGGGGCTGGGTGACCATGAAACAGGTGGTAATTGAAATGTGATGGTGTAGGTAGCTGGGCGTGGGATGAAACCATAGTTGCATGAATATTGAGGTCAATGTGAAAAGAAATTTAAAGTTGGGAATGAATTTAACTATCTCATTCTATAACTTGTATACTAATCATATTGTGAGAATTTACAATTGAAATCTATATTTGCTGTGAACTTGCGCACTTAAATCTGCAGCATGAAGCCATGAGCTTAGTAGATTGTTACTTGTCAGTCAGTCCTCCCAAAGTGCACTCTTAAAGTTTCTCTACCGATGGAGGTTAAATAAACCAGAAAAGCTCATTGTTTAGAAATAGAGAATCTTTTCTAGACTTGTATTGTTTAATCTTCTTTGACATCTGTATAATACAGTATATATTCTAAGCTCCTTTCTCTTTGCTTGGTAAAGGATCTTATGCATCTTACTTCTTGGTTGTACAGAAGTGGACAGGACTTCATGTTGCTATTTTTCTTTGGTTCTATGGATATGAAGCTTGGTTCTTTGTCTTAGCACTGTCTGTTCTTTGAATACAGGACTGACAAGGAAGCAAATCGACGCAAGGACATGGTTGCTAATTTGCGGTCAAAAGTAAACAATATGGCTTCTTCATTGAACATGTCAAATTTTGCCATTAGAGACAGCTTACTTGGGCCTGAAATAAAGCCTGCTGATGCTAGGAGCAGAACAGATGGACTTGACAATTCTGGCGTAGTCGGTCTTCAAAGACAAATCATGAAAGGTATTTGCTGAACCTCTGGATGAACTTCGTTTATATGTGAATGTTGCTTTTTTTTTTTTTTGTTTATTATATATCTTTGTTCTATTTGCACTGCAGAACAAGACGAGGGGCTTGAGAGTCTGGAAGATACGGTTATAAGCACCAAACATATTGCTTTGGCGGTGAATGAAGAACTTAGTCTGCATACAAGACTGATTGTGAGTTTTATGGTTTTTCCGTTTCAGTTTTAACATATTTACTTAATCTCCTATAAATATCATGATCAAGTTTTTTTTTTTCTTTCGTAATTTGATTTTTGTCTTTGCTTCTTATGCAGGATTCTCTGGATGAACATGTTGAGGTTACTGACTCAAGATTACAGGTCAGTGTTATTTCAGCTAAAAACTTATCTTTGTGCTATCATGGTCTAATATCTAATGTCAATTAAGCAATCCTAGCTGGATTTGGTATTATTGTTTGGCATCTCGACTCTACAAGAAGTTATTTCATTCTTTTTTAGAAAAATGATTTCCATAGAAAGTAAGATCAAGATCAGGATATCATGTCGACATTCTGTGTTTACTATTTTGAAAACCATAAATGGGCCAATGGTCAGAGAAATTGTGTTTGATTTATCTGTGAACCGTGGCAAATGTTACTGGTCTACTGGATATAACAAGTAGTCTGGCGCAATCTCGCTGCCCAAACTTTGTACTTCCTTGAGGCAAAAGCTGACGTTTTTCTTTATTTTCTTTCTCTATGGTGAGAACAGCGAGTGCAGAAGAGGCTTGCAATATTGAATAAACGAACAAAAGGCGGCTGCTCGTGCATGTGCCTGCTTTATTCAATCATAGCGATTGTCGTGCTGATTGCTGTTGTATATATGCTTATCAAATATTTGTAATAAATAAAAAGATGCGCTTGAATGGTTTGTTGGAGTGTGTCCTATATTAGTAACCTTTGTAAGACTAAAAAGACAGCTGTGGGAGATGTTTGTTGTTTTGTTTGTAAAACAAATGGATATTCGTGTTCTTTTGTTTGCATGCTTGAATTGAACTGAGGGGTGACGAAGTTGAAGACTACAGAGGTCCTGTGCATTGTTAGTATCGTATTATTGCTGGATTCATATTGCTATATGATTTTAGTTGTCTATACTCGATCGTAATCACCATTTCTTAAGATTATTCTGGAGTTCTGACCATTGCCACGAACTAGGTCTTACCATGCTCTCCATATATTTCTGTACTTCAATTTACCCACCTGTGTTATATGTTGGGTAGGGTCTGTGAGCTTAATTCAGCTAATATAACACTTGGGCTATCCAAATTGGCGGTCTAAAGCTCAGGTTTTCAGGCAAGCATGAACAAAAGGATAAACTAAATACTACATTAACATGCCGGATTATAACATAGCCTTTAATAGATGAATAATAATTCAATTAAATTTTGAGTTGAATTTTTTTTTGTTTTTTATAGAGTAAAATTTACAAGGTTAAATGATTGTTATGTAGGTTGTGAAGTGATGTATATAAGATATTTTATGATTATTTAATTGGTTAAAGTTGTTAATAACTGAAAAAGTAAAGTGAGAGAAAATAAAAATGTACATAGAACTTAATTGAGTTGTGAATAGTAGGTGGATTAAAAACGAGTACTGTTTCGACCTGATTAAAGTCAAATAACCAAACAGAATAAGATGGCCAATTCGATTAAAACCTGAGTTTTGATCTTTAATCGCATCCCGAACGTATGTAGGTCTGGGAGAATGTCCTAATTTAGCTACAGTATTATATAGACTCTTCTAGTAAGATGCTCAGTTCTTCTGGCGCAAGCATAATGGTAAGGCTAAACTGAACAGAATGTCTATATTTAGGTATTATTAATGGCTATTTTATTCTGTTAATAATAGCACCTCATGTTAACAAGTTAAATAATGATGTCGCTAACAAAATGTATTTTGTTGTCTTTGAATAACACTACGTAACAGTATGTGCAAGTGAACTAATATTTACAAGTGACTCCATCTCGTTGGTAATAATTTATGGTTAAAAGCAGTGGAATAATTTACAACCAGCAAATTATGTATGCTGGTCGAACGTTCTACTCAATTTAACTCCATTAGCAAATTGACGGTGGAGAGTTGGTCTACGTTCGAAGTTGATCAAATATGTTCAGCCATTGGTTTTTGCTGCTGCTGCAGGCCAGAAATTACGATACTACTATCATCTTGACATTCATTAAAAACAAGAAAACCATGAACATGAACCAACTTGTGTTGCATTGCTGCTCGACTCATCTACACTTTTAACCGTGGTAGTCGAATAGCCAAAAATGAACAACACACTTATAATAAATCACTAAAACTATATTAATAAGCGCCAATTCACTCCATAAGAGGCACGCGAAAAGGAATCAAGCGTAAAATCAACAGACCAAGTAAAACCTAAAAAAAGAGCCTTCCACTTGACGATCGTGGGGGGATAGAGGATGAATTAACGGCGACTGGAGTTCTCTGGTTGTCTGCATTTCCTGGAGTCATGTCAGCAACCATCTTCACTCCCCTTGGATCAGTCAGAAGAGTCTTCTGAAATGATTGAGTAAAACCAGTTGCGATTATGGTCACGTGAATTTCTCCATTGTATCTTTCATCCACTACTGCCCCAAATATTATGTTTGCGGATGGATCTGCTAAACTTGTAACAACCTAGAAGCCATTGTTGAGAAAAATAATCAAATACTGAAATCTATAATAGAGTAGCTTCACGTCATAGTCTTACCAAACAAGCTAGTGTAATAAAGAAATACTAGTGCGAATAATCAAAGAGGCCAAGTGAAAGGTAGTTGAAAGTTGTAAAAAAGATGTAGGCAAAAATACTGGCATAGTACCTGAGAGACTTTGTTCACTTCTTGAAGTGTGATATCCTTTCCTCCTGTAATATTGTACACAACTCCAGTAGCAGATTGGATAGAAGCGCCAATCAGAGGAGCCAAAGTGGCTTGCTCAGCTGCTTCTTCAGCACGATTCTTGCTAGATGAAACGCCAACTCCAAGCATTGCAGTACCAGAATCCTTCATGACTGCTTTAACATCTGCGAAATCCACATTAACCAACCCAGGTATCTGCAACAAGAATGCGCAAATTACTACATTCTCCCAGCCTGTAAATGTATATAGGACTTAAATACATTGGAGGATAGCAGTCCTACTGCAAGGATTAAGTTTGGTTTCAAAAGACAATGTTGCTAGGAAAAAGGAAAGTAATTATCACCACCGAGTTCTATCTGTACTTCATGTCAAGTTGACATTAGGGTAAAACATGTCCAACCTACCATATTCAATTCAAAAGCCACCCCAAAACAACAGGTTGATTCCACAATTACTCAGAGCTCAACCGTACAAGATGCAAACCAATTGTAAAATTTAAAAAAAATAAACATCATGCACATAAGCAATAACAGTCTAAAGATGTTTATCAAGCACAATCTGACTAGTACTGTCATAGCAATTTTTATCTTTTATCTTTTATCTTTGTTATTAAAGTGGAATTGTAAAGCTACAATATAGACATCCAGAATTGCCAGTAAAATTAATCCGTAGCCACAATGTGTCAGACCTTCAAAAAATCATTCAGAAAAACAGAACAATTGCTCTTCCAAATCGATCGAGTCAAGTACAAGACATTATAAGAAATTAACATGTCAAGTTGAAAGATAGTAATGCACTATAGAGGAGACTTGATGGAAATCACTAAAAAAGAAGGAAATGCACTACAGATTTTACGATCACTCACTGTGATTATATCTGATATTCCTTGTACACCCTGGCGAAGTACATCATCTGCAAGAAGGAAGGCGTCTTGAAGAGGGGTATGCTCATCAGCAACATCCAAGAGACGGTCATTTGGAATTACAATAAGAGTATCAACATTTTTCTGGAGCTTCTCAATTGCTTCAAGGGCCTGGAACAAAATTAGCAGCAATAACATTACAGAACTAAAGAAAAAATAAAAATACATAAGAATCAAGATGCACATTAGATAGTAAGTGAGCAACCAGTGATATTACGATAACAAGAGCCAATATAACTGATTTGGTTTGGTCAATCTTCCACATTGCAGAATTGCACATATATGTAAGACGGAGTGGGAGTGCGGTTGGGGAATTTGATGGTAGTAAATTCTGGTACAGTTCTACTTGCCATCTTTTATCCATGAAAAGTTACAGATCCACAAGCAAGTAGTAGGAAAAAGAGTTAGAGAAATTGCAATTCTTGTTCCGGATGATAAACTCAAAACTTTCAGATGTATAAACAAAGATTAACTTGCATCTAATGTGCAGAGCATAAAACACTTGCCTGTAATGTTCTCTTACGTCCTTCAAAACTGAATGGGTAAGTGACGACACCAACAGTCAAATACCCTGAGTCTTTTGCAATCTGTGCCACAACTGGGGCAGCACCAGAACCAGTACCCCCACCCATCCCCGCTGTGATAAACACCATATCAGATCCCTTGAGAGCATTTGCAATTACGTCCTTTGATTCTTCTGCGGCCTGTTCCCCCAAAAGAGGGTTGCCACCAGTACCTACACTTTCACATGTCCTTAGGTTAAGAACACAGCACACTGAAGTGACTTTCATTAATTTATCATCCATATGTAACCAACAACATGAAGACTAGTAGTACACACAGATTAAGCTCAAAGGCTAAAGCAAAGCTATGGTACTTTATTCTTCCAATATGAATACAATATTTCTATTTAAACTTAAAATTCAAAGGGCCCATGCCATAGAAAAGAAAATCACAAACCAAGTCCACGAGTCAGAAGCTCTCCTATTTGAATAGGGTTTTCAGCAGCAGACTGCAAAAGTGCCTGAGAATCTGTATTTATCGCATAGAAGTCCACTCCCTGCCATTATACAAGGGTCAGAAAAAGTTCTCCTGAAAGATAATCACACGAAAGACCTAAAATAAGAGCACACAAGTTTGGACCGGTGTATGGAACAATTTTGAAGAACATGGGCCAACAAGAAAACGGTTTAGACATGTACTCGTATGAAGAACATTGAATCACCTCTTTCATTTGGATATGAGAAGAAAATTTAAAGAACACTGACAGACCTTAGTAACCTAACATGAAAGAATACTTCATAATCAGAGAATGGATCCATGCTACTATCCAAACTCACCTCTAGCATAAGCAACATAAAAGTTTCAATTATAGTCCAAAACAAATCATGAGAACAAGCAAACAAACGAATACATAATGCTAAATAAGAAGAAAAGGAAACAAAGACCAAAAGAATAACAAGAAGACAAAATAGAGTAAAAGGGATATGACACATCCTCATCAAGTTTGGAAACAAAACATTTCCAGTCACTTACAGCTTATCTTATAAGCACTCAAATCCGCAAATTGTCCATTCAAATAATTCTCTAAATATCAGTTTGCACAAAAACGATTCTTGATAGGAAAATTACAGTAAAAACAGCAAATTGAACAGCCCCACATTGCTAAAAAACCGAATAACAAAAAGATAAAAATAAAAAAGAATCTGTTAGGTTACTTATACCTGCAAACCACTGCCAATCATTCGATTAACAGCATTGTTGCCACCGCCTCCAACACCAATGACCTTAATCTTGGCAGACTCAATTGGTATGTACGAGCTGCAAACCGTCACATTACGGTGTCGTTTCTGGTAGCGGAAGCTTTTCAGGCGAGACGAAGAGAAGGCGACAGTGGTTGGCGCATCTTTTGGGCGAAATTGAGAAGAGAAACCGATTGAAATTGAGTTGTTGGAAGAGTGATGATGAGATGAGGCTAGTTCAGATGAAACAGCAGGGTTTGAAAATCCAATTGCTGCTGCCATTTTTCAATACTGGTGTCACTATTAGCTGAAACAAAATGAAATGAGCTGATAGTAGTGTTATTTATGTAAAGGTTTCTTCTTTTTTGCCCCTTCAATATGAGCTTTGAATTTTAGATGGAGAAAATGGGTCTTAGGTTTAACAAGATGAGGAGAGATATTGTCTAGATATTATATACTTGCACTCTTTTCACACTTTACCCCTTCCACATTTCTTCTCTCTTTTTATGCATTTGCACCATGGTCCATGTAATTCTTGTTATTTACACACAAGGAATGTTAACGAGGCGACCCAGATCGAATTCAAGCATTATTGAGCCCATCCGACTTTTCTAGAAATCAATTTTGAGTAAGAGCTCATTCATCATCAAACTTTGGAGATCGAACTCACCTAGATAGAGCTAAATTCGCAAACAACTTGGTTGATTTAAGTGTTTATTACCTTTTGTGTATAAAGTAAATATATGTATGAGTGTTCATGACACTTGAACTTCTCTCTGTACTACATATAATTCATGTGAAATCAGCTTCGAACTCGGTCAGTTCAAGTTCGAGCCAACCGGTAACTAAGTGTTTTTCGAGGAATGTAGTTCGTTAACACATTTACACTTCAATATATATTAGGACAAAATGTTACTGGAGTAAATGACCCTTTTAATTTGAAATTGATTTGTATGGCAAAGTAACATATTCCAAATCTTGGTATGCAAATATACAAGAGTGAGAGGTTAGAAAGCAAAGTGTTATTTTCCCCAGAATTTTAGCATGCATTTGGTTTGGATTCAAAATATTTCCGCAAAGTTGTGTAGGCTGATCCGATCCATGTTGTCTAGGAAGAGAAGAATGGTTTGTTTGTCTAGCATTTTGGATCTTGTTCTTCTTTGCTCTTCTATTGTATGGATAGCCTCAAGAATTCATGTTAGATCCCAAAACTGGGGAACAACGACACATTCTGCATCTATTTCTAATTCCTATATTAAGATTTCTCCTCTTTTTCATGTTTTCAACGCCACGGTACTGGCATATAATAGAAAAAACATGTTGTGCAATGTGTGCACACAGTTTAGATTTAATACCTATTGTGTAGTACGGCAAAGATGTTCCGTTATATACCTCTTACATGTCACCTGAGTATAATAAGTTTGTAAGAGTCATAAAACTACCATTCCAATTTTTAAGCACATACTTCATACATCTAACTGTCAAACCATATAATACAAGTTCTTCTTCATATTGTATTAATAAGATCAGTTTATATTTTGAATTAAATAATAATTTTATTCAAACAGACTCGAGATTCACCCAGTAAATTTGTAATGAGCTTATTATAAAATAATAAATATTTTTTAAAAGTTCAATACGTAAGCAAAGTACAAAGAGTGTAGAGGTTGATTCATAGTTCCTGCCTTGCAATACAAATCAAACCACACATAAGTTTGTAACCAAGTGGCTCGCAATTCCAAGTTTTTGAAGAAAAATCCGCAGTTCCATTGGCCTTACGATAAACAAAGCAGAAACTCACAGCCTCAAATGCTCGGGCCTACCGTTGAATCTCATGCAGTAACGGCTGACGTGTTAAAAACTGGTAGGACATGGGTCTTTAATGACAATTAACATAGTTAGTATCAGAATTAACGATATAAGTTTACGTAAATTTGAATTGAGGGCTAAAGTAAATCATGTTCTAATTGCCCAAAATATTGTCGTATTGACTTCAGTCACTCCAATAAAACAGGTTTAAACGTGTAGAATCATAACTCTGTTAACAAGGACTTTATTGGTGCCAAAGGCGCTTCTCTCATGCTCATTTCATAAGTAAATTAATAATCTCTAGATGTAAATTGCTTTTCCAAATAATAATTTCCCATGCAATAAAGAAACCTACAATACTGTATTGTTCAAGGAGGAAGAGCATTATAGACTAGAGAATGTGATTATATATATATACGGTTCGTACTCTGATTTCAATGTGATTCCTCAAATCAAACAAGTGGTTACTCAAAGTGGGGGATGTCAGGATTTTTTCTAGGGCGTGATCGACTTTTTGAGTTATTAACATAATAATAATTTACTTCTTATATCACACATTACTTCATATATTTATCATTTTTAACCATACCATAAAATTTATACACTACTGAAAAATAAGCTACCCCTAATCTAACAAATACTTACTCCGCCCGGGGATTAGATTTCCGTTTACCTTTTTTCGGTGGACAAAATAAGATATATACTGACGGTTTGGTATAGAATTAAAAAAGTAAGTTAATTAAGGAAAAATTTTAGTTGATGAATAGTGATTGAGTTAAAAGTGAGTTATAATAAATGGTGGTTGGAATAGAGTTAACAATTTATAGAGTTTATATGATTGTTATATAGGGTGTGTAAGAATAAAGTGATGTGTTTGAAATTTTGTTTGGGACATAAAAAAATGGCAAAATGGGAAGCTATTCCCCGGACGGAGAAAGTAATAAGCAATATCAATTTTACACACAAATTGCACATTCTACAACTAAAAGTACATTTTTACCTAAATTACGCGTCAATCCTAATATATGAAGTTATTAGGGACGAGGGAGTATTTTATTAAACATCAAAATTAATAAATATTCACAAAGTCTTGTGGGAGTCCATATGTATTTAATTTAAATAGAGATGTATCTACACTGCTAATAAAAAATCGATATTTTTAACCAAATCATTTATATTGTCAACAAATTACTTTTTTTATTAGGAAAAAGATCGATATTATTAACTAAACGTCCTAAGTTATCAATGATAATTACCTTGAGGTTTATACGTCCTTTTTTTTTATATTTAAGGTTTGTACGTTTTTTTTAAATCTTTATTAGACGGTATTCCAAATGACTTAAATTTTAAACAAAAATAAAAAATTGAACATATATATAAGCGAAATGCCCGAAAACCATCCCGTGTCGAGCACATATTAGGCCTTGGGGTAGCTTCCGCCCTGGTTACTCATTAAATATAATGAATGAAGTGCAAGTTTTTTTTTTTTTAGAAACTTGATATTCCATATCAATAAAACAAAGGTAAAACAGTTACAAATCAAATAGTAATTAATTAAAATCACCATCACAATCAGTAGTAATCTCTTTAGCTAGTTTATGTGCAATATCATTACCCTCTCTTCTAATGTGTAAGAATTCCACAGTATTGAAAGAGCCTAACAGAGACAATCCATCAAGCACAAACACACCAGCAGGAGAATGACACTCATCAGCATTTTTGAAAAGCTTTAATTCCACAGTAGTATTATCTCCTTCAATGATAATGTTTAACTAGCCATTTTCAATCGCAAATTTCAGACCTTCCACCACAGCTGCAGCACCTCAGCAACTTCCAGCTGTAACAAATATTGAATCTTGCGATATCGCCAGGAAATTATATTTCCGTCATGGTCTCGTGCTACCAATCCTACGGCTGCTGATTTAGAAATCTTGAAAAGAGCAGCATAAATGTTTATCTTGATGCAATTAACTAGAGGAGGAATCCAAGTATCTCGAAACTCAGGAGGATGCAATTGTGTATACAGAATTTTCGCTTCCTCAAACCTGCATATATAATCAAGTATGAAAATAACAGCTCCTTGTGGATCAGTACTCGCCTCCCCATGTACCATTAGATTTCGTTGATACCAGATTCCCCAACACAGACGAGCAAATTTGACAAATTGCGCAGTATCTGCATTAGCACTAACCTGCTGAAACCATTCCCAGACATTAGACCACTCCCAATGGGTCTTAGCTAAGTCCGTGAATAGTAACAGTCGTGAGCTAAGGTTAATTTAACGACCACTGCAGAAAAAAAAACTGTCCAACAGGTCATGATAAGGCTGTAAATAGTGTTTTTTAATATTTTTTTTGTATTTTATATATTTTTTTAACTTGCTTAACATATTATAAGAGTGTTTAGAAGTTGAAATTACTCAAATTGGATTCTTAAAACTCGTTTTATAATTTATTGAGATTGAAAAATATAGTCGTTGTTTAATCCGTTTGAAACTTATATCCGTTCGGAACAACATGTATTAAAAACACACAGATTCATATATTGAAATCATACGGATACAACATCACGACATTACAATCCTAATACATGATTGAAATTGAAAACACACAACATCAATATTGAAATCCTACTTGAAATGAAATGAAAGCACACAACAACAAACATAGAAGGAATCACATTCCGAGCTCGGACGGGAGCTTCTGCAGGATAGTAAGCTCCATCGGTGACAAGTTATCGAACCTCTTTTGTAGATCGATCATCATTTGGAACTTCCCCAACGTAGCAGCTTGATGTTGACTCTCAGCAAGCATTCTCGTATCCTCAGACTTCTTCTCCGCCTTCATTCACATCACTTCAAGCTTCCTCTCCTCAAACTCAAGCCTCCGCGCCTCAGCTTGCTTCCTTTCCTCAATCGTCCTCAGTTTAAGCTCAAGCCTCTTCTCCTCAATTGTATTCATGCCTTGGAAGAATTCATTCAAGCCGTCCATAATCGAGCTTCCACTCGAACCCCCTGCTTTTGGAAGGCCTTTGCCTTATCACGACCCATAGGGCGATTCGATGCAATTTCGCTCCCATCATCACTGCATTCCAAACCCATTTTGGTACCGCTCCCACCACTAACCTCAACATTGATAGCCTCGTCAGCTGATCCACCACCATATGCCCGAGGTTGCGCCCTGGAAGATTTCACCCCGGTTGCACTGGTGAAATTCATGTGAGATTGCCACTGCGGATAGTGCCTCATTGCTTCCCAACAATGCATGTTATTAAACTTACTGCCCTGCCTCTGTTTGTGTAGCTTTTTGGCCATGTTGATAACATCATTGTCATTGTAACCGCTTTTATCTCCAACACATCTTTCTGCATCATCATAAGCTGAGACAAAGTGGTTTACATCTTCTTTCATCCGAGTCCACCTACCACGTAGTGAATTTGCAGTTCGAGGTGTGAGACCGGTAAGAGGATGGCCATCTCTAATGTTTTGCTCCCAGATTTCCTGAACTTCCACAAACATCGAAGTATACGTGCGGTTGGTGGCTTTCACCGGATCCTCACTTAACGACATGAAAATCTGGATGAGAGCACGATCCTCCTCTTCAGAGTACGAACTCCTTGACCCATCTTTTTCTTCCTCTTTCCCATGGTTGAGGTGCCTTTTTTCCGATGGCTTGAGGTTTCCTTCCTTTCCCTTTTGTCGAGGTTCGGTTGAGTCTCCTAATGCAGACTCGATGGATAAGTTGAAGAATCTGGGTTGTATGGATTGTAGCATCCGGTCGTATCGTAGAATGAAGGTTCCGGTTGGCCTTTGGGTGAGATGGGGATTTGGGAGTTGGGAGTGACACCATAAAACTCATTCAGAAATGCCGGTATTTTATCCAACATTCCTTGTTGAGTGAGCCATATGTATATCGGATGTTCAAATGGATTTGGTGGAGTGGAGTTCGAATTCTGGGAGTTGGGAGTAGACATTTTAGCGTTTTGAGTTTAAGAAGTGGAAGATGAGAGGAAATTGAGGTGTGGTGAAATGCGTTGTGAATGAGTTGTATTCATAGATCTCGAAAAAATATAGCCGTTGATGTATTTTTTATTTAATATTACTTTACAAATTAATTTTAAAAAAATTGACTCAAGACAACATGGAAAACATTGAACCAACAAAGCAGAAACCTAAAGTAAGTCAAGCTCTAGATCTGGAGCTTCCATGGCGTGGAAGCTCCGGATCGGAGCTTCCATGCTTCCGGATCGGAGCTTCCATGGCGGAAGCTCAATTAAAAAAAATAAAAAATAAAAAAAAAAGATCGGAGCTTCCACCGGAGCTCCGGCAGTGATTTTGGTGGTGGGGAAGAAGGTGGTGGCTGGTGGTGGGGATTAGGGAAGGAGGGTTAAAATTTTAATAATTAAATTTTTTTGAAGAAGTTAATAGTTAAAAAAAAAAAATAGCGGTTGAAGACGATACAGAGCAATGGTTGAGGGCGACACAGAACGCAGTTTAGGCGATACCGAAAGCGGACACGTGTCAGATGTCGATACATTGACTGACAATAGTCAGGGCGACACCTTGACTGACGGTAGAAAACCTGAAGTAAGTTATTAAGTTTTAAGTTATAAAGTACATAATATCTCAAAGTCAAATAGGGCCCGGTCAAATTGGTGGCCCAACCATTGGCGGTTGAACATTTTAATCACCTTGTTAAGGAAAGCTCTGGTGCGGCCATGTGGGAGTGGTCTTAGCCACATCCAAATTAATTTTATGAAATGGTAGATCAGATAAGGCCCACAAAAGTCTAGCAAAATCACAATGTAGGAAAAGATGTAATGCAGATTCTTCGCAAGTATTACACATTGGACACGCAGAAACATCTAGAACATTTCTACGCACCAAATTATTTGTCAAAGGGAGTCCATTACGTAAAAGTCTCCACACAAACACCTTTATTTTATTAGGAATGTTCAATCTCCAAATAAAGTTCCAGTCTAAAGAAGGACGTCCATTGCTACTTTCCGGCTTAAATTGATATCTTCGATTCTTCTTTAACTTTTTGGACAAGTGATAAGCAGATTTGACTGAGTAATGCCCCGATTTAGAAAAATGCCAAACTTGGATATCTGTTGTATCAAACCGAGGAACATGAATACTTAAAAATAAGATCAGCATCTTCCGCCCAAAATAAAGTTTTAACTACTTCTTCCTCCCAGTTATGTGTGTCATAATTAATCAAAGAAGCCACTACAACATCACCCAAATCATATAGATATGGAGTTAAAGGCTGAAGATTGGAATCTCGAGGAATCCAATTATTTCACCAAATGCGAACATCCTCACCATTTCCTATTCTCCATCGCAGCCCACTCTTAACCAAATCAATTGCACCACTAATACTTTTCCAAGTATACGACGCATTAGCATTTGGCTTAGATTCAAGAACGCTAGAGTTAGGAAAATATTTAGCCTTTAAGACACGACTCAAAAGAGTATTAGGATAATGTAAAATGTGCCAAACTTGCTTACCTAACATGGCTTTTTTTTTTTTTTTTGAAGAAGTTAAAATTTTATTCCACCAGAGGTCAAAACATCAGCCATGTTATTCCCTAACATGGCTTGGTTAAAAGAGCTCAAGTCCCGAAAACCCATACCACCATCCCTTACTTTCACGTAGAATATCCCAATTGACCAATGAATCTTCCTCTCTTGACCCTCACCCCACCAAAACCGAGCAATAATCGACTCGAGTTCATGAAGAAGAAAAAAAACCTGCGGATGAAGAACTGGCCGGTTTTTAAACCGGCCATTTCATGAAGTGGCCGGTTTTACCGGCGACTTCTTCATCCACAGATTTTTTATTTGTCCTTTTTTTTGAGTATCTAAACGTCAAAATTTGGACATGGTTCCTCTTGAAAGTTGTAGATATTGGTCTTATCTACGTGTGGACACCAAGATCAGGTCAATCGGAGTTCATATGAGAAATTTATGGCCAAAATGCCAAGGCTGCTCCATCGTAGTTCGAATTTCGCGCGCTTTCACTTAAACGGCTCTAAAATATTCGTCCGAACTCCGAATCCACTTCCGTTTCGACCGATCAACTCCGTTTTCAACCACCTTTTAGATCATGGAACTTTCATGCTTCCATTAATGCATTAATATGCACTGGTTTAACCTTGTTTCACTGCGTTTTCACCAAACACCTACAAAACACACAAAATACGAAAACATAACAAAAAACTAATAAAACTCATAAAAACTATATATACTTGAAAGTTCTAATAACTGAAAGGTGGTTGAAAACGGAGTTGATCGGTCAAAACGGAAGTGAATTCGGAGTTCGGACGAATATTTTAAAATTGTTTAAGTGAAAGCGCGCGAAATTCGAACTACGATGGAGCAGCCTTGGCATTTTGGCCATAAATTTCTCATATGAACTCCGATTGACCTGATCTTGGTGTCCACGCGTAGATAAGACCAAGATCTACAACTTTTAAGAGGAACCATATCCAAATTTCGACGTTTAGACACTCAAAAAAAGTGAAAAAGAAAAACATGTGGATGAAGAAGTGGCCGGTTTTAAAGCCGGCCATTTCAAGTGGCCGGTTTTAAACCGGCCACGTCTTCATATGCAGATTTTTTCTTTTTTCTTTTTTGAGTGTCTAAACGTCGAAATTTGGACATGGTTCCTTCTTAAAAGTTGTAGATCTTGGTCTTATCTACGCGTGGACACCAAGATCAGGTCAATCGGAGTTTATATGAGAACTTTATCGCCAAAATGCCAAGGCTACTCCATCGTAGTTCGAATTTCGCGCGCTTTCACTTAAACGGCTCTAAAATATCCGTCCGAACTCTGAATCCACTTCCGTTTCGACCGATCAACTCCGTTTTCAACCAGCTTTCAGATCTTGATTTTATAAACGAAATTTTTTTCGAAATATTTTTTTAAAATTTTTCGATTTATGTTTAGAGTTGTTATTTTGTGTTCGATTGTGCATGTTAATGTTTTTTGTATAAACTAAATATTTTTTGGAAAAAAAAATTTCATTCATTTTTTTTCGATTTATGTTTAGTGTTGTTATTTTTTGTTCGATCGTGCATGTTAATGTTTTTGTGT
This sequence comes from Plantago major, assembly GCA_026545765.1. Classification (NCBI taxonomy): domain Eukaryota; kingdom Viridiplantae; phylum Streptophyta; class Magnoliopsida; order Lamiales; family Plantaginaceae; genus Plantago; species Plantago major. The sequence goes on along the minus strand of CM048844.1, from coordinate 32,552,049 downwards.
TTGCATATATGAGTTATTTCGATTTTTCGTTAAGTTTGTAAGATTGTTTTTGAGTTGGGGGCATTTTGGTAAAGTTACAAATATTTTGTGTTGCGTTTAGCCGAAAACGTGTTGCGTTTAGTAGCGCCCCTAATTTCTCATCATGCTGAAGAATTTCATTAAAATCTCCAACAATAAGCCAATCACAAAAAGAATGATTCCTTAATCGTTTCAATAACTTCCAAGTTACTTTCCTTTTAGATGCATCCGGTTCTCCATAAACACCACTTAAACGCCATATGATGTCACTACGAGGTAATTGTACATTAGCATCTATGTGATTCTTCGAATAGCTAATAATTGACACAGAAACATCCTTCTCCCATAACAGTGCTAACCCACAAGAAAAACCAATTGCTGGAACACAAATACCAAACAAATTAAACCGCTGCTTAATATTATTGATCCCATAATCCCCTAAACGGGTCCTAAGGCTCGAACTGTCCAAAGGTTTCCCAAACCTTGCAGTTCCATGAAAAATAACTCATTGCGGAAGGCGGGGTTGCTTGGCAACCTCTGCCTTTGGTGTTAATGCAATGTCCAAAGCAGCACATTTCAATTTCTTAGTGACATTTCCAGCCTCCAGTTTCAAACGAGTCTCTATGTCATTGATTTTTCTTTTTACCTGAACCGGGGCCAACAGGTCGACCCCTTTTTTTACTCAATTCTGGTTCCACCTTATCATCAATCTCAGTAAGCTTCGAAGTAGTTTTTCTAACCCTTCTCAATGTCTTAGTTGAATTCTGACCAAATAGATGAGTAGTAAAGCTTTCCTTGCATCAACCAATAATTCTTCAAACTGGACCGGATATTGATGGGCTTGAACAGGTGGCCCATTATCCGGAGTAATCAAACCAGTTTCAACGTGTTCTGAAACATGGACCACAATAGCCAAATCTTGCTGGGCCACATTTGAAACAATTCCACGTTGCATGTTGACTGGTTGGACCAAAGTAACCAATTCCCTTGAATCATTTCTTTTTTTTATTTTAGAAAATAAGGAAAAATTACGTATAGACCCGCAACCTAATGTCGAAATTATGCATACTAAATCACAACTCCAATGACTTTCTTACTTTTGAATCCCAATAGCTAAGATTCAACAGATCAATGATAAAAGTCCACGTGAAAATTACCAAAATGATAATTTATATATATATATATATATATATATATATATATATATGTATATATATATATATATTCATTGAAGTCAGGACCGAATCTGAACCCGTGCAAGGAGGTCCTCCCCACAAGGCCCCAACATACTTTGGGGTCCACATTTTGTATGCAAACAACTATTACTTCCGTCCCGAAACAGATGCCCAGTTTCCTTATTTGGTAAAATATTCCTAAGTTATTTTTAGCTACATAAATTGTCATTACTTAACTTGTTTAATTAACATAATTGAACACTTAAATCATAACAATAGTATAAAACATATTTTTAATCGTAAACTAAATAAGCAATAAATCAATTATATTAAACTAAATTTTCGTCTCTTTCCACTGTGTCCATAATAAAACAAGACATTTGCAAGTTTTGTTCAAAATTGTTGTATTGGTTATGTATTGTTTACCCTTAAAAAATTATTGTTTAATAATTTTTATGTTTTAGTATGTTCTATAGAATTCAATTAGTTTCTATATAATGATTTATAAGCATTGGAAAACGATCATTTTGAATTAACTGAAACAAACCATTTAAAAATATCTACACATTTAATGTTCACACACTATAATATGAACTTAAATCATCTACATTTATTTAAGACGAAACATTATTCATTAAATTAAAACACTATATTTGAAAACAAGACTATGCAAAACCAATTTAAATTATTAATTTTATCACTTTATTTTAAACTTAATTTCCCATCATAAAGTATACTCCATTTGTACGAGAACAAATATATCTTCCATTTATATTTGTACCATTAAAAATATAATGTTTTGTTTTTTTACAATAATGTATCTCTCCAACTTACTTTCATTTGAATAAAATGTCTTTGTCTAATTAAATTAATTAAAGACCCAAATCATAGCATTACATAAGCCAAAAAAAACTCCAAATTAAGCTCTATTATGATTTTATTAGTTCTCCTTATACTCCGTACATAACATTTGTTTTGGGACGAAGGAGGTAAAGATCTAACATTAAATTTGCACATAGCCTCTGAAAACTTGGGCCAACCTAATTGAAGTGATAAAGAAAAAAAAGGTTAGAAACAGAAAAAAAAAAACCAAAATAATCAATGACACTCATTGCATCCACACCGAAGCAGATGCTGACACTCATTGCATCCACACCGAAGAAGATGCTGACATATTGAGAGACTCCTATGGCAGTTAGCAAACTCTTTGGTTATTTCAGCCATGGAGCTTAATGTTTATTACGTTTGTTCAAATTAGGTAAAAAAAAAAAAAAACCACCATCGAAATGATTAGCTGTTTAAAAAAAAAAAAGTCCGCCGCGTAATCGAACCCGCCGGTTAACTTCTTATGTAGAACCGCCAAGGCTGAAAAAACTTTATTTTACCCACCGAGTTGGTAAAATAAAGTTTTACCCATTTGAAGTGGAAGTGTGGAATATATATAAGTTGAATATATTTGTTCCACACTTCCACTTCAAATGGCATTTTTTTTTTTTTTTTTACATATGCGCTATATGCACCTTATTCATAATATGATTATACCTATATGCATTAATCTTCGTGATCAAAATAAAATATGACATTTGATCTAGACTGGATAAATATTTGTTTTCTCTATAAGTTGTATTTATTAGTATTAATGATGTAATCGAGGCAATTATTGAAAATTTAGGAGGAAAAATAGAAGAAAGTGCATGTAATACTCTCTCTGTTCCAAAGAAAACTTACTATTATAGTTCAAGAGTAATTTGTGTTCAAAGTCAAAGACAGTTGACCGCAAAATAGTAAAAGAGTCCGTCTCCTAAGAGTCCACAATATATTGAAGGTCCTTGAGAGTCGAACATAATAGACAAACATAAACAATTTACACATTTATAAAAAAAACACAATAGTTGTAAATAAACATAGAAATCAATTTCATTCATCAATCAATAAATGTCATTAAATATAAAACAATACAAAAAATTTAAAATCACTATATCCAAACTACAATCATCTTTGCACCCTTGACTTGTTCGTCAACTCCTCCATCCACGTCTCCGTCTTTATCATCAATCGTTTTATTTATTCGACCACCATTTTACGAAAACCTAATATATGCAACAAAAACATCAACAAACATCAACCATTTGACTTTTAACATCAACAATTGCAATATACACATACGCAATTAGTGGTAAGGAAATCTAAACACCCAGAAATAAAAAGTACCAACAAACATCACCTATTTAACATTCAATATCAACAATTACAGTATAAATATGCACAATTCACACTGAAAACATAGCAATTTTACAAAATACATAATCTCTAAAAAAAACTACAAACATCAACAATTTACGGCCAGACATACATAATTTACATGAAAACCTAAACAAATATGAATTTCAAAAGATGAAACAAAAAGCCTATATTTAAACACAATCTATTTACCCTTAAACATCAACAATTGTAGTATAAACATATACTATTCATACATATATCCAGTTTTACAAAATTATAAAAACTCTATACAAGAAATGAATGAAACCACAAACATCAGTACCAGCTAAATATGCACAATTTACATAAAAAAAAACTGAACAATAAGAATTTCAACATATGAAACATAAAACATAACCAATTTACCGTTAAACACAAGAAATTCCAGTATGAATATATGCAAACTTAGCCAATATGCACAAGAAATCAATGATTTGGAACATAATTTGTTTATATAATTAAACATCAACTATTTACACATAAACATGCACAATTCACACAAAAACATAGACAATTTTTAAAAAAAAATTTCAAAAAATCTAACCATAAAGCAATGAAACCAAAACATCATTTATTTACAACTAAACATACAACATTTACATGAAAATCTAAACAAAATTGAACACTACAATCAGATTTACACACAAATGAAGCAAAACCTAAGAAAAACAAACTGAAAATAGAGAAAACACGCAAACATCAACAATTTACAGGTTAAACATGCACAATTAAGGTTAAAACATTAATAATTACACATGAAATATAAAGTTACGCGAAATCACTAAAAATCACCAAAACCAAACGAAAAATGAAAAAAAACTGAAGAATCAAGAGAAGAAACCTGAAAATCGAGGAAAAGACAAGGTTATGACTTATATGTGTTGAGTAGTTGGAGAGATGATCGGAAGAGAGAGAGAGATCCGCCGGAGAAGACAACCGGAAAAGTTTCGAATTCCGGCCAACCGTTTCAAAAGTCGACGAAATTAAAAAACGAAACCGACAGAAAGGTAGATTGGGTTATGGGCTACTCAAATATGCGATCGGATTTAAGATTGGTGGCCGGACGACGGAGAGAGAGAGAGAGAGAGAGAGAGAGAGAGAGAGTATTTATATTAATCCGACAACCCGATTTTAAATCCAGATTATCGAAACTCGCGACCCAAGATCCGCAAATTAACCCATTTATTAATGAAGAAGGACTCTCAAGACTCTCATGATGTCTAAGACTCTTTTAAGTTTTAGTAATAGTAAAATGGAAAGTTTTGTTTGGAACGTAGGGAGTATTTCATTAAGGTCGCTAGTAGTAAAAGAGGAAACCGTTGGTAGAGTATTCCCCGAGCAAAATTTATCGTAATAAAGTTGTTTCGATTGCTAAAATATGAATTTTTTTTTTTTTGGGAACTAGAATATATTATTAGAACTCCAAAAAACAGATACAAAGCATAAGGCGATCTAAAGCTGATCCAGCCTGAGAATTCGAAAGTAAACTAGAGTAACTAACTCAACATTAGACTCCCAACATGGGGTCGTAGTCGTGGCACCATCCAAGCTCTATAAATCACTACATCAATAATATGTTGGGCAATGGATAACTGCCTTGTCTCATTACCAAAACAAGTATTATTCCTATGTTTCCACACCTCATAAATCGTTTCCAGAAAGGCTACTTTAAGTAGCTGACGTCTCCAGTTCTTTCCTTTTCTATGTCGTACCACCCATTGCAATTCAGTAGGCCAAGTCCCCGGGGTGTGTTGGTAGCGTAGCCAGTGTAAGACCTCCTGCCAGATCATTTTAGTCCCCCATGATCGAGCGATGAGTGCGCCAATGTTTCCTCTTCCGGGCAGAAGCAACATGTAGCATCATCGATCATGTCAAATCTATGGAGTCGCTCTTTGGTGGCTAGGCGTTCATGACAAGCTAGCCAAGTAATCAATCGTGCCCTCTGGCGTGCGATAGTGCCGAGCATTAATTGTTTCCATTCCACCTCAGGCCGCGACACTTGTAATGATTTATACATCAATCCAGTATGAAACTTCGGTATACCTTGCATCGAGTCCCATGTACCAGTGTTCTGTACCACCACTCTGCAATTCATAATGCCCTTCATAATCCAGGAACTGGTCATGGGTAGTGGATATGTGAGGATGTGCTCCTGTGGTATGTAATAGGCATGAACCCACTTGACACATAGGCTACCTGCTTATTGCACAGGTTCCATAGTAGTTTAATCAAGCACGCTTTGCTCCAGATCAAGAGGTCAATAATCTGTAACCCACCTTGCTTCTTAGGTGCACACACCTTTTCCCATGCAACCGGTGATTTTCGAGTGATTGTATCACTATTTGACCAGAGGAAAGAGCTACAAATAGCTTCAATAGTCTGTAAGATGCCTTTTGGCAGGGGAAAACACTGGAGCCAATAGTTAGTAACCGCAAGTAGAACACTCTTCATCAATTGTACTCGTCCTCCATAGCTCAAAAGTTTTGCACTCCAATGTCTTATGCGTGCAACAATTTTATCAATCAAAGGTTGGCACTGCATTATCGTTAATTTTTTACTTGTGAGCGGGACACCCAGATAACGGAAAGGTAGGCTGCCAACACCAAAACCAGTGACCTGCCGAATTGCAGACTGTACATCAACTGGGACTGTTCCGAAAAATGCCTGACATTTTGCTGGATTAACCCTTAATCCGGTGGATTTAGAGAAAACGGTGAAAACCTCCATTAATAATTCCACAGAGCGTACATCACCTCTGGTAAATAGTAGCAGATCATCAGCAAAGGTCAGATTAACTATGTGAAGCTTCTCGTATTTAGCATGGAAATTGAAGTCCGGTACAGTCTTCAACCCTTGCATTAGACTATGCATATACTCCAATACTAAGACAAACAATAGAGGTGACAATGGATCACCTTGTCGTAAACCCCGGCGTGCTCTAAGAATACGAGTAGGTTTTCCATTAACCATATATCGATACGATACAGTCGTCACGCAAACCATAATCCATCGAATAAATTGATGAGGGAAACTCAACTCATGCAATATCCCCTCTAGAGCTGACCATTCTACTGTATCATAGGCTTTTTGCAAATCCATCTGTAGCATGCATCTTGGAGTTCCACCTTTCCTGCTATATCCTCGTATCACTATAAAAAATACCTGTTTTAGCGACGGAATTATCCGTCACTAAAACAGTGCCGATCCGTCGCTAAATCCGTAGCGACGGATTTAGCGACAGATAATCCCCCGTCCCCAAACAATGCGTCACTATTTTTTTTTTTTTGCGACGGATAAGTATTCCGTCACCAAATAACGACGAACTGGCGACGGATTAATCCGTTGACCAGTCCGCCCGAATTGGCGACGGATTACTTATCCGTGCCAATTAGCGACGAACGCCCTTAGTTCGCTTGATATTTAGCGTCGGATTTTAATCCGTCGCTAAATTCAATGGGCTAATTCGCCCTTAGTTCGTGAATTTAGCGACGGATTTTTTTCCGTCGCTAAATTCACTTTTTAATTTTATTTTATTTTATATTTTTGTTTCACATTTCACCTGTTTTTTTCACATAATATAATCATAGATAATATACCCGAAACAATTAAATTGCATTAATATACCTGAAACAATATAAATTATCCATAACAAAGTCTAAAGTATGCAAGCACAAGAAGGTGAAATAGTGTCAAAGTATATATGTAGCATAAACAATATAAGTCTGATGTAACTAAGAATTGGGAGGAGGCGGTGGGTGAGACTGGGAAGAAGTGTTGAACATCTGGGTCAATGCGTCCATCCATACGAGCCATTCCTCAAGCACTTCTTGTAAGTTGCCTTAATGACTATTTCACAGTGGAGAGGAGTCATCATCTCTTAAACTTGGTCCTTTGTGAAGAGATTAGATCGCGATCCTGATCCCTGGGACACTGAGAAGCGATTAGAACTCATAGAAGGGCCCAAACTTCCCAATCCATATGTTCGACCCTTGTTGTCCATTGTGTTGACCTCGTAGAAGATCTGGTCTTGCTCTTCAATTGACAGCTCATGACCGTCGATCATCCTCTCATCCATCCTCCTCTCCACCTCACTCTGCAATTGTAAATTACATATGAAATGAGATGCAATTTTAGGAATCACTTTAAAAATACTCAAATACAAATGTTAACCTTAAGAAAGAAACGTACCGCAATACGCTCGGCCCTCACGTCAGTCCAAATGCCATTCTTCAGCTTAGCCTTCTTGAAGTGATATAGAGCACTCTTCGGCTGTCCTCTATTGGCCTAAAAAAACATATGTGCAAACAAATAGTTAGTTGATTGAAATGAAAGCAAAAAACTGTTATGTATCATATTTCAAGTCATAAACAACATATTTACTAACCTCCATCACGTGATCTGTAACAACAGCTCGCGACCCATATTGATGTCTGGCAGTGCCTGTACCATCTCGCGGCTCAGACAAACGGTTTTGTCTGTTCTTGTAAGCCTGATCCTGGACAAATGGATCCTTCCAGTACTCCTCCCAAAGTGCCAACTCGTCATCCCCCACCCAAGTTGGTTGTCTGCGTGTCTCCTTCATTTTGTAAACCATTTTCCTATAGATGTCTGACCCTAAAGTTTCGAAAACAGAGTACAACTGGGACACCAGAGCATTGGGAATGTAGTAGTCCTTCTACAACAATTCAATTCAAAGTAAAAATTACACAAGTTTAAAGAAAGATAACAATTTAAATATAACACCAAGTTTAGTGGCTAACATTCCACTCAAATTGTGTGCAATAAGTTCATGAATAAATACCAACATATCACCCAAGTTTAGTGGCTAACATACCACTCAAATGACATAACAAGTTCATGAATGGTGACTAACACAACAAAACAAGCTTAGTGGTAACATACCACTCAAATTGTCCTAAAATTGACTAACACAATTGTGACTAACATATCACCCAAGTTCAGTGGCTAACATACCACTCACAGATATAGTGGCTAACATACCAAACACATTAACACAATGATTAAAAGAACAAATAAAGCATTCATTGTAACATTTAAGCTTACCCGCAACTCGTCGAAGTAAAAGTGCTTCATCCGGTCCGAGACGTTTGTCCACTTCTCGCCTCCCTGTCCCTCCTCCCCCTAAAGATTTTGCCTAGTTTATCCGAAGTATCCGGTGGCCAAAACCTGTTATCAATGAGATAAACAAGAAACGAATATTCATTAGTAAAATCATGTAACATGTATTTATCTTAAGTGTATGTTCTACAAATGCATAATACTTACTTGTTCTGGCCTTGGGAACAACACCGATTCCAGAATGTAGCACCGTCGCAATGTCGGATAGGGACACCGTCGGAGGGTAGTCACCGAGCATGTGGCGTGTAGGCGGTGGAGTCTCGAACACGAGGCCGCTGCTCCCAATGTCATATCCAACGGAGGACTAGTAGCTCCACTCATTTGGTGTACTACGTAACCGATGGACTCCCCCTAGTACCCCTACACCCGGGAGGAAGGTATGTAGACTTCCTTTGGCGCGGCATCTGCAAGAGCATATAAGAAATTGCAGGAAAAAATGTGTTAGTAAAGAATACATGAATATGCATGTAAAACATATACATTTGATATATATTAAAGCACAAAAAGTAATAATAATCAACAACTAAGCATATATACACATAACAACTAAGCATACAATACACACATACCCTCGTCCCCCTCGGCTATTGTTAAGTCCATAAATTGATCTTCATGCAGGTCTATGAACTCATCATCAGCTTGTACAGGCTTTCTCGCTGTTTGATCGACGACCTCTTCTTGATACGAGTTGGTAATTGAGTCGTCCTTATCAATGTACTCTACTATGGAGCGGGCCTGTATATGCATCGCAGCCAACCAGTCCGCCTTATCGCATTTGAGGCTTGGATATTCAATAAACACCACCTGGCGTGCTTGAGTCGCCAAGATAAACGGTTCATACTTAGTACGATACCTCTTCCTATGGTTAATTTCTACCATCTGATAGAGCTCGTGTTTCCTCGTACCACTTGGAGTAGGATCATACCAGTCAACATCAAACATAAAGGTTCTTCTCAAAGGAAACCCCGGATATTCAAGTCGCACAATTCGTCTCAGGTTCCCGTAGAAATCATACAAATCATCAGTTGCATCTTCATCTTGCCCCCTGACACACACCCCAGAATTGCTTGTGGCCATGGCAGTGTTAGACTCAATTGTGTGAAACCTAAGGCCATTTACTATGTACGATGAGAATGTGGAGACCTTCCTGCTTAGTCCCTCTGCTAGAGATTCTAAGTAAGGACATGTGACTTTGTTGACAAGATTTCGTACATACTCCTTGAACCAATCTGCAAATTCTGTTTCCAACTTCTCTTGAAGCAGTTCTTCAATTACGTCATCTGCCATTGTTGGATTTCTTCTCTCTGAAAAGGCTGTGGACACGATTACATGATTAGATATATATAGTAGTTAGAAGTTAAAATCCATGTGTTAGCGTAAGAAAGCTACTCACCGAACATAAATCTCCATAATTTGTCAACTTCAGCACAGTTCGAGAGGACATAATATGTGGCTGCCTTCAGCTCCTTATCCGTCAGCCATTCTGTCTTTTCTTCTCCAATAGGTCTCCCCGAGACCCTAAAAATTGAAATGGAAACGTCATCATCCTCTTGAACTTCAAATGTGTCTGCGTTTCTGGACGGCCTAGATGCCTTCGTCGGGACATGGTCCCCAAAGTAATAGGAGCAGAAGGTTGCAGCTTCCTCTCGCACGAAGGCATTGGCCATCGATCCCTCAGGCTTGCCTTTGTTGCTGACATACCTCTTCAATTTCCCCAAGTACCTGTAATGCATATATATTGATGTAACACAATGTAACTTGGGAAAATTCAGACTTTATAAGTAAATGATTGCCTTGATTACACACCTCTCGAATGGATACATCCATCGATACTGAACCGGTCCAGCAAGCCTCGCTTCATGTGGGAGGTGAACCGGCAAGTGCTCCATAGAATCAAAGAAGCTCGGAGGAAAGATACGCTCGAGCTTGCATAGAATCAATGGTATGTTGCTTTCAAGATTTGCTAACATTTCATCGTCAAGCACCCTTGAGCATAAATTCTTGAAAAATAAGCTCAGCTCGGTGATCGCAATCCATACAGGTTTAGGTAGCATTTCTCGAAATGCAACAGGGAGAAGCCTCTCCATGAACACATGACAATCGTGGCTCTTCATCCCGTACATCTTTGTCCTCTTCACATCCACACACCGCCCCAACTTCGAGGCGTAATTGTCGGGGACTTCAATCCCTCACCCAATCAAATAGTTTGTTCCTAGATTGATGTCAATTGTAGCATGCCTTGGGCCAACGCCTTATCATTCGACTTTGTCAACTCGGGCCTTTTACACAATGTATCCAACTCGGCTCTAGATTTAGGGTATCCTTTGTTTTTTGAATGTTGCAAATCGTGTTGAATAAGTTCTCGAACACGTTCTTCTCAATGTGCATGAAATCCAAGTTGGGACGTATAAGAAGACTGATCCAAAAAGGCAAGTCCCAGAAGATGCTTCTCTTCTTCCATCCACAATTTTTGCTAATTTTCTCGTTATGCTTCTCCGACCCAACTTCAGTCACTTTCATAAGACCCAGCCTATCTATCTCCGCAAGTATTTCTGCACCAGTAAGTTGTCTCGGGGTGCCTTTGTTCACTACTTTGTTTTTCAAGAATTGAGTCTTGTTCTTCCTGAACGTATGGTCCTTTGGTAGAAACCTACGATGACAGTCAAACTAACATTCCTTTCCGCTCTCCTTCAGTCTAAATGCATCAGTGTCTTCCATACAATGTGGACATGCATTAAAGCCCGCGGTTTTCCTTCCAGATAGCATGGAGTACGCAGGAAAATCACTCACGGTCCACAGTAATGCTGCTCTCAATATAAAGTTCTTCTTCGTTGACACATCATATGCCGGGATACCATTTTCCCACAACTCAATCAGCTCCTTGATTAGGGGCTGCAAGAACACATCCAAACGTGGACGGATCATCTGGCCCGGGCACCAACACAGTCAAGAACATGAATGATTCCTTCATGCACTCACCGGGGGGCAGGTTGTACGGCTTCAGTATGACTGGCCAACAAGAGTACTTCCGGTTATTTCCAAACGCGTTAAAACCATCCGTACAAAGCCCCAAGCGTACATTTCTAGGCTCGGCTGCAAACTACGGGTAGGTCTTATCGAATTATTTCCATGCGGGTGAGTCTGATGGATGCTCCATTCTACCCTCTTCCGGGATTACTCGCTCCTTGTGCCACCGCATTTTATCGGCACAAGCACTTGAAGCGTACAACCTCTTCAAACGAGGTGCTAGAGGGAAATACCACATTTTCTTATGTGGTAGATTTTTCTTCTGACATTTCTTTGCAGCCCCCTCCTTGTAACACTTGTACCGGTCCTTACCACAGAACTTGCACTTCAGTAGATCTTTATCCCCCCCCCCCAATAGATCATGCACATATCCTCACAACAATCTATGGTTTCCATGGGCAACCCCATCCCCCGCATCTTTTTCTTTGCCTGGTAAAAGTTGGTGGGAACTTGTACCCATTCATTGAAGCTCGCTTCAGATTGCTGGCCATTAGCCTTACAACTCATTAGCCGAGCCAACAAAGACAACTCACTGAGCCTACACCCCGGATAAATCGGCTTCTTTGTTGATTCCAGCAAGTCAAAGAACACCTGAGCCGCAGGATTCGGAGGCTCCTCCACATCCCCCTATGTTACTGACTCCCTGGTGTCCATGAACTCTGGACCCGCAACATCATACACCATTTGCTCCATCCGTTCATGATCATAATTAGCATCAGATGTAGACGTATTTTGAGTACTTCCGATCACATTTTTCTGCTTCCTTTTACGCTTTGAGAGATGCTCATAATCCATGAACGGTGCTCGTGTCTCACCATGATAACACCATACCTCATACTGAGACACGAACCCCTTACGTTTCAAGTGCTCCACTACCGTTTCAGGAGGCAAAAATTGTTTATTCCTACATTTGTTCGCATTGCAAGGGCACTTCATCTTCCCCCCACTCAAACAAGTAGTTTGTGTAAGCTCAAAAGTGATGAAGGATTCAACCCTTTCCACAAAACTAGACTGAATTCTGCCATTAACTATGCGACGGTACATCCATGAACGATTGGGATTCATAATTATATGATTAGCCTGACACGTCTACAATTATTAGATTTATAACATGCATTTTACGTTAATATAATCACCAAATAGTCTCAAAACACTTAATTAAATCTTCATAATCTAGTGTATATATACAAATTTATCGAATCAAAATTTCTACGTACTTACAAACATCCTAACATTATACTAATTAACAATACAAATTCACAATCAATATATCAATTGCACAAAGTTAACTAGCTAGTATACTATAGCTCCCATAAACATACAATTGATCTAATTAGTCGAAATTAATAAAATTCCCAAATTTGTCAACAAGTTAGGGTTTCAAAACACTCAACTAAATCTTCCTAATCCTACTACATATATGAAAATATCAAATTAACAACCCTACATACTTCCAAACATCCTAACATTATACTAAAAATCCAAATTCACAATCAATATATCAATTGAACATCTCAAAGTTAACACACTACGTAATATAAGCTAAACTAACTACTACATACTTACAATACACATGCAATTGCTCAAATTAGTCAAAATTAACAAAATCCCCAAATTTGGCAAAATAATGGTTTTAGCCAAAATACCTTCGATTAAGCGGAAGGAAGACGAAATTGATTGAACACCCAAACTTCTTGTCCCACGAGCTTCGAAAACACTCCAAAATTGGCCGGAATGGCGGAGATTTGATCGGAATTGGAGAAATTGCGAGAGACAAAGAAAGAGAAGAAGAAACAAAAATGGGATCTGCCCCGTTTCTATCCGTCGTTAAATTCATTTTTTATTTATTTTTTTTCTTTTTTAATCGGTCAGCTTATTTAGGGACGAATATTATATCTGTCGCTTAATAACGCCGGATATTTTGTATCCGTCGCCAAATAGCGACGGAAAAATATCCGTCGCCAAATAGCGACGGATTGAGCGATTCGCTCAATCCGTCTCAAATCCGTTGCTTTCGTCGCTAGGTAGCGACGGATAAAATCCGTCGCTATTTGGCGGATTTCTTGTAGTGTATGAATTCATATTCTAAAAGGATGTGGTTATGTATCTGTTGTCCAGGTATAAACGCGGCTTGACTTGGATGAACCACTGAATTTACAACCTTACTTAGCCGAGTTGTAAGTACCTTGGATATGATCTTGTAAAGTGTGGTGCAGTAGGAAATAGGTCGAAAGTCCTTTACCTTAGTCGCATCCGCAATCTTAGGTATCAAAGTAACAACACTGCAGTTTACCGCCATATACATCCTATTATGCAAGAAGAATTCCTGCACAGCTCCGTATAGTATCCTCCCCAACTATGTTCCAAGCAGATTTGAAGAATTTAGCATTATATCCCTCAATACCAGGCGCTTTCAGATCCCCAATATCCTGTGCCGCCGTAATTTCTCCAATAGTCACAGGGGCGATGAGTGAGTCAGCTTCACTTGACTGTTTGATACCAGAAAAACGTTTTTGCATCCCTCTAATAGTTGGTTGTAGACGTTTTAATTTGCTCCAAACAACAATCATGGGACGTCCTTCCATAGGTCCGCTCCAGCTTGTCTTAACCTGTTCAAGGAAATCCGGCGTTTCCACTACACTATTGATGAACCGGAATTGCGGCCGGAAGTACTGTGGTGGTGTCCAGAGGCGAAGTACTAGCATAGCATGATCAGAGATGCTCGACTCCAAAATCTCCACCTGGACATGACTATAAACTTGGAACCAGCTAGCATTACCAATAACTCTATCAATCCGGGAATAGATAGGGTCATGTGAGTGTTTATTGTGCCAAGTAAAGTAGTCTCCGATGCTGTCCAGTTCATGTAGACCCACTGTATCCATCATATGTACGAGGTCGGCATATTCATGTGGATGAACTAACGTTCCACCAATTCTATCATGTGCCGTCAATACATTATTAAAATCACCCATGAGAATCCAATTACTTTTTTTTTTTGAGATACAATATTACAATTACAATTCTTAGTCTTGGACAAATTTATCATCAATATAATCTCAAATAACATTTCAACCAATTTTCTATATGGAGAAAATAATCACCCATTTCGGGGATCGAATCAAGTGGCATTTGAGTGCGAATTATGCGATTCTTGCTCATTCTACAAACGCTTTGACGTGAGAATCCAATTACTGTGAACTTGATATTATGAAAGATCGCGGCAAATAGATACGATTTAGGGCGATATCATTCCCACGTTGTAAATTTATTGAGTAAATTTATCTGATCATAAATTAAATCAATCAATATCCGTTGAAAGACAAATAAGTGATAATAAAAGGGGTCCTCTCTTCTCTTCTCTTCTCTTCTCTTGTCATCTTACACAAAAACAAACCAGATCGAGCAGCTTCAAACTTCTACCAGAACTCCGATCGCTGTTCGCCTAACTTCCGGTACTCTCCTATCTTTCCTCCACTAAGTACTATCTCATCTCATCTATTTTCTTCTTCATTCTTCATTTATATGTACAACCCTTATCTAATCGACAGATCAAGCTTCTTGTTTAATTGCTATTGCCGAATTCATTCATCACTCTTCAGCTTGCATCCTCATTTAGCATTTCCGATAGGGTCTAATTGCAATGTAAAATCCTTCAATTTAGGTTTTTTTAATTGTGTTATATTGATTTGATTGTGTTTCCTAATTCTGCCAGGTTAACTGCCTTAATAAGAATTGTTATTTTCTTGTCAAAGCGAATTGGAGATGGGATTCTTGGTCACTACCTTGATTTTTCTAGTGGTTGGGATTATTGCATCTCTGTCCGCCAGAATCTGTTTCAACAGAGGACCTTCCGCAAATCTGTATGTCTTGACTCTTGTGATATAAGTATATATTTACTTTCTACGTTCATTGCTTATCTGCTATTGTTTGTGAAAGCTGCTGCTTATTGCATGTGATGTGCGTAATGCTGATCACTGCGTTCTAGATATAGTAATAAGCAATAACCCGAAAGCTAAGTTTACTAAACATCCTATATTAAGGTCATTAAGAAGCTCAACCTGTTGCCTCAGAAGATTTGCTTACTGCTGACTTTTGCTTTAGTATTTCTCATTCATATTCATTGTAATTTTAGAAGCGTGTCTCAAAATAAGTATATCACCTTTTAAGACATACTTTATTTGCTTGTTGTTTAGCTTTGGTGGTGTAATTCCTCGAACTTTTCCAGTCCTAGTGTTTTGAGATTGTTTGTTATCCGCTATTATATACAACGGTGATCATCTTCTGCTCTAGAATGTACTATCTTATTATCAATAACAAAATAAAAACACTCTCACCAGTGTTTCTGGGACAGCCTTGTCATGTTTTCATGATTCGAGATTATTTTACCACTTCACTCTGATCACTCCCTGCAATTCTTGTCCTTAAGCAATTGAAAAGAAGTATTTTCAATCTGGATTGATTTGGCTTAATCTGCACTATGTGGGTTCTAGTTAAAGTTTTTGGGTTTCGAACTTTTGTTTTCAATAATCAGATGTTGTGGCTGACGGCCTACTTTCTAGTTAAACTCTGCACACCTGTTCCTCCAGAAATGTTAGCTTGGATTACTGTTTGACTGCGGCTTCTGTTATTTGTCACAGGCTACACCTGACACTGATCATTACGGCGACAGTGTGCTGTTGGTTGATGTAAGTTTACTTCTGTTGTTTAGTTTGAATACCGGGTAAATATTGACCTTGAGCAAAACAATACTCTTGCCACAACAAATCTTGTATTGCTAGCAAAAACCCTGACTAAACCTTTGCTAATGGGGCTCTATAATTCTTGATTTCTGGTTACATATCAGTGTCGGAACTCGACACTCATGGGTATGGTACTTGAACACTTAGTTTTATGGGAAAAATACTCCATTTGGTCCTGTATGTTTGATGCTCTGCCCATTTGGTCTTGTATGTTTTAAACTACCACAATTGGTCCCGTAAGTTGTCTAAATTTTTAATTTTGGTACTCCGGTCACAACTCCGGCTAGGCGAATCAAAATTAGGTCTAGTTCGCCCCAATTCAAAAGAAGTCAGTATTAATTCACCTCCTAATTCTCCCCCCCTAATTCGCGGACTGAGAAAAAAGAAATAATCTGAAGCATGAGATTTCTAAAATATATACCAATACCATAAACAATAATCTGAAGCAATTGAACGCCATTCAACCATAACCTCAAAGCAACTAATTAACTAGACTATTCAGCAATAAACTCAAATTAAAAATAACCATTTGAAAAAAAATGGCCTATTCAACCAGCAATAGTAAAAAACATAATTAAAAAGGGAAAAGGATGATACAATTACATCAATCGCATCGAATTTATACAATTTCAATTTCGTTCTTCCTAATCGACCGCGGAGGTAGAGTGAGATAGATACATCTTGTGAATTTAGGAGAAGAAGGTTATGAAATTATTAGGTGAACAAAGGTGGTGGCTTGGTGATTTCGGTGAGGTTGAGGGCAATCTGAGGGGAGGATGGTGTTGCTGATCCATGGAAGAGATTGGAGATCTTTAGTCGTCGTTCATATTTTGGGGAATAGACGGAAATATATATTGCTTTTGGGTTTTCATTTCTTTTTTCTCAGTTCGCGAATTAGGGGGGAGAATTAGGAGGTGAATTAATACTAATTTACGAGTTCTTTTGAATTGGGGGCGAACTAGACCTAATTTTAATAGCTAGAGTTGTGACCGGAGTACCAAAATTAAAAATTTAGACAACTTACAGTACCAATTGTGGTAGCTTAAAACATACAGGACCAAATGGGCAGAGCATCAAACATACAGGACCAAATGGAGTATTTTTCCTGGTTTTATGCCAACAATTGATCTTTGTTCATGAAATAGCAGAGTGATACCCTGATTAGCACGCGACTTACTTAGAGCAGAGTCTAGAGAACATAGTCTAACACCCTTGAATTGATGAGGAACTCTTGAGAAATTGATGTAGAGGCAGGGGAGACTTCCCCTGTCAACTGAATTTTGTCTACACAAGTCCACAAGAAAATGAGGCTTTCATATTTTTATTAGGAAATTGTATGCCACTTGGATTCTTCTATGTTCCTTGTTGCAAAATCCTTTCACTGCCCTTGTTAATTCTAACATGTAGAAATACATTTGACGTCTAACATATGCTCATAATTTAACTACTACTATTTTCAAATAGTACTTGTACCTGTGGAAAAAATAGCTATTACTTATGGTTCATGCAAGGATTTGAAGCAACTGTTAGATCTCAATTGTTGGCCATCTCTGATGCTTTTTATCTTTTGGATTCTGTCTGTTTAAATGACTATCGCCAACTGCTGAATCTGCGATTAAAACTGTTTATATTTTGCATATTTATGTCATGCTATTATACTCGTATGGCTTTACTTGGAAAAAAATTAGATACTTATTCAAAGTTAATATACCTGTTGGAGAAGCTCTCTCTCTCGCATGCTATTATGCTCGTATGGATTTACTTGGAAAAAAACAAGGATTTTTCTTTGAAGTTAATATAGAGCACCCCTTCATGTACTTGTTGTTTTAAAACTGTTTAAAAAGGTAGTTATATTACTCATCGTAGGGCATTTTGAGCCTCCCTCTCCATGAAAAGGATGAGTTTTCTGGTGCCTTATCTTTATTATGCTATTCGCTTACTCTGTCAGGCATATGCTTGAGCGGTAAGGGTGTGACTTTTCTTTTGAGCTCATTTTCCTCTAAGTTGACATTTCCTAAGCCAGATTAATCATCAAATTATAGGTTTATTGAAGGTTGAAATTTTTCCTTTGATGGGGCTTCTTTGGATTCAGATTTGTAACTGTATGGACCATTATGTTTATCTTAGCGAGTGAAACTCCAACATTTTGTTGGATATTTTTGTACAGTTATACTTTGGGAAATCTAATTTGAAACATTGATATCTTGCGACTATATCATGAAAGCCTGAATATTTAGATTTTCTAGTTCATCATTATTATTCGTCAACTATCATTAAGGTTGAGATCTTATGCTTGATATCTCGTGGCATATGCCCTCAGAAAGTGAAAATACTATTCTTTCCCTATATCTTGCATGTAGTCGTAGTGAATAGCAGATCGTAGTCATCAGGACTCTCTGTGTAATGTACTGATGGGCGATGGCAATGCAACAGTTGACTTTATTCCATATTCCATAGTATTAAAACTTAAATTTATAATGATACTTGAGCTATTAAATCACAGCTTATAAATAAGTAAAAGATATGGCAATAACTTCATTAGTTCATCAAATTGAAAATAATGTCAACCCAGCAATCCAAAAACTAACATTAACCTAAGTCCCTTGACATTCTAATTTCTAACCAGCAAGGTTTGTGTTAGCTGGCTTGGATATGAGTGTTACTGTTGTTTAGGCTTTTTGGTTGTATTGGAAAAAACTTGAAAAATCAAGGCTTGTTGTGAGCATGCTCTGATTCTGTGTGTATACATATCCTTGTCTAGTTATGTTTAAATAATGGTCCTTTGTTCTAAATCAGATATAGATTAGTCGCACATCATTATGTTTCTTATGTGATGGGTGCTGGATGTTGTTACTTTCTTCAGTGCATGTTTGATGTTCTATTGGCAAGTAACTCGTGACTTGAAATCACCATATGCTCTATCTAGTCAACATTCACTTGGTGGCTTGGAAGGATACCATCTAGTGATTTGAAGATTTCTTTTTATCTTGACCAATAAAAACAGACTGGAGAGATATTTTTGTTAGGATGAATGAATGATAACTTCCACGGTTGGTATTTTCTGTGTTACCTGTTAGAAGCATCCACTATCATTCTCTCAAGTCATCTAGTTCTTAGCAAGGATATTTGAAACCTCTTCTATGCATGCTTTGATTGTTGATGTCTTTCTGTTCTTTGCTTGTAGGTGGGCAATTGTGTATCTGGCACAGATGAATCCTCTTATAGTTCCCATTCTGAACGAATCGGAGTGATTGCACCTTCGCAAAGAATGTTCTGGCATTGGAATCTACATACTTATTTTGTGAGGATGGGAAGTTGGAAGTGTTGACGAATAACTTTTGATGGCCCATTCGGATGTGTATGTAATTTTTACCAAAGAGAGCTACTTTAAATTTATTTCGAGGAGGTTCTGGGCTCTATTAATCTATGCTGTGGTGCAGTTTTAATCTATTATTCTTTTTTCTTTTAATGAATGAATGACAGCTTATTAAACTTTCAGTATTTTGAAGAGAACAAGTACATGTTAAATCTTGTGTTTGGTATGGCTTGTTTTGCTCTTCTGTGGTCAATAAAGCATCTACCATGCTATATTTTGAAGGTGTTTCACATTAGGTTTGTAGTTCACATACTGTATCTCTTTCCAAGAGGAATTTTCATGCACTCTTGATCCTTTCTTTTTATATATACTGCCAACTATTGAGCTTCCAATTGTGAGAAATACACGCACACTTGTAAGAATAGGTGTGTGAGGCTGCATTTATTTTGACGAATTAAGGAACGTAAGTCGTAAGATGCGTGTGAATTTGAAACTCTAAATCACTTGTGAGATTATTAATTTCCTCTGTGGTAGTGATTACGAGGTAAGATAATATCACATATTTCATGAGTTGGTGCATACTTGCCAATTATGCATGTTGCTTGTTTACGAATATGAGCCACCAACAGGCTCATTTGGGGGGGGGGGGGGGGGGGGGATCGAGTCTAGTTAAGGAAGTGAGCTTCATTTGGCTGGGACAAGCTCCAAACAAAGTGAGTGTGTTCTTATGGGCCGGGTCAGCTAAAAAGGGCTCGTCTCGTATGGGCATAACTATTACGCAACCACCCACCTGATAGTGGTCCACGTCAGAATGGCGAAGGGGGTGGGAATGTCCATATCTATGCTTTGCGACGTCTCTAAGTTGTTCTAGGCTATCTCGAGTCCCATGTCAAGCGACTCTATGCTAGAGTGAACCCTGATGGACCAATCTTGACAAAGTCCTGTTTGCACTATTTGTAACTACGTGATCGGAGCATTGGATATAAACTTGATGGGTTCAACGAAGCCCTTTATGATCTTGAAAATATGGAGATCAAGATAGAGGATGAAGATAAGACGCTGTTGTTATTAAACATTTAAACTCATTACCAAATTATATGGGAGTGAGGGAGTGAGATCTTTATCTGAAGGGGGTTCAAGTTGCACTACGTGCCAATAGTCTACAATATTCACTTGAACACAAACAAAAGTCATCTGGTAATGGCTTGACTGCAAGATTCAAGAGATGATATCATTGGTGGAACAAGATAAGTTAAGGTCTAAAGGAGAGAGCAAATGGTGATGAAAGAGACGGTTGAAGTGCTTTCACTACAAGATTGGACATATCATTACTGAATGCTTCATGTTGAAAAAAAAAGCAACATCAATTTATAGATCTAGCTGGATAATATGATACTATATGTTTTAGAAACTTGTTGCACTTAGACTAATAGCTACGGGTCACCTAGTTACCGCATAGGCGCATACATTAGGAGAGTTCAGATTGCGACTGATTCAGTGACCAAAATCGTCCACTATGATAAGTGGTTACTTAAATTAATTATTTTTATTGTTATTATTATTATTTTTACATATTTGACATATTATAATAGTTGTAGTGAGAGATATAAAATTGATTTAAGTTTGTATAAAATCTATCTTTTCTTCTTTTGTTTCCAAACGAATTTCAAGAATAATTATATTTTAGATTTGTGAAAGCATTGGAATCTGACATTGTTTATTCTTGCATATGCTTTTCGACAAATGTTTAGCATAATAAACCTGACATTGTTTTCAAACATCATATTGTTTGGATCCTCATTATAAGAATTACATTCTAAACTTAGTTACATCCTCATTTTGTAACATCCCACATAAGTGAAAAGCGGATGGGATGAATGGTATATATGTAGACCACAATTCTGCTATGATATGAGGACTTTTGGGGTATTATAAAAGTAAATCCGTACGGGCTCAGGCCTAAAGCGGACAATATCATATCGGTGAGACATGTGTGGGCCAACCATGCGTAATTCGTGACCCAATGGGACGGGTCTTGGCCCATTGGTGGTCAGGTGACATATGCTAATTTCATTCCAACCTCATTTCAACTTAAGTCCAACCTTAAATGTTTTAAATATACAACTCTTCTCCGTATTTCCCCACCCCACACAAAATAAAAGAAATGACCGTGTTCTTCCACGACCAAAAAAAAAAAAAAAAAAAAACTGGCCTTTGGTGATATTTTTTTCTGAACGACGTTTTGGAATATTGCTCTTAAGCTCTATAAAAGCGAGGAGAATGATCAACGAATTTCGTACTTTTTATTCAGGAAATAAATCCAATGGATCAGAAGACGCGGGTTGGCAGCATCCCAACGGAAGATGCCAAGTGATCCAACGAATCCTTCATTCTCGCCACCATTGCGAGAAGAAGACCGATCCCTAAAGTGAACGATAATCTTGAGTATAATTAACTCTTGACAATATGGATTATAGAATATCGTATTAAAGTGGATTATATTTTATCTTAAAAAATTAATGGAAAGATGCAATAAAGTAAATTTGCTACACAAACGAGGAGAATGGCAAGGGCATTGTGGTCATTTTAGGAGCGTCCGTATATATAAGATATAGATATAGAGAGAGAAAAAGGATAGAGACAGAAAACTGCGTCCTAGGATAGGAAGAGACAGACAGAAGAGAGAGAGAGAGGTACAGCAATAGTATAGTATATACATACATACAAATCCAAGAGAGAAGAAAGAAATAGAGTGAGAGTTGAGTCAGTTAGTTTCTGTTACTACTGTAGTAGTCGTCGGAAAACAAAACCATCCATCAATTGGACTCTCAATTCACACAAATGACTGACGGAGAGGCGGCGCCACCACTTCCACCACCGCCGCCGGCGGTGACGGAGCACCAAATTGCTGAAACACTGCAGTCCGTGCTCCGTGAGGCGAACGCTTACTCAACGCTAAACGGTGTCGTTCAGCAGGTGGAGGCTAAATTGGGGGTGGAATTAGGTCACAAAATGGACTTCATTCGGACTCAGATCCACCATTTCCTCATTCTCCAGCAAGCTCAGTCTCAACAGAATTTCATCATGCCACCACAGCCCCACCCTCATATGCACCAGAATCTCCATTTTCACCAAACCCCTCAATTCCATCCTGCTAATGCTAATGCTAATGCTGCTGCAACTGGGCAGCATTTTCCACCGAGTTTCACTGTCACTCGCCACCCACATCCTGATTACGCCACCGCCTACCGCCCGCCGATCCAGCAGCCGCAAGTATTTACCTCTCAGCCTCAGCCGCGGCCTGCTCCGGTCGTCAAGGGTACTAGTGCTGCTGCTGCAACTGAAAGGTGGGGTTTTTTAATTTTTTATTTTTCTGTGATGAAAACAAGGCATTCTGGTGATAGAGTTGTTTGGTAGGAGAAGAAAGTTTGTCTCTTTTCTTCATAATTTAGCCAACCACGACTTTTCTCGTTTTGTTTATATTTGTTTCTTTGTTGTTTTCGTTAGGTCATTTCCTTTACTTACAAATTGGACTTAACGAAGAATGCTGTGTACTGATGTTGCATGCTTTTGTAATTAAGCAAATATTCGGATTGTATTCTTCTTGAATTGGTGTTTTTTTCTGGCTAAGCTGAGACAAGCTCTAGCAGAGAATGGAAATAGAGTTCGGAAAATGGGGGTGGGTGGTTATTCTAGAGCGAAACTTTGCATGTCACTGATATTTCCTTAATGGTACTATAGTCGATGATGTCTTAAGGTTGCATTATTACAAAATAAATGGGTCGGTTTAGAATAGTGTTTGTTAGATTTCGAATAAGTAGGGTCAATTAAAAGCTGAAGATACAAAGAGTTAAGATGTTGGCTATGTCTCTCTCTGTTGTCCTTTTAAATCGAGATAATGCATGGAGAAGCTGCTCATGGGACATGATTTGTTTTTAACCTGAGTCCTTGTAGTATACCTGCATAATGCAATTTCTCTTCTGTCCTTGAACTGGGGGTCATTGTAGACTGAAGGACCAAAACAAGCAGTCTATCATGATGCATGCAGCTGACACCATTTTGTTCATTAAAAACTCAAATCTTTTTAACGGCGTGATTAATTATGTTTGACTTTGACCTTGAGCCATTGAGCCTTTTGTATCCAAGAGAATATGTTAATTCACAGAAACATTTTTAATAGAAGTAAAACATTAGTATCAGAATATATAGGATAATAATTCAACTACTAATAGATATATTTGAGTTGTTTTTATGAATAAAAAATATCATATGCTGTTGTCCACATCTGAACTAAGAAGACAACAGTAGCTAAATCTAGTTGGTCTTATATATGTATTTTACTATCTACAGCTAGCTTAATTTTGTCAGAAGCAAATTAAAAATCCATTAGTCCAAGCTTGGATGTGGTTTCGTCTTTGTCAACCGCTTGCATCTGTACAAGGACCAAATTGGTCAACTGTCAAATGCTTTTTGATTCTTAATGCTAAGTTACCTTATCTGATGTATTAAAGACAGTATTTATGAGATTTGTTTGATGTGATCCTATTCGAGGATAGCGCTAATCCATTTGTCCAAAGTAGCTTTTTCGACTGTTACAATATCTATCTTTTCGGTCCATGTAATGAATCATTCCTTTGGGAAGTTAAGATTGGGACCGAGGGAGTATATCTTAAGTTTCCAGACTTACAGTTGGCATGGCTATGGATAGCTTATGTACCGACTTTCTCAATTTCTTCTAAATTCTTTTCTGCTCTTCTATTATACTTTGTTATGACCATCCATCTTCCTTTTTCTTCACACCAAACCAACTAAGCTTTTAATCACAATTCCCCACAAAAATCAGGGTAGGCCACATGAACCAATAGAAGAGTCATGTCGGTTCACACACAACCATTAATGATCTCCACGTGTGTGTCTCCCTATTTTAAATTTTTGTTTATTCACTATTTCTGCACACATACATAAAATATATGGTATACTTTAAAAAAGCATGTGTGTACCACGTGCCATTGATAATTATATGAGCCTTGTGTGGATTTCAGACCTTCTCCGGAAATCACTGATTTATCATATATACACCACTATCTTGCAGTGCTCCACCAGCGAAAAAAAGAAGAGGTGGCCCTGGGGGTCTCAACAAACTTTGTGGGGTTTCTCCCGAGCTTCAGACCATTGTTGGCCAGCCAACATTGCCTAGGACTGAGGTTCAATAATATTTTCATTGAATTCTTGTATTATCCATCTTCCAGAACACTAGTTGTGCATGCTATTCATAACTAGCTCATGCTGCAGATTGTGAAACAATTGTGGGCTTACATAAGGAAATACAACCTTCAAGATCCAAACAACAAGAGGAAGATAATTTGCAATGACGAGCTGCGCTTGGTATTTGAGACAGATTGTACTGACATGTTCAAGATGAATAAATTGCTTGCTAAACATATCCTCCCGCTTGATCCCACAAGTACAGATCTGATGGTCAAAACTGGTTTGCTGTTACATTGGTAACATTGACAATAAAATTTAACATCATGTTATATTCTGCAGAAGAGACAGCTCAAAATTCTAAGCGACCCAAGACTGAAGAAGAATCAGGCAGTAAAGCTGAGGATCCTGTTCCAATTGTGAAAATATCTGAAGCACTATCAAGTTTCTTTGGAACAGATGAGAGGGAGATGTCACAGGCAGAAGTATTAAGGCAAATGTGGGAGTACATAAAGGTCAACAAGCTTGAGGTATGTTACAGACATTAATATCCTCCTAATATTTGGCCTGTAAATGTATAGCTACCATATATTCAGGACCATATTCCTGCTGGCAAAGGGAGTGTTGTGTGTGTGTGTGTATAAATGAAAAATTATCTATGCGGCAGCACCATGCATATCTTTACCTGAGATGATAATCACGGCTGATGCCCTCTTACTTTTGACAGATAGCCAAGTGTCTTTTAATGCACACATTGTCTGCAAAATCTTTCAATGAGATTCTTTTCTTTCTCTTTGGGTTATATACTTCATTTAGTATTTTTTTTTCTATTTCTGGAACCAATTTACTCTCATTTTATGCATATAGCATAAATGAATATTTAGTTTGTTTTGAAATTTCTCACTGTTTTTTGCTGTACCTAGGATCCTTCAAATCCAGCGGCCATTTTATGTGATGCAAAATTACAAGAACTTCTTGGCTGTGAGAGCATATCTGCATTAGGGATTCCTCAGATGTTGGCTCAACGCCATTTGTCAAAGCAATCCTGATCATGGCTACATTACTGGTTAGTACAATGTTATGGTTGCTTTTGTAATCGTTACTGTCAAAATATATCAACTATGGTAAAAAAATGTTCTATATTTTGTTTTATTAGTAAAACATTCGCTAATATTTAGCACTTTCATTTGAAAGGCCAACTCTCTTCCCCTATGTTTTCACCTTTCCATCTCTCGTTATACTTATTTTCTAGGCGGGTTAGTTTTATGTGCTTGAGTTTCCTTTGGTCTTGCATGTAATCTTAGCCATTTGAATGGAGTTATCACATTTGTCCACTTGGGGTCTCATCTAACCAGCCAAGTGTGGTGACGTTTCCTCTTGAGTGTTTTTTCGTCATTCACATTTTGGCGGGAGTTACTTGAGCAGCATATGCATAGCTTTTATTTGTGAAAGGGGAAGAAGAATTAGGTTTATGCTTTATTTATTTATTTATTTATTTATATTCCAACACTGATCTTCATGCTCCAGTCATCTTTTTTCCTGAAATAATGTGTTCATGGCTATTTAATTTTACTGAATCTGTTTCACTGCCCACGCGACGTGATTATGGAATGTTCAATATGGTGTCTAGACAATGCTTAGAGTGTGTTTGCAAATGCTTTTACTGGTGAATTTTTACCAAGTCAGTAGTGCTTGATATATTATTTAAAAAGCAGTTTAAAGTTGTAAAATCAGAAGTCTTAGTATTTGGAGACATTAATTTAACTAGTTGATTTTAATTAAAAAAAAAAACTACTCCTGCTTTAGAGAAGTTGCAGTAGAAGTTAGTAATTAAAAAAACTAAAAATCTATCCTTTATTCTTTTCTACTTCAAAAGCACAAAATCACATTTTTACGCATTTGCAAACACATACTTAGTTACGGAGTAATAATATATCTTATATTGGTCGATAGTATTCCTCAACTTGGCCTGCACCAAGAACTTATGTCTGATGACTAACTCTTTTCTTTCTCCTTTTGTTTTATTCTTTTCTTTTTGCAGACATGATGTTCATGCTAACCTCTAGTGTCTGACATCATTCTGAGTTCGTCCTGAAAAGAATGAGTATTAATGTTCGTTGACTATGGTGCTAGAAACCTTTGATGAAGAAGTAGGTACTGTGAATTGGTAGCTCTCGTGGCTAACTGGAAACTTATGTTGTGACTTGTGACCTGTAGTTCCAGAATTTTCAATATGGATTGGGATTGTTTCGACTTTCTGGTAGTGACTGGCAACTTATAATAGGGGAATAGTTGTACAAGGTGATGTTGGCCGAACTATTTTGGTTTGTAAAATTGAGTACAATCTAACTGCAGGTCTGTATATCCTATGGTTGCTGATGTCCTATTTTAAGCCTGTGTTGATCTCTCTTATTCATTTTTTTGTGATTCCACCTAGTTCTTAAATCTTCTTGATCAACAAAACTGCTGTCGATAGACATGGGTGCAACCGAAAAAGATGTTCTTTCTTCGCCCCATGTCATTTTAACTCTCCTATGAGCAGCTTCAGTTGCTCGTGAGCGGTGCATGACATACTTGGGCAATTTTGTTTATATTCTGTAGCCAAACAGGAAAAGTAGGTTTGCACATGCCCCACCTGGACAATATTGTCCCAGATTTTCACGGGTGTGTAATACAGGGTATAAAAAATACTAATCCTGAGTAAAGCACTTGACAATTAGTGAAACAGTCCAAGATCACATGCCTAATAATCAGTTCACATGTCTCCTAAAACTTGAAAGAAATGTTATTTTTTCACGAGATTCATCCATTCTTCCACTACTTATAACCCAGACTGAAGTTAAATTAGCATAACTCAATCAAATTCGGAGCAAAATGAGTAAGCCAGTAATCACTACCCTTGTACTCCTTGCTGTTCTTATCTCTGCTGTTAACTGCGGCACCCCTGCTGCACCGAGCACAATATGCAACATGAAAGTTTCCGATTTGCTAACATGCCTCCCAGCAATAACTGGCAAGTCGCCTCCATGGCCGACTCAGGGTTGTTGTTCAGTCATCCGTAGGGCCAACTTGAAATGCTTCTGCAGCTACAAGTCCCAGCTTGCAAAGTTTGGTGTTGATCCAGCCAAGGCCATGGCTTTGCCTAAGAAATGCGGTGCTATGGTCCCAAAAGCATGTATCAAGTGATTTTTACTCCCATCCGTAACCATATAATGTACTACTCCGTATTTGTTTGGTATATCATTGGCTTTATGATATACTACTATACTGTGTTTCCCTTTTTATCAAGTTGAAATGAATGTGTTGTTCTCTGTTTTACAAGGTCAAGAATACTACTACTGTTACTCTTTCATGTTTTATCTTATTGGAAGCCTCTGATCTAGTATATGAATACCATTGTGTTGAATACTTGAATATTTAAAGTATATGAGATGAAACCAATTTATTAAATGAGTAAAATGCAGGGAGCTTATTGATTTTGAAAGGACATTAAAAAAATTGGCTTTACAACAAAAGAAATAAGAAAAACTGGAGCACACTAATGAATCATTGATGTCAATTTATCAGTGTATTTAATTCATTAATAATCTGTTGCTACTTGTTCCTGAAATAAGGATACATTAGCTCCAAAGCCAATTGCCTGCTGGTTACTATTTATATCTCATATCCATAAGAAGAAATATAAGCAATCATTCTTTAGCCAAATTTACAATAATGTCAATTACAAGTCACTCTTAAAAATCAATTCCAATTGAAAAGGCTTAGGCCAAATTCACTGCATGATATAGAATTAATCAGAAGCAATTCCCACAATTTATTACCTATTGCTGATGCTCTAGGAGCTAACCAGTTCAGTTGCTAACCAATGGTGCCATCAATGCCTTTGCTTCTCTTTTTTTCGTCGTTGCTCACTTTAGTTACTGCTTCTCAATGATCGTGGTTAACACTTAGCGGTAAACCACATTCCTCCATAATTCTTTGGCTGATTTTCCTGCTTGTTATATATATGATCGATGTTTTGAGATGCTGTTGACAGCGATAATCCTGGAGTAATATATCATACCCGAAATTGTGTTTGTGTATTATAGTTGAAGCCTGAAGGTTGTGTAAGTGCATGAATTTCAATCTTACCAAGAGATGTGCCACTGGTCATTGCATGAAATTGTGTTTGTGTATTATAGTTGAAGCCTTTTGAGTATCTTTTTTCCAGGAGATGTGCCACTGGTCATTGCGAAGGGTGGATTTTCAGGAATGTTTCCTGATTCTAGTTTCAGGGCATTTGCACTAGCAGTTGAGGGTGGCTTACTTGACAAAACGCACATTTGGTGTGATGTTCAACTTACCAGGGATGGAGTCGGAATCTGCTTTCCAGACATCAGGCTACAAAATAGTTCTAACATTGATACTACTTACGCAAACAGGATCAACACTTACACTGTGAATGGTATCTCCGTCCAAGGATGGTTTTCCTTGGACTTCACCTCTGAGGAACTGGCAAATGTGCTTTGTGAGTTTCATACAACTACCTGTCTTCGGTGTTCTGATATATAACGTGCATTTATCTTCGTTCTACAAAATCTTTTGTATTGTCATGAATTGTTACCGACTGATTTTTATGGCTGGGCCAGTGAGACAAAGGATTTATTCTCGTACTCCGTCTTTTGATGATTCCATGCCAATTAGTACTGTTGATGATGTGGTTAGCAGCATAACGCCACCAAAATTTTGGCTGAATATACAGGTATTTGAATTATAGCCTTATTGTTTGGTGCTTGAAACTTTTATTAGCAATCAGAAGAGGTGACTTACCACTTGTTTTCATTCACACGATTGCAGCATGATGCATTTTTCAGCCAACACAACTTGAGTTTGAGGAGCTTCGTTATATCTGCATCTAGACGTATGAACATAAGTTACATTTCATCACCAGAGGTTAGCTTCTTGAGGAGTATTGCGTCAAGGTTCAGAAGAGGCCCGAAACTTGTGTTTCAGTTTCTTGGATATGATGATGTTGAGCATTCAACCAACCAAACATATGGCTCACTTTTGAGTGATCTGACACTCATCAAAACATTTGCTTCTGGTATCCTAGTACCTAAAGATTACATATGGCGTGTGGACAGCAGCTTTTACATACAAAAACCATTCTTCTCTTGTCCTTGATGCTCACAGAGAGGGTCTAGAAGTTTTTGGCTTCTGGTTTTGCAAATGATGCAGTTTTACCATATAACTACAGTTATGATCCTGTCACCGGGTATCTCTCGTTTATTGATAATGGCGTGTTTTCTGTTGATGGAGTTCTTTCTGATTTCCCAATAACTCCATCTGCTACCATCGGTAAGAGAGTCCTGCATAATTGTGTGTACATTAGGCCCTTGGATTTTTGAATTCAAGAATCTCTAGTTTAATACATGTGGCCTTTCTGCTTGTTGCAGATTGCTTCTCGCACGTTGGCAAAAATGATGAAGTGCAAGGTTTGTTCTATCTCTTTAGTTCAATTACGCTTGGATCGTGAGATTGACATAATGTTATGTTCTCTGCCTTTTCAATTCAGTGAACTTTTCGATTATCTCATCCAAAGGAGCAAGCGGGGACTATCCTGGTTGCACTGACTTGGCATATCAGAAAGCTGTATCAGACGGTGTAGATATACTTGACTGCCCGGTTCAAATAACAAAGGATAGAATACCTATATGCTTGGGATCTATCGACCTCAGAAACAGTACAAATGCTGCTCAATCGCAGTTTAGCAATCTGGCCAAAAGTAACCCGGACCTTAATATAGAGAATGGAATTTTTGTATATGATCTCACATGGAGCCAGATTCAGACTTTGACGTGTAAGTGAATCTTTACTATGATTTCATGATTCATCTGAAACAAAAACATCTAACACATAGAAACCATAAGAAGATGGTACATCAGACCTTCTATTTTTATATACATGTACTTGCAAGTGAAAATTTGATTTCTGTGACATTCATTGCCTCTCTTATTCCTGCTTACACATGTTTCCTTGGATTTGAACAACCGAAAAAAGTTGTTAATAGTTTAAATCCAAGAATTGGTACTGCAGCAACGTGTTGCACCTTCATAGTTCATCACATATGTAGTTAACTTGGAAAGAGTTGCAATCTTCTGAGAATTTATCTAGATTTCTCAGTTTTATTTTTTTGGGCAAATTCTGAAGATTTAGTTTCAGAAGTCAAGGCCTGAGGTCCTCTTTGCAATAGAAGAGCCGTAAAATTTGCATTATGAGTTGTTTGCATCTCATTGCCGCTGCGATTTGGAACCCATACCAAGAATATAAACTTTTCAGAAATCTGAAAGCCATGTATGCTGGCAACTTAATGCGTCTGTCTGATTTTTTAGCCCTTGCCAAGAACGCATCTTCCATCTCTGGAGTTTTAATCGGCATAGAGGTGAGTCTAATAATCCATGCCAGCTGTTTTCCTTGTTTGGATTGCTTATTAATGTTATTCTGTGTTGTCTTCTGTTTTACATGGATGTTTAATATGACATCTAATTCTGCTTGAATGTCCTTGCAGAATGCTGCCTACCTGGCTCAATACGAGGGATTAGGCGTTACTGATGCAGTTTTGGAGTCTCTAAAGAAATCAGGTTATGATAATCAGACAACCAAAAAAACTATGATCAAGTCCAGCCATAGTGCAGTACTGTCAAAGTTCAAAGCGAACGGCGGTAACTATGAGCTTGTTTACCTAATTGACAAGGATATCAGTGACATCTGCAACTCAACAATTTTGGGAATAAAAGAATTTTCTAGCTCGGTAGTTGTATCGAAAAGTTCAGTTTTTCCTGCTATACCAGCTTCCTTTATAACTGGTGAAACACATGTGGTTCTGAAGCTTCAAGCCTTTGATCTTCAAGTGTACGTGCAATACTTCCGAAATGAGTTTACATCCCAGCCATGGGACTTCTTTAGTGACCCATATGTTGAGATCAGCGCATACGTTTTCTCTGACATGAGAGTTGATGGTATGTACTTCCCAGCAACAGCTGCTAGATACAGAAGTATGTGCAGTAGTCGCTGTTGCAACAGCAGTCGTAGTACTAGACTACTAGTACCCTTTTGCACCTTGAACAAATGTTACTGGTTTCTTAATACTTAACTATAGCTCATCTCTTTTGTAGGGAATAGATGTTTAGGGTATGGCGACGATCATATGCCTCCCTACGCCAGGCCGCCACAGCCTGGCATGTTTTTTAATCTGACAGGACTACCTCCCGTATCTCCTGATCCTGTTTTAACGGATTATGATGAAGCTCCTCTACCCCCTGTCACCAAGCGACGCCCTTCTGGCAATGACACAACGGTACAGGCTCCCTCTCCAGGAAATTGTCAGCCGACACTTGCTGCTACTGCTATAGTTCTATGTATAACATCCATCTTCTTGTTTCTGCAGCTCGTTTGAGGTGAAAGCGCAATACTCTTTGCGAAGCTGCTACTTGCATTTTCATTTACTGTTTATGCAGCGGTACTTTCATTAGGTATTTAGAATCAACCTTCTGGCATTATGTAAAACCTACCTAAAAGCATGAATCAGGGAATTGCACTTGTTCATTTCGAGTTCACATGATTGCGTGCAAACCACGATAAACTGCGCCCAGAGCGACAAGTACTTTCATTGCTTGTCACAATGAATCTTGTGAACACAACAACATAACAAAACAAAATACTACTTTAAGACCATCATATGTTGTTGTTATCAATAATAATCACTTGGCACAAGCACAAGGTACATTGTAATAATCAGCCTCCATTTTAAATCTTTCCCACTCAAGAACTCTATAAAATACACCATTACTAGTCATTTCTAAGTCACTCAGCCTTGTTCCATTAACAGACTTGATCACATCACAATGGCTTCCACTCTACAATCCCCTCCCACCAACACCTTCCTCCGCCACTCCGCCACCATATCCAAACCTGCTAACACCGTATTCAATCAGCTCCCGATCACTAAAGGCCGTAGTCGTTTCAAGAAAACAAGAATTTACGCGGTGGCACAGCCTGGAACTCTGGAGATCGTCCAGAGCACGATAGCGAAGCAGCTGTCGATCGATGAGGCCACTGTGGAGGCAGAGACAAAGTTCAGCGAGCTGGGTGCGGATTCGTTGGACACGGTGGAGATAATGATGGCTCTGGAAGAGACGTTTGGTGTGTCGATCGGAGAAGGCGGAGCAGAAAGCATAGCAACCGTTCAGGACGCTGCAGATTTGATTGAGAAAGTGAAAGCTGCAGCAGCCTAATACAGAAACAGCTGTTTTTTGCTATAAGATCGTGTTAGAGACATGATTTTCTTGTTTTCTTCTTCTTCAATGTTTTCAAACAAACAAACCTGTCGAAATTTCTTGTTTTAATATGCGTTTGAGCTAAGTTCAATCGAAATAAGAGTTTTCTTTTATGTGTGTTAATGATAGCTTAACTTGTAGTAACACTTCTGTTAATTGTACCTTTACCTGTTACTTCCTCGTCCCGGGAATAGCTTTCCACTTTGACTTTTTATAGTCAAATTTTTTCAACTTTAACTACGAATTAATCTTAAACCGCAAATGTAAAATGTTCATTTTTTTATATAATGAAACTTTAGGGTCTAAATTTTCATTATATAATTTTTAGAACATTTTACATTTGCGGTTTAAAATTAATTCATAGTCAAAAATGGAAAATTTTGATTGCAAAAAGTCAAAGTGAAAAGCTATTCCCGAGGCGGAGGAAGTACAATCTAATTTTGACAATTTTAATTTACTTGTACAATTTTAATAATGCGTTAGTTAAAATTGACATAACCATTAATTTTTTACATTACTAGTTATTACAATCCAATTGTGATACATTTTGTATTCATCAAATTCAATTTTGTTACTCATTCAATTAAATTTACGGAACCATTCCGTACTAATAAGAATTAGCGTGAATCACATACGGTTCGGAAAAAACAATTACAAAATTAATTTAATACTTTGTTTTAAAACTATAATAAATGAAAAACATGTTATAATCCCCAGATGTTATGGATTCGATTCCCGCCAAGAGCGAAATTGTGTTGTAGTGTATGCTAGCTTGTGATGGATTAAGTGATAACTCTGTAATGAATGAAATATGAATGATATATTAATAGAAATATTAGTAGATTTGATGTACTATCTACTATGATTGTAATAGTGATATTTAAAAAAAAAAAAAACTCATTTCATCTGTTTCTAACAAACCGTAAGAACCCTACCTCAATCGATCAAATCGCGAAGAACCCTACAATCAAGACAACATTAGCGGACCAAGGAGGCGATTGCCCTAAATCCGAGAAGTTTTGTTTAATTTTTTGCCTCTCTTGTCCTTTTTGTTCTGAATCTTGGAGCTAATATTTGGAGTTTTACAGCGTGGGGTTATTGCATATTTATAAGCAATTGCTTTTGCTTCATTAGGTTATGGAAGTCATATTTTGAGTATTTATTTTCTAATGGCATATCATTGATGAAAAGCTATGTAAAGCATGTGTAAATTGTAAAATTAGGAGTATTATAGCTATAGGGGATTACATTTTTTATTTATAGCCGAATTATGTTTTTACTTTTTTTATTTTTAAAATTGATAGAACCATTTAGTTGGTTGGGACGTTAAAAATATCAAATCGGGAAACTTTTGCTAGGACGGAGATTATACACCGTTGGATTGAGGAATTCAACTTGGGAGGGGACGCAAGATTCGTACTTTGATGTTGGCGAAACAGATCGAGTCGAGTAGGATGAGATAATTAGAGAAACTAGGACGCATATATATAATTAGTGAACCGATAGTGGATATCTTCAAACTATATCAGCTTCTAACCTTACCCAAATGGGTAAGAATTTGTATATGACACGTTATAATCGACAAATTGTTCGGATCCGTTCTTACGGTAATTAATTAAAATCCAATTCCATCTCCTAATTAATGAATAGTTCGATTCCAATAAGGTCATCTATTGAAGAACATATTTATGCTGCCTACTATGATCAATGTATTGAATTGATAACCAACCATCCATAACAAACGGTCGTACGTTGATCCTCCTCAGCTTGTGTTTCTCTTGTTTCTCTGTCTTTCATTCATCTCACATTATAACAATACTTCTAATCTATCCAACCAATCTTCCAATCTGAATCTGTTCAAGAAATCCAGAAAATACAAAAGCACCAAGGAACCAACCTATCTTGATCACCAAATCCCCTTCTTCCCTGCTCCTTCACCAATGCCGACGGTGTCTCCTTCCCCGGAACGTATCCCGGGGAAAGAGATGCCTGCTGCTGCTGTCGTCCCAAATGTGAAGGTCAAAGATGCAAATATCAGCAAGAGTAGTAGTATGATGAAAAGGTCTGTTTCTTCTCCGACTTTGAAAACGATGTTTTGCAAGGTCATGCAGAGAAAATACCTTTTTAAATGCTCCAGGAAGAATCGTTCCCCTGCTGAGGTTGTTCATCAGACCAGGGAGCTGCTCTTCTTTCTCCATACTGCCGTTGATGCTCCCGCTTATAAGCGTAACGATAAGGTTTTTTACTTTTTTCTATCAATTTCATGTCGAATATCGTAAATTTTGTTTTGTTGGGCATGGTTCTTGGATTTAGATTGTGATTTTGCGCCAAAGATTCGATTTTGAAGGTTGTAGGATGTGTATTCGACGAAAGGAAATTATGGGAATGTGTCTGATATTAGGATTATATAAGGTGTGTGTGCAGATTAGGAGAATGGTTGCCTGTGTATAACAAAAGTTTATATCTTGTCATCTGATCTGTATGTTTGTATGGAATGAATGGAAGATGTATACGACAAAATTTCGCGTTAGTAACTTCTTTGAGAGATGCAATGTCCGATTTTGATGGTTTTCCTTTAATCGACTTATAATCTCTCTTGCTTGATATGGTATTACTTGCATATTAGTAGAATAGAAAGGTCACAAAAACACATCCTGCAATGTTCATGTATGCCTCCAAAAGTCGTAGACGCTTGAATGTGTTAGCCTGGTAACTTTTTTGCTGTAAAAAAAAAAAATTTATAGCAGCATTTTGGTTTCAGTTGGAACTATTGAGTGCTGATATCAAGGAGCTGAAGTCAATTCTCTACGGCAAAGATGAATCTGAACCCGTTCAAGAAGCTTGTGCTCAATTGACTCAGGAGATATTTAAAGATGACACCTTGCGTCTGCTCATTCTCTATCTCCCAAATTTGAACTTAGAGGTAAGTACTAAGTAACCAAAGAAAATTTATTATTATGCATCCTATTGTGGGCTATTGCTGTCAATGCCTCTAGTAGTCATCTTAGAGGTAACTAATTTTCTCGTTGTGGGTTATTGTTAATGTAGGCTCGTAAACATGCCACCCAAGTTGTTGCGAATTTGCAAAGGCAACAATTTAACTCACGGCTTATTGCTTCTGATTACTTCGAAGCCAATCTCGATATTCTAGATACGATCATTACTGGGTAAGCAATCCATGTTAACCACTGTTACATTTCAGTTTCGTTATACTGCTGCAATGCCTCTAGTTCTTGGGACTTAATTCAACTGCATACTCCGTGGTGAACTGGACTGAAAAATGATATGTACACAGTATGTTCTCGTATTCTGTCTATGTCCTTTAGATGATTTGAAGTTTCCATGGTGAAGTTTGCAGTTTTAGATGCTGCCAGGGCTGTGTTCAGTTGCCTGAATTATTAAACTTGGATACACTTCACAGCCTCGTAGGGGTAAATGTCTACGGCGTGTGTGCATGTGTATAACTCATCTTGTAACAGAAGGGCTGTATTTGTAAATCAGTTTTCGGATGTTAAAGAGAAACTGTGTATTTCGTCAAGCCTTCACATGCTTCCAGGATTATGCATAACCTTCTTGAATAGAAGATTCTGCTCTAAGCTAGGATTACAGTGTCTGGAACTGATAGTTACTCTCTCCACAGTCCACATGCCTTCCAAGACTTCTAAGGATATTTTCTAATACGCATTGAGTTTTCTGTTGTAGGTATGAGGATCCAGTAAATGCTTTACACTACGGACAAATGTTAAGGGAGTGCATACGCCATCAAGTTGTTGCTAGGTTAGCGGCTTACTAGCAGATGCAAGCTACCTTTACAGTCCTTGCAAATGCATTAATCAGTTTTCTGCATACAGATACGTGTTGAAATCGGAGCACATGGAGAAGTTCTTTATCTACATTCAACTTCCAAACTTTGATGTTGCCTCAAATGCTGCAGATACCTTTAAGGTCTACTTCATGCCCTTAGACATCGAGCGTGTGAAAATTTGTGATATTTGCAGAAATGTGCTGTTAAATGAATTACTGTGAAAGTATAACTATGAAACAATTGCATGTGTTCAGCAGGATGCTGTACAGAATATATGTCTAAAAACTGTTTTGTTTTCTGCAATACCTTGCAGGAGCTCATGACAAGGCACAAGTCCACAGTTGCAGAATTTCTTACAGAAAATTATGCTTGGGTATGTTATTTCACGAGAATGCACATTCTTATTGTTGTGTATGGTATGTTATATCGCGTTTGATTCTCCATTCCTGAAATATATCTCTCTGCTGAATCCTCTTTTCTCTAGTTTTTTATGGAATTCAACACAAAGTTGCTGGAATCAAGAAATTACATGACCAGAAGAAATGCTGTCAAGGTACAGAATTCCCTGTCTGAATAACTAATGAGCACCTGAACTTTTGGAAATTCAGCCTTTTCGTGTTATCCCTTCCGGAAGATAAGTTCATTACTTACTGAGGGACGCTTCTATTTTCAGCTGCTGGGAGATATTCTGCTTGATCGTTCGAATTCTGCAGTGATGGTACGTTATGTCAGTTCGAGACAAAACATGAAGGTGCTGATGAATCTTCTGAGGGTAATAATCCTTTCTCCCTGTCAGAATTTTGCATAGATGCAATTTGTTTTACACTGCATTAAGTTTCTGATGTCTCTAACACTGCTCATATTTGCAGGAAACACACAAGAGCATCAAGATCGATGCTTTTCATGTTTTCAAGGTTTTTGCATCTCAATCACCAAATGAGTTTCTCAACCTACTTAAAATAATGAATTTTGATGATAGACTACTGACTAGTTCCGCGTATTAACCATCTTTATCTCGTCATGTACCAGCTTTTCGTGGCTAACCAGAACAAACCTGCCGACATTGTCAACATACTGTATGCAAACAGAAGCAAGCTGTTGCTCTTTTTTGAAGACTTCACCACGGAAAAAGGTAAGTCTGTTCATTATGCAATTCAGATGTTAGATAGATAGAGAAAATTGATCTGTTACTTATACACTTGATAATACTTACGCAGAGGATGAGATGTTCGAGGCGGATAAAGCTCAAGTGATACGCGAGATTGAGGAGCTTCAGCCGTTCACACCGTACAATACCTACTCTGGAGAACTGGTATTCAGGACACCCTAGAGTAACAGATGCCATCATGCAGTTGTTATTTTCTTTCAGAACAGCTGATGATGACAGAAAGCATTTACAACCTTTGTAGCAACTAATTAATTTGTACTTTATCTCAGACTTTCACTCACTGTTTCGAAATTTTCGGCAAGAATGTTTATTTTATGAAAATACTCTCTTCTGATGATGTCTTAAATGACTCGTCCTTTCTGTTTTTTTTTTTTTTAACATGAAAGGGAGTATTGTAGTAACAATACAGCCATTATTTGCAACAGCCATTATTTGAACAATACAGCATTTGTCTCTGCAATTTCATCACTTTAACTCGGTAAATCTATTCTGGTTGTTGCAATGTTGAACAATAGGAGTACAATGCATCACTCTTCTACAAATTGACGTTCTTCATTAAGGGTTCGAAAAAAGATTTTTTCCAAGTGCAGCAATTATACAAGAATCATTTTGTGAGATGTCAGTAACATAGATACGTTATGATTTAACTCCTGTGAATAAAAGAGAACCATGAGGTCACCATTCGAAATCCTTGAGGTACGAAAGTGAAGAACGAGACTTCCTTTCGACTTCAACAAGTAAATGAAACATAAAAAGAATCAGCAAAATATTTGATTGACAGAGAATTCATA
This sequence comes from Plantago major, assembly GCA_026545765.1. NCBI lineage: Eukaryota > Viridiplantae > Streptophyta > Magnoliopsida > Lamiales > Plantaginaceae > Plantago > Plantago major. The sequence continues at coordinate 32,513,086 of CM048844.1, read as the reverse complement.
CTATAGTGCAATCTCATCCTCTTTAAAGTACGGTTATGCTGGATTTCTATTATAGAAGTGCACACAAGCAAAACCAGCTATAACACAATGCAAAACTTCTGCTAATTCTGATCACCAAAAGATCAAATTCAATAACATAAAACCTAAACACAGAGTTCAACAAAATACTCAAGTAACTTTTGTCTATTACATTAGAGATGGAAATAAAGAAAATTGTTTGGGAGTCCAATACAAAATTAAGCAGCAGCCTTTCCTTTCTTCCTCTGGAGTTTCTTCATGTAAAATTCCAACTCCTTGCCCTCCAGAATGTACCTACACAAAGGAAAAAACAAGGTGTGAATGATCGTGTCATTGAAAGTACCTAGACATTCAGCACTCACAGAGACTTATCACGAAATCAGTATCAGTTGGGCAGGGGAAAATTATTACTTAGACCAGGTCTATCAATTAGACCATGTGGTGGAGATTGATCCATATCACTTATTTAATGGGCATGTCCCACACTTCAATGTTTATGTGGAGTGATGTGGATCATTCTCCACCAAATGGTCTATGAGTTAACGATAGACCTGGTCTAGTAAATAATTTTCCGTTGAGCAGGTATTTATCATTACAAGCAAACAGAAGCGTTCTTCAGACACAATAAGATAGTAGACTTCAAAAGGATAATTAGGAGACATTGTCCTATTTTGTAGCATACTTATGATCATCATGTGAAATATGACATGCCTGGCAAGAAATGAAACACATGTATGAAACAGAATTACATACCCATCAGCACGGCCACACTGCCCCGGGCGGGAGGAGATGGCAGCTAACAGGCGACCACCGCCAAATTGTTCCTCAATGTGTGCATCGATTTTGCGATCCTTTTGGCGTTCTTCTAGTTTCCTTATGACATGGTTACTTTTCTTTGTTTCTTCAGCTACGGGAGCATCAGCTTCCTACGGAACACCAAAACAAAAAATACATTGAAGGAGATAAAAAAGATAACGAATTCCGCATACTTTCAAATTTGATAGTCAATTGTCTAATGGCTTCTACTGCGTAATCTTGAGTTTATTTATTAGATCATGCGGGAAAAATTTGTCTAGTGGAGTGCAAGTAAAAAAACCAAGAAAAATGGAAAAGGAATGGCTATTTACCTCGCCATCCTTCTTAGCAGCTGCTTTTTTCTTGCGGCCAATCTCAACACCATAATGCTGAAGGTACCACTGCTTGAATGGTGCAGCATCCACTTGAATAATAGCACCCTTCACCAAAGTCTGGGTCCTGACCAGCTCATTGTTTGAAGCATTGTAAACCACATCAAGGATACGGGTCTTCCTGGTCACAGCCTCACTTCCCCAGGAGAAGTTACCAGTGTCCAACCTCAAAGCACGCCACTTCACATTACCTCCCCTAACTCTCACTCTACGCACAGTTTTGCTACTGGAAAGCTTGGTGTTTGCAGTTTGCCTTCCCATCTCATACCTAAAATTAAAAAAATTACACAAACCACGATCAAAAACATTGTCTGACCAACCGCACATTGATGAAAAATACAGATAACCAAACAACCACATTATACTTCCAATTCTGAATCTCTATTGGATGTGAAGAAATGCACAAAAACAAGCAGAGAGACTGTAGATACGTAAACAGGCCAAACCAGCTAGCAGATGGAAGTGTACATATGGTATAAAATCTACATTTTAACTTTACGCAGACAGAACTTAACATCGATATCGATTCAATATGCTTTAAAGCAAGTGTTTATTCAAGTGAGTGTTAAATAAGTCTCAGATTCAATCAAATTTTACAGAGTACTAAATTTGTCATCAAGCTAGCTAGATGTCTCAGATACAATATAAAAGACGGAAAAGATTGAGCATTATAATAATCAGGCGTCAATTAACACATTTACAGTATACTTTCCCAAACAGTGACCAGAAATGTCTAAACGGGATCAATAACAGAAGTAATTATCTTCAAATATTCACAAATGAGTTTCATAACCATTTCATACATCGTAACCAGAAATCTTATAGGGATTATGCATTCCACAGAACCACAACACAAATCAAAAAAGAAACAGTTTGTGTATTCTAATGGATCAAAACACGAATAAAAAACAGATCAAAAGCGTAACTTGAATCGACAACAAGAGCACCAAATCGATCGAAAAACTACTACTTACTTTCGCTTCTTCCTCCATGCTTTCTTCTTGCCTCCGGTGGCACGCCTCTTGTGCATAGAGTCACGAGAGATACCTGAAAACACATCAATTTCATCAATCCATCTTACATTTTACAGTATAAATCTCTCACAATACAGATGATAGCACTATAGGAGCTGAGCTGAGCTGCTTACCCATGATTGCTCTCTGCAAGTGTCTGCGGGCGGTAGGGTTGAAGTGTGAATGGGATGGGATGGATATTGGGATGTAACTAGGGTTTTTATTTCCCAGGTATTAGTAGTTTGCCACCAAGCCCATTTTATTCAGCCAGGTTTATGGGCTTTTTTGGTTCATTGGGCTTTTCAGAGGTTTTCCTCAATTTGGACTTTTCGTATTTTCACTTGCATTTTCGTTTTTTTTTTTAATGCCCCCAAAGTTTCAAGTCATGTCCAAACAGTTTAAAGGGATCCAAAACGCTACTCATACCAACAAGGTGCACCTTTTTTTTCGGGAATCCACCCATAAGAATTCCAAAGTTAAACGTGCTTGCTCTGGAACAATCTTAGGATGGGTGACCAACCAGGAAGTCTCCTGGTTCGCGTGCTTGCACTGGAGCAATCTTATGATGGGTGACCAACTAGGAAGTCTCCCGGTTCGCGCACGAGTGAGGACAAAGTCTTGTGAGAAAGGACTTGTGTTGCGATTAGGCGATATCACCCGGAGAAATTTATGTAGTCTTGGCGAAGGTCGTGAAATGGCGTGTGTTAGTGCAAATTAAAGATATCACCCGGATATTCTGAGACAAAGTCAAAGTTATAAACAAAACAAAAAATAGAATTCAAAAAACGAAGAAGAAAATGCTCCAGTTCTCGCTCAATGCTTGCTCTTAGGAGACTTTTTGTACTAAGTTATTAGGAATTAAATTGTGTTACTAGAAGTATAAATTTTCTAAAAAATTAAACTTGATTACTATGGAAACTTAAAAGTCACCCTCTTCATAGAGTAACTTTTGTGAGAAACCGTCTCTCAGAGAGACCAAATCAAACATGACATATTTTGTTACCAATCGAATATTTAGCTACAAACATCACATTTTTAGAAATGCAATACAATTATAATGCATGCTCTTTATACATGCGATATTTGATGTTAATCATATAATATAATATTTTTATTAAATATGTTATCTTGATCTGATATCTATGATAGACGGTCTCTACTCTTGATTAAAAAGTAATAGTACTTCCAATCAAGTGGCTGCCACAAAATACTCGTGACAAGTTTTTGAGATTCGTTTTTCTAGCATTTATAGAATATAGAGGATTGGAATTTGGAACTTTGTCACAGATTGACAACTAACAAGTAATTGAGTACTACATAGTCATGAACAATGAAGAATCAGGGAAAGAGAAAACACTGTCACACTAAACAGTGAACAGCATATAAATTAACAGAACTCAGAGATAGTTCAGCTCTAACTGATAAGATGATAAAGCAGAGTTTATCAGATCAAACTAGATTTACAATACACTTGCAGCTCCAAAACTTCAATATCTGAGAGAACATGCATAATAGGTGTGCTCTTATGAGGTGTTATCACAATTGCAGTCTCATTTTCTTATTGATCGGCAGAATGACTGGAAGTTCTCCTTAAGTTCTTGGGGAAGAGGGAGTGCCAGAGGTGGAAGAACACCAAAGTGCTGCCTGTCGACCCTCAGGGAAATAGGCTGGGCAAGGGCAGGCTTTTGTTTGTTAAGACCTTCAATTATAAATGAGAATGCTCCAAACGTGAGGCAACTTTGAAGGAGAGCCTGTGGTGCACCTGGAAAAACAAACAGCAAGAGAAAATAGCATGTTAGACCATAGTTAAGTAACCAACAAGCAACAGCCGAAACAGACAATTCGGAGGTGGGGAGCCTTGGATTCATGGAATCAAAACAAGATGATAGAAGACAGATGAAATGCAAGGTTCATGTTATATTCAACTAATCTTTCTGAACTAATGAGGAAACATATTTATATACCACAGCCAGATATATTACATGAACAATCCACACAGAGAAGTAGAGATTTTGCTTCTTTTTTTCTTCCAGAGTTGACTTGACAGGTAAAGCAAGACAGTGATTTTAAGACTTTCCTATTGTTTTCAACATTTTTCCGTCTTTACAAAAATTTAGAGCTTGTAAGCTGTAACATGCAAGTTAACACTGCAGTAACATGCAAGTTAAAACTGCTGTAACATGCAAAAAGGAGAAAAAGGTAGAGCTCGTAAGCTGTAATGTTCAAGTTAAAACAGATGTAACCACAAAAAAGGAGAAAAAATAGCATCATATATATCATCGTTTGAGTTCCATAGATTACAAGTGATCAAGTTTGTAACAAATTGCAGCATAATCATGCATAAACCTGGTCATGGCTTAACCTATATCACAGCACAATGCATGGCATTAGGAGATAAAAAACCTTCAAGAAAGTAAAACTGAGAAGCCCTTGAAACATAATAAGGTACTTGGATGCAAAATAAGGTGTTTTTTCAACCCATTATAGAAAGGGGGTAGAGAGAGCAGACAGGGTGTACCAGGAATGCTTAGAGCTAGGCCCGTACAGCAGCCAGCAACTCCAGCATTTATCACTGTAGGAAAAGAGAAGTCAATAGAAGGGAAATCAAACATTAAAGCCCACTTATTCAGGGTATGAGGATCTACCGTCATCTTTCCCCCGCATTCTCTTTAAAAAGCAGACAACCAAGCTGTGCACTCCAGATAAAACTGCAAAAGTCTGCAACATCGGATATGTAAAATTAAGAAGTCTAGCAACCACATAAGAGTCAAACATCATTATGCGAGATTAATATCCCACACCTTGGCCGAAGATGCTGCCTCTGTCAAGGAACCTTTCAAGCCTTTCTTCTTAACAAGTCCAGCACCTGAATTACAAACATTCCAAAATCAAAACATTATAAGAATCTAATCCGCGAGCGATGAGAACAACATTGCGTCTCAAAAAAAACAAAAACAGATAGCAGTGCCTTGCTTCCCAACAATATCACAGGCTATCCATCAGAATACTACTGTTCGTTTCCAATCATGTTATGCAAAATCTACTTTGACAACAGTAACATTCCACTATCAAAATTAAGTTCCATATCAGCAATCGGAAGCCCAATGTTTATTTAGCTAACACCTGACATATTAAAAAGCTTGAAATAACCATAATACTCCCAGACAGCCGACAGATTGACAAACTAACAACACCGACCACCAAATCAATCACCAGTGAACAAATAGAAGACAGCAATATCCATTAAACACAACAGATGAAACAAACACGAACGATAAATCACAAAATTTCACAAATTACAGAAAATGATCTGGAAATGAGAATAAAAAGGAACGAACCAAAGCCGAAAATGGAGCCCATGAAAGCTCCACCAAACGAATCACTGGCGAAGCTGAGGAGGCAAACGACTGGTGGACTCGACAGATTCATGGAGAGTTGGTCTGGATTAGGGTTAGGAGTAGTAGGAGGAGGAGGAGGAGGAATACTCTCAGTTTCCGAATCGGAATCGGAACCGTTAGCCGGAGACATCGACATTGCTTCGCCGGAGTGTGGATAAACCCTACCTAGGGTTCTGCTACTAATCTGAGCAAGTTTTTGAACTGTAATTCAGGAATTTGAGGCGCTTTTTGTATGTATGCGTCTGTATATTGACCTGGCTACTCGCATTGATATTTTCACTCGCAATTGTTTTGCAGATAAGATACAATATTCCTTTTTCTTTATTCGGATGTTTACTCACACTATTCACAATTACCTCCTCTAAATTATGGACATTACTATCTCCGCCCCATAATTCCCCATTCGAACAAGGCATCGCATAAGATCATTCTTTTTCTTTTAATTTTTCACTGGTATCCACTACATTCGTGCCTTTTTTAGAAGCGACTCTCCCGTGGCGTTTTTTGCATCCACAATTTCGACTGAACTTCTTTAAAGTGAGCTGGCACTTCTGGTAAATGGCCGCTTGGTATGTGCAATAAACATCTTTCTCCACACAAAAACATATAGGAGCATGTGGCATATGTTCCAATTAAACGATTGTATAGTTAGTGAATCTCTTTTGAGCTCTCTTTACACTTTCTCATCCACCTTTTTAATGATGAGATGTTTGTATCTTTACACAATTACACCTTTTCATTCACCTTTGCATATGTAGCTTGCATGATGTGCAATGTATCATCGAATAGAAAGAGCACTCATATCACAACAGAAATGAAGTAAAGAAGGCAATGTATCTGGTGACTCAACATGAATAAAATGTATATAAGAAATCCAACTACAACAGTACATGTTTTTTTGAATTAATACGCGTGCGCATATCACACGAGAAAGAATGTTGTGAATCAAACAGACAGGAAACACATCCCAAGAAGGGTCCGTTTCATTGTAATATGTTGCCACTGCAGTTCTGAAATGGCTAGTAATGTTGTTCTTGATATATTGCACCAAATTCTGCTCTCCACGCCTGATCATCATCATGAAAGGCAGTTGAATTATCGTCATGATGTACTAATGATACATCTGACTCTTCCCGGAACAGCTGTGGTCTTAAGGCGGCTTCAGGTAATCTGCTCTCTGCAAGATATTGTTTCATTGTAATCATCTCCATTTTGTGCTTCCTTTTCAGCTTCTCCACTTGTTTCCTCAGCTTGTCATTCTCTTCTTGGATGACTGTGTTCTTATTCTGCAAAGGTTAAGATGTTCAGTTAAGAGGACTCGTAGATACATCTCACAGTATTAAAAAAAAATTACATAATAATTATAATAAGATTCAGAACTAGTGAGTTCCCATGGTGTAAGATGGATTCGTAGAATAATTAATTGAGCAAAAACTGAGAAAATTTTATTACCTCAGCTACCGAAGCTGCTTCCTCTGCTTCTTTCAACCTAACAAGAACTTCACCTGCAGCATGCACAGCTTCAGCAGTGTCTTTGAGTTGAATTTTGAGACTCCGGTTTTCTTTCCTTAAGAGCTCCCTCTCCTGTTCCCTTTCCACCCTCAAAGCAGAAAGCTCTGCTGTAAGTGCCTTGGCAAAACGTGAACCATTACGACCTTTGGCTCCTGCTTTGGTAGCTGCCCTTTTCACCTCAGCTACTGCTTCCACCATTGCTCGATGTTTTACAAACATCTCATTGTACTTTTCCTGCAGATCTGCATAATGCTCAACCATTCTAGCATGCCCAAGGACAGAACGCTTTAGAACATCATCCAATTCTTCAGTGCACTTCTTCTCTAACCGCAACTCCATCTCCACCTGTTCGGCCCTTTGGCGGTTGGATTCAATATCTATTCTCAGTTCATCAGTTAGTGATATCCATTCACTTTCCATTTCCATCCACTTCTGTCTTTCCTTCTCGAATTCTTCCTTGCTATTTGCTTGAGCAAATACAGTACTTTTTCTCAACTGGAATGATTGAGACAGCAAAGAAGATCTGAGATTGTCACAGGATCTTCTAATGGGTGCATCAGTGTATGACCGTAACTTGTTCTTGAGAGTTTCAATTTCTTGTTGAAGTGCTTCCTTCTCTTCTAAACCAAAGGATTTCTGGTTGCTGAGGTTAGAAACTTCCAGCACATCTTTAATCTCACAGTTTTCTTTTACAAGTTCCGGCTCATGCATTTCATCACCATTCCATGTCAGCACCTGGAAAGAACAAATAAAATGGCATAAGAGCACAGATGATGCAGGGATTATTTATTAAAGGATCCACAGAGAACAGTTTCACACCTTGTTTTCATTTTCTTCCTTATTTTCACTCTGCATACCCTCACACTTAAATTTCTCCATCTGTCATATAAGCATGCAGCTAATTATGCATTCTCTAAATAACTCAAAAGTCGATATATAAAAACAGAAACCACTGCTACCTGCTGCTTTAGTTTCTCAATTTCAGCTGCTTGTTCCTTGCATATACTAGTGAGATCCTTCTCTTTCTCAATAGCCAAAGGTAAATCACTTACCATGTCCTGTAAAAGAAATAAGTTAGTATACAGGGAAAGAACAAACAAGTGCATCAGTTTTGGTTATCAAGCTATCTATCAATCAAGCAACTCTAAACCAACCTTGGTCTCATAGGTTGCCGATTCATTTGCAGATCCCTCTGCTGGTACAATCCATGTCTTTGAACTGTCCTCCACTTCTCTTCCTTGGCATTTCATACAAATAAAGCTACCAGACTGTGGACCCAGTGATTTATGTTCTTCTGATGTTTGTACTGAAGCATTGGCCTTATCTGCTGATGGACACGGCTTCAGTGCTAAATGTTCAAAGGAGAAGGAGACAGAAGATCTCGGTGATGCAGAGCTCTTCTGATGATAATCTATAATTTGTAATCCCCTGTGGAGGCTAGCTGCCAAGGATTCAGCAGCGCCTGGAAAAACTCTGCTAGATCTTAGAGAAGATCTAATGTTGTCAGATTGGTGCGACTGCCTCAGTGTGTCCAGATGTTTGGATGTGTGAACTGCATCTTCCAGGCTGGCAAGATGATTCGATGCAAAAATTAAACTTTTCCTCAGTGAATTATTTATTTTGGGAGACTCGGACAACACAGGACCTTGGAGAATTTCAGACCGTTGTTTTTCATGGATTGACAGGCTCTTGCTTACTGGAGAGTCCGACAGCACAGGGCCTTGGAGAATTTCAGACTGATTGCTTTCGTGAATTGTTAGGCTCTTCTGTACATCAGGAACAGCAGCAGCAATTGAGTTTTCAGAGATATTTTCAGGCCTGACAGTACTAATTTTCCCTGAACAAATTTCTTCGTCTTCACTTTCTTCTGAACAGCTTAAATAATGTTCACAAGTCAAGTCCGTGACACAACCTTCTGCAGAGTATAAAACTGTGCTCTCTCCATTATCAGATTCTTCTTTCAAGTGTTCCTCATGAGAATCACTTATAGTATCAATCTGACGTTTCAAATCCTTTACGTCATCCTCATTGAGGCATAAGTCGTCATCATAATCATTTTCTATACGAGGTAAAATTACAGAACGGTTGAGGCTCAGCCTCAATTGATTTAAGCTTTCACGCACATTTCCGCGACTGAAATAACCATCATTGCTACTCAGTGAGTTGCTTTCGCTAGACTTGGCTCTCATTAGTTCTTCCTGCAGTTAGTAATAATAATCTGGCTTTTAAATTGCAACTTAGTGAACATTGGTAAAGTTCTCTCACTTATGATCAAAGGAATACCTTTAACTGCCTAATCTGATCACTCAGGCCATTCACATCATCTTCTGTTATTTCATTTATTACAGGTTCATTCTTCATGAGTTTAGCCCGCAGTCCAAATCGGAGTGTGCTGACAGTTTCAGCAGTATTCCTGCTCATGACAGTTTAAAACAAATGAACAAATTAAATAGAGAAACAGACTGATGATGGTTTGATAGAATAATCTTTTAAGAGTCTATTATATTCTCAGATTATACAAAGAGCATAACCACAATTAGTTTTATTTTTTGCAAAAATTACATTATTTAAATTATATACTGTATTAAATAACTAAGTAAAACAAAATAAAAGAAGATGGTTCATTACTTGCAATCTGCAGAAATGGCGCAGATAATGGAAAGTTTAGCATTGCCACCAAAAGATTCCCTCAAAAGATGAGTTAGACGAGAATTTCTGTAAGGAACTTCCTTAGACTGATTTCCTTCTGCAAGGATATTTACCAAGTGCCTGCACAGAGTATAGTCATTCATTTAACAAAAACAAAGAGAAAAGGATTTCATGCATGAATATCTGCATCTGATGGAGCAGAGCAGTATATTGTACTCCGTCACAGTGTGGGATAACTCCAAATTTGCAGTCCCATATAATGCTTATGTTTAATTTATAACAATAACCCTGAATAAACGCTAAAGATGCTTCACCGACATACCCAAGATGAGATGTTGATTTCTTTATATATTTTCCTTCTCTCACTTGCTGCTTAGGAGTATCATCATTAACATTTCTTTCAAATCCAGCAAGGTCAACCAAGCTGATTCTACTAGTCTTTGAACTGCCAAAGCACTTTGACGAGGAATCCTGAGAGATCATTTTAAAAGAAAATGTTTAATACCAATCAGTCGATGAGGAAAGAGAATGAATACAGAAATTCATTTTAAGTTTCATGGATAAACACATTCATTTTCATGTCAGGACATTAGGATGTTTGCAACTCTTAACTTCACAACACAATATAACAATATAGTGTTTGAATTTCCATGATGATCCATTGAATTGCAGATTGCACAAGCAAGCAAATTGGTTGATGCGGAAAAGCAGACAGAAATGAAACCAGGATGCAGCATATTCGTTATTCCATGGTAACTATCTGTCATGGATTAAATGTATAGTAGAGGCAAAATGTGGACTCAAATTAAAACTGCTACCACCAGATAGTTATAATATATTTTTCCTTTTCAGGGGAGAGCATGTGGTGGACATCCAGAAATACAACTTTCAAAAGTTATCCGCAATTCTTACCTTACGCCAAGATTCAATTATGCATGTGAACATGATGTGAGATCTGGAGCTCTTAGAGTTCATGCTTGTTGTTCCTATCTTTCTATTCGACAAACCCTGCAAATAAATAAAACTTAAGTTATCCCCAATTATGAGCAATCAAGATAGTTGTGACTTATAATTGCATCAATGTCCAGTCCCCCATTTCTACCTTAATCAAAATTTGTGTAACATCCTCATAGCAGGACACATACTCCTCAGTGAGGTTGTCCACATAAAACCCATTTTTGGCATCATCTCGTATCTGAAAGGTTTACATAAAAGCCAGTTTTAACACACTTCATTCAAGAAAGAGAGAACAAGAGTCATCACAGAAAAACTATGATAGAGCACAAAAAGGGACCTCCAAGTCTCGTCTTGTTGGGTCAAGTAGATCGCTAATTTTCTCATCGTACACCTGAAGCAACAAACAATCATTCATTTGTCCACAAATGTAAATATCAACTAAGCAACATGGATTAGAGTTGTAGGAAGTAAACCACCTCAAGGAACGAGCATCGACATTGATAATTTATTTGTTTGCCATCAGAACTCTCTTGCTCCTGTGTGTATTTTATCAGCCCTCGTTAACAATGTTTGAAGCATATAAAACTTCTACTTAGACTAAATCAATAAAGCTATCCTTCTTACCTTATGAATCTGGGAGAAGAGAGTCTCGAACACGCGGGGTGCAATACCCTGATCACCACTCGGTGAAGGACCCTCAACCATTGCACTAGGGGGTCCCCACATTGTGTATGTCTTTCCACTTCCAGTCTAATCACAACACATAAAATATTACCTTAGGAATCACTAACTTACTATCAGAAACAGCTGATAATTGTAAACGAAGATCTGTAGCTCACCTGCCCATATGCTACAACAGATGTGTTGTAACCGGACAATGCATCCCTAACCAGAGGCACCCCAAGTAACTCGTATATCTCTCCCTAAAACCATACAATTCGAAATTTCTTAAGCTATCGACAGTGCTGACAGGTTTTGAGAAAAATTAAAGAGAGAGACCTTATTCCATACTTAATTTAACTAAAACTAAGCAGAAGATTCTATTCGGGTACTTATATCTGAAATGCAGATTCCTAAAATAATCCCATACCTGAGTCGAATTGGAGCCGAAAACCGAGTCAAATTTGTACTTTCTTTCACCAACAGATACCGATTCATTCGAAACTTTTCTAACCGAGTAACCCTCACCTGGCCTAATCCTGGCCACAACCTATCGAATACAATTAAATCATAAAATTAAAATGCAAAGCAACACTCAAAACAGCTTCATAATTCAGATACCAAAACAAAATCAAACGGAGCAACCATTCAGATGTTTCATTTTCAGCAAAATTTGCAGTTGGGGTTTCAATTTCAGTACCTTTACTGGATGCTCTGTAGCTTGAGGCAATTGCTCAGGAGAAACTTCCTTAACGAGACTGGTTTGCTGCTTCACTGGAGATTTCTTAGTGAAGGAAGTTGACGCAGATAGCGGAGGATCCCGGATCTGAACGTTGTGATGGATCGGAGCTAAATTTTCCATGTCCGATCTGAACTTCGAGCGGCGACACGGCATCGCCTTTTGCTTCGATTTGGCTAGTAAACTCTTGAACGGGGCTGATGCTGTAAGGCTTCCGAAGAACCTGCTGTTCTCGGAGATATCGGAATTAGATTTCGCCATTTCGAATTCAATAGATTTAATTAGAATTTGGTACTGGAGTATGTACTTGAAAATGGACAGGGAGAGAAGAAGAAGAAGAAGAATGAATGAATGTATTTCAGCGGATTTAGGTAGAGAGAGAAAGGGAACAAAGATTTGGATTCAAATGTTAATTGCAGAGAAGAGAAGAGACGTTAGTTAATTTTGTGCTTGGAATTTTGGATGTGACCGTTAGACAATACAAGGAGCGTTTGAAATTTCAAATCTGGTTTTTGAAATGACCAAAAGCACCCCACAATTGCAATTTGAGCTCTTGGGCCCGATATCTTGATTTTGTTGGCCCAAGAGTATGTCAGTTGGGTAGATCTCATTAAATTGGATTTGTGCAAATTGTCCCAAATGTCTCTTGCAGGTCGGTACCTAGTGGTAAACTTTTATGTGAAACAAGTCCACTTGGTTTCACTGTATTTTTTTCACACTATATACACAGTAAACAATGCATTTGTTCACTCTAAATATAAACATAAATTGCATATTTCACTCAAAATATACTATATATTTACTATGGAACGCCTTTTTTAGTTTGATTTAGTTTTACTAAACAAAATCTTAAACTACATCTTTAATTTTGGAGTTCTTGTGGATGAAAATCGAAAAGAAAAATGCACCTTATGGAGTGAAGTTTTGTTGGACATAATGAAACGGGAAAGAAAAAGAGTGTTGTGTTGCTATATCTAATTTTAAATATGTAATAAACTACAAACCCTAGTTATGAAACTCAAACGCCAGAGTTTGTTTGCCTATTCCCAGTGCTACTACAAGGTGATGTATCATACCAACAAGGTGTATACTGACATTCAAAATTTTAGTTGTATTAAACTTCAAAGTTAATTGTGTTGTTCTGAAACTATCTTCTGATGTGGGGCCTCTGTGATCTTTTTCGAGGTGCGCATGTGACTGGGAACAAGTGCGCCCGGAAAAACATATGTCACTATTTAGTGCCAATATATCATCTGAGTAGTTGTTATTTGTAACCGTGTCGATTCAATAAATCGGACTCTAGTTGACGACGTCGGGCATCACAAAAGCGGAATCAATCCCAACACAATTAGCATGGATGGTTAGTCCATGGCACTGCATAGTTGAGAAAACTGGGAGGGGAGTGATTGCAATAAGTCATACTATGATGTAATAGTTAAAATGGATTCCGAATGTCACATATACAATAGAAAGCTTTCCGAGTTTATCACAAGTACAAAAAAACACTTAAAATAACATGTGTTTGTACCACGGATAAATTTACGAAACAAATACTATCCCTCATTGGAACCATGCAAGCCTAAAAGGGTCGGTTGGCCTAGGCGTAAAAGATATGGTCTATTTTCTGGATCGTAGACTCGTAGTTCAAATCCCGGCCGCACAGCTGATTCACCAGCTCCGCCGCTCCTTGGAGCCTACCGGTACTAATATATGAAATAAAAGCTTGAATACACAAGTATACAACTTGATTAATGACTTTCTGTTTTGCAACGGGTTCCAAATTAAAGATGGCGTGGCCAGAAAGAAGCGTTTACACCAAAAGTCCAAAACTGATCATCATCTCCCCGACAAGCCATGATGAATTGATGATCCTCCTAACAAGCAATGATGAAGCCTGCGTTTAGCTTTGTTTTAACTTTTGCAACTTAAATTAATTAAATAAAAAATAAGTTACCTATAAATTAATTAATTAAATAAAAAAGAAAGTCTCCACCAGCTCATGTTCCAACTAACCAACTAGCAGCTTCCCCTTTCTTTTTCTTGTATCCTGTGACTGTGTCCATGTTGTTCTAGAACTCTAATGAAATTCATGAGTTTTCTATAATTATAGATTATGTCACAAGTATTATACCCACCATACCAAGCAAGATCTGTCCAATTATTTTATTAGCTAGACTTCTATACCAAGTCGATAAGCAAAAAATTCAACTACCGCACAAGTAAATGGACAAGCACTGTATAGAAAGCGTTCACAAGCATGAAACAATAATTTATCAAGTCAATTATGGCCATTCACAATTCTCATAGATCAGTATGACGATGTATTTCATCAGAGTATCAACTCAACCAACCTCCTCAAGTTGGCCTTATAAAAATTCCAGGTCAAAACAAACATATCCAAGACTTAATACACAACAAAATCAAGAGACCCGTACATATTGCAGAGTCCTGAAAGTTCTCTATAATTGATAAACATAGATAATTTATCCTAAAAATTAGAAAATTTAATTTTTTCGCGGATCGACCCGGCCGACCCGTGATTTTTTTTTTTTTTTAAACTTACTCAGCTCATCAATGTTTATCCAAATTCAAATATGTTAATTTTTTCATCAACTTGTCTAGAATTATCATCAAATTGTCTATGTTTATCGTGAAATTGTCTATATTTAGCATGCAAACATTAGTAACAACATATTTATCCAATCAAAACACAATATGTAGAAAATAAACATGAACTTCAATTCATTCGTCAACCAATAAATTTTAATACACAAAATAATAAAAAAAACAAAATTTACAGCCTATAAAAATACATATGTCTTTTCAAAAATATTTAATACATCTTCAAAATAGCTTTCTTGTACTATCTTGACTTGTTCGTCGACCTTTCTTGCACAATGTCCCAATTTTTTTTACCAATCAATTTATTTGTTCGACCACCCTTTATATGAAAATCCAATACATACAAAAAAAAAAACATAGACAATTTATACACAAACATGGACCATTTATACAAAAAAAACTAAACCTTTCAAACTAAAACATAACAAATAATAACATAGACAATTTATACTAAAACATAGACCATTTATACAAAAAGACTACACAATATATAATGCATTTATATATCTTTTCACAATAAACAAATAATAAAGAACAATATAGACAATTTTTACTAAAACATATGACATTTATACAAAAAAACTAGACAATTTATACTAAAACTAGAACATAGGACATTTATACAAAAAAAAAAAACTAGTTAATTTCTACTAAAACATAGGACATTTATACTAAAAAAACTAGACAATTTATATTAAAACATAGACAATTACTAAAACATAAACAATTACTAAACCAGTAACACATAATAATATAGAGAATTTATGGTAAAACATGGGTCATTTATACAAAAAAAACTAAACCATTCAAACTGGACGACCAACATATAACATAAAAACATAGAGCATTTATACAAAAAAACTAGACAATTTATAGTAAAACATGAATAATTTATACAAAAAACAAAATCAGAAACAACGAACAACATAGGCAATTTATACTAAAACATAGACCATTTATACAAGAAACTAGACAATTTATAGTAAAACATAGACAATTTATACAAAAAAACTAAATCAGCAACAACGAACAACATAGACAATTTCTACTAGTAAAACATAGACTATTTATACAAAAAAACTAGACAATTTATAGTAAAACATAGACAATTTATACAAAAACTAAACCAGCAACAACGAACAACATAGACAAATTCTAATAAAACATAGACAATTTCTAGTAAAACATAGGCCATTTATACAAAAAACTAGACAAATTATAGTAAAACATAGACAATTTATACAAAAAAAAAACTAAACTAGCAACAACAAACATAGACAATTTCTACTAAAACATAGACCATTTACAATTTCTAAAACATAGACGATTTATAAATTAAGTAAACAATGCATAAAAAATTCTTAAGAAACAAAACAACGAGGAAAAAGAAATGTGAATGGCAAGGTCTACCAATTCCAAACAATTAACAATGCTAGATACCTTAGATATCACCAATTAAGCAACCACACCATGGACAAACTCAGTACACAAAAACATACCGATATGTTGTGCGATGAAACGGAAAATGAAAGAAAATAGCTTAAATCACAATCAATATCAGATCAATAATTGTCTAAATTGTGTGCATAAAAAAACAATTGATAAATACCTCGACATCACCGATTAGAGTAAAAAAACGACCGAGAAAACTAGTGCAAACAAGCTTGATCTCAACAGATTCTTCCGCAATTTCAAGGAAGATGATAAGTGAATCATCTCTCATGAACTCTCGATTGAAATCTAAAATGGATTCGTCCGAATTTGAAGTGTCTAGTGAAAATCAACAATCGAATCCACACGAATCGAGAATCTCTTCCTTAGTGAGTTGAATTTCACAACGGATCCATCCAATCGATCAAATCAGGCAAATCCGAAGATCTGAGAATGTTTGTCACGTTAGTTGTAATGTCTAGATCGTAGATCGGACCATTTTGTGGAGCAAAAGGAATGGATTGCAGTGCGGCAACGGCGGCGGCGGCGCATCAACAACGAGAAAGAGGGGCTGAAATTTGAGGTGGTTTAGATTTGGCAGAGAGAAACGGTTTCCTTGAAATGAAGAATGAATGAGATATGGCAACAACCTCTAAAAGTTCAGGTTTTATAAGCAACCCGGTCCACAAAATTGGACCGACCCAGATCCAGATTTTAAACACCAAACCCGATACGCTGGATCCGCAAAAAATCACAAGATGGGTAAATGTAAAACATAGACAATTTTACGTGAAACATAGGGGTCTCTAGACTCTCGAAACATAGTAAGAATTTTATAAGATCTAGTACAAAATCAATACTCTATTCATAGAGCCAAGTAGCCAACAACTAAAAAGAAAAGGGAAAAAAAACTCTCCATATCAACTCCTTTGATGATGGGGAAGGAAATCAACCAACCAAGAAAAATTAACAAAACTCCTAGAAAATCTTTACACTTGATGGGGATGCCTTCAAAAACAAGCAAACAAAATTAAAACAACCACATGTCTAAACAACAAAATGTTAGTTAGAATATTCGTCATCATCATCTGGGACACCGTCAAAGAAAGGGTCCTGCAGGAGCTCAGCCGCTGAGGGCCTAGCCCTAGGCTTTGCAAGACACTTCTCGATAAACGCCTTAAACTCTGCGTCTTTGACCTTCTTCATTGCTTGGGGCCTCTCCCCAGATGTCACCTTTCTGTATATCTTGGCAACATTGTCACATTCGATGTATGGTAACTCATTTGTCACCAACTCCAACAAGCACATACCGAACGAGTATATATCAATCAACTCTGTGTAGTCCTCATCATATAGCTCAGGTGCCATAAATTCAGGTGTCCCTAGCAAAGTATGTGCAGAGTGATTTCTTCCAACCGTTGCAGCAAGTCCCAAATCTCCAATTTTCACCTATATTAGTCAATTTAGATGAAAATTGTTACCACTGCATCCCAAAAGCAAAGTGCAAATAGGTTAATAGTTAGAGATTAGTCAGGAAATAACATGGAACAACCTGTCCCAAGTACTGCAAAGATAAATGAAAGCTCAACTTACATTACCACAGTTTTGTGATAGACAACACATAAGCATAGATAAAAAAACCACAAATTTTATTTACTTATTAGGATTGTAGTTTTAGTTTACCAACTTACCATAAAAAGATTAAACTGTCATAAAAACAAAAAAGTAAAGATAAAGGCAGTAAGATAAATATAAAAAAGAGAAATATTCATGTGACATACCTGACCAGTGTTGCCATTGATGAAGATATTGCTACAATTGAGATCCCGATGGATCACGCACGGCTCATGAGTGTGCAGATAGTCCAACCCCATGAGGATTTGCCTCGACCACTTCTTCAAAGCTGTTAGAGACACCTGCCTGTGTTTTTTCCTGTATTCCCTCAAATTCCCTGAAGTACAGACTTCAGTGATAAAATTCAAGGTATTTTTATGCTCGTCTCTCCAAACTTTGTAGAAGGCTATGATCTTCTTGTTCTTCAAATCCCGCAGCAGCCGAACTTCAGCATACAACCTGTTGATCACGGCCTCGTCAAAGTTGCGTAATTTGACTTGATTCCAAGCAACCTCAATTCCCTCTTCTTGATCAAACGCCCTATACACCTTCTTCATCGCACCGGACCCAAGAAGCTCGTCATACCGACCGAAACGACCGGTCGGATCAACCTCCACAAACGGCTCCCTATCTTTATCCGCAACTTCAGACCCCATCACAGGTATCTAAACAAATTTATGACTTTGTAAGTTTAGAAACAGATTATACACGCGATTAGGATAAAATTAGGATGAACGGACATAGACAGTGATCAAGACTAGTTTCACAACCAAACAACCAGAATTGATAAAATAACATTTAGAAGTATAATCTAAGTTTCAATTCCAATGAATGAATGCACACCAATACCAAAATCGAAACAGCTGATTCAGTTAACAACCCAAAAACAACAAGAATCGGCAAGAATACAGATAAAACACTAATTACATGGATGTATATATTCGGATCCGATACAGATTTGGAAATTGTTTACCTTTAGCTGAGAATTGCTCTCTCACCGCTCGCTCTGTACAACACAACACAGAAGGAAGTGGAAAAAGGGTAAAAGTGTAAGGGTATATATAGGGCTTTGTGATAGGGCTTTTCTTTTCTTTTCTGTGCTGTTGTGTTTCGTCAGGTGTAAAAACTGAATTAAAATCTGTTTGTTGTTGATAGTGGTATTGTTGTTTGATTAGGACTAAGTCAGCCAAGTTGAGGGAATCTCGACCCGGGTGGGCGGTTTGTTTATCCTGGTCAAGCTTTAATTTAACGGGCCGGGTTAGTTTAGCCCGCCTGATCATGGCTGGAAGTATCTATTAGATGTTGTGATTTTAAATTAAGGTAATTATATAATTCCTAAAAGGAACAGATATTGTGTATCAGATAATTATATCTCGAGATTGGTTAGGATTAATTGGTAGTAGTATTTCTTTTTTCTAAAACGAATAGTACCATGAAGTATGTTACGTGAACGTTTAACTGATAATTATACTCTGTAAGTTGGTTAATGTAATGAACATGTTCATATAGATTATTAAAAGAAAGGGCTAGCTGAACTTGGTACGGATAATTTGAAATCGAGACGTTTCAAAATGAAACGGAGAGAGTATAAATATTATTATATAAAAAAGTTGAACACGTGTACTGTGTTACGTCAATCCTGGTATACCATATTAGCAAATCAGTTAATTAATTTACTAAACATCTCTATAAAAATCATTTAGTTTATCAGCTATCTAATCAACTCCCAGCTAATATTCCTAGACAGAACCATGTTTGTAATCGATCTGTAATATTGTATAATTTTAGGAATTATTTAAAAATGTCCACGTGTGGTAGAATTTGTATATTGATCATTACATTTTCCTTTTTATCTATATATTACAATTAACGATATATTACAATTAATGAGTAACACATGCGAAAGATCGTCTATCGGATATATTATATTAAACATTACATATTTCATCACAAATATTATAGTTAACAAATGTAGATAATACAAGTATAATGTATGTTTATTATAAACATGATATTTGAAGTGAAACATATGATATTTATAGTTAATATGTGATGTTGATTTAGACTTTTTGAGAGAAAGTTTATCACAAAAGTTTAATTATTTATCCTTTTCGAGCATATTTCTCCAGCATCTTATGGATATAGTTTCACTCTTTTAGCTAGTTTTTAAAATGCATGAACAGTATCAATTATCTTAATAACTACACTACTTAATACTTCATATACTCACATTTTTCATGATGTATAGTTGTATTGGAAACTATTGTTATCACTTGGCACCCGATCTTGATAGGAGGATCAAAAGCCAAGGAAATGTAGTAGATTCATAAAAGAGGATGACACGAGGTTTAAAAATATTATAACTATGCTTGGTTTGGATCTTTCATGAAACACTAGATGCTTCACCAGATGGAGTGCACTTTGACTGTCACACAACACTGGCACATGAGAAATTTCAACTCCAAATTCATTAACAATTCCCTTGAGCCAAATACCCTATTTCACAGCTTCAGTCACTGCCATGTATTCTGACTCAGTGGTTGACAATGACACCACAGACTGCAAACATGACTTCCAGCTTATAGCTAAGCCAAACAAGGTAAAAGCATAACCTGTTTGAGATTTCCTATTGTCAATGTTAGCTGCATAGTCAGAGTCTACAAAGCCAATCAAGGAATCTTTCTCATCATCATCATTTCCACCATAGACAATGCATGTGCCACTGCTACCATTCAAATATCTTAAGATCCATTTCACAGCTTCCCAATGTTGCAAACCAGGATCAGACATGTATCTACTAGCCACACTTATAGCATGAGCTATGTCAGGTTTGCTGCAAACCATTACGTACATGATGCTTCCTATAGCATTTGCATATGGAACATTTCTCATGTGTGAAATATCTTTCTCAGATACAGGCTTCTGACTCTCAGAAAGTTTATGATGTCCAGCTAAAGGAGTAACCACTGGTGTAGACAGATGCATATTAAACTTATGCATGACTTTCTTGATATAGCTCTCTTGATTTAACCACAGATGTTTATGAGATCTGTTTCTCACTATATCCGTTCCCAGTATCCTTTTAGCTTCTCCCAGGTCCTTCATCTCAAACTTCACACCCAAATCAAGTTTGATTGATTCTATTTCCTTCTTGCTAGAGCTTGCTATAAGCATATCATCAACATACATAAGCAGATATGCTAAGATCTCAAAGTATTCTCTCTTGAAATAAACACAGCTATCATAGCAAGATCTTTCAAAACCAATCTCAGGCATATACTCATTGAACTTCTTATACCATTGTCTGGGGCTTTGTTTAAGACCATGGAGAGACTTCTTCAGCAAGCATACCTTATTATGATCTCCAGGCATAATAAAACCTTCTGGTTGTTGCGTATAGATTGTCTCTTCTAATTCACCATGTAGAAATGTTGTCTTAACATCAAGTTGTTGAAGTTCAATATCCTTATGAGCCACAATACTTAGCAAAATCCTGATAGATGTATGTTTCACTACTGGTGAGAAGATCTCATTATAATCAACTCCTTCTCTCTGAGTAAAACCTCTTGCCACCAGTCTAGCTTTGTGTCTCACATGTTCACCATTCTCAGCTACTTCAATCTTTCTCTTGAAGATCCATTTGCAACTGACAATCTCCTGTGAAGTAGGTTTAGGTACTAGGACCCAAGTATCATTCTTATCTAGTGATGCAAGTTCCTCTTGCATAGCTGATAGCCACATATCCCTTTCTTTGCATGACACAACATCACTATAAGATCTTGGTTCTTCATACTCCACATCTTATGTTGTATTCAGAGCAAAAGCAATTATATGAGACTCTCCCATGGAGTAAGTAGATCTTCTAACCCTGCCTCTAGGTAACTGGAATCCTTCCAAGTTATCATCACATAACTCTATGCCACCATCTCTCCTGACATTTCTTCTTATCTGAGGTACATTCTCAGGAATTTCTTGTAATACAGGTGAGTTCTCATATGCAGTAGGATTCTCAGTAGTTATAGGATATGAAACATCCATGTTAGTGTCTTCAACAGGTTGATTCACTAACTTCTCCAGCTCCACCTCAAAATGAGTATCCATTTCTTCAATTTCCTTGTTTGTAAACTGGATGCCCTTCTTCTTTTCTAAGAATGGCATTCTTTCTTCATTGAACACCACACTCCTGCTGACCAACACGTTCTCTTTTCCTGGTTCAATACACCAAAGCCTGTAACCCTTTACACAAGGTGGATAGCCTAAGAAAATGCATTTTAAGGCTCTAGGCTCCAAATTATCTTGCCTAGTGTATGCATAAGCCATGCAACCAAACACTTTCAGCACAAAGTAGTTTCCAGGTTTACCAAACCACTTCTCATCTGGAGTTAGAAATTGAATAGCTGAGGATAGACTCTTATTAATGAGAAAAGTAGCTGTCATAACAGCTTCTGCCCAAAACTGGTTTGGTACACCTGATGAGAACAACATACACCTTACTCTCTCCATAATTGTTCCGTTCATTCTCTCAGCCAAACCATTTTGTTGAGGTGGTCCAGGTACAGTTCTGTGTCTCACTATACCCTTAGACTTGCAGAAATCTTGAAATTCTCCTAACAAGTACTCCAAACCATTATCAGTCATTAACACCTTTACACACTTGCCTCTCTCATTCTCCAACTGAGTAATCCATTCTTTAAATTTGTTGCAGGCATCTGACTTAAACTTGAGAATGTATGACCATACTTTTCTTGTATTATCATCTATGAAAGTGATGAAATATAATCCTCCACGATGAGACATTACCTTTGCAGGTCCCCAAATATATGAATGAATATACTCAAATGGTGAACTGGTATCATGTTTCCCTGTAGTATAACTCAGTTGCTTTGACTTTCCTAGTATGCATTCTTCACATAACTGCAACTTCTCCATATCAGTATTTTCCAGTAGGTTTTGTTTATGCAACTCCACTAAACCCTTTCCACTGATATTTCCCAATCTCTTATGCCAGAGAGATATACTAGGATCACTCACAGAGACATTAGTTGTTGTACCAATAACAACATCACAAATGAGATAGTACAAGTTATTTTCTCCATTCTCTCCTATCATAAAGCTATCTTATTCTTCATAACATGTAGCATACCATTCTTAGATTTAAACTTATATCCCTTATTTTCCACAGTACCAAGAGATATCAAGTTTCTTTTCAAACTAGGTATATATCTAATATCAGTAAGTAGCTTGATAAAATTATCATGCATTTTCAGCTTGACAGTATTAATGCCTCTAATAGTGCATACCTCATCATTTCCCGTAGCATATTTCTTGCATTTGAAGTTTTCAGATATGTGAACCAGCTCCTGTGATGGCACATGTGGAAGGTGCAACCTGAGTCCAGGATCCAGCTGTTGTAGGAGCTCTTCTCATTGATGGTTAGGACTTCTACACAATTGTTTCCAGCAGCTTCATAATCTGAGCTAAGGCCAGCTCTGTCTCTTAGCTCTGTCTCTTATGAACTTGTCCTTCCTCTTCTTCAAAGTTGGACAATCCTTCTTTAGATGACCATGATTATGACAATTGTAGCACTTCCTCGTCTCTACCCCCTCACTGTGCTTCATAGGTTTAGCAGGTGGTTTCCATTCCTTCCTTTTCTTGCCCTTGTCAAAGTTTCTCTTAAACTTCACATTCATGCTCTCAGCACTAGAGCCTGAGGAATGACCTGCTAATTTCTGAAACTCCTTAGATCTCACAGATGTCTGAACTTCTTCATAAGTGATTGTTTGCTCTATCCCAAACACCATAGCCTCCTTCATGTTATCAAACGTTCTAGGCAGAGAGTTCAACAACATGATTGCCTTATCCTCATCACCAGGCTTATTATCACCTATACTTTCCAGATCATCAACCAGCTTGTTAAAGTCCTCCATATGATCAAGTACACCCTTATCCTCTTGCATCTTATAAGAGTATACTCGTTGATTCATGTAAAGTCGATTAGCTAGCGACTTAATCATGTACAAACTCTCAAGTTTTAACTAGATCGCAGCAACTGATCTCTGCTCTGCTACCTCTCTCAACGGTTTATCTCCAAGGCACATAATCAAAGCACTGTGAGCTTTCTTCAGGATATCACTCTTCTGAGCATCAGTGATACTTGAAGGCATTTTATCAGCACCTAAGAGTGCATCGATCAAGCCTCGTTGAATTAGAATAGCTTGCATTTTTGTCTTTGAGCTTCCACAGACTGAAATCATTTGTTCCGGAAACAT
This sequence comes from Plantago major, assembly GCA_026545765.1. Lineage (NCBI taxonomy): Eukaryota > Viridiplantae > Streptophyta > Magnoliopsida > Lamiales > Plantaginaceae > Plantago > Plantago major. The sequence continues at coordinate 32,489,017 of CM048844.1, read as the reverse complement.
CTCTATATCAAAACGAGTCACCATTGTTACTCAGATTCAAACAACAACAACTTAGACCAGAGATTCAATCGAGCAATCGTTTCCCACATATGGCTCCACTTGTTGAGAAAACAGTAATCAATTTATTACACACAACAAACAAACGAGATAACACTCGATCAAACACACAGAGAACGACAAGAGATTTACGTGGTTCGGATTAAACAATCCTACATCCACGGAGGAACAATCAAGGATTTATTATCTCCAATCGAGAACAATTACAATCGAACAATCAATAGTATCAAGCTCTCACTCTACCACAACAATGGAGAATCACTCTACTATCTGATGTAACTGCTTTTCACTCAGATTGGGATTATGTGACTTGTTACTGAAGAAATCAAAATAAATGAGCTTAAATACTCTGCAAACCCTGAAGAGACGCCAGAAGACACATGAACCGTTCGATCTTAACTAAAACCGTTTTGATCTGACGGCTGTAAATTAAACGCGCCTGATTAAGTCGTTAATGACTTGATAAACAACGACCAATTGCAGAATAGTCCTTCAAGACTTGTAAAGTTTCATATTCACCCCAAAACTTCCAAATACTTCACATATACTAGAGCACGCGACACACGCGTAGCATGTGAAGCAAATTTCTAAAACATTGTTTATATTACGAATATCATATACTTCAAAATACTCTACAGAGTGTTTTTTTAGGAGTATAAGTTTATAGCTTTTATAATATTTACGTTTATTTTTTATATATAGAGTATCTTTTTTAGGAGAAGTATATTTAAAAAAAAAACTTCAAAATACATGTATATTAAATCGCATGAATGAAATTACATCAATCACCATGCACTAAAAGCTATTATCTCCATCGCTATCTGACTCGATATCCTTTGCTAGTACATGAGACACATTGTTACCACATCGTCTTACGAAAGCAGAAAAAGTATTATCAAAAGAGCATATCGTTTGGTTCTCATTCTCAAGGAGTTGGATCTTCTTTGCATTTTCTTGCATTCTGGGCTATTAAAGCTTTGATCTGAACAGTGACGTCTATCTCGCCGACTTCCTCGATAAGCCCTTCTTCATAGTGTGTCATGGTTGTTGTTACTGGTTTGCCTAGTCCCCGGTGGGTGCCAATTGTAGACACTTAGAAATTTACAATCAAATTAGGTTAGGAATTGGGGGCACCGGCCACTTGCAAGGCAACAAGAATAAAACTAGAGGCGTGAGGTTCCAATGTGACACCGGTGTAGTGCCGGACGAAGGGACTTCGGTGCTCAAGTTATAAAACTTGTAGAGGGTGGTAATTGAAGGGGGGTGGGGGGGGGGGGGGGGGGGAGAAGGATATATGGATGATAACCGGTGAGGAGTGAGTTGACCTTGTTGGAGTAAGCTAGCTGGTCCTCGTAGGAGTAAGCTAGCTGGTCCTCGTAGGAAGGTGATCGATGGTGGTGAGTTAAGCATATCACGATGGTAGAATGAGTACGTTGACCATAAAGCTTGAGAGAGATGATGGCGTGAGAAAGATCGCTGGGGTTTTCGTAGTATCAATCAGATGCCCCTCGTCTTCTCCACGTGCCCTCCACACATCTCGTCCCACCGTGGGAATCCTTCCTCCTATTTTGGGTTGGGTCGTTCCACTCCGTTAAGTGGGTTGGACCACGTCTTACGTGGTTGGACGAATCACTTCCCCTTAGTCGAACTAGCCTCAAGTCCAGACGGTTGGTTGACTAGCTCTCTGATGACTAAATGAGGAGGGTTGGGTAGCCTTCTAACCAGTTGGTTGGGTAGCCTTCTAACAAGTTGGTTGGTTAGATGAGTGAGCTAGGTGAACTAGTTAGCCTGTCAACGAGTTGGATGGTAGGGAAGGTAGAGTGAACTAGGTGAGCTAGCTTGCTTATCAGCTAACTGGATGGTTGACAAAGTTAAGTGAGCTAGGTAGGGGACCTGGTTGCATGAGCCAGGTGGGATGACTAGCCTATCCACTATTTGGTTGGTTGCCGAGTGAGCTAGGTGAGACAGGTAGCCTGTAGACCACTTGGTTGGATTGATGACTCAGCTAGGCATGTTAGCTAACTAACCTCTGAAATCTGACTTGCATGTGAAGTTAAGATAGACTCATCAGTGACGTGAATTGCGTAGACTTGGTGGACTAATCAAGTACGAATTTTAGCCAATACAATATTTTTAAATTTCAATTATTGTTGCATATTTTACATATAATAATAATAATAATAATATTTGTAATAATATAAACACACTTGCATATAAAACATCGCTTATCGTATTTTATTGGAAAGGAAAACAGAAAAGACAAAAGAGAAGAAATTGCATAACATGAAATTGCAGTGACTTTACCATTGATACCCCTATGCTCTGTGGAAAAGCTGAAAAAGACTCGACATTTCTTTCTCACTTGCTTCTCTCATTTCTCACTCTATCTCTCTCATAATTTCTCGTCAATGGAAGAAGAAGAAGATGCTCACTCACTTCACCACCCTTCCTACTCCAACTCCAACTCACGCAATGCCACCACTTCCATTGCCGATGGTGCCGGATCGAGCCACGGAGCTAGGTACCGGCTCATGTCTCCGGCCAAACTCCCGATCTCTCGCTCCACTTGTATTACCATTCCTCCTGGCCTCAGCCCGACCTCCTTTCTCGAATCTCCTGTTCTTCTCTCTAACATCAAGGTTTTTCTCTCTGTTTTTGTTGCTAATTCAATCATTACATGACTGATTGCACTTGCTTCAGGTGGTTTCCGAGTTTCAGATTCGGATCTGGTACCTAGTTTGAGCTGACTGAAGATGCTAACTTGCGTAATCTAATTGCATTCGTTTATGGTATTTAATTAATTTATGTGTAGTTGAAGCTTTGAGTAATCACTTTAGGTAAAATTGAGTTAAAGCAAGCAAGTTTGCATTTCGATGACGTTAACAGGAGAATTTATTGATGTGATGCTTTGTTCTTTTCATCATGTTGCAGCTTGGTTAGTTGCGTCTCTTTTTCGATCGAATGGGCTTTGGGGGAGAATATTACGGCAAAGTCAATTACTACATATTAGTATGTGTTGCATTTGGGGGATTTGGGACCCCTAGATTCTGATGCTCACATTAGGTTAGGGAGTAGGGAGTAGTACTATATTGGTTTATCTCTGGCATTGCCTTGAACACCTGTAAAGCATCTATAGTTTTCTGATTTGGAAAGAAGATGTTAAGGCTCAGTGTTGTTTTTTCGCATATGAATCTTTCTTTTACCTGCTAGTGCTTCGGGTTTTTTCCCCTTTTGTTCTCCTTCGGGAAAAGATGGTAGACTTCTATATTGATTTTCTAGAACGTGCCATCGAATAATATGCCATTATAAAGGTGCTGATAGTATCTGACATTTGTCACCGTCGATTGCTTACATCTTTTACCTTACCACTGTGTTTTAAAGACAAATGACCTTTGGTTTGCTTAATGATAAACCTATAGTGTATTTCATCCTTTTCTATTAGGTAGGATTTATGATGCAAACCTATCTGTATTTCCCGTCAAGCGAAGCTAGAAAATGAACCAATTCGAATAAGTCTGGTGAAAATTATTGTGTGAGTTTTTTTATGAACAGATACAAAATGATTGCTTACTTCATATTCCCTGCCCATTTTACAGGGAGAGCCTTCTCCAACAACTGGTTCGTTTTTCAAGCCTCAGCTGATGCAAGGCTCAAATGATAAAGCAGCAGTACTGTCAGGAAATCTTGGTTCCAGTAGCAACACTGCCGAAGAAAGAATGTCGAGCAGCTTTGAGTTCCGATTTCACACCGGTGCTAGCTCTGCATTAGGATTTCCATCTGGAAGACAGGTGTTAATTCACTAACTTCCTCTTTGCCTTTCTTAACGCTGTTATCCCCTATCCAGCATAATTGAGATTGAATAACAAGCAATTTATAACCAGTTCTGGTACTCTTGACTCCTATCATATTTTTTATATCAAGGAATATCGAAATAATCAAAACCTTGTTAGAAGTGAAATCTGATTGAAATAATTTCTATTTTCTTCTGATCTCCACTACAAGGTCACCAAATATTTACTTCCTTGTAATATGGCATCTTTATTATTCACATACTCTGGGGTTGAATTGATATGTAATGAATATTGTGCAATTTACATCGGATATCTTGCTCTGATCTTCCTTAATTTTTGGGCTCCGCTGCAATGTGTCAGAATCAGTACTTGATCTGCGGCTTTCACTATCACTCCCTCCATCACATTGGATTCTATAGGGTTGATTTTGGATCGGTTTTTCAGGAGGGTTTGCAGTGTGTGTGTTTTAATTGCTTTAATTATGGCACTCAGTTACTCACTATTATAGTATGAGATTAAGTTTGCAAAATATTAAAACATATAGAATCCAATGGGAAAGACGAAAATGGAAAACATATAAAATCCAGATCCAATGGGATGGAAGGAGTATTAATTTTTTCTCAAACTTACCAAAGCGATCAGGTTGGCTGTGATTTTAAATAGGGAAGGACGTTAGGTTTTAAAAACAATACATGTAGTTTTTTTTTTTTTTTTTTTTTTTTAATCTTTCAGATATAAATTCGTGTTTCAACAGACCGTGTCTTTCAGCTCCTCTTGCATGAGAAGCTAATTTTGAATTCTATTTTTATGAATGGCTAGCATATTGAAATTTGTTTATGGACAAGGTCCCTTTGGAGCTGAACAGAAATGGGCCAGGAATTCATCAAGATCAACGCTATTCACAACCATCAGTACTTTCATCTTTGGGTCCACAATCTGGGACTATGGTCAAACATGATTCATCTGCCTGCAGTGCAATTGATGAATTGAATGAAGGTGGGCAATCTAGTGCAGGTATCCAGGCTTCGCCCTCTGAGAATAAGGATAGCACCTCCTCAGTTTCAGCTGAGAGAACATCAGATGATGGGTATAACTGGAGAAAATATGGTCAGAAGCTGGTTAAAGGCAGTGAATTTCCTCGAAGTTATTACAAATGCACCTTCCCTAATTGTGAGGTGAAAAAGATCTTTGAACGGTCTCCAAGTGGACAGATTACAGAAATTGTCTACAAGGGTTCACATGATCACCCAAAACCTCAAGCTGCACGGCGACAGAATCATGGGGCTCTTATGTCCATTCAAGAGGACTCATCATTCACTGCTCACGAGGGTAATCTTTTTTATAGTATTTCCTTCACAGTATAAATGAATGATCTGCAGTGTTTAACTGTCACAGCATAATGTACTAAGTTGAGTCGGTGTTTCGCAACATGAATGTGGCTGCTGTATTTGGTTAAACAATACAGTCCTTTGCTTATTAAATGAGTTGAGTTTGTGAAAGCTCAACATAAGGCTTCTGAATGGACACATGATAGGACTTAGTGCTATATATTCTGAAAGAAGCTTGTAGTCTACATTGCTCCCTCGTCCCAATCTTATTTTCCCTCTATCCATTTGCTTCTGTTCCAGTCTTATCTTCCCATCCTGAAATAGCAATATTCAATTAATTTTTTTACTCATTCTCCTCCTACTTTTTTGTTATTTATTCAACCTATCTCATGATCTCAACACCCCCTTTCAAATTCTATTATTTTGTCACTCTTTCTCCTCATATTTCCTTCATTCTTAATCTTACAGCCCAAAAGAAATTGGACCATAAGATCAAGATGGATTATGATTAGTCCATGAAACATGAATTATATATAGTGCTTATTATGATTAATTCCATACATGATATGTTTGCATAATTACCAGAACTCGCTGTTTCCTTTTTCTTTCTAAGAACTCCTCAAGCTCCTTCCGATTTAAAACTATTCACCGACCAGTATATTAGCTTGAGTTGTTGGTTGAGAACTGGGATAGATTATATAGGGCCATGTGTTGAAATCAGGAGAGTGAGAACTTTTATGTGAAACATCCTTCAAGTTTCCATTTCCCAAGATGATGAAATACTACTCCTTCCAGTTCCATTTTCTTTCTCTACTTATTTTCCCAGCTTTATCCATTTCCACATCTGGTAAAAAAAATGAAATGCATGGTCTCTGACAGCCTTTGGCTTATCCTTATTTCCATCTAATTGCTGTTTTAGGTTGAAGAATGTGCAAACACATAGGAATGTGGAGCTGCCTTTTTTATGTTTTTTTCTCTTGGCAGAAATTTTAACACATTCAATCCTCTTTTATGTGGGAAGTTCAGCTTTCCTAGATTCATAAAATTATGCTTTGTTTGCAAAAACCATACTCTATTTGGCTTCAGAAAAGGATTACACCCCAGGGCACTCAGATCTAACCTGTTGAGTAATCAATTCCCTGTACTGTTTATATCCTGCCACTCACAAATAACATGGATCCACATGTCTCTTCAGTGCTGCCTTCTCTGCAATCAAATGAGGATGGTGCAGATGGTTCTGGTTCACAACTCCAAGGCCTTAGTGATGATGTTGATGAGGATGATCCCTTACAGAAGCGAAGGTAGGTAGATTTAGATATACTATCATTCTTTTGACCAGGTCACGCCTTTATCGTCGTTTCCATAAACTTTGAACAGGAAAATGGAGGATTCTATAGATGTTACACCAGTTGTTCAGCCCATACGTGAACCACGAGTTGTAGTTCAAACTGTGAGTGAGGTAGATATACTGGACGATGGGTATCGGTGGCGCAAGTATGGACAGAAAGTAGTACGTGGCAACCCGAATCCTAGGTATGTATCAAGCACAATGAATTTATTGTTGATTAATTTTGTGTCTTCAGTGATCTTTGCCCATTAAGGTTCGTTGGTAGTTTAAAAATATGCAATTTGCTCCTTCCTGGAATTTAAGAATGAATAGAGGATTTAATTGAAGTGAACAAAATGAGAGATTTTGAGTGCATTAATTAGGGGCAAGAATGGAATTAATGGGAGAAAATTCACAAACAATCATTTATTTATTAAGTAGTCAGAAATGCTTAAACACCATCCATCAGATTAGGAGTTGGTATTATTTACTTTGGTGGTTGATGGTTCATTTAGTGTGACTGTTTTTATATGGATTTAGGTTTCACATGTTTCTTTCACATGAAAAATTCCTGGAACAAAGTTGAGCAGTTTACTATCATTGCTTCTACTCAGTTGCTAAGTTAATCAGGATCCTATCGGCTTTTAATCTTTTTGGATATTTTTGGTAAAGGACCTTGTCCTTTTGTATCAAGATGGAATCATAGTTCAGTGTCAATTTGTTGCAGTAGTCCATTACCAAATAAATAAATAAAGGACTTTGAATCGGTTAATTAAGGACATTGGTCAGGGGCAAAACATCATTTATTTCAGAACATAGGGTCTAGGGAGTAATACATTATCGATTTGCACAGAAAGTCACGTGCAATCGATCTTATGTCCGATTTTCTGTATCCACTTGTGTCCCTCACGATAATGAAATAAAAACTCCAACCACCCAACTACCCACAATTTTGTATAGTTCCAATGTCACACTGGTGGTACACGTTGTCCACAATAACAGCGGAAGATCCAGCCCCAAAGTCACTGTAGTCCGACTAATGTGTATCATTTGGGTTGGAAAGTGTGAAGTGACTTAGTTTAGGTAGGATGGCGCGAGAGGAGGCATAGTTCAGGGACAAAAGTTTGATTTTTCCTTGTAGTTATTAGGTCTATGCCGATTTTGCCGTGTCATTTGTTTTACATACAAGTCCTCTCTCAGAACAATAATGGAAAATTCATGTTCATACATGCTTTATCTGTAATGCAGGAGTTATTACAAGTGCACTAACGCAGGATGTCCAGTGAGGAAACACGTGGAGAGGGCTTCACATGACCCAAAAGCTGTCATAACTACTTACGAGGGCAAACATAACCATGACGTCCCGACTGCCAAGAACAGCAGTCGTGAATTTGCAGTCAATGCACCATACAGCGGAATTTCAAAGATCAGGCCCGAGGAGAATAACGGCTCTATAAGCCTTGATCTCGGTGTTGGAATTGGCCATGGTGTTGAGAATGGAAATAACGAGAACATGCATTTGGATGGTGGAGCAGCACGAAACCAAACTGTCCTGCACAACTCGGGCATGATGTTAGTTCAAGCATCCCAAGCCCCCGCGTGTTATAGCACTGTAAATGGTGGGGGGTTGAATTTGTATGGGAATAGAGAAAATCGCGCTGAAGGTCATAGCTTTCAGGCTCCACCTTTACACCCTTCCAATCAATGTCCACAAACCCTTGGAAGAATACTTATGGGACCTTGAAATTGTAACGAAGTATAGAAATAAATTTCGAGTTTTAGTTGTTTCTCTATTTATTTATCTTGGTAAAACGAATGGGTTTTTCCTTGCGGTAACGTTGGAATTCCCTGCATCAGTTGATGCTTGCTTTGTAGCTTGTATGATGTCTTTGAGTTGTTGCTAAGGAATGGTTATCTCGCCAATGTGTGGTCATGACTCATGATTACCTTGGGGGGGGGGGGGGGTTTAACGGTTTGAAATCCAAATAGATGATTAGTCTATTTGACATATGGGCTCGCTTTGTGGTCAAAATCAACTGTGTTGGATGGTCATTAAAATTATATTATTATTATTATTAGTATTATTTGACATTATAATATTTGTGTAATGATATACAGTAGTATGAGTTTTCAAATTAATTTAATTTTGTATTAAAACTAATATTTTTATTATTTTGAGTTTCAAAGTTGAACTTTGGAATGATCGGAATATACTTAACATTGATGTAGAGGACTAAAAGATACGACCATACATTTTATATGTTTTTTACTTTATTTTATGAAAAAAGAAAAGACAGACTACTAATGTAACGACCCGGACCACTAATGGATCGAGATCTGGCCCGTTGGACCGGCGAGGTTACTCACAACGGGCCCACACATATTTCGTTGGTATGATATTGTCCGCTTCCCAGTTGGTCACCCATCCTAAAATTGCTTCAAAGCAAGCACGCTTAACTCTAGAGTTCTTATGGATGAATTCCCGAAAAGAAAGATGCACTTTGTTAATATGAGTAGCGTTTTCGATCCCTTTAAGTTCTTTGGACTTGACTTGAAACTTTGGGGCGTTATAACTAAGATTTCACCACTTGTCACCTGACTGTTGGCTGGTGCTAAATTATTTAGGCTCTGTTCTGAACTGAATGGAACTGAACTGAACTGAATTATAGTATAAAATATAACTAAACAGAACTGAATTGAACTGAATGAGTTTGCAGACGAATATATCAGAGCCTTACTCATCAATTAGTGGCCAAATTAGTGAGTGATTACACTATGAATGATCGTAGGATGGGCTCCAACGACCGGTCACTGAGTGACCACCCCCACAATTGGAGGTCTTATGTACCCTATGGGTTAAAAGATTTAATTGCAATTGACATTGATATATTGAGCGTTACGAATTTTTAAAAGACGGTTAGCCAACTTGTGTACATCACGGAACCAGTTGGACTCGGACAATTCAAGCCAAACCTAAGAATGGCCTTAGGCAGCTTGGCCAAGCTCGGGCACATTCATACCTATTGTTCCTTGAGGATGCAAGAGTATACTCCGTTCTCATTGAATAACCTGTTACTTTTTATGTTCCACTAAACGTATCTCACTTTTTTTCGACACTCTTTTTAAGAATATAAAAAGTATGAGAGGTATGAGAGATAAATGATAATGATTGAAAAAAATATGAGATATATATAATAAAGTAACAAGGATATTGATTAGTGGGTTCACCTTTTTAATTCTTTGGAATGAGTTTATAACTTTATATTAACGGGCAACCATATAAGAAAAGTGAGACACATTTAGCTGGACGGAGAGGGTATTTTAGATGTACAATTTGAAAAATATTTATTTATAAGAATATCATCTTTTATTAACTATTTGTCCAACTAAGTGTAAATTTGACCATATAACAGAATATTCCTTTATTTTTATTATTTTTAAAAATAATTTAATTATGAATGAGTCTATAGAGATACGGTCTCTAAATAATTTATTTAGTGACAGACCTAGATTATCAATACAATCCTCAATGTCATTAATCAAAACGCAATGTTATCAATATTGATGTTACTTCGTATTAAAAATAACTCATTGATTAACAACATGATAAATTTTTTAATTAATAACATGAATAATTTTATTAAATTTGATCCGTAATATAAGTTATTTAGCGACCGTTTATCGGTATATTTTATTATTCCGATGTTGGAGAATAAATAAAAGTAGAGAAAAGAATTCTGAAAATTGGCCCTACAAGTTGTCCAAAAGCCTAAAGGTAGGCAAGGTTCTTGCTCTCACTCATCACTCACCTTCCGGTATTCCTCTGCCGCATCTTTCTTTGTCTTCCTCTTTTCTTACCAAAACTTCACAGTTAACACACACACTCGCTACTTGATCTCGTTAAAACTTAAACCCTTGCTATTTTTCTTCTTTTTTCACAAAAGATAGATGGCACAAATGGTGAAGCCAGTGAAGAAATCAGTGCTACTATTCTACTGCGTTGAGGCTGAGGACCTCGCTCGTAAGGTCGCTGCCCAATCTGACCTAATTCAGCTCCAATCCATTAACTGGAGGTATACGTAACATATTTACCCCAACTTAAATAGCAAGAATGGATTTTTATTGGTCCTGCTCTTCTTTTTCTTTCCGCCTTTGTATAGTGGGTTAATTTTGTACTTGCCGTATGTCTCCTATCCAAAATAGGTTCTTGACAAACTATGAAATGTAATTGCTCTGCTCATATTTTTTAAAGCTTTTTTTCTTGGAGAATAATTGTGTTAGACAGACAGTCTAATTGGTGCAAGTTAATGGTGTGATTTTTTATAACATCTAAGCGAAGGTTGTTCGGCAGATTAGGGAATGCTACCGGCAGTTTGATGTGTCTGTATAACCGTTAGCCCGTCCAACACAAGTTTTTGTGTTCTTCTTGTAAATGAGAATCAAAGATTGTGTCTTTAATATTTCTTGTGAACTACCATAACGAAAAGATAACTTTTCTCTGAATGTGTTCTCTACTTGGAGAAATGAATTTTGTGCTAGATAGTTACAGGCCTAGGTATAGTCCGGGTGCTAATAAAATGTGTAGAGGAGGCTAGTTATTTCATTTTTTTTTGGTGACCCATGTTACATTCTTTATGAATTTGTCTTTGTCGACCATGCTTATTGACCTTTATTCTAATACTCAGAGAATTTCTGTTTGTAAAATGGTGGCAATGATTATTTCATTAAGTTTTCTTTTGGCTAACTGTGTTTATTCTACCATATGTATATGTAGGAGTTTTGATGATGGGTTTCCAAACCTTTTCATCAAGAATGCACACGATATTCGAGGCCAGCATGTGGCATTTCTAGCGTCTTTCAGCTCAACTGATGTCATTTTCGAACAGCTTTCTGTCATCTATGCGCTTCCCATGCTGTTCGCTGCATCTTTCACTGTGGTGTTGCCTTTTTTCCCGACTGGTTCCTTCGAACGAGTAGAAGAGGAAGGTGATGTTGCCACTGCCTTCACTTTGGCTAGAATGCTGTCAAACACTCCTATTTCAAGGGGTGGTCCCACCAGTTTAGTTATCTACGACATACACGCCTTGCAGGTTGACTATTTTTACATTCATTGGTTTTTGACAAATACATACCCTCTACTTGATATTTTCTTTTGATCTCAAGCATCCTTGTATGCTAAATGGGAATCAGCAACTAGGTTTTCACGATACATTCTTGGCATATATACAGCTAAATATGTACTTCTTTGGCTGTGTTTATTAGCTCAGAATACCAGAGATCTGCATTCTTCTATAACCCTACAAATCTATGGCAATCTTAACATTCTTTAATTCACATTTTTGTTTTCTAAACCATTTACATGTTTTATAACTGCATTAGATGCAAAAAAAGTATTCATTGAGGAATACTGCACCCTTTTCATTTTGCTTAACTAAAGATCAAGAAAATGAGTAGGGAACATGTTCAGTTTCATAACTATTCGTTCCTATTATTGACTAATGGAATTAATGGAGAAATTGAGACACTTACAAAGTATGTTTTTGGTGGAGGAATTCAGGCTTCAATGCCCTACCCTGACCAAACACACTCACAGCCAACACAAAACGTACTTCTTCAGTAAATACTTTTGACGTCTAAAAATGTTATTTGCAATTAAAGAGTGCACAATGCAAAACATAAGATAATTATGCGCACGTATTACACACATTTCATCTCATTGTCACAAATTTTTATTAGCCATGAATTTCAATAGAGCGAATGGACGGAAGGTGGATGTATGTGGCTTTGGTCATCCCACGTTGTTCAAAATATTAGATTTCTTTGTGGTCATATTATTCGTCTTTGCTATATCTGTAACTTAGATCTCTTGATGCTGAAACTAGTGGCTGTGATTTGTATCCATGCACTTTGATGTCCTGTCGTAGAACATGATACCCACATTGATTAGTAACATTATTTGTTTACTTCAAACCTGATAAAATGTTGAAATGCACTTCATAATTTTTCTCTTCAAGAATTCCAAATTCCCGGCATATTCTGGTCCAATACGTTGTTTTCCTGCAGATATTTCTCTTTTTAACCAAACAATTACTAGTACACTTGGTGTGATTCCTCATACAAGAGTCAAAATAGGGATACCTGGACATAGTATCCCACAGGCTTCTTAAGAATTCAAATCCAGAAAACGAGTGCATAGCTTGTAGCTCTGTTGTATCAATTATCATTTCAACCATTGACTTCTCCCATAATGATATCTATGCTACCTAGTATTGTTATGATATCAGCTAATTTCATTGCAAGGAAGGAACCAAATCATCTGCATAAAGAGTTGTCAGACCATTCTATCAAGTATACTGAAGTTTTTACCACTTTTCCCCGTGTATTCCATAGAAGATGTGTCACTGGAGGTCATCCAAGTATATTATCCATACTCTCAGTTCAGTCAAATATGGAACTAACATTTAATCTTTGTTAATGTTTCTCTCGTCTTTGGTGTATTTTCAATTCATTGTTTTTTATTAATTCACAAGTTATCTTCCCAAGCATTGATTGACTTGTCATGTTATTTTCAATCTGGTCTTGTGCAGGAAAGGTTTTATTTCAGTGACACCGTTTTGCCTCTGTTTGAGACTGGAATCCCACTTCTGAAGCAGCGACTCTCCCAACTTCCAGAATCGGATAAGGTCAGTTGGATTTTCTGGTAGATATCTCTTTCTGAAAGGGTGCTAGTGCTTTTTTCTAGCATAAGGTAAGTGTGGTTTATAGAATGAATTTTAATTGTCTTTTTTTCCCTGGCAGATAGTTGTTGCTTTTCCAGATGATGGAGCTTGGAAACGATTCCACAAATTATTGGATCATTTCCCCATGGTTAGTCCATATTAAAATAACTTCCTAACAATTTCACCTGTTAAAATACTATTATCCTCCGTGTCATTTTAACTCCTGCACTTGTGGACCTAGGTCATCTGCAACAAGGTCCGTGAAGGTGACAAAAGAATAGTTAGGATAAAGGAGGGTGAACCTGCAGGTTGTCATGTTGTCATTGTTGATGACCTGGTACAGTCTGGTGGCACGTTAATTGAATGTCAGGTGCACCCCGTCTTCTTGCTTTAATGTTTATTATCTACTCTTTGGAAGTATGAGATAGCTAAACGTTCAGCAAAAATAAAATCTTTTAAGGTATAGATTTAGGTGTTCTTGCATCTAAGGTTGTAGAGGTTTTGGTGTTTCAATTTCCTTTTTAGAAATGTGAATTTTGGTATTACTCGCAAATTTACTAACCCCATTTTCAAACGACTGATTTACTCTACAAATGAACTCTGTTTCTAAAGCCGTCCTCATTGGAATCATTATTATATACCTGAAATCTGATCTCCAATTGATTATGGTCCTTTCATCTGTAGATCTTGCTTTTCTGTGTATAAAAAGAAGAGCTTTTGTACATGGTTTGTTTTGTTTGTAAACATGCATAAAATTCACGCCTTCACGGGTTGCCTATATCATGACTGAAAATATGACTTTCAATCCATTTTGTTGCGCTCAGAAAGTTTTGGCAGCTCATGGAGCAGCTAAGGTAAGTGCATATGTGACCCACGGTGTGTTCCCCAAGAAGTCATGGCAGCGATTTGTTCACAGGAGTGAAGGTAATGAATATCTGCTTTCACTTACCCATGGCTCATAACTGTTTTGTCTTTCACTTTCTCATAGTCATTGATTTTGTAGATCCATTGGAAAAGGCATTCGCCAACTTTTGGATCACGGATTCATGCCCCAATACTGTGAAAGCCATAAAAAACCAACCCCCTTTTGAAGTGCTGAGTCTTGCAAGCTCTATATCCGATGCCCTCCAAATATGATACGTGTCAGTCGAATTTGAAGATGAAGTTGAAAATTGATTGTCATTCTTGGATGAAGATTTATTTTGGTAGTATTAGTATTTGAAACATGGAGTGTACCCATGCCACATGCAAGATTACTGCTTGCATTCTGTAATGCTTTGTGGCCTTTCTCTTGTCTCCACAATGTCCTGGGAGAATAATTTGGCATGGTCCATCTCACTAATGCAGAACTCCATCTTTAAATCATGCTGCTGGAAATATTTTTGGTTGGTTTATTTACATGCAAATCATTCATTTTTCCTTCTGATTTTCAAAGCTTCCTATGGTTGGAACCAATTGAATTAGCCTGCCAAGGGTTTCCAATAAGCAATGTTATGCTACAGCTACTGCACAAGTTTTATGACGAACCAGTATTGACTATGCACAAATTGAATTCGCTCAGGTCAAGCAAATGGTCACACAATGGTAAAACTGTACAGTAACACATACCAGAATAAGATATGAAAGCTAGTATACACAACTCTGACGCTCTTGACCACCTTAACTCTTGCAAGTCCTATTCTCATAATCGCCTTAATTCTTGCTAGTCGTGCTATTACGACTCTGGAATCAAGCCATCCAAATAACATGAAAGAATTCTAGGGACAGCAGAAGTTCTATAAACTTGGAAGCAAAAAAGGAAATTTCAGCTACAGGCCAAGCTAATGGGAATATACAATGATATTAATGTTATGCTGTCATGTCACAAAAAACATGGTTACATTAGGACAAGACCACAGGACCAGTAGAAACAAGTCGACTGGTTTAATGCTAATAATGCCTAGCATACATTTCTGAGACGGTATCTCCATCTAAACAAATTTCCCAACATTAGCCTGCTCCACAGTCTACTGTACATTTACCAGGCTTGAAGGAATTTCAAACATTCGATGCAATACAGGAAAATGAGCACCGATGGATGGATGGATGGATGGATGAGCCAACATGTATACACAGTTACACACCACAGAAGTCCTGCTCCATTCCACTCGTTAAAATTCAGTAGCCGTTACACATCATGACGCCAAAAGCTTGCCACTGCTTCCTTAAACATGGACAAAAAAATATTCCACATCCAAGAAGCATGAGTCGATAAAACAGGGACACCATCAAGAAGAAAGGTAAGTACAATTTCCACAATCCGGTTAACATATCTTATGTACGCAAAAGCATATAAAGTGAAAGCTTATTGCCCCCACCAACTTCCTTGCCAGGGGGGCTATCTGAGGAGCAGGTTCTCATCTGGATCATCCGTAGGGCTGTCCAGAGAATCTCCTGCATAAGACCCATCAGGCTGGCGGATAAAGATATTCAGATTGCCCGTCGGTATAGGTTCCTGAGTAGTAGCAGGAAATTATAAAATATTAGTGGCTCAACAACACTTGCAGTCTGGGAGAATTTGAAAATTCCAACTAAAAGTGGTGAAATTCTTGGGAAAAAACTCATTTTTTTTCTGAACATGGTCCACCCCAAGTGTTTGGCACACTCCCCTAATTCACACATAGTATGGATTGGTATTTCCTAATGTTCAGAAAAAACTGGTCTGTCATAAGACTTGCTCGAACTGTGTTAGTTAAATTACAAGAAAAATCTACAGAATAGTCCATAACTAATCGTATTGCGAGTGATAGTAGCAACATGAAAATGATAGTTCATTTAGTATGAATATTAACTTTTAACATACCAGATCGCCAGTCCCTTGGCCATCAGAATGAAAGAGAATTGGCCGGCATGACTTGTCTTCATTTATTAAACTTGAGTTTTGGAAATGAGAGACAAGAGCAGTCTTTCCCTGGATTCTGGCGTAGGCTAATGAAGCAACTTTCTCACTATTGAACTTTTCCCATTTCATCCCATTAAATGCCTGAAAAGATGTAAATCACTTATAGAGCTGGAGACACAATCTACAATTGTCTCGTCGTTTGTGTGGTCATAAAGAGACGCCTACGCTTAAATGAGATCAAGAAGACAGCACACAAACCTCATAGAAGGAGATGATGTGTGATGGAGACACCATATTGATGAAGGCATACCCGACGTTGCACTTATTCTGTATCAAAATTTAACAAATATTCGGTTTCATTATTCTTCAAAAAATTTGAAAAAGGAAATAGGTCCAATCCAATCAAACACCAAGTTACCTTAAAATCTATTGGCAAATAGAGAAAATCATATGCACCCTTGTGAGTTTCATCAATAGCTGCCAATAGCATCTTTGAAGTGTACCTTCACAGACAAAAAAAAAAAAAAAAAGAATAAGAAACGCCAATTCAAAAGTGCAAAATTTAACACAGTGAACACTGTAATTATTGGATCTTACTTGTTTGGTATGTTCTTAATCATCAAAGTGGTCCTGCTATCGTCACCATTAATAATCTTTTCCAAATCAAGTTGATACTGCTTCTTGTTATCAACCTGGTGGTTTCCATTTTCAGCAGGTTTTCTACTCCGACCACGGTCAAAGATGACATCATTGTTAATTGCTCCCAGGCCCCCAAGTGAACCATTACCAAAATACACTGGTCCATTCCTTGGCATTGAAACCATCCTTGAACTAGGCGAACCACTCTCGGAAAAATTTCCAGCATAAGGAACTCCCATGTTCATAGCCCCATGGGAACCAAAATCGAGAACAAGATTCCCATTGTTGCGACTGAAATTTGCAGCTCCAATAGATCCGCGATTTATATAGGATGTTTCAGGTGAGTCGGGGAAAAAACCAAATTGCTTTTCCAATTGAATACCAGATGGAGCAGACCCCACATGGTGATTTGTGAATGGAAAACCAATCCCCTGGCCTGTGGGCCGATATGGCCGCCCGTTAAATGAAGATGACCAAGCAGATGAATTGCTATGTTCAGAGTGAGTAGTAGGACTTCCCCACAGAAATTGAGGAACAGTAAGTGTCCCGACACTAGATGGCTTGGAATCACCAAACGGAGAGATGGGCCCAGGGCTTGAACTTACCTTCATATCAGGAACAGAAAAATGATGTTGATAACTTAACGGGTTCCGATGGCCACCAATGGGTGCAACTTTCGGAGGATTTGAGACATGAGCTTGAAGAATAGACGCTAAACCAGACAGGTGATTGCTTCCCACTGGGCTGAGGCTTCCCATGGTAGGTGATTGACTATAACCATGCAATCCATGCAATAAGTTGCGCTCAACTGGACTGCCAATATTAGGCCAGCTACCTGCAAACAATATATTACTGTTTATTCCACAGGTAAACTACAAGGCTAAAAGCACAAATACATGGCAGAATCCAGGGATCCATTGAACATGCCTGGTGGAGAGTTGCCTATGGGTGAACCAAGCTGTTGCCTGAAAGTTCGACCCTCGTCTTGCTCCTGATCTTGAGTAAGCTGCTGCATCAAACTGTGCAGACAATAAAGGCCACATGTGATCATCCAAATTAACATCAGAATGATTTCAGAACAATGTATAGACAAAGATCACCATAAAATCCCCTTCTAAATGAAATAATTTGAACACCAATCCACATGACCAGAAACAATGATGGTGCATTAGACACGAGACTTCTGTGAGAACAAGCAAAGCAAACCAACCAAACTTCATCTTTACTCGCAAAATTACTGCAGGTCTAGAAAAATAAATCAAAGACCAATGCTTTCAGAAGCTCATCCATGTTTAATTTTTAGGCCAACAGAAAGAAAAGAAGAGAAAATGATAAAGAAAAAGAAAGATTTGATTTTTCTCTCCAATAATTTATATTCTTCATGCAATCAACATGCTTCTCCCACCTTTTTAACATAAAATTATTTATTATTACTTCATAATAATTGCTAATCATACTCGCACCGTAATTGACATTGAAAAAATCTCAGTCAAAGAAATCAATTACATCAGAATTGAAGTCCAAAAATCTATCTAAATGTCCAAGATAAATATTCCAACTACTAGAGTATGGCACTAGTGGTAGCAAGACTTCTAGCAGAGCTATATGTAATCTGATACCTAAGCAATCCAAGTGCTTTTTGGAACTTCATCCCTTTAAAAAAAAAAGGATTTGAACTTTCTCTCCATTCCTTTATATTCGTCATGCAATCAACATACTTTTACCATTTCAACATCCAATTTATTATTTATAATAAATGAAGTTCAAGGATCTATTTTAAAAAATTAAGGAAAATCTTGATTCCCAACCCTCATTAATGCAACAAGCCAGCAATATAAAAGGAAGTAATCATCCCCACTTACCTTAATAATGAAAAAGATACGACAATATGATAAGATAGACAGAAAGATGGTTTATTCCAAGTCAAAATTACAGTGTGGTGTCCATTTTAAGAGGGGTAAAAATGAGCGAATAAATGACAAAATAGCTAGATCGTCATTTACGTTGCAAAAGTTAAGTTTCATTTACTTTGAACAAATTATAGGAGGGAGTAATAGTTAGTAATCATACTCTAACTGTAATAAACATTCCAGAATCTTAAGTCAAAGAAAACAGTCAAATGGCAATTTAAAGACCAGAAATTGTTCTGAATGTCAAAGATGAACATTCCAAATATGTTACTATGGAGTATCGCAAAGTAAATGGTAGAAATACTTCTATGAGATATCCACAATTTGATACTTTCCTAACCAACACTGCTTGTATAACAGAAAAAAACAAATAGTTAAGTTGCAACGATACAGAAAGGCTACCTCAGAGCCATTAGTGAAATTTTTACAAATACAAATGGACACCCTATTGCTCGTACAAAGTGGATGCAGGCAGAAGGAGAATAACAAGATACTAAAATGAAATCAATATGTTACTATAACTAAAGGGCTAAATATGGCTTTACCTCCGGCGTGCTCCACCGGGCCTGCTAGGTTCTAGCTTTATGCGCTTCCCAGCTATATCACATCTATTCAAGGCTTTGAGAGCTGCCTCCGCAGCTCGAACATCATAATACTCAATAAACTTATGGTGTCGTTTGTGAGGAGTTTCCCTGATCTAAATGCAATGCAAACACAAACACAAACAATGCAGATCAACTCCTAAGAACGTGACAAAATACATAACAAAGAAATCAGAATTATTACATGATATTGAATTTATACCTCCTTAACTTCACCATAATTTCCAAATATTTGGCGCAGTTCATCATTCGTTACAGAAGCATCCAAATTGAAAACAACTAGAGTTCCTTGGTTAATATCCTTTTCTGATGGATTATCCTGCATGCAATGGAAACTTATTTTTTTGGAAACCATCTACCCACCTAGATAACACTGCGAAAAAAGGAAGGACAGCAGTATCAGACCTTCGGAATCGAAAAATGAATATCGAGCTTTCTTCTTCTTAAGGGCTTGTTTTGCAGTCCCCTCATTGCAGTTCGAGCAGCTCTGATATCATAGTAGGATATCATGACAAATCCTCTCTGCTTACATGCTGTATAAAGAGTTCTGATATCTCCATATTGCTGTTAGGTGGAAAATGAAAGGTAGCGCATTATTGAACAAACCAGGGTGCATCATCCACAGAAAAAGAAATAGGAAATCACATCTGGAATAGAGTTAAAGTAGCCGACAATACCTCAAAGAGTGACCTAAGTTCAGAGTCCTCAACGTTGCTGTTGATATTCCTCACAAAAAGTGTCCTCGAAGGATGCTCCCCATATGGGTGTTCACCCGTAACAGTTCCAAGACCATTGGCCAGGCCATATTGATTTAAGCTGCCCCCATTGATGCCATCTGCCATGTTTAACCTTGATAAACCATTGACAAGATTTGCTTGACTTTCAGATTCTATTTCCAGTCCCCCTCCACTTCCAAAAAGATCGTCATCCAGGTCCTCCACTTTAGTCGGCAATCCATTAAAATCAAAGTCGTCCATAACACCAGCAAGTAGTTCATCTTCGTCACCAGGAAGAAAATTTCCCACCATATTTGGCTCGCTATCTTCCCCTGGATACTTCACTTTATCTTCTAGGACCACCTTATTTTGGCTAGCTAAACCGTATTCATGTGGTTGACCTTCAGGGTCGGTTTCATTAAACTTAACTGCAAATAGAAAGAAGCCATCGCAATATATTATTCAGTTGTTCGCAAGTTGCGAAGAAATAGTAGGCAGGCTCAAAAAAATTGCGCTCACAAGTCTCATGGGTAAAGACAGGCAATGAGGTGGAAAACAAGCTAGCATCACTAGAAGCATGGTGCGTATTGCTTGTTCCAGGAAACCCCCATGCAGCTTTTTCATTCCCCACAGTGCCCATAAATGAAATTTTAGAAAGACCTACAAAGAAGATTAACAATTAAGATTCAGGAGATGAGAGAATCTATAACTTATATGAACACATCAAAGAGTATGCATCAATGATTGAGTGACACGTTAACAAGGACCAAGAACAAATCAAGCTCTCCAGACTAACCAGAAACAGTATATTTTGGCGATTGATCCATTGATGTTACTACCTGCAACAAACAACGATTGGCAATTCTCTTCAGTTAAGACAGCGCTAGAAAAGGGGCCAACCCCCGATGAGTGAAGCACCATTTAAAAGATACCTAACCATATCAATCTGATAACACACACTGGAACCGACATATACGACAAACGCCTGGAACCGTCATATACGACAAACATTAATGACCAAACCAAGTTCAACATGCTTTACTAACCAGATAATTCAGGTCAGCACGACAAAGATACTATAATCACAATTTCGACCTTCAAACTAAAAAGCAAGTAGTCTTTTTAAGACAAGACAGCAAAGTGAAGCTATATAAGAGCATAATATAATTACCGATTTCCACAGTATCCGAAAAGAAACAAGAATCTATCTTTAACCTAAACGAGAAAGCACACGAAGATGAGTATGCAAAAAAGAAATTCAACCAAAGCTTGCTCAATTAACACACAATGAACTTGAATCAGGAGTTGGTGAATTACTACATATACCAAGATAGAGAATCTTTTTGGGTGCAATTTGGTTTTGGTCAACCCAAGCAAAAACACCCAACAATAGTACTTTCATATAAGGAGCAGCAAGCAACTAGTAATTTACCCAAAAAAAGCAAACCATTGAAATTAATCATACATGGTGCTAGTAAAAAATCAGAAATTGATTAACAGGGCAAGCAAGAAAAGAACGTATCACCTAAATAAATCACACAAGCAAAAGTGAGAAAAAAGAGGTGGGTTATAGTCGGAATGAAACAAAAGACACCTCTTACTCTTAGGAAGTGAATAGCAAAAACCCAAAAAAGAATAACCTCATGAGAGAGATGAAGGAGACTGATAACTGCCGAAAAAGAAGATGTAAGAGAGAGAAATAGAGTAGTGGGGCTGGGCTGTGAATAAAAAGATAACCTTTTTGTGAAAAACAAAAGAAATAAATAAGAGAAAAACTCTGAAAACCTGATTGGGTTAAATTGAAAAGAGACCTGAAGCAAAGAAAGAAAGGAGAGATGATGATCAAATAGAACTCAAATACTTGACAAGACAAGAATTGAACAAGACAAATACTAGTACTTCTAATAAATAGGCAAGAAGAAGAAGAAGAGGAAGTTTAGTTTCGTACAAGCACAATATAGTTTTCTTCTACTCTACCACTACCTCCACTGTCACCGGAATACCACAAGATATCACTGTCTCATTTCATTTCATTTCATTTCAATTCAATTCATTTTCTTTAGAGAGAGAGAGAGATTATAGTATAAATAATACTAGCAGTGCAAAAAAAGGAGAATATTTAATGAGTGAATAAGCATTTAGATAGAGAGAGATAGAAGAGTGGAAAATGGTCCAACCGATACCAAAGTGGAGGATGATTGGAGGGAAACAAGTATACGACAATTTTTTTTTCCTTCTGCTATAATTATTTATTCATCTACTATAAATGAAAATAAATCAATTCAATTCTAATTGCAAATTTGCAAAACTGCAGTTGAAATTGAATATTCTGCCAGATCTTTTCTTGCTGCGCTACTAAATTTGCTCAGGTCAGAAAATGATTGCCATTTTGCTTCCAACAGGTGACCTGCGTATTTGGGTTTGGAAAGTAAGCTTCAGAATATCCTTTTCCGAACCTTTTCCCTTTCTTCTCTGCTTCTTATTATAAACAACTACTCAGTCTACTCAGACACGTATCTCTAGTTTTTATACTCTTTCTTTCATATGCTGTTATAGCCTATAGTATAATACATCATGATTGGGTCACTGGAGACCACAATATATTGATGTACACTATTTATGTGTGCGTATAGTTGTAGGAATATGGTAGGTATCTGCGGGTATGAAAGTAATGAAGAACAAAACAGGGTCGAGAATAGTCGATAGTTTAACTATCTCTCCTTAGACTTTATTGCCCCGCTACGGTGCACACGAGTTGCTTGCAACAGTATCACAGGATAAAACCTCTCTTAAATGGCTAGGTTGCACTCCGATATCCAAATCTGACGAACCTTAATTTGAGTGTGTAAGGATGCACAAAAGAGCAGGAGGAAAGAAACAAGTATGGAATGTGTTGTGTGTTCTTGTGAAGAACTTCTCCACATATTTATACTTATTTGATGATCTTTCCCAAGAGTTATATCCTTCTAATAAAGGTATTAACTCTCAATTCAATAGACACAAGTTGAAAGGGTCACAATTTTTCAACTTAAGGAAGTGTCTATTCATGAAAAGACCAGGAAAAATTCGAATTTTCGGAGGAAATCGCGCATGTTCAGGCAACAACAGGGCTCACCGCGGTCGGCATTGAAGAGGAAATCATGATCGGCATTGGATGAAATGTCATCGATGCCGATGATGAGCTCCCAGCTTTCCTCCTGAATTCGATTTTTCTCATTTCTTTTCGATCACTTTGCTCTTAAACCCGAATTTTAGCACATAGGTTACAAATCATCATGTTTAAGATGACTTAACTCATTCATGTATTGATCAAACACACTAAAAGCATTAATCACCCTTTCACCACTTGGCGATTTTAGTGACTTAATACACAAAGTGCAATTTGTTTTAACAACGAGAAACACGCTTACACGAAATGCTTGTTTCCGACGTGTTGGGGCCCCATCGACCAATTCATCGAATGAATTGAAAACTCAATCATTCACTAAAATTCCAACAATCCCCACATGAAAGGGAATTGATGCACATGCACCTTACCGGCGGATTATAATAGCATCAGGATAGATAGCTTTCGGCTTTGAATCTTCCCTAGTGGAATACTTTCGGATATACTTGCCACGCGGTGGACGTGATGCCTTGAACCGGTCGGTGTTTGATGTGTACTCAGAGATTTTGATTTCGTTGTAGAGCCTGTAATCTCTAAATACAATCAAAATATTCAATTTATAATTGTCAGAAGCTCACTAACACATAGTTTATAGCATTAAGTTAACTCGAGATGTCATTCTCTCGGGAATAACGCTCGATTGAAATAGAATATTAAATGGTTGATTTTCAATATAAAGTAAATAACAGATTTTTGGTATTTTTGAATAAGTAAAATAAACACGTAAGCAGGAAAGTAATTATAAAGAGAATTGACGAATTAAGAACTTATAGAGAAAAACATGTAAGCGTTAACCTTCACTTTGATAAACGGTCTATATCAGGAATAACATATAGCGATAGTTACGGTTGAAGAGTCACACATCTCACATATCTTACACCAAGGCGCAGCTAGTAAAGATACCCCGTGTAGACTATCGTCTAGCTCAAAGCTGTCACCGGTGGCTATGTTGGTCCAGATAACGGCAAAGTAAAAGACTGGGGGGGGGGGGGGGTGAATAGTCTTTTAAAAATTTTGTCGATAAACACACTTCTCGAAACACAGGGTTTCGATACTTAAATTCGAGCGGAAGACTTTAAGATAGGTAAGTGCGAAACAATAAGTAAGTGTGTGTGCTTTCTTTGAAATGTAAATACTGAAGGTAAATAACACAGCAAGTATAGTGGTATCCGGAGGTGGCGTAATCCTCCAACTAATCCACTTGGTCTTTTGAGACCTAGAATTCACTAGAAACAGATAATTGAGTTCACCTTACAATAATCCTATTCTAAGATTCCTAAACAAATGGTTCCCAACCAAATGTTCCCCGAGTTATTCCCACTCCTAGAGCTAAGTACTTCCTCTACTCGGATAACCTTGAGCTATTCCCCGATTTCCCAAATCAAGTACTTCCTCTACTCCACGCCTTGATGGTGTTGGTTATAAGGTTTGTCGAGAGGCTTCTCGTATAACTTTTCGATTATGTTTTCAGAGAGCCTAATAGAACAAGACTACTTAATACACTTGTTCGTGGATGACGATGCTCTTCTTGACCCAAGTAATTGGTGTCCGCTCGGAGAATGAGCTTGAGAAAGGGTATCGATAGTTCAACTCTTTCACGAATAACAATCTCTTGTTAAGGTTCAGACAACTTAGAACTACTAGTGATTCTTCAAGCAATAGAAAGCTTTCGTAAAGGCGTTAGAGTGCTTGAGAGAATACTTTGCTTGATGGTAAGTTTGCAAGATAGAGCGTTCTAAGGTATGTTCTTCAAGCATCTAAGTGTGTGATATATATAGATAAATTTGAGAGGCGTTTGAATTGTATCCGTTGTGCTCTCTAACAAATTATATCCGTTTATATCTTGAACTATGTACTCAGAAGTCACTATCTCATTTTTCGAGAGGATCGCTTTTAGCGAGATTTACGATGCATTTAATGCATAGTACTGTTCATTGTCCTTTAGTCTCAACGGATACATGAGCCTTTCTGATGACTTGCATGCTCCATACTCATGATGTCATATGTCCAGAATCATATCCCGAAAATAAGTTAATATACTTAAGAAAGGATTAAGGACATAGTCTTTCTGAGTTAGACTAAACCTTTGTGTCTTCATAAACCTTGTGCAATCTTCAGTCTTTTAATCTTCAGAAAAGCTCCATTGCTAGGATTGATCTTCATGGTCTTCTTGAGATAAAAATTACACTCAGAGACCTATAATCCTAATACAAGATTTACTAGATTAATCATACTCAGTGATTTCCTCTTTTACAATGTTCAAGTGAACCAAAAGTACTTAATCACCTTTCTGGCTAAGATAAAAACATGTGATGAGTGATCAAAATACTAACAAATATTCCTAACAAATTTCCCCCTTTTTGATCAGTCATCCATGACTATCTTTCAAGTCCTGTTACAAAATTGTAATCCTGGAAGAGAAAACAATCCACCACTTAATCATTTCAAATGATATTCAATTTTAGTTGAATTAAGTGCAGAAAGTAAACATCAACCAAATCACAAGAAGTGATCTTTGCTGATAAGTTGTCATCTATTAAAATGTATCTGAGAGTATGATCTTCACATAGGTACAGTTTACAGAGTAAGATGCAACTTTTACAGATAGAGCATTTCAGAAACAATCAGCAAGATTACAAAAAGTAATAAAACATACTAGGTAAATTAGAACAAAGGAGAGTCCAAGCTCCAAGAGAGTATTCTAATGTTACTAGTCTTCAAGTCTTCAGAAACACAACTTGGGTTCAGATACCTCAAGTTCTTCAGCACCCTTTCTGGATCAGTTGACATGATCATCCACTTTTCTGCATTCTTGGACATAGTCATAAAGAATCCTTCTGACAGAGAGCTCTGTCTTTCTGGATAAGTCACATATTTCATGGTAACTCTTGCCAAGCTTGTGATTCTTTCGCAGAAAATGTTTGCCCAAAAGTACTTTCCCCAGACCCAGGCATGGTCTACTTGCAGCTGAGATAGGTTGAAATACTTGTATATTTCTTCCAGATAGTGTATATAATCTAGGTATTCATCCAATGTCATATAGAATGACTCATAGGTTGAAACACCTAGTTTGTTTTTCCTGCTATAGCTACCATCCAGTTTTCTTACCTTGTGTACATCATCAGGTTTTGGGTAAGGACAGGCAAAAGAAAGATCCATCTTTCTGGCTTCATTCCTCTTTTCTACTTCAAAGTTTAACCAGGCATGAAGGTGCTCAGGTTTTAGCAATTCTGGCTTGCCTTCTCTCCATTTCAGGATCTGGTTGAGGACGGAAGTTGGAAACTTATCATTGACAAGTAGATGTTGTAGTTCCAGAATCCAATACCCTCTCTTGTTCAGAATGCACCTATATGAAGATTCTTCATTACTGGTCTTCATATATTCAATATGGGCATCAGTTGGCCTTTCTTGATGTGTTTCATTGTTTATTCTGCCAAACTGGAAATCCCTTCTTACTTTTCTGTTTGGTGGCCTTCTGTCAGGAAATCCTTTAACCCTTTCTTCCTGCCTTGGGGCTGTGCTGGTGGATGTTCCTTGTATTGACTTGGTATTTCCAGAAGGAGTTCTGGCTGCTAAGGGCTTTGCTGCCAGAGGAGGTTGTGAAGTAATTGCTTGTCTCCTTTTCTTGTGAAGTGGATGTTCATCAGAATCATCCTCATCATCATTGTAGTCCAAAATTGGAGACTTGCAGCTTTCTTGGCCTCTTACTTCTCCTTCTTCCTTTTCTTCTTCTTCAGAAGTCTTCTTCTCTTCTGAGATTCTAAGGGACTTGGTTCCCCTAGTAACCATACTTCTCAGCCTTCTGGCTGGTTGATGTGGAACAACTTCTTCAGCAAGGGTGTCTCCATGGTGTCCTTAATGACAAGTGGACTTGAGGATGGAGGATTTGATTGTTTTCTTTTTCTTCCTCTGCCTTTCTGAGGCATCTCTTCTTCCCCCTTAGTCATGAATGACTGACTCATGATAGCATAAGCTTCAGAGAGAGTTTCAAAGTTTTTCTGGAGATTGTTGTGCACCCTGACTAATTCTTGAAGTTCTTTCTTCAGCTCGTTGTTCTGCCTAACCAGTTCCTGCTCCTTTCTGTTGAGCTCTTCAAGCGGCCTTAGGATGGCGTTGGCTTGCAGGACAGCATGGCTGGCTTCATTCAATGCTGCATTAGCATTGTTACAATCCTCATCCCTGACCAACCCTAGGTCTTTCTGAGAGAGAGCGATGCTGGTTGCTCTGTTGAGTAAAGCAGCAGCCAAAGGCTTCATCTCTTCTGGGACGGATTTTAGCACTTCTGTATCTTGGGCAACTAGTGTCTTTCTGAGTTCTAAAAAGACACTGTTCCTTGCACGGTGCTCTTCACTTCTTGAACTACTTGGTGCAGAGAATATATGAGGAGCAAGTAGGGCTCTTTTGTGCTGAGTGACAAGCCTCTCATCTTCTGCTTCAGTGATCAAGTTGTGGGTTTCAGCATCACTATCATAATCCTTTTCTTGGATTGTTTGTAGATTGACAATCTTCTTCTGCTTTGCATCAAGTGTGCTGGCCTTCTGAGAAGATGTAGAAGGTCTTTCTGATGCAGTCTCAGCATCATGCTCTTCATCATCATTATCATCCATTGCATCTATTTCAGCAGCTGTGACAACAATGGCATTCTTCAAATTTCTTTGCTCATCTAGGAGTGCCAATTCTTTGGCATTAGCTTCTTCGAGCTTTTTGATTTTGGCTTCCTTTTCATCAACAAGAGCTTGAGTCTCAATGTTGATTCTCTTCTCTTCTTCCAATACCTTTCTGAGTTGTTCAATCCTAAACTCAGCAGCTGAAATTTCTTCTAAGGCATCATTGTGTTCAGCTTATTGGGTATCTTGATGAGACTTGGGAGGTGATGATGATGAAGCTTTCTGAGCAATTGAGGGAGTAGCCTTTTCTCCACTCTCTTTGCTAGCTTTCTGAATCCCGCCTTGTCCAGGTTGGGGATCATCATTCTGATCATCATCATCACTCTTGTTCTTTGTTTCTTGGTTTGGATGCTCATAGGGAGGTTCTTGATAATCATTTTCGACCATCTCCTCGTCATCTTCTGAAACCAGGTTGATCACATTTGGGAATGTAATCATCCTCCCATTAACTTCTTCTTGTTCAGCAGGATAAGTAGTGAGCTTGCTGGGCAAGGCAGGACGGGTAACCATCTGCTCTTGGGTTTGAGCATCCGCAGACTTGAAATCTGCTATAAGTCTTTGTGCTACTTCATGAATGAAGTCTTCATGCATTAGAGTGGAAAATGAGTAGGACTCTGTAGGGAACAATGCATGGATATAATCCTCCAGATTTAGGGCAATTGCTCTCTTTTCTGGGACGTCGATTACTATGGCTACTTCAGAAAGGTCAGCCTTTCTGAGTTTCTGCCATTGTCTGAAGCACTTGAGATGTTTCTTTAAGGTGTGCTTCTGGAAGGCCTTGAGTAAATCAACTGGCACTAGACTTTGAGCCTGAAAGAAAGTGTTCAAGTTAGTTTTGTTCAAACCACTTGTGTTAGTATCTGTGTGCAGAAGTGAGCTTTCTGAGCATACCTGTGTAGAAACACTAGGCTCATCTGTTTGGATTTTTGCTTGCTTGGGCACAGAGGCCTCAGATACTTTGGTGTGAGGAGAAGTTTTATCCTCATCAACCTTTCTTTCTGCTTGAACCTGAGAGTTAAAATCAAAGATGTTTAGAGACTTTTAACAGAAAAAGATAGGTGAAAAAGTGCTTTCTGAGACTTCACTTACTTCCAAGTGAGGAAGCTCAGTAGCATGTTCCTCATAAACCTTGGGGGTTTCTGGCACCTTTTATGCAGATACTGCTTGTTCAGCAGTTTTAGTTTCTTTTGGAGGAGATGACACAACTGTTTCTCCATCCAATTGTTCTTCTGACTGAGCCTGTAAGAACAAACATAAGAGATTTTAATAGTGGGTTTTCCAGAGCATTCGTTGAAGAAGATCACATCGATTACTTACCTTCTCGTGAAGGCTCAAGAATGCTTCCTCAGAAAGCTTTTCAGCTTCTGGAATCTCTAGGTTTTGGGGTGTTGGTTCCACCACCACTACTTCCTCAGTTGGAGCCTAAGAAGAGGCATTAAGAAAATTAGAACATAAGAGCAATTTTAGTTAGTTATTTCTTATTCAGAGATAAATTTTACTACCTGTGGGACAGACTCTTCTTGATGTTCTGAGGTTGGAGGAACCTCTTCTTGATTCAAGGGGGTGGACAGGTTTTCTTCCCCCTGAAAGTGTGTCTCCAAGTTGGCCTGTAACAAATCTGACTTATGAGTAACAAGTTAACATACAATTATGTTGACATGTTAGAATCTGAACTATCTTTGTTACCTGAATAGAGTCAGGCTGATCATTGATCTCTTGAACTTGTGGTGATTCCACAGTCTCTCTGTGCTCTTTATTGATCTCCTCTGCAGTATCATTCTGAGTCTCCATCTCAGTTTGATCCCTTTCTGAGAGTTGAGCTTTCTCAGAAGGTTGAGGAACCTGTTCAAGAACAGGGTTTCCTTCAGCAATATTAAGTGCTGGCATTGTGAATGTGGAAGCAATGGCAACATCTTCCATCATTCTATCTTCCTCACCCAGGCCTTCTTCTTCCTGCTGGGCAGAGGGGCTCTTGTCTTTCTGAAGAGCTGAGCTTGAAGCTCCTCCATGGGTCTCATACTTGAACCTTTTGAGTACTTTTGCAAGTACTTCATCATCCTCAGAATCACTATTCTGTGTTGGTGCAGACCCATCTATGATATTTCTATCATCTCTGGAGAGTTCTGGAGCATTCTGGTTCAGGACTCTTGGGGCATTCTGGATTTGCCTTTCTGAGCGTCCAACATCTTCTGAGACTTTGTCTCCAGAAGGTTGTGCCTCTTGTATGATTAGGGACTTGGAGGCTCTTTTGCTATGAGTCCTCTTTCTCTTGGCAACTGGAGGTTTAGCTTTGGCTTGCTCAGAGACCTCCTCACCTTGTCATGCGCTTCTTCTTCTTACGCCTTTCGTATGCGTTCTCGTGAGAAGTTTCTCCTTTTCTTCAAAAGCGTGTCCGAAAAGGGAGTTGGTGATCGATTTCTGCCTCTCTAGAGTGAGTCCCATTGTTTCCAGAATGTAACAGATCGTGAGACCAAAGTGCATATTGGCCTTTGGCTCAGCAAGGCCATTGATGATTTTGGGCTCAAATTCCTCAATGTGTCCAAGAAATTTGTTGAAGGCGTACTTCCCCCAATTGAAGTGGGTTTCCTGTCCTTCATGCTTCTTGTTCAGAAGATGCATCATCATTCATCTCTCCATGCTTATCTGGTCTACTCCACCTTTGTTGCCATCAAAGCAACGGACCAGAATAAGAGCTAAAGTACTCCGAGAGTTTCGAGATGACTAGTTCTGATGGCCTTCAGAACAAAGTCTCCTGGGCAACCTTTTGCATTTTCTAACTGGATTGCTTCAAATAGCTCTTTGACGCCTTGAATCATGGAAGCGTCCTTGATGTTGATGTCTTCAAAAGTTCCTCGATTTTTCAATCGGAATATCTTGCAGAAAGTCTTGCAGTCTAGAACAATTTCTTGTCCTTGGACTTCAGTCTGCATGTATTTTTCTTCTTCATCATTCACAACTTTTGTGAAGATTTTGGAGTTGTTATAGAACTCCAGTACATCCAATGTGGATAGTCCACTGGGTGCAGCAGATAGAAGCTTGTAGATATGGGAATTCTTCAGCATTCCCAATATCAGTTTCCTTTCTGGTTTTGAAGATATAACTGCTGGTACAAATCTTTTTACTAGAAAGGCTCCCCAATTCATTTTGTGTTTAGGGTTCCAGTCCGATGGGGTGAATTTTCCCAGAAGGCGTTTATTCAACACCTTAAGTTCCTTTCCTCCTTGCTTTTCAGCAGGAGCAGAGGATGTTGTCTTAGGGTTCTTGGTGGTCATCTTCTTGGTTGCCATCTCTTATATAGAGTTTAGAGTGAGTATTTTTCTGATGAATATTGCACAATTAATCGAGATTAGTCTATCTTTTCAGAAGACTAAGCACAAGAAGTTGAGTTTTGCATAAGGGTTTTGCAGAAATCTTGAGAGATTTTGCTGTTTTGATGCAAGTTTGAAATTTCGGAATTGGTAAAAGTGTTTGTCTTTTGCCCAAATCCTATATATATAGCAGACAAAATGTACATAGATACAACATACATATAGCTGAATATGAATGCGTGTCTTTGCATCTGCATAGGCGTGGTACGTCCTTTGTACTTCATTAAATGCGTAGTGGGCCATGACTGCATTTCTCAGCAGACAATACTTGCTTTGTTTTAATCTCAACCGTTGAGATCAAACGTTTATTCATCAAGGGCTTATATTGAATATCTTGTAATGATATCAATCAACAAATGGTAATGTGCCGACTTGATGGATTTTTAATATGCTACATTCATTGTGTCACTTAGTAAAGAGTAGGAACACTTAATCGTTTGAGCTTATCATTCTGAGTGTCAAGTCCTTATCTATATTTTGTTTATCATGAAAATGGCAAAAATACAAGGCTTTGCACATGTTTGACTTTCAGAACTTATACCTTTTGGGCTTTGTGTGTCCATTTCTCTTTATGACTACATAGCTTTCTGAATTCAAGTGTCAGAAGCTTCAGTTGTTTTGAATGTATTTGACCCACTCTCAGTAAGTAAGTTCTAGTTTTATTTACTTATTAAGTGTGTACCGACCTTTGCCTTTCTGGATACCCGTTCCAGAAATGTTTTGCCTTTCTGAGTGTTGCTACTCAGAAACCTTTGCATAACTTCTTATCAACTTGGCTTTCTGAGAACCTGTTCTCAGAGGCCTACTCACTTATTCAGTCTTTAGAGATTCAGGACAATTTTTCAGTCCTTAGGCAACTCCATTAATCCAAGATTATGTCTTAAGGTCAAGAACCGGCTTTCTTGTAAGGGCTTAGTGAAGATATCTACAAGTTGGTCTTCTGTGCCAATCTTGAGTATCTCTATATTGCCTTTCTCAACATGGTCTCTGATGAAGTGGTGTCTAACATCAATGTGCTTTGTTCTGGCATGGAATTTGGGGTTCTGTGTGATTGCAATAGCACTTGTGTTATCACAGAAAATGATAGTTTTCTCTTCATTGAGTCCATAGTCTCTGAGTTGTTGTTGAATCCACAGAATTTGTGTTGCACAACAACCAGCAACAATATATTCAGCCTCTGTGGTAGAAGTTGCAATTGAGTTTTGTTTCTTGCTAAACCATGAGATAAGTCTAGTTCCCAGAAACTGACAAGTTCCTGAGGTACTTTTCCTATCAAGCATTGATCCAGCATAATCAACATCTGAGTAACCAGCCAAACTCAATTCACTTTCTTTAGGATACCACAAACCTATATCTACTGTGCCTTTCACATACCTTAATATTTTCATAGCAATGTTGTAGTGTGATTGCATTGGATTTGTTTGAAATCTAGCACACACTCCAACTGCATATTGAATATCGTGTCTTGCGATGAAGGTAAAGTAGTGAACCTATCAATTTCCTATACTTGTGTTCATCAACACTCTTATCTGATTCAGTATAGGTCATCTTGGTTCCTATGCTCATAGGTACCTTAGCATTCTTTTCAGAAGGCTTAAGTTTGAACTTTGTGAGCATGTCTTTTGCATACTTTGTCTGACTAATGAATATTCCATCATTGAGTTGCTTGACTTGCAATCCTAGGAAATAGTTCAATTCTCCCATCATGCTCATCTCAAATTTACTTTTCATGAGATTTGCAAAGTCATCACAAAGTTGCTTGTCCTTAGATCCAAATATGATGTCATCAACATATACTTGAACTAAGAGTAGTTTCCCATCATGGTTTAAAGTAAATAAAGTTTTATCAACTTCACCTTTCTTGAAACCACTTTCCAAAAGGTATTTGGCCAAAGTGTCATACCATGCTCTTGGAGCCTGTTTTAGTCCATAAAGAGCTTTCTGTAGCTTATAGACCATTCTACTTTCTGAGGAAACTTCAAAACCAGGTGGTTGTTCAACATAGACTTCCTCAGCAAGTTCACCATTCAAGAATGCACTTTTGACATCCATCTGATAAACTTTAAAGTCTTTATGAGCTGCAAAGGCTAGAAAGAGTCTTATTGCATCCAATATAGCAACAGGTGCATATGACTCATCAAAATCTAAACCTTCAGTCTGGGTGAATCCCTTGGCAACCAACCTTGCTTTGTTTCTGGTTATTTCACCAGATTCATTCATCTTGTTTCTGAAAACCCACTTAGTTCCAATCACAGATATTCCTTCTACAAATGGAACTAGTTTCCAGACTTTGTTTCTTTCAAACTGATCCAACTCTTCTTGCATTGCAGAGATCCAGTCTTGGTCTCTTAATGCTTCTTCTATAGTTTTTGGTTCAATGTTTGAGGTAAAACATCCAAAGAGAGAATTAGCATTTTCAGCTATTGCTCTCCTAGTCCTAACACCTTGATTGATTGGTCCAATTACATCTTTTGCAGGATGATCCTTGATCCATCTCATCATGGGTTTAGGGCTAGTAGGGTCAACATCTATGTGATCTGAATGTGAATCACTATGATTATGACTTGATACTTCTTCAAGATTCTCGTGACATTTTGCACCTCGGAAGGGTGGTGAATGTCGACACTTTCGGTGTGAGAGCTTTACGACATGCTGTCGAGAGGTCATTTCCAGAATTAGCTCTCTGATGAACATCTTCAGTTTCCATTTCTGGAATTCTCATAGGAAATTCTTCATCATGTCTGAAAATCATCTGGTTGTTACTAGGCATTTCATGCTTTTCTTCGTCAGAGTCATCCTCTCTTTCCACAATATTGTTTTTCCTTTCTGAGAGTTCCTCTTCAGAATCCTTTATCATTAGTTCCTTGAACCTTTCTGAGAGTTCATCAGCAAGGGGTGCTTTCTTGCTTCCTTCATAGAATACAACATGAACTGATTCTTCAATCTTCTTTGTTCTTTTGTTGTAAACTCTGTATGCTTTGCTATTCATAGAATAACCAAGAAACACACCTTCATCTGCCTTTGGTTGAAATGTTCTTAGATACTCTTTTCCATTGTTAAGAACAA
The DNA here is from genome assembly GCA_026545765.1 of Plantago major. Classification (NCBI taxonomy): domain Eukaryota; kingdom Viridiplantae; phylum Streptophyta; class Magnoliopsida; order Lamiales; family Plantaginaceae; genus Plantago; species Plantago major. The sequence goes on along the minus strand of CM048844.1, from coordinate 32,454,780 downwards.
AACATCTACAACCAAATACTTTTAGATGTTTGATATTAGGGGGTCTACCAACCAAGAGTTCATAAGGGGTCTTGTCATGGTGTTTGTTTATCAAACATCTGTTCTGAGTGTAGCATGCTGTGTTTACAGCTTCAACCCAATAAACTTCACTTATCTCAGTGTCAGCTAGCATTGTCCTTGCTGCTTCTTTAAGTGTTCTATTTTTCCTTTCTGCAACACCATTTTGTTGTGGTGTTCTTACAGAGGAAAGTTGGTGTTGTATACCTTTGCTGGTACAAAACTCCTTAATGTACTGGTTGACAAACTCGAGACCATGGTGCATATGATTGCAGATACCTTGTCATTTTCATGACTTCAGCTTATTCAGAAGTTTGGTATCTCCACCCTTGCATCGATTTGTGCTTCGTAAAGACACCAAGTGAATCTTGAGAAGTCATCTACAACAACAAGACCATACTTCTTTCTGCATAACTAGTTACATATGATTCAAAAGATCCATGTGTAATAGTTGCGTTGGTCTAACTTAGAGTGTCGATTTTGGACTTGAAAGAGATCTTAGATTGTTTCCCCATCGACAAAGTGCGAGCAGATACCATCCTTTCTGAAAGATGTTTTGGGAAGGCCAACCACTAACTCTTTCTTGGCAAGTTTGTTCAGAGTTTTGAAATTCAAGTGACTCATTCTTTTGTGCCATAACCAGTGCTCTTCTGTGTGACATGATTGACTCACCATGAGACATTCTTCAGTTGTGGCAGATGCCCAGTCGGCAACATAAAGACTGCCTTTCCGAAAGCAACCAAGGTCTGCTTTGACTCATTGTCAATAAGTTTGCAATACTTTGCTTTGAATTTCACAGTAAATCCCTTGTCTGCAAACTGGCTCATGCTAAATAGATTATATTTCAAACCCTTAACATGTAATACGTCAGTGATAGTTAATGATCCTAATTTGACGTTGCCAAATCCCAGAGAGGGATTTAATTCTCCTCCAGCAAATCTGATGTCTGGTCCATTGTTGCAAGCTTTGTAGTTGACCAGATTTGCTTTGTCTCCTGTCATGTGCTTTCCGCATCCACTATCAAATAGCCATTGAGCCTTAGTCTAAGAGGCGTTCTGCACAAAACAGGAAACAGGAGTTAGGTTCTTGCTTCAGAGATAGAACCATTTAGACTAAACATTCTTCCAGTAGGAATCCACATTTTAGTGAATTTCTTGGGAGTTTGTTTTTGTCTAACTTGATCAGAAGGAGATGCAATAAAATTAGTAATTTTGATCTCAATTTTCCTTCTTGTGGTGTTTCTAGGTGTTCCTTTTGGTGCTTTCTGGACCCTGAGTTTCTGGGATTGCTTTTCAGCAAACTTAGCCTTTCTGGCCTGGTTCCTTCTAGCTCTGGCATTCAGTTTTTCAGTGGCTTGAGATTTCTTCCACTTCTGTCTATTGCTACGTGCAATATCAGCCTTGCGCCATTGTTCTTGTCCCTCCTTATATTGTTGCAGAAGAACTTTTCCAATAGCACGATAGCCAATGCCATTTCGAACACCTTTGGCTTTCTGAATACGTTCTTCAGAAGCCTTACTAGTTTCTGTACCATCTTTATTTTCATAAAATGGTACTGTAGAGAATTTGCCTATTCCAGCAATTCTTCCTTTCCTAGTAATGTAGCAATGTGGATGGTTACATGTCTGAGGGTTATGTTACTTTTCAGAAACCTCATCCACAAGTTTCTTGTGAACTTGTTGTTCTTTCAAAGGTTGGGTTGCTACTCTTTTTCCTTTGTCAACTACCCTAGCTTTCTGATCAATGCTATAGGTGGTTGAAGAACCATTCTGTTGACTTTTTACAAAGGTCAACCTTTCATCACTCTTCTTCAGAGGAGATGAATTACTCGATTGTTCATCGAGACCAAGTCCACCTTTCTCAGAGGGATCTCTTAGATAGGATTGAACCTCAGTGAGAGTGTCACTAGCCTTTGCATAAGATTGGAAGGATAGCTCTTTCTTTCTGAGTTCTTCATTATCAGAAAGCAGCTTCATCATTTTCTTAGTAAGTTCATCCAAGGCTTGTTTGTGAGAATTTTCATTCTCAGATATCTGAGATTTCAGAAAGGCTATTTCAGCGTTCTTGTTCTTAGATACTCTGGTTAGCTCAGAAACCTCTTTTTCAAGAGTTTCTTTGCTTTCCTCTAGAATTCTGGTTTTGGATTGTGCTTCCAGAAATTCTTTCTCATAACGATCCAATTCACTCTTGACCAACTCCAGATCCTCAATTCCATCATCACTCTCATAGTACATAAATTGTGAATTGTTAGTTACCTCATCAGCCATAAGACACATTTCAATGTTGGAGATGTCTGGACCGAGAATCTCAAAGAACTCCACACATTTCTTTCTTCTTAAGGCCGAAGTCAATTACATCGTGGGTGATTCCACACAATTCTGGTGATGGTAGGTTTGAGTCATCTGAATCTCCATTTTCAGAATCTGTCTCAAAGTCTAGAGCATCAAGTTGAATTTGAATCTTCTTCCTTTCTTCAGTCAGTAAGGCCCTTTGATTTCTCTTGAAATTTCTTCTGTCCTTCTTGTCACCTGTCTTGAGCTTGTTTAAAGCAGGACAATCTCTCTTGAAGTGACCAGGCTTTTGACAATAGAAGCAGATATCATTTCCTATTTCTGCAGCTTCAGTACTAACACCTTTCTGAATGGGGGTGTTCAGAGAGTTGTTCACTTGTATGTTCTTGTACTGATGATAGTTTGGGCCAAGATGCTTTTTCAGCTTTTCTTTAGCTTTTCTTCTCTCAATCTCTTGACTCACAAATTTCTTCATGTGTCTTACTGCAAGAGCATTTTCTTGGATGCTTCTTTGGTATCCTTCTTTTGAAGTACCTTGAGAAACTAGAGCAACACTTTGCAACTTTTCAAATTGTTTGTTCTCTCTGAGTTGTCTCATAGTCTACAGTAGCAAGATGAGAGAAGAGCTCTACTGGAGTAATATTTGGCATCCCTTGATTGAAATAAAAGAACTTGGTGTGTTCCCAGTTTTGATTGAGACTTCTGGCAATAGTCTTAATCTTTTCTGACTGGGAGTATCTATTGCTTTCACCAAGTGCAGCCATATCACTCATAAGAGTAGTAAATCTGAAATCAAGTTCTTCTAGAGTTTCAGTGGGACCTTGTTTGAAGTTTTGGAACTTCAATTTAAGAACTTCGAACTTGTTTTCTTTGGTTTTCTCAGTTCCGGCACAGATTTCTTCAATCAATTGCCAGGCAACTTTCGCCGTTTTAGCACCCATTTACCTTGTATGTGCTCAGTGTCGATCGATGATTATATTACGAGCTTGACCATCAATCTGTGTCTCTTGGCATCTTGGATGTCCGTAGCTCTCTTAGCTTGTCTTCATAAATAATGCTTCCACGAGCAACATGACCACTATCACTAGCGCCCATGTCCTCGCTTCCATCTTCCTTGTTCGAGGCTTTTCTTCCATCGGACACCTCGATGCTTGTTTGAGTTGTCTGATTTTGATAGGCCCTTCATTGATGACATGGATCATCTCATCACTAATGGCCTCCAGATGGAGCATCATGTTGTTCTTCCATTTCTCGTAGTTTTCTGGCTTCAGAACGCATGCATCACTCAGAGACATACCTGCACACTTAACATAAATTATATAGTCCTCAGAAAGGGACAAAGTTCCTTCACCTATCTGGGGATCTAGGTTCAGTGCAGAAGGCTTGTGAACCTCCTGCTCTGATACCACTTGTTGTTCCAGATAACGGCAAAGTAAAAGACTAGAGGGGGTGAATAGTCTTTTAAAACTTTTGTCGATAAACACAGTTTCTCAGAAACCTGGGGGTTTCTGATACTTAAATTCAGAGCGCGGAAGACTTTAAGATAGGTAAGTGCAGAAACAATAAGTAAGTGTGTGCTTTCTTTGAAATGTAAATCTGAAGGTAAATAACACAGCAAGTATAGTGGTATCTGGAGGTGGCGTAATCCTCCAACTAATCCACTTCGGTCTTTTTGAGACCTAGAATTCACTAGAACAGATAATTGAGTTCACCTTACAATAATCATATTCTAAGATTCCTAAACAAATGGTTCCCAACCAAATGTTCCCCCTGAGTTATTCCCCAGCTCCTAGATCTAAGTACTTCCTCTACTCAGATAACCTTGGAGTTATTCCCTGATTTCCCAAATCAAGTACTTCCTCTACTCCACGCCTTGATGGTGTTGGTTATAAGGTTTGTCAGAGAGGCTTCAGATAACTTTTCGCTTATGTTTTCAGAGAGCCTAATAGAACATGACTACTTAATACACTTGTTCAAAGGATGATACCGCTCTTTACTGACCCAAGTAATTGGTGTCCGTTCTGGAGAATGAGCTTCAGAAAGGGTATCTGATAGTTCAACTCTTTCACGAATAACAATCTCTTGTTAAGGTTCAGGACAACTTAGAACTACTAGTGATTCTTCAAGCAAGTGACTTAATCCGAAGTGCTCATACTTCTTAGTGTTTGTAAAACACCCTCGAAGCGCTCGACGAATCCTTACAGCTTAGTTTTCCACATTGAACCAAATTCTTGGGATCTCCAGTCACTATGGTTGGGTTACCACCGCAAGGATTCTTAAGATATGGGTTTTACCCCCATTCCCCTAGACAGAAATAGAGTTTGCTCCCTTGAAAGGCCTTTCGTTAACGGAACAGAGATATTGTCTTTTAGATTTCACACAATCCAAAGGAATATCACCCGTTGAGAGCAATTCTCTAATGGACTTTGATGAGACTATAATTTAGAGTCTCATTTGGTCCTTTTTAGCGGTTTTTGTGAGTCTTTGTCTTTAGTTTTGTAGTGTTTTTTGTTCATTTTTATGCTTTGGTATTTTATTTATATTTTGCAGGAATCGATGTCTTTTGAGCCAAATAAGGCCAAGCTAGTTATCGTGGTTTCGCCAAGTAGATTTTACTGTCATTGGAATTTCATCTTGAGTTTCACCATGGAGAGATTTTACGAGTGGCTCCCCCATTTTGGAGGAAGACGCTCGCCGCGGTGAAGGTTTTGGTCCGTCATATGTAGAATTCTGAGCGGATATATAATAGACAAAGAAAGCTCGCCATAGACGCCAAGAGCTCAAAATTTATTTTCCTTATTAGCTTAGAATTTGGTTTTCTTTCCTGGATACTTCTTTTAACCTATTTCATAAAATAAGCTCGATATTCATACTTTGACAATTTGGAGCTTGGTTTTGCTTGTTTAACGAAGGATTGATATCGAATCCCTGATTACTGTGGTAAATCTCTATTGTTTTATCTTATTCAATTCGTTCTTACTCTGTTTCTCGAATTGTTTAAGCTTGCATGCGATTCTCATTCTGTTTGTGTTAATCATGAGCAATATCTTGTATTCTTTCATCCTTGCTTCGATTATGAGTAGCTAAATCACTCTGGACATGGTAGTTGTGTGATAGCTTTGCATATTCGCTTCTAGGGTTTGAAATCGTTCATATAGGTTAGGCTCGTTCAAAGATCTTCGTAAAAGCCCTTCAATTCAATACTCTCGTTCAAAGATTCTCTAAAACGTTTTGGTTAAGGATTGTGGATTGACGACCCACGATTACTCTAGTTCAAATATCTTCAAACTCGTTTGGTAAAGGTTGAATTGATAGTTTTCTGTACACCGACCGTGTGACAGCATGAACGTATCCCTAGAGTGAATTTTCATAGTTTGATCGTAACTACCGTGTTCTTCCTACCTCATTCATTCAAATCAACTACATTGCATTTTCTGTTTTCTAGTTATTAGAAGTACTCAAATTCAAACAAATCAAACTGTTTCTATAAGTAATTGTTTGCTTTCAAACCGTGTGGTAGCCTAATTGATTCCTTAGCGAATGATCTCGTGGTTAGCATAGTCTGTTTACAACGACTGCTTCCTACTTGTTTTCCTAAGTAGTAATTTGAGCACATCAAATTTGGCGCCGCTACCGGGGAGTCAATTCCTATTGTAGCGGTTGATTGCGAATTTTTATTTGTTTGTTTTTTCAACCTGTTGTTTGTTACACTAACGGAAACTAAGATTCTTCGAGGTTTTTGATTGTGTATAGTTCACTACAGGTTTATGCTTGGCAAGAGATCACAAGGAACACCTTTACAAGCTCCAGTGAACGAGATCGATAGACACATTCGTCAGCTCAGGAGAAAGAACTTAGCAGCAATCAAAATGGCAGGAAACGCAGAGATTAACCTGGTGATCACCCATGGAACCTACATGCAACCTGGTGAGATTAAGGCCGGAAGGTCAGCTGTTGTTCTCTCTAATGAAGCCAGGAACATGGAGATCAAGGCTTATCACTTCCATGACCTACCAAAGTACTATGGGATGGCTAATGAAGATGTGATCAGGTTCCTGAAAAAGTTTGAGGCATTGATTGCTAGGATCCCGCTTACCGTTGGGGAGATCACTGTTACTGATGAGGAGATTAGGAAGAAAGGTTTTCCTATGTGCATGCAGGATAAGGCTAAGAGCTGGCTTCTGAACCAGCGGGAAGGGTCTTTCCGGACTTGGGATGACTTTATAGGGCATTTATGAACAAGTTCTACCCTGCAGAGAAGACTAGGCAGCTTCAGACCCAGATAGAGAAGTTCATGCAGATGAGCGATGAGAGCTTCTATGAGGCTAGGGAACGGTTTCCGAACCTGCTTTCTCAGTGCCCTCACTACAGGATGAGTGAGATGGATTTGTGCAACAAGTTTTATGAGGGATTGGACTGGGAGGCACAGAATATGGTGGATATGACAGTTAATGGGACCATAGTTACAGCATCTCCAGCAGTTTTGAATGAGGCCTTCGAGAAACTGTCCGCTATCTCTCAGCTTAAGGGAACACGTGGAAGATCCAGGAGAGTAGAGGTGAAATTGGTGGAAGAAGCGTCAGGACCTAGTACCTGCGACCTGGCCGAATAGATCAAGGAGATGAAGATGCTTGGCAATGTCTCGGCCCCGGCATCACAGGTAAGTGAAAGGTGTAATACGTGCGGCAATTTTGGGCATGGTGCCAGCATGTGTAGGCTTCCTGAGATTATGAATGAGAATCCAACTCCGGAGGTAGTAAACTGGGTACAGACTAGACAGCAAGGGAACTACAGGGGGAACCAAGGTGGTAACGCAGGAGGGCCCAGGATTCAAACTTTTAACCCGAACCATGCCAACTTGAGCTATGGCAATAACTTCTACGAGAATGCGCCACAGGAGCAACAGGTTCCGGTCTAGCAAGTTCCAGCACAGCAGACTCAAGTTCAGCCTATGAGAGTGCAGGGTAATGCCGATCAGGAGATCCGTAATCACATGGAGAGGTCAGAAAGGTTCTGGGCAGAGGCACAGAAGAATCAGAGCAGGAACGACCAGAGGTTTGACAGTATTGAGCAGTCCTAGAGGCGGCTTGAGAAGACTCTAGGCGATTTGGTTGGGCATCTTCAGCAGGGAGAAAGGGGTAAGCTTCCAGCTACCATAGAGACCAACAAGGTTCTTGTTGTGGAGGTATCTTTCGACAAGCCGGGAAGAGTGAAGACAGTTGTGACTACTTGTACCTGTGGACAGAACAAGGCGGTAGCCCAGGTTGAGGAACCACAGGTGACTAGGACACAAGAAATAGTTGAGGTACATGAAGTAGATGAGGTAGTTAAGTCCAGTGTTGCGACTCCAGTACAGGAGGCGAGTGCGAAACTGGCTGTTCTTGAGGTTAACCCACTGCTAGAGTGATCCAGAAAGTAGATAAGAGCATCAGTGATGCCGACAGCTTCGACTTGGTAGTTGGGATAGGAAATTCTTCTGAGGTGACTGGCATTGTTGATACGGGAGCAGCAGTTAACCTGATGACTTTTGCGAACTATGAGGAGCTCAATTTGAAGGGTTTGGAACCCTTCGTCACATTGGCCAATGGATCAAGGAGCAAGTGCATGGGGGTTGTCGAGGATGTTCCGGTTAAGCTTGATGGGGATACCTTTATGGCTGATTTTGTGGTTGTCGAGTCGACACGGATCAAAGGCAAAGAGATGGAGAAGGATATGTTGCTACTCGGGCGACCGTTCATCAAGACCACTCGCATGATTGTTAACCTTCACGCTCGTACCTGCACCATAGAGGTACACGGCAACGTGAGTTGTGAGCCACCACCACGCCATACTCACACCTGCAGGTTAAAACCAGGAACTATATCAGTGCACACATAGGTCGCCTGTATACTTACTCTCCCCCACAGGGAAGTAAGGGAGCTCAGAAGACCGGAAAGATCAAGTACCATTGATTATCACCCGGGAATGTCGAGCTAACGACTTTAAACAAATGCACTTTTATTTCCTTGCTTTAGACGTTGTCCTTTTATCTTGCATTTCATACTGCTGAACTGTTTACTTTACCGTTGAGACTATTTATCTATGACCTTAGACATTGCGGATGTCTTTACTGCTTTTGTTATTTATTCTCTTGCATGTTTGGGAGTATAGAACCCTTGTACTAACACAAGGAAACTCGTGAAACTCCGAGTCGAGACTTGAGGTTTCAATTTCGCGATGTGAAATTGCCAAAGGTGCAAGCAAAAAAATTTCGAAATTTTTGCTCGCCGCGGCGAGACCTTTCTCTCCTCCCAGAATTTACTTTCATAAAAACTCGCCATTGTGAGCCTTTTCGCCAAGTAGACCTAAAATCGAAAAAGTCTATTCAGAAAACTTCGCCATGCGGAGTTTTTTGCTCGCCGCGGTGAGCTTGGTTTTTCGAACTTCTACTTTCTTTTCGCTTCTTCCCCGCTTCATTCTTCTTCTTTCCTCCTCTTCGTTTTTTCTCTTCTTCTTCTCCCAAAATCTCTATCTCCCTCAATTCCCCACCAAAACCCCCCATTCTTGTTGCAATCTAACGGGTTTTTCCCCCTCTCTTCGATTCTTGCTCCGTTTTTGTGCTTTATCCATCCAATTCTTCGGATTCACAAGGTAAATTGGCTTGAACTTCCTTCTTCCCAATTTTTTCGAGTTTACTTGAATTATGTGGTTGATCGTCGTTAGTTATGATTGATTGAGTGTAGTAGATCGATTTTGATTGATGCATGGATTCCTTACTAATTGATTTTGGAACTTATTTGCGTTTTTCAATTTTTTGCACTACTTCCCCGTTTTTGCCAATTTATGCCATCTTGTTCCCCTTCTGCTCTGATTATCACTACTCTTGTGCTTGTAAACTGACGTGAATCGAGTATTGGCCATGATATAGAATCTTGAGTTGGTTTGGGGAATTTTGCAATCTCCCCTGTTCCTTGCTCTTTTGTTGTTTCCTGCCTTTTGATCATGAATTGGTTTGGGGAGGTAGTTCTCTACCCCCACTGTTCTACACTAACACCTCTCTCGCAAGCATCATGTCTCGCAGACCATCAAGCAAACGCCAGCACGGCGAGTCGAGCAGAGCAGCAGCACAACAAGGTCTACAAGACGAGTTTTCTCACCTATCAGCGGAGGGCAGAGCTTTTATGGAGGCAAATTTCCAGGAACCCAGGAGGGTTTGGCCTGACAGGGAGCTAGCCCTTGATGAGCTTGAGGATGGCATTTATGCCCGTGTCTGGGCGTGAGTCAGGAATTTAGGCTGGGACAAGCTTTTTGGCAAGCAGTTGCCCTATGATCCGAAGTTGGTTAGAGAGTTCTACATCAGCCTTCACGACTTGGAGGATGAGTTGATGACGATCCGTGGTACCCAGATCAGTTTTTCTGCTAGGAGCATCAGGGAGTTCCTCGGGTCCAGAGAATCCCAAACTGGGGAGGACAGGTACACCCACTGGGGCGAAAATCTTCATAACTGACAGTTCGACAGTGACCTAGCCGAGTTCGTACTCCTACCCGACAATGACCCAGAGACCCACAGGACCCACACCACCATTGCCCCCCACTTCCTCAAGCCAGAGGTTCGCCTCTGGCAGCACCTGGTCCAGTACAACATCACCCCCATCTCCCACTTCAACACCCTCACCACCCCCATTGCCCGCATCATCCGAGCTATCATGACCGGGCAGTTTGTTAATGCCCCGACTATCATTTTTGGAGAGGCTCAAGGGAGGACAACTAAGGGTAGCTTGCTCGGGTTCCCATGCCTCATCACTACGATATGCAAGTCCCACAATGTTCCCGGCATTCAAAGCACCGAGAGACCCAAGGGTGCTTTGAAATCTTCCAGTGCCAGAGTTATTATCGCCGACCACTTGATCCCCAGCCCCTCGAAATGATGATGATCTTGAGGAGCACTGCCCACCGGGTTCACTTGATTTCGTGGTTATTTTGAGCAGATAACGGTGCGATTCCAAGAGTGGGCGGGACCACACTATGCCCAGATTGAGGACCAGTACTCCCGCATTGAGGCGCACTACCTGAGGCAGGAGGAGCGGGATATGAGAGATGATGCTAGGGAGCAGCGAGAGATTGAGCGCCTTGAGAGGCAGGAGGCCCTTTGGAAGGAACAGCAGGACTTCTGGCGCCAGCACTTCGGTGGCGGAGGCCATTCTAGATCCGCTTGATTCTTCCAGCGGCGACAACACTACGGTTGGTGATTCTATATAGTCGTCCTTCTTACCCTTTTCATTGCTAGGGATCTAGCACTTGTGTAGGTTTGGGGAGGCTTCGATTGTATATGTAGCTTAAGTTGTCTCATTTTTGTACTCTATTTCGTACTCTGTTTTTTTTTTTTTTTTTTATGTACTCTGTTCAAGTGGTATGTTAGCCACTTGTTTGCGTTATGTGATTGTGGTGGTATGTTAGCCACCTTTTCTGTGTTAGTTATATTTCTTTTCCAGTTGAGTCCAATTTAGGTGTTAGTATTTTTTTTTTATTTTTCTCTTGTGGTGAGTCTTCGTCATTGACCAAGTCGAACATCTATTGTGAATGGTAAATTCCCTTGCTGCTTACATTTTGTTTGATGTCTAGCTAGAAGTAGTGTAGTAGGCTTTTAATCCTACAAGGTCGTTTCTCTTGTAAATAGCAAGTCTGGTTAGCCCTGTAGTCCAAAAACCTGTGAGAAGCCTGAGCTGAAGAAAAAATATTGTGCCGGCACCTGTTATTGTGTGATTCCTGGGTTGTGCAAGTTTTTACGTATTACTTGCGCCTTTTCATACTTATGTGTACTTAGTTTCGTTGGAGATGACGAACGACATGCTTTGCTTTGCAGATTTTATTTTCCCCCATTCTGTCGAACTGGTTTGGGGAGAGGATTGTTTATTATAATCATTATGAGTAAGTTATACTTATCTTTGAAAAGTCACATCGCTCCCTAAGTTTTTTTATATTTGAATCTCGGGGTGGATCTATGGTCTTAATTGATCACCGTTAGTCGTGTTGGGCGTGTTTCAAATACTACCACATACCGGCGTGGCTGAAAAGCTACATGTCCGTGAGGTTGATGGCACGTATACCAAACTGACACGCACAAAAGTGCAGACTTTCGATAAAACAGACACCTGCAAAAAATTGAGACTAAAAGAGCCCAATGTGGCCATGCACTGAATTCAGTCAAGTATTATGAGATCTGATGTTGTTTTGAAATGGATAAGGGGATCAGTTTCAGTTTTTCGATTTTTCTGGAGGAATATAGTCATGTGCCAAAGTCTCTTTCGACTCAATGAGACAAGTACAATAGCATAAGATATTTGAGGCATCCTTGTGATGAAAGTCATCTTCCCAGTTTACTTTTGAGCTTGTACCCTATATGGATACTTCCATGAGAGTGAGTGATACACTTTATACACCTGGGAGGGACTAACGGGCTAGGCTTACTATTTCTGCCAAGGTTAGGTTGAGAAAAAAAATTTTGCATCCTGTGAATTTAATGTTTTCAATGGTGGATTCGGTCGCTTAGGAGTTTGACTCTTTGTCTGTTTTCGTGGTTTGAGTCTAGCTTTTGTCTAGGTTTGTTTGTTTGCTCGAGGACGAGCAAATTTTCGGTTTGGGGAGTTTGATGAGACTATAATTTAGAGTCTCATTTGGTCCTTTTTAGCGGTCTTTGTGAGTCTATGTCTTTAGTTTTGTAGTGTTTTTTGTTCATTTTTACGCTTTGGTGTTTTATTTATATTTTGCAGGAATCGATGTCTTTTGAGCCAAATAAGGTCAAGCTAGTTAGCATGGCTCGCCGCGGCGAGATTTTACGAAGCTGCTGGAATTTCATCTTGAGGAGCCCACCGCGGCCAGGCAATTGGGCCGCCGCGGCGAGATTTTACGAGTGGCTCCCCCGGTTTAGAGGAAGACGCTCACTGCGGCAAAGGATTTGGTCCGCCGCGGTGAGAATTTACGAGCCGAATATATAATCGACAAAAGAAAGCTCGCCGCGACGAAGCAATTGGCCCGCCGCGGGGAGACGCGCAGGCTCAGAATTTGTTTTCCTTATTAGCTTAGAATTTGGTTTTCTTTCCTGGATACTTCTTTTAACCTAGTTCATAAAATAAGCTCGATATTCATACTTTGACCATTTGGAGCTTGGTTTTGCTTGTTTAACGAAGGATTGATATCGAATCCTTGATTACTGTGGTAAATCTCTATTGTTTTATCTTATTCAATTCGTTCTTACTCTGTTTCTCGAATTGTTTAAGCTTGCATGCGATTATCATTCTGTTTGTGTTAATCATGAGCAATATCTTGTATTCTTTCATCCTTGCTTCGATTATGAGTAGCTAAATCACTCTGGACATGGTAGTTGCGTGATAGCTTTGCATATTCGCTTCTAGGGTTTGAAATCGTTCATATAGGTTAGGCTCGTTCAAAGATCTTCGTAAAAGCCCTTCAATTCAATACTCTCGTTCAAAGATTCTCTAAAACGTTTTGGTTAAGGATTGTGGATTGACGACCCACGATTACTCTAGTTCAAATATCTTCAAACTCGTTTGGTAAAGGTTGAATTGATAGTTTTAGACACCGACTGCAGTGTGACAGCATGAACGTATCCCTAGAGTGAATTGTCATAGTTTGATCGTAACTACCGTGTTCTTCCTACCTCATTCATTCAAATCAACTACATTGCATTTTCTGTTTTCTAGTTATTAGAAGTACTCAAATTCAAACAAATCAAACTGTTTCTATAAGTAATTGTTTGCTTTCAAACCGTGTGGTAGCCTAATTGATTCCTTAGCGAACGATCTCGTGGTTAGCATAGTCTGTTTACAACGACTGCTTCCTACTTGTTTTCCTAAGTAGTAATTTGAGCACATCAGACTTTTGTCTACGACGAACATGTCTAGACTTGCCATTGCACATGTTACTTCATGCCCTTCCAAGTGTTGATTGACTGTTACAGTTAATCGTTACTGAAGGCACGGGTTTATCCCGACAAGGGATACCTTCCAAAAACTCACGGAGCCACTCCGCTTCTTCCATATCAATAAACTTAGATTCCATGGTAGATCTGAAAACTAGAGTTTGTTTGGAGGATTTCCAAGACACTGCCCCACCACCAATCAGTAAAACCATACCCACTGGTGAATTTGCAGTTCTTGGCATACAGGGGAACCTAGATGTTTAGCAATGTTCTTGCTTATATCCATTGGTGATAAACCATGAACATCGAATCTCTTCAATACATTTTCAATGTAATGAGATTGTGAAAGCACCATACCATCAGAAGTCTTGAAAATCTCAATTCCTAGAATCTCATCAGCGATTCCCATGCAAGTCCTTCATGTCAAAAGGATTTCTCAACATGGATTTAGTGTCAAGTATTAACTTGTGACTACTACCGGTGATGATCAAATCATCAACATACATACAAATCATCATGAAGGAATTGGAATCCCTTTCACGTAAATGCATTTGTCACATTCATTTATTGAGAACCCCTTTGACAAAAAACGAATTGTCAAATTTCTCTTGCAATTGTTTCGGAGCCTATTTTAGTCCATACAAAGATCAAATGTTCCATCCACCTTAAGCTTTCGCTTCAGAATCCACTTGCACCCCAAGGCTTAATCCCTGGAGAGAGATCAGCCAATACCTAGTGTGATTTAATTTGCAGGATGGACCCAATTTTTCTTCTCGTAGCTTCCTTCCAAATAGGAGCCTTAGGAGTAGACAATGCTTGCTTGATTGTCTTTGAGTCATTTTCTACCAATGTCAGAAAATCAGAACCAAATTCTTTCTTCTTTCTAGCCTTTTTGCTACGTCTTGGTTCAATGTCATGAGCCTTTGTATTCTCTTGCATTGAGCTACTAGACCATTTTTCTTCCTCTGGCAACATCATGAGCCTTTGCATTCTCTTGAGTTGGTGAGCCAGATTGAGGGAAGACACTAGATTCAAGACCATGCGCCTTGGTTATCTCTTGGCTTGAACTAGGTAAATTACTAGAAGATGAAGACCCCACATTTGATCATTCAAGTTCATTTGGTCGAGAATTTTCATTCTCACCAAGTTCACCAACTTGACTTTTAAAGAAAGCCAAATCCTTCTTTTCCTTCCTAGGAAAGGTCTCTTCAAAGAATTTAGCATTCCTTGATTCTATGATTGTCCCAACATGTACATCATCCATCTCAGGCCTATGGACCAAGAATCGATAAGCACTACTATTATTTGCATATCCAAAGAAAATGCAATTTATAGTTTTAGGACCAATCTCAACTTGCTCTGACTTGGGTACTTCTACCTTTGCAAAGCAACCCCACACTTTGAACACCTTTGTAAGATGGGGGTTATCCTCTCCATAGTTCATATGGAGTTTTGTTGTTTTTCTTTAGGGGAATTATGTTAAGCATCTTATTAACCTTCAGAATGGCCTCACCCCACAAATTCTGAGGAAGCCCATAATTTAACAACTTTGCATTAATCTTTTCTTCTCAGAAGTACACAAAACAGTACCTTGTACAATCATCTATAAATGTCACAAAGTATTTCTTTCCACAGGGGAATGGAGACTTTTTGAGTTTTGCTTCAACACACACCCCACATTTCTGATGGTTGTTTAAAGTTGATACCAGGCAACAACTCGAGTCTCGCAATAGCTTGTAATGATTTGTATTTGACATGTCCAAATCTAAAATGCCATAAATCAGATTGCTCAACAAGGTAAGAAGAAACATTCTTTCCATTCATTGATTTAAGCATTACAGAGTTTACATTCAACTCGAAGAGCCCGTCTGCGACGTAGCCTCTTCCTACAAATCTACCAAAGTTGCTTCAAACTCAGAGAATTCTGAAGTCCCATCCACTTGAGAAGGTGAATCTTCAACCACATTGGCCTTTGCCTTTTATTCAGATTTTCGTTTCTTCAGAGAACGACAATCCTTTTTCATGTGGCCGGGTTTCTTATGGCATGCACCATTGAACACGGGCTTAGACCCAGAAGCGGTATTGCTAGGACCTCCGTCACGGTCCTTACGCTTCTTGCCTCTGCCCTTGGTCTCAACCAAGTGCGCCTTTGCATCAAGGGGTTGTATCCCTTTGTTTAAGGCCTTCCTATTATCTTCTTGGATCTGGATTTTGATAATAAGGTCTTCCAATTTCATCTCCTTGGATTTAAGCTTCAAGTAACTTGAAAATTCACCCCACGAAGGAGGTAATTTCTCAATTAACGCAGCCACCAAGAAGGATTCATTGGGTTTCAAGTTCTCAGAATCCAACTCATGTAAAAGCATTCGAAATTCTTCAACTTGCCCACAGGTTTGGAGTCCACCATTTTGAATTTCAGAAATTTAGCCACCATGAATTTCTTCATGCTAGAATCTTCAGCACTATACTTCTTTTCCAATAATTCCCAAAGGAATTTAGCGGAAGAGACCGTACAGTAAACTGTATACAAAGAATCTAAAAGACAATTCAAATTGTAATTCTTACAGAGAAAGTCGATGTGCGACCAAGCATTGAACTCCCTTTGCTTCTTTGAGTTTTCATCAGCAAGAGCCACCGCCTCTTCAAAAGTTGCAGCAGTAGAGATGTCCCCCAGAACAGGGGCGACTTTGGAGTCACATGTTAAAAAGTTCGCCAATCCAAGCGTAGTGAGGTAGATGAGCATCTTTTTCCTCCAGCGTTTGAAGTTGCTTCCACCAAACTTTTCTGGCTTCTCGTTGGGAACGATAGGACGAGCCATGAGAACATCATTCACAGGAGTAGACATCTTCAGGTACTTCCACGAACATATAAAGTCTTAAGATTGTAGGAATATGGTAGGTATATGCGGGTATGGATTGTGGAAGTAATGAAGAACAAAACAGGGTCGAGAAGAGTCGATAATTTGACTATCTCTCCTTAAGACTTTATTGCCCTGCTACGGTGCACACGGGTTGCTTGCAATAGTCTCCCAGGATAAATCTCTCTTAAATGGCTAGGTTGGACTCTGATAGGCAAGTCTGACGAACCTTAGTTTGAGTGTGTAAGGATGCACAAAAGAGCAGGAGGAAAGAAACAAGTATGGAATGTGTTGTGTGTTTGTGTGAAGAACTTCTCCATATATTTATACATGTTTGGTGATCTTTCCCAAGATTTATATCCTTCTACTAAAGGTGTTAACTCTTCATTCAATAGACACAAGTTGAACGGGTCACAATTCTTCAACTTAAAGGAAGTGTCTATTCATGAAAAAACCAGGAAAAATTCAAATTTTCGGAGGAAATCGCGCCTGTTCAGGCAACAACAGGGCTCACGGTGAGCCCCTACCTCACCGCGGTCGGTATTGGACATAAACTTTCTGTCCAATGCTGACCGCGGTGAGCTCCCAGCTTTACTCCCGAATTCGGTTTTTCTCCTTTCCTTTAGATCACTTTGCTCTTAAACCTGAATTTTAGCACATAGGATTATCAATCCTCATGTTTAAGATGACTTAACTCATTCATGTATTGATCAAACACACTTAAATCATTATTCACCCTTTCACCACTTGGCGATTTTAGTGACTTATTACACAAAGTGCAATTCGTTTTAACAACGAGAAACACGCTTACAAGGAATGCTTGTTTCCGACGTGTTGGGGCCCCATTGACCAATTCATCGAATGAATTGAAAGCTCAATCATTCACTAAAATTCCAACAATAGTCGTATAGGATACTATATATGGTACATGTATGCATACGTATGGATCATTGGTAAAGTGTCACGTAGTAATGTGTTAGAATATCTTATCATATAAATAGACATAAACCTCAGAGAAGACTACATCACCAATAATTCTCAAGGAAAGTGAACGAGTGTTGATGATTTTTGTATTGAATCATTAATTACGTTGACTTGAACTAAATTCCACCCATGTATTTAAGTTCAAGTTTTTAGAATAGTATTGAGCTTGTAAGATATGATGTCCATATATTATCACTCGAGAGATACAAAAATGGTCGTTCCTCGAACTATCTACTTTCATAATAGAATGAGTGAATAGGGTATATGTGTGTTTGTAACTTGTAAGTGTTCCCGACTGTAACATACAATCGTATCCAACTTAACCTGATGTTTCATGCATGCGATGCCAAAACAAGTATCTCACGTGAGCTCGTCATTTGGCGACACATTAAGTTTGGTCGTAAACTGATCATCAATGGTGATATCATCGAGGATAATTTTCTTTTAACGGTGCTATAAATGGTTTGTCTTTCTTGTCTTTGTCTGTAGACACGTTCACGTATAACCTAATCATATGGTATGTATCATATCCTAACATGTTGTAGAATATGTACTGTTATAAATTAGTAATGTAATTTGTTAAGAGTTTTATGTCACGACAAGAACGCGGCTAGTAATGGATCATATTTTATATGGTACTCAAAAGCATGAGAAATGTTATTTATATGAACTCATTTACAAGCATGAGACATGTTATTTCCCTTATTGTGTGAAGGTCCCCGCGAGAAAACATCAAGTACATTTTAAGCCTCGAGTGTGTGCCCTCCACTTCGGATGCAATTCAATTTTTAAAATATGAGTATTTTTATGACCATCCTTCCACAAAACATGATTTATATTCGGAAACAACACCTTCTGGCGTAGTGTAGTACATCAGTTTTTGTCTCCATACCGGAGTACGAACTCATGCCAAGCTTCTTTAAATTCCATTTCACTTGAATAACTTATCACCACAATGATAAAAACCTTTCTTTAGTACTGAACTGAGACTTTCAACTGGGTACCAAATTTGTTTTTATATGTCACACGCAAATAAGGAAACTCAATGAACAAGAAACTCAACCAAAGTTCTTATGTTTAAAAAACTTGGTGTTTTGTTTTTGGAAAACAAGATTTGTTCTTGTTAAGAAGAAAGAACACTTTTATAGTCGCAACTTCAAAGCTTGTTATACTATTCACAAATAGCTTCGCAAAGCTTAAGTATTGAAAGAGTGTTTTAGGAACTTAGAAAAAAACTGAGAGAATTTTGATCGCAACAGCTAGCTTGAATGCTTTGTGTTGGTGTTCAAGTTGTGTTTCTCAAGTTCCAAGTGTTCCTATTTATAGGCACAAATAGTTTCGTTGAATTTGGAGTGCATTAGACTGTAATTCAAATTTAGAGCTAAATTTTTCTACAAATCAGACCAATGGTAGACTTTTTGTGTCTTGGTGAAAAGGTTGAAGCCTTTCCCTCACAGATTACAAACAATGCATTCAATGAACTGTACTTGTTGTCTTCTACATTATTTAACAGATAGAAAGATTCTCAGAAAGCGTTGAAATCTTTCTCCTCTTCTAGTAAGCCTTTGTTACCAGAAAACTATTTCTCAGCCTAACCTACTATGTCTTTCAGATTTTCACTTATACTTTAGAAGTTTTCTGACTACATAACTTTTTGAGAGTTGTTGCTTTATACTAAAAAAAACTTATTCAGTTTTCACTGAGACTTCAACTCTTGTAGCCTCCTTGATGATGACGTCTTGGTCTTCTTAAAAAAGATATAAAAATACAATTACTTTGAGACCTGTCATCCTATACAAGTTACTACACTATCAGTCTAAGTAACTTTTCCTCTTATTCAATGTCCATTCAGAAACCTATGGACTAAAAGTACTTTATACGTATTGAGCGAAATAGACATGGATTGTTGATCATTAAAATCTAAAAGCTTATTTTAACAATTTTCGCCTCTTTGATGAAGCAACACATGGCTATTTCACAACTTCCTATCATATTTGGTGAGGAAACAATCCACAACTTTAATTTTCATAAGATATATCAATCATAACTTAAAGTGCAGAAAGTAAACACCAACCTAATCACGAGGAGTGATCTTTGCTGACAAGTTATCTTTTTCATTCATCCATAATGGGGTCGCAACGTTATGCATGGGATGATTTACAAGAGAGTACAATTGATAACTTTTACAAATATAGTCAAAGCAAACATAAAGGCAAAATATTCAGAAAGCAGGCACACAGAAGAATAAATTCTAAGGAAACTCTGCCTAGCTTTCTGAGGTCCTCTATCCAGCAAATCCTTGAACATCATTTTTGTAGTTGGGCAGTAGGTTCCTGACCTTCATTTTGATCTTTATTGATAACTCATCTACCTTCAGATATCCTAGGTCGGGATTGTTCTTTTCAGACTATTTGACCCATAATGTCTTCCCCATAACCACCAATTTTGCAGTTGCATTTTAGGGGGATTTCTTTTCTTATGTATCCTACTCAAATATATAAGATCCCATTTATACTCTTGCTAGGTTAAGTAGAAGTATTCATAGTCTTTTATGCACGATTTGAGTTTAACCTTCCAGTTGTTCCAATAATCATGGAACCATGCCTGCAGACTGGAAGAAGTTTTGCACAGAAAACCATAGAGATTTTGTTCTTTGTGTGGAAGAATGTGTGAGATTTGGAAAATTTATTCAATTTATGTCTCACCTGATTTGGCAAATTAATGGGAATCGATCCATACATATTGATTATGTATGTATGTGTTCAATTTTGCACGCCGAAAAACTAAAGGGCTTCGGTTTAACTGTCTTTCACATTAAATGCGAGTGGGGTCACGACTATTTTTACTGTAGTCCACTACTTTTACTTTTAATCTGGATCGTTGAATTTGTAACGCCTTTTAATAAATGATGAGATTGCTTGTTCAATAATTATGACGATCAATATTTGGTACTATGCCACTTCATGATAAATGGCTAGGATCAGAACACATCATATATTGATGAATTCTTACACCTAAATACCTTTTTAGATGACCACTTTCCGTTTAGGTCTCTAATGATTAAAAAATTACACTTATGTCCAAATACAAATACAGGTTGACTTTTGCTGAAAAGTCTGAAGTAGAATACAACATTTCTTATATATGCAATTTTTATCTTATCACACATTATTTGTCTCAATTATTTGATATTTTACAATATTGACATACAATACTCCAAAATAATCCTCAGATTTCGAATTCTAATAAATAAATAAACCCTAAAAATCATAATTTTTCATATGTTCATATAATTCCTTATTATTTCAGAAATTAGCTTGGAACATGGAAGCTCCCAAAGCAATTGGAAGCTCTAAAATCGGAGCTTCCAAGCTTAAGATGTGGAGCTTCCTGGAAGCTTTAGGCAAAAGCTTCCTTGGGAGCTCCAATGAAAGCTATCGGTGCTTGGAGCTCCGATTTTGTAGCTTCCATGGAAGCTATATGCTTTAATTTTTTTAAAAAAGTTTTTGAATTAAAGAAGAATGATGGAAATATTTTCTATGGTACTCAAAAGCATGAGAAATGTTATTTATATAAACTCATTTGCAAGCATGAGACATGTTATTTCCCTTATTGTGTGAAGGTCCCCGAGAGAAACCATCAAGTACATTTTAATCCTCGAGTGTGTGCCCTCCACTTCAGATGAAACTCAATTTTTAAAATATGAGTATTTTTATGACCATCCTTCAACAAAACGTGATTTATATTCGGAAACAACACCTTCTGGTGTAGTGTAGTACACCAGTTTTTGTCTCCATACCGGAGTACGAACTCATGCCAAGCTTCTTTAAATTCCATTTCACTTGAATAACTCTTCACCACGATGATAAAAACCCTAATCATCTTTCTTTAGTTCTGAACTGAGACTTTCAACTGGGTACCAAATTCGTTTTTATGTGTCACACGCAAATAAAGAAACTCAATGAACAAGAAACTCAACCAAAGTTCTTATGTTTCAAAAACTTGGTGTTTTGTTTCTAGAAAACAAGACTTGTTCTTGTTAAGGAGATTGAACACTTTCATAGTCGCAACTTAAAAGCTTGTGTGGAATCTTGTGTTAGAATAGAAGCAGAAGTGATGTGGATTATTCAAGAATCGAAGTCGATTTGCCACAAAGCTTAAGTCTTGAAAGAATGTTTTAGGAACTTAGAAAAACTGAGAGAATTTTGACCGCAATAGCTAGCTTGAATGCTTTGTGTTGGTGTTCAGTTGTGTTTCTCAAGTTCTAAGTGTTCCTATTTATAGGCTTAAATAGTTTCGTTGAATTTTGAATGCATTAGATTGTAATTCAAATTTAGAGCTAAATGTTTCTACAAATCGGGCCAATGGTAGACTTTTTGTGTCTTGGTGAAAACACTGAAAAGGTTGAAGTCTTTCCCTCACATAGTATGGACAATGCATTACACTTTTTGTGCCTTAGTAAATATACAATCGTATTATAATGCTAAAAAATTACAATTTCATAAAACTAAATTAATCAAAATCGTTTAAATAGTTAATAACAATCCATCCGTTCCTGAAAAAATAATAATCCATCAGCAAAACCTAATCAAGAATCATAAAACCTTTCCAAGCTTGTTTTACTTCTTTTGGAAAATGATCAAAAGAGTTAATTAGCATAATTAATTTGGAACAAGTTTGTGTCGATTAAGTAATTAAATTTTGACTTTATATGAACAATAGTACAATTCAACTGGGATTGTTGGTGAAGCTTTCCTAGTGCTTGCCGGTACGAATTGATTCGCAACCGAACAACTTTTATTCATCATCTCGAACAATGATTGACGAAACATGTGTTGGGTATTGATGTCTAGAACCGATGTTTCATACCCAGATTTGTTGAAATGATTGATAAATTAAGTTCCAGAAACTTTGTTGAAGTTACATGGACTTAATTGAATGTTTATGAAACTTAAAAAGATCGTGAATTGAGAATTTGAATGCGTTTAGGACCTGAGTAATAAATATTCAGTTCACATTAACAAAATTGCCAAGTGCCATCCATCACGTTTGTTTCAAAATTGCAAAAACAGTACTCAACCTTTTATATACTTAGGCTTTATTTGGTTTGAGGAAAAATAGGGGAAAAGAATAAAAAAATAGGGGAAAATTAATTTTTCCACCATTTGGTAGTTCTCAGAAAATTCTGGAAAATTCATCAAAATCTATACAAAATACATCAATCTCTACAAAATAAAGAAACTTGTTTTTCCCTCACATTTTTCAGGAAAATCTTATTTTCCTCTATTTTTTTTTCTTTTCTTCCATTTTCCCTAAAACCAAATGAAGCCTTAATGTTTAACATATGATAATTGCAAAAAGCACCATAAAGATTTACCTTTTGATCTTGACTTGCTGGAAATTTTATAAAAAGTCCCTACTTGAAACTACATATTAATTTATAACAAGTTTAAAAACTATATTTAAGAGTTGTTTGTATTTAGAAAATTAAGTATATAAAACTACATTTTAATTTCAATATACAAACAACTCTTAAATGTAGTTTTAAAACATTTTATATATTAATATGTAGTTTCAAAAATTGTAGGGACTTTTTATAAATTTTCCAACAAGTCAAAATCAAAAGGAAAATAAGTAATTGGAGATTGAATGGGCAAGATAGATAAATGAAATGTAAATTAATTTAAAAACGTAAGCTAAAGTTAGCAAATAAAACACTAAAATTAATTGTATGACGCCAGGAGATAAACTACTAGAATTATTCGTATGCTGTTTGCAAATAAAATACTAGAGTTGTAATGATGCGCCAACTTGAGATCATTTGTATGATTTTAGAAAAGGGATAATTACATAGGGCTACCCATTTAGAACGACGTTTCTCATATTCGTGCTACTTAGTCGAACAATTATAGTTTAGTCCAAATCCGTTGACCAGCTTTGTTGATACGAAAATATGTCCAATCCGTCATGAGAGCCCTTGGAACAAGTCCTAAGGCGTCCTAAGTCATCTAATGGATCCAAGACACATTGGTCCGAGCCAACGGTCCGATCCGGGCAGACCCACCATGGTCCGACCCACTCTAGAAGAGAAGAACAAAGGATCTAAAAGCTTACTAGGTCCGACCCAGGGATCTCAGGTCCGACCCACTGGGTCCGAGCCTCTCTAGGAAAGGAGGCATAGTACTTGAACAGTACTGGGTCCGACCCAGGGCCTCAGATACGGACGATCACTCGAATCCAACATAACAATCTCACAGGCAACCAAGTAGACAGGCACCAGAGAGTAGGGGGTCCGAACCATAAGGTCCGAATCGGAAGAGTTGGGCAGGCTTAGAGGACTTTCTAATCTGACAACCCAATGCGGTCCGGACCAGGCGTCCGGACCAACCTCTCCGGACCTCGGACCTCGGCAGACTATGTCATACCCTCCAAAACTCTCCCAATAATGACTAAACTACCCCTAAAAGCCCAAAATGGCATGGGCTAGGTATCATTATTGGGCCATGGGCCTAGATGTGCCTTGGTGGCTCAACCGGAGCCCTACACTTGGCGCGATCTTAAAGAAGCCTTCCACTTTGAGGAAACCTTATATATAGGGGCACATATCCCCATGAGGAGGTAAGGGATATTACGAACTTAATCTCGAACAGTATACAGAGTAGATCTCCAGTCTCTCTCAAGTGAAGTCTTATACCGGTTTGACACTTGGCAAACCGGGTCCTAACCCCCCCCCTCCAAGCCTCTTGCGCAGGTTCTCACCAAGTGCACAGGTGGAAGATTCTTACCCGTTGGTTCTTACGTAGTGAGGAAGATATCGTCTGGAGCATAACCTGGGCAATTGAAATAATACTAAGTGTTTGGGGAACTATACCCTCAACAAGCTTAATTAAAATGAAACAACCAAACATGACCTTATGAAATTTTAAATAAATAAAATAATTTTTTTTTTTAAAAAAAACTATCTTCTTCTTCCTCCATCTTCTCTAACAGTAACATACTTCTTCTTCCATCTTCTTCTTCCTCCATCTTCTCCAACATACTTGTTCCTCCATCTTCTCAACTTCCTTCTCTTCTTCTTCTCCGGTAAATTTCTTCATCTTTCTTGTTCTTTCCCCTTCTTCTAAATTGCAGCTCCGATTTGGAGCTGCTATACAGCTCCAATCGGAGTTATACAGCTCCAAGTCGGAGCTGCTACAATTTCGATTTTGGAGCTGTAACAGCTCCGATCGGAGCTGTTACATCTCCGATTTCAATTAATTGTTACGAACTTTCGATTGTGTTTTCGGATTAAAGTTGGGGATAATTTACAAATTGAAATAGAAGAAAGAGGAAGAAATTTACCGGAGAAGAAGAAGAGAAGGAAGTTGAGAAGATGGAGGAAGAAGTATGTTGGAGAAGATGGAGGAAGAAGAAGTATGTTGGACTGTTGGAGAAGATGGAGGAAGAAGAAGATAGTTTTTTTTTTTTAATTTTATTTTCTTTATTTAAAATTCCATAAGGTATTGTTTGGTAACTTGCAAAATTCAATAATCTGAGAGGGCCAAAATTGACTTTTCCAAGTTTTAGTTCGCCAAAGTCAAATTCGTGGGCTAAAGTGTAATTTTTTTACATCTAATTGTACCAAACCATAATAGTTCGACTAAGTGATACTAATCTGTAATTACGACATCTAAAAGGGGGTCTGGATGTAATTTCCCCTTTAGAAAATAAAATACTAGAATTATAACGGAAAATTCTTACATAGACCCGATCTATAAGTAAGTTGTAGACCATGTGGATGAGAATGAACCACATGAATTGAAAGAATAATTTTAAATCCATTTCCCAAGCGATATTGTTTATTGTGAGCTACAAGGTCTACAACTTACTCATAAACTCAGTCTATGGAAGAATCTCCCAATTATAACAAACACGTTACACGTATTATTGTGTCAGAAACACGTGTAGTGTATTATTTAATGGCCAAAATATGGTTCCACTATAGAACAATAATGATGATAAAAGTCCAATAAATTTTATTGAAATGGTGTGAAATGAGATGTATCGTTGAATAAGAAGAAAGAGAGGAAGAAGGAAACTAGAAAATGTGAGGGTTTAAAACAACGCCATGTTTGGAAGGTAAACTTTATAATTAGGAAACGGATCAATCTGTAATTTGATGTGCTCAAATTGATACTTAGAAACAAGTAGCAAGCAGTTGTTATAGAATAAACAAAGCTAACCACAGGGTCGTTCGCTAAGGAAACAATTAAGCTACCAAGCAATTGAAAGCAAATAATCACTTGCGTAAACTGTTTTAATTGTTTGAGTTGTTAACTACTAATAACATAAAATAGAAAAGCAGATAACTGATTTAGATATGAGAGAGAAGAGAACACAGTAGTTAGATCGAATGATGCTAATTCGCTCTAGGGAAATCGTTCATACTTGTCACACGGTCGGTGTACTTAAAACATTCAATCCAATTCAACCAAACGTTATTTGAAAATCTTTGAACTAAAGTAATCGTGGGTCGTCAATCCACGATCCTTAACCAAACGTTTTAGAGAATCTTTCAACTAGCTTATTGGATCGAAAGGTTTTTACGAAGATCTTTGAACGAGCCTAACATATATGAACGAATCCTAACCCTAGAAGCGAATACGCAATCACCGTCACATCACTACCGTGTGTTGATACGGAAATATGTCCAATCCGTCATAAAGGACCTAGGAACGAATCCAAAGGCATCCTAAGTCATCCAAAGGATCCGAGACACATTGGTCCGAGCCAACGGTCCGATCCGGGCAGACCATCCATGGTCCGACCCACCTGGACAGGCAGGAGAACTTCCTCAGCTGATAACCAAATGTGGTCCGGACCAGCCGTCCGGACCCATCTCTCCGAACCTGGGGTCTCGGCAGAACAAGTCACATCCTCAAGAACTCTCCCAATAATGACCAAATTACCCCTAAAGCCCAAGATGGCATGGGCTAAAGCTTCATTGTTGGGCTATGGGCCTCATGTTAGCATTGGTGGCTCTATCCTAGCCGTACACATGGCGCAATCCTAGCAAGGCCTTCCATTTTGATGATAGCCTATAAATAAGGCACACGTCCCAACAAGTAAGACACTTTTCGAACTTCAGACTTCGAACAAGTCATCTCGCTAGTCACATCACGACCCCAATCCCAAGTACTGTACAGAGTCGATCCTCAGTCACTCTCGAGTAAAGTCTCATCCCGGTTTGACACTTAGCAAACCGGGCACTAACCCCCCCACTCAAGTGTGTGTCTCACCGGAGCAGTTGGTCACTGGTTCTTACGCCTTGGTCCTCACCTAGCAAGGAGCCTCTTGCCTTGGCACCCATTAGAAGAGTTAAATAAATCTAAGTAGTTGGGGAGTTAAACCCTCAACATTTTGGCGCCGTCTGTGGGAATCTTTACAAAAAGTCCCGTTCTCTTCAGTAATGGCAAGAACAAGAAGGTCCGCAAGAACCAACGCCACTGCCATTGGTACACCTGCTCCAAGACAAAGGGGGAGACCTCCTACTAGAAGAGGTGGAGTAACAAGAGTCTCAGCAAGAGAAGTAGTAGATGATCCAAGTGATGGCCATACCGCTAGTCTTTCTTCTGGCGAGGAAAGAGCCACTAATCCACCAGTAAGGATCCAGACACTTGGGGACGAAGGACAGGTTCCTCCGTCAGGAACACACGGTCCTCCCCCAGGAAGAAACTTTACCCTCCCAAATGGACAGATCATCCGTCCCAGTGAGTTCGGGATGAATGAGAATCAGTTTGGCCTCTTACTCACCACTATTCAAGGGTGCTTTGGATCAAACAACCTCCAGCCTCCTCAGCCTACGCCGATCCCAAGGCAAGCTGAACCCGCTCAATCAAGAAATGAGCACCGTCCGATCCAACAAAGGCTGGGGGAACAAGCCCAACCAGAAGATCTGAGACACCTTCTCAATAGAAGAGCCGCTGTTTCTCATGAACAACGAAGGAGAAGTCCAGAAGTGCCACGAGTAGACGAAGTGGGAACCAGTCGGCGAGAAGCTCAACAACAAGTGCCCAGAGATCAAATGGCGAAAATCACTCCGATAGTTCCAATCGGTGATCTCCCTCCAGATGTAGCTATCAACCCCAGAACTGGTGAAAGACTGACAGCCGAACAGATCTATCTCCAACAGAAGGCCTTGGAAACACAAATTGCCACCTTGAGCAGGATGGTCAAAGCACATGAGAAGGTGGTAGTTAAAACTCCCAACCCTCTGTGCGATGAGATCAGAAGAGAAAGAAAGCGCCCCGACTGTGTTATCCCAAACCTTGAGCATTACTATGGAGATACTTGCCCTGTAGGGCATCTTATTAGATACGAAAGTAAGATGGAAAGCAATGGACTCAACGATAACATGAAAGCTCTCAAATTTTCCACCACACTCTTTGGAGAAGCAATGGATTGGTGGACCTCACTACCTAATGGTTCCATCAAATCCTATGCGGACGTTGCCTCCCTTTTCTTGAAAAGGTTTGAGAAAGCCAAAAGAAGGAAGAGGTCAGTTGAGCACCTGGCAGGCATAATCCAGAAAGAGCATGAGGACCTCAGAACCCTCCTTGACCGCTTCAACGCTGAAGTACGACAGGTAGAGCCTCATAGCATCAAAGAGCGGGTCCGACACCTATATGCCAACACTTATAATGATGAGCTTAGAAGGAAGCTTTCCAACGAAGAAATCACCACTGAAAAGTACTTGGAAGATATCTGCAAAGGAGTCTTGTATGGAGAAGATTACCGAAGGAATGTCCCGATAAGAGCAGGGATCAAGAAGGGAAAAGAACAAGTACGACAGGAACTCCCTCCTCGTCAAGGGAAGTTCGATCAAAAAAGAGATCTCAGAGACAAAAAATAATTCCACAGAGAAAGAACTCCACCCAGGAGATACGCCGAGTATACTCGCCTCAACAGACCGAGATCCGACATCTTGGCTTCTATTGTTGAGAAGGACTTAGATATACAATGGCCTAAACTCACAAGAGCAAAGAAGAAGAGTAAATTCTCTAAAGACTACTGTAGGTTCCACAAGCAGAAAGGTCACCCGACTGAGGATTGCATCCAATTAAAGACAGAAATTGAAAGACTAGTGAGAAGTGGGAAGTTGAAAGAACCAACAGGCGAAGAAGAGCCCTCCAGGCATAGAAGGAATGAGCAAAGAAGAGAGGAGCGTGGTTCTGAACCTCCGACAGGATCTTTACCACCACCTCCAGCGGAAATCCCACCTCGGCAGGCCCAAAGATATCAAGGGTACCACGAAGAGACAGAAATGGAGAACCTCCCTTACAGTGGAGTTATCAACGCCATTGCAGGAGGACCAACAGGGGGAGATAGCAGAAATGCAAGGGAAAGGACCGCGCAACACTTAAGAAACAACGACAGGGCTTACGGTCCACCAGCCCTGAAAGGCACAAATGCAATCACCTTTGACGATAGCGAGATCCCCCCACCAACGTCTGGCGGAGGAGATCTCAAGGACCCTGATGTCCCTTTGGTCGTTTCTCTAGTGATTGCCACTTACAAGGTCAACAAGGTACTAATCGACACAGGAAGCTCCTCCAATGTCCTATCCAAAAGGACTGTTGAGCAAATGCATCTGGGGCAAATACAATATGGACGAGTATACACCTCATTAGTAGGTTTTGGAGGGTCTCAGAGTACCCATTGGAAGTATACCACTGCAAGTCTCCATGGGCACTTTTCCGATAAGAGTGACCCAGACTATCCTCTTTGTGGTAGTAGATAGCACCTTTGACTATAACGCGATTTTGGGCCGCCCAGGACTTAACCAATTCAGAGCAATTGCTTCTCCCCTACACAACAGGGTGAAGTTTCCAACCCCGAACGGCGTAGGGGAAGAAATGGGCAACGTTAGAGAAGCCTGGGAGTGCTACATCATGTCAACCAGAGGGGCCACAGAACCTGTCCTTTCGGTCACTAAGGGCCCTCTTAGCCATTCTCCCAGTACTCTGACGCCACCGAAGGAAGAAATCGGTATTGGATCGCTCAGAGAAAAGTTCCCCAAGACAGCTAGAATAGAATCCCATGAAGCCTTGAAAGAGGTCCAACTGGTCGAAGGAAATCCGGAAAGAACAACTCGAATTGGAACAGAGATGGGTACGAAAGTAGAGCGGAAGCTCATCACTTGCCTTCGTGACAATCACGACATCTTCGCTTGGAGCACAGATGATCTCGAGAGGATAGACCCAAGGATTGCAGTTCACCGTCTGAACATGGATCCTACGGTCAAGCACATCCGACAAAAGAGGAAAGACTTTGGACCAGTTGAGGATGCTATCATAGCGGGGGAGGTTGACAAATTGATGAAAGCAGGTCATATCGAAGAAGTCAAATACTCCGATTGGGTCTGCAACGTGGTCCTCGTCGAAAAAGCTCCAGGAAAGTGGAGAATGTGCAATGACTTCACTAGACTCAACAAGTTTTGTCCAAAGGATCCCTATCCATTGCCACGCATAGACCAGCTGGTTGATTCCACTGCAGGATGTGCACTTCTAAGCTTCATGGATGCATACCAAGGCTTCTACCAAATTAGGATGGCTCAAGAAGACATCAAGAAAACGGCATTCTTTGCGGCCGGAGGGGTCTATTGCTTCAAGGTCATGCCCTTTGGCCTCAAAAATGCAGGAGCTACTTACCAACGGCTGGTAAATAAGATGTTCAAGGAAGAATTGGGAAAAACCATGGAAGTCTATGTGGATGACATGCTTGTGAAAAGCAAGACTGAAGAGGAGCACATCGAACACCTCAACAATTGCTTTTCTATTCTCCGGAAGTACGGAATGAAGCTGAACCCTGAAAAGTGCACTTTTGGGGTAAAAGGAGGAAAATTCCTTGGCTACATGGTCACAGAAAGAGGCATCAGTGCTAACCCAGAGAAAATAAAGGCAATCTTAGATCTGCCATGTACCAAGACCACAATGAAGTTCAGAAGCTTCTAGGAAAGGTGATGGCATTGAGCCGTTTTATCTCAAAATCCACCGAGAAGAACCTTCCCTTCTTTAAGATCTTACGAAAAGGGAATAAGTTCGAGTGGACAAAGGAGTGCGAGGAAGCCCTGGAAAACTTGAAAAAGTATCTTCTCTCGCCGCCCCTTCTGTCTAAACCCATGGAGGATGAAACTCTTTACCTCTATTTGGCCACCACTGATGAAGCAATGAGTTCTGTACTGGTACGGCTACAAGACAACGAGCATTTACCAATTTACTATTTGAGCAAGGCTCTTGTAGGCTCCGAGGCCAGATATGTCAAAATTGAGAAGCTCGCCTTTGCACTAGTATACACTGCACGGCGACTGAAGCCTTACTTCAAATCGCATCGGATTGTAGTCCTTACAAATGAGCCACTCAAACATGTCTTGGAAAAACCGGATCAGTCAGGACGCCTGTCCAAATGGGCTATTGAGCTAAGTGAATTTGATATTGGGTATCAAGCCCCATCTGCCAAGAAAGCGCAAGTCTTGGCCGACTTCCTGGTAGACTATCCAGAGAAAGCAGAAGAAGAGAACGAAAATTCCCAGGAAAAGGCTAGTCATGTGGTGATAGCCCAGATCAAGGAATCAAGTGGAGAGAAAGAAGCAGAAGAGACACAAAGAGGCAGCATCCAGCCTATGACTGAGTACTACCAACCTATGGATGATTCACTGAGGGTAAGGCACATGTTTCTTTTGGACGAAGAACTCAATACCTCCACAACTGCATCTTCCGACAAGAAGCAGGAGGTTGAGAAAGCACTCACTCCCACTTTAGGAGGGAAGGAAGGAAACAAAGAATGGTGGACATTACAAGTGGACGGATCATCAATTGGACGATTGGGAGGAATAGGAATTTTCCTTGAAAGTCCTGAAGGAGCCAAGCTAGAGTACGCCATCACCCTCAATTTTAAGGTGACAAACAATGAGGCCGAGTACGAAGCACTTATCACCGGCCTAAGAATGGCGAAAGCCCTTCAGGTGAAAAGGATCAAAGCCTACACAGACTCGCAGCTCGTACAATCCCAGTTCTCCGGGTCCTTTACCACCAAAGGACCTAACATGATCAAATACTTGGAACTCCTCAAGAAAGAGGTTGAGCAACTTGATGAATTTACTCTTGACCAATTTCACAGAGAATGGAATGAAAAGGCCGATGCCCTCTCCAAGTATGCCTCAGCCTTAGGAGCTTTGGACACAAGAAGTGTCATCCTAATGACCCGCGCGGAATCCTCCCTGGCAAACCCCAACGGAAAGATGTTTCTCTTGAGAACAGAAAGAAACTGGATGACTGATATATTCCGTTACCTCAAGGATGGTACTTTACCTATGGATCCTAGAGAGGCCAGGAAGATTCGATGTCGAGCTAAAAGATACTTTATTCTGGGAGAAGATCTCTACAAGAGATCTTACAGCGGAACTCACTTGAGGTGCCTAGATCCTCAAGAGGCGAAAACTGCGATGGAAGAGATCCACGCCGGAAGCTGTGGAAGTCATTCTGGGGGAAGAACTTTGGCGCAAAAGATCATAAGGCAAGGATACTATTGGCCAACTATCGACATGGATGCTGCCAACATACCACACCGCCCGACCAACCCTATGATTCCGTCAATCATAGCTTGCCCATTTGATCAATGGGGCATAGACATAGTTGGTCCCTTTCCGCGAGGAACACATCAAAAGAAGTTCTTGATAGTGGCAGTGGAGTACTTCACTAAGTGGGTCGAAGCTGAAGCAGTGTCAACCATCACCGAAAGCAGAGTTCGGACATTCATCTAGAAGAACATCATCTGCCGGTTTGGACTCCCACGAGTGCTAGTTTCGGACAATGGAGCACAATTTTCTGGGTCAAGGCTGAAGGAGTGGCTTCAGTCCTTCAAAATAGAACAACGCTTTACTTACGTTGGCCACCCCCAAGCCAATGGTCAGGTGGAAGCCACCAACAAGACCATAGTCAAAATTTTGGAGAAAAGGTTGAGAACTTCCCAAGACAGTTGGGCGGATGATCTTGACGCAGTCCTTTGGGCGCATCGAACGACAGCCCGAACTGCCATGCAAGAAACACCTTTCTCCTTGGTCTATGGATCCGAGGTGGTCATCCCTTCGGAGACGGTGGTGGCAACCCAGAGAATCCAGCAATACAACCCAGTTGATAATGAGCTCGCAAGGATCTATGACCTTGAGCTCCTTGAAGACAAGCGCGATAAGGCATTGGCCAACATCCTTCGGTACCAAGCCATGACCGCTCGAGCCTACAATAAACGTGTCCTTCCCAAGGACATACAAGTTGGAGATTTAGTCCTCAGGAGAGCCGATATACTAAGTCATGTGGGGAAACTTAAGCCCAAGTGGGAAGGACCGTACAAGGTTACTGGGGCAAGAGTTAATGGAAGCTTTGAACTGGAAGATGAACAAGGGCGGGTCTTGAAGAGAACTTGGAATGCCAAGAATCTCCAAAAGTTTTACACTTAGAGAAGTATGGCAACGACTGTCACCTTCCTCTATCTTGTAGACCTGTCTTTTGTGTTTGTTTTTTTTTTTGAAAAAGGCCTCGAAGCCCTCAAGTTGTAATCCGATTTCCGTCAAATCAATACAACTGTGATTTCATAAACATTGTGGATAATCATGTCCTCTGAATCTCATGATTCGAACGGGCCATGAAGATATTTAAACTACTCGATCCGAACCTAGATCATACATTGATCCGGATCGGACCAACACTATCAAACAGTGTCCGATCTTCACAAAGGAAAATACGCTTTTATTAAAACAGGGGTACAGATTTACAAAGCCAGGGTCCGAAGAGCCCTAATCAGGCTTACAAAAACAAGCTCCTACTCTATCTCTTTTCTACTTCTACAGCGAAGCTTCCTAACTAAC
The DNA here is from genome assembly GCA_026545765.1 of Plantago major. NCBI lineage: Eukaryota > Viridiplantae > Streptophyta > Magnoliopsida > Lamiales > Plantaginaceae > Plantago > Plantago major. The sequence goes on along the minus strand of CM048844.1, from coordinate 32,421,773 downwards.
TCTGGTCCACCGAACCAAACCCCGTCCGAGAACTATTAGCTACATTTGTGGGCGCTCCGAAGGAAGAAGGAATTCCACCATCTCAACTTTGATTGCTTACTGACAAAGATTTCGAAGCCCCCTTCGGACGATCTAAAGACTAACAGCAGCCGGACGAGATAACTGAGACCACTCAATGCTTCCAGAAAGGATACTTCATCACTTCTGAACGAAATAAAACTCCGAAGCAAGCAAGAAGCACACTGACAATCCGGATCGCCTCATACCAAATACTATAAATACACCCCAGATTCAGAGTATTTGGAAAGTGACCAACCCGGATAGTTGGATCAACCCAAGTCACTCCGGAGGCTCCCGTTGGTCCGAGTCCCAACAAGACCGGCATTGTCAGGGACTCCGTTCCAGAATTGTAAGTCGCTCCCTCGAGCCTACAATTCTGGAACGTAGCCACAAACAAAACCAAGCTGCTCGGACGAAAGACCTTAGGTGCAAGACAAACGAGTCACCAGAAAGGTTACTTTCGGAAGTCCCCAATGATCCGACTCCAAACAAGCTCAGCACTGTTGGGGACTCCTTTCCAAAATTGCAAGTAGCTCCCTCGAGCCTTCAATCCTAGAGACAAAGTCACCAACAGAACCAAACTGCTCGGATACATATCTTCAAGGACGAGCTGGAAGACCTACTAAAAAGGATACATCCGGAGCTCCCTCAATCCGAGAAACGAACAACTAGACACCACAGGATTGGTAGAAAGCCTTCCAACATCTCGGGCGGTTTTTTACGACCGAACCACGAAATACTGGAAGGGATTCTATCAAACCAATTATGCCAACTTGTCGCCCCCCGGGCACATACCCAGAAGCGGATTGCCTCGGATACATGGAGGTTCAAAAACAACTATTTGAAGATCCCCGAACCATCCAGCTAATCTACCTCTCCGGGGCTAAAAGTCACGAATATAGACCTGACCGGAGAAAGAAGATTAGCTGACGATCGGAGGAATTGATTGGCAAAATTTCAGTTCACTTCACGGACCGTATCCTCGAAGATCCGAGGCTGGTTTTCCGAGCAATCTAATTTCCAAAACTCTCGCCGAGAACCAACCCGGGTAGACTTCCGAAGCATCGGAGAAACCCTTGGGATGAGATCACAAACAAGAGTGATGGTATAAACATGCTCCCCAGCCGTTCGGACTCGAGCTCCGGACCTTTGATTACTATAAAAGGGCGAGATGTCCTAATGGAAAGCCGTACAAGGCAGGAGTATATATAGAAAGAGAAGACCAATTAGAAGCGGACATGTGTCCCAGAAATGGGCTTGGGCCGAACATGGGCCTGGCTCTTCGGCTTCCATTGGCCCAACCCAACAATCCATCCATATGGTCGAGCATGTCGACTAAGCTACTCACTCGGACGTATCAAGCTCGGGGCTGACATAACAACATCCGAAGCAACTGTGATTCGTATAGAGTCTGCATGACTCGGGATAACGCACCAAGTCAACGTCTGAACTGCCACTACTGATCACGATACAAGGAAATTCTCTTTCGTCTGATCACTCTAAGACGTGGCTCCGAACCGTTCGTGATTCGGTTTATTTCTATTAAAGATTCCGATTCGGATGGGAAAAATGGTTGATCGTCCCCCAAGTCCCGCAAAGGAGAATTTGCACCAGGCAAATTAATGTCCTGACGGTATGAATCATAAGGGTCCGAACCCACTATCCGAGCCTGCGAGAGTTGATGAGTTACTACGCAAATACGAAATTAAAACGCGCAAGGATGAACACAGCAACATTAGCATTCTTGTGACAAAAAATAGTTCCGAGCCACCAAGGGGCCCGAACCAATAACATTCATCAAAGATAAGTATAAGTTTGTACAACAAAAGATGATGGGCAAAAACGACAACATTGCTTTTTGGCCCGGAGGCATCCTACTACAAAAAACTCGGGGCATACCCCGTCTTCACTGCCTTCGCCGCTCGGACGAACTAGGTTGAGACCGAGAAGGTCCACCCGTATCCTTCTCCGGAGGCGCTTGACCTTGCTGTTGGGCTGCTTGGGCTAACCTCCATTCTCTCCGAGCCTCAACCTCTTTCAGGAAGGCCGGACACTCCTCCATCAAGTCGAGGTTGCGATCAAAGCCTTGGACAGGCCCGGGCAAAGTCAGCCAGTCTCAGTTGTGCTCCAAGTGGTCCTCCAAAGGAACAAAAACACTGGACATAAGCACCCGCGGGACGAAGGATGGGAGATACGGACCGCCATGGTTGTACTTCTTGCCCTCCGACTCGTCGCAGACCAGCTCCACAAATTCACATTTGAGCAGGTCTTCGTCCAAGACACCCTCCGGAGCAAAGTCCGAGCCATCTCCATTCTTAAAGGCAGACACCCCCTCAGCCTCCAAGTTGCAGTCGTTCGGTATCCAACCCTTCCTCCGGCACTGGTCCACAGCTGCATCAAACCCATCTTGGCGGGCCTCATCATACTTAGACTCGAGCAAAAACTTGCAGGAGTCCGAATCAAGGAAATCTTGGACAGCCCTTGTCCGGACTCCCCGAAGCTCCTTCAGCATCTTATCCTTGAAAGTCCTAGAGACGGCCACGAAATCGTCCAAACTATCTTGGTGCACTTTCAAGTCAGCCTCCAAAGATCGAATGGCACTTTTCATCTTGGCGTCTCGACTCGGCCTCTTGTTTAGCGACTATGGCCTTCTTCAGCGCCCGAAGTCTTCAACCGACGCTTCAATCGCCGGCATTTCACCGCTAAATCCTCTTCCAGGGTAGCCCTCCGAGCAGCTACCAAGGAGCATGCTTCAACAGCAGCAGCAAGCTAAAAACAAAAACGAAACATCGGAAGTGTTAGGTACCTCCGAACCACAAGAAGATGTAAAACCAACGGAAAATTTAAACTCACTTTGCGCTGAGCGGCAGTTAACTCCGAAATCCGCTCCAACTCCGAGGCAGCAACCAACCGAGCGACTTCAGCATCCGAGTCCAGCTCGGGCGTCTCGCTCACCTTTCCCTTGCCTTTCTTGGCAGGAGGATTCGGACCTTCGGAGGAGCGCTTTTTCGCAGCCGCGACGCTCGATCCGCTTGCAGGAGGATCTCGGGACACGGATCTCGGAGGCTTTTTCGAGCCCTTAGAGCCAACCACCTTACCCTTGTCCGGAGTAGGGATAGTTTGGGCCTCTTCGCCCGCAGCAGCTCTCCGAGTCTCCTCCACTCGGAACACAGCAGCATTTCTTGGCTCGTTCATTGGGAGTACGGTGGAAGTCTTGATAATCTGGGTCCGGGAACCCTCTGCCAATTCCTTCCGCTGCGCAGCGTTTTGCTGACGCTTCAACTCCCGCATGGTCGACATCGTATACTCGAACCAAAAAGCTGCACATCCGAATCACAATGAGTTACAAAATACAAAAGAATCTACAAATAGTAATCATATAGTCGACAAAATGCATAAACCGACTGACAACCAACTAGAGGGTGCGTAAACCACTTACTCAAATCCTCCATATTATCACAAAACTGGCTCGGACAAACCGCCAAGAAAGGCAGAGGCGACATATCACCCTCTAAGAAATACTTTTCCGCTCTTGACTCCGATGGAATGCTTGCATCCACAAGGATGTTCTGCGGTGGCTTCTGGCTGGCAACTGCTCGGAAGAACTTTTTCTCGAAATGCCACGTGGGCTTTCGCCCGATTGCAAGCCAGAGCCGGACGGACAAAAATGTACCTCTTGAACCATTGGATTCCCAACGAGGACAAGGATCCAACAAAAAATGTGTACGCCTGGCGACATACGAATGTATAGAACCATGTGTTCCTATTACTTACACTAATGTTGAATAATTTATGGAAATTATTGAAGGTGAGCGGGATGCCTTTATATTTACATAACACTCCGAAGCACATCAAATTTCCGAGGGAGTTGGGGATAATCTGGTGCGGACTCAAACCCATGCTGTTCAAAATCTCCAGAAACTCGGACGATACTGGTAGCCGCCACCCGCAATGGAGACTTATCTCATAGACAGACATGTAGCCCGGAGGCGGATTATAAAAAGTATGAGATTCGTCCGGGATAAGAATCTCCACACACTCTGGGATCTCATATCTTCTCCGGAGCTCATCCACTTCATCGGCTCGGATGGTTGAGGCACAAGTAGGCAGAGTACCATCTTCATTCAACTCGCCCTCCGGATCGGGGTGAGTAACCTGGTCTCTAGACCGAGGGAACTTCACTTGGAAAACGTCCTCACCCTTCCTCAGCCTATCCGGACGGTCTTCCTTAGCCACCTGCCGACTCGGCCCTGCTTGCCCAGAAGTTTCCACACGGAGCACATTAGCGGATGGCTCTGCACCTTCTTCCTCCTCGGAACCAGAATCTTGGCCCCGCACACCTTCTTCTGCCTCATCTTCCTCGGATGAGGACGCTAACTCTACGACAGTCCGAAGAGGTGCAGCGACATGCACACGATCCTCCTCACCCTCTTCGAAGATACTCAAATTGGGAGGCGCTTCCGAAGTATCATGCACTTCCTCAATAGTCGGCTCCTGCGGATCCGGAATGAACGGGACTCGATTAGGATTACTCCTAAAATTATAACCAAGGTTGCGAATTAAAGATCGGATCCCTACCGGAAGTTCGGATTCTTGGCCAGCCCGACCCGGGCGACGAGTTCCTACAACTCGCGAACTTGTTTCTTGGGCGCTACAATAACCTGCACATGGGACACTCGCAGGTAATCCTGACGCCTCGAAGGACCTGGATCCGGAACAACTAACCGAAGTAAGGAACTTACCTCGGGCTCTTCCCGACTCGGATGGGACGCTTGTTCCACCTCCAGTACTTCGTCGTCATCCACGATCTCAATATCCTCGGAGCTATCGGTTAAGGATATCACCTCGGAGTCATATCCCTCAACTTCGGATCGATTTTGGCTATCGCTCTCGGACATCCTAGGGAAAGGAGAAAGCAATTTCGTAAGCTTTAAGATGGCAGTCCGAGAGGTCGTTTATGTATATTAAAGTGGTCAGTTCAAAGCCAAAACTAGCGGCTTTACTCGACGAAGTTAATCCCGAGTCAATACTACGCTTATTCGGAGTTAGTCAACATCAAGTACGTAATGGTTATCAACTATACTACACATCATAAGCATACATCCGAGTAACTTGAAGATGAAAGATAACAGAGATAATTTAATCATAAGACGAGACAAGTAAACTTACTTGGACTCGGATGATTAGATAGAAGTGACTTGACTCTGCACAGGATCACGCGCTTCGAACCGCTCGTTGCTCGCTTCGGATTGCTGGTAGTTGCTTCGGATGTACTCGGAATGCAAAAATTCTCTCTCTAAACGGTGAGAAATGAACCGGCCAACCCCTCTATTTATAGAAGGCCATATTGGGAACTCCAACCGTCACGACTTTTCGGGATTAAATCTCAATCGTAGATCAAAAACCATCCAACGGTATAGTAAAATTATACCAAGTGAAATGACGAATTGGTACAACAAATTTACCTCTTGGATAGATGAATACAACAACTCTCCCTCTCTCGGGCGGCAGACAACACGAGAGCTACGGAGTATCATCTTCTCGGACGCCTAGCGGCTTACCAGTACAACATAACTTGTCCACACAAGGAACCTCGTATACTCGAGCGATTATCCTTCGGACCTTCCCACGACCACAGAGGTTGGTTCGGACGGGACACGCACCTACGGTCCGCCACCGTAGCTCATCAAAGGTACACTACCGATGTTCGGAGCCTAAAACTTAGTCTCCGTTACAAATACCCTTTTTTCTTTTTTTTTTTTTCTTCACTCCGTTGCCCTTTGGACCCAGTCCCTCGGATGGCGACGATGTTTTAGAAAAAGAAAAAAGGGGGGGGGGGGGGAGAGAGGCTAAGCCAATGGCCACACGAAGTACGGAGTACACCTTCTTTTTCAACAAAATCGAAACGGATTGGACTGAAGAACGGATTCTTTCCTCAAAACAGCTTCCCAAACCAATAGTTCCACAACTATCTTCTACTAAGATACTTGGAAACTAGGGGGACATATGTTGATACGGAAATATGTCCAATCCGTCATAAAGGACCTAGGAACGAATCCTAAGGCGTCCTAAGTCATCCAAAGGATCCGAGACACATTGGTCCGAGCCAACGGTCCGATCCGGGCAGACCATCCATGGTCCGACCCACCTTGATAGAAAGGAACAAAGGATCTTGGACCTACAAGGCCCGACCCGGAACCATAGGTCCGACCCACCTTGGTCCGAGCCTCTCTGGGAAAGGAGCATAGTGCTAAGTCAGTACCCTCTCCGACCCAAGGACTCCGATACGGATGTCAACTCGGATCCAGCATGACCATCTCATAAAGCAACCAAGCAAATGGGCACCAAAGAGAGAGGTATCCGAACCTAGGAGCTCCGAATCGGAAGAGTTGGACAGGCAGGAGAACTTCCTCAGCTGATAACCAAATGTGGTCCGGACCAGCCGTCCGGACCCATCTCTCCGAACCTGGGGTCTCGGCAGAACAAGTCACATCCTCAAGAACTCTCTCAATAATGACCAAATTACCCCTAAAGCCCAAGATGGCATGGGCTAAAGCTTCATTGTTGGGCTATGGGCCTCATGTTAGCATTGGTGGCTCTATCCTAGCCGTACACATGGCGCAATCCTAGCAAGGCCTTCCATTTTGATGATAGCCTATAAATAAGGCACACATCCCAACAAGTAAGACACTTTTCGAACTTCAGACTTCGAACAAGTCATCTCGCTAGTCACATCACGACCCCAATCCCAAGTACTATACAGAGTCGATCCTCAGTCACTCTCGAGTAAAGTCTCATCCCGGTTTGACACTTAGCAAACCGGGCACTAACCCCCCCCCCCCCCCCCACTCAAGTGTGCAGGTCCTTACCGGAGCAGTTGGTCGCTGGTTCTTACGCCTTGGTCCTCACCTAGCAAGGAGCCTCTTGCCTTGGCACCCATTAGAAGAGTTAAATAAATCTAAGTAGTTGGGGAGTTAAACCCTCAACACCGTGTTTGTAGTGGTTTAGCTACTCATGATAGAAGCAAGGATCAAAGAATTCAAGATATTGCTCATGCTAAACATAAAAAGAATGATAATCGCATGCAAGCTCATACAATTCGACAAACAAGAACAAGAACGAATTGTATAGAGATAAACAATAGAGAATTACCACAATAACCAGGAATTCAATATCAATCCTTCAATCAAAGATAAAACCAAGCTCCAATGTAGTTCAATCTCCAGAATAATGTCTAGGAGCTTTTTTCTCAGAACTAAGTTAAAAGAAAGTATGAAAGAAAGAATCAAAAATCTAATCTAATAAGGAGAGCAAAACTCTGATCCTGCGCTTTTCGCCGCGGCGGAAGGAATAGCTCGCCGCGGCGAGCCTTCTTAATCGAAGGATATATAGCCCTCACATAATTTCGCCGGCGAGCAAAATGCTCCGCCGCGCCGAGCTTCAATCTTCAAAACAGAGGTTTCATTCGCAAAATCTGCCATGACCAATTCGCCAAGTAGCCTTCTTTAATCGCAGAAGATATACATTCGCTAAATCTCGCTGCGGCGAGCCTTCTTGCAATTTCCAGCTCCAAGCTTGTAAAATCTCGCCGCGGCGAGCCATGCTAATCAGCTTGTCCTCATTTAGCTCAAAAGACATCGATTCCTGCAAAATGTAAATAAAACACCAAAGCGTAAAAACGAACTAAAAAGACTATAAAACTAAAGACAAAGACTCACAAAGACCGCTAAAAAGGACCAAATGAGACTCTAAATTATAGTCTCATCATAATTGAATGTAACGGACTGCAATGAATGGAGGGTGTTTACCAGGGGAGCTGGTGTAATTTCCAATGTTGCCTTGTTAAATAAAAAATTTAGACTTGTAAAGTTTTGTAATATAATTTTATTAAATAATCCCTTTGTTAATTTTAAAACTTCCCATTTGAGTATTTTCGGTCAATTGTTTTCTTTTTTGACCACAAAATTACTCTATTAAACGATGATGGTTGAAACTTTTAAAAAATTACATCATGAAATATTACTTCTTAAATTTTCTTTTTTCTTTTTTTTTTTGAGAAAGAATGACATTTCATTCATAAGAGAAGTTACAAGTTGAAGAGATAAAACTTCAACACAACATTGCTCTTGGCAAAGTTCATTACATCAGTATAAGAAACTCACTGATCAAAGAAAAACTAATCCTAAGTCAGATAATTTCCGTATACTCAAATGGTAAAGTGCCATAGCTCGTCGAATTCACTCCGAAATTGCGGCTTAATTGATCAGCAAGCATGTTTGCCTCTCGACGAATATGGCGCACCTGAATAGCGGAGAAGTCGGCCATCATCCCTTTGATCTGCATGTATAAGGCCCCATCTTCACTCGACATCGCCCGGCAGATTGTATGCCTTGAACAGCTAGCAGGTATCTCCTTCTAAAATGACCTGCTGGAAATCCATTTCCTTCGCAAGTGATAAGGCTAAACGAGCCGCATAGGCTTCAGCCACTTCGACATTGAGAGTCCCTTGCAGCCATTTCCTTGACCAAGCTAGAGTTAAGCCGGTATGATCTCGCGCTACTGCAGCGATTCCACCCGGTTGTCCATTGCGTGGAACCGAGGCATCGAAGTTCAGTTTTATCCAACCATGTTCAGGAGGAGACCAGGGACCGTGTGCTGTATTTTGATTTACAGCTTGATTCCCAATTGGTTGGTAGATATTAGCCTTGAAGAAACCTATATATCTGCGCACAAAATCAACAGATTCCAGAGGAGAAAAGCTCTGATCTTCATGGACAATCTGGTTGCGATTATACCAAATGCTCCAACAAGAGACAATAAAAAATTCAAAGTCTCGATTATCCATTCGAATAAGAACACCATTAATCCAGTCCCATGTTCTTTCCCCTCCAAAGTAACATTACAAAAAAATGTCAAATAGTGAGGGACAAATTCCGTCACTAAATGGCTAAATTCCGTCACTAAAGTTATTAGTGACGGAATTTGGCTGTCATTAAAACCCTCGTCACTGATTCAATCCGTGACGAATACACGGTCCGTCACTGATAACAGTGATGGAATATTCCGTCACTGGTTTTCGTCGAAATTTCGTTATTTGGGATGCTTAGTGACGGATTTTTCCGTCACTATAGATCTTGTTCCGTCACTGATATTTATCACAATTCATTCTGGTAGAAGTTCAGTGACAGAACATTCCGTCATTCAGTGACGGAAAATTCCGTCACTAACTCTGAACATGTAAAAAGGATTGACGAAAATCCAATCGTGATTAAAAAAAGCGCTTTTTCATTCTGCAGTTATCCTGGAAATCAAAATAAAACAAAAATTTTCGAAACCCAACGAAATCACAGAAATTCATATTTAAAAACATCCGTCAAAATATTCTAATACAACATCATCCCATAATCTTCATGACAAATAGAATTATTAAACATCAAACCAAATACTACATAGAAACTGTCTAGACAAGTCAAACATCAAACTAAATACTAAAGTACCATCATAACCCATCAAGAAGCAAACCTAGATGTCAAATTTCCAAGCTTCTGATCAAAGTCTCGTTGCATGGCTAGTCGTGCCTCCCTTTCAGCTTCTAGTGCAGCTAGTCGTGCCTCCTTTTCAGCTTCTTGTGTCTCTAGTAGTTTACGGATTATTTCATCCTTCTCTGCTAGCTGATCCGCCGAAGTTCCAAGCATCTCTCCTTGCACCTCCAAAGATTCAAGTATTCCTGTGTCAGCAGTTTGGTTGGACCCACTAGAACTACTACCCTTGCTAGAATATATAGCCACTGCGCTACCAATGCCAGCACGACGTTGCTTCTTCGACAATGGGTTGATTTGATCGAAGATCTCAGATTCATCATAATCTTCCCCAGCTTCTTCAAGTTCTGCAACACGTTGCTCCATAGCATTCTACACATGAAAATGAGAATACTCATAAGAATATTCTAACTATTTATTTCAAAACACATACCATTGCAGAGTACAAATAATTCCGCCAATGAAATAATGCAAAATGTTATACTAAACTTTAGGTAATAAACAACAGAAATAGCAGAAATATAAAGGGGCTGTTGATTATAATAAAAAATATATATATAAACCAACAAATAATATCATCAAACTTCATTAGCAAAACCTAATGCAAGAACTACATATATCATGAACATGCAAACATTCCATCAAGTACTTACTTTAATCCTCAATGATCGACCATACAGTGGAACACCATCCTTAATCTGCATAGCTGAGAATACCTTGTAAGAAGAAGGTATCTCACCCCCTGCTTCCTTTTTGCTACATGTAAAACACAATATGTAAGTTCAAATTGATACCCCCAAAGTAAATGACTAACATGACTCATATTCTCATACAACTTCAATAACATATAAAAAGCAACTTTTGAGCAACAACATGTTCTCTCAAGAAACTAATTACCCAATATATACTATCCAAATACTACTCCATACCACTAAATATATTTAGATTTAAGTACCTAAATAACTAATAAATAAAGGTTATACATAAACAACTAGGAAAACTTGTTATCGGTTAAATAAACGAAAAGTTTAAGAGTCGGGTAAAAAAACACGGTGAGGAAGGTCCTAACATAGAAACAGCAGTAAACATTCTTTCTTGGCTAACTTAATAACTAAATTAAATAAAACCAGTACAAAAATTTTACCATCTTCTCCACCTGAGCAAGAGTTGGGATAGACCCCCACGATGCCTTGAAATCCCTGTCCCCAATCTATCTACTTCTGAGAGTCGATTTTTGGAGTTCTGTTCGCTCAATGCCTGGCATTCTGCAGAATCCCACCAAGTCCTCCATTGAGCCCACTGCTCAACTGTTAGCTCCCTAGGCTTTCTCCCTGCACCAAATGTTTTGTACAATGCTTTCCACCGATTCATCAATGCTGCATATTGCTTACCGGCATGAACCTCCCATGCTACGAAATACTCCTCATCTCGGTTCTCATCAACAAAAAAGTATCTCTGCAGTTTTATAAGATGCATGGTATTATGATAACAAGTAAACATTGAAACATGCAAGTATAATCAATAGTGAGTATATTTTCCGCTGTGAAATACCTTCCATTTCAACATTGAACATGTCAGGCCCAGCTGCATCCAGAATCATATCGGTGTACCCCTCTAATCCTCTATCTGGCTCTCTAGCTTTTGTTTCAGGACTGGTACGGGATTCACCATGTGATGTCCACACCTCATAGTCTAGCATAAACCCATTCTTACACAAGTGATACTTAACATCTTCAACAGATAGATAAATCTTGTTACGGCACTTTACATGCCGACAGAGACATTTAATCCTATCCTCATCCATACAACTCGGCTGGTTAGATGCAAACAACAAACCTTATAACACCGTCCCTAAACTCAGGTCTTACGAAACCATCAGCACAACGCTTATACATCCAAGTGCGTTCCTCACCCATTTCTTTATCAAATCAAATTTAAACCCTCTTCGAAAATTGAAGAAGAAAGTAAACAGTAAAGTGGATAAAATGGGATCCTTAGATTCTAGCAGTAACTTCATTTGCCAATGTAAAGTGGATAAAATGGATGCGTATTAAAGTCATAAATTGCACTAACAATATCTTCACAGTTTCTCAATTTTTTATCTCCTACAGCTTACCTTCTGTTCTCAAACATAATACACTCTTCACAGTTCACACATTTGGTAACTCTTCATACAGTTGGTAACATTTTCAAGAATCGAATAGAATATACATGGCAAATCAGGCTAGGTCAACCATCTAGCTTAATAAAACTCGAATTGCACTAATCAATAACAATAGGCATAAACATAAAGAGGGGCAGAGAAACACGAGCATATAGTATAGGACGAGAAACAAGAACATACCTAGATCAAGGAGGAAGAGAGCAGTAGTAGAAGGAGAGGCGCAGTGGTGAAGAGGAGGACCAGCAGACCTTGTGAGTAGCTGACAACGGTGAGGAAGAGGACCATCAGAGAACGGTGAGGAGGAGCGCGGTGATGTGAGGAGGAGGAGGAGCGCGGTGGTGAGGAGGAGCGCAGTGAGGAGGAGGAGGAGAGGCATGGTGGTGAGGAGGAGGAGAGGCGTGGTGGTGAGGAGGCAGCGCGGTGGTGGGGAGGAGGAGCGGTGGTGGGGAGGTCAGAGGCGCGGTAAGGAGGAGGCAGCACGGTGGTGAGTACGAGATGAGTGAATGAATGATTTGGGGATTTAGGTTAGGTTTAAGCCATTGATTTTTTTTTTAATTTTAAATATTAGTGACGGAATATTTCCGTCACTGACAATGTAAGACCATTTAAATGGTCTGATTATTCAGTGACAGAATATTTCCGTCACTATTGTTTGTGATTAGTGACGGAACATTTTCGTCACTGTGATAGTGACGGAATATTTCGTCACTGTTTAATTAAAATATATAACATTTATAATTGAAATTTAATCCGTCACTGGACCGTCAAGAAATTAACCGGCCAACTACTCAGTGACAGATTACTGAGGGATTTGTGAGGGATTAAAGCATCGAAAAAATCCATCACTAAATTCGTCACAATTTTTATGAATGTCGTAATCCGTCACATATTCGTCACTTTGTGACGGAATATTTCCGTCACTAAATTCCGTCACTATTTGGCAGTTTTCTTGTAGTGTAAATATTAGCCGTTGGAATATTTGCTAAGGCCCAAAAAACTCGAGCAAAATGGTAGTCGCGCAATAAGTGAATAATGGATTCTGAATTACCTCCACACACAGCGCACTGTTCCTCCAGTGCAATATGGCGCCTTTCAAGCTCGCAAGTGGTGGGAAGGGAATTGTGCAACATCCGCCAAAGAAAGTGTTTGATTTTTCCTGGTAATTTCAGGTTCCAAACAAAATTCCAGTTCTTGGACAGCACTAAAGAAGGCCCACCCTGGACAGATTCCACTAAATTCTGTCTCATCTTCATAGCCAAATGGTATGCCAAACTCACAGTATAGTGACCATGCCGCAAATAGTGCCAAATGCGGAGGTCTTCGACATTTCTATGTGCAAGGGAAATTTTTAAAATCTCCTCAATATCATCCTACCAAAACAAATGGTTAAGAATAGGCAAATCCCACTCGCCAACGAGGGGTGGATTAGAAAAGAACATTTAAAGGCCCTTCACGCATTAGGTCCGGGGTTTTTATTCTAAAGGAACCATAACCCGGGATCCATTTGTCTTGCCAGATGTCAATTCTCACCGTTTCCGACTCTCCACCTTGTCCCTTCATTGACTAACTTCATGGCTGCACAAATGCTCTTCCAAGTAAATGAAGAGTTAGCTTTAGCGACAACAAGGAGAATATCAGAGTTGGAAAAATATTTGGCTTTAAGCACACGGCTCAAGAGAGAATGAGGATTATCAATAATGCGCCAGATTTGTTTACCAAATAAAGCTAGATTAATTAAAAGCACGTAAATCTCTAAAACCTAACCCGCCATCTCGCTTGCTTCCAGTCATGACTTGCCAACTAACAAAATGCATCTTATCTTTACCTTCATCGCTCCACCAAAAATTACTAATCAAAGATTCAAGATCACGAAGGAGATAATCAGGCAACTTAAAACAACTCATAACATAAGTGGGTATTGCTTGGAGAACAGATTTAATAAGAACTTCTTTCCTAGCTTTAGATAAAAAAAATTCCATCAAAAGAGTGAGCTTTTTTCCACAACTTATCCCGCAACCACCCAAAAATTTCTTTTTTATTTTTCCCCATGGTGGTAGGAAGCCCCAAATATTTTTCATGCTTATCAACCACTTGCACATTCAAGGTAGCCTGGATCTAATTTTTCAAAGTGTCATCAATATTTCTACTAAAGACAATAGTAGACTTGTCCAGGCTGATCTCTTGGCCAGAGCCCAAACTATAGGTATGAAGAATATTCATAATAGAAGTTGCAGAATCAATAGAAGCATGGCTGAAAATCATGGTATCATCGGCAAAGAGTAGGTGAGATATAGAAGTAGCACTTGGGCTCACTTTCACACCCTTTAATTCACCTCTACCAACTGCCCCCTCGAATAAATGATGAGACGATAATTTAGAGTTTCATTTGGTCCTTTTTTACGGTCTTTGTGAGTCTTTGTCTTGAGTTTCTTAGTCTTTTTTGTTCGTTTTTACGCTTTGGTGTTTTGCTTTATTTTTGTAGGAATTAGTGATTTTTGAGCTAAAGGAAGAAAAGCAGATTAACCAGGCTCGCCGCGGCGAGGCATTTGGCCCGCCGCGACGAGATTTTACGAAGTTGGCATTGGAATTGCTGAAGAGGCTCGCCGTGGCGAAGTAATTTACTCGCCGCGGCGAGATTTTACGAGAGCCCCAATAAATCCATCTAGAGGAGCTCGCCGCGGCGAAGGATTTAGCCCGCCGTGGTGAGATTTTGCGAATGAGTCCCCTGTTTTGAAGATCGAAGCTCGCCGCGGCGAGATATGCAGACTAGATTTTTTAGATTCCTTATTATTTTGGGAATGAGGACAATTACTCTCATACTTTCTTTTAACCTAGTTCTTAGAAAAAGCTTCATATTCATACTTTGACATAGAGACATAATTGGAGCTTGGTTTTCATCATTGTTGAAGGATTGATATCGAATTCCTGGTAATATTTGATAATTCTCCATCATTTATCTCTTCGATTTGTGTTGTCATTGTTTATCGATTTGTATGAGCTTGCGTGCAATTACCAATATGTCTATGTTTATCATATGCAATACTTCGAAATCTTTGATCTTTGCTTCTACTATGAGTAGCTAAACCACTCCGAACACGGTAGCTATGTGACGGTTTTGCGTATTCGCTTCTAGGGTTAGGATTCGTTCATATAGGTTCGTCTAGTTCAAAATCTTCGTAAAAACTATCAATCCAATTCGCTAGTTCAAGATTTTCTAAATCTTTTTCGGTTAAGGATCGTGGATTGACGACCCACGATTACTCTAGTTCAAAACATTCAAATGACGATTGGTTGAGGTTGGATTGATCGATTTATGTACTCCGACCGTGTGACAAGTATGAACGATTTTCCTATAGTGAATTAGCATTACTCGATCATAACTGCTGTGTTCTCTCTGTCTCATTGATTTTTAACCTTTACATTGCTTTTCTGTTTCCTAGTTATTAGAAGTAATCAAAACCAAATAAACCAAACTATTTACACAAGTAACTGTTTGCTCTCAGTTCGTGTGGTAGCTTAATTGGTTCCTTAGCGAACGATTTTGTGGTTAGCATTGTCTGTTTACAACAACTGCTTTCTACTTGTTTTCTAAGTAGTAATTTGAGCACATCAAGTACAAAAAAGGAACAAAAAGGGAGAAAGAGGATCGCCCTGGCGTATGCCACGACTAGGACTAAAATTACCCTGCTGATTACCATTTAAAATTACAGAGTAGGTAACAGACCGAACACATAACATGACAGTGTCAACAAAAGAAGAGTGGAAGCCAATCTTTAGTAAAACACTTTCTAAAAAATGGCACTCGACTCTATCAAAGGTTTTACTTAGGTCCAGTTTCAGAGCAAAGAAGCTTTTCTTTCCCTTAGTTTTACTCTTCAAGTAATGATTAATCTCATACGACACAATAACATTATCAGTAATCAATCTTCCAAGGATAAAAGCAGACTGGTTTTCGCTAATAATGGCATTCATGTGGGGTTTGAGTCTGTTGGTAATACGTTAATTAGAAGCAACTTTATAAACAACATTACTGAGGCTGATTGGCCTGAACTGAGTAATAAGGTTGGGATTCTTGCATTTTGGAATCAAAACAATATGAGTATAATTGATTTTTCCATCTAAGATACCATTATTCAGCAGAGTCAAACACCAAGTAATGACAGACCGACCAACAATATGCCAATATTTTTGAAAAAACAGAACATGAAACCGTCTGGCCCGGGTGACTTGAGAGGCTACATTTGGAAAAGGGAAAGTTTTACCTCATTTGCAGTATAAGGAGCGCATAGTTCCTGATTCATCTACTCACTCACCATGGGTACCATATGCTCCAGAGCTGCTTTAATATGCTCAATGGTTGGGTTAATCGTACTAAAGATTTATTTGAAGTAATCCACTGCAATCAAACCCATTCCATCCAAATCAGAGATGGTATCACCAGTCGCATTTTTCAAAGCTCTGACTTCATTTTTAGCCATCGTTGGGAGGCTTTGGCGTGAAAAAAGTGAGTATTGCGGTCCCCTTCCTGAATCTATCTGATTTTAGCTTGCTGGTGCCAAATGATATATTCCCTTTCAAGAATTTCCTCCAGCTCTTGCTTAGTCGACTGCTCCTTAGCCTTGGTGCTTTCCGTTATTTCTCCCTCTCTCAACGTTGCCAATCTGCTTTTCAGTTGCTTGATTTGCCCTTTAATACTTCCAAACTCAGATTTGCCCCAATTAATCAACCCAATTCGGCAAGAATCAATTGAAGACAGGAGATCGGCGTCTGGATCCCAATTAGACGCTATAATCTGCACGCAAGCCTTGTGCCTGACCCACATCGATTCAAACTTAAAGCTCTGATTTTTCTGACGCTGTGCTACACGACTTCCTTCAAACACAAGCTTGACCGGATTATGGTCGGAGTAGAAGCATTTCAGGTGATGGACAATGGCCGATGGGAAGAGCTGGCGCCGGGAAGCGTTTGCAAGAGCTCTGTCTAATCTGATTCTGATTGTGTTGGGATGGGCTCTCCTATTGTACCAAGTATAGTCATAACCAAAATATCAAGTCTGAAAGCCCAACATGTTGAATGCATTCCCTAAAATCTCGAATACGTTAAGGAGCAACAGTTAAACCGCCTAGCTTTTCCGAATTAGATAAAATTTCAGTATAATTGCCCATACAAAGCCAGGCTTGATTCGAAAGGGTGCCAAGACGTTTTAACAGATCCCGAGTATATTTTCTTTTACTAAAATCCGGTTCACCATAAAATCCAGTAAAGCGCCAAATTACATCGCTATTACACAATTGCACATGAGCATCAATATGGTGCCTCGAGTAACTAAAGTTTCTTTAGACCAAAGGAGAGCTAATCCCTCGACTTACCAATAGCATTAACCGAAAAACCAAAAACATTAAACCTTTCTTTCAATTTATCAATCCAACGAGCATCTAGCCGAGTTTCTTAAATTTTCATTATATATGATGTTATTAAATTATTTACTATTACCGTATAAGAGTAATTTGTCATCAAAATCGAAAACAACTGATTGAAAAGAGTCAAAATGAAAAGTTTTAAAAATAAGAATGAAGTATTTTACCATTATATTCAAGAAAGATTTCGTAATCAAACGAGAAAAATAAAAATTGTTTTGATATTACAGTGGATAAAGTTAATTGTTTTGATATTACATTGGATAAAGTCTTAATCCATTTATCCCTAGATTTTTGCAAACAATATAAAAGAAGATATTGATATTCTTAGAAGATTGCAGGTAGCTTCTTTTTGTTAAATAAAATCTTACTACTATTCCACTTTATTTGAATCCCAAAATAAACATGATCTCCACTTTTCTTCCTATTCACTCGTTTCCTTCCAAATTCCGAACCACTTTATTGCTAATTGACAGTATATCTTTTTCATTTATATAAAAAAAAAAAAAAAACAAACAAGAGAAGAGGAAAAAAGAAGAGCTCAGCTCTGTTCTCTCTTCTTCTTCTCCTTCTCTCTGTCGGTGTCAGATCTCAATCCAAATCCACCCCCCACGCACCTGGCAAAAAAGGGTTTTCTTTAGATACACACATTCGCACAATCTCTCTTATAACATACGTTAAATATAAAAAGATCACATTTTTCAGCTCTCTTTACCTTTCTTTCTATATCAAACTAGGTGTGGTAGAGGAACAAGAATTGTTGATTTCTCATAGACAACAAAGCCAAGGTTTTTCTTCATGGTTGGTTTTGTTGTTCTATGATTTTGGGTCTTTTTTATTATATGAAGGATCGCCTTCTCTTTGTTTTCAATAATAATTCGAAACGCACAAGGTGGGATTGTTCTTTAGCTATTCGAAGCCGTGGTAGATGGGGCAAATGTGGCTGAGTTTTTATTGAGATATATTTAATCCTAAAAACGTGTTGTTGAAATTTGGTTCTTGAATCTTGAGAGATTTTTGAGGATTTGTTAATCTTTTTTTGTTTTGTGGGGGGTTTTGGATTTCTTGAGAAAATGCAGCCAGATCACCGGAAGAAAGTGAGTTCCTTTATCCCCTTTTCTTGCTTTCTTTTTGCAATTTTTTGGTCGGTGGTTTATTGTTTTATTCTGAATGAAGAGTTGATGATTGTAGAAGAAATGGGTTTATGGTTATCTGGATGTTCATGTCATGTGTTATGTGATAGATATCTTATGTATATGATGTTCCTTGATTCTGAAGTTTAGCACTTTGATTGTTAGATGTGTGTTTTTGGATTTATGACATCGAATTTGCGAATTGATTTTGATTTCCTAGCTTTTAGTTGTTAAAATTTGGACACAGTTTACTCTTGGAGGAATTTCCTGAGATGATGTATTCTGCTCTTAGTTTCGGCTACCCAGGTATATGTGGTAGGATTATTTCTGTGGAAACATTAAATGAATGCTATTGTTGCTCTTATATCCCCTTTATTTAAAGTATCTTCGATGTTTATCTGTTTCTGCATCGTTATTTAAATGACTGCTAGTCATTCTAAACTAATTTTACCTTCTCATTTAATTTGGCTAGTTCTCTGATGTGGATAATCCAATTTGGATTGACGGTAAAACGAAATTTGCCTGTTTATTCTACATAAGATCAATCAGTTTCTTCCATGACAGTTAATTCATGTAGATTACATGAATTATGCCTTCAAACTCTCCATATGATAATACAATATGTGATACACGATCACGATCCCAATCACATACTTCCTTAATTTTTTAATTTTTGAATCCAAGCGTAAAAGAACAATTGGCACCCACCCTAATTACTTGCTCCCTTGGCCCCAACATGATTTATCACATTGCTTTTTTTTGTGGGGTAGGCCAGAAGTTTTGTGTGAGTGGGGGGTGTGGGTAGGTATATTGACTGTTGGGTTTGTGTTCTCCTGAAAATGGGAAGTGGAAGCTTTCTTCAGGACAGCCAAAATGACAATTGACAAATGTGAAAGATTTATGTGAGATTGAGGGAGTAAGTTTTAGAGGACATTATGAATAGAATAGTGGACATCTATTTCTGGATTAATGAGGGGTATGCTCTTATACCCATCTGAGATCTTATTACACTGCATCTAGTATGTTTGCTACAGGTCCTATGGTGGTGGAAAACCATAAGTTGTTCATGAAATCATAGATATACTTGAATCACGTCTGATGAGTGAAACTAATTTGGCAGGTGTCTAAATGCAGTTAATACTTTTGTATGCATTGGGTGTGTTTACTTGTCATAAATTGCATTTACTCTATTCTTGCATGGTGATTGGGCTCTGATTATGGTTGACTACTTTTTATGATTGTTTGCTCCACCACTGATAGTTGTCATGCAATAAATTGTTTGTTTTAAAAATTAGAAGTAAGGGATTAGTAAATATTATGCCACATAAGGACAGGTGCTCCAAGCAGTTCCAAATGTGTCATCATACTTGAAGTATCCTATCTTCAAATTCTTGAAAATTGATGATGTTCCCCCATTCTCAATTTGTCTTACAAATTCCTGGATTAATGATACGGTCTGGTCATAATGTTACAAAGTGGAACCGACTACCGAGAATTATGTAATGGTTTATATGTTGCTAATTGTATTCCCCCATGCAATTTGATCGGTTTGTTTGTGTTGACTTTTCGTCATCATCTCTGTCTCTTCAGAGTTCAGATAACTAAAATTGCTCCATATTCTTTGCGACAGAGTTCCACAGAAGTAGACTTCTTCTCAGATTACGGTGATGCGAGCAGGTATAAAATCCTGGAGGTAATCGGCAAAGGAAGTTATGGTGTCGTTTGCTCAGCTATTGACACTCATACTGGTGAAAAGGTGGCAATAAAGAAAATACATGACATTTTTGAACACATTTCTGACGCCGCTCGAATTCTCAGAGAGATAAAGCTTCTCCGGCTTCTGCGACACCCGGATATTGTCGAAATTAAACATATCATGCTTCCACCATCAAGGAGAGAATTCAAAGATATTTATGTTGTCTTTGAGCTAATGGAATCGGATCTACACCAAGTCATAAAGGCCAATGATGACTTGACCCGAGAACATTACCAGTTTTTTCTTTACCAGTTGCTCCGTGCCCTTAAGTATATCCATACAGGTGAAATTTCCTTCTGCTAACTAGGCTCTCGCCTGAGTTTCTCTTGTTTGAAGGTTCCTTCCCTTAGTAAAAGAAAATAAAAAAATGAGCTGTTCAATCTCTAGTGACTTTGTAGGTTTAGTATTTAAATGATCATATGACCTGGGTACTTGCAGTGCAACATATTTCTGAAAAGATAATACTGGTGCTTTGCTACCAACACTGGTCTGAGGTGACAACAGTCATGTTCTAGGCTTATCATCCTCTTGACATTTTAGGCTTGTTGAGTCATTACTATCGGAGTTCGTCTTCATCAAAATATTTAACTAGTAATTGTTTTTGGCTGCAGCAAATGTTTATCATCGAGATTTAAAACCCAAGAATATTTTGGCAAATGCTAATTGTAAACTCAAAATATGTGATCTCGGATTGGCTAGAGTTGCATTCAGTGACACACCAACAACGATATTTTGGACGGTATGGATTCAGAATATATAAATTATATATCTCCAGTACTATCGCATGTTTCTGACAATTTTTGTCTGGTCATGTAAAACAGGATTATGTTGCTACTAGGTGGTATAGGGCTCCAGAGTTGTGTGGCTCATTCTTCTCGAGGGTATGATTCACAAACTTATCCCACGCATTGCAAATTTTTTTTTTTTGTCTATTGTGTTGAGAAATCTAAATAAGTTAATTTCATGATCTAAGAATTGGCAATAGTTTTCCCGCTTTTTTTTGTTTTTTATATTTGTTGTCCAAATATAGTTTCGGCATGTTTTTCTTTTTTTTGCTCCTTTTCATTCCTTTTTCTGAATTTTCATATCTATCCTTTTCATTTGAACCTTTCTTTAAGAGTGGATTTGACTTGAACTAGAGTAGCATACTTGATTTGATGCTCAGTACAGTAACAAATGATGTGAGATGTGCATTCTCTTGTTCAAAGTCCAGGATTTCAGAAAACGTCAATTGCTTATAAGTTACTCTCGAGCCTTGTCAATCCCTTTCAATGTATCTTCAGAATTAAAATTCATTCAGTCCTCTTACAATATGTGAGCCAATTATAGAGGACCGTGATGTGACTATTAGAACCAGTAAGATAACGTTGTAAGTGAAGGACTGTTATATGATAATGGGAATCAGTAAGATAACTTTAAAATTGAAGGGTGTGGGTTCTGGTTTCTTTTTAACTTGTCATTTTTTTTGTAAGATGAAAATATGGCAAGGTCACATAGTGTCACTTCGAATTTTGAAATGCTAAGCTCGACAGTTAATTCTTGATGTTTGATGACTTTAATATTTCGGTTTACGTCTATGAGTTCTAATTCTTCTCTATACACATTCTCCAGTATACTTCTGCAATTGACGTATGGAGTATTGGCTGCATTTTTGCTGAGGTTTTGACGGGGAAACCACTTTTTCCTGGAAAGAATGTGGTTCATCAGCTAGATTTGATAACTGATCTTCTCGGAACACCTTCCATGGATACCATTTCTCGGGTATGCCATTGACCATGTGTTGCATTGCTGACTATACTTCATGCTACTGTTTTACTATAACCGCCAATCTGCATCTTGTGTTCATTACTTGTATTCATTGTCTAGGTGCGGAATGACAAGGCTAGGAGATATCTTACAAGCATGAGGAAAAAGCAGCCTGTTCTTTTTTCCCAGAAGTTTCCAAATGCTGATCCTTTTGCCCTTCGGCTTTTGGAAAGACTCCTTGCTTTTGATCCAAAGGACCGTCCAAGTGCTGAAGAGGTATTATATTCTCTTGTATCGAATAATAAGTTATTTAGAAACTTAGGAGTCTCATTTTGTCGCATAAATCTCCATGGCACTCTCTTTCATCTACTACATAATTAATAAGTATAACTATTTAGAGGTTTTTTACATGAATAGATTTTTGCTCTTTGGGATTATTCGATATCCTAATTCTGGTTTAATGTTCATTCTTTTGGATTTCCAGGCACTAGCTGATCCATACTTTAAGGGATTGGCTAAAGTTGAGAGGGAACCTTCCTGCCAACCAATTTCAAAGATGGAATTTGAATTTGAGAGGCGAAGGGTTACAAAGGATGATATCCGAGAATTAATTTTCCGTGAGATACTGGAGTACCATCCTCAGCTGTTGAGGGATTATATCAATGGAGTTGAAAGAACTAATTTTCTCTACCCGAGGTGACAATTTTTTGTTGTGCATTTGCTTTTTGAGTATTTCATCTTTTGATTTAAATGGACTAATCTCATAAATATATCATTCTTGCAGTGCTGTTGATCAATTCAAGAAGCAGTTTGCTCATTTAGAAGAAAATGGGTCTAAAGGCAGACCGGCAATGCCACTAGAGAGAAAGCATGTTTCTCTTCCTAGGTATTATGCATTACTCAGGTTTTGTTGTTCTCTTTTATTTTTATTATTTTTATTGCGTCTAATGCATTTAATTTTCATGAGACAGGTCTACCATTGTACATTCCAACACAGTACCTCCAAAGGATCCTACCATCGGTGCAAATTTGAGAGAGCGGCCGAATGTTGAAGAATCCTCCAGCAGAAACCCAAGAGACAATGCTGGGGTTCATGATAGCTCATCTAGAGCTCTGCATTCACAACAGAGGGTTCAACCACAACAAGGTACTTTTGTCGTTAATTTGGCCTTTCTCTGAGGTGTACATTCTTTTTTAGTTTGATCGTGCTTGTTTCTTCAAGTGCAAATTTTTAGCATATATTTTCAGATTGTTTGCAAGATCAGTGAAATTCCTCTCCCTTGATAAAAAACTTGGTAAAGAGTGTCCACAGCAAGCTGATTATGGGATCTGCTCGAGGAAGCTGATTAATATGAAAATTATTAATATTTCAATAGCTTTTCAATGAATCATTTGGAAATGCTTGCCATATTTATGTTAAAGTCGTCGTCTGTTGTTTATTCAGCCCTTAAAAATGAGTCTAGTTTTCATGAATACTGGAATAATTTTTTTGCAGCTAAACCAGGGAAAGTCATCGGTCCAATTTTACCGTATGAGAATGGAAATGCTACTGTAAAGGGTACATATGATCCTAGAGCTCTAGTCGGTAGAAACACAGTGATCTCGCCTCAGGTGTTCCCATCGGCCTACTCATGTTACCAGCGCAGTGGCTCAGGAAAGCATGAGAGATCAGTAAAGGAGACCCAGAGAGACATGGCCACAAAGATGGCCCCTGATATAGCTATAAATATCGATAGTAATGCGTTTTGCATGGCTCGGGGTGGCACAACGAAGGCGGAGCATGTTGATGATAGAGTGGTGATTGATACTAATCTGCTACATGCCAGAGCCCAATATGGTGGCCTCGGCCTTGCAGCTGCAGCTGCTACTAACGTGGCTGCACACAGAAAAGTAGGTAGTGTTCAGTACGGAACTGCAAGAATGTACTAGCCTAAACGCGAGAAGAAGAGAAGGCAAGTAATAAGAGAAAAACTCCAGTTGGAGCCTCTCAGTTTTACAAGGGGTTGAACAGCGTGTAACATTTGGTGTATAGAAAAGGTCATGTGGATTTCTCAGTTTCCAGTTTATGTTCTTGTTTGCGAATCTCTAATATGATCTGCAACTAGTGCCAAAGAAGAAAACAAGTAAACTTGTGTAGCTAGTCTAGATTCGGATGTATTGAGTACCCAATTTGTAGCAAAATTCGGGTTCTGGATGATTCACGCAAGTAAACGAATTTTCGGGTTTTTTTAGTTTAGTTTAGGTTGACCATTATTTGAGTCACCTACTGAAATTTGAGAACATGAGCGAAACCATGATGAATATTAAACTGATGTTAAGTTTTGTGTTTGGTAGTACTTAAGCTCTGTTCTTAACTGTAATTTTCACTAAGCAGAATTGAACTGTGAATGGAACTGAACTGAATGAGTTTTCAGTTGAAAAGAACAGAGTCTAAATCAAGTTGAGAAAATTCTGCTTGAGTGAACATGCGGTAGAATTGCTTAGTATCAACACGGGGCGGTGCTCTCTATATGTCTCATAATATCATATAATATGAGTAAGTTTTCTAATAGACGTTACCTAGATATTTTATATAGAGAAGAAAATTATTCTTATTATTAATCTATTTGTTCCCAATATGGTAGACGTGTTGATTAATATGATTTTCTTGATAAAATAAGTCCGTCGGTATATATATATATATATATATATATATATATATATATATATATATATATATATATATAGAGAGAGAGAGAGAGAGAGAGTTTTCATATAATTTATATATTTAGAGACATACTTATATTGTTATGAAATCATCCATGCTATTAATCAAAACGTGTATGTTGTTAACAAAAATTATCTTTTTATATAGAAAAAAACACCGATATTGACAATATAAATGTTTTGATTAATAACATCGATAATTTTATTTACATTTTACAATATAGTACGCCTATAAATTGAGAACATTCCCTTGATAGAATTATAACTAAAATTCTTACCCTGTAGACTAATTACAAATTAGGATTAACTTTTCAATTGCTTGTTAGCTATGTTGATTGTCGAATTACTTTAAGGAAAATAGAAAAACTATGATGGATTATGACGAATTGAGCTAATTCCACTTAGTTTAACTATAAACCCAAGTTGGTGATTACGCATGGCGACTTTAGATTAATTAAGGTGGTTCATACTCCATTCATTAATTTCAATTCTGGTGTATTCCCTCTTTTCAATAAACACCGTCGCATTTAATTTAAGAATTAATTGCATTTTCTTAAAAGAGTTTTTAGTTTTTTAGTGTTTTCCATTAATTTTTTCTTGTTTCCACCATGTGATTTCCCCCCCCCCCCCCCACATAAAATGCGCTAAGAATAATGCTTTGATTGACCACACACCATCTAGCTAAGTAGCTATCTTTGTTGAATTATTTCTTCATATCGTCATATTATCCGCTTTTTTTTGATTAATCGTTTTAACTTATTCTGAATAAATCTTAAACGGTAAATGCAAAATGTTCAATTAAATTATATTATGATACATTAAGGACTAAAGTTTCATAATATAATTTAATTGAACATTTTACATTTGTAGTTTAAAATTAATTTGCAGTTAAAGTTAGACACTGTTGACTGGAAAAAGTCAAAGTGGATAACATGAGACGGGACGGATGAAGTAATTAACATACCTTCGGATGACTTGTGTGAAAGTATTTAACCAAACTAGAATATTATCACATCCACGAAACGCCATGCGTACTTAACAAGATAACTAATGTTTGAGGCTTTGAGATAATTAATAAATCTCCTAGTGTTGTACTCCCTCAATTTCAGAGAAAGTGTTACATTTGATTTTGATCATTATCTTGAGTTGACAATTACTCATAACGATAATAGTAAATAATTTAATAAAATCATATAATAAAAATTTAATTACTAAATTTTCATTGTATAATTTTAATAATTTATTTATTAATATCGTTAAGAAAGAAATGATCAAACACTTAGATAAATAACGCATAAGAAATGTATCACTTTTCTAAATCGTGAAAGATGTTCTTAAAAGAGTCGGGATAGAAGCATTGTCCATCATTCCTTCTTAGCTTGCACAAGGCGGGATAGAAGCACTGCTGCTGCGCCATCCATCCATCATTCATTCTTAGCTTGCACAAGGCGGGATAGAAGTACTGCTGTTGCGCCATCCATCATTCTTCTTAGCTTGCACAAGGCGGGATAGAAGTACTGCTGTTGCGTCATCGATCCTAGTTGATTTATCATTGATTGTACGTGTACACATGCGATGGGACAGTAGATTTTTCTCCCAATAATATGTGGTTTATGATGCACAGGACACTTGCGGATTTGTTATGCAATTTCTGGTACATAAATAATGCATCGTTTTTCTAATGTCTTTAATTTGTTAAAATAATGTTGTGCCACCCTATATTCGTAAAGTAAAGAATTCATTCTCAATCATGTGCGCAACAATTACAAATGCGCTAAATATGTAGTATTATTGAAAAGTTAGATTGTGCCTAATATGCAACAATTGGGCTAAACTGAGACTATATTGCACTTGAATGGAGAAGAAATTGAGATGGAAAATGGAGTTTAGTTCACGGTTAACACATGCATGAAATCATAACAATTCCATTTGAATGTTTAATTGGGAAAAACGGAAAAGTTGAGGGAGTATGGTGATGTCCGGAGTATTTTGTCTTTATTACGTGGCATCACCACATCATACCAATCCACAATACTAGGGGGAGGAGTTGTATTGTGAATTTGGATTGTTATGTTGATATTTGGGCCACACGAATTGTTCCTTTTGCCCTAAAAGTAATAAAATAAATTAACTTATATATGCCATTCATTATTTATGTAATTTTCACTGAAATGAAAAGGACATAACACCATACCAATCAACATTTTGCTTTATTACTACCAAACACAAAAAATTCTCATAATCCCAATGAAAATCCTCATCCAATTCCAGTCAAAATCCTTAATCCAATCCCACAAGACTCCAGTACACTTATTACAAGGAATCTTGGTCATCATCAATTACATAACCCCAATCAACATCCCATTGTAGTGGGTTGGCTACTAAACCGCACTAGTAAAACAATTGAGTAAGAATGTTGAGTTCATGATTCATTTTGTGTAATACTTAGTTGAGTTTGACTACTTGAAAGTTACTCCTATTGTTTATTTGTGTTCCATTTTGAATGGAAAAGTGATCTAATCCTAACAATTCCATCACCTTACAGTATATCATCTTTGTGCGATCCCAAATTACAGTATTTTAATTTTGTTTGAGTTGCACATTATATGCGCATCCATTTGCATTGCGCAAATAAAGAACTAATTGCGCATTGTGTGCACACCAAATGCGCTAAACATGGAGAAATAAAAAAGGGTTGGTATTGATGAAACTATGGAGCAAGAGGAGTTGAGGCAAGTTCTCAGAATAAATTTGTGCTGAGAGTAAGGAAAGGAAGAATTAATGCAGCATGACCAACAACATAAGGAAGATTCCAGAAGATAAGTCTTCCTGCTGTGCATTAAAGCACTGAGTTATAATGAGCTGGAGCAATTTGGAGTCAGTTGAGAGTTAGTTAATCTGTTTCTTCCCGTCAGTTTACTGTTAGTTAGTTACTTAGTTAGGCACATGTTAGTAGCGTAAGATAGCAATTGTGTATACTTGTAGTTCTATAGATAGCATAGCAAAGTGATGTAATCTGTACACAACAAACACACATTCTCTCAATATACACAGTAAGCTTTAGGGTAAATTGCAAAACTGGTCCTCTAAGTTACTGTCCCGTGCGAATACGGTCCATACGATTTCCATATTGTCAAAATAGGGACAAAGAGGACGTTCTAGAAGGTTTTGGAGTGGCGATTTTGGTCCTCTACATTTTACTACACATTTGACTCAAAAGTTTTATATTCTACAAAGTTACTCAAAAATATTTAAAATAACAGATATAACTTATTTATATCTCAAAATAGCCCCAAATATTTTATTAAATAAACCCTGACATAATTTCTCTCTTCAAAATATACCCCAATAATTTTTTTATGAAATTTTTTTCACTTCAAATACACCCAAGGCCAATAGTAAGATTTGGAGTCCAAATCGGAGTTGTTGGAGCTCCGATATGGAGCTGTTCAAGCTGCTCCAGATCGGAGCTTGTGAGCTTCACAAGCTCCGATTTGGACCAATTTTTTTTCGTTTAAAAAATAAATAAAAATAAGTTGGAGGTGGTGGTAGTGGTGATGGCATGAAAGTGGTGGAAGGAAGGTGGTGGTGGTGATGGTATGAAAGTGTTGGGAGGAAGGTGGTGGTGGAAGGTGGTGGGGTGGAATTTGAATTATTAAATATTTTGGGGATTATTTATAAAGATTTGAAACTTTTGGGGTTTATTTATAAAGATTTGAAACTTTTGGCGTATATACCATTTTCAAGAATCTCTAGCAACTTAGGACCAAAATTGCACGGGACGACCACTTATAGGACTAGTTTTGCATTTTACCCGTAAGCTTTATTTACTCTTTGTTCTCTATGGAATCTAAGCAACTCTCTCAGATTCACTTCATTCATGACTTCCGCAACTATTTCAAGACAAGTCAGGATGGGAGTTTTTCGCCTAAGATGACTGTGAAAGGAAGGGGGAAGAAGACAATGCCATGTTTGAGATTGGTTGGGTGCCTGAGTTGTCGCTAAGGGCAGAAAAGTTGGCCTAGAACCTGAATCTGGAGGAAAAATTTTCATCAGGGCTGCTCATGTGTGAAGTGCCTGGATGAGAAATAAATTGCAAAAGGCAGCTTCTAGAGAAGACTTAGAGGACAATTTTTTATACTGTCCGACGGGCAACGGCACAAGACCTTCATCAGGAGAAGTTGAAACATTTCAATGGCTTTTTTATGGCATTGATCTCGAGTTTCTGTTACAAAATTGCACTGTGATATGCCCGATGCAGTGTGGTCACTTCACTACAAAAAAACTTGGCAACACCAACGTATAAGTTTCAACGGAACAAATTTCGTTGCCACTCGCAACGGAATTGCAATAAAGTACCAACGGTAATTTATCCTTAAAAAACATCATACAAAATACACTATACTCGAATATGGTCTTCACCAACAACAAGCTGACAATAACTTTCTTTTGTAGGAGGTCTATTTCCTTTCAAAATTGTCATCATTTATGAACAGTCTATTATCCTTGACTATTCAGCCTCCATAAATGGAGTTTCCCCAACTCTTATCCAACCAAGTCTGTAGAAGAAGGTGCTATGGTTGGCTACATGAGATAATTTTCTTACTCTTAAAGCCATGGGAGCTAAGAAGGCTATAAATAAAACCTCAATCTTTTTCAATTGTGGTAGTACATCACAATAAGAGAGAATATCATTAAAGTTTTATTTGGGTGGGATGGTGAAACACGGTCTTCAAGACATAATATCACCCATTTGAATGTTTAGTAGGAAAAAAACGAAAAAAATTGAGGAAGTATAATGATATCCGGATTTCTCTGTCTTTATTATATGACATCACCACACCATATCCAACAATACTTAGGGGAGGGGTGGTATTGTGAATTGGGATGATATGTTGATATTGGGTCCACGCAAATTGTCCCATTCACCCTAAAAGAAATTTGAAATTTTAAATTTAACTTATATATGTGTCACTCACTATTTATATAATTGCCACTACTCAAATGAAAGGGACATAACACCATGCCCATCAACGTTTTGCTTTATTACTACCAAACGCAAGAAATTCTCATAATCCCAATCAAAATCTTAATCCAATCCCACGAGACTCCAATGCTTTTATTACGGGGAATCTCGGTCTTCACCAATTACA
The DNA here is from genome assembly GCA_026545765.1 of Plantago major. Taxonomy (NCBI): domain Eukaryota; kingdom Viridiplantae; phylum Streptophyta; class Magnoliopsida; order Lamiales; family Plantaginaceae; genus Plantago; species Plantago major. The sequence continues at coordinate 32,392,099 of CM048844.1, read as the reverse complement.
TACCCCCAGTCAACATCCCATTATAGTGGGGTTGGCTACCAGCACTCAAGTAAAACAATTGAGTGAAAATGTTGAGTTTATGATTCATTTTGTGTAATACTAGTTGAATTTGGCTATTTGAAAGTTACTCCTATCTAATCCTAACAATTCCATCATATCTTACCATTTATATTATCTTTGTTTGGCTCCGAATCACTTTATTTTCATTGAAGTTGCACATCATACGCGCATCCATTTGCATTGCGCAAATAAAGAACTGACTGCGCACTGTGTCCACACCAAATGCGCTAAACATGTTTTGATCAACCCACTCACTATTTAACTACATTAACTGAGCCATGGAGAAAGAAGAACGGGTTGGTATTGATGAAACTATGGAGCAAGAGGAGTTGAGGCAAGTGAGGATGGGAGTTTTTCACCTAAGACGACAGCCAAAGAAAGGGGGAAGAAGACAATGCCATGTTCGATGATGGTTGGTTGGGTCGCTGAGTTGTCGCTAATTAAGGGCAGAAAAGTTGGCCTGGAACCTGAATTTGGAGGATCTTCCTGAAAATTTTCACCTGGGCTGCTCATGTAGTCATGTGTGAAGTGCCAGGATGAGAATGTAAGTGACCGAAATAAATTGTGCAAGGCAGCTTGTAGAGAAGACTCAGAGGATAATTTTTTATACTGTCCGACGTGCAACAGCACAAGACCTTCATCAGGAGAAGTTGAAACATTTCAATGGCTTTTTTTATGGCATTGATCTGGAGATTCTGTTACAAATTGCACTGTGATATGTCAGATGCAGTGTGGTCACTTCTTCGACTTCTTTACAAGTCATAGAGTTACGGCATGTTGAAATTTGTTGTAAGAAGCTGTGGCTATCATATATCATTGTATCGGAAAAATGATTTAAGTTCTTCGTTTTGCGTTACAGGTGAATGTACTAACACATACTCCACACAAGCAGTGACTCTCACACCTGAGAATCTTTTAGCTATAAAACAACTGCAGAAGAAGCATGCCGCACAGGATGTAAGAGAACTGTATTGAGATGGTGAACTGATAAAAGGATTAGAAACCAGAAAGTTGGAAAATAGATAATCCAGAATTCCAGGTTGCTTGAAAATTCTTTTTCACAGGCTTGACACTCAGATAACTGATTGTTTCACTAACAGGCCGATTTTTCTGTTGTATACAGTATACTTAACAAGAACAGTAGGTCACTAGGTAGAATAACCTTTGGCAAGTCATGGTCCTGAACTACAGTTCTGCGTTTCATGTCTTCAAGAGCAATCGATTTGCCACACATATGAACATCATATCTTCTGGTATGGAAAGTGCAGGATTTGGTTCGCCACACATATATATAAACGGAATGGTGATATAATAATCTGGAGTACTTCATCATCATCATATAAAAACACCAAGTGATGACATAATGATTCACAAACCAATTGTTTACAAGTGAAACAGAGAAATAATTTAACTTTACCATCTGATGTGAAGTACACAAAAGAATGCTGTTACAATTTTAATCTTTAAGAAAGAATGGAGGTATGAATGAAACAATAAAGAATTTTGTTTATCTACGGTAATCCATCTTAATCAGGGCTTAGAATCTGGAACGCTTGCATTCAGCTGGGATTCCTTGGGGAAACCTTCGAGCGTCAGTGCAGTAGTTGTAGATCATGTGCTTCTGGTGGACCCATCTCAACCTGTTACGACCATTAGCATCGAGTTCTTGGGTTTGCCAAGCCGCATTATTGAAAGAATCGGAGCAAGATGACCCTGATATGCATGCATTTATGTTGAAGTTTCTGTATGTGGCGGTAAATGGAGCTTTAGTCCAGTCTGTCTTGACCCGACCGCCTTGTGTTGCCCATTCATCGGCATCCCACAGGCTGCAATAGACCTTCATGGGTTGGCTCTTTGGGAAAGGAGTTCCAATTGCTTCATGGTTGTTGAATACTCTGATTGGAATGTTGTCCACTAAGAATCTGAAATCAAATACAATTGGCCTTATCAGTAAGCGTTTTCTCATACTTGGGGAAAAAAAGGAAGTTTATAAGCTCATCTTTTTGGGACGGAAGGAAAACTTACATGATGCGTTGAGCATTCCATACGATCGAGTAGGTGTGGAATGCTGAAGTGGGATCGAACCAGAGTCTGAATTGTTGCTCTTTATCGCCTTTCCCCTGAGCATAAACATTGGTATGCATTGTGTAGGGCTCCCCAGACGCATTTCCCAGAAACTCAAAATCGATTTCGTCATGACCAGCTCCTTGTGAAGATAACTGCATCAAGAAAACAATAAGAAAAACTTTAGCATTTAGGCCGTAAGTTGACAACTTATATAAATAGTTGTTCAGGACATACGTAAAAAGTGGTGACGGTTCCAGCAGAGTTTCCAGGAACGAGCTTGAGTTGCATGTCGAATCTTCCAAACAAATACGAATTCTTGGATTGAAATCCTGAACCAGAGGACTGATCAAGTGTTAATGCCAATGAACGCCCACCTTCGAGTATTTTGCCACGGCCTTCGCCCCAAGTAATCTCGGCATCTCTGTAGAAATTAGCCGAAGCTGTAGTCGCAAAAAAAGCCACCAAGAGGGATACTAGTAAAAACATTTGTAAGTTTGAGAATGCTTTAGAATGAGAAAGTGTAGACATAGTTTGAGGCTAAAGAAAGGAAATGTTGTGAAGAAGGTTGTTGTGAATTAAGTGTGGTGATGAATGAAAATATGGATTGTGAAGCACCTATATATACTGATATACTACTACTACTAGACTAGAAATGAAGATTGAAGTATGAGGTTCACATCGAAGGGTAACGGACTGCGGGTTTTTAATTTTTAAAAGAGAACAAACCATTCCGCGTGAGGCAAGCAGGAAAGGAAGATGTGTCGTCTTTTTCATGTTTGTGAAATGTGAGCTGGATCACATCTCTTGATCGATAGGCGGTTCAAAGACGTTGGTTTTTTTTAGTTGCATTTTTTTATTTTATGTAGGCTATGGGTTTTGGGCATAAGGCCAAAATCAACAACTGGTATTGATAATATCACCAAATTGATAAGATGCCATTGCACAAAGTATGACAAGTTAACAACTATATGTTTGAATTGAATCAACACAAATTTCTTTGCGGTGTAACAAATGCTAGCTACTATACTCATCGAATTAGTGATGATCTGGTTTCATTAGATTTGACTTAACGAAAACCATAGCAAAAGGAAATGAAAGAAGAATAAGACCAACTTCCAGACTCTAGTATAAGCTTTTGCGGGATAACATTTTTCAGAAAGGTGGACCGTGGAATTACTATGATCGATTTAATTACAAATATTACATGTCCAGTAATACAGGGTTAACAAATATAGTGCATACCAAACATTAAAGTTACACATATAATATTGATCCCGTATTTCACAAATACGATACCGTCTTTCACATATACGATACTGTCACGGGAGAAGTTACATGGAACAAAGTTTTCCAACCACTGAATAGGATAGGATTCTGCCCACACCAAACATTGGACTGTTTGTTGGTTTTACATAAAAAAAATAACAAAAAAAATCCATGAAACACATTATATTATTTGACAAACAACACCTTACGCGCAAAGCCTGAAACGGTTTTTCACACTTTATTTTATGAATTCCATGAATTCCAGCTCATGTTCATAAACAAATACTCCAAATTAATTATTCATTAATTTCCTAATCATACTACCTCACGCGGATACATACTTTTAAAGCAGCTATCCTTCTCACTTGTTTCCTTTCAAGCTTAGCTAGCTCACCAATACCACCAAATCTATCTATCTATCTATATAAGGAACCATTTCTCACAATCCAGTTTCATCCATCACCATTCACCACAACAAGATGTCTGCAACACTACTTTCTCACTCAAACTTACAAATGTTTTCAGTCCTATCCCTATTGCTGGCCTTCTCTGCAACCACAGCGTCTGCTGATTTCTACAGAGATGCCGAGATTACTTGGGGTGAAGGCCGTGCACACATACTCGAAGGTGGACGCTCACTGGCATTAACACTTGACCGAACTTCCGGTTCAGGATTCCAATCCAAGAACGACTACCTATTTGGTAGATTCGATATGCAACTCAAGCTCGTTCCTGGAAATTCTGCTGGAACCGTCACCACATTTTACGTATGTGCTAACAACGATATATATCTCTTCACCTTATCATCTACATTTTTCATAAAATCTGGAATACTAAGTTCATCTTTTGTTGTCTCATTGGTACAGTTATCTTCACAAGGAGCTGGTCACGATGAAATCGATTTTGAGTTTCTGGGAAATGCTTCTGGAGAGCCTTATACAATGCATACCAACGTTTACGCACAGGGCAAAGGAGACAAAGAGCAGCAATTCAGACTCTGGTTTGATCCCACCGCAGCATTCCATACCTACTCAATTGTATGGAATGCTCAACGAATCATGTAAGTAATACAGTTAACATCACCACCAATGGTTCCCTAAAACTTTACTTAGAGCGAAACAATAGCATTGACAGTTTACTGATAAAGCCGATTATATTGAATTTCAGATTCTTGGTGGACAATATTCCAATCAGAGTTTTCAACAACCATGAAGCAATTGGAACTCCATTCCCAAAGAACCAACCTATGAAGGTCTATTGCAGCTTGTGGGATGCCGATGAATGGGCAACACAAGGTGGCCGGGTCAAGACAGACTGGACTAAAGCTCCATTTACTGCAACATACAGAAACTTTAACATAAATGCATGCGTATCCGGATCATCTTGCTCGGATTCTTTCAATAACGCAGCTTGGCAAACCCAAGAACTCGATGCTAGTGGTCGGAACAGGTTGAGATGGGTCCACCAGAAGCACATGATCTACAACTACTGCACTGATGTTCGAAGGTTTCCCCAAGGAATCCCAGCTGAATGCAAGCGTTCCAGATTCTAAGACCTGAAGGACTGCAATCCCTATATGAACCAAATTCTTTATTCTTTCATTCAGTTGATTGTTTCTTAAAATTGTAATAAGTAATATTCTTTTGTACAATCTACTTAAATAGTTAAGAATAAATTCCAGAAATTAAATTTAAATCCCTGTTCGGTTCATCTAAAATCGTGTAATTATCTTTTCCACTGCAACTATATATGTTGCTTCATACTCCTAATATTATGTAACTATTCCTACAAAATGGAGTAGAACCTAAAACTAAACACCGAATAGTCCCTAAATGAATGAACCCTATAACAATCTTCATAGGAACCTAAATGCTGCCGTAATTAACATGAACAAGAGTGTTTCGACATGGACAGGAAAAAGTTGCAACAAGCATGCAATTACTTTGCAAAAAATACCTTGAAGATAAGTAGAGAACGCCTTCCGAGCAACTGAGCCCAGCAATGATGCAAATACTTCGAATAAGTCTGCAGATAATATTAAACAGCTTGTGGGCCTTGAGATTTCTTACTATTTGCTAATCTGTAAAACATTTTGTCGCAATGTATCTCATGGAATTTATGTAATGTACACATAAAGTTATTTTCAAGTTGCAACTATGAATAGCATATCTAGGGCTCCCCAAATTAATCAAAATTTTGTACTTTGGAAAGGATACACGCTATTTTGGCAGACAATTTTCCTCGCTTATTCTACGAGCGGAGAGCCAATCCATTAATTGCTCTTCATGGTCTCAGCGTGAAAGAGGAACAGGCTCGTCATGGTTTTCATTCATGTTGACTCTAGAGTTGTAGCAGTCTACTAATATCTATTTTCATTCAGGATAAAATTTGGCTATTGCTGATACTATTGTAAAACCTGTAGTATTAAGGGTCATAAAATTCCTGGCTTAAACAAAATGAATATATTGTTGTACTTTATGTTTCAATTTCATTCATGTCATGCAAAAGGAGCATACCTTGAACATGTATGCAATAAATAACAGTGTATAAAATGTTGAATTATAATACATAAACTGAACAAGTTTTCCTATCACTAAATAAAAGCAAAAAACATACCAGAAAGAATTTGATCCAACGCAACCAAATCTAAATGCTCACATAGTTCTGGTGTGATTGTAACCGAATGACCAGAAACTTTGGTCTGCTCTGGCCTCTGAGCATATATTATCATATACGATATGGATAAGTTCCTAATGTAGCTTGTGCTCCCTTATAGACAGGTTTAGAGCACTTATTTGGCTCCTCCAAGTCAGCTGCTTTCCTCCAACAAGCTGCCTCAGCTCTTTTTCCATTATCAGGCTGCATCTTTTCCGAAGGCGGTGCTCGAAAAAACTGCCTGTTATCTGGAACTGCCCTCAGTGACGGCCCATAAGGCATATTATCAGCATCAATTTGTTCCTCAGTATCACCCCGAGTCTCACAATCCCTGAGAATATGGCCTATCAAACCACATGAGTAACAAAAATTTGGCAACCTTTCATATGTGAACCTGACCAGGAACTCGCTACCATTAGTGCCCCTAACTTTCATGTACCGAAGGAGAGGTCTGAGCAAATTGAGACGCACTCGTATTCTCATATCCAATCCCCAGTTCCCATCCACGCACTCAAACATGCCAATCCGTTTCCCAATAGCCTCAGCAACTTCTCTAGTCTGCATAACCATCGGCATATCATGTATTCGGACATGGAAACTGCACCAATCAAGATCAACTTGATTGGGATTCAAATTTAGTGGAACCTCTGCTATAATCAATAAATTCTTTTCAAACGACCACGGACCTTCACAGAGTAATTTTTGCTTGTCCGAGTCATGGAAAAACCGAAAGAGCAGCCTCTCTCCGTCGGTTTTAACAATTTCCATCCCTTGTTGAGGATTTAAAGCCGAGGTCATAACGGAGCAGAAAGCTCTGAAATTGTAATCCTTTTTGGTGAGAAGTCTACCCACCAAAACACTGGCTGTTCTATTGTAATCTAACCGAAATGGTGACTGAACCATTACCCCCTTTTCTTCTTCTTCTGTCAAAATAATAGGTTTCTTTTTCCCCAAATTCTCAACCATTTGATCCAAATCTAGGCAAATCAACCAAATGCAGAATCAAAGTAAGGCAAAATGAACCAGAAACAACTTAAAAGAAAACGATCATGGCATCTTTAAAAGAAGAGTAAGGTAAAGCTTAAACGAAGTAGAGAGTCTTACTGGAAATGATCAATGAAACAACTCCAACAGAAGATTAAAGCGGCAAGATTAACGAAAGATTGAAAATTTTCCGATTTTATTTCAAGGGTTTGATTTTGGTTACACTCTCAGCTCTCACGACTCTCATTGCCATTGGTATGTGTTTCAAGCTAAATGCGAGCGCAATTAGGGTTTGAAGTTTTTCTCTTGAAATAAATTACTGCAATATTTCAGATTTTGAAGTTAGTCCCTCAACGAATTAGGGAGAATTAACAGGCGAAATTCGCCGAAAATGAGCAATAAGTCAATAATTCCATTAGACTTGGTTAAGAACTTTAATTTAACATCTATATCTATACTATATTCTAATCAAAGTAATCCAATAGTTATTACTACCAAAGTGGTGGTTACACTTGCACATTTACAAATCCACCAACGTGACATAAATTATTTGAAAGAATTTAAATAGCTATGGGACAATTTGTAGTTTTGGAATTTATTTAAATGATTTTATTACTCTCCTTCATACTATATTTATTTTCTCTCTTAATTTTTATAACCTATTTCTTACATTTACATTTACTTACCAATTTATTTATATTCTCTTAAAACACGTAAAAACTCAAATGTCAAATTATTATAAAAACAAAATAGACGGAGTGTACTAAGAGAATAATGAATTCTTAAAGAGACGCGATGATTCGCATGTCATGTATACTAGTAATTCAATATTTTAACTCTATACGAATCACTCCCTTACATACTCGTAACATTAAATATTTTTGGGTGAATTACTCTAGTCCCCTAATAAGTCTAGCAATGACATATACCTCTGATTTTAATAATATCATTTTAGTCTAAAATCCATATGTTCCTTTGACTTGGGTAAGAAAAGAAAAAATTGCAGAACTACCCCTCTCAAGTTTGAGATATTTCAGAGTGACACAAAAAAATTTACTCATCTATTTTCATCTTTTAATTCATCAACATATTTTTATAACAACATTTCATTTTCTTCATCAAACAATGTTGTTTAGAGTTATATATTATCTTTTTTTCATCATAAACACATAATTTACGTTCAATGACCTAACTGCATTTTTTTTTTAAATTTCAATTTTCTTTTTTACTTCACCATTGAGCTTAAAAGCTCCATCCATGGTGGAGCTCGGAGCCTAAATCGGACTCAAATGGAGCTCAATTCAGGCTCAATTGGTGAGCTCCATTAATGGAGTTTCAAGTGGAGCTGTTCGAGCACCATTTTATGGAGCTGAACGGCTACGTTATTGGAGTTGTTCAAGCTCCATAAAAATGGAGTTGAAGCTACATTAACTGAGAATGGGAAATGAAAAAAATCTTTAAATTCTTTAAAAACGAAGAATGATGAAAGGGTATAATTGCAATTTGTTCTTTGCTACAATTGAATAGGAAAAAAAATATGGGTTGATTTGGAGACACGATAAATGTTATCAATAAAATCATCCATTTCATTAATCAAAATTCTATGTTGCTAATAAAATGGGTTCTTTTTCTAATATGAAAAAAAAAAAAAACAATGTTGAGAACATAGACGTATTGATTAACAACATCGAATATCTTTTTGATAACTAAGGTTCGTCTCTACATAAGTTATCTATAAACCATTTCTCATGAAACTTACTCTTTTTTTATGCTTTATTGTCAAATTCAATCAGAGAAAAATGTTTCTTGTTTTAAGAAATAAGTATGCTGATTTAAATAAACATTCTTAATCATAAAAATAATACTATACATTTAATCATATTCATCCAATTATCATGCTAGCTAAGTTTTATAATTATTCAAACCCCCAACCCATTCTTTTTCTCACACCTAAAAATATATCAGCAGGGACAGGGGCGAAGTCAGGAAGGAACATAATATCAGGGGCATAGTCCTGATAGGCGGTCTTTATATAAATTGTTTAGAGATGTATAAAATCATATATTATTAATCAAATTAAACGACTATGTTTTTAACGAACTTAATTCTTTTGTAATATGAAAAGAAATACTAATGTTAATAATATAGACGTTTTAATTAATAATATTAATTATTTTCTTAATAATATATGTCCATCTACTACTAAATTGTCTGGATATTATCTCCTACAAAAATTATTCTATTTTGAGTCACTTGTGTTTGTGAAAATTTCCAGATAAGTTAAGATCGACATTTCTTGATTTCACTAGTTCAATAACCCGTAGAAATTCGACGGGTACTTCCTGATTTCGTTTTCGACGGGTACTTCCTGATTTCGTTGAGCTAATATTTATGTCACATATAATGTAGTATGTGAATTTGATATTGTTTATTGTTAAATAATATTTGAAAGTATGTAAATGAAATATATTTTAGAATTTGTGTGTAAACTGAAATAAGACATTGAATTAAAAAAAAAATCTAAATTATTACCGTGATATGTACATATATCTGAAGAATAGAACTCATAGATAGCGTTGGAAATGGATCAGCAACTAAAATGTAACATGGGACGCTACAAATAATGCTTTAAGTTAAGGTAGATCTCAGTACAGAACATTAACTTAGTAGTACCCATATCTTATCCAAGATGCTGCTAAAAAGAGGAGAAGGCAAAATAAATTATACTGGAACATTTTAAAAAGTAAAGGGTCTACAAACTTAAGACAACTAACAAACAAAAGATGTGTTCATATTTGTACACTGATCATCATCTGTGTGTTCTGAAATAGAATACAGATCATAAGACATCATATTACATGTAGACCATGTGGATATATGAGTGTACAAATTACATCCAAGGTTATCGATAGCTGAAGCTGTAACCAAAAAAGAGAAACCATATATATTAATAGTTAAAATAATATAAGTTGATACATAAGACATTTATTTATGTTAAAAGAATGTAAGTTTTACCTCATAACTTGTTGAAGATCTCTTTATACACAACATTCGTAGTGGTATCAGAAGTGTCACCGTCTTCATCACATATGAGGACTTTGAGGCTCTTCTTATTAGTGACTCTAGAGAATGCAACATAGAGTTGACCATGACTAAACACGGGCCTGGGAAGATACAGACCAACATGAAAAAGTGACTGTCCTTGACTCTTATTAATAGTCATAGCAAAGCAAACGGGCAAAGGGAATTGTCTTCGCTGGAATTTAATAGGAAACTTTGTCGCATAGATGGACTCATGATTGTTCTTGGAATGAAAACCTTCTCGCCAGCACTTCTTCCTGTTAAAAGTTTAGCCTCAACGATAAGCTTTCCAAGTTTTGTTACAATCATCCGAGTTCCATTACACAACTCTGCGGCCTGGTCTATATTTCTGAGTAACATGACTATGCACCCAACCTTCAATTTGAGGGTGTGATTTGGTATTCCCGAACATTTTATTGTATTCAAGAACTCCACTGAATATATAGTATCATACTCCTCGACATCATCATCCTCAATGCATAAGCTATCTGAACTCATATACTCAACTTCGTCACTAGGCATCAGAGATATAACATAATCATTAATCTTTTCGACTATCTCATTTGTCGGGGCGAGTATTGCTCTTTCTTGAAAGAAATGATGATCAGACATATTCTGCAAAATTGAAGGATAAGTACTCTCCACAATTGTAGCAATGGGATCTGGTGCATCCCGTATTACAATTTCTTCGGGCAATTGTATTTCTGCTTCACCGTCATTTTCCCCACCAGCTGTGCCATTACCAACATCTAATATCCATTCTGCGAAATCACTAATCTCTTCTATTTCTGAAGTAGAAGAGCCAGCCTGGAACAATAAAAATACATGATAAATTGCATATTGAATTGTAAAACTATGATGGGTTTTGAAATTTGTTAGTGGAAGCAAATAATTGGTAAAATAAATGTTAACTTAATAAACCTGTAGGCGCATATTTTTGGTAAGAGTAAGGACCTCGCACACCTCCCACAATCTAGAAAATGTAATAGATGCATGAACAATATCGTACCTACTCCCCATGGGCACAACGAGTAATATTTGCCGAAAATCACCGCCTAATACCACGACCAATCCACCAAAAGGAATGTCAGATGGTTCTCCATTAGGCAACCTCATAATGTCCCTCAAGCTTCTATCTAGTGCTTCGAAGCAAAATTTATTTGCCATGGGCGCTTCATCCCAAATAATGACTTTGGTTTGCTGCAGAAGTTCTGTTAAATCTGTTCCAGGCATTATCCTACTCATGTCGAGGTCTCATCTATCTGTAAGGGAATGCTGAATCTGGAATGGGTGGTTCTAATTGCAATTTGTTCTTTGCTACAATTGAATAGGAAAAAAAAAAAATGGGTTGATTTGGAGACACGATAAATGTTATCAATAAAATCATCTATTTCATTAATCAAAACTCTATGTTGCTAATAAAATGGGTTCTTTTTCTAATATGAAAAAAAAAAAAACAATGTTGAGAACATAGACGTATTGATTAACAACATCGAATATCTTTTTGATAACTAAGGTTCGTCTCTACATAAGTTATCTATAAACCGTCTCTCATGAAACTTACTCTTTTTTATGCTTTATGGTCAAATTCAATCAGAGAAAAATGTTTCGTTTTAAGAAATAAGTATGCTAATTTAAATAAACATTCTTAATCATAAAAATAATACTATACATTTAATCATATTCATCCAATTATCATGCTAGCTAAGTTTTATAATTATTCAAACCCCCAACCCATTCTGTTTCTCACACCTAAAAATATATCAAGAGGACTGAAATCGGGAAGGACATAATATCGAGAAAGTCACGATAGTGATTCTTTATAACTTATTTAGAGATGTATAAAATTATTATATTATTAATCAAAACGACTATATTGTTAACGAACTTAATTCTTTTATAATATGAAAAGAAATACTAGTTACGTTTTAATTAATAATATTAATTATTTTCTTAATAATATAAATCCATCTACTACTAAATTGTCTAGATATTATCTCCTACAAAAATTATTCCATTTTGAGGCACTTGTGTTTGTGAAAATTTCCAGATAAGTTAAGATCGACATTTCTTGATTTCATGTTAAGAAGAAGTGAACTGTCTGTATCGATACCCGATTTCAAACTACATAACCTCCAACATTCTGTTTACATCATATAAGTTGGTGATGCTTACATGGCATTTTATTTCTTCTTTATCACCGAATAATTCTTAGCTTTCTATACTAGTTGTAATAATTTATTAAATAAACTCCACTTCATTGTTAGAACACACCTATACGTGATTTGGTTAACTATTTCATAAGCTACCAAACAATTTCACAAATAAAAAGAATACATCGGACACAACTGAGGAAAGACAAGATCTTGCCTTTTGATTTGAAATTTATCAAACCTGTAGCAATATTGTATCGTGCCTCATGCCTACTTGTGCAAAATTACTTAATCATAATCCGAATAACCCTTAGTCTAACCCGCTACAAAGTGTAATTTTAGTGTTTGAGGGTAAAATCCATTCTAACTCAAAATAGCGTGCCTTAGTTTCAAAAGTAACTGTAAAGCTAAGAAAATTTAGGGTTAGCCCCCTTTTAGGCCTGTTGCCTTGAATAAACCGGTAGTGATTCAACTTGAGCCTCAGAGCTCTTTAAAGTAAGTAGTTGGAGAGTAATAAATGACTTACCTTGAGAAGAAATAAATGAGGTCTATTTATAGAGATTATCCGGGAGATCACTTTCCTTAAATCCTGGGCTCCTGGCCTTAGTAGATGCGTGTTCCGGAATTTCAGGAAGATGAATCACTAATGGTCCAGGCTCTGACCTGTGTAGGAGAATGACGTATGTTGGATATAGGCTCCTAATGTCGACTATATCTTCCTCAGACGTTTTCTCTACGTTGATACAAGTCTGTCCTTGATATTCATTCCTATAGGTCGGAATACGAGACACATTACAGTCCTTTAAGAGGACGTAGTTTGGTTTGATTAGTTCGTCTAAAATCGTTGTGCGTCGTTCATCTTAGTCCGAACATCTTCAGTAAGACTTATTTTGTCCTAAACATAGCGTATAAAAAACAGAACTTCTATAACAACTTGCTTAATTTTGTATAGTTTATGCAATACAATTGTATCACCTAGTAAAGGAGACTATACCATTTGCAATCAGCTGCTAATGTAAAATGGCAATTGGGAAATGTACTTTCATTCCTATAGACTTGAGACATAGAAAGCGTATAAAGTCGTGCTTACACGCTTGAAATACATTCATGAGATTTCCCAATCAAAACCAGCTGTACACCAAAATTAATTAGCCCCTACCTCAGGTTTATACTTTGTCAAATGTCAATGTACTAGCTAGCTACTACCACATAACAACCAGCCTTGAACTTTCTCTATATAAACCACTCCTAACACCAATTTTCAAATATCAGAAGCATTCAATCACTCTCATTTTGAACTCGATCTCTAAGAAGTAATAACACAACAGAGTTGTATTCGTATCGGTCTAGAAAAATGCTCAAGTTTGTGATATTGGTCGCGTTCTTGTTTGGTGCTGCATCGGCTGGCAATTTCAATACAGACGTAACGGTAACTTGGGGTGCTCCAAGGGCTCAGATACAGAACCGTGGCCAACTTATGTCAATGAGCCTAGATAATACGTCTGGCTGCGGATGGGAGTCTAAGAATCAATTCCTGCGCGGAAGATTTGACGTGCAGCTCAAGCTTGTACCAAATAACTCCGCTGGCACGGTCACTACATTCTTTGTAAGTCCATATTCTTACATGTCCATATTCTTACATGTCATGTTGCACTATGCACATACAGTATGTTGCGTTCCAATCGATTTTTAAAGAAGTTTTACAAGATTTTGATAAATTACATTATTGCTCGATTATTGCAGTTGTCATCTCAAGGAGCAGCTCATGACGAGATTGATTTCGAGTTTCTTGGGAACTCTTCGGGACAACCTTACACCGTGCACACCAATATCTTTGTCCAAGGCGTAGGCAATAGGGAACAACAATTTCGCCTTTGGTTCGACCCTACAACAGCGTTCCATACTTACTCGATTGTCTGGAACTCACAACGTGTCATGTAAGTTCAATGCATACATTAGTTGCTTTCCCAAATCACATCTACATACAGGGGCGGATCACCCCAAAGACTGGAGTAAGCTCCAGTTCAAGGTGATCAAAAGTGAATATAAAATTTTCTGAGTGCTAAATTCTACTTCTGGCAATGCAGATACTTGGTTGATAATATTCCTATTCGAGTATTCAACAATTACATGACATCTGGAGTTGCATTCCCGACCAGCCAACCGATGAAAGTGTACGCTAGCATATGGAATGCAGATGACTGGGCAACACAGGGCGGGCGTGTCAAAACTGATTGGACCAAGGCTCCATTCGTCGCGACTTACAGAAATTACAATGCCAATGGTTGTGTTGTGAGCGGAACCCAGAATTCGTGCAACAACGGAACATTGAACAACCAGGCCTGGCAGACTCAGGGACTGGACGCTAACGCCCGGAACAGAATCCGATGGGTGCAGCAGAAGTATATGATCTCTAACTACTGCACTCAACCTTCCAGGTTCCCTAGAGGGCTTCCTAGAGAATGCAGGCTCCCAAGGTTCTGAAAAAAAATGAACTATTGATCATCATTACTTACTTCCTCCGCTCGATGTTTGATTTTTCATAATAATCGTTTCCAACTACGAATTAAACTTAAACCACAAATGTAAATTTTTTAATAAAATTATATTATGAAACTTCATCACTCCCTAAAGTTTCATAATATAATTTAATTGAACATTTTACATTTCGTTGAAGATTGATTCGTAGTTAAATTTGGAAATAGTTGACCGAGAAAAGTCAAAATGGGAACATCGGACGGACGAAGGAATTACAATTTACCAGCTTAATTAGCTGTTGAAATAGATCCTTAATTTGTTGAAACAACTTCTTCACTATTTTACTTCCATTAATTCATTGATTTAATTTCATGATTTGTTTGTATAATATTGCGTTAATTATGTACTGTTTATATCAATTTTTTGTTGTACCAAAATGATTATATGATCAAGAACTACTACTTTTCAAATGTCATCAATCTAAATGGGCAATAGGCTGTTTCCATATCTTTAGATAAGTGTTGCAGTGTTATTTAAAAGCAAACACCAGTCCATCCATCCATATATTATGTAAATAAATCTCACTAGATTCATTCAGTTCTACATGGAATTTTGTGGAATTTATTGTATTTTAGCCATTTAGCCATTATATATTTCAATGTTATTTTTGGTATATTGACTACATATGTAATTTTTATTAAATCTCATATAACTTTATATACAAAAATCCAAAAATTAATTTGAACATATATTTGAATTCGTCGTGACAAGACGAATCCATAGACACCAATCTTGAATATTATTATTAATTAAATAATTATTTTATTCATTAAATAAAATATAAATTTATTAAATAAGATACAATGAAATAATGAAAATTTAAAAACATAGCATTTATTAAATTAATTCAATCCTACGTGGAATTTTGTGTTATTAGTTGCATTTCCAACCAGTATATTTTTCACTGTTTATTTTTTATATGTTTGTTGCATATATAGTTTTTTATTAAATCTCATATAAATTTACTAAATTAAAAATATAAATTTATTAAATAAGATAAAATGAAATAATGAAATTTTAAAAATACATTTGTTCGAGATTTTGAGTGGCAACATATAATAATAGAAAGCAATTGTTCTTGGGTGATGATTAAATCTCTTAAATCGATAAATTTTAACTTTGCACCTTTGTTTCACTTTTCAAAGAAATTCAAGTATTTGATGGAGAATTTTATTCCATGAAGTTTTGACAGGTTAAACGTAAGACTAACGTTTTAGCACATAGATTATCAGTTGGGTGTTCTTATGATGATGTTGGTTTGGTAGATTTCTATTATCCACCCTAGGGGTCGTTTCGATTATTTTATTTTATCTTCCCATTCTATTTATTATTAAACGTAAACTATATTGTGGCATATCGCCACAGAAAAGTTTTATGGAATTAGTTGCATTTTCAGCCAGTATATTTTTCAATGTTTATTTTTTGTATATTGGCTGCATTATATAGTTTTTATTAATTCTCATATAAATTTATATACAAAACTCCGAAAAATATTAACATATATTTAAATAATTCGTGCCAAGACGAATTCATCTAAAACTTTTCGACTTTATGACTCACATGTTTTCATAAAGTCTGCTAACAATAATATTATCAACTATAAATGTGTACTTAAATGCAACTCTACGCATATTCTTTTTGAGTTGTTATTTTTTTATTTGATATGGATCAAGATCAATTTGATGTCTCTATTTTTTGACAATAGGCTTAATCAGATGGGGTTGGAGTAGTTGTAAAATATTATTCGGGACATATTTGACTTGGATACGAGAGAAATACCCTTTATTTGTGATTCTTAATAGGCAGAGGTTGATGCGGAAAAATGTAGAGTCAAAGTTTACACTGCGGGGCTTGGATAAGGAATAATTACCTTGAGCAAGTGTTCTTTCTCCACCATCACGTAAATTAGTTGAGTTAGTGGTATCATTGACGAAATATGGCTAAAGTACCTTGCGACTTAGTAGTAAATAAATTAAATACAGATGAGTAAGTTGATGATGTATACAAGCTTTGATTATAATTTAAATGTTTATAGAGATCTCTAAGGTTTAACTTTTATTCCGGTTTTATGCTTTTATTTTCACTATGTGATTTTTATATTATTTTCGCCTAGCCGTGCTCTTTTTAGCTCCAGAAGATAGAAGAGATACACGTGAGCTAATTGGTGGTGTGTTGATCTTTACATGTTTATCAACATCATTTTACATGTGAAGACTTTCAATTTACTTTTCTTTATGTATAAGATTCGATCGATAGGATGAGGTATAAGGGTTCTCTTCTTTACGGTCTCTAGCTGGAAGGACTGATTCTATCCAACTTGAATTCAACCCCGTTCGAAATAATGATGTTTTCAGGTTCGGTCTGGCATATAGGCGAACCCGTCCCATACCTTTGTTACAAGACCCAACCGCAACATTTTATGATTAAGACTTTGTTCTCTTCGTCTGAACAGAACTGAAGTGTAGTATAAAATTCAACTAAGCGAATTTGAATTGAATTGAACTGAAATTAATGGGTTTTTAGATGAAGAGAACAGAGCCTAAGTTAGTGAACACTACATTTTTTTCCTGTGTGTGGGGTGTTGGGGGGGGGGGGGGGGGGTGGGTTCCGGCATATACTCTCTAGGGGAAAACTCTCTTCGATCTACTTTCTTGATCCATAACGGGCCTGGGGGATTTGATACTATCTAGGTGTGAAAACTCTCTTCAATCTCCATAACGAGGTTAGCGATCCTCTATAGGCAGGAAAATTATCTTCGATCTTCTCTTTACTTTCTTGGGTCTGGCAGATACTCTCTAGGCGGAGAAACTCTCTTCTATCTTCTCTCTACTTTCTTCGTCCATAACGGGCCCGCATGGGTTGGGGGGGGGGGGGGTTGTGGAAAAACAACCGTACCATGTGAAATTATGTTTGTAAAATAATAATTTTTGTGTCTTTGGTGGGGGTGACGCATACCACCGCGGGGTTGTTGAGAACCGATGGGTTAGAAAAAAACAACCGTAACTTGTGAAATTATTTTTGTATAATATTTTTTTTTTGTGTGTGGTGGGGTGACCACATATACCACCGCGGGGTTGTTGGGAACAACTCTATTGATTGTGTTGTATATATACTTTTGTATTTTATTTTGATTCCGTTTGAGGGATATTTTTTTAAAAAAAAAAATGTACCGGTTACTAATTAATAGGTCGGGTACGGTAGGACCTTATTTTTACATTTTCTATAGTTAACATAAATAAACACTCTATGATATAATATTGGATATATGAAGAAGGACTACCGACCGACACCACGATCAACGTTGTCACATAAATTTGACTACCTTATTTTCTTGATTAATTTATTTTATCATCCCCTCTCTATTTATTATTAAAATTAAACTATACCGTGGCATCGCCACGGGTTAGTATTTTCGGCTAGAATTTTCCTTTTGAAGTTAGATTGCACTATGCACAAGCCAAGCCCAAATGACTAACACTCTTAACATTGGGCTTTTGTTATTGGATTGGACTTTAGTACTGGCGAGTATGTTGGCCCATCCTTTTGCTCAGTCCATTTGAAGGATGCCATGATCATCAAATGAGTGTTTTCCTGGCCCATGTCATGATGATTAATCAATGGAATCTGGCCGATTCTTCAAGCTTGGTGTCATGGATTATAGTACCAGTCTAAAAAATATTTTTCACACCCGCACAAATGAGATGTCTCTTAATTTTCCTGAACATTTAGTAATGTTTTGAAAATAATTTGTTTTCTTCCTGAACATCTAGTGAAGCTGCAATTTCATGAGCGAATTAAAAGAATCGAATCCAACTACAATATATTTGAGTTCAACTCTTAAAATAAAATCTCATGAGATATTTCACATCAGTGTAGTACGATGTTGTTATAACTTTTACCATTGTTACAAACTACTAACAAAACATTTTTATGCTTTGGTACTTTGTTTGTGTTTTGTAGGATTTTTTGTGTTTTTTGGTCCCGAAGGTGAAAATCGGAGTGAAGACATTGGTTATAGATCTCTGAATGAAGAGTAATTGGACGAAGACGGAAGTGGATTCGGAGTTTGGACGAAGAATTGAGAGGCGTTTTAGCATGACTTGCAAAAGTAATGATTTACGGAGCAGTCTAGCCATTTTGGATATAACTCTCTCATATGAAGTCCGATTTACCTGATCTCGGTGGCCATGGAAAGATAATTCAAAGGGCTACAACTTTAGTTCCAGAATCATAGCCAAATTCCTCCTGTAGAAAAGATATGGACGTCGTAATCTGGCTGGCAGAAAACATCCGCGCAGCGGCGAGGATTTTTGTTCGCCGCCGCGAGAACTTGCGTGAGCAGATTTCTGGACGGTCTCCTGGTCGAATTCTACTAGGATTCTCTTCGTTTTTTCTCCTTTAAATAGATTTCTTTCACCATAACTTCATATATAACTCCTTTTACCCTAGATAGGCATAAAAAAAAGCTCCTAGATTCAGACATTAACATGGAGACATCTTTGGAGCTTGATTATTCATTGATTTTACTCATCAGGATTATTGGTATTGATTTCTCTATTGCTTTCTTCTTTGCAATTCGTTCTTTATCTTTATCGATTGAATTGTATGTTATTGCATGCGAGTTTCATATCTATGTTTCGTATGATTATTACCATGAATCTCTGTATGCGATTATCTATTATGAGTAGGGGTGTACGCGGGCGGGTGCGGACGGTTTTTTATCAAATATTCAACCGACCCACCTATAGCGTGTGGACAAAATATTGAACCATAGTGGGTGAACAATTTATCAAACCACGGCGGGTGGGTTGACATTTAAGCGGGCGGGTTCAACGTATAAAATAAAATTCTATAATATGTTCGAACAAGATAAATATAAATTCCAATACGAAATAAAACACTCCATAAGCAAGTACAATCACCATACATATGTATAAGTTCTCTGTTGTGTGAAATTTGAATGAGGTCATATACTCATATTAATTCTTATTTCTTATATTTACTATATAACTATTAGTAATAAAAAATAAAAAATATATATAATTTACATGGGCGGGTGGGTGACTTCGCCCGCACCCGCCACCCGCCCGCCCGAAGCGGGTGATTAAATTTTCGACCCACGGCGGATATTTTTAAAAATTTCAACCGGCGGGTGCGGTTTGCGGCGGGCGGATTGGCGGGCAGCGTGGGCGTTTTTTTTTTATGTACAGCCCTAATTATGAGTAGCTAAACACCTTTGAATACAGTAGTATGTGAAGATTATGCATATTTGTTCTAGGGTTTATCAAATCACTCATATAGGTTAGTCTCGTTTAAAATCTTCGTAAAAACCTTCAATTCGATAAGTTCGTATTAAATTCTCTAAATTGTTCATGTTTAAGGATCGTGAATTGACGACTCACGATTTCTCCAGTATAATATTTTCTAAGACAATTGGTTGAATCGAATTGATTGATTTGCTGAACAACGACCGTGTGACAAATATGAGTGTTATCCCTAGTTCGAATTAGCATAATTGGATCTTGCTACTGTATTCATCATTCTCTCATTGTTAATCGTATTCTTAGCTTTAGTTGAACTAGTTAGAAGTATAACCAAACCATCAATCAAATTGTTATTTGCAAGTATCTGTTTACTCTCACTGCTACGTAGCTTAATTAATTCTCTAGAGATCGATCACGAGTTAGGCTTTAATCTGCAACTACAGCTTATTCTCTAATTGCTTTTTAGAGTATAATTTGAGCTTATCATAGTACCAATTACCATGCATAAAATTCATATTCATATGTATTGTTCGGTGTCAAGCAGTGTAACAAATAGTATAATAATACGATGCAGCATTTATTGGCTGCTAAATTTCTTCCTGGAAACTGGAAATAATTAGTTGGGTCGTAATAATCCATTACTACACGTACAAAAACAGCTTGGCTTGCAGATTTTTCTGTGGCCATCCATCTGTCTTGTATAGAAAAATCAGAGGAAAAAAAGAAGGAAAAAAGAGCCTTATCGTTGTAATAGTTTCAAAGAGGAGTCAATAGAGGATCTGACATTATTCAACAAAGCGCAGAATCCGAAGGGAAATTATAAATACTATTGTTGATGTGTTGTGCCCTCATTTACTGCCTCAATTCAATATTACCAACTACTTCTCTGCCATGGCCTTTACTACCCTCCCTGAATTCATACACATACTGTGTAACATGGATGCAAATTCGTACAATGTTCATAAACATTTACATAATACTAAAAATGCTTGATTAACCAAGTTATAGACCAGCTAATTTTGGGGAAATATAAGTTTGTTTTACTCAACATATTACACATAAACCAGTGCTCAGTTAGTTTGGTAAATTGATAACTTTCGTTTGGTGATGTAGTGTAAAACTAACCTAAATGCGAAACCGAAAATATATAGGGGCTAGCTATAATAGCCCTTCAAACAAGCAATTTATTTTGAGCTAATTTTAGATACTTAGTACGAGGAGAGTAGTGGATTTTCCGGTCACAGTATTTTATTGGCATTCATAACATCCACATTAAATGATTTTAAAAGAAGTGAGCCCACATTACGGTCTGGAGTATAGATCTCAAAATTTCCAGAAATGAGATATTCTTGATTTTTGGCGTTTTGCCTAGAAGCATGGCTGAATGCTAAAGAAACTGGTGCCATGCTATGGGATATTGTGCAAAATTTTGCCCCCATTCTACTACACCTAGCTAGCTTCTTCAAGTTATGCAATTGCTACCATCAATGCGACTGTTTATCTCATTACCAACCAGCTCACAAAGGTGTCAATGCACTACAACACATCCCCTAAATCAATGCTTTTGGTTACAAGTTTAAATTGGGATGAACATGTGTTGTAAGGAAACCGTAGATTGGGAAAAAATATCCTTAATGTTGTGAAGAAGGTGCTACAATACTACATTGTATTCGATTATACTTGTAGAAAACAAAAAACAAGAATAATAGTGGAATGTGAGATTTCTGAATCATATATCCTTACCTAGACTTTAAAGGTAAGGACCCGTTCCAAAGTTAGACTAGGACGAGTAAGTCTCATGGGATACGATATATTTAAAAGATATAAAGAAACGAACAAACATTGAACTTAGGGTGTTTACTTAAAAACATTGATATTTTTTTGTACATGCTCAGAAATTTACAATTGAAATTAGGTTAGAATTGGGGGTACCAATAACCTGCAAGGCAACACGAAAAACATGTTGGTACGTAAGATCCAAATGTGACTCCGGTGTGGTGTCAATCGACCGAATGGACTTCAACGCTCAAGCTAGTGAGTTTGGAAGATGTAGAACGAGAAACGCGAGTGAGATAGAGAGTACTTATCATTTTTTAATGTCGTAGCTCTTTTGATTGTTAAATGCAGACTCAGTCGGATCGATAGGTGGGTCGGCTACTGAGTGAGTTGAATCAATAGGTTATGTAATTAGATGGAGGTAATGGTGATGGTAGTTGTAGGCTTGTAGCAATTAGGGTTTCGGTCTTTGATGGGAACTAAGGAGAAGGTGTTGTCAAAAGATCAAGTGGATCGTGTCAGTAACTGATGAGATAGTTGACGCAATTGTAAGTGCTTAGAGTTCTGTAACTCAAAGGAGTTTCTACGATTCTCCCTTTATTCAGATAGTTGCCACATCTCCAATCGATTTATTCCGAGACAAGAATTCAACAAACCTCAGATCCCAATCAAAGAACTATTCATATGTTGTTGGGTGGTATGTGGACTTTTGTTGCTCTACACGGCGCTTTCGGACTACCCTAATTGACCCGACAGTACCCGTTTTGGGAACGTCCAGTGTTCCAGATACTTGAATAAATATCTGACGGCATAGAACCATCTCTATCAAGGCTCCACCGCTTGTGCGGGATCCAATCCCTCATTTATCAGGATGTAGTTGGAGATGTGGGATGACGTTGGAGAACGGATCCTCGAACATCTTTTTAGTTCCCTTGACTGTCTTTTAACATTTATACCTTGCTTAGACATGTCTAGGCATTTGGGTCGAGGTCATATATTACCAATACATTTTTCATAAACAAATTTTTTTTTGCAAAACTAAAGTTTGTTTTAGCAAGAGCAAAAAGAAACACGTACAAGATAATGATCAAAAATCAAAATTAAAGGGTGGGAATTTGCAAATAGAGAAAAAAGTAGAAAGTAAATTGAAGTAAATTAAAGAATTATGTAACGGTATTTACTAAGCACATAAATGCAATTACAGCTCATACAACTAACCAGGATAAAATCTTTGGTTGAATCCTGAGATTGAGTCTTTATATACAATAGTACATTGCTTCACTTTAGGATCATTCATTCATTCACCATCTCTCTAGCTAGTTCAAGTGTCTTGAGAAATGATGAAAAGCAAGAGAACATGTTCACTCCTATGGGTTGCAATAGTGGCTGCTCTGATTTCCCAAACCTTGTCGTCTTCTGCACCCAACTTTGAAGATCAGAAGTGCTCTCCTCCTACTGACCCAACTACAGGAAGAACTCCACCAGGTAATTAACTAGCTCAAAGATTTTGTCACTAAAATTCCACCAAGTGTGTTCGGGCAGTCACCTACCTAATTTACACTAATGTGATACGATTTTCCCTCATACTTACAATTTACATAGATATATATACTAGCTATAAAACTTTTGTGTTGTACTGTGACAGTTTCTGGAACCCCTCCATCAGGTGGCCATGCAACTCCAACACCCTCCACACCGTCTCATACCCCTCCGTCTCACGGAGGCGGCAGCCATGGAAGCTCACCACCCTCTAGCGGAGGCGGTAGCAGCTCACCACCATCTAGCGGAGGCTCACCGCCGTGTAACTGCGGTAACCCACCAAGTGGAGGCGATCATCACCACTCAACTCCAATTCCACCTCGACACGGCGGTGGTAGTAGTGGTACCCCACCACGACACGGAGGCGGAGGTAGTACACCTTCCACCCCTACTACCCCGACCACGCCTACTACTCCGACTGACCCTGGAACGCCATACGTTGGGGGAAGTCCACCAAGCACCGGAGGCGGATGTCCACCGACAACACCTACTACTCCGACTGACCCGGGAACACCATACGTTGGGGGAAGCCCACCATCTATTGGAGGTAGTCCACCGACAATTGGAGGAAGCCCGCCTTATGTGGGAGGAAGCCCACCCTATGTGGGAGGAACTCCACCTATCATCGGAGGAAGCCCGCCATCTATCGGAGGAAGTCCACCAGCAGTCATTCTGCCACCGGTGGTCCCTGGAATTATCCCTGGAATTCCAACTGCTCCTGGAATCTCAACACCACCATTCCCCTTCGACCCTAACTCACCACCTTTTAACTGCAAGTAAGTACTCCAACATTTGTCTAGTTTTGATTTTTTCGCAGTTAATAAAATTGAATTTTGACTACGAATTAATTTCAAACGGTAATGATAAAATTGAACTATATAATAAAAAATTTTAAGTATGATTTTTTGTTGTGTGTTTTGTCCTAATGTAGATTTACTTAGTTATGTGCGAAAATGAGTTGTGTGTTTTGTCCTAAGGTAGATTTACTGAGTTTTGGGGGAAAAGTGCCACAAAAGAAATCCCTCGAGTATAAAATCCCAAAATTGTCAAAACCCTAAACCTAAATTTCCAAATTGAAGCTAAACTAAAACTGAAAAGGATTTTAAATTGATGTAGGAATCTGCCAAACAGAGCTTCCATGGAATATGGAAGCTTTTAATTTTTCTTCCAGTTATTTATGTAGTTCTGTGGGCAAATACATACTAAGAAATCCCATTAGATCCAAAATTGAAGAGGAAGTCGAGTTAGAGCACCATATTGCAATACTTCCAGGAAAAACAAGTCTTTAACAAAATTTATGCAATTTCAAAACGCTGAAAAAAACTTGTCTTTGCAGTTACTGGCTGAACCACCCGACACTGGTATGGGGCTTGTTCGGCGTTTGGGGAACGACACTGGGAGGTGCACTTGGCACGGGTCCATTACCTGGATTCGGGGCAAATGCTAACTTGATGGAAGCTCTTTCTAACACTCGTACTGATGGAGTGGGTGAGCTCTACAGAGAAGGAACGGCTGCATTGCTAAACTCGATGGTTGACACAAGATTTCCTTACTCAACCAGCCAAGTCCGGGACAGTTTCGTGGCTGCACTGGGGTCGAACAAGGCGGCAGCAGCTCAGGCTAAGCTGTTCAAGCGAGCCAATGAAGGCAAAACCACTAGAGTCTGAAAATTGAATCCGTTTGTGCTTATTTAACTAGTTAATTTCATGTTAAATGCTGCATTAGTTTTCAGTTTTGTTGGGCTTATTAGCTAGCATTTGTTTATTTTCCTGCAGTAATGTTAAGTGAATTGAGACCAGATAGGCACTCTTTCTTCTACCTATGATTTCCTAGTAGTATTAATGGATTGTTTGCATTTGCAAATTAGTACTATGTCATTAATTTTCTCCCAGTACTCTATTTTATGCCTACAACCGAAGTAAGTGTTCGAGTCATTTAATTTATACTAACGTGATATATTTCCTGTCAAATGCTAAGAAGCTGTGTAACAGAGCTTCATTGAGGTTCCAATGAAGCTCAGTTAACATAGCTTGAAATTGGATCGAAGCTCTGTTATGCTATATATAAAGTATTGGAGAAATCAAAATTGGGATTTTTTTTAAGGATCTTATGTTTATTGATTTGGTTATTATTATTTATGTAAAAACTAGCATTTAAGGATTTTATATAAATCAATGAATCTGTGATTTTTTAAAATATGTAAAAATTAATTGGGGATTTTATGGGAGGATAGCTAATTTGGTTGTGCTTCTTCTCCCAAATCAACTTTCCATGCCAACTCCACATCAACCAAAGTTCCGGTCAACAATTTTACATTTTGTTTTTTTGAATTTATGTGATCAGGGGCGAACGCAGAAATTTATCTGAGGGGTAGCACAATATTATTTTAGAATTTTATTAATAAAATAATTTAATTTAATAAAAAAATATTTATTATGAAACTTGCATTGTAGTGTCTTGCTGTTTTTTTTTTTTTACTAAATGAGTATATGTTACTCTGCATCTCTAGCTTTCAATTTTATTATTTTATTATTTTATTCTTAATTAGTATTTTTTTTTTACACAAATAAGTTTCTAACTTTCTTTTTTTACTATTAAATAGTTCATTTGAATATAAACTTATCAAAAATAATTCATAAATGATGATTTAAATTATTATATATAAAAGTATAACAATTATACTATAGATTTTCTATTTATTTTTCGATATAAGTTAGATTTAGTTTGTAGTGAAACAAACATAACAAGAAATTAACAAAACAAAATGAAAACTTATAAAAGGACGTAGTATCATCTTACATAGTTTATTTTGTGAGAATAATATTAAATTTAAAATATAAATGAAATAACTCAACAAAAAGAGAAAGGAGTTAAAATGATAAGGATAGCTAAAAATAGAAAAATAAAGATATAGTGTTGGCAAAAACATGAAATGGATGGAGGGAAAAAAAAGTTCAAAAAGATGTACATGATAGGGGGATCGATCCCTCAAATCAACCTGCAAGTGGAAGGACTTATCACTTGCCTTATGACCAGTTGGCTACAAGCAACATATATAATTATTTTTAGCGTAAATATGTATTTAGACATTCAAATACATTTTGAATAGGGGTATAATAGTACTTGCGCATGAAAAATCGAGGGGTAGCACGTGCTACCCCGTGCTCCCCTGTGGATTCGCCCCTGTATGTGGTCCCATCAAACACAATTTAGGCTCTATTCTTTTAATCTAAAAACTCATTAATTTCAGTTCAGATTTATTTAATCCAGTTCAGTTCTGCTTAGTTGTTTTTATACTAGTACAATTCAGTTCAGATCAGTTCAGTTCTGTTCAGATCAGTTCAAATCAATTCAGTTCTTAATCATAAATTATACCAAAACAGTATAAAAAAATTATACGCATTATAAAAATGCAACCATTATAATTTCATAATATGATTTTTTTATACAGTCTAATACTACCTCCGTTTCAAAGAAAACTTTCCATTTTACTATTCTGCGGTCAACTGTCTTCGAATTTGACCACAAATTACTCTTGAACTATAATAGTAAATAATTCAATAAAATCATATAATGAAAATTTAATAAAATCATTATATGATTTTATTAAAATTATTTATTAATATATTTTAAGAGTAATTTGTGGTCAAAGTTAAAGACAATTGACCGTTTATAGTCAAAATGGAAAGTTTTTTTTGGAACGAAGGAGTATAATTTGTGAGTAAATTGGAAGGTTTATTTGGACGAGGAAGTAGTATTGTTTAGGAGGTCCAGTAATTGGAGGAACATTGACTAGGGACTAAAAATGCAATTTAGCAGTATTTTCATCGCTTGCGAGTAAATGCATTAGGAAATCATGAAAAAAGGTAGGCAGCCAGGTACAAAATGTTTTTGCTTCAATTGATGGCTACTTACAGCACCATGATTCAATCACGTGATCTGTATTTTATATGAAATGCCAATTTCTCAAACCGGACAAAGCAAAGGATGCCTAACAAAATGTTACCTTTATCTTATGTTCCCACCAAAGAAAATGAGTTGCAACTCGAAAACTATTAGATATACAAACTGTACATGTCAGTAGATGAAATGGTAAATGTATAAAGGGTCAGTGGATAAAGATACAAGTGTCAGAGCAAGCAGGAAAGACATACACCACATAGAGTACATGACCGAGGTATCAATCAGGGTATCAAACAGTGATCTAAGCTTGATAGAGCTACTAATCCGTGCAAGATGAAGGCTTTCGGTGAGATCACATTAGCAATGAAAAGGGAAGGTGCCTTAATCGACGGACCGGGAGGAACCGGAAAAACTTTCATGTACATAGCATTGCTTGCTTTCGTATGATCCAAGAACGAGATAGCCTTGGCAGTCGCAACTTCAGAAGTGGAGGCATCGCTCTTGCTGGGAGGTTTAACGGCACATAACAGGTTCAAGCTCCCTTTCGAGATAGAAGAAAACGCTTGCAGCGGAATAACAAGGTAAATCAATGCAGCAAAAATCATCCTCTAGCGGGTGCATTGATGCAAGCTTGGTGAAATCCGAAGTATGGCGAGAATGAGAAAGATGACCCTCAAACACAATATGAGGGCAAGGGAAGACCCGAATTCACATAGTACTTGATGAGGATCGGTAAGAACCAAGGAGACAAACACAAATGGTGACATAGAACTGCCATAACAAATGTGCCTGCGTTATTCATACTACGAAGACCCGCTGGCAAAACTAATAAGTGAAGTGTACGCTTCATTCGATGCTTACGAGACTGATCCTTACTCGGTAAGGTAATGAACAGAGCGATTCTCACTTAAAAAATGACTGTGTGGACGACATAAATGAGGCACTCATGGAAACGTTCCCAGGACACATGCCCGAGTACTTCAGTACGGACCTCACAGATGGCGAAACTCAACAGTCACAATATCAAGACATTCTCAATGCAACTGCAGTACTAGGCTTATCACCCCACCTGCTGAAGCTCAAACCAAACTGCCCGATAATGCTATTAAGGAACCTCAATGCAGTAGAGGGAATGTGTAATGGAACAAGAATGGTAGTAAAAGATCTTGGTGATCGCTTTAGTGCAGTGATAGCGTCCGGAGAGCAGACCGAGAAGTACGTGATGATTCCAAGAATATCTCTGTAGCCAAAAGACACAAGGAGATGTCCAATACAATTCAAGAGAAAACAATTTACAGTTAAACTTTGTTTCGCAATGACAGTTAATAACGCACAAGATCAAACATTGGAAAGAGTTGGAATATAGCTGCCCGAGCCTGTATTCTCACATGGCCAGCTTTATGTAGCACTTTCGAGAGCACGCACATGGAGTTCAGTAAAGGTTCTCATAAAGCCACCAACAGACGAATATAAAAGAGTTCACGAAGACGAAGAACGAGGTTTATGATGAGATACTAGACAATTACGAATAGGAACAGAGAGGTTCAATTGTGTCACACTTATTTAGACTTATTGTTCGGATTTACATATTAAATGGTTATAAATATCGCGCCAAAAGTAACGCTTGTTTTATTGTGTCACGATTATTTGGACTTACATATTAAAACATTTTTACATATCGCGCCAAAACTAACGATTGTTACGTGTAGCGTGACACGTGTCTTCTAGTTAGAGCTGTTACGCGAGTCGAACCTTAACGAGGGATCGGCTCGGCTCGCTCGATAAGGTAAACGAGCCAAGCTCGAGCCTCATTTTATACTCGTTTATCTAACGAGCCAAACCCGGTTCGGCTCGATAAAGCTTGTTAAGACTCATTATTTTAATAAATTTATATTTTTTATACTTATTTCAATAGATAAGGCTCATTATTTTTTCAAGTTCGAGCCGAGCTCAAACTCGTTACAAGTTACTTGAGTCCATTCTTTTTATCACAATATTCGTCCCGGCTCGTTTATCAAAAGTACTTCTAGTTATTTTTGAGAGACGGTGTATAGATAACGCATTTAGAAACGGACCTATGTTGTCAAGAAAACGATCAATATTATTATTTAAAAACGTCTATGTCGTTAAAATTGATGCTTTTTTATATTTAAAAAAACCCATTATTATTATTATTATTATTATTATTGAGTGCATAGCATAGCATGTAGAAAGCCATAACGTAATAAAACTCTGATTGATGAGAGACAATTATTCTGGAGTAAGTATAGTATAGGGCCTGATTTTCCATTAGGATATGGAAAGGCCGGTTCGGTCAGTTTCTCCAGCTGCCTGGATAAATCTCGGTCACACTATAAAACCCCCTAAAATCAGATCCAAACCAGCTAAAATCTCAATTCAATTTCAATTCCAAACTCACAAAAAATCCCAATTCACCACCACCACCACCTAACCACAATCCTCGCTCCGTCGCAAATCGCCACCGTCACCGCCGTCCACCTCCTATGGCGTCGGCGGCCATTTCTTCATCCTCCTCCTCTCTCTGCGTCAAACAGACTGTAGCTCCTCACAACTTGTCGACGTACACTTCCAGCAAACACGCAATCGCCGTGTCACTCCACTCCTCCCTATCCTTCCGGTAATCGCCAGACGACGTCGTCCTCGTCCTCTTCGTCGTGGCTCCGACGGAAGTGTTGGTGTGGAAGTCATCTCGATCGACGGAGCGTTTGGCGGAGATCGGATTCCATGTAACAAGAGGAGCACAAGAGGATTTTTCATCTATTTGTTTCTATCCATACTTGCGATTTGACAAGAGTCGTTGAGAAAAAAGAAGTAACAATAGAGGAGCACAAGAGTCGTTGCGACTTTTCTACCATATTTTATTCTTTCTGTGAGATTTATATTGTGACTGGGGGATTTTATGTTGTGTCTGTGGGATTTTGCAACTGTGAGATTTTTGTTGTGTCTGTGGAATTTTTGCATATGTGAGATTTATCTTGTATCTGGAATATTTATTTTATGTCTGTGATATATATCGTGTGTCTGTAAGATTTTAAAACTGGTGGATTTATCTTCTGTCTGTTAGTTTTTGCATTTGTAAGATTTATCTTATGTCTCTATGAGTTTTTGCATCTGTGAGATTTATTTTATGTCTGTGAGTTTTTGCATCTGTGAGATTTATCTGGTGTATGTGAGTTTTTAAAATTGGAAATTTATGTTGTGTCTGCGAGTTTTTATAACTGGGGGAATTCATGTTGTGTCTGGGATATTTATTTTATGTATGTGATATATATCTTGTGTCTGTGAGATTTTAAAATTGATGGATTTATCGTCTGTCTGTTAGTTTTTGCATCTGTGAGATTTATCTTATGTCTGTGAGTTTTTGCATCTTTCTGTGGGTTTTTGCATCTGTGAGATTTATCTTTTGTCTGTGAGTTTTTGCATATGCGAGATTTATCTGGTGTTTATGAGTTTTTAAAACTGGAAATTTATGTTGTATATGTGAGGTTTTATAACTGAGGGAATTAATGTTGTGTCAGAGTTTTTATAACTGAAGGAATTAATGTTGTATTTGTGAGTTTTTATAACAAGGGATAGTTCGGTCTGACCGTTGACCGCACACTGGTCTAACCGCTGACCGCAAGGAACTTAAAAACCAGCTTTACCTATTCCTAATAGAAAGTTGCATTATTCTGTTGTTTCTATGTCACTCTAATTCTATTATGCATCCTGGAAGAAAAGAAGCATCATCACATCGTATCTGAATCCAACTCCAATCTGTAAGTGCATTCTCTCTATCTCAACCAAATTACACCGGACCTGATACTTCTTAATTACCTGCGCATTATTTTTTCAATTAATTGTCTTATAACAATTTCTCTTCGTTATGTTTCCAGATTCCTTGCGAATCTGGAATTTTCACTTTTTTTCCCTATTAATTTGATCAGATGTCACAAAATTATCCTTTTCCTTATTCTATCTGAATATATTTTACACTCTATATATCGGATCATGATTTAACACTAATATTATTATGCCAAAAGTTAAATAGAATTGGGGTTCAGGTTTCTATTGGATTGTTAAATACTACTAGTATTTCTCTTGTTCTTCAAACATATCTGGTGTGTCAGTCGTTTTGAGTTATATTAATTGTAAGTTGTAAACTAGCTTAGCTTATATTCATAACTGATCTGAACTGATATTATTTGTATTATAACAGCTAAGCAAATCTGAACTGAACTGATATGAAATTAATGGTTTTTTCAGATTAAGAGAACCGAGCTTTAATAATTTGAGTACAATGGGTTAAATGATTTGAGTACACTACCATAAATTAATGGGTGCAACTTTTTTTTTTCATTTTTATTAACATAAGAAATCCAAAGTAGTACATGTAAATTCACTCCAGAGTTCGTGCTTGTTTTGGAGCAATTTTATGATGGTTGATCCACTTGCACTCTTGGTGTGAGGAAAAATATGTGTTGGTTGGTCGAGCCAGAATATCACCTCGGAGACCACACCGGCCTAAAGAATCAGGCCTCAACCCACCAGGGAGGGGGCGTTACAGTTATATTATGAAAGTAGGTGGAGTATAGTTTCATGATATAAATTTATTATATATTTATCGAACTTGAATACTTTGTGGTTAAATAACACTCCGAAAAGTGAACCTGGAAGTTATTACTAAAATAACAGAGGAAGAAGTATGATGCTTGTTGTCTTTGTGGAATTATATTACAAATGTGCTAATCTTGTTGTCTCACTCTACTTTCTGGTTTGGTGATGTTTCATGATATGGCGGCTTATGAGTTGGAGCAATGCCATATCTGCTATACCTTTGGCTAGGAAATGAGGATTTGGCATGTATTTTCATATATGTATGAGACAAACTTTCATGTGACTAATCCATGTTCTCTTTTTACAGTTTGAAGATACTTAAAGGTTGCCTTTAGCATGGAAAAATATAGGCCAAAGAACATCTTGATTACTGGAGCTGCTGGATTCATAGCATCTCATGTCGCAAACAGGATTACTCGGAATTACCCTGATTACAAAGTTGTCGTTCTCGACAAGCTTGATTACTGTTCAAACATCAAGAACCTCGACTCTTCTCGAACATATCCAAACTTTAAATTTGTGAGAGGAGATATTTGTAATGCTGATATTCTCAATCGTCTGCTTGCTGCAGAGGCCATCGATACAATTATGCACTTTGCAGCACAGACACACGTCGACAATTCATTTGGGAACAGTGTTGAGTTTATTAGGAACAACGTGTATGGTACGTGTGTACTTCTTGAAGCTTGCAAACATTATGGTCGCATTGAGAGATTTGTCCATGTAAGTACTGATGAGGTTTATGGGGAGACGGATGAAGATGCTTCTGTGGGGAATAAAGAGACCTCCCAGCTCCTTCCAACCAATCCGTATTCTGCCTCTAAAGCAGCCGCAGAAATGCTCGTTTTGGCATACGGGCGTTCTTACGGGCTGCCTATGATAATTACAAGAGGGAACAATGTTTATGGTCCTCAACAATTTCCTGAAAAGTTAATACCTAAGTTTATTCTCTTAGCCATGAAGGGGAAGCCTCTTCCGGTTCATGGGGATGGGACTAATGTCAGAAGCTATCTTTACTGTGAAGATGTCGCGGAAGCTTTTGATCTGATACTACACTCTGGTGAAGTAGGTCAGGTTTACAACATCGGAACACACGAGGAGAAGAGTGTTCTTGATGTAGCAACTGATGTTTGTCGGCTCTTTTCTTTGGATCCTGCTGGATCCATCAAGTTTGTGGAGAATAGGCCTTTCAATGACCAGAGGTACTTCTTGGATAGTCGAAAGCTAAAGAAACTGGGATGGTCTGAAAAAACTAAATGGGATGAAGGTCTTAGAAAAACTAAGGAGTGGTATGTAAACAATCCCGACTGGTGGGGAGATATCTCAGGGGCGTT
Source organism: Plantago major (assembly GCA_026545765.1). Classification (NCBI taxonomy): domain Eukaryota; kingdom Viridiplantae; phylum Streptophyta; class Magnoliopsida; order Lamiales; family Plantaginaceae; genus Plantago; species Plantago major. The sequence goes on along the minus strand of CM048844.1, from coordinate 32,358,862 downwards.
GCTCCCGCACCCAAGAATGCTCTCCGCCCCAAGCATGGGTAATGATCATCTTGATGGTGGGATCAATGCGTCATCATTTGCTCCAAATGATTCTGTTCAAGAACAAATAGGTTTTAGGAAAAGTAGATCCACCAATGCACCCATAAGCCGCCTTTGATTCTTTATTTCTTTTTCCTTTTTTTCTTCTTTTTCCTTTTTAATACAACAAACTATGCAATTTAGCCATCATTTATTTCAATGAATAAGATATGGAAGTAAGGTGTAAATGGTGCTTTTTTGGATCAATCTTAGCATCAGATGGCATGTTTATCATCATTGCTGCTGGAGTGGCTTATCGACTAGTTTTGGATATTGTGCAAACAGTTTTCCATGGTCGAGGACTGTCCATCTGATGCTCATTCTGGTAATGTCCTTCACATCTCTGTTAGTCTGCTCCTCCCTAACTCAATTCGTGCCATGTCACGAATTTGGATTTGATTTTTGCTGAAGCAATTACTATTTCTCATTAGTTGTCATGAGTAATTTGCTCATGAAAAATTTGACTTTAATATTGTTTCTTCTTACAGTTGAAAATACTACGACTATGCAGCGATTTCAGTAACATCGACAACTATTTTCTTCTGCACAATAATCACCACTATCCATTGTCAGTCAGTGTAGGCTGCTAACCTTGTACATGGCAGCAGAGAGAAAAGAGGAGTTACCAAGTACTTCTGTTGACATCACGAGGTAACCTATATACTTAAAAACGGGGGAGGAATAAGTGAAGCTGCAGAAAACGGTGATTATAGTGAATTGAATTTTTTTTATCATGATTATGTTCATTTGTATAGCTTGGACTGTGAATTCGGAATTCCCCAGTATCTTTATGCTCTATCCCTCAACTTCCACGCAAAGAAGTTGTACGTTTCGCTCTTTTAACTGGAAGCTTAATTCTACATGGATGATCGGTGAATGTAATCCTGTAGTTCACTTGTTCATGCTTGTTGCATAGCTGATCATGCAGTTCATTTTGTTCTAGCTTGCTTGCTACTCTACTGGAACAAAAAAAAGTTCAACTTAAGTTGATTTGTTGAAAAGTTTGATGAGTCTGTTGTTCCTGAATTCCTCATTCGATCAGGTTTGATGCAGTACATATGATATGATTGATGTATAAAATTGTGATGGCTGATGACTTACCAGTTGAGCCTGCATGTTTAGGAGATGAAGCCAAGATTTCAGATATAAATTCCTTTTATTGAGTCTTTTTAATCGAGTTTTGCCGGTTTTACTCGTCGAGAGCATGTTAATTGCTCTCGTATTTGGTCAAGTTTAAGCGCAGAAAAAGTTGTCGATTATGAGAGCAACTAACAAGTTAATGAACTGCTTATAATGTTTTTTTACAAGCGCAAGCGAAACATAGATGTATTACAATACCAAATTCGAGTTTACAATATTTAACCAGGCCTACGCAGAGGGATCGGGAGAATTGCACTTTTGGTCCTCTAACTCGACGTCCTCTTCGTTTACGGTCCTATAAAATGTCAAATTTGCAAAACTAGTCCTAAAACCGTACAAGTCGTTCGTATTTATACGAAATAGCACATGTGGATGAGATCCTATCGCTACAAATAGTGCTTTCTAACCAAGTAGGCATCTGATTCCACATACAAGCCAAAAGATCATTCCTATCCTAACTAGAGATATGACATATTGACAAGGCTTAGAGAATAATATAGATCAGGTGAAGTTGAAAATAATTAGGTAAAAGTAAATGTAATTTTATATGATGTGAGGTTAGTATGCGAATGTCGTGTGATTCAGAAAGTGGTTCAGTAGTAAGAGTCAAAGGTACTAGCAGCATGTTTCTCCGAAATGAAGTAATCAGTGGAGTAGTTTATTTTTTATTGATTGTAATTTAAATTTAGATCCTAGCAGTATAAGTGATGTAATTTGAATAAATCAATAAATGTATGTATGACAACTTCATTAAGTTTTGACCTAATGCTCTATCGCCGCCGAAATTTTTGCAGCTCAAATTTCTCCGGCAAATCACCATTTTTCTTCAATCTCAATGCTCCCCTCCCTTCCTAGATCTCAGAAACGACCTCGACCTACTCTTGGTGACGCAGCCTCGATGGAGGCAACTTCTGAAACTGAATCTGGAAAAAGATTCATATTCCTACAGGCTCTATCGTGGCCCTGTTAAGGAAGATGTGTTAGTGAACAAAGCCCGAACCCAAGAAGAACGCAGCAAGATGAAGAAGATCTTCGATGCTACTCCTGAAGTTCCCTTCAAACAGGTGATTCTTGATACGGAATTTCGTACGAATCTGGAAAAGCATTGGAAAACCTTGGTTTTACCCTGCCTTACTCTCTAAACTGGATGTTATGTGGGGTCTCCATGGTGATGCTGAATTGCTGGACCTTGGACATAATTGATACTGTCTGAAAGGAATCCTTGATGAAACACGGGATAAGATCCTCACAGGAGGGCTATGGCAATTAGCAGGAAGTGGAAGCCTAACTTTCGTGCTGACAATGATAAAGTGAATACCGCAATCATATGGGTTCGCATCCTGAATCTTCCCATGGAACTGTTTAAAATTGATGGAAATACTTTCAATGCTACGAGGGGAAAGTTCGCAAGGTTTTGCATTCAAATACAATTAGATGTTCCTCTGGAACTTGGTATTTGTGTTGATGGAACGATATACCAAGTCGTTTATGAGAATTTGCCGTCTGTATGTTACACATGTGGGAGTGCTGGACATCATACAAAGGTGTGTGAGGTGAAGGATCAGAAAACACAGGCACCTAAAGCACCTAAGGATGCTAATGATTCGAATGCTGAGCAATTGGAACCACATCAAAACTCATCTGTGGAATGGTTGGTTGAAAAAGCTAAGCCTAAAGACTTTGGAGATTGGATGACTGTTCAACGGAAAAAGAAACCAAATTCCATCTGGATAAAATCCCAAAATAATTCTCAGGATCCTGGGCCGTCAAACAGCAAGAACAAGACCCGAGCTGAGAAGACATGCAAGGAAACAGGATACTACAAACCCAAAGCTAATTCGAACCTAACTAGGGCCGATAACGCTGGTAAAAATAAAGGCAAAGAGACTGCTGAAGAGATTGTACAAGTTCTTGACAAGAATCCGACACAAAAAAGGAAAACTGTTACCTCAAACAAACGTATTATACCAAAATTGAAAATTTTGCAAACACCTTAGAGTCACCGTGGCTTATGACTGGAGACTTTAACGAGATACGATTTACACATGAAAAGGTTGGGGGAAACGTGGCATCATTGAGTAGATGTAACGCTTTCAATAATTGGATTGAGAGATGTTATCTCCGGGATTTAGGATTCCATGGACCGAAGTTTACTTGGAATAATAAAGGGAGAATCATGCGAATATAATGGAAAGGATCGACCGTTCACTTGCGAATGAGGTTTGGTGCAAGTTGTTCCTAGAGAATGCCGTGTTACATCTACCTCGAACCCATTATGATCATCACCCTGTGCTTACGTGCTGTTATGGTCTTGAGAGTAAGAAGAAAACGAGGCCTTGTCGATTTGAAAATGCATGGCTAGTTAACGAGGAGTGTAAACACTTGATCGAGGATATTTGGAGGAATAACTCGAATATTGTCACCGCAATTGGACAAGTACCAGAGACCCTTCTTCCTTGGAACCGGAGTAAATTCGGAAACATATTTCATAAGAAGAGAAAGCTTTTAGGCAGATTGGAAGGAATACAAAGTGCGCTAGCTTCACATCATAGCTCCTTTCTAGTTAATCTTGAGAGAGATCTTATATATGAGTATAATGTAGTCCTTAAACAGGAGGAGATATTTTGGTTCCAAAAATCCAGAATCAAATGGATACTAGAGGGTGAATCGAACACAAAGTTTTTTCATCAATCGACTTTAGCTAGAAGACGGGTTAACAAGATTTTAATGTTGGAGATTGATGATACTTGGGTTCAGGATCAGTTGATACTGCAGAATCATGGTAGAGAGCACTTTTCCAGAATTTTTGCGCCACACCCAGCTATTGTTGTGTCCAGAACTAGTCTGCCGGTGTCTGTGTACCAGGCTAAGCTCACTGGAGCGGAATATGCTGCAATTGAAGCCCAAATAACTGAAAAGGAAATCAAAGAAGCGGTTTGGGTCACACATCCGACCAAAGCCCCAGGTCCAGATGGATTGCAAGCCTACTTTTATCAAAACTGCTGGTCCACTGTTTGAAATTCAGTCATACAGTTTGTGCAATCGGCTTTCAGCTCTGGGAAGTTTGATGCAAGTATGTGTGCAGCTTTTGTCTGCCTAATCCCGAAAGTAATGAATCCAAGCAAGATGTATGAATTTCGACTTATATCCTTCTGCAACGTCCTATATAAATTCATTACAAAGTGCATCACAATGCGATTAAGAGACTTAATGCCAAATTTGATCTCCTTGTGTCAATCGAGCTTTATACGGGGACGTAGCACACAAAATAATATTATGGTCATGCAGGAGATCTACACTCATTACGTTCTAAGAAAAAAAAACAAAGTTGGGTGTATGGTTATGAAGCTGGATTTGGAAAAAGCCTATGATCGTGTTGATTGGCAATTTCTGGAGGAAACTCTAGTGGCGTTTAACTTTCCCAGTAATATGATTGAGTTAATTATGTTCTGTGTGAAGAACTCAAAATCTCAAATTCTTTGGAATGGTGAACCATTAGAAGCTATTACTCAAACATGTGGATTACGCCAAGGTGATCCATTATCACCATAAATGTTCGTTTTGTGTATTGAACGTTTATCATATATGGTGAATGACGCGGTTGACAAGAAGAAATGGATTCCTATTAAACCATGCCGCACAGGTCCAACTTTCTCTCACATTCTCTTTGCTGATGACTTGATTCTCATGAGTAAAGCTACTATGTCAAATGCAAGAGTAATCAAGAAAGTCATTGATGATTTCTGTAATAGCTCTGGTCATAATCTGAACTTGACTAAATCTAAAGTGTACTTTTCTAAGCAACGGGGAGCTAGTCTAAAGAGGAGTATTACTGAGATACTGGGATTTGGTCAAACTCCGAACTTGGGAAAGTATCTGGGAATATATCTGAGCCATGGACGGGTCACTAGGGCTGAATCTGGCCGTTTGATTGATAAAGTAGCTGCGAAATATGCGGGTTGGAAGAAGAAATTTCTATCGACGACTGGAAGAGCGACATTAATCCAATCTGTTACTTCTGCTGTTCCGATACATGATATGCAAGCTGGATGGATTCCGAAACATGTATGTGATAGGTTAGACAAATTGAATCGCGATTTTCTCTGGTCAAATGATATTGCACAAAAGAAGGTGCATTTAGTTGGCTGGAAACAGGTGACGCAGCGTAAAAAAAGATGGGGGATTGGGTATCCGGGAAGCAAGGATAAAGAATGAAGCAATGTTATCGAAGATAGTTTGGAAATCTCTTCGCAAGGAAAAAACTATCTGGATGGATTTGATAGAAGCGAAGTATCTAAAGGGCAGAAATATTCTTCACCAGTCATCGAAACCTGGGGATAGTCTAATGTGGAAGGGTGTAATGAGATGCGCACAGAAACTACAAAATAGTTTTAGATGGAAGATTGGAAATGGTACGCAGGTCTTGTTCTGGTTCGATCCTTGGCTAAAGAATGAAGGATTTTGGAAGATGGTGAATTTGATGGATAGAAGGGATAGTAACATAACGCTGAGTCAAGTCGTGACACCAGAAGGAATATGGGATTTCTCATGTCTACATACTCGTATTCCGGAGAACCTGAGACTGGAGATTATGCATTCACATGTACATCTCACAGAGGAGCAGGATGTTATTGTTTGGAATGAATCAGCATCTGGCAAATTTTCCTGTCAATCCGCATACTATGCACTTTATAAGCAGGAACATGTCTTGGTGACTAAGCGCACAGATTGGAGCTATATTTGGGGCAACAAATTGACGAACAAAATGAAGCATTTCCTATGGCTTGCAATACAAGATCGACTGGTTACAAATTCATTAAGATTCAAAAGGCAAATGGCTACAAGTAACCTATGTCATCAATGTATGGAAGCTGAAGAAACAGTCATCCATATACTAAGACACTGCATGAAGGCCAAACTAATCTGGAAGGAGGTGATTCGACCGGAGGATATACACTTGTTTGAGGCCACTGATGATGATGAATGGTTTAAGGTAAATCTTCAACACTCTCTATCCACTTAATTCAAGACAAATGAGTGTTGGCTAGCTGTTTTTACTGCTACTGTTTGGGGATTATGGAAGTCGAGGAACTCTAGTGTGTTTCGAGGTCGACCGGAGAGCACTCGCCAAATTTTGTTTAATATCAAACAGCAGAGTGATGATCTACAAATGAAAATGAGTCCGAAAGAGGTACATCAGTTTAAACTCAAGTGGGAAAAACCTGCACATACCTAGCTTAAACTTAATGTCGACGGAAGTTGTAAGCCATCGGAGAATGCTGGTGTGTTGGTGATTTTAGTGTCATCAACTCATTTTAGTAGTAATGTGATTTACTAGAGACCGATGCGATCTCACGTTAAGGCTCGGGACGAGTTTGGGTAGTGCGGAGTGCACGCTTGTTGAGCTAACGAGTTATCGACCGCAAATACGAAGCAGGGGTCGAGGGGCGGAGCCTCAAGTGAGCGGCGCCTAACACGGGTGCAGGCGGAGCCTGCTCAAGGTCCAAGGGGCGGAGGCCCTTTTTTGGATAACAGTTAATTCTGGATAATATCAGAACCCCTCAACCGCCGAACTACCGAAAAAAAAAAAAAAAAACTGCTTCGATTTTGTACTTTACATATTGGAGGATTCGGTCTCCAGAACGAATATACGAAAATCTAACATCCTCTCTACTTTCTGATCGAAATTCATATAGCCTGAATTAGATTGCCTTCTTGGATTATCCCCGCAAGGAATTCGTGTAACCCAGGCTGTAAATTGGGTCGAATTATCTTGTTTGGAAAGTGACTACACGATCCAAAGAAGTTTCCAGGATTATCACCACCCATAATTTATCCAACAAACAAACAAGATAATCTGTTGATAATCATGGCTGGAGGAAGCGGAAGCACTGTCAGGGAGATGACAAACAATTTCGGGAAACTGGAGAAGTTCCAAGGCCACGATTTCAGACGCTGGCAAAAGAAGATGCACTTCATGCTTACGGACTTGAAGGTGGTGTACGTCCTGTCTACACCAATGCCAGAAGTGGAAGATGATGGACCGGTTGAAGCACTCAGGCGCAAATCCAAGTGGGAAAACGATGACTATATCTGCAGAGGACACATCTTGAACGGTATGTCTGATCCTTTGTTCGATATTTACCAAACTGTGGAGTCTGCGAAGGCTGGATTCCCTCGAAGCCAAATATATGGCGGAGGATTCTTCAGCAGAAATTCACGGTTAGCGATTTCAACAACTACAAGATGGTTGATTCGCGGTCTGTCATGGAACAGTTCAATGAAATTCTCCGGATTCTCGGACAATTTGCACAACACGGTTTGAAGATGGATGAATCCATCTCTGTCTCAAGTATCATTGATAAGTTGCCTCCTTTCTGGAAAGAGTTCAAGCATACTCTGAAACATGGTAAAGAGGAACTATCTCTGGTTCAACTTGGAAGCCATCTTCACATAGAAGAATCTCTGAGGGCTTCGGAAGATAAGGGCAAGGGCAAAGATGTTCTTTGGACCCTCGGTCAACATGATCGAAGAGGGTGGTAAGAACAATAACAACAAGAACAAAGGAAAGAAGCGTGCTTCTAACAACAACAAAGCAGTTCCGGTTCTAACAAGAAACCGAAGCTAGAGTGTTGGAATTGTGGCAAACCTGGCCACTTCAAGAGGGATTGCCGATCTGGCAAGAAGCACAACAACGCGAACGCAAGTGGTTCGGGAAAGGGGTCTACGGACCAATCCCGAAACCAAGGTCAGAATCTAAAAAGTGATTTGAATAATTTGATTGAATATTCAGTTTCACTTATTTCTGAAGCATATTATGTGCAGGATGATGCTATCGCGTGGTGGATAGATTCTGGTGCCACACCTCACGTTTGCAAGGACCGTAGGTGGTTCAAGACACTTGTACCAGTGGATGACGGTTCTGTCCTCTATATGGGAGATGATCACTTCTCTCCCGTGGAAGGCAAAGGAGACGTGGTGCTAGAATTTAGTTCTGGAAAAACACTGTCTTTGTGTAATGTTTTATATGTTCCTAAGTTACGTAAGAACTTAATTTCAGGCCCTGTTTTAAATAAGCTTGGTTACAAGCAGGTTTGTGAATCAGACAAGTATATCTTGTCAAAGTGTGGTGTGTATATTGGATCTGGTTATTATAATAATGGAATGTTTATGATGAATCTGAATGGAGTTTCGCATGATTCTGGTTCTGTATTTATGTCCTCTTCGAATGTGATTGATTCATCTCTATGGCATGCTCGTCTAGGACATGTACATTATAAAAGGATGCTTGAAATGTCTAAAGATGATTTGATTCCTGTTTTTGATGGAAACATAGGAAAATGTAATACTTGCATGTTAACTAAGATCACTAGAAAACCTTTTAAGAATATAATCGGAAATCATACTTGATTTAATTCATAGTGATCTATGTGATTTGCATGCTACTCCATCTTTAGGGAACAAGAAGTATGTTATTACTTTCATAGATGATGCATCTAGGTTCTGTTATGTTTATATGCTGCATACAAAGTATGAAGCCTTAGATAAATCCGTCAATTTATAAAAGCGAGGTTGAATTACAACAAAATGGCTTGATTAAAACCTTACGCACGGATAGAGGTGGTGAATATTATGATCTGTATTTTCCAATCCGTAGGAATCATTCATGAGACTACGGCTCCTTATACTACAATGTATTGTGTGGCTGAAAGGAAAAATAGAGCTCTTAAGGAAATGGTGAATGCCATGTTGTCTTACTCTGGTTTAAGTGAGGGATTCTGGGGAGAAGCCATGTTAACGGCTTGCTATTTGTTAAATAGGGTTCCTAACAAAAGGAACAAGACTACCCCATATGAACTTTGGTATAAGAAACGACCTAACTTGACATTTTTGCGAGTTTGGGGTTGTAGGGCCGTGGTTAGACTCCCGGACCCTAAGAGGAAAACTTTGGGTGAAAAGGGGATTGATTGCATCTTTGTTGGATATGCTGAGCATTCCAAGGCTTATAGGTTTTATGTCATAGAACCTAATGATTCGATTTCTATTAACACAATTATAGAATCGAGAGATGCTATCTTTGATGAGAATCGTTTCTCCTCAATACCTAGACCAAGGTATACTATACCAAGTTCGAATGATACTCTAAGGGATGATCATTCAAATGATGTACCAAGTGAGACTCCTAAACCCCGTAGAAGCAAAAGAGCTAGGAAACCTAAATCTTATGGTTCTGATTTTCAACTATACTTAGTTGAGGGATCAAAGGATCAGATTGAATCCCAATACTCTTACTGTTATAGTATTGAGGAGGATCTAAGGACATATGATGAAGCTATTAAATCTCGAGATTCAGCTTTTTGGAAAGAAGCGATTGATGAAGAGATTGGCTCTATCATGGAAAATAATACTTGGATCTTATCTGATTTACCACCAGGTTGTAAACCACTTTGCAAATGGATCTTTAAAAGGAAGATGAAAGTCGATGGTACAATTGACAAGTTTAAGGCTCGATTGGTTATCCAAGGCTTTAGACAAAGGGAAGGGATCGATTACTTCGATACCTACGCTCCTGTTGCTCGTATCACTACTATTAGATTGTTGATTGCCTTGGCGGCTAATCACAATTTAGTGATCCATCAAATGGATGTCAAAACAACATTTCTAAATGGTGTTTTGGAAGAAGAAGTGTACATGAAGCAACCGGAAGGATTTGTAATGCCCGGTAATGAGAATAAAGTGTGTAAGCTGATTAAGTCATTGTATGGGCTGAAACAAGCACCAAAACAGTGGCATCAAAAATTTGATGAGGTTGTTTTGTCTAGTGGTTTCATTCTGAACCAAGCGGACAAGTGTGTATATAGCAAATTTGATGCATCTGGAAAAGGTGTAATCATTTGCCTATATGTGGATGACATGTTGATATTTGGTACTGACCAAAATCAGGTTGATAAAACCAAGAAATTTTTGTCATCAAAGTTCTCCATGAAAGATATGGGAGAAGCGGACGTTATTCTTGGTATCAAGATTAAACGGGAGAATAATGGGATTGTTATCACACAATCTCATTACATTGAGAAGATACTCAAGAAGTTCAATCATGAAGGTTGTTCTCCGGTAAGTACCCCCATGGATCCGGAAGAAAAGCTTATGCTGAATCTGAGTAAACACGTGGATCATTTCGAATACTCAAAAGCCATAGGCTTTTTGATGTATGCTATGACTAGCACTAGACCGGATATTGCTTATGCAGTTGGTAAATTGAGCAGATTTACTAGTAATCCTAGTAGACATCATTGGCATGCAATAACAAGGTATTCAAGTACTTGAAAGGTACTATGAATCATGGTTTGTCATATGTGGGATTTCCTTGATTGTTAGAAGGTTATGGATGCTAGTTGGATAAATAATGTTGAAGACTCATCTTCCACAAGTGGATGGGTGTTTTTGCTTGGGGAGGTGCCATTTCATGGGCTTCCAAGAAGCAAACATGTATAACTAGCTCCATGATGGAATCTGAATTTGTAGCCTTAGTCACTTTGGTAAAGAAGCGGAATGGCTAAGAAACTTAGTGTATGAGATTCCCTTATGGCCTAAACCTATATCACCTATTTCTATCCGTTGTGATAGTCTTTGCCACGTTGGCTAGAGCTTATAGTCAAATTTACAATGGCAAGTCTAGACACTTGGGTGTTAGACATAGTATGATTAGGAGTTAATCATGAATGGGTGATATCCATTGAGTTTGTTCGTCGCAACAAAACTTGGCTGACCACTTGACGAAGGGGTTGGCTAGGGACTTAGTGAAAAAGTCGGTGATTGGGATGGGATTAAAGTCCATCTAAATCTACTAGCTGTGGTATACCCAATTCCCTTCTAATACAACGTTAGAAGCAGAATTCAATGTGGAAAGACCATAGTTAGAGATTGGAGCACATGTGTTTATCTTCCCAAGGTATGTGCTCAGACCTGCAAGTGATGTTAGGTTGAAGTATATCTTCTTAATGGTTCTTTTGACAAATTGCAAATGCAGGTGCAAGACTAAAAGGACCACCTATGTAAGCATGAAGTTTTGCCGCTTCAAGAAGCTTGGACTTGGCTTCCTATATGCTTATTATGGGATAAGGACACATGGCTTATATAGTGTCAAGTATGAACAGTAGAGTGTTGTAGAAACTTTTGTGTATGATATCTTCAGGTATTCAAATGGGTTGACGGGTTCAATCGTTACGACACCCCGATTCTCGAATATTTGGAATGTGTATTGTACTAAGATGAAAATTCAATCGCAAGACATTTTCATTTATGCATTTGTTTGATCGTAATGTTTGTGTTTATACACTTGTATATATTTTTATATATACTAAGTAGATCAAGGATTACACTAAAATGGGGGGGGATTTGTTGGTGATTTTAGTGTCATCAACTCATTTTAGTAGTAATGTGATTTACTAGAGACCGATGCGATCTCACGTTAAGGCTCGGGACGAGTTTGGGTAGTGCGGAGTGCACGCTTGTTGAGCTAACGAGTTATCGACCGCAAATACGAAGCAGGGTCGGAGCCTCGCGAGTCTTGAGTGCCCGACACGGGTTGCAGGCGGAGCCTATAAAGTCCAAAATTGAACGCGACCACTCTGGAGTATTAAAATCAGAAATGTATCACACTGGAGTACCAAAAATGAATTTTACCATTAAAATGATGAAGAAAGGAAAGTGTATGTGATGTGGGGTAAAAATGGATAAGTCGCTAGTTAGTTCGTCGACGCCCTAGATGGATGTAGTTCTTGCTCGAACGATGATATTAGTTAGTGGAAGTCGTTTAGTCCTTGGTTCAAGTCGCCTTTACTTTGATTAAATTCGTGACTTCGCGAAGGTGGAAAGTGTGCGGACGAAAAAGTGGACCGAGGTCGAGTCCGTCGGTCCTCTGTTGCGTCTGTCGGTCCTCGGTGGTGTCCGTCGTTGATCTGTGACAAGAAAATAAGGGGTTAGACCCTTTTGGGCCGGTTTGCCTAGGACAACCCGGTACTTAGATTCAACTAGTTAATAATTCGGTCGACTTTTCAATCTAGGACTTAAAAACTTCGATAGTAGATTTTCGGAAGTAGTTGCTTACCGTTTATATTATATGAGGAGTAGAGGCCTTGTATTTATAGGCAAGATTTGTTATCATCCTCTCTTGGATGAGTGCCAAGTGTACGGTCCGGATTCGTCCATGCAAGAAGTTGGGCTCATGGGCCCTTAATGGACTTGGCCCATTTAAGTTGATGAGGCTTGGATTGTAGTCCGAAGGTTGAAGTATTAGAGGGTCGGCCTCTTGATTTTGGTGTAGTCGGACCTTTAACTTTGGTGAGGTCGAACTCTCTTGATAGCATTGTCCCGATATGATCAAGTCTTCTTAGTTCGGGAGTAGGAATTAAAGGTACATATCATAAGTCCCCCCAGTTTTCAAGTATCTTAGTAAAAAGATAGTTGTGAAATTTTTCGAGTTGGAGTCCGACATATTTCAATTCCGATGGTCGTGATCTTGTCATAATGGGCTTCTTGTTCTGGGCCTATTTCATGTCCCCAAATTTTTTTTTTTGTTCTCAGGCCCAAGCTCAAGCCCATGACCGTAAATGGGTTTTGTCACTCCGCTTACGTGATGCCATCTGATTGGTTCTTGCGGACTATACATACGTACATCTTCTTCATCTCTTAGTTTTCTTATTTCTTTGTCTCTCGTTTACTCATCCATCTGATCGACACAAAATAATTTCGACGCTCTCGTCTCGGCAAAGTGAGGTTTGAGATAATTTAATTCTGTCAAACTTTTTCGATCCGATTTTTGTGTCAAACTTTTTGCACCGACACAAAATAATTTCGACGCTCTCGTTTATTCATCGATCTTCCTCATCCTCCGAGTTTCCAAATATCTTAGTAAAAAGATAAATGTGAAATTTTGTGATTGAACCATATTCTCGATTCGTCATTTATACCGGTCGCTCAAGTCTTGATGTATGGACTAGATTTTTTGGCCCATGGGCCTGGGCCCGGTCGAACTGGCCCATTTTACTTCTATATAAATGAATTTTTCACCAATTCATTTACCTCATCATTTTCTTCTTTTTTTTTTTACCCAGCCATTGAAAAGTAGAAAAGAACAAGGACCGAGATTGAAAGAAGAGACCGAGAAGAAGTCATACGCAGACAGACCGAGAAAGAAAAGAGAGCAGACCGACATATCGAGAAGAAATAGACCGGCAAAGCGAGAAGAAGCAGACGGAGAAGAAGCGACCGACGGAGAAGAAGAGAGAGTAGACCGGCAGAAGGAGAGATCAGCGGACCGGCGGAAGAAAAAGAGAGCAGACCGACGTGAAGAAAAGAGGGCGGACGACATTGGAGACCGACATTGGAGGCCGAAAAAGAGAAGAGAAGCAGACCGACATTGGAGGCCATTGGAGACCGACATTGGAGGCAGCTGAAGATCGGTACTATTCCGATTTACTGTTCATCAATTATTTTTTTATTTTTTTTTTACACTCTATGCTTCATCTATGCTTCATGTATACTCCATCTATGCTCCATCTTGCTCTTTAAACCCGACTTTATATTATTATTGTCTTTATTTTTAACCATATTTGCTTCCGGCAACTGAGAATTTTTTTTTTTTTTTACACTAGACGCACCTTCTGTATGCTCCTTCCACGTCCGACGACTGCTCATTAATTTTTAATTGGAATTTCTTCCAAGTAAAATTCTAACGCACTAATATCTGGCCGCTTTGTTAAATTGAAAAATGTAAACTTGATGCTATTCGTAGTAGCTGATTGAAACCTGTGATGGTATACAATTTGCCCACCAGATCATTATAAGTGGTTCTACTACGAATAATAAATGGGCACTGGCTCAACACCTTCATACGCAATGCCTCAATAAGATGAAACGATCTTTCTGTTCCAATAGCAAAATATTGTTATGCTGTCACTTGTCATTCTTACGTGCGCCTGATTCACTTTCAGGTTTTAGCCGGATTTGGTTTGATTATTGGAGGCTGCCGTTCGACTTTAGACTTTCGAGATTCAAGGCTGCCACCATTGCGAATTCGAGGAGGATAGGAGGAGAAACCGAGAGTTGATCCGTTCCGAGATTCAAGGTAGACCGAGTTTTGAAGGCGGCCGTCGTTGGGTGATTCTGGGACGGGACCGATATTGGGAGAGGCCGAGGTTTGAGAGAAACCCAGATTGGAGGCCGAGATCCCGTGATTTCGACCGTTTTCGAGATTCAAGAAGGAAGGCAGATTGTGGAAGTAAGCTTCTTTTTCTGCCTTTTCATCTTTATTTCTGAATTTATTCTGTTGGTCCAGATAACGGCAAAGTAAAAGACGAGGGGGGGGGGGGTGAATAGTCTTTTAAAACTTTTGTCGATAACAAATATTTCTCAGATATCTGAATAGATACTTAGAATCGAGTGCGGAAGACTTAATAAAGATAAGTGCGTAAGCAGTTAATAAGTGTGTGTGTGTGTGTCAAGTATAAATACGTAAACGTAAATGACACAAAGAAGTATAGTGGTATCTGGAGGTGGCGTAATCCTCCAACTAATCCACTTCGGTCTATCAGAGACCTAGAATTCACTAGAACAGATAATTGAGATTTCCTTACAATAATCCTATTCTAAGATTCTTAAACAATTGGTTCCCAACCAAATGTTCCCCCTGAGTTGTTCCCCGGCTTTCACAGCCAAGTACTTCCTGTACTCAGAAACCTTTGAGTTATTCCCTAGCTTCCCAAGCTAAGTACTTCCTATACTCAATAACCTTGGAGTTATTCCTCAGTTTCCCAAATCAAGTACTTCCTATACTCCGGCAACCTTGGAGTTATTCCCTGATTTTTCAAACTAAGTACTTCCTGTACTCCACGCCAGTTATGGTGTTGGTTTAGGTTTGAGTTGTCAGATGAGCGTTTTAATAACTTTTCAGTTAATCAGATAGCTCTGTGAACTAAGTTACTTAATACACTTTACAGCGTATGGTATCTTGTTCGATTTTACTGACCCAAGTCTTATGATATCTGTTCAAGAGAATGAATCTCAGATAGTTGATCTTTTGATTCAACTCCTTCACAGATAGCTTTGCTTGTTTAGGATCAGGACACTTAGAACTTCAGTGTTTACTCAAGATCATAAGCTTTAGTCGCAACATAAAGCTTTGATAATAAGTAAGCTGCTTTGAGAGAGAGTAAGATAATCAGATATCGTATGCAGTTCAAGGTCTTGTGTTCTGAGTTGTGTGTATCTCTCAAGCTGTTTAAGTGTTGATATTTATAGATGAATTTGATTGCCGTTTGAATAGTATCCGTTAGGCTCAAATTCAAACTATCGATATCTGTGTATAATCTTGAAGCAGTTTTGTCTTCTTCTCGAAAGCCGTTGCTTTTATTCGCACATCTCGTCCGTGCATTAAATGCATTGTACTATACTTTTGTCTGTAGTGTCAACGGAACTATGCTTTTATCGAGACTAGTGTTATCTGATTCTTTGCACGTCCTTATCTTCATTCTTCAGATACCACTTGTATTTTATTGAAACAACTTTGTTTGCAATATATATTTCTCTTTCAGAAACGTGGTTAAAGCTCAAAGTATCTGAGAATAGATATCTGTGGACACTTTCCTTGTTTTCGATATGTATCTTATTTCTCGATATCTCTTGTGACAGTTTGTTTGAAACTGTTCGTGTCTACAAGATATCTGGCTAAGATATCTGAACAACAGATTCAGTAATCTTGTGCAGTTTTCTTCAAGTCTTCAATTGTTGTTGAGCTTTCTGCTTGGATGTCTTCTTCTTGGTCTTCTCTTCATAAAATAAAAATTACATTTCGAGACCTAACATCCTATACAAGATTAGCTAGACTATCATACTTAGTGGATTTCCTCTTTTACAATGTTCAAGTGAACCAAGAGTACTAATCACCTTTCTGAGACTAAGATAAGTCATCATGTTGCTGAACAAAATCTAAACAGATATTCTAACAAAATATCTAACAAATTTCCCCCATTTTGATCAGTCAACGATGACTATCTTCCCTATTACAAATCTGGATGAGGAAACAATCCACTACTTAATCATTTCTTAAGATCTTTCAAATCATATAATTAAGTGCAGAAAGTAGACATCAACCAAATCACAAGGTGTGATCTTTGCTGACAAGTTATCTTTTATAGAATACTATCTGAGAGTAAGTTCTTCAGATAAGTCGCAACTAAAGATTACAGATAACTTTAACACATGATTACAGTTAAGCTCAGTTAGCAAAAATACAAAAACTACATAGTAAATTAGGACAACAGGAGTAACCAAGCTCCAAGTAAACATCCTAATAGACTAGTCTTCAAGTCTTCAATCTTCAAGTCTTCAACAGTGTTTCTATGGATCAGTCTGCAAATTTCCTGTCTCCAAACCTTTTGATGTCATCAGAATAATCATAGAGAAGAGTTCTGACAAGAATCTCTGTGTCTCTGGCAAATCCACAGACCTCTTTGTAGGTTTTGGTAGGTTTTTTCTTGGCAAAATGCTTGACCCATAGGTACTTTCCCCACTTCCAGGCATGCTCTATTCTGATATCTGAAAGCTTGAAGTATTCGTAGATAATCTTCAGATATCTGATGTCACCCTTGTATTGATCTTCCGACATCGGATAGAACGACTCATAGGGTTCCACAGCAAGTCTTGGTCTTGTGCCTGTTCCTGTGATATTCAGAATTTTGTGCACATCATCTGGCTTTCCATATGGACAATCATCAGAGAGGTCCTTCTTCATGGCTTCAGTTCTCTTGACAACTTTAAAATCCAACCATGCTTTGATGTGATTGGTGTTGATCAAGGTAGGTTTATTCTTTCTCCATGCCATAAGTTGTTTAAGGATTGGTTCTGGAAATCTTGAATTTACCAATAGATGCTTAAGTTCCAGAATCCAATAGCCATTTTTCTGATTGATGCACCTGTAGACAGAGGAATCATTGTCATACTTCACATACTCAATTTTGGCTTCTTCTGGCCTGAGTGGAAGTTGATTTTGTCTTTGCTCACTCTCGACATTCCTTTTACATCTTGAATTCTCTTTGGGGTTGTTGCTTGAAGAACCACCACCCTGGATAGACTTGGTATTTCCAGATGGTGTTTTAGCTGCTAGGGGCTTTGCAGCTATGGGCTCAGTTAGGCTTTCAATTTTCCTTTTTCTGTGAAGAGGAGCTTCATCTTCATCAGTCTCTTCATCATCAACAAGATCAATTCTTGTGAGATCTTTGCCTTCTTCATTGCCACAGGACTTGATTTGACCTTCTTCTTCTTCTTGAAGATTCATCAATCCTCTCGACTTGTCTTCTCCTGGAGCCTTGGTACTCCTTGGAGGTTTACGTGCCATGGCCCTTGTTACCATTTTGGTTCCTTGATGAGGTCTCTGGGAAGCTTGACTTGAGGAGGGTTCATTGATTCGAGTGGTGGTGAGAAGTTTTCTTCTTCCTTCTCGAGCCGCACTCAGATTTCTTCTTGTTTTCATTCCTTCTTCCCATTCCCCCTGACTTTGAGGTCCAGATTTGTACTTTCTTTCCCCCTTAGTCATTGTTGGCTGACTCAGTCTCATAAAGGAATCTGAGAGAGAGTCAAAAATGCCCTTGTAAATAGTTGTGGCGGTGACCAACTTCGAAGTTCTTTGAGCTCCCGATTTTGCTTGATAAGTCCATTGTCCTTATCGGTGAGCTCGCCAATGGGCCTAGAATGGCATCTGCTTCCAAAGATGTAACTTGCCTCTTGGAAAGCTTTCTCGACTAAAGACACATCATCGTCCTTTATCATTCCTGGATCTTTCTCGAGCAATGACCATGCTAGTAGTTCTCGAGTGATGAGCTCAAGAACTTTCTCATTCGTAGGGACTGAGGCAATTACTTCCTTGTTCTGTGAAGACATCTCCTTATTCAGAGTAGCCAGTACTTGGTACCTGCTCACGTATTCATGGGAGTGGACGTTTGGCAGTTTGTTGAAGATTGTAGGAGCAATCAACTTTCTTTTTAAGTGAGAAACCGCTAAATGTTCATGGCGGTGCTCTGCCAAAGTCTTGTCTTCTTCATCATCTGAGTGATTAGCCCAGTGATCTTCATCCTCTTGGACATTTTCATCGATCGTATCGAGTCCAGCAACCATCTCAGAGATTAGTTTCTTTCCTTTCTGGGAGGAGGATGGTACTTCTTTCGAAGATGATGCAGCCTTAGCATCATGCTTGACTTCAGATACTTCTTCAGTATCGAGTTCTTTGGTGATCTCTTGCACAGCATCCCGTAGCTCTTTAACCTCAGAGTAAGCAATCATTTCTTCTAAGTATAGATCCTGTAGTTGATCAATCTTATCTCTGGATTTAGCTATTTGATCTTCCAGTTGAAGATGGAGCTGTTGTTCTTCTTCCAACAGTTGTCTTTGTTGAGCAGATCTGGTTTGAGTGTTTAAGATTTTCTGATTGGTTTCTTCAGAAAGCTCAACTACTTGTTCAGTAGTAACTGCGTGTTGGTTAGAAGATGGATGAGTAGATTTCTGAGGTGATGAAGACGGAGATTTCTGTGAAGTCTTCTCAGTTTGCTTTTCAGCAGTTGAGGCATTGATTCTCTGTGAAATTCCTCCGGTCCCTGGTGCAGGGGCATCATCATCATCCTTTTTGTCATTATTATCCTTTTGGTGATGGTCAGTGGGAGGTTCATCAAAGTAATTTTCATTCATTTCTTCCTCCTCATCATCTTCAGATACAAGATTGATCACTTCCGGGATAGTGATCTTCTACCCATTAACTTCTTCTTGTTCAGAAGGTATGAATTGCAGAGTCTAGGGCAGGACTGGCTTGAATGCCATCTGTAATCTTGTCTGACCATCTGCCTGTTCAAAGGCATGTATCAAACTATGCACTACTTCTCTGGAAAAGTCCTTGTGTAGTAGAGTCGCAACTGTATATTGTTTTATAGGGAACATTGCTTGGACATATGTTTCCAGGTCAAGAGCTCGTGCTCGTCTGGTTGGTTGATCAGTGATTCTCAATATTTCAGAGAGATCAGAGCACCTTAACTTCTGCCATTTCTTGAAGCATTGAATATGCTTTGGCAAGGTGTGAGCTTTGAAGAAGTGAAGTAGGTCACTTGTTTCTTCAATGGGAACCTGCTTTGCATCTGTTTGAGCCTGAAAGAAAGAGTTTTGAGTGAGTTTCAAAAATTTTGTAGATATCTAAGTAGAAGTGTAGTTTAGTTTCTGAGTTACCTGAGTAAGAACATCAGGCTCAGATACTTGTTCTACTGAGACGAATGGTGTCTCAGATATCTTGTTGTGAGGTGGAGACTTGGAAGTCTGGTCCTCATCAACCTTTCTTTCTTGAACCTGAAAAAAATACAATACTTAGGAAATAGTTTGAAAGAATCTATGCATAAATATGCTTTTAGTGAATTCTGATTTGAGCTACTTACTTCCTCAAAAGGAAGCTCAGATTCATTTTTCTCAGAGACTTGTGCAGTTTCTGGTGTTCTTTCGAGTGATGTTGCCTTAGGGGCTTCATCAATTTCCATTGATGCAGGGGAAGTCGCAACTTTATCCCCTTGCATTTCTACTCAAAAAGCCTGTAAGTAGAAAGTATTGAATATGAGAAGAGATAAAAGATAACCCAGGATGAAGAATACTTGTCACTTGATTGTCATATACCTTCAAGTTTGAAGGCTCAGTGATGTGTTCTTCAGAAACCTTGTTGGTTTCTAGGTTTGTCTCTGGCATTTCTGCCTTATCTTCTTCCATCTCAGTTGGAGCCTGTTAGAAACATTTATCATGAATGAGAATACAAACATTTTTACTGAAAAGTTAGTTCTCTTTAAGAATCATTTACCTGTGGCACAGGCTCAGATTTCTCAAGAGTTGAGGTTGAAGGAACCTCTTTTTCAGTATCTGAGGTAAGCTTCTCAGCTTCCTCTTGTTTCTGCGTTTCTAACTCAGCCTGTAACAATGAAATTCTTATAATGTAACAAGATTTATAAGTATAAAATTTTTCACAAGGTAAGAGTTAAACCAGTCATTTACCCGAGCAGTTTCAGGCTGATTGGTCTCTGGAACTTGTGACCTTTCTATACATTGGTCGTCTTGTCCCAGTGTAGTTTCTTTGTTTGAAGTTTCTGGTACTTCACACCTTTCCTGAGTATGCAACTCAGTTGCCTCCCCTGGTTGATCATTCTGAGTAGATGTCTCAGTTTGATCCCTCTCATTGAGTTAGGGAACCTGCTCAATTACAGGATTTTCTTCAGCATACTGTATTGCTGGTAATTCAAAATGGAGTTCATTTACCATTTCATCAACCACTTGTGGCTGTTGTGGTTGTTGTGTTTGTGGTTGTTGTGGTTGTCTGTGTCGATCATCTCTAGACTTTGTTGCCGTTTTGAGATCCCGGATGATTATGAGGTTATGATCCCTTCGTCGACTCAGACTATGTACAACCCACCCGCGGGTTATATGGCATTTCACGTTCGAGCTTTCAAGTGTGGGTGGAGACTCCCGATGATACCCGAGATAGAGGAGTTGTTTAGGGAGACGGGTTTATGTCCTACACAGATTCTTCCTAATGCTTTAGGCACCATTATGTTTTTTGGAGTGATCTTGGCTTTGAAGGGGGAGGCTTTCTCGTATCAAAAGTTTCTAGTGGCTTTCAACATAGCCCTTAGTCCCGGGACGGCATTCTTTTACTTCACGGCTCGACGAGGTTATAAATTCCTAGATGGGTATGAGTCATCCCATTCTTCCAAGTGGTGGCCTAAATATTTTTATATCAAACATCCTTCCGGTGATTGGAGATTACCTAGCTAATTTTGTAGAAAGAAGTTTCCGACCACAAAACTTAGGAGAGTGCCTGCTTGGTTAGAATCACTTAGGCCGATTGTTGCGGAGTCCCAGGGGGGAAAGACCTACATTCCGCTCATAGGGACAAGAGGGTGCACCACTTTATATCATGATACCGATCCCGGACTTCTTTTAGAGAAGGCCGCCATTTTTGGGGTTGTTGGGAACGATCCGACACTTTATTATCCGTATGGTTTGGTTGTGCAACCTCACTTGTGGTTGGCCGGATTGACTAGTGTGCCGATTTATTGTAACGACAGGCCCAATTTGCGTGAGTAGATCATATACTTGGTAGAATGCTTTTTTTATTCTCAGCTTTCGTTCTGATGTTATTTCCTCGCAGGTTACTGGATCATGGAATCCGCCACGAAATTGTTTGAGCGACGTAATGCCGAGAAGTTGGAAGCCCGAGAGAAGCTGAGGGCCGGCAAGAAGAAGTATTCTCCGGGTCCGCAAAAGATCACTACGACCGAACCGACGAATCATGCTTCTGTGCTTCAGCCGCCGGCCTTAGGTGGTTCCTTGGTCCCAGGTGGTTTATCGATCCCAGGTGGTTCATCGATCCCTAATCCGCAGGTACCTCGGTCTAAATTCTCGATCTTTTTGTTCTTCTATTTTTATTGTGCCTTCTTTTTCTCAATTTGTTGTACCTAATGAAAGTTCATTTTTCAGGAGCAAGTGAGTATTGTGGCTCGAAGTGAAGCTGATGCGGCCAAGAGGAAAGGGAATGCACCGGCGGATAAGGACAGGGCTCCTTCTAAGAGGATCCGAGTAGTGATGGGATCCAATGGCGCCAATGTGAATGATACCATCGCGCTTCGTGGTATGTCTAGGGTCGACCTTGTGGGGAGCCTCAATTCTTTGTCGGGACTTATCAAGAATGTTAGAACATAGGATCCCGGATTGGTACTTGAAACAAGATCAATAGACAATGTTGCCAACAATGTTGTTCAACATTGTCTTCAACATAGCAAACAGATGGCAGCGGATGAATAAGAATGAAACTTCTATTACCAAGCCAATATATAGAAAAATATATTGGCAGCGCCGTAGGCAAAATATCTACTGACAGGAAAAGTAGATCTAATCAAGTGGGTTTAATACAATCACAGACGATTGATTAAACAACCAAAACTAGCCCTAGAAGAACCAACAGTAAAAGCTATTCTAGGTCGATGTTTGAAAGAGTTATTCCAACAATGAATACTCTTAGACAAACTCTAAAGCTAGCAGAAAACAAGAAGCCTAAACTCTTTTAATAAAATCTCGATTGATCATCAAGAAAGGCTCAATGATTTCTCGGCTGAATCCTTGTATATATACTTGAGATATCGACAGCTCCCATCCAAGTCGAAAGGCAATAGGATCTCAGCAAAGGCAATTTTCCATGTTCTTGTTTTCTTCAATAATCAGCTAGAAGGAAATTCCCATATTAGTGTCTTCAACAATATATTTCCTTCTTGCTTTCTTCAATAATATTCTTGAAAGATTCTCTCCTTAGATTGCATTCCTTATGTCCAAAGCAACTCAACCTCTTTCCTTATTCCTGTAGAAATTCGAATTGATTGCTTACAGTCCAAGTCATCAATCCAATTGGCCTGCTTGTTTCTATGTTGTCTGCTGTTGTCCGTAATGTTGTTCCAACATTGTATCGGCACTATTTCGCAATGTTGCACAACATTGAAATCCTGCAGTTCACAAACAACAACAACAAACACAAACATTGAACTGAATCATGAAAGATAAGATTAACTAATCAAGTGCAACTTGCATTTTCAAAGAACCATGCCGATGCTGTAAGTAACTTCTTGTATATATTGCATTTTTCTCACTTGTCGCGCTTCATTTCTTATTTTTCTATCTTAATGACCATTCTTGATTTGTAAGTAACTTCTTACTTCCTTTCGTAGGTCACCGGTCATGCCGTAGCCTTTTTGGATTTAGAAGAGTCCGATACTATCCGACTGAAGGAGGAGATTGAGGCTTCGAATGCGAAGTTGATTGCTCGTGAGGCCGAGATCGCCAAACTCAAGTCCGAGAGAGTTTTGTCGGACAAAAAGCTCGAAAAGGAGAAGATTGCTCATAGCAAGACCGAGAAAGCATTGTCCCTAATCACGTCTGCTCGGGCTAAGATGGCTGAGGCACTTCTTTCCAAAGCGAAGACCACTCGTAGTGATGCCGTGAAAAATTTCCTTAAGTTTGACTCCTACTATTTACTTAGTAAGATGCGAGAGGGCGACGTTAGGGGGGACGCCTTTTTTGATTGTGTGAGCCAGTTGAAGGACGCCGGATTTTTGAATGACACAATTACGAGCCAAGACGCGAACCTCAAGATAATGGGGAATTGTGATGGGGAAGCAGTCTTTGATCCCAAATTGAAGTCCCCCGACGCTCTTGCTTCGGATGAGTTTTGGTCCGTGGTTGCTCCCTTGTCAGATTTTACCGTAGATGAATCTCCGGTCTACCCCTCTTGGTTACCCGATGTCTTTTATGCCTCTAAGATCGGTGGCGGGCAATCCTCCAACTGCAATGCTAAGTGGATGGATCTCCCGGGTCCCATTCTTGATCATGAACCGGCTACGTTTTTGGAGGAGGTTGAAGGCAAGAAAGTTACTCGCCGCTTCTGGAAGAGGTCCGAGGTTTAGACTTGGTTCGATCCAAGGGTAAGTCCTTGCATATTTTTGTAGAGTGTCTGGCTTATTCGAATACTTATTATGACTTTGGTGATATTTTTGACTAGCTATCCCCTTGGCTTGTGAGGGTTAAACTTGTACCAACATTTGACACCTCTCATCGGTCATGCATGGATCATCCCTCGTACTTTTGGGTTTTAACTGTAACTTTTGTTGATCCAGGGGTGACCGACTTTAATGCAATAGACTTGGGTTTTATTTTCGTCCATCTTGAATGTTTGTACACATGTCTTTATTCTTGTTATCTTGTTGATCTTCGGATACATACCTTGCGTTATCGTGATATTCAAGCTTCATGGTTTTATAGCTTCTATTCGAACGTTGAACTAATGGCCCGAAAATCAAACAAATTGAATATTGGTCCGAGGCTTGGATTGTGTCGAGATTCGGTCTCGTGGTGTTGGTCCTTGATTGTTCTAAGACTCTTTGGGTCCTAGACTCCGGGAGTTGCATTTTTCGTGCGAAATTCGTCAATGTTGGGTTCTTCCAATGCATGGTCTTGGATGCTTTTGGTTCGAGGATTTTTAAGATAATTTTTTAGTTGAGCGTCGGTATACCTTGGACACTTTGGGTCTGAGACAATCCGCACCTCAATCTTTGTTTCTTAGGGAGTTTCTTTCTGACACTTTGGGTCCGAGAAACTTTAAGATAATTTTTGAGTCGAGCGTCGGTATACCTCGGACACTTTGGG
This sequence comes from Plantago major, assembly GCA_026545765.1. NCBI lineage: Eukaryota > Viridiplantae > Streptophyta > Magnoliopsida > Lamiales > Plantaginaceae > Plantago > Plantago major. Next base: position 32,334,379 of record CM048844.1, on the reverse strand, counting down.
TCCGAGACAATCCGCACCTCAATCTTTGTTTCTTAGGGAGTTTCTCTCTGACGCTTTGGGTCTGAGGAACTTTAAGATAATTTTTGAGTCGAGCGTCGGTATACCTCGGTCACTTTTGGTCCGAGACAATCCGAAGCTCAATCTTTGTTTCTTAGGGAGTTTCTCTCTGACACTTTGGGTCCGAGAAACTTTAAGATAATGTCTGCCCTTAGTGGCGCGTACGGTTCTTCTTGCAAATAGTTGACAGAAAAATAAATCTTCATTATAATCGAATGGTAGGATTACATGGTAGCCAAAAGATGATATATTTCAAAAGATGCTATTACAATTGATCTAGGCGTAGTACTTCTGCAGATTCTTGGCGTTCCAAGTACGCTTGAGCGGTTTGCCGTCCATGCTTTCCAAAGCGTAGCTCCCATTGATACTTGCCCTTGTGACTCTGTAGGGACCTTCCAAGTTGGGTTCGAGTTTTCCAGTTGGTTTTAGTATATCAGCCTTTCGTAGCACCAAGTCTCCAATCTGGAGGTCCCTACTTTTCACATGTTTGTTGTAGGCCCTTGCCATGATAGCTTGGTATCCTAAGGTTCGAGCTAGGGCCGTACTCCTTTTGGTCTCGAGCATGTTGAGGTTGTACACTCTTTTGTCGTGGTTGTCCGAGGGAACGTACCCTTGGATCAGGAAGGTCTTGATTGAGATTTCGGACGGGATTACAGCTTCAGATCCATACACCAAACTGAACGGAGTTTTCTGTGTGGCCGTTCTTGCCGTGGTACGATAAGCCCATAGTACTCCTTCCAATTCATCGACCCAATCTTTCTTTGCGTCTCCCAGTCTCTTCTGAAGATTGTCGACGATGGTACGATTGGTTACCTCAGTTTGTCCGTTGGCTTGAGGATACCCAACGGAAGTGAAACGCTGTTCGATCCCCATTTCTTCGCACCAATCTTTGAGCTTGTACCCGGAGAACTGTCGACCATTGTCCGCAACTAGTATTCGTGGTAGGCCAAATCGACACGATAATTTCCAAAGGAAGTCCATGACCTTATTCTCTGAAATGGAGGTCGTTGCCTCGGCTTCTACCCATTTCGAGAAGTATTCTACGGCCACAATGAGAAATTTTTTCCCGCCGGGTCCTACAGGGAAAGGTCCTACGATGTCCATGCCCCACAGATCGAATGGACATGGGATAGTTGATGGTATCATTGGTATGGTAGGCCGATGGGGGATCCTTGCGAACCTTTGACATTCCGAGCATGATCGTGAGAATCTTCCAGCTTCCTTTTGCATTGCCGGCCAATAATAGCCATTTCTCTGAATTTTCTGGGCCAAGGCTCTTCCTCCTGAATGGTTTCCGCAACTTCCTAAATGGATCTCCTTCAACACTGTACTGGCCTCAGACGGACCCAGGCAACGGAGGTGAGTTCCATCATAGGACTTTCTATATAGGTCTGTACCAGAGAGGAATAGCGTTGGGATCTTCGTTGGACTCTTCTAGATTCAGTTGAATCACGGGGTAGAATCCCGTTCTGTAGATAGTTCACGATGTCGCTCATCCAAGTGTTGTCGTCAGATATGACGCCCATGTTCATTATGACCTCGTTGGCAGTGAGGGCTGATTCATTGGCAGTCATAAGGACCACCGTACGGGTGTCAACAGCTCCGGAGGCCGTAGCCCATTTTGATAATCCGTCGGCAATGGTGTTTTTTGCTCGGTTGATCTTGATCAGACTAAACATGTCGAACGCTTTTTCTAACTCTTTAACTACCTTTAGATATTTGATCATTGAAGCACTTTTTGTCGTAAATTTGCCCGAATACTGTTCCGTGACTAGCTGAGAGTCGGAGTAAGCTTTGAGTTTTTTGGCCATGACTGACTTGGCCATCTTCATTCCTGCTATCAGAGCCTCATACTCAGCTTCATTGTTTGTTACTGGAAATGTTAAGCGGATAGCATATTCCATCTGGGCTCTTTCTGGGCTGATTAGTAATAACCTGCTCCACCAAAGATGAGCGGCCGATGAACCGTCCACATAAAGTTCCCATATGTCCTTTTCTTCTGGACTGAGTTCTTTTGGGATAAAAGCCACTCGGAGGGTCGGTTTATGTTTTAGGGCGGTCACGGGCGGCTCTCCTTCTGGTGGGGGAGGTAAGCCAGGACTTTCTTTTTCAGCGATAATCCATTCTGCCACGTGATCGATTTCCCGACTTTTTTGAATATCCAATCCAGCCACTTCCGTTGTTAATATCAAAACCTGGCTTGTTGGTGAAATGTCTTCGGGCTTCACCGAGGCTTGCTCATCTTTATCTTTTGAGGTTCCGTGTTCCCGGATATTCGCTAGAAATCACCAGACAGACTTTTTGGCAGATGGAGCTTGATACTCGATCGTATGATCTCCTAACTCAATTATCCATTTAGCCAACCTTCCTGACTTCAAGGCGTCACCTAAGACCTGTTTCAGCGGCTGGTTCGTGAGGACCACTATCTTGTGGGAACGGAAGTATGGCTTGAGCTTCCTGGAGGCCTCTACTGGACAATAGGCATACTTCTCTATTTCCTTGTAGTTTTTCTCCGCCGTTCAAAGATTTTTACTCGGGTAGTACACCTAAGGTGTTCGTTTCTTCAGACAAGACCAGACGGAACTCACCACTTCAGGAGTGATGGCGAGAGAGATGTATAATAGCTCTCCTTCTTCTGGTTTGGAAAGTAGAGGCGGGGAGGATAAATAGAGCTTCAAGTTCTCAAATGCCTCCTTGCACTCATTGTTCCATTCAAACTTGTCCGTTTTCCTTAGGATTTTGAAAAAAGGGAGGTTCTTTTCACCGATCCGAAATGAAGGCTAAGGGATATAACCTTCCTATGAGTCTCGAACGTCCCCGAATTTCTCCGGATGTGGAAGCTCCAATATGGCTTTTATCTTTTCTGGGTTTGCCTCGATCCCTCTCTGTGTCACCATGTACCCCAAGAATTTTCCTCCAGTTACTCCAAATGTGCATTTGGCTGGATTGAGCTTCATTCCGTATTTTCTTACTATGGCAAAACATCTTTCCAAATGGGGGATGTGATCAGATGTCTCCTTGCTTTTTACTAGCATGTCATCTACATAAACCTCCATTGATTTGCCAATCTCTTCTTTGAACATTTGGTTCACCAATCTTTGGTAGGTGGCGCCAGCGTTTCGTAAGCCGAACGGCATGACCTTGAAACAGTATACTCCTCCTGCGGTGATAAAAGCGGTTTTTTCGATATCATGCTCAGCCATCTTGATCTGATAGAAGCCTTGAAAAGCATCCATGAAACTCAATAGTGCACACCCGGCAGTTGAGTCTACCAATTGATCAATTCTTGGTAGGGGATAGGGATCCTTTGGGCAGAAACGGTTGAGACTGGTGAAGTCATTGCACATCCTCCATTTTCCCGGACTTTTCTCTACTAGGACCACATTGCATATCCAATCAGAGTAATGAACCTCCTCAATGTGTCCTGCCTTGAGTAGTCGTTCTACCTCATCTGCGATGATCTTGTTGTGGACGGGACCATGGTCTCTCTTCTTACATCGAATGGGTGGACATTTGGATCAACGTGGAGTTCGTGTACCATGACTCGAGGATCTATACCGCCAGATCTTGATTCCAGCAAAAACATCGCATTCTTTCTTAAGAAGGCAATCATTTTGATGGTTGTTTACGCGTCCATTTAAAGCCGATTTTCACTATTTTTTCGGGATATCCTTCTTCAATTGGGATTTCTAAGACGTCTTCATGGGGGGCCATCCGATTCTCATGAAAGAAGCTTTTGGTCGGCGTTTCACCACGTGGTTCAGGGGGAATGACTTGATATTCATCGATTCTATCCTCGCACTCCTTGGCGCTTGGCCATTTTTTTTCTCGCCCATTTTCAACCAGTTAATTCCTTTCCCGGGAGGTCTTTCTCGCCTCTTCCTTCGGCTTTCTTGTTGGATAAAGAGGCACTGTTTCTTTGTTCTCCGGTCATCTTCTTCTCTCCTTATATCATGTTCACTCCTAAAAGGTCGCGACGCCCTTCTAGTAGAGAGAGTGTAGCATTCCCATGCTCTTCTCCGATCTCCACTAAGGGATCCGATGCCTGCTGCGGTGGGAAACTTCATCCACTAAGGGATCCGTCGCTACAGGCCAGCTATCCGTCGCCCCAGCTCTGGCGACGGATCGGGCGACGGATAGAAAATCCGTTGCCCCCCTGGAGCTGTGGCGACGGATAACAATCCGTCAATTCAATTGATTGGACGACGGATTGACCAATTATTTTTTTTTAATTCGAATTTAGCGACGGATAGAATCTATCCGTCGCTAAATATTTTATGGACTAGTGACGAATTTGAAATTCCGTCACTAATTCCACATCGTGAATTCGTCACTAATTCACATCGTGAATTCCGTCACTAATTCCGTCACTATTTATTTCATATCCATCCCGATTTGTCGTCCGTCACCGATTTACTCAATATAATGTTCGATAATAAATCAATAATACGGAAAATGTTTCAATGAATAAAAAAGTAATATTCGAGTGGAGAAATTATCCAAACAAGTGTAAATATGAAAAAATCCAACATACGATACATAACTAGCTATCGACGGGGTGGGGTGGGTGATGGCGAATCGGGACATGAATCGCTCCATTCAGAATCAAGGCGCTGTTCTCCTCCCTTCGTTCTGTCAAGCGCTCCATCTCGTCCCTTTGTTGCTCCATCTCTTGAGTTAGCGAGCAACCTGTTCCGGACCGCATCGCACCATTTCCGAGACACAGTCACATGTAAACCGGACGTCTGGATCATTGGGATGATGATGAGGAGCACGGACTAGCCGATGCAAACCGAGGCTCCCGAGTCCATATATTCGCCCTTTCTTGTCCGGTTTGTTGACATCTAGGAAGATGTTGTCAACTTGTTCAGTTGACAACACATCACCCGTCTCGTCCTCATGCCTCGCCACCTGAGCATCAACCTCAGCCTGAAATCGTAAATAGCAGATTTAATGATCGCCATCGCTTTTAAAAAGTAACTTGTAATAGTGTACAAATATGAACTTTAAGCAACATAAACATACCAAGAATAGACGAGGCCCGCAATCGGTCCATACCCGCCTTCCGCTCCTTCTTGAAGATGGCATACTTGGATGTCACCTCCCCGTACACTGAATCAAACCAGATCTAGTCAACAATTTATCATCTACAAGTAATAGAGCAAAGAGACTTCATACATACACGTAATGCTAGATTGCAAAACACATATATACGCACCGATTGATAATAATCGATGAGATCGCCTCCCAAGGTGGTGAACGGCCCTTCCGCCAGACGATCGGGATGCCCGGTTACATTGTTGGTCCAAGCAACGTCCCGACATCGATTCGCGCCAAGAGGCATCCCAAAGCGCCCACTCCGTTGCATCAACTCGTGGAGGATTGGGCCACCGATCCCGAATGGCCTTCCACGTCAGACCATATCCTCAGATAGCTTGGATCCCATGCCTCAGAACGCCGAGATCTGGATCAACTCTTTGGAATGAAGTACCTTCTACATTCCCAATTTCATACAACATCCAAAGTCAATACATGTCCTAACAACATAATGAGATATGGTGACTAACATATCACCCAAATAAAGTGGCTAACATACCACTCACATATAGTGGCTAACATACCACTCACATTGTCCTAAAATTTACTAACACAATGGTGACTAACATATCACCCAAATAAAGTGGCTAACATACCACTCACATACAATGGCTAACATACCACTCACATTGTCCTAAAATTTACTAACACAATGGTGACTAACATATCACCCAAATAAAGTGGCTAACATACCACTCACATACAATGGCTAACATACCACTCACATTGTCCTAAAATTTACTAACACAATGGTGACTAACATATCACCCAAATAAAGTGGCTAACATACCACTCACATACAAGGCTAACATACCACTCATATTAAAACGATTATAATTACAAACAAATGAATGTCATATTTTAACTTACCCTCACCATCAAGTACTCGGCCCTCATGCGCCCGAGATGTGGCTCCAACACTCACCACCACCTTGGGTGGCTCTCTCCTGCTCCGGAAGATGTCACCTAGTTTGTTGTGCACCTCCCGAGGCCATAAGCTGTTGTCAATGTATAAGATACAAGAAACGAATATGCATTACTTTAGTACAACAATTTATACTTGTCAACTATCATTATCAGTTATGTTTTACATATTTAAGAAGAATGTATAATACTTACTTGGCAGGACCAATAGGGAAAATCACAGGCAAGCCGTCCCACATGACGTTGGGATTGTTTGGATCGAACACGAGGTAGGGACAATCGTCGTGGTCGTCCTCCAAAGATGTGTCCGGCCGACCGGTAGAGCCACTGCTTCTCTCGCCTCGGGGTCTCGAGAATCCGAGACCTTGTCACGATCTTGAGCCCTCCTTGTTCGACGGTGTCCCACCACTATCATGCGGCCGGCTGCGTTGGGGGGACGATAGGTGGACGGCCTCTGTCGCGGCATCTGCAAAAAAATGTAATAAATACAATAAAAATGTGTTAGTACGAGTTATAATACATAACAGATTATAATAACACATATAATTACTCATAATACACATAATATATCACCCAAATAAAGTGGCTAACATACCACTCACATACAGTGGCTAACATACCACTCACATTGTCCTCAAGTGCTGGACTACCACTTTAGGAGTCACGTATTGCTTGTTTCTGCACTGTTTCATTGCACAAGGACACTTTATCAACCCATCCTTTACACAAGACGGATTTGACATTGCAAATTCAATGAAACCTTCAACCCCTTTCAGAAAACTCCATTGAACTCTGCCATTGAGAGTACGACAATACATCCATCCACGATCGGTATTCATTGAATAATTAGATAATAACCTGACACGTTTGAATTCATTAGATCGAGTTCTTTCATTTACGATAATAAATCAATTTCACAATAATTCAATCAATTGCTACGTAATATAAGTTATATTAGCTCCAGTCAATTGTTACGGCATTACATAATATAAGTTACATCAGCTTCAATTTTACCATAATGTTTGGTTTCATATATATATCAACTAATGATTACTAGTTATACAAGCCTAGAGACAAAACGGATGAAACTCCTCATTCTCATGCACCCCCCTCCTCATCACTTGTGACGCTCCCTACCACAGAACTTGCATTCCAACAGATCTACATCCTCCTCCCAATACACCATGCACATGTTCCGACAAGCAGAAAGGCACTCGATAGGCGGCCCCAAACCCCGCATCTCCCTCCATTGGAGGTATGCCATGGACGGTGCTTCCTCACCGTGATGAATCCATACATGATACTCAGGCATGAATCCATAACGTCGCAAGTGCTCGAATCTTAGAGGCGTCATAAATTGCTTGTTTACCAGGTTTCCAATGTGCAAGGATACTTTATCAACCCCCAATTGCACAAACCGGACGTCCCATGGCAAACGAGATGAAACCTTTAACCCCTTCTACAAAACTCCTAGAAACTCTGCCATTTACCGCCGTACGATCCTACATCCATGAACGGTCGGAATTCATTGTATATATACTTTATTTTTAACCTGAGACGTTCCGATTGATTAGATCGTATTTAATTTATTAGATCGATTCCAATTCGGATAAGAAGATTGTAGAGGTTAATTGTTAATTATTATATGTTGCTTATAAATTAATTATTAATTAAGTGTTCGATATTTACAAAATTGGGCATATAATTTAACCATTTCAACCTCTTAGTACATATATTATATACTTAACATACATATCAAATTAACTAATTACTCTATACATATCGAATTACTACATATATTCATATCAAATTACATACTTAACATACAAATTTATCAAATCAAAACTACATACTTCTATACTTAACAAACATATCAAATTAACTAAACTAACTATATATACTTAACACACAAATCAAACTAACTACATACATTCGTACATACCAAACTTAACATAGTACATACATTCATATCATTAATTAAACTAACTATCAAATTGAACAAATTACATATAATTGATCAAATTAACTAAACTAACTACTACATACTTATCATATATACATATAATTGCTCAAATTAATCAAAATAAACAAAATCCCCAAATTTTAAAAAACTAGGGTTTTAGCCAAAATACCTTGATTAATCTGTAGAAATCTGAAATTGATCGAAGAAACAAACTCCTTGTCCCACTAGCTTCGATTAGGCACCAAGATTGGCCGGAATAACGAACAATTCACCGGAAACCGAAGAGAGGAGAAGAAGAGAATGAGGAAGAAGAAGGGAGAAGATGAGGAAAATGAGGCACTCTGCCTCTCTGTCCGGTCAAATTAGGAAATTCTGGGCCGACGGACACGTGTCCAGAATCGATCCGTCGGCCCAAATGGCGACGGATAGGTATCCGTCACTATAAGGCGACGGATAATCTATCCGTCGCCCAGTTTTCAAAAAAAAAGAAATTCTTTTTTTTTTTAATAAAAGTCAAACTTGGGCGACGGATAATTATTATCCGTCGCCCAAGTTAGCGACGGATAACTATTATCTGTCAAGAACCGGGCGGATAGATTCCGCCGCTATTTCGATCGTCGTTATGGGGCGACGGATAAAATCCGTCGCCCCATAACGTCGTTTTTTCCTGGTTTTCTTGTAGTGATCCTTAGGTGGAAGGTTGACACCACTACTTTGAATTGATTTAGAGCCGGTCTCCCCATAATTATGTTGTATTCGCAACCTGCCTCGGTGACAACAAAAGGGACTTGGTGAGTAACCCTGAGTGGAGCTTTTCCCGTGGAAACAGAGAGATACAGGATTCCTCTTGGCCTGATCCGGTTTCCTCCAAAGCCAACGAGGTCCGTTATCACCGGTAACAATCCTCTTAAACTCATTTCCATTTTTCGGACAGTGCTCATGAAGAGGATGTTAGAGGAGGCACCGGTATCGATTAATACCTTTGTGATCTCATAACCTGCTATGTCCATTTCCACCACCAAGGGGACATCCGGGTCATGGACCAATCCTTCTCCCTTGCATGGAGGGGGTGCTTCAGATTCGTCAAAGGTGATCACGTTGGTGCCGGGAGCCACCATATTGACGGATTTCTCATCTGAATTTCTCAGTGATCTTGCCATGGCTTCTCGAGCATTCCTACTGTCTCCTCCAGTAGGTCCTCCGGCAATGCTAAGTATTCTCCCAAAACGGACCGGGTTATCATCTATGTAAGCTGGTTGAGTTTCGACGTATGCTACCCTCCCATTCTCTCGTGCCGGACTTGGGGATCTCCTAGCCTCTCGGCATCCTCTCGGGCTCGGTGGTCCTGGTAACACTGATTGTCTTCTTGGGCTAAACGAGCGTCTCTTGATCGGAGCGGGCCTTTCACCTCTGTTATGCCTAGGGCTAGACCCTCTGGGAGGAGAACGACTGGGAGATGCATTTCTCCGGTCCCTTGCACCACGCGGCTCATTGGACTGGTACCTTCGTCCGGCTTCGCGTTGGTTGGTGCCCTCGGGCTTCCTCATGATGTATTCTTGCAAATATCCCATTTCGATTAACCTCTGGATTTCCTGCCTGAGGTGCGTGCATTTTCCGGTGGAGTGTCCCGTCTGTTGGTGGAAGTGACAGTACTCATTCGAGTTCCTGGTGAACCTGGTTTCCCTGTGCTTGGGGGGCCACTAGATTGGGAAGCCTTGACTTTGCATGATGGTCAAGATTTGTTCCTTGGGGGCTTTTAGGTCAGCGTAGTTTATGTAAACTTTTCGGGGAGATCTTCTTCTTTCCTCAACCCTTCCTCTTCTATCACCTTTCCGCTTTTGATCGAAATGTAGTTTCCCAACCTTGTGTTATCTGGTACTGGTTTTGCCTTCTTGACCTCGGCTCTCACTACCATTTTGTCGAGGGTTTCGTGTGTGCTCAAGAATTTTTTGATTACTTCATTCAACTCTCGTTCGGTGGTTATTCCTGCATCAACAATCGTGTAGCGGAATGAAGCGTTGTTGGTGTTCTCGCCCATGTGGAATACTCGATCTTTGATGCGGTGTGACTCAACGAGGACAACTACTTGTTCAAACCTTTTGACAAACGATCTCAAGCTTTCATGTTCCTTTTGCACAATTTCTGCCAGGTAGCTGACTGGACGAGCTGTTTCGAGGAAGTTCTCGAATCGTAGAGTGAATTTGGCGATCATCTGGTCCCAGGATGTTATAGTGTTGGGCCGGAGGTGCTTCCACCAAGTCATGGCGGGTCCGTAGAGGGTGTTGGGAAATAACTGTGCCTTTACATTGTCCGGTACTCCCATGCCTCCCAGGGATGCCTCAAAACGAATTCGGTGATCTATTGGGCATGTGATTCCCTCATACGTTTCCTTAGAACTCGGGGCACTCCTCCCCGGAGGGAGTTCGGTGTCCCTCATAGCTTGGCAAAGAGGATTCAGGCTCCTTCCATATTTCATGATATCTCTTGCATGGGTAAGTGTTTCTAGCTTTGACCGTTCCAATTCTAGGGCAGCTTCATGGATCCTAACTTGTTCTTTAATTTGTTCGGTTTCATCCATGTGCCTGTCCCCCCTATGAGTCCTGGCAGATCTTGACCTGGTTCGGTTTCGATGATGTTCCCTTCCCCTATCTCGGCTTCCCCTCCTGTGGTCTCGATAATCATCATTCCTAGTCATCCTGGTTGGCGACTGTATTCTTTCATTACGGAATCGTCCATGGCGAGGATGGTTTTGGGGTGGAGTGTCGCCTGCATGCCGTTGAGAGTTCTCCTCGTCGTATTGCTCCCGTGGTCCCTTCTCCCGTCATCTTAGCGTTGCTAATTTTGCGGTGGTTCGAGAAGGAGTGGGTCACGACGTGTTCTCTCGTTGACTCCATGTTCTCCTCTCTACTGCCTTCGATTGTTTCTCGAGTGCAAATTACTCCGAGCCCGGCGATTTAGCATGTTTCGTAAGTCTCCCGGGGCTCTATGGCTTGAGGCTCTGAGACTTTCGGACCGATCGGTATTTCGAGAGTTCGGGGGTCCTCTGGATTCTACCACATGATCTGTTGTTACTGGGGTTGATTTTGGATCGCATCTGGAGCGCTTCTTCGTGGTGCATGGTTAGAGTTGTTCAGGAGGTTCACGCGCCCTAATTGAGGTTGGGTCCTTAGTAATGTAGCTTGCAAAAGTTGAATTTGAGCTTCCTTGTATCCGCCAATGACCGTCGGCGGTGACTGAGGTATACCATCATTGCGTCTACGGGTGCCGAGTCAGTGGATCGAGGCGTTCTTTGTCCGCTCGTTGCCCGTGGTGGAAAGAGAAGCTTCGAGGCCATCCCTATCACCATGTTCATTGATCCGTTGATTTCCTGTGAAAGGATTGACTTTCCGTGGTGTGCGGTTGCGGACTTGACTTCGGGGCCCAACATCAGAAGTTGTTGATCTAAGGATTACTGGAGCTGTCCTTCTAGTACGTCTTCTAGATGGAGCCATGGCTTTTTGTACTAAGTGATTCCCACAGACGGCGCCAATATGATGTGGGGTAAAAATGGATAAGTCGCTAGTTAGTCAAACGCCTAGATGGATGTAGTTCTTGTCGAACGATGATATTAGTTAGTGGAAGTCGTTTAGTCCTTGGTTCAAGTCGCTTTACTTTGATTAAATTCGTGACTTTCGAAGGTCGGAAAGTGTCTTGGACGAAAAAGTGGACCGAGGTCGAGTCCGTTGGTCCTCTGTTGCGTCTGTCGATCCTCAGTGGTGTCGTTGATCCGTGACAAGAAAATAAGGGTTAGACCTTTTGGGCTTGGTTTAGGACAACCCAGACTTAGATTCAACTAGTTAATAAGTCACGACTTTTCAATCTAGGACTTAAAAACTTTGATAGTAAATTTTCTAAGTAGTTGTTTCATTTATGAGGTAGGCCCAGATTTATAAAGAAGATTTGTTATCATCCTCTCTTGGATGAGTGGCAGTGTCTGGTCGGATTCGTCCACGCTAGAAGTTGGGTACATTAAATGGACTTAGCCCATTTAAGTTGATGAAACTGGATTGTATCAGAAGGTTGAAGATTAGAGGTATTTGATTTGAATTTCGGACCTTTAACTTTGGTGAGGTCGACTCTCTTGATAGCATTGTCCCGATATGATTAAGTCTTCTTAATTCGGGTGTAGGACTTAAAGGTACATATCAGTATGTATAACTGCAATAACATATTTAAAACGATAACAATGGAGAACGGGACCGTATATGGGTAGGAGGGAGTGCATATCCATAATTCCACGACGCTAACATTTCAGGTGTACGATGTGAAACAAATAAATTGCTTTGGATGGAGGAAAGGGATGTATAGAAAATTATTAAAACAAAAGTTAAAACTCAATAGTCAAGCTTATGGGCCCACGGGCCATGTGTCGGTGTTACGCTGGAGTGACATGAAAATACCACACAAAAACCACGTGCTACTCCCGATGCACAGGGTACAACACTTTACTTAGTGATCTCCAGTTGCAATCTGTCTGGTATTTTACTTCCACCGGCATTTAACGCGGCTTTTCTTTTGTTTTCTTCCTTTTCCACATTATACTAGACAAAATCCAATATTAAAATGACTCCATCACTAACTAATCGATCAAAATCTAACAATTTTCATACTTCTGATTTGGATCCACCAACTCTCTAGACCCGTATAGTTACTTATGTTTTGAACTACACACATAATACTAATATGATATTATTCGATTTTAATCGAAGTACATGGGGTTTGCTTTGAAATCGCCCAAACATATTACATGATTGGAGGTATAATTATATATCACTCGATATTAAACGCCATGATTTCGAATTGAAATATTTGTTTTTACAGACATAGTGATATACTCTTATTTATTTCGGATAGAATTACAATGATATGTTAGACTTTACATGTATTTATAAATACTTCATCCGTTCTATTTAAAAGTTGATCATTTGATTTTTTCCAGCCAATCATAATCAATTTTGACCTCAAACTAATCTTAAAGGATAATGATTTAATATTCAATAAATTTATATTATCATATATACTTCTTTAATTTTTATAATGTAATATTTTATATTTCAATTAAACATCTTTACTATTCTAAAAGAGAACTACCCAAAGGTAGTTGTTACACCAATTAATTTAATTTTGACCAATTGATTAATTTTGACTTTAAATTTCACCTATAAAAATAAAGCTAGAAAGGAAAAAGAAAAAAAAAAAGGAGTTGCACATCATCTCCCACTACTTCCACCATTATAATCACCAAAATTTATATTTTTATTAATTACTCATATAATTAACATATATTAAGATTGATTTTTTAATTAATTAAGTATAAGTTTAAATATATATTATGATATTTATGTCATGCATATTTAAATTTTAATATGAGACTCATTTATTTGACACGTGAATTTTCACGTGCACAATTTTACTAGTTATATTTAAATATGTATTCTCTCTGTTCCACGCTAGTTGTTCGGTTTTGACATTTTTAAAATTAAACTTTTACGTATTATATAATATAATTGAATTTTTTTACAGTCTGGTTCGAGAATAATTCACAGTCAAAATTTAATTTTGTTTAATTTGAAAAAATTAAAATCGAACAAGTGGCGTACACACGGAAGAAGTATATATCGGACATAGTGCAAAAAGTGTCGAATTTGTTTATAGCATTGTTTTATGTTCTTGTATCTGGCGTACAACAAACACAGTGCGTGATCTCATTCTCTCCTCCTCTTTAACAAACACTTGCACAAACTTCTCTACACATTTACTCCCACTTGTCTTCAATCAGAATCAAATCTTAGATATTCATTTCTCCTCGATTCACATTCACACACACACATAACCTATAAGTTGGTTAATGAAGTCGATGATGAGTTAGTTCAATTCCATTGCAATCACCTACAGGTAATCAAAAGACCACTCAAAATCGAAATCTCCAGTTTTCCTTCCGATTAGATGCGGTTTTGATTGAAATAAAATTGACAGATAGATAGATGTTTGTAAAAGGGATCTGAGTGCGATGATGAGAGTGATACTGAAGAAGAAGAAGAGGAAAACATCGGAGTTTGGATTGGGAATATGAAAGTGTATGTATCGACGACAAGTGGAATAATAAAGAGAGTGGATATTATGAAGAAGAAGAGGAATGCGAGGCGGATGGTGATGATGCCGATGATTTTGGTGCTTGGATTGATTTTGCCCTTTCTGTTGATCAGAACTGCTTTTTTCATGCTTGAATCAGCTGCCCTTTGCTCCTCCTCTATTGGTATGTTATGTATGCTAACTAACTCATCACTTAACTTGCTACTCTACTAACCTAACTAGTACTATTTCATTTCTACTACCTCTCTTTTTTTTTTTTTTTTTTTACCGTCTTCCAATGTCTCAAACTGCTGCTACTTCAATATTTAGTGACTTTTTTTTTTTTTTTTACATGTGTTTTTGGTAAAAGTGTGAATTTGGGTTTTATTTTGTGAATGATATAGGTTGCGTGACGTGGAGGTTTTTTGGCGGGACAGACGCCCAGGTGAGTTATATTTACTGCTTTTTTTTTTTTTTTTTTCTAAACTTTTTACCATTCTTTTCGTTTTTTTTATATGGTTGGAAATAATGCTCTCACTTGAAATAGGCGTTCTTAGTGATGTTTTTATTGGCTTGGATAATTTCGTCTTCCAAATTAAATATTTAACAAATAGCTTCATCCAAATAATTAAGAGTAAGTCTTCCAGTCTCTAGATAATTTATTTAAAGACGGACCTATATTGTCAAGAAAATTATCTATGTTATTAATCAAAACACTTATATTCTCAACATTGATATTTTTTCATATTACAACAAGATTTGTTTGATTAACAACATAAACGTTTTGATTAATAACATGTATGGTTTTATTGATAACATAGGTCGTCTCTAGATAAGTTATTTAGAGACCGTCTCCCATAAGACTTTGTGAATAATTAATAATCAATTATATAAAAATCAACTATTTTATGAGCCACCTAGAACTTATGTTGAATGTTTAAAAATAGTTAAGTTTTGAATATTCTTCTGGTGTTTACTAGTGATTTTGTTTAGTAAAATCTGAACATTAGAACTTTCCTTTTATCATCGTAACAATTTCTTTAATAACAAACAATTTTTACCAGTGGCGGAGCCACATGGGTCCAGTGGACCCCGCTGAAATTTGAGTTATTACCGCGTTTTAGATGAAAGATAAAGAAAACTGTTGTGGCTGAGGCTGAGTGGTTTGTCTAACGTGTGTTGTGCATAGTGATTTAGGTTCAATTCCTCAAAAAGTCCTTATTTTGAGCTTTTATTTTTATTTTTAATTCCACATTTAATTTCAATCATTCTGAGCATTTTTATGTCAAATTTTCAATCATTTTGAACATTCTTATATTTAAGCTATTATTTATTTTCTTTATAATTATTACCTTCTCCATATAGTCCAATTGAGAAAGGACATTTGTAATTGATTTTGATCGAACATATATAAAAAAATGGATGAGTAGATGAAGGTAGAATACATATATTCCTTTGAATTTTTTTATTGTTATGTATTCAAATTTAAAATTAATATGTAATTTTCGTAAAAAAATTTGCCATATGCTAGAAAATTTGAACCCCCACTGGATTTTGCTTTTGGATTCGCCACTGATTTTTACCAATACAAATTTAAATATTATATCTGGTGACCAATTTTTTTATTGAATTCTAGATGGAGAAAAATAAGGTCCCCACACGTCGTCTAAGTATATCTAGACATTCATTTTTCCTAGTCTTGCAAGCTCTAAGATATTATAAAGGGTGTTGATTGATGATTTTGTTTGGTCTCCATACTATTAACAAACAAGAATAGTCCAAAACCTAGTCTTACAACCGGTAATAATCTCCACACCACAACCAAAAGTGAAATTTACAAAACCACTCAAGAAGTTTCCAACTACATCAGCCCGGTCTAGTTCTTCGAGTCACACGGCAAGAAATTCAAGAGGCAGCCCAAACACCAAATTTTGACCTCGAGAAGTTTAAAACTAGAATATGTTTTACTTCGACCAATATTCAAAATTTTTGTCTAACAAGAATATAATTTCAGCATTAAAGTGTGGTATATGATGAATTGTACCCTACTATGGCAGACTGCTTTAGAACTTACTAGAATCTTAGTCAATTTCCGACAAGTACTTGAAGGCCATTTTTGTTTTCTGGGTTAAAAATAAAGTGCTAATTTAAAATGAAGAAAACAAAAGAAAAATAATCCAAAATAACATAACATAACATAACATAACAGAAAGAAATGCAAATGACTTGGATAACGTAGTAAGTATGGGAGAGTGGAGCAGGAATATGGAAGCTCTTTTCTGCTTTGTCGGCAGTCAAGTTGTGGTGTCACACTTCTTCTATAAGTCCATTTGGTCTAAACATTATTGATGACTTTATAAACTTGCAATTATTTGACCTATTTTAAACATATCGTAACTATGTCTGCACTCTGCACTAGTATTTCTATTGGAATTTTGAAAATTAGTGTCATGAACTAATTTATTAATGTTGTTATGGAGAGACATATTATGCACTAATGCCTCGTTGACAAAACAAGTGCAAATTTTCAAAGTGGGCTCATCAAACCTTTTTCAAATATAGTTATTGCCTGTTGCTTTCACAACCAACTACTACTATATAAGTGTATCTGAAGCTAATCCGAATCTCCATTGACTACAAACCAACAACTGTTACCTTTTTAGCGCTTTTAGCTAACTTTTAAGTAAAATGAACTCGTTTTAATTTAATCCTCTCTTTCAACCAACCGAGTCGCATTGCGGGTTGAATGTAGTCACGACTGAAAGAACCATCCAATTTGGGTGCTCAATTGAATAACACCGGCAAACTATTATTGCAAATATAGGATAACAGTGCCACCACACTAGGCACTAGCCCTGGTGATATTAAGACAACACTGGGTTTCCCATTGTCATACGTAATGCATATGTTTCTAAAAATCCAATGAATCTAAGCTGGCAAAACCTATAGTTTCTGTCCTTACTGTGAATTTCACTTATGATTGTTTTTGTGACACATCGCTAAAAAAGCTCAGAGAAGAACTGGTGAGGGCCTTGCTAGAGGCAACAGATACTAGTGGAGCTGGATTTGTAACATTGGAGAACACCAATTCGGAACCAGTCACATTTACGGATATTGTGAAGGACATGGTGTCAAACAAACAAGACTTAAAAGCCTTTGCTTTCAAGACAAGATCATTGGTATGTTTGGTAACTCTCATTTCCATTTTGCTAAATTTGTAAATGTCCTTTCATATATCCTTGTTTGCTTGTTTGTTCTTTTTGATTCACATATCCACTAATTACTTAATATGGCATCCTGTATTATTTCCCATTACATCGCAGTCACATTCATCTTATTTGTTAGTGGTGGCCTTACACTTTTTCTCTAGATCTTTTAAGATACCTCATGCTACTACCTACTTGCCATAGGAAACAGCCAATACTCTTAAATGAATATCCTCTTATTTTACGGGATTATCCTAATGAAGCTCTGTTAGGCTAGTTGCTCAATCTATTGCTAGTAGATATGCCATACATCTATACGTGTAAGGTAGGCCATTTGAAACTCGACATCAAGAATATGGCATGCAACGTGAGGAACATCATAGATTCGGACAGACTCATAAGTAATCACTAGACTCGTTCTTAAACAGAACCTACGTACTAGGTAAAAGTAAAAAAGAAAGCAAGAGAAAAATATGCTAAATTAGCAAAAGATTGCACTCTGTTTGCTATAGGATTTATTATTTGTATTTTCACGATTAAATGATTTATTATTGGCATCGCATATCAGTGCTTATGCCTCACATTTCTCAGTCTCTGTTATTATATTTCAGCTAGGCAAATTGTAGTACTAAAGAATCTTCATCGCAGTGCAATTATGCCAAAAATTATGTACACCATTCTGGTGACACTAATTATACAGTTAGCCATCTACTGAAAGTTCTGTTGGTCCAGATATGAAAGTTTGAGTAAATTACGAGGAAATAGAAAAGGAGAAAAAGATGTTATAGTTTTCTTCACTTTATTTTAGGCTTAAAGTTGAATCCGTGAAGCTAGTAAAGTACGACCTTCAAATATGCATGGATCATTTTGGTCTATGATATTTGCAAGTACAAAGAGAGCCCGTATATGATATGTTTGCTTTGCGGATTTGTGTTTGTGACCTGAAGATCCATTCTACTCGAACCAACTTGAAGAAAACACATTTCCTTGATGCAGATATCAAACATGGAACACATTGTCAAAACAACTAAACTGCAGGAGTCCATTTATTGGCATTTGGCGGCTAATAGTGTACCAAAGAGCCTAAACTGTCTTTCACTAAAGTTGGCTGAAGAGTATGCTGTAAATGCCGTTGCACGTGCTCGCTTACCAGTGCCTCAATATGTTGACCACCTCTCTGACCCTTCTTATCATCACGTTGTTCTTTTAACCGACAATGTCCTTGCTGCTTCTGTCGTTATCTCATCTGCGGTTAAAACATCAAGTAATATCCAGAAATTGGTATTTCATGTTGTAACGGATAAGAAGACATATACTTCAATGCATGCTTGGTTTGCAGTACATACAATTGACTCTGCAGTTGTTGAAGTCAAGGGTTTGCATCAATATGATTGGTCTCATGATGTAAACCTTGGCATTAAGGAGATGCAAGATATTCACTATCAGATCTGTAATCACAAGTACAGAGATTTGAAGAAGGAAGACTTTGATTACGAGGACCATAATAATTACAAACTGGAAGTCTTAAGTCCCAGCTGCATCTCCCTTCTGAATCACCTCCGCATGTATCTACCCGAGGTAATTACTTAATTTGCCAATTGAACTGATCTTGAGCATGATCTGCAAGGGATTATAGCATAAACTCTGGTTTTTAATTATGTTGTTTCCGCTATATCTTTATATAAGTACATTGTTGCTATTACAGTCTCCTCATGTGTTTAAGAGCTCCCCAAAACCTTCTTTTTTCAAAATTAAGAAAACTCTTATTACTAGATTCTCTTATTTGGAAATAAATGGCTATTATTTAGAGCTTATAAACACCGGCGAGACAATACATATACAGATAATGTAGGAGGATTTGCTACTAAGTTATTTTATAACACGGTTGTTTATGCAGCTTGATATCAGCATATATGTTGAAAATCTCATTCTTGTGTCTCTCACAGCTTTTTCCAGACCTGAACAAAGTTGTGCTGTTGGACGATGATATTGTAGTAGAACGTGACTTATTACCTCTATGGGACTTGGATCTCGATCAGAAAGTTGCAGGTGCCGTTATTGACTCATGGGGTGGGCTTGAGTATTGTCCAAGGAGAAAGTACATGGATATTTTCAATTTCTCAGATCCAATCATATCGTCTGAACTAGATCCGGATCGTTGTGGGTGGCTTTATGGGCTGAATGTTTTTGACCTCAGCAGATGGAGAAATACTAGCATCACTGCAGTCTATCATCAATGGCTTAGACATGTAAGCATATTTTTGTTCATGTTGACTTTTTTTTGTTGTTTTACATGTTATCTTGGATAATCATACTTTGCCTATACCTTTTAGCACTTTCGCAGCTACCAACATAGACTAGACGTTGTAACACTTTGCCCCGACTATTTAAGTTGTTCCACGTGACCTTTCCCCGGGTTTCCATCGAAAATGTTGCTGAAAGCATCTCATTAGAGAACAACTTATATAGCTGACCAAGTGTTGCAACATGTTGCTTAGTTAATAATTTAGCATATCAGTGCCAAAAGATAGCCAAGTAAGTTGCAGGTCTATCCATTTATGCGTATCCTCCTAAAGTCCTAATATAAAAAGCATCATATTACTTCACTAGTCTTACCTTTTTATTTCAAGCAAGAAGTGCTCAAGATTGTCAATATGCACCACATGATACAAGTAAAACATCTGCTAAAAATTTGTCATGTTTATTCAGAACCGCAACTCTGGTTTTACACTCTGGCACGCTGGAGCCCTACCGCCTGCCCTGATAGCATTTGGGGATCATGTGCATGGTCTTGATCCCTCATGGAATCTAGCTGGTTTGGGATATCGGCATCCACATACTGGCAAACAAGAGTTGGAAGCCGCTGCTGTTATACATTTTAGTGGTCCTGCAAAACCATGGATGGATATTTCACCTACTGAGCTAAGAGACCTGTGGAACAGACATGTAAATTTGTCAAACGAATACGTTCAGGAATGTGGCATAGCAGGCTGATAGGAGGAACATACATATATGTAAGGTACTTACGGGCTTTTGGCTCGGGAAGAGAGAAGAAGGTTTGGCCTTCAGTCTCTTTTCGAGCTGAGCTCCTTCGTCGATAAACAGCAAACATATAGAAGTTAGCTGAATGCCATTTAAGACAGTCTAGATTTGTATGTGGCCCATGAAATTGAGAAAGGATGCTAAATGTAAATAAATTTACCGTACTATTTTTCTGTATCTTTGGAGAAATCGATATAATTCAACTTTATATGTTGAATAACTACATTTATGGCTCTTGATACAGATATTGCTACTATTTGATCGTGATTGTTGGTTTTTTCTATCCTATATCATCTTGTACAACCTTCCGATGTTTTAATGTGTTGTACAGTGTAATATTTAATACACGTGGTACAATAACTATGGTACAACCTTTAAAGCATGATGAGTTAATCCAATCATGGATACATACAAGCACAATCATTAGTGGAGTAGTAGAATTATCAATAGGTAAAAATCCATCCTATGAAAATCCTATGAGTACAGTACACTACAATAACATTAAATATATTCTACGGCTTTAAAATAATTACAGTAATTGTTAGTAAATACTGCTACATAATATGAATATGTAAACATAAGTCGTACTCCAGTATTTAATACTGCGTAATTGGCCAGGCTCGTATCGATCGCGCATCCATTGAACTATGCCTTTGGCATGAACAGTTGGTCCCCGAAAATCCTTAAACAAGGGAACATCGAGGGGTCCACCACCATTGGACATTCAAGACAACCTATATAAATAACACACTTGTTCAATAAATGCATACATTCAATAATTTACTGCCCACGTCACTATACAAGTGCTCTGCAGCGAGTATAATCGCTACTTCGAGTGGCATTATTCTAGGACATTGTGTTAGAACTTGTTAGAACTTTAGGGCCGGAATTGGTACTCTGGACAAGTTTCAGACGATGTTGACTATGGTGTTGAGTCAACGTCGTCTTCAACAAAGAAAGAAAGAGCGATGTGAACGAATGTAGCGAGCAATTTGCAGCGGATAAAAATATTGAACACCAATGATAAATTCTAGCCAGTATATATAAAATATACCGACCGTGCCTTAGGCTAAATTTCCACTATCAAGAAAAGTAGAATTACAAAAACTAGGTTTAATCAATCACAAACGAATGATTAAACTGCAAAGACTAGACCTAGAATAGATAATAAAAAACCTATTATAGTTCGAAGACACTAAAGTAAATCTCAATCCTTAGAGACTACTCACAAGTGAATTCGACAACAATGCCTAGTAAACACAAGAAAAACTATCTCTCAATATGTTGTGAATTGATACTATAGAGACTCGTTTCCTTGCAAGCATTCTTCTTCAATATGTAATATTCCAGCCATCGGATCAGAAGAAGAAGAACGTAGGTTTTTTTTCTTCTTCTTTACGTTCTGTCTTAGAAGAAGAAGAACGCATATTCTTTTCCTTTGTTTCTTGCGTTCTGTTGGAAGGAAATATTCCTTAGATAGATATCTCAAGATCTTTATTTCCTTCTTGCTTCCTCTGTGCCCATAACTTGCCAAACTATTTCCTAGATTGCATTCCTTGTGTCCAAAGCAATTCAAACTCCTTCCTTATATATCACAATCCAAATAGAACAGGACTTCCCATAAGCTGATTCCTGCGTCCAGATCTTCCAAAACGTTTAGATTCTTTCCAGCTCTTCCAGATTGTGTTGGATTTCTTCCTTTAGGCCAAGCTAACCAATCTTGATCAATTTAGCAATGTTGAAGCCCAACTTGATATTTCCTACAAAATATTCATAGAAAAACAACTACAATTGTCGAACCGGTTAATAAACGAAGAAATGCTGAATTAATAAAACAAGTGCAATAAATTGCACTTTCACATTGTACTACTCATTCAAGATCAATACAAGTTAAATTACTTGTTACCCATTGCTTATCCACTCTTGATCATATAGGCTCTGTTTAGCACAAGTGCTGATTTTTTAAATAAGTACGTTACGTGAATGCCTAGCTGGTAGCTGATAAGTTAGCTAGTTTGATAAGCTTGTCCATAAAGCTTATAAAAAAATAAGCTAGCTGATTGGTTTTTACATACCACATTTAGCAAATCAGCTAATTAATTTATTAAACGCTTTGATTAAAATTAAATAGGTTATCAACTACCCAATCAATTAGTATTAACTAACTTATCAGCTATTCAATCAACTACCAGTTAGCTTATCAACTAGTTTTGCTAAACATATCCATACTTGCACTTATAATCATCCTTACCAAATCTATCATTATAGTATTAAAAATTGATTATTTTGATTATTTATTAAATATTTCTCCAAATGAAGATTGAAATTTGGGCGAATTACATAAGGTACCCCTTAAATTCGAGCCAATTACAGATTCAACCCCCGATCTCAAACAATTACATCCAAGTCCAAAATCTATATTTTGAGTTGACCAACTAAAATTTAAATGGAAAAGAAAATGAATTGGACTCAATTGCAATTTACAAGTTTCATTTTACTACACATTATACCCAAATAATTTTATAACTTACAAAAATAGTCCACGAAACAAAAATTTTTTCCGAATACACCCTCATCCCGATCACCTCATCATTGGTAAGAGCTCAGATGTGAAGCTTCCATGGCGGAAGCACAAGCTTCCATGGACCGAGCAGGAAGCTCCAGATCCGGCAGGGAAGAAGATGGTGTTGTGAGTTGTGGCGGTGGGGAAGAAGATGGTTAGTGGTGGTTGGGGAAGATGGTGGTTGGAAGTGGTGGGGAAGATGGTGGTGGAGTGGTGGGAAAGAAGAAGGGTATAAAGTTTAATAAGTAAATTTTTTGGGGTCTTTTTAATAAGAAATTGAAAGTGTTGGGTGTATTTTGGAATAAATAAAATTAATTTAATTATTGAATTATAAAGAAAAGATAAAATAGGTGAAAAAGTTGACTTTTGGGTTTGGATGTAATTTTCAAATTAGGTCTTTGTTAATTTTGGACGAATCTGTAATAGACGCCAATTTAGGGGTGAATGTAAAAAGGGGGCATATTTAAGGGGTGGTTTTTGTAATTTTCCCTTGAAATTTTAATACTGTACCCATTTATCAAAAACTACGCTGTGAATGATTGAAAAATCACGCGTAAAAACTAATTATTCAAGTGCCTACACATATTTAATGGGCCTTTGTGAGTTTTTCTCCTTCTTTTCATCTTAAAACTCATTAATTTCAGTTTAGTTCAGTTAAGCTCTCATCTGTCCAGTTCTGCTTAATTGTTTTTAATACTACAATTTAGTTTAGTTCAGTTTAGACGAAAATAACAGAGACTAACTAGTATTGCTGCAAAGGGTGAGAAAAGGAAAGTTCCCATATATCAGTTTCAGCTCTAATCAGGACCGGCCTAGAGATTTAAGGAGCCTGTTTAGAAATTTAATTTGGGACCCTAATAATAAAAAATAAAAATAAATTGATTATAATAAAAGAAAAAATATTCAAGATATCAAAAATAAAAAAAATTACACCATCATAAGTTAGATAACAACTTTACCACTTGGAGAAACAGATTTTAATTCTTTTCAAAAAAAAAAAAATAAAAAAATAAAAAAAAAAAATATATATATATATATATATATATATATATATATATATATATATAAAATCTGAAATTTAAAATTGTACCCCTAAAAAAGGAGCCCCAGGCGTGCTACATTTTGCTTTTGCCTGGCTCTAATATCTAATAAAATATTGTTGCCTTGAAAGTTCGAAGCCTAATTAAAATAGGCAAACATGAAACATGTTTATGATACCTAAATCCTTACACCACAAGTCCTGTATTATATATCATCATCTATATATATAAGGGTTCCGTCAGCATTAATAAATCATAAGTACGGCATAGTTTTGCGGATCCGAACTCGATCTTTTCTTAGTTTACAAAAAAAAATTAGCTAATTTCATTCGTCAACGACTAGCTAGTTCGATCGTGCGAAGAGAGTGTCGTCATCGACGTGCAAGAAAGATGATCAATCAACGAACAAACTCATGGATGCCTACTGTACCAGCATGGGAAAAGGAATTCTGCTACAAAGTTGGTTCGTTCGAGTGGGAAGTCTTTGTTAGAGCTAAAACGAACACTGAACGGTACAAGTACAACTCAAAGATTATGGATTGGGATGATTCAGCAGCCAAGGAAGCGTTCCACAATGCAAAGAGTCGGTTTTATGCACAATCTATCGGCTTGCCAGAACTGAACAACTCAAAGTTGCTGCCTGATCCGGATATGTATATCGACGAGGTTAATTGGGATGATGGAGAAGAAGATGTTAATTCAGTGATATATAGCCATGAAATCCCCATGCAAGAAATTATGTCTGCGGGCGAATGGGATTGGGATTTAGAACCAGAATCTCGATTTGTTGGTAGAGATCTTACAGGGCTTATAGTAGATATTTTTGTAAGGATCAATGACTCCATCTTTGCTTGTTTTGGAAGAAGGGCTTAAAAACTTGGTTGTTTTGGAGACGAATGACAAAAAAAAAAAAAATCAAAGTGGAAAGTTTGTGCTGGAACGAAATACGAACTTTTTTCATTCAAGTAAGATGGGAGGCTTAGGATTATGACGCATGTTCTTAATTGTAATTGGTAGACTACTGCTTAGCTTGTTCTTTATTACTGTAAAAAATAGACCATAAGTGATTGTTTGGTATTCAATTTAAATCATCAAAACCTGGTTAAAAACACCTAAAAATATTTATTTTAACTTAATTTTTTAATGATTTTAATCGCTTGCCAAACAGCCTGTAAATGTTATTTGGCTACTTAAATCCAATTGACTTTCTTATCTTGTCTGTCCACTACTACTCACAGTCACAAGTCACAACTCAATGAAATTCCCCCATCTCACTCTTTTTCTCTAACTTTATTTTTTTCATTTATCATAAAAAATTTAAAACCAATCAGATAATCTTAAAAATCTTACACACATCATGAGTCTGACATGATACACTTAGAGAATTTAAGAGAATCGTATCATAACCTGAAATAGGACAACTTTTCACTTCCAAACCAATCAGATAATCTTAAAAATCTTACACACATCATGAGTCTGACATGTTACACTTAGAATAGAGAGAATCATAACCGAGTCCGACATATTACACTTTAGAGATTTGAAGAGAATCAAAAAATAGGACAACTTTCCACTTCCAAGCAGCTAAGGTCATAGGAGCTAGCCTCGATACACAAGGACTACTCATTGGATGCCACGTGTACGTCCTATTACTAGGACAATGACCCCAGCCCTCGGACATTTATAAATAGGTCCACTTCTCGGGTGTCCAGGTAATCACACACTTGCAATTCACTACATTTATCCGAGGGAACTCGAGCTCACGGCTCGGATCCCATAAGTTAAGTCAATGATTGGTCTGTCTATAAACCCAACCGTGAAGTGTACTTATGCTTTTCTTTACTTTATTTATTTGGTGAGCACTAAAATATATTGACACATTTCTACCCTCATCACTTATGTTCTCACAAAATTTATGATAAGATTCTAGCATAGACAATTTTATATATATATATATATATATATATATATATATATATATATATATATATATATATATATATATATATATATATATATATATATATATATATATATATATAGTAGTAGGTTATCTACGGGTGAGGAAGCAGTGAAGAACAAGGGCTGAGAAGAGTCGATAGTTTGACTATCTCTCCTTAGACTTTATTGCCCCGCTACGGTGCACACGGGTTACTTGCAACAGTCTTCCGGGATAAAACCTCTCTTAAACGGCTAGATTGCACTCCGATATCGCCGAGTCTATCGAACCTTAGGTTGAGTGTATAAGGATGCACAGAAGGGCAAAAAGAAAGACCAAGTAGGGAATGTGTTGTGTGTTCTTGTGAAGAACTTCTTCACATATTTATATTTGTTTGGTAATCTTTCCTAAGAGTTATATCATTCCACTAAAGGTGTTAACTCTTCATTCAATAAATAGACACAAGTTGAAAGGGACACAATTATTCAACTTAAGGGAAGTGTCAATTCATGAAAATCCAAGGAAAAATTCGAAATTCTGAGAAAATTGCGACTTTTTAGTCGGCAACAGGGCGCGGTAAGCCCCACCCTTGTTCACTGCAGTCAGTGAGCAGAAACAAAAGCAGACCACGGTGAGCAAACTTTCCATGGGAGCTCACCACGGTGAGCTCTCAACATTTTTCCCGGAATTGAATTTTCTCCTTTCTTTTCGATTACTTTGCTCTTAAACCCGAATTTTAGCACATAGGATTAAGAATCCTCATGTCTAAGATGACTTAACTCATTTATGTATTGATCAAGTACACTTAAAGCATTAATCACATTTTCACCACTTGGCGATTTTAGTGACTTAATACACAAAGTGCAATTAACAACGAGAAAAACGTGGAATGCTTGTTTCCAACGTGTTGGAGCTCCATTGACCAATTTATCGAACGAATTGAAAGTTGGTGCATTTACTAAAATTTCAATATATGTTTGTTATGCATTGACTATACATTAATAAAAGTTAAATGTTCAATGTTGGGAACCTTTCGAAGGCAATATTTAGTCACGGACAACTGATGATGTACTTTCTCTGAGTTACGCGAAAGAAAGGTTTAAATCGTTAGCATGGGATGAAAATATCCACCCTACTAACACGACAAATATTGTAGTCTACAACTACAAGGTGGTGCTTCGTAATCTATGATGTGTTATGGCTATTGTATCTTGAATAAGGATTGGATTCCTAATTGTAAATTAGGAGTTTTTTTTTTTTTAAATTTCTTGTTATGTAATGTATCATGACAATTGACAAATGTAATGATTTTTATGTAACTTTATCTGTTATAATTATATACTTGCTTTCAATTATTATGCTAAATGAAAAGAAAAATGTGTGGATGATGACACGGGGTATGAACTACTTCCTCCATCTAAATCTTCCCGGTTTGTTATTTTAATCTTCCAAATGAAAGTTCACATTTCATTTTTAATATTGTTACCTTCTACCCCACTTAAATAATATCCACATAAAACATTTATATTTACAACTTTACCAGCCCACTATCTCTACTTATTTATTCTTTATTACCTTTTCTATTTTCAACTTTAACAACCCACTAATCAAAAAATTTCATTCTTTATTATTTTTTAATTTAGATCTTGCAATTTCCTTATTTTTTTTTGCCAATAAAGCAAACGAGAAAGTTTTGTCGGACCGGATGAAATAGTATCTACTTCCTTCGTTCCATCTCATTGTTCACTTTACTTCTTGGCGTGTAAAATAAGGAGAGTATTATTATAAGCTTTCATAAAATGACAAATTGTTAGAATATTCTACATCACTTGTGAGAAAATCATACAAACAACATATAAGGTGGATAACTTTCCCCCCTTAATAAAAGGCCTTATAAGAAAATGATGATCCAAATTGTATGATATTGTAGGCTGAAGTTGATGATGGGTGCCCAGTCGATAATTCCGACTTACCCAAAAATGGATATAATGATTCCATGTGTCGAGCCGACTAACCACGGCATACTCAGCAGCGTGTGAACAATTGAGTTGAGATTAAGGGAGTAAGAGTTTAATAGTATTGCCGCTGGTGGGTGAGAGATTATATATTTATCATTAACTTATTAAAAGTATAATTACATAACTTTTTAAATATAAATGGTACAATTGTATTTCTATTGTGTGAATCATATTAAATTGCTATAAATTAATTTTTAAGGTTGTGTAGATAGCGATTAAAATCAAGAAAATCAGGTTAAAATAAGTGTTTTTAACCAAATTTATGCAATTATAATCGCTTGCCAAACAGTCAATTATTTGATTTTGTCATTTGACAAATTTTAAATGGTGTATTAATGTTAATACAGTGCGACGTAGTACTATAATTAGGCTCTATTTAGCACAAGTTTATCAGTTGGTTTATCAGCTCGATGAACTTATTTTCGTAATAAGCCTGTCACGTGAACGCCTAGCTAGTAGTTGATAAGCTAGCTGATCTGATAAGCTTGTCCAGGAAGCCTATAAAAAATAAGCTAGCTGATTTGCTTTTACATACTATATTTAGCAAATTAGTTAGTTTATCAGTTAGTTTTGCCAAACAAATCCTTAGTCTAACCCGTTCCTAAACATATACTCCCTCCCAGTTTCATCTTCTCATTTGACTTTTTCTGGTTAACACCGTTCAACTTTGAGTTTGATTTAATTATATACAATAACTCTCATATTTTTTTAAAATTATATAATGAAAAATTAAAATGTAAATATTTAATAATATGATTTTATAATTTTTTTACCAACACTATTTATGAGTAATTCGCAGACGAAGTTTGTAAGTGTTGACCAGAAAAAGTCAAATAGAAAGATGAATCTGAAACGGAGAGATTATATCTAATGGGTTATCCTGAGTTTAATGGATTAATTGCCGCGAAGGGTGAGAAAATGAAAGTTACCATATACGTACAGTAGTTCCTAGTATAAGTATAATTTGAAACGGCATATATGAATATGGGAAATCTTGTTGCCTTCGAAGTTTGAATCCTAATCAAAATAGGGAAAGAAGTTACTACATTCATCTATATAAGGCAGGGTTCACTCGATCGACGACATTACCACATACATCAGAGATCAGACGCAATATACTTTGGTTTTCCGGATTCATCGTTCAAACACATCGGTAACGACTGGTTATTTCGTGCGAAGAGGATGTCGTCGTCATCAACGTGCAAGAAGATGGCACGGAGAAGAAACTCGTGGATGCCTACCGTACCAGATTGGGAGAAGGAATTCTGCTACAAAGTTGGCTCGTTCAAGTGGGAAATCTTTCTCCGAGCTAAAAAGAACACTACTCAATACTCCTACTCAAACATCATGGACTGGGATGATTCAGCAGCAAAGGAAGCGTTCGACAATGCAAAGAGGCGGTTTTATGCACAATCTATCGGCTTGCCACAACCCAAAAAGTCGAAGTTGCTGCCTGATCTGGATATGTATATCGATGAGATTAATTGGGATGATAAAGAAGATGTGGATTCAGAGCTCTACGATGGATTGGAGTCGGCCAAAAGAAATAGTTACGAAGGATGTAAAGAGAGAGTTATATACAGCCATGAAATCGCCATCGAAGACATTGTGCCTACGGGATGGGATGTAGAACCTGCAGAATGCACTGAATCTCGATTTGTTGGTAGAGATCTTACAGGGCTTATACTAGGTTTTTGATGAATTCTTGACTTCTAAGGAACCAATTCTTGTTTCACTTTGGCTATATGTAAGTTCTTGTACGATTTCGTAAGCATGAGTTTCGATATGAAATCATACTAGCTAGTGTGCCTTGTTTTCTTTTTATTACTTGTGGAATTATGTCGACTGAGCAAACAACTATTAAAACACTTTACGTTACCAAATAATAAACAATCGTACATTATTAAAGAATTAAACTACACATTACAAAAAGATTTTGGTGACGTCCATACCAATGAAGCTCAAGGAACTTATCATAA
The DNA here is from genome assembly GCA_026545765.1 of Plantago major. Lineage (NCBI taxonomy): Eukaryota > Viridiplantae > Streptophyta > Magnoliopsida > Lamiales > Plantaginaceae > Plantago > Plantago major. The sequence goes on along the minus strand of CM048844.1, from coordinate 32,304,440 downwards.
ATGAGCTAAACAACACAGTTCAGATCGTATAGATAAGCCGTCAATTAAACTAGTTTATGATGCAATACAAGATATGCTGAAACAGGAACATCACAGCACACTCACACAGATTTACAGTATGATATGATCATATCATATTGCGTAGCAATGAGCTTCGAGCACAGAACAAAACGATGCATTTAAAGAAGAGGATACTAATCAAACATAAGATCCTTCCATAGTACTTCTGCTCTACTTGCGACGCTGCTCAGATTGCATCAAAAAAAGAAATACACATTGAAGGACTACTGGCAAGAGTTCACAAACAGCTACTAGAGAAACTTCAAGAAACAGTGACATATCTGGACTGGCAACAACTTTAAGGATTTAACTTAGTACAGGATCATTAGCATGTCAAAGAAAGGCAGGACCTAGTAAAGCTACATGACCTTTGTACTCTATCTTGCTTCCAGGATAATCTTCGGATCGCTCGTAAACCTAGTCAATATATTCATGACGGAAGGAAGACACCGAAGTATTACCTTTTCAAGCACTTCACCATTCTTCAAAAAATATGCTAATAATTTGCTTTCTTCATCTTTCCAATTAAAAACCCGAAACTCTATTTGCTTGACGTGCAACTCCAAGCACATAGGTGGGACTGATACTAAGTTCTCGAAATCTGTATAACCCCTTTCATCATCGACATATTTTTTCTCCATAAACTCCTGCTGATCACAATCATTCATTAATATCAAATTGCATGTTGTAAAATGAAACGACAAGAATTACAAGTATAAATCATTCAATAAGAAATACACCTCTTCGAAGACAAGTTTTTCCAGATTTGGGGAGCTGTGTAGTAATCGTGCCAACAATGCCCATCCATTAGATCTCACTGAACCTAGCCTTAACCAAGTCAGATTCCGAAATTCTGGCAGTCGCACAGATGGGTCACACAGAGCCTGTAACCAAGTTTAAAATCATATTACCAGGTGCAAGAGAATCTGACAACTTAAAGTGTAATGTATAAACATGGATAAAAAGTGATAGTTCTTGGGATCACACAGGTGTAATATAGAATACCTGAGTTGAAGTAAACCATGAACTTGTGTTCTTTCATGAAGAAGAACCACATTCAAGATTTGTAATGCGGAGCTCTAAGCGTTTCTGGAACGCGAACTAGTACCGCTCGATTCGTCAGTTCGTACCAGAAGTCGTGTTTTTTTTTTTGCAGTAATTTAGTATTACCATTTTTAGTTGATTTTAATTACACAGGGTAAATCGACCGTTAGAATCTCGTCGAATCACGTGCCACCTCATTCTGTTATGCTGTGCGTATTCCTCATATACGGAAGATGGCAGATTGACGAAACCAGTTGGATGAATAGAGGTATTTTCCTCTCTCATCTCTCCCAAAAAAATATCTACTCATCAATTATTCTTCTTAGTACTGATCCTTATAAACATCTCAGGTGATTGACGGATTCACGGCGATTTATCGGAGTATCGATTGATTTGAATTGTTTATCATCAATTCTGTAACTCTGTTGTTGATTCATACTTTGGTTATCAGTAATTATCCGATTGAAAGTTTGGGTCATAACATTTGGTATCTAGAGCCAGGTTGTGCGTCGTTGGGTAGCTTGTCTGTTGAGAAATGGATAAGAGGATGAAAGATTTGTTCGAAACAACGAAGAAGCACGAAGCCGATTTGGAAATCGTCAACCAGAGATTGGAATCTGTATCGGAGAAGGTGATTTATGTTGATCAGACACTGGGTGAGCTGAAGCTACAAATCGAGATGTTGGTTAGTGCTCATCTCGACAAGGAAGCTCGTCGGAAGGAGAAGTTTCCGGCAGAGGAGATTTCACCGGAGAAGAAGCAGGAGCCGTACAAAATTCCGCAACAACGTTTTGTCACTGCTGAGTATTCCACACCTACTTCTGGGATGCAACAGTTGGCATATCCAGCTCACCGTTTGGAGTTTCCTGAATTTTCTGGCGATAACCCACGATCATGGATCCGACGTGCAAACAGGTACTTCCAAAACAATCCTATGGATGAGTTCAATAAGGTAGTACATGCTTCCTATTATCTTAATGGCTCAGCTGATCTGTGGTATTATGAGTATATAGAAGGGAAAATGAATATACCATGGGACTATTTTTGTAACTTGCTGCTTGAGAAATTCTTAATGGTGGGAAGTGAAGATATAGTGGTAGAGCTTACTCAGTTAACACAGAAAGGAGATGTTAATGGTTATATTGCAGTGTTTGAGGAAACTAAAAGTTTAGTGAGGGCAAGGCATCCAGCCATTACAGAGGAATTTTTTGTATCCTGTTTCATGAAGGGACTTAAGGAGGAGATCAGGGCACCAGTGCAATTGTTCAGACCCAGAAATCTAGCTGCAGCCATGAGTCAGGCTAGATTATTGGAAAATACACTGGAAATTTAGAGTAAAAAAGGGAAAATGGGAACTAAGCCTACTTACAGTAATCAGCCAAGTTACAAGCCTAGCTCTCAGAGTACTAATCCAACACCTAGCCCCAAGGAGAATTCTAACATGCCATTTAAGAGACTATCTAAAGCCGAGTATAATAATAGAAGGGAGAAGGGTCTTTGCTTCAATTGCAATGAGAAATACTCTTTTGGGCATAAATGTGCTAAGCTTTTCCAGATTATATTGGGTGATGATGAAGATGATGGTACTGAATTGGATGTGGAACCTGACTGGATGGAACAACCTCCAGATGGGGAGATCAGCTTGCAGGCTCTACATGGTGAAAGAACTACCAATTCAATGAAGCTTAAGGGAACTGTGAATAAGAAACCTATCTCTATTCTGATTGATAGTGGGAGTACACATAGCTACTTAAATGTATCTTCAGTGGGTGATTTACAATGCTTACTGGAAACAACACACCCCTGGATCATTACAGTGGCTAATGGTGAAAGAACCATAAGTAGAGAGAAGTGTTCAAGATTCAAATGGATCACTCATGGACATGAGTTTGAGGCAGAGCTCAGAATAATTCCTTTAGGGGGTTGTGATGTAATCTTGGGTCATGAATGGATGTGGAAGCATGATCCCATTACATTCTATTTGAAGAAGAATTATTTAGTGGTTACTAAAAATGGGAGGAAGGTACAGCTGGGAGGTTTAGAGGATGATGTGCACATCAGAAGCATGAGTGGAAAGGGACTTAAAAATTTCTTGAACAAGACCACTCATGGGATTATGGCTCAGATTTTCCACATGGCTGCTGCACCAACTCAGGAACCTGTGCCAAGATGCATAGCCAATATGTTGGACAGGTTTAGTGATGTCTTTGCAGAGCCACAAAGCTTACCACCTGTGAGACACTTGGAGCATAATATTCAACTCAAGGATGGTTCACAACCCATTCATCTGAGACCATACAGATACTCTCACATTCTTAAGAATGAAATTGAGAAACTCATTCAAGAGATGTTGCGAGCAGGTCAAATCAGCAGCAGTTGCAGCCCATTTGCATCTCCAGTATTGTTGGTCAAGAAGAAGGACCATACTTGGAGACTCTGCATTGACTATAGGAGACTTAATGAAGTAACTGTGAAGGACAAATTTCCCATGCCAGTTATAGAGGATCTTCTTACAGAACTACATGGAGCAAGGGTATTGTCAAAGATTGATCTGAGACAGGGATATTTTCAAATCAGAATGAAGGAGTCAGATAAAGCCAAGACAGCATTTGTGACACATCATGGCCAATATGAATTCAATGTGATGCCATTTGGTCTCACAAATGCACCTGCCACATTCCAAAAGCTCATGAATGAGGTATTTGCTCCCTACTTGAGAAAATATGTTCTAGTCTTTTTTGATGATATCTAAATCTATAGTCCAACTCTGGAGGAGCAATACAGTCATTTAGAGCAGGTGCTACGTCTACTGAGGTTACATGAGTTGTATGCTAAGAAGACTAAATGCAATTTTGTTGTGAGTCATGTTGATTACTTGGGTTACATCATCAGTGGGGAGGGAGTAGCCACTGATCCTGAAAAAATTAAAGCCATGCTTGATTGGCCTGTTCCTAAAACATTAAAGCAACTCGGGGGCTTTTTAGGCTTGACTGGCTACTACAGAAGTTTCATAGCAAATTATGGGGTGATAGCTAAGGCTTTAACTGAGCTAACCAAGAAAGGGGCTTTTAAATGGAATGAACAAGCTGAGCAAGCTTTCATTACTCTGAAACAACAAATGGTAGAGGCTCCTGTGCTATCAATGCCAAACTTCTCCAAACAATTTGTTAATGAAACTGATGCATGCCAGTCTGGCATTGGTGCAGTACTCATGCAGGAACAAAAAGCCAATTGCATTCTTTAGTCAAGCATTATGCCTAAAGAATCAAGCCTTATCAACCTATGAGAAGGAATTATTAGCAATTCTCACTGCTGTGAGTAAATGGTCTAATTATCTCACTGGTTCCAAGTTCATTATTAGAACTGACCATGCTAGCTTGAGATTCCTCAAGGAACAGAAGATTGTGACTGCATTACAACAAAAGTGGTTATACGAGTTACTTGGCTATGATTTTGTTATAGAGTACAAGCAGGGGAAACACAATTTAGTTGCAGGTGCTCTCTCCAGGAAGTTTGAAGTTACTGAGGAGGAGTCCAATACCACTACTTGTTCTGCCATTACTCAAGTTCAGCCACAATGGATCACAGAGATTGTTTCTAGCTATACAGGTGATCCATAAATAACCACTTTACTATCAGCTACTCTCTTAACTCTAGGTGGTGAATATTCAGTTGTGGATGGTGTGCTCAGGTGGAAGGGCAGAATTGTGGTGGGAAATCAAGGTGGTATTAGGCACAAGATACTACAGGCTATTCACTCTTCTGCTTTGGGTGGTCATTCTGGTATCCATTCCAGTTATATGAGGGCTAAAACACTGTTTTATTGGAAGGGTATGAAAGGTGATATTGAACAATTCATCTTGGGATGTGATATATGCAAGCAGTGTAAGAGTGAGAATGTGGCTTATCCTGGTCTTTTGCAGCCTCTACAGTTACCAGATCGACCTTGGAGTAGTATATCTATTGACTTTATTGAAGGTCTTCCCAATTCCAATGGTAAAAAAGTCATTTGGGTTATTGTGGATCGACTCACAAAATATGCTCACTTCTTGGCTCTCAGTCATCCATATACTGCACAAACTTTGGCTAATGTATTTCTCCAAGAGATACATAAATTACACGTATTTCTCCAAGAGATACATAAATTACACGTATTTCTCCAAGAGATACATAAATTACACGGGCTTCCTGAGAGTATTATCAGTGATAGAGACGCAGCTTTCACCAGTGAATTTTGGCGTGAATTTTTCAAAATCTCGGGCACTCAATTGCATATGAGCACGGCTTATCACCCTCAGAGTGACGGGCAGACAGAACGGGTGAATAGATGCTTGGAAACATACCTCCGCTGTATGATCCACAATCAACAAAAATGTTGGTCTCAATGGCTGGCCATGGCGGAGTGGTGGTATAATACTAGTTACCATCACTCTATCAAAACATCTCCTTTTGAAGCTCTTTATGGATTTGCACCACCACAGTTAGCTATTGGCCCATATCTGCAAACATATTGTACGCAGGCTCGGACTATAGTCCAAAATCGACAACAAATGCTTCAAGCTCTCAAGGAAAATCTTCTTCAAGCACAGGAACGCATGAAACATTTTGCTGACAAGCATCGTAGTGAAAGAGAATTCCAGGTGGGTGACATGGTCTTTCTAAAAATGCAACCTTTCAAGACGCATAATCTGTTCCTTAAACGTCAGACCAAGTTATCTGTAAAGTATTATGGTCCATTTCCTATTATCACCAAGGTTGGCCCTGTGGCGTATCAGTTAGCTCTTCCTGACAACAAGAATGCATGATGTGTTCCACGTTTCTCTTCTCAAGAAACAGCTCAAGACCAAGTACAGCCCATCGCCAACTCTTCCCGACATTTCGGCCGATGGCACGCCCAAAGTGTTTTTTGTGCATATCCTCCAGCGCCGTCTCACAAAAGTCCGTAATTGCACAGTGGAGGAATTGCTTATTCAGTGGAGCAATCTCACACCAGAGGAGGCTACCTGGGAGAAATTGGCCACGATTCAATCTCAATTTCCCGAGTTTTCATTGTCTTGGGGACAAGACAAGTGTAAGGGGAGGGCAATGTAATGCCAGAGGTCTAAGCGTTTCTGGAACGCGAACTAGTACCGCTCGATTCGTCAGTTCGTACCAGAAGTCGTGTTTTTTTTTACTTGCAGTAATTTAGTATTACCATTTTTAGTTGATTTTAATTACACAGGGTAAATCAACCGTTAGAATCTCGTCGAATCACGTGCCACCTCATTCTGTTATGCTGTGCGTATTCCTCATATACGGAAGATGGCAGATTGACGAAACCAGTTGGATGAATAGAGGTATTTTCCTCTCTCATCTCTCCCAAAAAATATATCTACTCATCAATTATTCTTCTTAGTACTGATCCTTAATCACATCTTAGGTGATTGACGGATTCAGGGCAATGTATCGGAGTATCGATTGATTTGAATTGTTTATCATCAATTCTGTAACTCTATTGTTGATTCATACTTTGGTTATCAGTAATTATCCGATTGAAAGTTTGGGTCATAACAAGATTCAACAGGACATTTCTCCAAAAGTTTGCATGTCTTTCTTATACGCGATGAAGCAATAGCTGGTTGTAAATTCTCACATGTTTCTAAAAGCATCTATCATTGAAGTATAAATGACGATACTAAGAGACAAGTGATTGCTGGTTTTAAATTTTCCAACAGTTCTGAAAGTACTACTAAGATACTTATTCTCTTACTTCATAAGTCCTTATGGTTTCAACTGGTAGAATTTCGTGGTGAGACCCTTTACATTTGTCATTTATGTATATGATGATAATTTAGCTCATATAGTTACATGAGCTACAGGTTATTAGCACCCTAGTACCAAAAAAATTTCAGGATTTTAACTACAGTTCTAAAGGGAATAGAGTTTCAACAGTATGTGTAATTGTAAAAGACAAATTCAAGGTGTTTGGGAGAACAACATTAATTATAACCACAGTGAAGTCAAGCAGCTCTATAATACTGCTGCGGATATTTTGAGTAAGCACTCTGGATGGAATCATGTTCATCTAATTGTTGAGAGTTTGAGACTACATTATGAAATCGAACAAAGTCAACTAAGGATGAAATGAAACCTATGGTGAGCATACGAGGATGGAATCTACAGAGTACCAAAATGACATGATTTACAGTTTACACATTGATAAAGGCTATGAATATAGAAAAATCTATATTTCCATGGACTCAGAAAACAACACAGAATAATATAGTCAAAAATATTAAAGTAAATGCAATGGAGATATCAATAGAGGGAAGCTCACAGAAATTGTGCGACCAGCTAGATGAAGGCTCGTGGTGCTAGAGCAGGCACTAACAAGTTGTAATATACCATCTATAACATAGCAATCAGCATCTTCATCATAATAAATTCCCATATCCATAGCTTTTTCCCCTGTGAGTGTGGATGTCCTGGTATCAATATGAGCTGTGCGAAGAGACTTGAACTCAGAGACACAATGCTTTCTAGTAGAAGAACATCTAAACATCAACCGTTGAAGATTAGGGGCATCAATGTCGAAGGAACATCCTGTATACTTGGACGATTTAATCGTGAAGCACTTGAGCAATGTGGACCTGATGAAAATAACTTCACTCAAGTAAAATGTACAACCAACCAAGCTCAAGTCCTCTAGCACGGGGCACGCGTTAAGAATCTTATTGATGGAGTCGCCATCATAGTTTCCATCATCGTCGCTATCATCAAATTGCATCCCAGAAAGCTGTAACTTGTTCAAATTAGGTAAGCTGAAGTTATCTGGAACACACAACCTTGTTTTTTCACTCAAATTCAAGCTCAGAGACAAGCTAAGCAACGTAGCGCACCCGTTGAGACTGTTGAACAAAGCCCCTGAATCAACCAGAGTGAGTTTGAGAACAAGAGTTCGAACCTTGAGCTGCAAAGCAGCAGTAACCCAAGATACGATCTTGTCAATACCGTGATACTTTTGACAAGAAAGATGCATACTTTCCACACAAGACATATTATCAACTAAAGTGTGATGCAGTAATTTATCAACGAAATCCCTAAAATGAGCAAACGAGTCTGATAATTTTCCTAAAGGTTCGTCGAAAACCCTCAAGAAAAAACGCAGGTCGGAAGCTTTGTGGCGCAAGAAATCGGTATCGTCGAAAGTAAGAGAAATCGGAGAAACCCCAAATGGGAAGAGATTCTTCCATCTGGTAGAAAGAATGTTGGTAGCTACGGCGTTTTTTGTGGACAGAAGAGAGACAATCTTGCACAGAATTGGGTCAGGCAAATCGCTGATTCTATCAATCGAAGCTTCGACATTTCTCATCTTTCTGTCTTTCGAATTTGAGCGGGCCATGATCGATCAAACAGAACAACTGAAGGTTGATAAAGAACCTGTGAAGGTGCGAGTGATAAACCCTAGCCTCTTTTGGGATAGTGGAAGGAGAATAAGTGTTATGACCTAGGTCACATAATTCTCCGACCAAGTTCATCGAATTGCGTTCCGAGCTCGCTCTCACGCTTTGAGAGCTCAAATCTCGCTCCATGGCGTTTTAGTTTTTCTGAATTCACGAGCTAGAAGAGACTAATTCTTTAATTAAGGATTTGAAGGTAAATTGGCATTATACATGTATAAGGGGAAGGGAAGGGAAGGGAAGGTACAAGAATTATTAATCTACCGGAGTTTTCTACATTCGAAAAATGATTTATGTCATAATCCAAGGAAGTCTAGACAATACAAATATTTGTATTTCTGGAATAGACAAAAGAATTATTCAGTCAAGTAATACAACTACTAATAATATATACTTATTTATTTTTACACTCGAATTATAGCGCTCTCGTTCTCGTATATTTTTTAAATTGTCGAATTTCACTCCCGCTTTCAAATTCCGATCTATGTGATCTAGGTTATGACCCAATCAGTGATATTTCATTAAACAATGAATAATAATCAAGTACGAATAACAAATGACAAGACTAAGCAATTTAGGTGAATAGGTTGATCAATCGGCAAGCTAGAACCTGGAAAAGGGATATGAATCAGTAACAGAATGGTGAGAGAATAATATGGCTGAGAGAGTGATAAGAATTACCTCATACACTCAACATACGTCTCCTGAGCGTTTTCTGCCAATTTAAGGTTGCATACGTACTCAACTATTTATTCACCCGCATCATCGTCTCAACCAATCAACGATTGCCTATATCTTTCTCCGATGAATTTCATCTCCTCCAGTGACGTATGTCCGTTATGATCATCGTTTGACTGAATTTATCTCCTCCAGTGAAGTATGTCCATTATGATCATCGTTTTACTGAACTTAGAAGCTTTGTTTATATACATGAAAATTTTACACTTCTAACATTAATTAATTTTGTCTCAAACCATTGCATATATAATGTGACTTGAAAGAAGTCTCTTGGGAAACGATTTGAGATTCACACTTGATCATGAAATACCCACTAGTCCCACTTAGTTCTATGAAATACCCACTTGATTTTATTTTTTTTAATCAGCAAAGACTAGATTTGCATTAGACTTCAATAAAGTCAGTACATGATAATATCATATGGTAGCTGAGTACCTCCATCAAAATCGACACTAGAATTACGTGCTAAGGAATGGGTTAAAGTACTGCCAAGTCTGGAACGTAACTAAAATCAAGGCTATCAAATTCTGGAATTAGACGTTTCATTTCATCAAAGAAAACTCCAGCAACCGAAAGACTAGGCAAAGGCTGTTGCAAACTTCGTATGACAGATATGCAATCGCTCTCTAAAGTGGCCCGTCTAACCTGGAGTTGTAATGCCAAAACATCAGCCAATCTTGTCTCCATTGCCTCTGCTAATTCCGGATCTTGAAGGTGCTGAATTCGTCATCTGCTCCATGAGACAATCTCCCCTTGATGATTTCATTCTAATGCTCTAAGGCCAACTGATCAAGGAGGCAAACGGTGTACTGAGGCGTCAAAGTTGATTTTAATAACTCCATCCGCCGGTGGTGACCAAGATACAGCAGTCTCAGGTGGCCGTGGATGTTCAAACGGATATTAAGCTTCTTTAAACTGCTGCAAATAAGTATTGGCGGTTTAAACAGCTTCCATCAGATCTCGTCTGTTTCCCATTTCCTATTCCGCCAGATGCACCAACACGTGCAAACAAAAAGATCAAACACCTCCCCCGCCGCCTTAGCTTTGACAGTCTTGAACCCAATCCCAAGGGCTATCAGAATCTATAACCAAAAGAGAGTTAGATAAAGGGGAAACAACCCAAGAAATCCACGCAAAGTGGCAGTCACGAAAGACATGTAAAATAGATTCATCGACTGGACAACAAGTTTCCACTACACTACAATATTACGGCGCTGCAGAGAACTGAGAATATCATCGACTGGGGCACCATCATCAACTTGGGTCTGCTGTGATATCATCTTAAGTTGGACCATCATCCTCTTAAAAGGGAATAAGGTTATACAACTTATATCTTGTTTGTATGTTCTTCTTACAAGTGATGTGGGATATTTTAACATATGCATTGTTATCAATTTAGATTTTATAATATTACAATTGTTATGTTAAAATAATTTTACCCCATGGAACGCCTTGTCTAAAGTGTGTGTAGTTCTCTTTTAACCAAGATTAACCATAGCAAACTTTTGTAAAATTAATTTGACAATCATCACATCACAACCATACAAGTAGCAGAGGGGTAGTATAGTGATGTTGCTCCGAAATGAAGTGAGTAGGTAACTTGGTATCTTACAAAATTTGTAACAGAGTACTCTAGAAAAGTTTTGAAGTACACGTATCACAAATCACATTGTCGAATTGTAGATGTTAACGAAGGATGTTATTTTGGAACAAACGAAATATCATTACAATATTGTGGTGAAGACAAAAGGAAGGTTCCAATAATAATCGTGTAGATCCAAATCTAAACTGAAACACGGCAATTTATGAACACGTTCCTAGACACGTATTTGCCTAACGTTTGTGTATAGCTTTCTTTTAAGTTTAACACACTCATTCATCTCCATTTCTCCATACGCAAGCAAGCAAATATATTTCCCTTCTTTCTTTCTTTCTTTCTTTCTCACTTCATCACAAACTAGTTCCAATGGCGAACGGACAAGACTATGTTCTTCTGCGATACCAAGTTCCTGATCAATCAGTTCCTTCAACGATGGACGACTCTATACCATCATGGGAAAAGGAATTCTGTTACAAGATCGGTTCATTCGAATGGGAAAGGTTTCTGGAAGCAAAGAAGAACATACAGTACTACTCAAATATACTGGAATGGAATGATGCAGCAGGAAAACAAGCGTTTCAGATTGCTAAGACTCGGTTTTATGCGCAATCTACAGGCCAACGGCTACCTATATCCAAGTGTGTACCGGATGTAGATATAGTGAACTACTATTATAAGCTCTGCCGAAAATTGGCATGGCCAAAAGTGGTGCTTAATGCTGGTAGGAAAGCTAAGAGAATGTTCATGTTAACTCTGTTATGGCTACTGGCAGATTAATATAACTCCAATTCTACCACTAGTTGCTCCGTAGATTTTCAATTGATAAAGTAGATTGTAATTTTCTTTTTAATATGAGCACAACAAAATAGTTTAGAGATTCATTACGGATAGTCTCAAGAAACACAGATTCTGATGCATTCTTCGTCATTTAACATGTTGCCTGCAGTAACCTGTCGAGTGTTTGACTCCGAATTTGAATTGAGTTTTACCAACACAAATACTCAATAGCAATTATTCTCCCTAGTAATCCTTGATGTAATTCAGGATCAAGACGTTCCCCTTCATGAAACGAATATTCACGAAACAAATTCGCCTAGAAGTTGAATCTGATGGTGGGCACTCCAACTTATTTACATAATCAACTACAGTCAGTACCCTAGTGGTTAACATGATTCTGCTCCCGTTCCCATCGTCAGGGAAGTATACACGTACTTCGTTCCAGACATTAGTATTCCATACATCGTCCAATACAACTATCTTCTATATATCGAACAATGCTTTGTGCATCGTCCCAGTCTAGTCTTGCCTATTCCGCCCATTCCTACAATCGGGATGACTTTCAGTTCCCTTTCAGGTTCAGTCATGTGATCCTGCAATTGGCGTATATATTCGCCAAGCCCCACCAGAGTGTCTTGTGCATCCAGAACAGGGTTCATGTAAATGAACTTTCTCCTGGCCCTGATTCAGCCCCATAAATGATACCAACTGTTTCAGCATGGGCACTTCTTTTATCAAGGAATCAAACTTCTCGAGACACCGTTGCAAATCTTGAAGGAAACGTAATCTGACTGTTGACCTCACGAAAGAATATTGCGGAGACTCCACAAATATTTGATCCAAAACAGCAGATTCAACTATGTCATCTACTTTCTGTGTCACATCTATGACTTGGTGCTGCAAGCTCTGGAATCTGTTTTTGCAAGTTAGAAGCGGAATATTTCGAAGATCTGGGTCAAAGTGGTGGTTTTTACCGAAGAGGTATTCAAGCTATTTGTTCTCAGTGTCTGAAAAGAGCGACGATCATGTGGATCAGGGCGTGTAACATTCCCTAAACAGTATGGAAGATGAATGCAATTTGAAAGTGAACGGCAAATCAAGATACAAGATTGAGGTTTAAAAGATTCAAAGATTATATTAAATATGAACAAGGCGCCCATTTCATGATCAGAACCTCTAAACCTAACTTACCAATGGACATAATTTGACATCTACTCAATACACATTATCAAGTCATGGCGGAAAAAGTTAATAAGATTAGCAGCAACCCAACTGCAAGCAGAAAGTATCCCATTCAATTCTCTATTACAACCTTAACATTATAGCTTGCAAAGGGGCTACCTCGGCCTTGATCACGTCTCCAAGACCTACCAATTCGCTGATCGCGAAAAACATGTTGGTTCTACAATCTCCTTTTCCTCAAACAACGGTACATGCTGTGTCACCAAATAATGACTTTTACCCTTAACACAGTGAAATTCAAGTATCATACTAACAATGGTTTAACCATGAGCAAAAAGACTGGATATACAAATTAATGACCAGGTGAAATTTAGGTATCATTGAAACAATGGGTTAACCAATGAGACATGTGCCCGACTTTTGGTCACTATTTGACATCCATCCACCCTATGCAATTATCACACATAGTTCATTCAACTTTCAAAAATAGGAGTACATCGAATTCTGAAGTAAACAGAAGAATCAATCGAAAAAACAGCATACTATATTTTTTCAAGTCTCCGTAAATCAAATTCCTCAGATCAATAGAAGATTAACCTTAAATAGCAGCATCACTGTACACAGATAGCAAAAAAGCACAAAATGCTCTTTTGCGGTTGTTTCACATATTTTCTTCTCCCCTAAAGCTTACAGATGCTGAGATGCACATTTGTTTCTCGCACTTCAATCATAATTCCTCATCAGCATCTGCCTTAAAAGTTTCCGGGAAAAAGATAAACTCACTGCACTTCATCTACTAAAACTAACTTATCGCAGTCTCCATTATCATTCAATTTCAAGAACCAGAAAAACCCAAGAACTGAAAGCTCAAGGCTCAGAATAACAACCCTTTTGCCAAAAAGGAACACACTACTGAAACATGCAACAAGTTTGCAACTGCAGACATCAACAAGTACATGAAACATCTAAATAAATATATTTGGTTTTAATACCAATAATGCCACTTAAAAGCTTACAAGAAAACTATTGAGATAATATACCAGAACACAAAGGTACCTACATTAACTTATTTTTTGTAGCACATGGCAACACTGGGGATTGCAGAACAGTCGGAAACCATCGGAGGGAATCATTCCTTTTCTTTTCTTCTTTTTCTTATTATTATTATTTTATTTTTTGGTTCTTTTCTTTCCCTTTTGGAGGCAAGGAACTTTATTACCACCAGCAAAATCATATCAAGAACTCAGTATGAAAGAAGACATTTACTCTCTAATTCGGGACGTATCCAATCCTGCGAACACATCAAAGCCTGTAGAGTATCGAAATTCACTGAGCGCCAATTCTGATTCAGGGATCTATATCCAGTACCAAACAAGCACTCTGGTGCAATCTTCGATATCGGAATGCCCAAGATGCTGCGGGCCATCATAGATAGCACGGGATACCTTGGTTCATGAACTTTCCACCAATTTAATATGCTAAAATCAGCACTTCGAGGAAAGAGAGGCTCCTCCAAATATTTATCCAAGTCAGAATTCGTGCTCTGCCCCAGTGAGTTCTCGCTAACGAACCTATCAAAGCCATGTAGTTTACCCTTAACAGCAATGCCATTAATTTCTGAAACTGTACTTAGGCCATGAGCAGCCAATGGTGAATATATAGCATGACCATTGTAAAGGGAATTCATACAAGTTGAGACGATGTCAATGCATTTCGGAGCACCATCACCATAAATTTGTGGATAGTAATATTCAACAAGTTTCATCTTGAATCGAGGATCTAATATTGCAGCCACTGCCATTATCAAGCTGCATTTCTTCCAGTATTCATCAAATTTTGATCTCAATTTCAGAGCCAGAGAGCTAACGAAATCATCCAACCTCTGACACCATTCATGCAATTGTAGATGAATATCACATATCTCAGAAAAATAGGTGTTCGCAGTAATGTGTTTATTTCCAACAAAGACACTACAAACTTCATAAAAGAACTTTAAGATGCTTGTAATGGCTCGTACACGATCCCAATCTATATCAGGAGGGCACGAGGAATTGTCAGACTCATCTTCTTGCAGTTGGGTAAATGCCTCTTTGTACTCCAAAACAGAGTCAAGCATCATATAAGTTGAGTTCCATTGAGTTGGACAATCCAGGGACAAACATTTCTGAGAATTAATACCAACCGACTGCACAATCTCGTCAAACTTTTCTTGAATGGCCTGAGAACTGTTTACATATCGTATGGTCTCTCGTACTTTATTAATCAGTTCATGTGATATTTCCAAGACATCAAGAACTAATGACTTGACAGTACTTGCAGCACATCGTACATCGAACAACTGGCCGTCGCACATAAGAAAACGGTGCTGACAGAGTTGGTCTCTGATTCCACTAACAACTTTGTCATATGAGGGGAGGTTATCGATTGTCAATGAAAACAATTTACGGTCAATATCCCAATCCCTAAGGCACGTCATAATTACTTCTGAAAATGACTCTTCCGCTTGAGAAGAATCGATTACCAAAAAGTTCAATAACTTTTTCTTTAGTTCCCAGGCATCATCAATGTAATGAGCTGTCAAACACAAAAACTCGGTATCTTCTTTAATAATCCACCTCTCAGCACTAAGACTGATCTTTCCAGGAAATTTATCCAATTCCTCATACACCCTTTGTTTCTCAGTCTTATAAATATCCATACAATCCGCTGTAACTCCACTTACTCTCTGAAGATCAAACAAAGGCTGAATATTCCGAACAAAGGTCTTGAATCCAGCATCCTCAACCATATCCAGTGGATACCCGTGCACTATTATCATACGTGCAAGGTCTAAATGACTCCGCCTGTGATCAAAATAGATACTCCCCTGATTACCATTTCCAACACTTATCCCCTGACTACCATTCCCAACATTAATCCCCTGGTTGGAAGGCGTACTCGCAACAGTGACCATCTCCATCTGATTTGTCCCCAAATCTTGGTTGTAGGTGAAATTAGCAACCGCAAGGGTGCTCTGCTTCCTCTTACCCCTAGTAATCAACTGACTGACATCATGGTTCGATCTTTTCCGGCACCTGATCAAATGATTCCTCAAATGAGAGGTCCCACTCGTACTTGACCCATTGAGCATTCGTTTGCAAAGCCGACATATGGCTACGAAAGTTTCACCTTTCTTAACCCTATCAAAATCATTCCACACCACAGACTTCAACCTACTAGAATTGACAACCACATATTCTTCAGATACCTCCATCAACCTTTCGGAAAATCTGTCAATACCCCAAAAATGTTAATCAAATCCAAAGCAATCATGAATCACCAAATTACATATGAAACACTTGAAAAGTCACAGATTTGGAGCCAAATCAAGCAGAATAAGCCCGAAACTATAACCGACCCGAAAATTAGTAACAACTCGGGTCAAATTAAAAACAGTAAAAAAAAACCCTAATTCCGGATCGGGGCATAACATAACCCGCAAGGACCACTCATATAACAATAATAATAATAATAATAACATGGCTCCGACTCAAACACAAATCAAATTACAGAATCCAATCAATTACTGTAAATCTGTACCTGTCAAATTTCTGAAGAGTGAGAGAGAGAGAGAGAGAGAGAGAGAGACGAAGCTGGCGAATTGCGTAGAGAGGAAGATTGAGTTACCGAAATCGCAAGAGAAATTGAAATGGGTTGGCAATTAGGGTTTGTTCATCGCATATCGTGAATAGAGATGCAAGCAAAGCAAAGAAGGTTGAGTTGTTTGGGAAAATCCGGAAAAAGGAGATTTTTATTTTACTACTACTATCAAATCAGAGCTAATTCAGCTAAGGCGCCAACCCGGAAAATTAACGGACCGGATTGGGCTTTAGTTTGGGCTTCCTCTCGATCTTTTGGGTTATGGCGCCCTTTACTTTTAATTTCGTTCTGGCCCAATTAATTTCGTACTGGCCCAATTACAAAACCATACGATACTTAAGATTCCTTTGCTATTTCACCTCAGCTACAAGCTCACTTTAATCCTAAATCTTGTGAACCCATGGGCAGGATCTCATCGGTCGTAGAAATCCCCGATCGCCGAGGTGGATATTCACCGGATCGCCGTTACGACCGACGCAACCGAACCTACAGCCGTAGCAGGAGCCGGAGCCCCGTACACAACAGGTATCGTCGTGCTTCCCCTGATTACTCGTACCCTAACCTAGACGAACCTAGAAAATCTATTGAAAGGAACAATTCCGATTATGATTATCGGAAGAAACCCTACCTAGATCGCAATTCTAGGAACAACGGTAGAAACAACGTCGAATCTGAATCCGATGAGGAATTGAAAGGGCTATCCTATGAGGAATATCGTAGGCTTAAGCGCCAGAAATTGAGGAAGTTGCTTAGGAATAGTATTTGGAACTGTACACCTAGTCCACCTAGGGATCCGAATGAGAAATCCGATGGGGAGTTTGAGGATGCTATTGGAGGTGATGACGTTAAACAGATAAATGAGCTGAAGAATGGGGCAAAGAGTGAATCTGAAACCGATTCTGACTCTGATGATTATAGGTCGAAGAGGAGGAGGAGGAAGGGTAGGAAATCTGGTTCTAAGCGGAAGAGTAAGAGGTCCAGGTCTATTTCTGAAACTGAAAGTGAGTCGGAGGATGATGATTCTGGTGGAGGAAGGAGGGGGAAGGGTAGGAAATCTAGGTCTAGGGGGAAGAGTAGGAGGTCGAAATCCGTTTCTGAGACGGAGAGTGGGTCTGAGGAGTCGGGTGATGATGATTCCGGTGAGGATAGGCGGAGCAGAAAGAGTAGTAGAAGTAAGAGTAGCAAAAGAAATGGTAAGAGGAAGCGGAGCAGTAAAAAGAAGAGCTCATCTCGGAGAAGTGAGAGCAAGAGTGCCACTGAAGATTCTGATAATGGTGATCGTGTGAAGTCCAAGAAGCAGAAGCATAGGTCGTCTTCAAAAAGCAAGAAGAAGAGAGAAACAAGCAGTGGGAGTATGTCTGCGGATGAAAGAGCTCCAGATTCAGAAGTTGATGTGAAAGATGTTATTCAGAAGCTTGATGAGGTTAAGGTTGATGATGAATCTAACATTGAGTTTCTCAAGTTCAAAGAGATGATTGAGCAACAACGTAAGAAATCCACTTTGGATGATGAGCCACCGGTAGGTCCAATGCCTTTGCCAAAGGCGGAAGGACATATAAGCTATGGTGGGGCACTTCGGCCTGGTGAAGGTGATGCTATCGCTCAGTTTGTTCAGCAAGGAAAGCGTATTCCTCGGAGAGGTGAAGTGGGTCTTTCCGCTGATGAGATTTCTAGGTTTGAGGATCTGGGTTATGTGATGAGTGGTAGTAGACACCAGAGAATGAATGCTATCCGTATCAGAAAAGAAAACCAGGTTTATAGTGCTGAGGATAAACGAGCGCTAGCAATGTTCAACTATGAGGAGAAAGCCAAGCGTGAACAGAAGGTCATGGCTGATTTACAGAGATTGGTGCAGCGTCACATTGGAGAGGATACTGGTCCCTCTCATGATCCGTTTGGTGCTGGAAAAGCCGTTGAGGAAGCTGATGATTGATATATCATACAAATTTCAATTGTATGTTTGCTATGCTTGTTAGTTCCGTATGTTCCAGGTGAATGTGAAATTTGCTGTTTGTA
This sequence comes from Plantago major, assembly GCA_026545765.1. Lineage (NCBI taxonomy): Eukaryota > Viridiplantae > Streptophyta > Magnoliopsida > Lamiales > Plantaginaceae > Plantago > Plantago major. The sequence goes on along the minus strand of CM048844.1, from coordinate 32,285,945 downwards.
GTCTGATACATCAAGTGACAAAGGTTTTCTTGCTATTCAAATTTTAGAATTTCAAACTTGTCACGATATTTGAACTTATCTAAACATGCCCTTATTATATATGACTCAATTCCTGATTATTTTGTTATATAATTGCACATAATCACTATAAGTTGGCATCCCTGATATTCGGTTTTGGATAGAACTGAGTTTGTGATGTTTTATATTGAGCTCTAATTTTGCCACAGCAAGCTCTAGTTATAACCATTAGTTTCATTGAGCTGCGGTGGTCTGGAAACGGGTTCTTAGTAGATATTCTTCTAGAGTGAGTTCACTTGTATTTCATTTGCAGATGGACGCCTAGGTTCTGTAGATATATGCAAGTATCTGTTGGCTTTGTTTTTCTTGTTTATCTTGAAATCAGATGACTTGTCGAAGGTTTATTTCATTCTTCTAATTTGCCCTATATTAGTACTGAGTTAACTAAAAAAAAAATTGGTGGAAAACCTCTGCGTGTGCGTATATTTTGGCACTATTGGTTACTTTTTGGATGAATCTTTATATCTGTTGTAGTATTTCTCAGCATGTATGGGAGATAACGATTTTAAATTTTTGATGCTAAGTGAAGATGTATTTTACTGGGAAGTATATTAAGTTCAAGGTACATTGCTGAATTCTTTTACCACACCAAATAGTTCAAGGTATACGTATCTTCTAAATAGATAATATCTATACTACATAGTACATACTACTGTATCAAAGTTCCAGTTGGATAATATTTGTGTTCAAATTTTAGCATCAGTTGATGGTTTGATAAATTTGTACTTGTAGTTATGAGGTGTTCAAAATTTTGGAACAGAACTAGATTAACGGAACACCTATAAAAGGAACATAAGACCGGATTAGCATGACGGAGGGAGTATTTGTTATTCTCTTCGAAGCTATTAAGTGTGAGAGTTGCACCAGCGCATCCAAAAATCGTTGGTGAGCAAGTGTGAGTTGTCAAAGTCACCTTTTTATAGCAGTCGTAAACTCATAATCGTTTTCTCTGCCCAGGAGGCTGGTTTTTAACCTCTGATTGTGCACTTTTTTGAAGAAGTAATCGAGATCTTGTGGAATGAGAAGTGTTCCAGAAAAAACTGCTCCTGCTGTGAATTTTGTTCCCCTACTCATGTTGCTTTTAATTTCGAATGTTGAAGAAGAGCTGTTAATGTGCTGAGGAGATTACATTTTGCCAAGCACCGGACCCTATTTTTTAAGAGTAGCTCTCCAATGTTTTACACACAATACTTGAACAACCGTTGGTTTGCTTTACCACTTGAAATTAAGACTCGTTCGGTGAAACATACTCCCCGTTATCAAGGACAAATACTGGAAAATGCAGAAGTTGAAGGATGAAGCCGGGCTTCCTGACTTATACGTCGTCGATCTTTTTCCCACTAGTACAATAGAAGCCATCAACAACATTACACCTGAGATTATTCCAATGTGTCCACCAGGCAGTGACATTAGGATATAAGAGCAAAACTTCTTATTCAGCAAGTGCATGACCAGTACAGATGAAAGCTAGTCTCAGATCCTAAAAGCAAAAAAAGGTACATAACTATAACTGTAGTTACCATCTCTATGGAAAGTAAACAAGGGATAAATCCAATGAAACCAACAGAATTCAAACAGTCTCTAGAAACATAATCATAAATACGAAAACAGACTTGAAATCACGGGAGCATCCTCCGCCGCCTTCTAGGAGTCTCTCTCTTGACAAACATCTTCTCCAATTCATTCAAAGGCCTAGTGGAGCCATCCCCTTCACTGACAAACTTCCATCCACCACCATTACCACGCTTGCCTTTTGGACCAAGTTTCTCCACTGTGAACTTCCATCCATCTGATGGACGTACCCGGCTGTATTTATGACATTTCACCTTGTTTGCCATCTAAAAGACATAAATCAAATGCTTTAGTGATTGTGCATGATCGACAAACCAGCATTGAACTATGTTCTAGCTAAAATTACCTCAAAAGTTCTAAAAATATGCATCCCAATCTAGGTGTAAATTTTTCATAGAACTAGATAGGTTACTTTCATTTATACAGAGAACTGTGGGGCAGAAGGGGAGGGGGTGGGGGATGTTATTCAATTCACCCAAGTTAACAAAATGTGAAGAACACTGTTTCTTTGATATAGTAACCAAGTGGTCCGGTGATTACCATCATCTTGTTGAATTCCATCCTCCGAACAAAGTCCTCGTACATAATTTTATCTTCTTTCATGGAGATCTCATAATGAACCTCATCCGGGTCACGAGCTGTACCATCCCAACCCTCAGGCATGACTTTGAAATCAGGCTTATACGGCAAAGTTGCAACATGGAATTCCCTGTCGTGGGGTTCAAAGACTCTGCATGGTACAAAGGCTATCACAACAAGTACTCACTGAATAGCTTCAGCAGGCAAACATCAATAAAACACAAAAGAACAAAAGTGATGCACCGAAACAAAAAAATAAAGTCACATTCCAGATGAATATAACAATGAATGGAAAATTCAGTTTTCATAACTTTATATCAAGGAATACATGAGAATAAAATTAAACAGCAGCAGCCGCATAGTTTAACAACGCGGACAAGCATAACTTGTTACATACCTGGGCATGTAAATTCCTATTTTCTCATCATTTGTAGCCAATTTATCTCATCATAGTATCACAGGCTTGTATTTTCAAACATGAGTTCAAATAAGCATGGAAATAATAATATAAGCTTAGTACTAACTACCAACAACATATAAGCAGATACAATGAAACATCACAAAGTAATAAATATAGTTTCACAAAAGGATGAACTATAGCATTCCACAAGACATTCAAAGCATTCCTTTCCACACAATATGTCGGAAGTGACCACCCGGGAGATTATATTCCAGTTCATTAATTTACCAAATAAACATTGAAAAATAAATATACCCTCTTTCCTTTCATAATTACTAGTAATAAACTGCATATTGCTCAAAAAAAAAAAAAAAAACTAATAAGCTGCATAACATCTCTAGATGCAAAGAACAAAAAAAAATTAAATACAAACTTTTGCAAGAGAGAGACCGTCTCTCGGAGATACCAATTCTACATCACATATTTACGTACAAACATCATGTGTAACTTCAAACATCGTGTGTATAATAAACATGCATTATACTTGCATTACATGCATTTATTAAGATGTGATGTTTGTAGCTAAACGTGCGATGTTTGTGACAAAATACGTGATGTTTGATTTGGTCTCTCCGAGAGACGGTCTTTCGCAAAAGTTACCCAAACAAACAACCATTAAAGAGATCAACCCATACTTGGACCAGGCCTACGACAGAGAAAATACAAACTGATTCACAACCATAAAAGCTGATGCGTAAAAAAATAAAAATAAAGTGATGCATAAATCAATTTATTGCATCAGTTTACTTACTCAGGAAATGTATCGATTATCGTGTCAATAAAAGAGTTAACAACTGGGTCTCCTTTTGGCTTCTCTTTCTTTTCTTCAAGCTCCCTCAGCCACAAAATTGCATGCACCCGCTGCCTCATGATCCTATATTCCTTCGCCAACTTCTCCACAGTATACAACTCTGGATCCTTTTTGTGCTTCTCATACATCTCATCTTTCTCCCTAGATGTCAAGTATGATGATCTGGCACCTGGATCCTCCACCTGCAAAGACATTATAACAGTCACATAAAATACAAGTAAATGTATACTAGTAATACCCAAATCCACATTCACCAATATAGTCACAGACAAAATGGGACAAACCGAATTCCAAAATTTCACCAACTAATGTATTCTGGTTCCTCATAAGAATATTAACACAAGGCTGCTTTCAAAAAAGAAACCAAAATCACAGGTATACATGTATCCATGCAACTTGGGGATCAACAGAGAGTACTGGCAATCAAGGGTAAGGCCTTTTTTCTGCTGTTGGATGTGTTTCTTTGCTCTTGAAGAGGTTGGCAATAACTATTCTTTCTCATTTTTACACCTGGAGAAATGATATAACTCAATCACCCATTGGCAATGTTGATGCTCTTGGTACACACTATTTCTACAAAACATACAAGTTTGCAGAGCACGACTAAATGAACATATAATCAGTGTCACCAAGAAAGTTGGAATTAAAACACACCCTAATCCATGACCCAGCACACAGACCACCCTTTAGTGAACTTCATAAAGGCAAGAAATTATTAAATGAACCCGAAGCGACGAATTGATTTCTAAAGGAGAAGGGCAAAGAAGACTATCTTGCACTCAATAGGTGACATTTGCCAAGAACATTGTAGTTCATACAATTTCTTTTACGACTAGCTTGCAGCTTACGATCAAGATTATTATGGTAGAAGACAATCAACTGTTTCAAAATTCCAGTTTGAATACACGTTTTATATTCAACAGAAATCAGATTGAGTACGGCACCAAGGCATGTAAGATAAAAACAAATTGAATAACTGAATGGTTCAGATTTGGCTGGGATGTTCGATGTGCCAGGCCAAGGCAACAGTCAATGCCAACACAAAAATAGAGCCCTACAAGTTACAGTACTATAGTGAACTCTATCCCAAAAAGAATAACTTAACATCTCACACAATACACTTGATCTTAGCAAAGGCCAAGTAAGGTATGCTTTAATTTGGCTCGACATCTTTATCATAACTACATCTCAAACTTTATTTTCTTCACCAATAATGTTGGATTGGCCTCCCGCACTATACTACAAAAGATCAGCAACTTGCAGATGTATCCCACTCCCATCTGATAATCAAGGAGTCACTAAGAGCACTAGTTGTAGGACTCCTAAAACATTGCCTATACTCAAATTTGAGGTAAAACAAGTAATAAAGTTTTAAAATGTCAAAACCTTAGAAATCATAAAATGCTATGGCCCACTAAAGTTTAATCCTCAGGTACTTGAGGACTCCTTAAAAAAATTACTCCTATTAAAGATGGGGAGCTCCTATAGTTTTTTGAAGAGTAAAATATGTGGGCCCATATATCACATTTGTACTTTTATGCATAAAATAGGAGCCCTACAACTTTGTAAAAAATATAAGGAGGATAGATATGATATAGGAGATGAATTAACATATACTTTGAGGAGAAAAATTTAGGAGTCCTACAACTAGTGCTCTAACACTTTAAAAAAGTTCACGCTCAAAAGATTGTGTATACATTTCATCCACGTTAGAACCATATAAACATAAAAATCATCAGTGACCAATAACAGATAATTACACATTCAAAGTCACTGGACATAATAGGCTTTACATTTCCATATAATTGCAGTTTCTTTCCTACCAGTAGTGATCATAAACAAAATAACAAAGCAGTACAATTCAAGCATTCAAAAGACAATTTAGCATACAGGCCTTAAGTTTAACCTGCAACTACCTACAAATGGCTGAGTAAATTCATTGCAATGGCATTGGTCCCGATTTCCGATGACAAAATACGAACTTGCAGAACATTTTAATCTGAAATGACATAAACATTAGACTATACTATACACTCACCTGCACCACTAACCGCTCAGTCTCCTCCTGCTCTCTCTTCGCATCCTCCTTGCTCACCTTAACATCATCAAGTTTCATCAATCTCTTAATATCAATCCATTCCTTGCTCGTAAACCGAGCATCCAAATTCGTACCAGTATTCGGATCCAAAACCGACTCAGGTACCATCTGACCAACAACTTTACCATCGAAGTGCTCCTTGGTCAGTCCAGTGGACCAAGAAGAGGATCCGGTTTCCCATCCCAACGGGTCAGGTTCCGATGATGATGAGCCGAAATGGGCCACCCAATCGGGATCATCTTTGTTGTCGTTGTTTCGGTCTCGGGTGGAAAAGGGCTTCTTAGATGCAGCGATGAGAGAAGCTGAAGCTTTGGTAGTGTTGGTTAAGGAGGTTCGAGTCAATAATTGTACAAGGTACCGCATTTTTTTCCTTCGTTTGAGATTTGATTTGAGGAAGAAGAAGCAAGAAGCTCAGCTACAGTGGTGAATCCCAACCAATTGAATCAGCAGCTACTGTTAAACCCTAAATCGAGCTGGAATTGGGAAAATTAGCGAATATTGAGGGGCTTGGGCTTAGAGCTAGAATGAGTTTGTATCCATCTGACATTAATAATGTTCGAGGAAATTTTTTTTTTTTCACTAATAACTTTTGTTCGTTTTTTAACTTAACCCACAAACTTTTTTTTTTTTTGCATTTCACACTAAAACTTTTAGTAATATTTTGATGTTACACCAAAACCTTTCCAAAAATTTGCACCCGCTACCAAAACCTTTTTTTGTTTTTTAAATCACACCAGAACCTTTCTTGGTTGATTTGAGTAATCAAAATATATGTTTGCATGAATTGTTTGGGGTTGCTAGTCTAGTGATGGTTGGAATATGCATCGTATTTGCCGTGATTTTGCCTTTTGCAATCAAATTCTTCATATAATTTGTTGGTTCAGTGTAGTGATTTAAGGAATTGCATATGTACCCCCTGCCAACTGCGTATCTTCCTGTGTTTGGATCTAAAAAATGACACAAAGCTACTTATATATATGTGGAACGAGCATATATATTTTGTGCCTTCATTTTTGTAATTTTATTGAAGTAACTAATTGAGGGATGGAATGTAAAGAGAGTTCGAACACTTAATTTTATAGATAGAATGTATGCCAATTAATATACTAATAAATTTTATCATTTTTTATCCGTGTACTATGGAATTTCACATTCGCCAGATACATATGCAGTATCGTATTGTTATATCTATCATAAAATAAACTTATTGTTATATTTAGCAAACAAATGAAGAAAATGTGTTTAGTAGACAAAATACACTAGTGTATCATGTTTATGGAGTGAGTGATAAGAGTTGATCATTCTCTATTCTCTTAGGGATAGGATATGGTTTGGTATGTAGCTTCTGTGGTTGTAAAGTAAAGTGTCATTGTTGGTTTGTGACTCGGATTGTAATCCTTATTTTTCGGAACACTTCTTGTGTTCTTTTTGTTGGAATAAAATTTAAAAAATTTCAAAATGAATAAATTATTACTATATAGAAAGGTTCTGGTGGTCAAGACAAGTTTTTTCAAAGATTTTGGTGTAATTTAAAAATAAGTTAACGGTAACTTAACAGCCATCCAACCTTTGTGTAATGTTAAAATTTTTATAAACTTTTTGGTGTGAAATGCAAAAAAAAAAAAGGTTGTGGAGTAAGTTCAAAAACGGACAAAAGTTATTAGTGCAAAAAAAAAATTTCTCATAATGTTTTACTCTTAATAACATAATTCTTCATCTCCGGAGCTTTTTCACGTCCCGAGCGCGAATCCACTCTCCGAGCTTGGGAGCTTCACTAATTCTCGACTTATGCCTTTTTAGTTCTCGAATTAAGTTTTCTAAGTTCACCGTCAAAGAATTTTACGAATAAAATGTCAATTCTAAAGATCACATTTTTTATAAAGGATTGTTAAAATGATTTGAACATAATAAGCTTGAGATTCTTATTTAGCATCACATAGGTGATCGAAAACAATGAAAAAAATACGAAAAATCAAAGTAGAAATTTCAGCTATGTAAGTTCGTCCGAAAATTATATTTCGTTTTCCCCAAAATAACCTTAGTATTCCGCTGTTCGACCACCAATAGTACATCCGATTGCATATTTGAGTAGCGCATGGTCCGATCTACCTTTCTATCGATTTCATTTTTTCGTTTCGTCGACTTTCAAAAATGTTGACCGGACTTTCAAGTTTTTCCGTGAGAATAACCTTTTTAAATAAATAATCTTTTATGTTGCACAAGAGCCTTTTTGTCACTTTGAAGTTACACCACTAACTTTTAAAGTATTTCTTTGAAATTACACTAAAACATTTACAAATATTTTCACTCTGCACAAAGGTTTGATGGTGTCAACTTTTCCGTTAAGGTATTAACTACTAAGCACGTGTCAACACCCCACTAATTCATGATGTATTTTTTTTTTAAATGACAACTTATTCTATCACTACAAAAAAAACCAGTTTTAGCGACGGAATTATCCGTCGCTAAAGCTGTGCCGATCCGTCGCTAAATCCTTAGCGACGGATAATCCCCCGTCTCCAAACCAATCGTCACTATTTTTTTTGGCGACGAATAAGTATTCCATCGCTAAATAACGACGAACTGGCGACGGATTAATCCGTTGACCAGTCCATCCGAATTGGCGACGGATTACTTATCCGTCGCCAATTAGCGACGGATTTTTTCCGTCGCTAAATCCCACCACTAATCCGCCCTTAGTTCGCTTGACATTTAGCGACGGAAAAAAATCCGTCGCTAAATTCAATGGGCTAATTTGCCCTTAGTTCGTGAATTTAGCGACGGATTTTTTCCGTCGCTAAATTCAGTGTTTAAAAAAAAATTATATTTTTGTTTCACATTTCACCTGTTTTTTCACATAATATAATCATAGATAATATACCCGAAACAATTAAATTGCATTAATATATCCGAAACAATATAAATTATCCATAAATTATCCGAAACAAGAAGAAGGTGAAATAGTGTCAAATTATCCATAACAAGTCCATAATAAGTCTGATGTAACTAAGAATAATCGGGAGGAGGCGGTGGGTGAGACTGGGAAGAAGTGCTGAACATCTGGGTCAAAGCGTCCATCCGCTGAGCCATACGAGCCAGTTCCTCAAGCACTTGCTCGTAAGCTGCCTTGGTCGCAGCTATTTCCTGGTGGAGAGGAGTCATCATCTCTTGAACCTGCTCCTGTGTGTAGAGATTAGATCGCGATCCTGATCCCTAGGACACTGAGAAGCTACCAGAACTCATGGAAGGGCCCAAACTTCCCAATCCATACATTCGACCCTTGCTGTCCATTGGGTTGACCTCGAAGAAGATCTGGTCTTGCTCTTCAATTGACAGCTCATGACCGTCGATCATCCTCTCGTCCATCCTCCTCTCGACCTCACTCTGCAATTGTTGGTTGCATACGAAATGAGATGCAATTTTAGGAATCACTTTAAAATACTCAAATACAAATGTTAACCTTAAGAAAGAAACGTACCGCAATACGCTCGGCCCTCACGTCAGTCCAGATGCCATTCTTCAGCTTATCCTTCTTGAAGTGGTACAGAGCACTCTTCGGTTGTCCTCTATTGGCCTAAAAAAACATATGTGCAAACAGGTAGTTAGTTTATTGAAATGAAAGCAAAAAACTATTATGTATCATATTCCAAGTCATAAACAACATATTTACTAACCTCCATCACGTGATCTGTAACAACAGCTCGCGACCCATAGTGATGTCTGGCAGTGCCCGTACCATCTCATGGCTCGAATAAACGGTTTTATTCGTTTCAGACGTTTGATCACGGCGAAGGATCATTCCAAGATCGCCTCCCAAAGTGCCCACTCGTCATCCCCCACCCAAGTTGGTTGTCTGCGTGTCTCCTTCATGTTGTAAACCATTTTCCTATAGATGTCTAACCCTAAAGTCTCGAAAACGGAGTACACCTGGGACACCAGGGCATTGGGTATGTAGTAGTCCTTCTACAACAATTCCATTCAAAGTAAAAATTACACAAGTTTAAAGAAAGATAACAATTTAAATATAACACCAAGTTTAGTGGCTAACATACACTCAAATGACACAACAAGTTCATGAATGGTGACTAACACATCAAAACAAGTTTAGTGGTAACATACCACTCAAATTGTACTAAAATTGACTAACACAATGGTGACTAACTTATCACCCAAGTTCAGTGGCTAACATACCACTCAAATGACACAACAAGTTCATGAATGGTGACTAACACATCAAAACAAGCTTAGTGGTAACATACCACTCAAATTGTCCTAAAATTGACTAACACAATGGTGACTAACATATCACCCAGAATCAGTGGCTAACATACTACTCAAATGACACAACAAGTTCATGAATGGTGACTAACACATCAAAACAAGCTTAGTGGTAACATACCACTCAAATTGTCCTAAAATTGACTAACACAATGGTGACTAACATATCACCCAAGTTCAGTGGCTAACATACCACTCACAGATATAGTGGCTAACATACCACACACAGTAACACAATGATTAAAAGAACAAATAAAGCATTCATTGTAACATTTAAGCTTACCCGCAGCTCGTCGAAGTAAAAGTGCTTCATCCGGTCCAGGACGTTTGACCACTTCTCGCCTCGTCCAAGATCTCCTCCTCCCCCTGAAGATTTTGCCTAGTTTGTCTGAGGCATTCGGTGGCCAAAACCTATTATCAATGAGACAAACAAGAAACGAATATTCATTAGTAAAATCATGTAACATATATTTATCTTAAGTGTATGTTCTACAAATGCATAATACTTACTTGTTCCTGCCGTTGGGGAACAACACCGGCTTCCCCTGGAATGTAGCACCGTCCGTCAACGTCAGATAGGGACACCCGTCTCAAAGGGGTAGTCACCAGGAGCATGTGTCGTACGTGTAGGCCGGTGGAGTCTCTGGTACCTAAGACTGGCTGCTGTTCCCACCAATGTCGTATCCAACGAGAGGACTAGTACCATGACTCGCTGGTGTACTACTAGAACCCGCTGGACTAGCACCCCTACACCCGGGAGGAAGGTATGTCGACTTCCTTTGGTGTGGCATCTGCAAGAGCATATAAGAAATTGCAGGAAAAAATGTGTTAGTAAAGAATACATGAATATGCATGTAAAACATATACATTTGACATATATTAACGCACAAAAAGTAATAATAATCAACAACTAAGCATATATACACATAACAACTAAACATACAATACACACATACCCTCGTCCTCCTCGGCTATTGTTAAGTCTATAAATTGGTCTTCATGCAGGTCTATGAACTCATCATCAGCTTGTACAGGCTTTCTCGCTGTTTGATCGACGACCTCTTCTTGATACGAGTTGGTAATTGAGTCGTCCTTATCAATGTACTCTACTCTGGAGCGGGCCTGTATATGCATCGCAGCCAACCAGTCCGCCTTATCGCGTTTGAGGCTTGGATATTCAATAAACACCACCTTGCGTGCTTGAGTTACCAAGATAAACGATTCATACTTAGTACGATACCTCTTCATATGGTTAATTTCTACCATCTGATAGAGCTCGTGTTTCTTCGTACCACTTGGAGTAGGATCATACCAGTCAACATCAAACAGAAAGGTTCTTTTCAAAGGAAACCCCGGATATTCAAGTCGCACAATTCGTCTCAAGTTCCCGTAGAAATCATACAAATCATCAGTTGCATCTTGATCTTGCCCCCTGACACACACCCCAGAATTGCTTGTGGGCATGGCGGTGTTAGACTCAATTGTTTGAAACCTAAAGCCATTTACTATGTACGATGAGAATGTGGAGACCTTTCTGTTTGGTCCCTCTGCTAGAGATTCTAAGTAAGGACATGTGACTTTGTTGACAGGATTTCGTATGTACTCCTTGAACCAATCTGCAAATTTTGTTTCCAACTTCTCTTGAAGCAGTTCTTCAATTACGTCATCTACCATTGTTGGATTCTGCTCGAACACGTTTTTCTCAATGTGCATGAAATCCAAGTTGTGACGTATAAGAAGACTGCTCCAATAAGGCAAGTCCCAGAAGATGCTTCTCTTCTTCCATCCACAATTTTTGCTAATTTTCTCGTTATGCTTCTCCGACCCAACTTCAGTCACTTTCATAAGAACCAGCCTATCTATCTCCACAAGTATTTCTACACTACTTTCATAAGTTGTCTCGGGGCGCCTTTGTTCACTACTTTATTTTTCAAGAATTGAGTCTTGTTCTTCCTGAACGTATGGTCCTTTGGTAGAAATCTACGATGACAGTCAAACCAACCTTCCTTTCCGCTCTCCTTCAGTCTAAATGCATCAGTGTCTTCCATACAATGTGGAAATGCATTAAAGCCCGCAGTTTTCCTTCCAGATAGCATGGAGTACGCAGGAAAATCACTCATAGTCCACAGTAATGCTGCTCTCAATGTAAAGTTCTTCTTCGTTGACACATCATATGCCGGGATACCATTTTTCCACAAATCAATCAGCTCCTTAATTAGGGGCTGCAAGAACACATCCAGCTTCTGTGACGGATCATCTGGCCCGGGCACCAACACAGTCAAGAACATGAATGGTTCCTTCATGTACTCACCGGGGGGCAGGTTGTACGGTGTCAGTATGACTGGCCAACAAGAGTACTTCTAGTCATTTCCAAACGGGTTAAAACTATCCGTACAAAGCCCCAAGCGTACATTTCTAGGCTTGGCTGCAAACTCCGGGTAGGTCTTATCGAACTGTTTCCATGCGGGTGAGTCTGATGGATGCTCCATTCTACCCTCTTCCGGGATTACTCGCTCCTTGTGCCACCACATTTTATCGGCACAAGCACTTGAAGCGTACAACCTCTTCAAACGAGGTGCTAGAGGGAAATACCACATTTTCTTATGTGGTAGATTTTTCTTCTGACGTTTCTTTACAGCCCCCCTCCTTGTAACGCTTGTACCGGTCCTTACCACAGAACTTGCACTTCAGTAGATCTTTATCCTCCCCCCAATAGATCATGCACATATCCTCACAACAATCTATGGTTTCCATGGGCAACCCCATCCCCCGCATCTTTTTCTTCGCCTGGTAAAAGTTGGTGGGAACTAGATTTTCTTCAGGACAAAGATCCGACATTACTTGTACCCATTCATTGAAGCTCGCTTCAGATTGCTGGCCATTAGCCTTACAACTCATTAGCCGAGCCAACAAAGACAACTCGCTGAGCCTACACCCTGGATAAATCGGCTTTCTTGATTCCGAAGTCAAAGAACACCTGATCCGCAGGATTCGGAGGCTCCTCCACACCCCCCTCGGTTACTGGCTCCCTGGTGTCCATGAACTCTGGACCCGCAACATCATACACCATTTGTTCCATCCGTTCATGATCATAATTAGCATCAGATGTTGACGTATTTTGAGTACTTCCGATCGCATTTTTCTCCTTCCTTTTACGCTTTGAGAGATGCTCATAATCCATGAACGGTGCTCGTGTCTCACCATGATAACACCATACCTCATACTGAGACACGAACCCCTTACGTTTCAAGTGCTCCACTACCGTTTCAGGAGGCAAAAATTGTTTATTCCTACATTTGTTCGCATTGCAAGGGCACTTCATCTTCCCCCCACTCAAACAAGTAGTTTGTGTAAGCGCAAAAGTGATGAAGGATTCAACCCCTTCCACAAAACTAGACTGAGTTTTGCCATTAACTATGCGAAGGTACATCCATGAACGATCGGGATTCATAATTATATGATTAGCCTGTCACGTCTACAATTATTAGATTTATAACATGCATTTTACGTTAATATAATCACCAAATAGTCTCAAAACACTTAATTAAATCTTCATAATCTAGTGTATATATACGAATTTATCGAATCAAAATTACTACGTAATTACAAACATCCTAACATTATACTAATTAACAATACAAATTCACAATCAATTTATCAATTGTACAAAGTTAACTAGCTAGTATACTATAGCTCCCATAAACATACAATTGATCTAATTAGTCGAAATTAACAAAATTACCAAATTTGTCAACAAGTAAGGGTTCCAAAACACTCAACTAAATCTTTCTAATCCTACTACATATACGAAAATATCAAATCAACAACCCTACATACTCTCAAACATATACTAAAAATCCAAATTCACAATCAATATATCAATTGAACATCTCAAAGTTAACACACTACGTAATATAAGCTAAACTAACTACTACATACTTACAATAAACATGCAATTGCTCAAATTAGTCGAAATTAACAAAATCCCCAAATTTGGCAAAGTTAGGGTTTTAGCCAAAATACCTTCGATTTAGCGAAAAAAGATGAAAATGATTGACCACGCGAGCTCCTTGTCCCACGAGCTTCGAGAAGACTCCAAAATTGGCCGGAATGGTCGAGATTTGGTCGGAAATTGGAAATGGCGAATGAAGAGGGAAGAAGGAAGAAGGAAGAAAAAGAAGCTGTTGAAAAATGAAGAAGAAAAGGGCTACTGCCCGATTCTATAACGATTTTAGTGACTGATCGCTATCCGTCGCTAATATTTAGCGACGGATAGCGATCCGTCGCTAAAATCAATTTCCTTTTTTTTAAATTTTTTTTTAATCCGGTCAACTTATTTAGGGACGGATATAATATCCGTCCCTAAATAACGACTGATATTTTTATCCGTCGCCAAATAGCGACGGAAAAATATCCGTCGCTAATTTAGCGACGGATTAGATCCGTCGCTAAACCTAGCGATTCGTCGCTAGATAGCGACATATTTTATTCGTCGCTGCTAGGCTCCGTCGCTATTTGGCGGATTTCTTGTAGTGTATACAATCATAAGAAAATTATTAAAAATTTATAAATTAGTTAAATTATTTATAAAAGGGATAATATGTTTTTATTTTTAAAAAATAAAAAATAGAAAAATAAAATTTATAAACAAGTTTGAAAACAATACTCCCTCCGTCCTGCTATTCAATACATGTACTCCTCTTATAAGGTGATTTTTTAAGGGTGGTTACAAATTGAATTGAATAATTAGGTTTCTCATCGTTATTATGTCTAGACAAGAAGTTGTCTAGCCATCGACCACAATTAGTTATTATATTACTTTTGTTTTCGGATTACCAACAAATTAATGACGTCGAAATTCAACAACAAAATTATATTCAGTTGCTGAATTACCAACGCCACTATCACCAACAGTTTATTCAACGGAAAAAATCAGTCGGTAAATCTTAACACCAATAAAATTTTCACTTTCAAAAATATAATTTGCAGTTGATACGGGTTATATATATATATATATATATATATATATATATATATATATATATATATATATATATATATATATATATATATATATATATAGTAGTTGTTTTAATATATAGAGGCATAGGTATAAGAAAGAGTGAGTCAATTATAAGTACTTAACTTGCCGGCAGAGTAGACATGTATGATGGAGTAGTATATACCCGCATGCACATTTATTTATATATATATGTTCCTTGTTGTTGGAAGAGAATTAATGTAAAAATCAGTTTGCTCTTCCGAAAAGATATACTTTGCTTCCTATATATGATATCCTATCCTGTCTTATACACAAACATACATATATATAAAACATTTGACACCGGACGATCGCTCACATTTCCATTTCACCCAGGTTTCATTTCATCATAAACAGTAATTGTTATCATACTATATATCGATCAGAAACTCAATTAAGTTTATTAATAATGGGTGTTCTTGGAGCCGTAGCACGACATCTGGATACACTCATCGGGTACGTATTGTTTTATTTATCAGATTCCATATTAAGTTATAATACGTTCTTTCAAATCAAATGAAGCCTATATCTTGCTGAAAATTAACGACATATTATGTTTACCTTAATTGTTTCATTTTGTATACTACGTTGTTAACAGGCCTGGAGTGATGCTTCTTTATCCCTTGTAAGTTTCTTGCTATATAATCTGCATACAATTAGTTGTCTTTTTAACCACTTTTCACCTTACAATTAAGACCATATAAAGGTATGTAAGTATATATTTTGTGAAAAATTAAATTAACACCATGTGTTTGAAGTTGCAAATTTACAAAATGAAAACTATGATGGATCGAACAAATTAGTTTTAGTGTTAATATAATGGAGTGTATATATATATATTCTTACGTGCAGATATGCATCGATGCGAGCAATTGAAAGCCCTTCACCGTTAGATGATCAACAATGGCTAACATATTGGGTCATCTACTCTTTCATAACCCTATTTGAACTTTCCTGTTGGAAAGTCCTTCAATGGTAACTATACATGCCTACTTAATTACACACGCGTACATGTAAAATTCTTATCATTACATGTTTAGTTTCGACATCTAACTAAAAATTATTTGGACCTTCTTACTCACCTTCTTCAACTAGAGTACGTAGTATTGGTAACTCTAAGTACTCCATCCATTTTATAATTATAACAATTAACAAATTTACAGTGGCGAAGGCAAGGGGTGCGGATGGGTGCGGTCGCTCCCACAACCTTCAAGAGGCCTTTATATATAGCCTGTTAATCATATTCTTTTTTTGTCGAGTAGTATAAACTCAATATTTTATTGATGATTATAATTATTTGTTATACTCAATTTATCATTTTCAACTAATATGTTAATACTCAAGATATGAAAACTTTACGCCAATCCGATTCTACATCCGAGTTCGATTAACTAGACTTTATTTATCTTGAAAAGAAATTTACGTCTTGCACCCGTAAATTTGAGTTCTGGCTCCGCCCCTACAAATATATATGCCTTGCTTTGGTGAACATAGAATAATGCATAATACAATAATGTGTAGCGGCAATAAAGTGTGTAGTATTATGGGACAAATATAAATGAAATATAAGCGAGGCCATATACATGATAGTCCAGCATCAGTTAGATTTCGGGAAATTCTTGTTTTAGTTTTAACATTTTTACACTTAACACGGTCTACTTTTATAATTTATTTAAAAACAAATAGTACATCATATCATCTAGACAAGTGTATTTAAAGTGTTTTTTCCTAACATATTTATAAAAATAAGAATTTTTAAAAGTCTGTCTTGTCATAAATTATTTCTTTTAAATGTTAAAACAACTAAAAACATGTGATTAGCAGGTATTTAATGCAGGATTAATTTTAGAATAATGGTTATAAATGTAGTACTAATACGATAATTTTTAGAAAAGATATTTCTATGAATTAATTTCACATATTTCAGTAATAAATTTGGAGCTTTTAATGATTATTTATTATTATGTTACATTAATAAGTTGAAGATTAGCACATGCGGGGTAAGAAAGATTTAAGGGTACGTTCAGAATATAAACCTTTGTTGTGGAATGGATGGAGTAGGTTGTAAACAATGGATTGCCCTTTGAGGATATATACCTTTGATCAATAGTACACCAATCAAGAGGAAAAATACTCAAACCTATAATGAGAGTTAGATCAATCAATTCATTTTATTTTAATTTTCCCAAATGCATGCTGCAGGCTTCCATTCTGGCCATACATGAAACTCTTTTTCTGCCTATGGCTGGTACTACCACTTTTCAATGGAGCAGCCTACATTTATGAGAATGTGGTGAGAAAGTATGTCAATGTTGGAGGGCTGTATCTTGGTTCGAAGCACGCCCCTGGCCAGAAGAGGGCTCTTCAGATGATGAGCCTCGATGCCAGGAAGTCTGTTGAGAGTTACATCGATGAACACGGTCCAGAAGCCTTTGACAGAGTCGTGCAAGCGGTAAGAAAAGCTAAAACCCTTAAATAAAAAGAAATGTATCTGCAAAACATAAGCTGATCAAGTACACTATATTCTCTGTGTATTCAGGCTCTGAGAGAAGCAGAGAATCACTAAAGATGAGGAACATCTATGAACCTGTTACATCAACAGCAACAATACATGATGCACTGATTATACCCAACCATGACTGTTTCTGCATACATAGTAAATTTCAATATAATTCAATCTGTAAAACAATATCTACATATATTAACTTAGTTTGTATTTAATTCTCCCAACCATATTCCATTTTTGTCGACTTTACGAATGCATATTTACCGTTACTTTATATCTCCTTGAGCAAGTGAAAAACAGATATATAGTTCTCTCAGAAATGATGTTGGCAATATATAAGGCAATATATAAGGACTAATCAGATATGGAACAGCTTTTCTCCTCAGACATAACTAGCTAGCAACACCTGTTTACTCAGAAGAGATGCTATTATTATTAGCCAATTTGGGATTTTTGAAGTTATTACATATACAAAGACAGACACAAACATCAGTCAGACAAATAACATAAACAAGAAAAAAGGAAAACCGTGGAAGTTTGGTATTTTCTAGACATGACAAGTTGATGAAGCAGATATAACCGCTAATGAAGTTCAGCCATGTCCAAAGCTCAACAGGCTAATGCGTCAACACCAAGCTGATGCCTTATTAGAAAGATCACACTCTACTGCAAGACCAGTTTCCTGACGAAAAAGTAGACTAAGTGAAATACATTCATTAAGCATGTAGACTGAGAACTGTAGAGAAGAGACTTACTCCTAGAATCTAGACATGTTTTTCAAATTCTCAGGCTCGCATAACCTGATATTTGAAACTGCTTCAGTGAGAGGCTTGATAAGTTCGGTTCTTCCAATATTTTGAGCACCACATTCATAGTTAGCATTGTAAGTTGATGGCTCTGTAATGGCAACTTGAGGACCTTCTTGCACACCAAAGCTAGGCAAATTAAAGGTCATAAGTGGAACATTTGGTGCCGATGAACGTTGCCTTTTGGATTTCTTGCCATGTTCACACCCTCTTATAATGCCTATGTTTGACATGATCCTGTTTCTGGTATTCTTTTGATCCCCGTATCTTTTGATTTCTGGTGGATATCCAGGATGGCAAGGCACTATTACATGCTGAGCCAACTGAGTGTGAAAAACAGGAGCTGCAGGTGTCCGGAAGGTAGTCCCAGATGAGAAGATGTCATTTGTAAGAAAAGCTTGAGGCCTAAAAGACACTGAAGATTCAGTAGTTTGATGCTTAGTCTCAGCCAACATACTTTGATGATTCAAACAGGGAGGATTGCCAGATGATATCCCATTTCCAAAAATATCAAATCGATTCATTGAAGAGCTGCAATTCAGAGAGTATCCAACATGTCCTTCGAGATCTGGGTGCATGAAAGGAAATCTGATGACTGATCTCGGACCATTAGACTTATTATGCTGGTTTTCCACTTGAATGGCATTTGAACTCATGTAAGGATGTGCAGCCTGATACGAAGCTGTTGCATATTCACAAATGACAGCAGGATCCCCACTGAAGGAACCCGAAGGAACCTTTGGATTCAAATTCCAATCTCCATGTAACTTTCTTCTCACGAAACCGTTCTGTTGCATCAGACTAGTTTGATAATCAAAGGGGGAGCTTGTATTTCTACTTTCCAACCCGGGGTCAATTATAAATTCTGATGGATGGGAAAAGGTTTCTTCCAGTCTCTCTAGAGATTGTTGATTACAATCATGTATCATTATGTTGTCAATGGATCTATTGCCATAAGGAAGCTCATCTATTATCTGCTTATCTTTCCAAATGTTCTCTTCTCCATATCCATGAAAGCTCCTTCCGTCAACTAGAAACTCTTTTCCCATCAGACGCATTGTTGGCTGAATCTTCTCTCCCTTGTTAGCTTCTTTGCCTGTGGAGTTCTCGGAATAAAAAGAAGGATCACTCTTACTAAACAACTCAAGATCAACCCTATTACAATGGTTAGTAGTATCTGATCTTGATGGAATAACAAACAGTGGGTTCTCTTCTACATACCGCTCAACAAGAAAAGGATTATGAAAGCGATCCTTCGAGAATGTCCTACAATCCCAACGCCCAAGGTCAGACTGATCATTAAAGCCACTGTGGAGGGCATTCTCAAGCACGTACGATCTGTCATGAAGAGTTATTGGTATACTCGACTTCATTGTCTGGTTAAAGTCTGCATTAGAACTTGAATTCGATGCAATTAACCCTCCGCGTGAGTTGAGAGGCAATCCAACAAAATCTTTATCTAAACCATTTATGATCCTCTCCCCACAAATAGTTGGCAGGGAGAACAAAGTCTGCAACAATTGCTGAGGAGCAAGATAAGGAAACGGCTCACACCGAAATGGATGTGAATGGTCATATCCAGTGCTCTCGATTGAAGATTGGCCCATAGCATTTGCTCTTTCCTCAGAATTAGACATCTCATCAGAACCTGAAAGTTCATCATATTTTCCCATATAGTCCTTGAAACAAACCGGAGGGGAGATAAGATCAGGAGTGCCTAAATCCTCGATTCCAATTGTTTCTGGACCAGACAAGACTTTCCCTGTAACATCTTCAGTAAACAGCCCACAGTCTTTCTGGAACTTAGAACATTCTACAGAAAGAGATGATTTCTTTCTTTCATTCTCGAACAAATTGAGATGCTTGTCTGCCTTATTACAATGGTAATTTTCATGTACAGTCGAACACTGTGGTTGCTGCTCTATGGAAGATTCCTTTTCATGGTTGTTCAAAATTATACCACTGGCAGCAAGCCTATGATTCGTGTTTTCTTCCATTAACATAAGATCAGTACTTTTCAAGGACATGTTATCAGCATGTGAATGCTGAGGACTTGGTTTCCTCTTGTGGATAGACGAACGGTCAAAAAAATCATTCTCCGAATCACAACTGGGATTTCTGGTTGCCTTGTCTTGATATTGCAGTTGTAATTTAGAATGGCTTCCCTGACACTGCTTACAAACAAAAATGAAGAAAAAGATGAGTATATGCCAATTCTAACCCCCACAGTACCATGAAAAATTAAACCAGTACAACCGATAATTTCTCAAATGAAAGATATAGCTCCTGAAGAAAGATAGTCGTACCAGAAAACATTGCTCCACTATAACATAACCAAGAAAAAGTTTTAATCGAAAATATGCAAATCATCAACGAAAATCACTGTACATTTTTTCTAGTTAAGTTCTATTTCACTCATCATATGGTGCAACTACTTATGGACTAATGGGGAATTCAAACGCTTAGTTGTAACTATAGTAGTATCGTTACTCCGAGTGTAACTGCATAACTGGACTATATGAATTCTAACATTTGGTTTTTCTTTACTAAACCATTCCACCCGCAAACATATTCTTGCAAGTTTATTCGAAGAACCATGTACACCCCGTTTCCACTATTGTGTTATCATTACGTGGTTTTAACCAATTTACACAACCGGAACACGAATATGTATCATATACTGCCCATACCTATTATTTCATGTGTTGTTTTGAGCATAAAGTAGGTCTAATTTTGAACTTGTACAAGATCAACTAATTACCTATACATCCCAGCATCTTCTTCCACAATTTCATTGATCTCATCATTTGAAAAAAATAGTAGTAAGATGGAATAGGCATGTGAAAAAACCCTATAAAAACCCTCATTTTCTTTCACAAAGACATTCCTAGTAAAACCTAGCTAGCTCAATAATTTGAGACACTGTTAATCACAGTAACACTTCCATTATTCACATGCCTAAAAGGATCATTTCTTGGTCAAAATTCAGTCATCAGAAATTGCACTGACAATGATTGCTCACAAGAAAGAAAAAAACATATGGAAAACAGCAGTAAAAAGAACAGCTGGATCATCAGACAGACAATAAATCTATATATCATCTTTATGTAAGCTGATCTGCATAAATCTTCCGGTACTACTAATTGTTAAGATTTTACAATATACTTCCCGTTTCTAAATTGTTAGTAAATCATCTTGTACTAAATCATGTTGAGAGGTCTACAGTTTTCCAACCAGCTTTGTCAATAAAAGGAATCATTCATGAATAGTTTGATGAAAAAAACAGTACCAAAAATAAATCAAATCTCATCTCCTAAAACTATACATAAAATTGAAAACCCATATTTTATGCTAGCTCTAAAGAAAGAAAACAAACCCAGATCAAGATTTCATCCAAGTTTAATTTAATGCTACAACTACAATGTGATTAGTTTGTTTGACTAGTGATTAAAATCAATAAAACCAGGTTAAAATAAGTGTTTTTAACCAGTTTTTGTTGATATTAACCGATTGCCAAGCAAGCACCATAACGAACAAGATCACAATAGTAAAATGAAGTTTTCAAAATGGCAGGCAAGGCATACCTTATTGGAGATAACAGATGATAGATGAAGATTTTTCTTCTTACTTTTCATGGGCTTCCTTCTCAATTCGCTCAATAGAATATCCTTATTCTTCTTGGAATCCCTCTTCTTTTTAACACCCCAATTGATTTCTTCTCGAGTCGTCGAATTCGAAACCGCACCTTCCACTTCTTCTTCCTCCTCCTCCTCGCCATCGTCATCGACTTTCTCAACTTGCGGCGCAACGGCAAAGAGCTCAACAATGGACCTTTCCTTGGGAGGTTTCCCTAATTTACCTTTCAAGGTGGATTTAGAGTTATGATCTTGCTTTTCATTTTGTTGCAAGAGAAAAGTAGACCACCAAGTGAATTTCTTGACAGTGATCGGAGAGAGCAAGGATTTGATGGCTTGTTGGTCGGAAATATCATCATTCAAAGGCCAGCATTTCACCACGTCTATACTTCTCATTCCTGACACATATTCTCTACAAAATACAAATCCATCCAACAAAATATCAAGAGACACTATAGTATAGTATAGTATAGTATACTACATATGAAATCAATCAAATAAAATGTTTCACAAATTAAGTTTGGTACATACCTTATAGAGAAACCCTCATTCATCTTCAGTGACTAGATATAGTGAACTTGATGATGAACCAACCTAGTGAGAGGAGAAATTAACTAACTAAACTAATTTCAAGATTGTGATTGCATATATACAAACCATATTAAAAACATGTAAATGAAATTAATAGATCAGCTAGCTAGCTAGCAAATTCATCTCAAGTGATGGAATCTTGGAACAGTGCTGATGATGATGAAAGAAAACAAAAGCAAGATATAATTAATATATTACACAATTCAAAAGGAAAAAAGGGATGTACCTTAATTATATAGTTGAGCCACCAAAGAATAACTGAACATAAATAATTACAAGTAGCAGCTTGGGAACATTTATTCACAAGAAAAAACTTGTAGAGAGAGAGGAGCGTGGAAGTAAGCAAGTCTGTAGTGAGAGAAAATTAAAGTTGGAAAGAGAGAGATATTGGAATGTGGATAGCTAGTGAAGTGAGAAAATGGAATGTCATAACTCTTTTTTACTGTAATAATCCCTACTTTCCATATATTAAGCGTAAACGAATCAAACTGTCCATCATCAATTCGTAAAGTATAATGAATAAAGTTGTTCGTGCTCATGAGGAATTTTGATTCGAGCTTGGTCAACACGAAATTGATCGTTAGTAAACTCGACTCTGTTTTAAGTGAGTATCAAATCGCTATGGTAAAATACATAAATATTCATGAACATTTTGCGAACATATATATAAGTAAATACGTGTTCATATATATTGCGTTGTCGAGTATCGAGTACCATGTAGTACATGTTAATTATATTTATATTCTTTAATATAAGTATTGTTTTTTAAAACTATATTGTACAATAACTTTTTCATACTAGTATTTTAAAATTTTATTAATATAGTATGTATTTTATTAAATAACAATAATAAGATAAATATTCTTTTATAAAATAATTATTAATTTAATTTAGATGCTCGTGAGGAAGCCCTTGATGCCGCGACCTTAAATTCAAGCTATTAATTTTAAAGCACGAGCTCGTGTTCAATTTGTAGATAAAAGTATGAGCTCAATAAGGTTCAAGATCAACTCAAATTGGCACCCCTACTCACGGGGACAATTTTAATATTAAACTATATAGATAATTAGAATAATATACAAAACGTAATGTTGTATATGAATAAAACTATAATCCCTTTCTGTTTCGAGTTCAACTTCTCGCGAGCTCTGGCACAAATTTTAAGAGAAGATTGAATAAAGTATGAGAGATGGTGAATAAAGTACAAGATAATGAATACAATAGGGGATATATATACTGAATAAAGTAGGGGTAGAGGATGAATTTTTCATTTAAGGGGTGAGAAGTTGAAATTGGGACATGCGGGAAGTTGAAATCGAGACGGATGGAGTAACATAGTTACAGAAATAAAGTATGATAATCAATAAAGAGTGAATGAACTAGGAGATAAATTTAAAAGAATAATTTATAAAATGTAATGTTGAATGAATAAAATCATAGTAGATCTAGTGAATCAAGTATGCTAGCGAGTGAATAATGTAGCAATATCTAAACTTTTCATTTAAATATAGTAATAAAAACTTAAAATTGAAACAAATAAAAAAAATAAGGAATTTGTCACGAGCCAACCACTAATCGATTGAAACCGACTCTTCGGGTGATATGTTGGTCCGACTCAACTCATTACTTCTCATTTTATTATCACTTGTGCATGCGTTGAGATACTTCCTAGCTAGTTGGCCCCCATCTTTAAATTGATTCAGAACAAACACGTTTAACTCTATAATTACCATGGATAGATTCTAGTGTGTGCACACACACTGAAATGTAGAACGGGGTGGTTTTTTCACATTACAAAATTGGTGTTTTTTTCACATTACAAAAAAACTTATTTCATTAATAACATACACGTTTTGATTAATAACATGGATGGTTTTATTGATAATATAAGTCGTCTCCGTCTCTCTCATGAGACTTGTGTTGAAATTACTCCCTCCGCCCCACAACAAATGTCACATATTCCATTTAAATTTGTCCCACTACAAATGTCGCATTTTCTTTTTTTGCAACATTTACAACCCATGTGCATTTCTCCTCCAACATTTACACTGCACATTAATTCCCGTGTCCAAAAACAAATATGACATTTGTTCTGGGACGGAGTGAGTATGATAAAAAATAAAAAAAAAAAAATAAAGTGGTTGTGATACATACATACAAGTGGAATAGGTCTGAAATATGGTGTGTGTGTGTGTGTCTGCTGCGAGACCGTACGTGTTGTGATGTAGTGATGTGTTAGTGTCAATCCCCATTTTCAGCTGTCTCTATTAATGCACTGATAGCAACTCATCACGCACAATACTAGCTATAGTTAATCTATCCTATTCCTATTCTATCTTCTTTCTTTCTTGCTATCTTTTCTCTCATTTATATATTTCCTTCAAACAATTATACCAATGTCCTATCAGATGCAAAACCATATTAACTGCATCTCTCAATGGTCAATCTCATTAACTTAAAAGAGTTTAGGCTGTTTGGGAGGGAATTGTAAGTGACCGTGATGCGACTAAAATTAAGAAAATTTGGTTAAAAATAATTACTCCCTTCGTTTTTTAGAAGCTTTATCATTTAATTTTGTTAAAATTTTAAGAAAATATAATAAAAAATGAAGTAGATAGTAAAAAGTAAGATAAATGATAGAAAAAATAAGAAAGAAAATAGATATATGAAAGAGAGTGTTTAAAAATTAATAAGGGGAGATAGTGGGTTTCCAAAAATGAAAACGTTAAACTTGTAAAAAAAACGTTCGAAATGGCAAATAGTAAAGCTTGTAAAAGAACGGAGAGAGTATATTTCTTTTAATTTAAGGTTTCAGTCGCATGGCAAACGGCTACTAATTGAATGCATTTTAATCGAGTTTACTAATTGAATGTTTAGTGTCTTTAATTACTCAATTCGGATAAAATGTGAATGAGAAATTAATGCACAAATAGACCACTTGTAATTATTAATACGAAGGTATTTGCAATGAAGTTGCAATGAATTATGACACAATAAATAGATAATAAAGATGTGGAAGAAGAGATTTGAATTTGCTAACTCATGGAACACCTTGAAAGAGATTTGAATTTGCTAACTCATGGAACACCTTGAAAGGTTGTTGAGAAAAGGAAAAAAAAATTGTAAAGAGTTGTGCCTCTTCATGTCTCTCCGATTGAGCTGGACACCCATTTGTGAAGAGATGTAGGACAATTCCGCATCTGTCGGCAGGGGTAGAGACAGGGGTGGCGTGCCACCCCCAAAATTTTATTTTTCTTTATTACTATATGCATATTTTTAAATTAAATAAGTTGAGAAAATTTATAAAATTTGATAATTTAACAGAAGTCTCCTGAGATACGGTATTATGGAGAGACTAAAGAGATTGACAAGCATTACAGTTATATCAAAAAACATTAGATGTTTTACTAAGAATATCGGTGGTATACATATACATAAATGTCGTTTTCGAGCTAATTCAGTTACTTTGGGTCATTATTAGAGAGTTGAACTGTTCAATGAAACAATAGATTGCATGTTGCAAGAGATGAACTTCCAATTTAATGAAGATGCAATGGAGTTGTTGAAGTTGAGTTTTGCTTTTGATTCTATAGGTGATTATAAGTTATTTGTGGTTCGCGACATTTGCAAGCTAGTGGAAAAATTCTACCCAAAAAAAATTTACTAGTGAAGAGAAAACACACCTTAGATTTTAGCTGAGTCTTTTTAAAGTTGATATTCAGAAAAATACAGAGCTTTATGTCTCTACACTTTCCGAGTTGTGCACATTATTGACAAGAACACGAAAATCATGTTCTTACTTTCTTGTTGATATGTTGATTATCCTATTATTGATTCTTCCCGTTACTACAACAAGTTTTGAGAGTGCATTTTCCGCCTTGAAAATTGTAAACACAAGATTGCGGAGTTCAATTAAGGATGACTTCCCATCTAGCAATTTGATAATGCATATTGACAAGGAAATCGTTGAGGATTTTGACATTGATTCAATCACTAATGATTTTAATAAAATGAAGAGACGTAGAGTACGATTTTCATAGAGTTGATCTTGTTTTACAAGATACTTTTTAAAATTTGAACCGTCTATTCATTTTTTGTTTGCCTTTTTCATGATGTGGTTCTTTCTTTCCTTTCATTTTACTTGAATATTCGTATTTAAATATTTATGATGGATTTAGTGTCTAAAATATTGATCTGACCCAACCCGACCCACTATAACCCGACCTAATTAAATTATACATAATGCCCGTGTTATTATAATACTCCGCCACCCCCACTTACAAATCCTGGCTCCGCCCCTGTCTGTCGGTCTGTCCTTTCTGGTGCAGATAGTTGTGGTTGAACCATTGAATCTTTTCCTTGCAACTTTCGATATATGTATATGCCCCCCACTTCGTTTTTAAAAATCCAATTCCATATTTTCTTTTAAGAGAATTGTGGAGGATCCCCAAGATATAATATCTTGTTCGGATTTCAAGTCCTAAATAACTTGTTAACTTGTGGAGGACGTTGGATACGAATTTCCATCGAATTTCCTAACCGTAATGAAGGATAAAGAAGTATAAAATAGAGTTCTTATTTTGATACTTGGTGGGCGTTGAATGTTCTTCAATTTTTCCATATTGTAGTAGTCCACCCGAGTTTGTATCAAGTGCTAGCTTACAAACTCACCTATTGTAACGACCCGGACCACAAATGGACCGAGCCCCAATCCTTTGGGTCGGAGCGGTTACTTATGGGCAGCTCTCCAGGTGATATGCTGGCCCCACTGTACCAACACATGTCCTTTCCCGCACACTTTGTCTTCACTCGTGCGCGAACCGGGAGACTTCCCAGTTGTTCACCCATCCTAAGATTGCTACAGAGCAAGCACGCTTAACTCTGGAGTTCTTATAGATGGATTCCCGAAAAGAAAGGTGCACCTTGTTGGTATGAATAGCGTTCTCGATCCCTTTAAGCTGTTTGGACTTGACTTGAAACTTTGGGACGTTACATTCACCCCTCTTGAATTGTGCAATGTCCCCGCCGCACCATGGTCCGACCAACCAATGTAACGCCCTAAAGTTTCAAGTCAAGTCCAAACAGCTTAAAGGGATCGAGAACGCTACTCATACCAACAAGGTGCACCTTTCTTTTCGGGAATCCATCTATAAGAACTCCAGAGTTAAGCGTGCTTGCTCTGGAGCAATCTTAGATGACGGGACAAGATATCACCCGAGAGCCCATGAGTAAACGCACCGCCCAGTGGTGGGCTCGCCCATTAGTGGTCCTGGTTACATTACCTCTTGATTGATGTGCACTAAGAGATTTTGATTTCGTTGTAGAATCTGGATCCCTAAATACAATCAAAGATTAAATTTATTTATGTCGGAAGTCTTCAAATCCACAATTTATAGTGGAAAGTTGACCCGGAATGTCGTTCTCCACAGACACTTAGCATAGGAACAAACAAGTATCGTATTTAAATTGCGTGCAGAAAGTAAATAGAATGATTGCAGAAAAGATGATTATATCACAGTAAACCCTAATTGATTTGATGTATTCGATGGTGTAAAGGTGTAAAGGATCCCCGACCTCCCTCTGCTATGCTACTCCCAACTACTTAGAATCAAACAGCATACTGGCCGTCTATATGCAGCAAAGAAACATGCCAAAAGGATCAAGTCGTAGTTAATCCAGACACCTTCACTTATACCAACAATGTGTTGTGTCACTCAACACACTATCTCGTCACGTTTTCAAACAAATCACATAGGATAATGAAAAGTCCGTTACCAAGTCGTAGTTAGTAAGGATTTCCCACGTAAAGAGTCGGACGAATAAAGAACAAGTACGGAATTACGTTTTAAAACTAATTCATTAATATATCACGGTATATAAAAAAGTAGCAACAGCAGATTTTCGACGGTTCGCCTTTACAAGAGAAAGTTAGCTACCCATAGTATTCTACTAGACAGAAATCAAAAACAGTAAAGAAGAAGAAGAAGAAGAAGAAGAAGAAGAAGAAGAAGAAGAAGAAGCAACTTAGTCTCTGATGTCTTCGTGATGCTTCTAAGGTTTCCTCCTTCTGGGTGCCTGACGGCCAGCGGTTTTGGGGTTTCACTTCCCCGAGAACTGGTTCTCTCTCAGGAGAGCTGCTTTATGAGCGGTGTAGAATTGTGAGACCCCAAGGGACTTATTTATACTGTAAATTCCGAGCTCGGCTGCCATTTATCAATAAGAAAGGTTAGAAAGACGGGCTCTAGCCTAACAGGCTAGGAAAAGGCCTTTTTCCAGAAACTTCCCTTCAATGCGGTCGACAGTGGACCCCAGAGAGGCTTTTGTGGTTGACAGTCGACCGCCATCTTCAATTTCTTCAGCTTCTGTCTGTTCTTCTTTGTTCTTCGATTTCGGGCTTCGTAACTTCGTTTCCTCGAAAAGTGGTCTTCTACAACAATATTGTTGCATCTTCAATTATCTTCGCATTGGTTGGTCGCATGACATGTTTTGACTCCTCGAACTCCGTGCAACGACCAATTCAGCATATTTACTTAACTTTCCCGATTTCGCACAAATATGACGTTTTGGTGCCTGAAATCGTGCAATTCCTCAAAAACACGATCATGACCTACAAAATACACAAGAAGTTGGTAATTGACCATAATATGATACAAATATTGAATATTGGGCAAAAAACGAGGATCTAAAAGCATGCAAAATCGCACATTTCATTGTCACATCACCTATCGTGGGAGAATATTTGCTATCGAACCGTAGGCACCCGAGCAGGGCAAATAAAGTATTAAGGACCAAGGGTCAACCATCTGCTCAGCAGTATAAATATTGTTATGTTCTTGTGCTATGTTCTAGTTACCCATCTTCGATACACTACCCTTCAGATATGCAAAATACCCAACAATAACTAACGAATAGTAACTAAATTTTGAGTTGTGAAAATTTGTGTTTGGTATAGACTTAAATCTCGATAAACTCTCACTTTGCAAAATGGTCTCAAGTACAAAAAAAAAAAAATTGGAACTTCGAAACTTTTATTACTCCAAAAAACAAATGCGTACAAAAAGTCGACCGAAGTCCAGACTAACCCTATCACCAACACAAATCACAGCATATACAAGTTTACCCCCAAAGTAATCCATCAACATGATGCTTAATTCGAGGATATAAAGAACTCCGACGAACTAAACACAAAATAATATGTTCTTTTAAATCTTCCTGAACAACATGTCTTTGCTGGAAAATAAACAGGTTACGAGCAGACCAGATTCTACACACTAACTCCGCCATTCCAGCTTTGAACAACCGTGAACGCCATCATTTGCCTCTTGCTTTCCTGCACATCCAAGCAACCACTTCCGTGCTCAACCCAGGATGATCCTCTGCTGGAAAATGATTGTGTTTAATGGAAGTTATAGTGTATTCCTATGGTCATCCGTGTAAAATGTTGTTTGTGATCAATTTGGATGATGCGGAGGATAGTAATACACTAATTCTTCTTGAGTGACAATGTTCAGTTATGATAGAGAAATGGACTATGGTGTCTCTCTTCATGCTTTGAAAGGTCACGTACCCGTAGATACTATCAAATTGGTTGGTAAAGTGCAAAGCAGTCACTTAGTGATACTAGTGGATTCTGGTAGTACACACAGTTTTTTTGGATACTAATGCTACTAGAAGGTTGAAATGTGAAGTTGAGCTTGCAAATCCACTTCAAGTTACAATAGGAGGAGGTGGAAAGATTGAATTAATGTAACTCTAAATGTCCAAATTTAGAATGACAAATGGTTGGTAACATGTTGGCTGCTTGCTTGTAAGAGTATCTTACCTTTAGATGGTTGGTTTTGTGGGTGGATTTAATGAATAAGTTGGTGCCAGTTATGCATGATTATGATAATTAGCATTCTATTACTTTTGAGCACATGGGAGAGAAAGTAATAGTACCTGGAATATATGACATTTGAAGTATCAGTGAAGTTCATGACTAAAAAGAAGATGCATAAGTTTTTTACTAAGAAGAATCATGCATTTTTCACTTGTTTTTGTATGGTCGGTGCTATAGATGCAATGCCACCACCACCTTCGGGCCATACAGAGTTACAAACATTTCTTACTCATCTAAATCCACATTTGCAGTACCAAAGTCACTACCACCAATAAGGAATTCTAATCATGGGTTTAAGTTGAAGGATGGGGTTGAACAATTTAAGCAGTAAGCATATAGGTACTGATATATGCAGAGGAAGAAGATTGAGAAACTAGTGAAGAGATGTTAGAGATGGGTGATCCAACTTAGTCATAAGACTCATAACCCATTCTCTAGTCTAGTGCTACTAGTTAAAAAGAATGATGAAAGCTGGAAATTTTGTGTGGATTACAGGAAATTGAACTCAGTAACTGTTAGGGATAATTATCCCATTCCACCCATTGATGATCTACTTGATGAATTGTATGGTGCTACCATATTCTTTAAAATAGACCTTTGAGCTGGCTATCATCAAGTAAGAATGAGGCCTGAGGATATTGATAAGACTGCCTTTGTTACTAGCGCAGGTCTATATGAATTAACAATCATGCCTTTTGGATCGACTAATGCTCCAGCTACATTTCAAAATATGATGAATTCAGTGTTTCAGAAGCATTTGGAAAGTTTTGTTCTGGTGTTTTTTAATGATATTTTGGTATGTAGCATGGATATATCAGAGCACAAGAGCCATTTAGAGATCTATCTGTTACAACAACACTCCTTGTTTGCTAAGACGTCTAAATGTGCTTTTGATGTAGCTTATGTCATTAGTGCTCAGTCAGGGTATTGCAGTTGACCCACCAAAGGTTAAATGCATCAAGGACTGGCCTGTTTCACCTGCTCTTTAAGGGGCTTTTTACGAATGATTGGATATTATAGGAAGTTTTGTGCAAATTATGGGGTGAAGGCCAAACCACTCAATGATTTGACAAGGAAGGGCATGTTTAAGTGGAGTGATGAAGCTCATAGGTCTGTTGAGTTGTTGACAGAAGTAATGTGCACAGTACCAGTCCTACAATTGCCATATTTTACTCAAGTCTTTGTATTAGAGAGACATATAGTTATGGTGGATTATGAGATGTCTTAATGCAACATGGGCATCCACTGGCTTTTGTAAGCAAAACATTAGAGCCTAAGAACCTGGGATTGAGCATTAATGAGAAGGAATATCTAGCTATCTTACTGGCACTGAAGGACTTATTTGTTGCATGCTCCATTTTTTATAAGAACATGTCAAGGAACTTTGAAATTCCTAGTGGACCAGAAGAATACTACTCCAGTCCAACATAAATACATGACTAGATTGTTAGGTCTGGAGTATACTATTGAATACAAACAAGGTCCATAGAATGAAGGAGCTTGCTGACAAGCATAGAAGTGAAAGGGTATTTAGTGTGGAACTAACAATTAATGTTGGAGATTGGGTCTACCTCAAGCTCAGACTATATAGGCAATTCTCAGTGAGAGGTAGTCAAGTATGGAAGTTGAGTCCAAGATATGGAGGACCCTTTCAAATTACATAGAGAATTGGTTAAGTTGCCTATAAACTACTACTGCCAGATTCTAGCAAGATCCACCCAGTCTTCCATGTTTCACTGTTAAAAAAACATGTGGGAATGACTGATTCTTTGACATCTATTTTACCAGAATTGATGAGCAGGAAGCAATAATTCGGGTGCCAGTGAACATATTAGCAAGAAGGATGGTCAAGAAGAATGATGTTGCATTAGTCCATATTCTAGTTCAATGGGAGCACTTGTCAGCTGAAGAAGCAACTTGGGAAGACTACTCTGTGATGATACCTAAGTTTCCCAATATTGATGCTTGTGGACAAGACAGTTTTCAAGGAGGAAGGAATGTCATGGTTGGAAGTTCCCTACTTAGTCTTTTTAGCAAGGTTACGAAGAAGGCGTATAAACGTGTTTCTAGTGTTATGTTTTATATGTTGCGAATTCATTAAATAAATGGATGGCTGAGATTGAGCCACGTCCCATGTAATTCGATGACATCTGCTAGTCTAGTTCGTTACTTAATTAACGAACTGTAAATAGCCGGATTGTTCATTTTCTTCATTATCATATACATCAAATATACAAATTAGTTCTCTAGAATTCTATGTAGCAGTTAGAATCCATTCTCGTTCGTAACAAAATAATCTTCTGGACTTAGGCTCTGTTCTCTTCGTCTGAACTGAACTGATCTGAACTGAACTGAATTGAACTGTAGTATAAAAATAAACTAAGCAGAACTGAACTGAAATTAATGAGTTTTCAGATGAAAATAACATAGTCTTACTTTCGTTAACGCATCCATAATCCATTAGCGTAGGTCTCGCGACACTTATTTTCACTCGTACAATTGTTTTGCACATTTTCCATCAATCTGACCATAAAGAATTAAAATCATGTACTGACATTGACACTAGTTAAAATTCGAAAACATCATCTTCATTTTGAGCTATTGGAACTCACAATCTCTTGTCTCGTTCTAATTCCCCAGTGGAGTAATTTATTAGTCTTGTGAATGTACCAAAAATGTATTTTAACCATAAGTTTGTAATAGATGAGTATAAAGGTTTGCCAAGAGTTGAGTGAAGTTAAAACCTGAAATTGCATTTGATTCTGAATAGGTTGGTTCAAGGGAAATGCTGAGAACCACCTTTTAGGACCACTTCTTGTGACCAATATCGTCCAGCAATAATAATAACACCCCTCTTTTGTTTTATAAAAGAGATAAAGAGATGGTTACAGGAATTATTACCAAATTTTCTTGTTTTGTGTTGTCTGTTTCGTTTTCTTTTCTCGAAATTCTGCAAATTGAATAAATTATTACTCCATTCACCTACTTTTTTGGATTTTGTCTACTGTGCTGCATGATATAGTGACTCCTAATGATATAAAATATAAATGTTGTACCCTGATTATAACATATGCTGATATAGTGACTCCTAATGATATAAAATATAAATGTCGTACCCTGATTGTACCATATGTAGTATATGTTACACTGTATAACACGCCCAAGCACCATGAGACACCATATCATGCGGCACGGTAAAGGAAACCACTTTTCTGCTACATGATTCTTTACCGGCAACTACTCAGGACGGGAACCTTCATCTTTTATTCCAACAGAAACAAATAAACACCTCCATCAATACTACCCTTCTTCATTTTAGCACCAACCTCTGACAACGTATAAAGACCTTTTGCAACTAAACTATGTCGTTCATTTTTACGTGACAGATGTATACGCACTAGATTGTACAACATTTTAATTTACTTGCAGACAACATTCCCAAGGATGGGTCTCCAGTTCCATCCACAAGACAAGACTAGAAGTTTAGAATTTTTAAAACTCCAGCTCCTCACAAGTCACAACTGAACCAACAACGATTAGTCTCCAAAAGTTCCCCGACAAAATCAAGCGTTACAAAACTCAAAACGCAAGATTTTTGTCATGCTTGTAAATAATTGTGTATGTCAAAAGAGAAATGCAATGTGTTTGTTGTCAATGCATCATCAACTATGGATTATAGAGATATACAACAAGCCAACAACAGTGAGAATAGAAACCAAACAAAAATTGCACTTCAAAGAATTAGTCAATGTTGAAGAATGAAAGACTAATATCGCATGATAATCGCCATACCCTTCCAAGATACAAAGATGTGCTACAACATCATTGGCAGTGATTTTCAGCCAACAAATAAGAGTTCTTGAAGCGATCCATACTCTTTGCCAGAATTGAGTTGGCAAATTTACTGTTTTGAGGTATTGGGCCACGTCTTCGACATTGTCAATTTTGATTTATCAAAGTTGATGGGAGAAGGAAAAGAAACCTCCTGTGCCTCTAAATGTGGTCAAAAGTGTGGAAATCTTTCAAAGAAACAATCACTCATCTTACTGTTGAGCGAGATGACCTACTTCTTGCAACAGGCCGGTCCAATTTCAATATCGACTCAAACTTGCGGAGATATTTAAGCCCCACGGCCTGCACACAATGCAGTAGGGAAAGTTATTTCAGACTGCTGAGTTCTTACTGTTTCGAAGGATATGTGTGATGAATAAACCGGAGACTCTCAACTTTCATGTCGTGAAGCCTATTTCTGCAAGTCTAAACTGTCTACATATGGGATATATTTGAAACTTACTACACACAAATTTTTACTTTTCCCCAACCATACTTTATACTCCTAAATAAGGTGTCTGCTGTAGTAACATAAAATCTAAAATTAAAATGATGCAATGGATTTCATGTGGCATCTTTTGTGATTTTGTTTCTTTCTTTTTTGGGTGTTGTGTGTGTGTGTGTGTGTGTGTGTGTGGGGGTTGATGTCATGACATGTCTAGCCAGAAGTGAGTTTATACCTTCCACCGTCCTTTACGAACAATATGCTTGTTTATTTCATTCAACTTTAGAATTATTTCACCAAAAGTAGGTCTGTTTGAGGGCTTCTGATTCCAGCAATGCTCTATCAACCTGGTGAGAAGGCATCATAGCAAAGGACTGTAAGTTAACTGATGCAATACAGAAATCATTAACTTCACTGAAGTTGAAGACACACTCAAATACAAAAGAAGAATGGTAAGGAGCATCCAAGCAAGACAGGTAATATATTTAGGATCCATACAACACAATAGAGAATGAAACACGTGTTCTTGATGGCGTAGAGCTGTGGAGGTACTGAAAATTTAGCTACATCTTAACCTTCATATGGGAAGGTTATACAATAGATGGGCAAGAAGAAAAGGTACATTTAGATTATTTAGTTGCAACTATTGTATAAGAAAAGGCACATTTAGATTATAACGGAAGATACTAGCATTTGTTTAAATGAAAGCTATTGTAGTATAACTAACAGCTAAAAAGAAAAGGTTATCTTCCTCATACTGCGCCATAAGTGCTCCAAACTTCATTTGAGTTGTAGTTGTGCCTTTAGGACTGATTAATGCTCCAAAACATGGCTGCATCTTAATTCTTAACCTTCAATAAAAACATACTAGCATTTGTTTACATGAAAATCTACTTGAACCTATTATTGTAGGAAAGTACATAGATACTCTTCAAGAAAAATGAAGGAACTAACAAGCGCACATATTCCTCAATGATGTATTTGATTATATGGTTGGTCTTTCCAAAGAGCTAGGAAAAGTAGGAGTATTCTATCAATAGGATTATCAATCACACCATTAACAAATTGATTGACTCTCATTCTTGACCGCCCAAGGTGTTATAGAAGGCTTTGTTAGCGAAATGAACAAATTTGTGGAACCACATGTAAGTAACACTACTGGACGTGGAGGCTCACGAGTACCTTAACAAGGCATCGCGTACTCAAAACTGACAAATGAACTGATCGACAAAACCAATGATGTCAATCGGAGAATTTGACACAAGCCTTTTAATACCCAAAAAGGGGTCTTTCAGATCTGGCAATAAATTTATAAGCATGGTTACTGGGCAATCTTGAGGAAAAATGAAAACAAGCACATAATCACCGCCGAACATTTAACTTCCTCCGTGAGAGCATCCAAATTATAGTTTCAATTTGCTGTGCAATTTACTGACAAATATTGGTGTGCAAATCGTGAATGTGAAGTGTAACAATTGTTTCAGCACATTCAGCAGGCCAAAATGCACAACCAGTGTCACCAAATCAATAGGAAGTCGGTTAACAAATAACAGTACCACGAAAATTTTCAAAAGGACTCTTTCACCATTCTAGTATTGTTTGTTATAAGCAAACTTAGCTGGTAGTGTATATTGTTGAGTTTGCTCATATTTTAGTAGTTACATAGATAGAATCCTCTGAAGTTGCTCAAGACATTGTTGCTTGAACTTTATACCAATTTGTGACCATAATACCATTGCATGCCAAGATTGATGAATTTGCTGAAACTTTTGCATGAGATATTAATGATTTGCATGCGGATATGATAGGAAACTTCAACTATATGAAAATAACAAGCTAGCTGTTGATCAGCATCATAAAAAAGTTAAAAGTTTAATGAAAGTACAGAGTGGTTATCTGTATTCATGATAAAAACCTAAAAAACTTAGAAAACATTTTTGCAAGAGACCGGGTCTAATTGATGGGCAAAATCCAAAAAAGGTACTCTACAATATGACACTTCCGCTTTTGGTACTCTACACTAACCTCGTCCGATTTAGGTACTGCTCAATATGCCACTGACCAATTGAGGTACCCCGACAACAAATTCAACCGGAAGTTATACGTCTTGACGGGAGAAATTGACATGAATAGATAGGATTTGACTGAAGCAGTTTTGAATCAATTGAATTTGAGGAAGAGGGAACTCTTCCCTCTTGGACTTTTACCTGGGGTGAAAGTCATTCCGCAAGGAAAGCATACTAAAAGGTTTGTCAAATGTTCATCTTTCAATGAGATTGCTGCGTATAGACCTGAGTTTTCCCTACTATGGTCAAGATTGTGCAACTTCCGGTTGAATTTTTTATCGGAGTACCTCGATTGGACAGTTGCATATTGAGTACCCAAATCTGACGGGACTATTGTAGAGTACCAAAAGTGAAAGTGTCACATTGTAATGTACTTTTTTGGATTTTAGAGACTGGTCGATTATCCAATATACAAAATAGAGGCTTTGACGTCTTGCAATGTACTTTTGAGGCGACCACTTTCTCTCATAATGTTACAAATGATTGAGCATGTTACAGACTTGCAGTACCAATACATTACATTTAAACAAAGACGGGATTGATGAGTCGGAAATGATAAGATTGTCAGCTCTATAGAATTGCAAATAGGTTTCTGACTTCCTGGTATGCTGGAAGGTGTTAGCCATTTTCAGATGGTTATTGCGTTCTTAAAGGAGATTTACATGTGCTATCTCCTGATTTGCTCGGTGTGCATCTTTTTGCCATCCTCTGGAGCAAGTTAATTAGTATTATTTTCTAAATGCAACAAATAATTAGTATTCTTTTTTAAAAGCAGTAGTCTGTTCACCAGGATGAATTAGTGTATTGTTTACTTTTTTTATTCAATTTCTCAGTTGAGTTGTGATTCTTAGATTCTCAGCCTAAACATGCAGTGGCTGGCCGATTGGAATTCATTCATTTATTAAAATTTTATCCGTAACATTACAGAGATGTTTTATTCAAATTTCCGTGAGCCCTTTTCATTTACTTCCATGATCAATGTTGATTTTCTGTCAGCAGACTCGTTGCCAAAAAAAAGGAAGAAAAAGAAAAACTTTAACAATATGAGCGAGAAAAATAAGAACTTCATAACATCAGCAAAAAGAATTGGCAAATAAAATTGGAAAATGCTTTTCAGAAATGAAAACTCATCGCATGCAGTAGCCAAGATTCTAGGAGGCTTACTCTTGCATTCCGTGAGCATAGAGCTTAACTGGAGCATCAAAAGAAGGACGCTCATTGGCAACATAAGCTTTGGCAACTTCGGTTTCTTGCCTTTTAGGGAATGGTGGATGCCCTTCAATCATCTAAAATTTAAGTAGAATTAACAATGATGTCATCACAATATCACATAATTGCCAGGAGAGTTTCATACATGACATGATTACAGCAAAAGGCAATCCATGGCAATGGATCAGATGGAAGGTGAGGAGGGGAGGTGGGGAGAACTTATTTACAAAAACTTGTGAAAGTCCAAGTTTTTGTGAGAGTCCTGCAATATTGTATACTAATTGTGCGGCTTTGTGTGTAAATTGTTGATTTTTGTCTATTTGTAAATTGTCTATTGTTGTATACTAATTGTGCGGCTGAATCTTTTTGTGTAGGACTCTCAGGACTTTCCGGACTCTCAGGAGAGTTTCTCGAAGTTCTTTCATGAACCAAAAAAAGCCTCGCCTACAATAGACAGTGAAATACAGGTACCTCCATAGAAAGTTGTAAAATTTAGAAATTAGCCCTTTTAAACTTGAAGGTTTTGACGAAAACTGTCAGCAAAAACAGAGTACATTGCCGTAACCTCTATGGAAGAAATCATAGATTACAAGTACTGTTGTGATGTCTTACTATAATTAGTTTAATAAAACAAATTTACTTGAACTTAGTGTTTGATGATCATCAGCAGATGATGTAGCCCTTTTGATCACCATATGCAGGTCCACATATTTAAGCTTAGAGTAAAAATGGTATCAAATAGCTTGCCTTAATGTTGCTGTCAAGACTAAAAAAGGCTGTGTGGATACACATGCATTATATCACATGATCGTATAGGCTTTTTTGAAGGAGCGATAAAATATTATCTGCATACTTTTCAACTTTACAGGAGCTAAACGTAGTAGAACAAAGTGACTTTTTTCACATTGTATAAGCAAACATATATGACTAAATTAGATATCAAATTCCGTTTTCTTATTGTTGCCTCATCATACAAATTAATTCTCCATGCAATGTCTTAGCAACCATATGGAAAGGCATTATGGGATTTAATTTAAGTGAAACAATCTAATCATTCCACAGAAAATACAGATCTGCAACTGCATGCATATATATATGCATATGAAGCTATACTAACTTCAATAAGAATATCCTTATCTCAGCCAATAGCAGTCACTCAGGTAGCTTTTAGAGCCACCAGCGTCCAAACAGAATCACTGGACAGATGATTATAGTAAACATTTATGAACACAAAACATAAACATTTATGGGGACTGGATATGTACGACCAAGTCACTATGGGAACACAGGAGATAGCATGGCAACCATTTAAAATCTGAGCACAAGTAGCTAGTAAAATGTTTTTAAAGAGTTTTACCTCATATAGTATCAGAGCAAATGAAAACACATCCACCTTGGTATCATATTCCTCGTGCCTAAAAACTTCTGGAGCCACATACCTCCCTGCATTTAAAAAATGAAGCTCATATATAATTTTCAAATCAACTGTAGCACTCCTAGAGAATTTTCACATATATTGCACATTTACTCGATTAATCTAGACAATGTATCAAATCTCACAACATTTACCATTAGAACAGAAGGTATATGGCTATATGACTCATTCTGTATTGGGTACTATCTAACAGATGCATACCACAGAAGTTGTAAAATACATTACATATAAACCGGACCAGCATTAGAGCAAACACATGTGTCAACTGTCAAGCATACTTGTGTATTAGAAAGTGTTGAGATTGGGAAAAATAAAAAATAAAGAAACTATATTTCAAGGGGAAAAAATGAATAAATTACAAAAATATTAAAAGAAAAATAAATGACAGTTAGAAGACAAAAACAAAAAAGGAAAAATAAATCCAAAAAGGGGAAGAAAAAAAAGTGCTGACATCTGCACTCCCGCCGCATCGGATATGAAAACGAGAGAAGAAAAGAAAAGAACAAAAAGATGAAAATTGAAAAGATTAAAATGAGAAATTAGAAGAGTAGCGTGCATGGTGCGTACACCACTGCTTGAAAATTTGCCTCCCGCTCCAAGCGCTATACTCGGTGCTATATACTAAGTTAAATTTTACGCACCAATTCTGACATCAAAATTGAACACACTTGCGATATGAAATGAAACTCACAAACTCTGTGTGTGTGTGTGTGTGTTTCGTGCCTGCATGCAACAGTCGCACATACATACTTCCCTTTGAACTCAATATGCACTTACAAGAAGTCTGTTGGGAAGACACAGATTTGTCTTCTTTGATTGTCTTTGCAACTTCAATCAACTTGCTTATCCCAAAGTCTGCAACTTTGAGATGGCCAGAATCATCTCGCAGTATGTTACTGTCAATTTTCATTCAATCAAAACACTTACAGAAATCATATGGAGGAGCTTTGAAAAGACAATGACTACTGAGAGCTAATCAACTGATATAAATCCGAAGGTGGGAGAGTACATACGATGGCTCAAGATCTCGATGAATTATCGCTTCCGGCTTATGCTCATGCAAGTAGTTCATTCCTCTGCATTAACATGCGAAACATGAATGATGAGATTGCATGCAACAATGAGTTACTTCCTCACATCCACCAAACTCCATGTTAAGTACAACGATAATATTGAATTTGATGATCTTACTCATATCACAGACATGGATTTCAGGGTTTAACATCAACCAGCATGAGTTCTTTTTTTTTTCCAGAGTCTTTTATGGGTTTCATAAATCAGTACGACATTTGAATCGTTCTAGTATGCAAATCCCTTAATTAACAGAAATAAAGAGTAAAAATTTAAAGCGGGGGTGGCCTTTTCCTAAGCAATAAGAATTTTGGAAAGCACTGGGAAAATCTGCAAGTTTTATACATATAGGAGACATGCTGCTACTTGGTATTCTATCGCTGCTGCCTAGTTGAAACAGGAGATGCTAAAAATTAAAAAATTGTGAGACTTAAAATATCAGTCAAAAATCTAACCTTGCAATATCCAAGGCAAACTTGATAACTGTTGTCAGCTTTAGAGTACCTCTCCTTTTCAAGTACGCACATAAGTCTCCCTGCACGATGATTTATTACATTAACAGCACGCCTTGTGTACTTATTCCAAGCAAAAGGTCCGAAGGCCAAGACTTCTGGCTACTACAATCATATTGTAATGTACTTCAATTTTTCAATAAATTAAATTAAAGTACAGCATTTTCTCAACTTGATAGGTTCTGAACATTTCAACTTGATACGCAAAGACCATGTTGCAGATCATTGTAATTCCAAATTAACTAAGAGGGAGCAGAACTTTAATATACTGCAGAACCTACCTTACATGACTCCAACTTCAGGTCAGAATTACATCAATTCAACATGCAAAGTGATTCAAATGCAATCAATCTCATGTCTCTGTAATTCATAATAGAGGATCACATATTTCATAAAGTTGATCAATTGATT
Source organism: Plantago major (assembly GCA_026545765.1). Lineage (NCBI taxonomy): Eukaryota > Viridiplantae > Streptophyta > Magnoliopsida > Lamiales > Plantaginaceae > Plantago > Plantago major. The sequence goes on along the minus strand of CM048844.1, from coordinate 32,244,631 downwards.
TCATGCAAAACAGATATTCAGTTAGTTACTCCTGAAATCCAAGTTGGCAAAACTAAATTCTGAAATTCAACAGAACAGGAACTTTGGTCAATAAATGAATACTACATTGTGGATAAGGTGGCGACAGGGCAGCTCTCAGTGTAACTAATTAACACTGGTCTGAAGCTTAATGGCCCAGAAAATAGTTACCCCACACACAAGCAGGATCAGAAACTATACCTAATTACTTTAGGACATAAAAAATGCCAATTTTCATCTTTTCACTGAACAGCAGAGAAGTTCTACTAACTAGTAAGTACCATATCAACTGGCAAGATGTAATCATGTAATATGTGATGTTAATGCGTTTAAGTAAAATATGGACTCCAGAGATACCTTTGGCAGATATTCAGTTACAATCATCATGGGAGTACTTTGTGTCACAGCACCAAGAAATTGGACGACATTTGGGTGGCGTATCTTCTGAAGTAATCCAAGTTCATCCCTGAATGCCTCGCTGAAATAAGCAAGCCAACCAGTAAATAAAACACAATCATATATCACAAGTAAAACTACATATTTAGATATTGAACCTGCACACAAAATAATTTCCAAATCAGACCAACTCACACTCTCTCTTCATCAGTGAACAATTCCTCACCAAGTTTCTTAACAGCAACCTGAATCCCACGCCATGAAGCAATGCAGAATGTTCCCTGCAGTACATGCATAGCCAAAATCTAAATACAGGAAAAGCATCCTTTTCAATTGGAAAACTAATGGTATATTTCATGACCCTTCATGGCAGTGGTTCTGAAAGAAAACTCCAACGGATGGGAACATGTATTTGGGGCTGGGGGTTGACGGAACTTATTTCTTTTCTTTTCTTATTTCTCTTTATTCTTTTTGGAATCAAGTGTGGAGGTACTTGTGATATTGTTAGGGCCATGTATTGGTTGTGACTAGAATTTCAGGTTAGATACTCGATTCCACCCTAAAGTTACACGAACTAATTCCCGTAAATATTTCAGGAATGCTATGTCGATATCATTCACCTTTCTTCGTCCCCAAAACATAATTAACTTCTGGGACGAGAGGCTATTTACTTAAATCAACCCATATATAGGTGTTTTACAACCTGGGTATTGAAGTCATCAATAGTTTGGGTAGGATACTCTATCCACCTTACAATACGATATCTGGAGTTGTACAGAATATTGAGCACTGTATTCAAGAACGTGACATTTATGCTATTCATCTTTTCAAAACAGAACAAAAAACAATGCTCCTTAATATTAATAAACACGTGGGATTTCACTCCATAAACATTATATACTGGAGTTAACTGCAAGCTAAATGTAGCAAAGGAGGTGGTTGTAGGTTCTATCCCTCAACAAAAATCACTACTAATATCATTCCGGAAAATAAAATACCATCACCAACATCTCAACATGTAAACTCACATATTCATGTGCACAAAAACAGCAAACAAGGAAAAAAAATGATTTCACACTGGAATACGCGCATGTAACTAATCCAGCCGAGCACGGTCAAGCCCTTTTTAGGGGGCGGTTCTCCCTGCGGTGTTTTTTATATCCACAAGGCTCGAACACAAGACCTTGCATAAGTGAACACAAGTCCCTTACCAATTGAGCCAACAACCGCCGGTGCAAACAAGAAGTTAAGTGAAAAAGAAAATGGGCTATGTATACTTATGCATGCATGCCCATATAAAGGCAGTTTGTATGTCAATGCAAGCATAAACTAAAATTGGAACATATTGACATGATGAAAGAACCTTTAGGAAAAATGCTAATGCATGTTGATAGAAAATAATTAAGTAAATGAAAAATATGCCTGTGACCAATATCTATTAGTAAGTTAAAGATGGGAGAAGTAAAGGTTGGAAAAGAGCAAGGCACAAATACTCATCAAAATAAAAAAAAAATCTTTAAGATAAAAACTTTTTATGGAAGGTAATAGGAGACACATATGCCACCCCCATGCTACCTGATCGTTCGCACCAGTATCAAGATTTAGAACGGGCCGAAAATTGACATATTGGATTTTTGAGAGAGTAAGATGTTCCAAAGAAATGTAGAGGGTGAAGATATCACCTTCGTTATGTCCACACTATCGGTAAAATCAAGCTCTCCTTGATCAATTTCATACTCGGGGACTTCACGGGCATTTTCTACATGCATTGGAGCCATCTAAAAAGAGTAAAAAATATATATTTGAAACTTGAGGCATACAATATCACATAAAAGAAGAGGAAAAGAGAAGGTGCACTTACTGGAGGTTTTGCACCATGGGACTCCAAAAGCTTAATCACATCATTGTTTTTATAGTATATTGCATCTGCAAGAGGCTATTTAATTAAACTTTGTCACTATGATACCTATTAATTAAGATAAAGACTTTTCAAAATGACAAATGCATTTGCATGTATAAAAAATCAATTGCATGAGACAGTACACGTTCTGTACTAAGCTCAAATATGTTTCGTTACACAATATAAAAAGGTTGAATACTTCTGTTGCAGAGGCATAAAAGAATTGATACTCACTGGAAATACATGAAATGTAACAAATGCAGTCAAAAGTGTTTATTACCACAAACTGAACAGTCATGAATTAAGTCAAGTCAGGGGTAATAAATTGCTTAGGCAGTCCAATAGTTAAGCAGCTAATGCTCTGCTACATTCCAAGGCTTGAGTCTTACTGAATTAACGGAATCCAAAACTTTATCATATGACCGATATGTACCTACACTTACATACACCGACTTACATTCATTATTCATTGCAAGTAATTGCCTTGCTGTGTAAACCGTATTAAGTAGAATACAGATCAACAAACAAAAGTTGATTCCTGAAACAACACACTGGCACGAGAAAGTCTAGTAAAAGGCCTGATTTTCCTATTTAATAGGAAAGACCACATTAGACTAATGTAACTTATATGAGCATGTCAAACACTTGTATGGGAGGAATATGGCCTTTATTTAGGAAAATCAGGACTTTTTCAAGAATTATACCACTGGGACGTCACATCACTCATATATCTTCCCTTGCTGCCTTACCAATACTATGATCACTACATCTTCATTTTCATCTTCTTTTATTGCTCCTAGCCTTAATGATTCTAACATCTTTCGTTACAATATTACGTCCATCTTACTGAATCAAAAGAACACAACAAATACAAATATCTTCGCCTTGACCAGGACAGAATCCACCAACTGATTTTAAGTAAGTGATGTAACATAATCAGAGAGCAATAATTCAATAAATCACTGCAAAATTGCCATGATACCACAACTTCCTTAGTACTCTTACTTGATAATTTCACCGAGTAGTATAAAAAAACAGTTCCAAATCTGAAAACAGATCAACCGCTACAAACTACCACACAGTTAAGATCATAATGAATGGTACAACATCCATACACATACCGTGCTTCCCCAGCGATCCTGCACACCGACATCGGCACCTCGACGGAGGAGCAAGTCAACGACGTCGTATAGGCCCTGGCACGAGGCGACGTGCAGTGCAGTGCGGCCATCAATGTCCTTGAAATTGACGGTGGTGGTTGCAGAATCCAGTAGCTCCTCAATCGTCTCTAAATCGCCCTCGTTGGCCGAGTACATTAGCCGTACGCCGGAATCTATGGATTCGTCGAGAACGGTGGCGGAGGTGTCCGGAGGAGCGTCGGCGGAGGTGGCTAACGACGACTGCCGGCCAAGTGTGAAACGCGGTTGGTTAGGTTTGGGGGAATCCATGGGTGGAGTGAGTGCGATAGAGAGAGAATAAAGGAGAAACAGAGAGTGGTTTAGAGAGAGAGAGAGAGAGAGAGAGTGTGTGGTGGAGCATCTGTGCTGTCTGCTGATAAGTCATGCTCCACTTGTATGTTGTAGCACAAGGGAAAACAACTTTTGACTTTGGACAAGGGGGGAAGATGAAGGCTTTGGAAAATTCTGAACTTCACTAGTACATTTTGTGAAGGCATTCACCCTCTCTGTTAGGTTCAACTTCATTTATTCGGGTCATATTTTAATCTAATTTATATTGTGAAAGATCGAATTTGTGACAGTTAAAAAAAGAATTGAAAAGTTGAGAATAAGATGGATATAGTATACTTTATTAGCTCTTGTGCAAAAGTTGTCTACTTATTTTAAGAGAAATCAATTATACATTGATCAACATACAAATTACATCGGGAGAATCAAAAAATAACACAAAATCAACAGGATAAACTATTTTGAAGTATTTTGTTAATATATAGGCTAGCACTTTCCTATGCGTGGGAGGAAACAGAAAGTAACCGAGTCAAGAGTGCTAGCAGGAGCTTAGCATATTCGATGATACCTCATGTAGTGGATAGAGATAGAAGTTGATGTTATAATTACTTGATAACAATATTCACACAACTGGTTTCAACTATGATATACAAGTCAATTTCACATTCCTAAGTTAATGACATGAAATACTAAAAATGTCTCAAAAACCGATATGCTTTGCATATGCACAAGTCGCTTCATTTTCCCTTACAATAATTGCCAAGTGAATGATTGTAGGCTGCTGACGTATACATGCATCAAAATTAACTTTATACTTTTCGGCAGTGGGTGCTCTCCGTGAACATGCAGTACTTTAGGACACAAACTAGAGTGTTTTTGTGCTTCCGTAAAGTTGGATCCGACGTACGAAGTGAATCAAGAGTGCTTAAATTATTTTCTTATGGATCATCTTATTCCGGTACTCGATCCAAAGACTCCAAACAAGGAACAACAAAATTTCAAACTCCTCCACTCTTGTTGTACCTATTTGTTTAATCCTCATAAACCATTTACACATACTATTTGTATTAACTGGTAATGGATTCTAAGCGAAATGAAGAAGTGCCCAGTACAACCTAGCAAAATCACAATATTAAACAAAGGAAAAGCATTCGTAATTTAACACCCCTGAAGCTTCATTAATGTAACTTGAAGCTCCAACGAGTGAGCAGTTATGCTCCATAAAATGAAGCTTGAACAGCTCCTAACGAGGTGTTCTACCTTTAATATTTTTTTGTTTTTTTCCCCTAATTTTTTCTCATTCTCCATTAATAGAGCTTCAAGCTCCAATAATGGAGTTGTCCATCTCTGCTCCATTCTGGACCAAAATATGATTATTCGAATCAAAGGGATAAAAGTGTTATTATGAAATTTATATGGGGAGCCTACAACAATTTACCCTTAGTTATTATGTTTTCTAAAATTCTAACGAACATACTTGCACGTGTGGTTGTGGTATGTAACTTTCAACTTTATAAATATTTGGTTCATAAATATTACTTCTTCCATCCCGTCTCATGTTTTCCATTTTAACTTTTTTCGGTCAACCGTCTTAAACTTGACTACGAATTAATCTTAAACGATACATTGTAAAATGTTCAATTAAATTACATTTGTGATTTGAGATTAATTCGTAGTTAAAGTTAAATATGGTTGACCGAAAAAAGTCAAAATGGAGAACATGGAACGGAACATAGAGGGAGTGCTTGAAAGAATGAAATTGTGACGCCCCAACTGTAAGTACCAAACTTACTGGTCAGATTGTCACCCGCCTACAACATCCTTTCAAGAATAAATACTATCTTTCAGAATGTGACAGGGACGATTAGGTCGTATACAAGTAACAAGCAGTAATAAACTAAGTTTTTTATTTAATAACCTCGAAAATAAACAAAAGGCAACATTATTTCAGCGAGAAAGCTGATTCTTAAGGACTTAGGGCAAATCATTACTTTAATTCACATGAATTTTAAACACTCCCCAAGTACGCAAATTCCTTTATTCAATCAAGCCAAACATCCAATATGTACACGTAACATTCCAGCCAATTACTCTGGAGAAGGAAACAAAAGAGGGTAAGTCTTTGGTGACTTAGTGATGGTAAGTAATCAAATGATAGAAAGAAAGGAAAAGAGAACAAGAAGCAGATTCTTATTGGAAGCTGTCAAGGAAAAGCTAATACAAAAGTGAATAGTCAACATGTATTTTTAACACCATTTTAATCCAGGCGAGGAGCGACCTCGTACAGGTAACCGACAACAGATAACAGGCAACAGGTAACAGGCAACAAGTACATGTTGATTTGGAACGAAGGATATAGCCTCGACTATACCCGACTCCCAAAAGTTAGCTATATACAGCAGTCATGGGCCCACTTGTTACAGTACAGGTTTAATATGATAACTTTCCAGTAATCAGGTAACAAAGAAATGTATGAATCTGAATGAAGAAGAAGTTGATACAAGAAGATTGTCAAAGCAAAAGAATTTAGACAGTGAATGATTGAGAAAGGACGAATCAGACAAATAAATGAGAAATGAAGAAAGGTATGGTCGGGAACCCTCACCTGGTTCGTAAACACTTGTGCATTAAACACAAATCTCTTTTTTTCCTAAAAACTTGTACCTACGTCAATAATTAATTATTTTGATTAAATTATAGTAACGTAGTCGAATAGCCACATAAACATTTAATTAAGTAGGACACATTTTAATTTTGTCAAAACTATTTACGTATTGGTTTCATAAAAGAATAGCATAACTGGACTTTAGTGGCAAGTCTTAACTTTCACAACATACATCACACTCACTTATTAACTCTGTACTACTTCAAATGGAGCTTTACAATCCTGATAGGATTTTACAAGTCTAGACCTCCAGGGAAACTATTTAGAACAGCTAATTATAACATTTTACCCAGTCACTTTCAGTAAATCAACGTTGTCTACAACATGGAAAACATTATCGAGAACTTGTTACGAAGATCGTAACCCATTTAAAACAATGTATTCCATCCGAACAAAATACGATATCAGTTAAACAGAGTAACAGCTTATTTTTATAAACCCAGAACCAAAAGCTAGCATACAGAAACCAGTAAAACGTCAGGATTCATAATTTAATATCATAAATTGAGGTCTAACCCCATGCAGCATAATCCAGAATCGACATAAACCCAATAGTACAACTAGTATAACCATAGAGAGAGTCATGAAAGGGCAAAATAGATTCTAAAATTAAGACATAATCGTAACCAGAATCGACAAAGTATTACCTGATTACTATTAAGAAAACTCGAACTCAGCTCCGTCTACGGATTCTAATTTCTTGCTCTTATACATTAAGCTGGGTTGGAGAATTGGGTGTGATACTTTCTGCTGAACTATGGCTCTATTTATAGGTGATTGATGAGGGTAAATCTTACAAGAGAAGAATGGTGATTTGGGGATTAGGTTGGATGAAATATTAACATCTGTATTTTCAAGTGCAGATGGCAAATTGAACGGAAAGAGTTACATCTGTAAATTCTATCCAAGCCACTAGGATGATGATTAAGCTACTTGCTATTATTTGGTAGGAGGGATTCTCTCATGGTGACATGGTAAAGATTGATCAAGAATTGTTTGAGAAGAAGTAAAAAGGAAATGTGTCAATCTGCTCAAGAAACAAAAAAAATGGTGAAATGAGATAAAGTAGTGGTAAAAATGAGTGTTTCAAGCTTGGCCAGGAAAGAGACACGTTTAGGAAAGCCCAATTGCATTTTTTTTCCTTCAAGTAATTTGCAAGATAATCCTACTTGGTATACTAATTGAAGTAGTGTCTAGTTAGCACTTTCATATTTACTTTGTAGTAACTTGTTTTGCACTTTTATAATTATTTATCCAAATAGGATAATATAACTACAATTAAATTGAAAACAATTCTACCCGCATAAGAAAATTATTCCGGAATAAAATACGTAAAGATATGTTATAAAAGTGCACTAGTTAGCACGGGGTGTTACAATCAACCCCTCTTAAAAGAATCTGGTCCCCATATTCTTACCTGGTCCGATGAAGAGTTCTGGGTGTTGCTTGAGCATGTCATCTTCACGTTCCCATGTTGCTTCCTCGACTTGATGGTTTCTCCACAATACCTTGACAAATGGTATCTCTCGGCTCCGTAATTCTTTCATTTTTCTATCAAGTATCTTAACTGGTTTTTCCTCGTACGTCAAGTTCTCTTCAAGTTGTAAATCTTCATGATTTATGACATGATTCGTATCAGGATAGTATTTTCGCAATTGCGAGATGTGGAAGACGTCATGAATTCCAGTAAGATTTGTTGGTAGCAACAGTTTGTATGCTACTTGTCCCACACGCTTACTGATTTGAAGAGGTCCGATATATCTAGGATTATGCTTACCACCTTTGCCAATCCTTCTAAAACCCTTTCGTGGAGAGACCTTGAGAAATACAAAATCTCCTACCTCAAATTCCAAATCTTTTCTGCGCCTATCAGCATAACTTTTCTGGCGATCCTGGGCCGTTTTAATTCTCTGTTTGATTAATTGTACTTTATTAATGGCCTGCTGGATGATTTCGGGTCTCACTTCTCTTTTTTGTCCATTTGGGGTTCTCCTTAAATCACTTAAATCCCAGTTTATTGGCGAACGACACTTCCTTCCATATAAAGCCTCGTATGGTGCCATTTGAATGGTAGCTTGATAGCTATTGTTATAAGCAAATTCGACAAGTGCTAAATGCTTATCCCAATTTCCACCGTAATCCAGGATACAAGATCGTAACATGTCTTCCAGAAAACATATGACTCTTTCGGATTGTCCGTCTGTCTGAGGGTGTGCGGCTGTACTAAAATGGAGACTAGTTCCCAGGTTTTCTTGTAATTGCTTCCATAACCGAGAGGTGAACTTTGGATCCCGATCTGATACTATGCTGGCAGGGATTCCATGGAGCCGTATAATTTCTTTCTTGTATATCTCTGCTAACGCTTCTACCCTAAAGTTTGTTCGAACTGTGAGAAAGTGTGCAGATTTTGTAAGTCTATCAACAATTACCCATATACTGTCGTATCCCCCGTGAACCTTAGGTAATCCTGTGACGAAATCCATGGTGATTTGATCCCATTTCCAACAAGGTATGGGTAGTGGTTGTAGTTTTCCAGCCGGTTGCTGGTGTTCGGCTTTCACCATTTGGCATGTAAGACATTTTTGTACAAAGTTTGCAATATCACTTTTCATTCCTTTCCACCAGAAATGACGTTTTAGATCTCGATACATTTTAGTTCCTCCAGGATGTACAGTGGATCTAGTCATGTGGGCTTCACTCAATAGACGCTATTTCATTTCATCTGGTACACATATTCGATTTTTGAACCATAATACTCCTTCATGATCAACTTTAAACTCTGAGATACTCTTTGTTGATATATTAACCTCTCTTGCTTTTCGAGCTTCTCATTTCCTTGCTGGGCTCTCGCGATCTCATGATATAACTCTGGATGCATTGCATTAGAATAAAACATTGAGTACAAAGTAGATGTTCAGGAGCAGAGACCAGATCCTTCATAAATATATTAGGAGGCGTTTGGTAGGCTCATAAGCCTGCATTTTGGGTGTTTTTTCACTACACAACATGTTTGATTCCGTTTTTCTTCCTCCTGTTGCCCATGGACTAATTTTCGGGCAGCCCATTTACTTGACCCAGAAGCTGCTACTTGAAATTGGGGTTAGAAGTCTTGGACTTCCCTACCTCATTTATTGAGGTGGTGCAAGGTAATTGGTACTATGTTAGCTTGCATTCAACAATCCCGAATTCCCTATCAAACGCCTCCTTACATGGCAAAGGTGGGCATTCATCCCACACAAAAGATAAAGTACTTGAATTACAAAAGGTTGTGCTAAAGCTTGATCCAAAAGTTCGATGGCTGGCTTCCTTGGCTAGTAAATCTGCTGCTCCATTCAGGCTTCTGTTAATAATGTAAATAACATGAACTTCTGGGCTTTAATACCTCGGAAAATATGTCTGAGGAGACTTGTATACTTTAAAAATGAAAAATGATATTAAAAGGAGGGAAGACCAAAGACTTTGTATGGTTGACCCATTATATTAAATATATGGTTGACCCATGAGTGAATAAGGTCAAGATTCAGAAATGAACTCTTTCACTTCACTTGATAGTTGATCCTGTGTTGAGCTCCCACTTCTGTAAATTGTATCCCAACATCTCAACAAAACAATGGAAGCTATTCTTGGAGCTACACTCCAAGTCGTTCTACAAAATGTACTCTCATCCATGGCGGAAATCGACCGCGTTTGGGGTTCTAAGCACGACCGAACGAAGCTAAGAACCTCATTACTCATGATCAACAACTTCCTCTCCGATGATCAACTGCAACAAGTCACCAACAAAGCCTTCAAGCAGTGGCTCGAGCAGCTCGAAGATGTCGCCTTTCAAGCTGATGCCGTTCTCGATGAATTCACCTACCAACTTCTCCGCCAAAAGGTCCAGGACCGAAATCGTCCAAGTAGAAATGCGGTATGGAGCTTCTTCTCTTCCGGTATTAAGAAATTCGTTTTTGATATGCAAATGAGTTCGAAGATTATGCGTATTGTGGATAATTTGGAACAAATTAACAATGCGGCAAAGGGCTTTGGCCTACAAACCTTTGTGGGTGTGGGTGAGCGTGAGCATCTTGTTGTGGAGATGCTCAATCCTTTAGTTCGTGAAACGGACTCCTACACGGTTGAGACGAATATTATTGGAAGGGAAAATGAGATAAAGAGTTTAGTTCGAGTTTTAGTGACTGAACCGGCACTAGAGGAGGAAACGTTTCGTGTTGTTCCGATTGTTGGTATGGGTGGGATTGGGAAGACCACTCTAGCTCGGAAAGTTTTTCGAGATCAAAGGATAGGAGATTATTTTGGGGAGAGGATATGGGTGTATGTTTCTGTTAATTTTGATGCGGTTACTATATTTAAGATGATTCTTGAGACATTGTCGGAAGAGAGTGTTCAATCGATTGTTACCAAACAAGTTGTGATGGAGAAGATTCGGAAGTTGTTGGCAGGTAAGAGGTATTTGCTTATTCTTGATGATTTGTGGAATGAGGATTTTAATGAGTGGGAAGATTTTATTAATTCTTTATCGGGAATTAGCTCTGAAAAGGGAAACGGCATTGTTGTTACCACGAGGAATGAAAGAGTTGCTTCAAATGTGGAAACTGTTCCAACTCCACGATTGCGTAGCTTGTGCAGGGATGAGTGTTGGTCCATACTGAAATCAAAAGCATTAGTGGGAGTTGATGTTCCAATGGAATTTGAAGAGATTGGAAAATGCATTGCTCATAGATGCGGTGGTCTGCCATTAGCTGCCAAAGTAGTAGGAGGCTTGCTTCATGGCAAGTCAAAAGAGGAGTGGCTCTTCATCCTTGAAAACCAACTTTCGAATGTTTCCGTTGATGAGAATCCTGTTCAAAAAATCTTAAAGTTGAGCTACGATCGTTTGCCATCATCACACCTCAAAAAATGCTTTGCATATTGTTCTATTTTTGAGAAAGATGTTAGAATAAAAAAGGAGCAGCTAATTGAGCTTTGGATGGCAGAGGGATATCTGCATGCTGATCAAGGAAATACTATGGAGAGTGTGGGTAATAGATTTTTCAACCATCTTTTGCTAAGCTCTTTGTTCCAAGATGTGGAGAGAGACGATTGCGGCAATATTACACACTGTAAGATGCATGACCTTATTCATGATCTGGCATGTTCAATTTCAAGATCCAAAATAACCAGTGAGAAAGACTCTGAATCAATTGGCATGATGAATCAAGTTCGATATGTTAGCATTAAATCAGATGATCCATATTGCATCTCAAAAGGACAAGCAAAGTATTTGCGCACGTTCTTTTGTAATGGTACTGAAGTTACAAATGACATGTTCTCATGCTTCACTTCTCTCCATGTTTTAGTACTTGTGGATTCAAATGTTCAGGAACTACCAATTGAGATTGGTAAACTAAGACATCTGCGGCTTCTCGATATCTCAAACACCCAAATCAAATACTTACCTGATTCAATTGGGAAGCTCTACCATTTGCAGACTTTGCGGATCTCACAAGTCTTAAAGCTTCCAAATACAATAGTTGACATATTCAGTTTAAGACATCTTCATACACCTCCAATACAATTACCACCGTGTATGGGAAAATTGAATTCTCTTCAAACACTACCATACTACAAAGTGGGACATGGGAAAGGATGCAGAATTGGAGAGATTGGAAGCTTAAAGAATCTGAGAGGAGTACTGAGTATACAAAATCTTGAAAGGGTAAAAGATAAAGAAGAGGCCAAAGGTGCATATTTGTCTGGAAAAGAGAAAATTCTGAGGTTAGTTTTGGCATGGAATGAAACAAGACAAGGTGAAACAAATGACATGGATGTGTTGGATGGCCTCCAACCACACTCCAACTTAGAATCTTTAGAGATTTTCGGTTATGGAGGGACTGAATTCCCTCTGTGGACTATGAAGATGGCATTATGCAATGAGATTGAAGGATCTTGGGTAAGACTGGATAAGCTCATTAAGATAACTATTTCAAACTGCGACAAGTGTGAAGAGATTCCAATGCTTGGTCATCTCCAAAATCTCAGGTTTCTCAAGCTGAATGGTCTATCAAATGTACGATCTATAGGCCTTTCATTCTATGGTATTGAAAGGTTCAGTGCTTCAAGCATGATTTCTGATGGAAACTGTCAACAAAAACCTACTTCATTTCCAGCACTTGAAATGCTACACTTGTCGGATATGAAAATCTTGACAGAGTGGTTAGAAGTGGAAGGCTCATGTACAGTATTTCCACACCTCGAACTTTTAAAGATTGAGTCATGCCCGAATTTACGAAGTCTTCCAAGTCATTTTCCGTGCCTGAAAAAATTGATTGTCGGTGAGTTGGGCACTGATTTTTCTCTATCAAATGTATGTAGCAACACAAGTTTTCTACAAGATCTCAACATCAGCTCTTTGTGTGGATTGGCTCAACTTCCTGATGAGCTCTTTTTGAATAATCAGAATCTCTCATATTTGTGGGTAAGTAATTGCCCCAACTTAACACATCTTGTTCCGCGTTTGCAAGGTGGTGGAGCATCTATTCGAAAGATGTATATATGGAAGTGTGAAAAGTTGAGAAAATTGCCTAATGATCTAAACACCCTTGATTCTCTTGAGATATTAAGTATATATGGTTGCCGAGAACTCATGTCAATCCCATATGTACAAGGGCAGTCGCAAAGTTCCATGCCGCTTCAGGAACTGGCAATAGGTAATTGCCGGGGATTGACTGAGTTACCTTGTGAACTACTAGAATCATGTACTTCTTCGCTCCAGGCATTGAGGTTGTGTGACTTGGAGAATTTGGAAAATTTGGCTTTTGTTATTCCTTGTATTTCGAGAATGTTGCAACTTGAACGCTTGATTCTTATTAACCTTCCCAAATTAATGAACTTCCCTCGGGAAATCACCTGCCTTGGGAGCTTGAGGAGATTGTCCATCGGTGGGTTCTCAGAATCGTTGACACTAGCTTCGCTAAATGATTATATCCGTTGCATCTTGCAAGAAAACCACTATCTTCAATATTTATGGTTAGCTGGACAAGAGCACTGGGATGGTTTGCCCCATCATATTCAACACCTGGCAGCTCTAGAAACTTTAGTCCTACGGGATTTCAGGATTGAGGCTTTGCCTGAATGGATTGGGAAATTGTCTTCTTTGCGAGAATTACGCATTATAAATTGCCAAAGGATAACTCATATGCCCTCAAAGGAGGCGATGCAACGCCTCACTAAATTGACTTCCTTATATATAGTACAATGTCCATTGTTGAAGGAGAGGTGCACGCAGAAACAAAGCACCAGCAGGTATGATTCGGAGTGGTCCAAGATTTCCCATATCGAAAGAGTCTATATGGATTATCTTCAGCTGCCCACCAGAAATAGTAAGTATCAGACTTATCAATAGTTAGTTGCTATCTGTTCTGCTTTATTATTTTTCATTTTGTTACACCTCTGGCCTAATGTGTTTGGTCCATCTTTAATCTTCATCATTCATTATTTCTGCAATCACTCTTATGAGTTTGCTTTTCTTTAGGATATCTCATTACTATCCAGCTCATCTGTACATATAGAATGAAAATAGGAACAAATTTGTTGTGTCTGGTATCATTAGAAAGTCTCACGATTCTTAGTTGAGATAGAAACCACTACTACCAGCAGCACGCATATTCTTCTGAAATTCAGCTGTTATGCACTATTTAACAAATCAAATTAACATAAATTGAAACTTCGAATTCATTAGAAAATTGTGAATTGTATTATTCTTAAAGAAGCTACATCGTGTGAAAATGATATAGGGAGAAATTTTTTGGTGAACTCAGAAAGTTAACAACTGCTTTTTCTAGCGATGTCACAGGTCTTTGTTTCATTGTTTGTATGAGTACTAAGTTGTAAGATTAATTAGGCGATAGCTCCAAGAATTTCTGGTGCCTTCTGTTCCTGTCAAGAAACTGAATGAAAAATACTGACCTTTTTTCCAGGTGAAATCAATATTCCATGTTGCTTTTCTGTTCCACGAGCCGGCTACAATGATTTTGGGTCTTATTGAAGGGATTGAGCACTACTGAATAACCTTCCAGCTTATGCAAGCCTTGTGCTACCTGATGGTTTCATACTTATTCTGTTTCTTTAGTTCTAATTTCATTCAACATTTATATTATTCTGTAGCATAACCTTTAGTATAATTTATAGAGGAACTCTTTATTCTCCAAATGTTATGGCAGCACATGACTAATGAATTCCATCTTAACTAATATATCAAGCTTCTAGTCTGGCCAGCCATCAAACTGTCTTCACAACAACTAGAACAATTTAACCTGTAAAATTCTTAATTTCAGGTTATAATTAGTAATTCAGTTTCTGAAATGAGGAGCATATGAAAATGAATATCACTAAATTATCTATTGAGCTGGTTGGGAGGAAAATATAGTATATAGTTGATGTGCTGTAAGTTTCGCGTCCATTTTTAGTCTCTGTATGCTCTGTGCTAGATATTTGTATGCACTACTTTCCCCATTTGCAGCTCCCTTTGTTATATAGTCATTACCATATCATCTTCCTCGTTTACCCTGTTCTGTACAAATGTTACTCGAGTCATTTTCCCGTGGAAGGGTCTACAGGCGGTTCACATAAGCTATATTCCTATGATTGTGCAGGAAAAGTTATGTTCCGGTCATTCACCACACATTCAGCCGCAAGCTTTGTGTTATGCCAAAACATTGCGCTTCTCATGGAATGCTCAGTGGTGGAAATGGAGATATGCATGTCTCGGTAAGGCAGCAGACCTTCAAGATCCATCTCTAGTGGGCAGGAAAATGGACGACAGGCATTCCACAGAGAGGAACTTATATCTCATGTCAGCTATAATAGTTCATTTCAGTATGCCCATCTTCATGTTTTCGAACATCATCTTCATTGATATCTATCGTGACAAATCCTGCAAAATTATCTCTGATCATATTCAAAGTAAATGAATTTATTTACTGCAATGCTTGTTTTTGTATTTCATGTATCCATTGTCTAAGGTTTCCAGTCGTAAACTGGTCGTTATAATCTGCAGCATGCATCTTTATCTTCTCATTTTGGTACAGACTATGAACCTCCAGCAAATCCATCACCTTACGCTCACAGAAGGGTTAGTTCTGTTATGATTGCTACGGCAACAGCTGGAGCAGCTTGTGTTCTTTTTCTGGCCCTATGTGTCTTGCATAAGAAGGGCTGTCTCGGTGGTAAAAGTTAAACAGATAGAGGTATGGCTTATGGCATGGTCATTGAGATTGCCTTATTTAACTACTACTAATAGTAATTGTTTGAAACAAAACAGTTAGCAAAATCTTATTTTATATCAGAATTGCAAACAACTATAATTCTGATTGTAATCTTTATCTTGCACAGTGGACTCTGGACAGAGGTTTAAGGCCTTGATCTACAAACGGGTAAATTCACATTAAGACAGATAAAGGCTGTGACCAAGAGCTTTGATCTTGCAAACAAAGTTGGTGAAGTTGGTTTTGGTTCAGTTTACAAGGTATTCCACTTTTTCTGTGACTATGATCTCATTGTTCTGTTTAACTAAAATCTGAACGGATGCCTTTCCTTCCATTATAAGGGTCTACTGTCAGATGGTACCGTAACCGTAGTGTAGCAGCATTCTGCAGAGTCTAAACAAGGAACCGGTGAGTTTGTCAAATGATATCAATGATATCAACTCTTCACCACTCAAATTAGTAAAGCTGTATGAATGTTGTGTCGAAGGGAATCAGTTAATGCTGATAAACGAGTGATGGAAAATAACTGTGTTTCACGTGCCCTATTTGGCATAAACCGTACTCCGGTTATAATATGTTTTAAAAATAGAAACAAATTGGTTGTGCATCTTATTTTTCTATATTGGTCTATTGCAGGAAGGGACACTGACACAGAAACAGAAGTTAGATTGGCCAACAAGGAAAAGAATATGCATTGGCATAGCACGAGGTCTAGCTTACCTTCATGAGGAGTCGATGCTGAAAATAGTCCACATAGACATAAAGTCCAGCATTGTTTTGCTGGACAAAGATCTCAATGCTAAAATATCTGATTTTGGCCTCGCGAAGCTTCACGAGGATGGTAATACTCGTATTAGTACCAGGATTGCAGGAACAACCGAACAATGTAAGTTTCTTTGAACTCTTATCAGTTGGAAAGGAAGAAAAAAAAGACTTCCAGATCGTTCTGAAGCTGTCTTTATGGCATGCAGATGCTATATGGCTCCGGAATATGCAATGCGTGGCTATCTGACTAATAAAGCCGATGTCTACAGCTTTGGTGTGGTTGCTCTTGAAATAGTGAGTGGCAAAAGCAACACTGCGTACTGCTGCATTTAATTGTTCATTTGAGGCTAATGCTTACAATTGTTTTGGCCGGCTGCATTCCTACGCATATAGGTTTGGATTTTTTCTTGGCTTTAATTTGGATTATTCATTTGTGGGTTTCAGTTGATAATCTACTGGATTCCAGGAATCACTTTGACAAGTATTCAACATATCTCGTCTACAGAGAAATTTTGGTTGGTATTGACATAAACCAATTCTATTTTCGATTGAACCACTATACATCCGTGTTGCTAGGCTGAGGGAAGGCAATGGACCTGATGAATAATAAAGTGAGTTTAAGCATTTTCTGGGTAAGTTCATTGATGTGAGTAAAGATGGTTGTTTTTGTTAGAATAATTTAGACAATTTGCACAGAAGTATGAGATTAAGCACAAAAGTTGAGGGATTTGAACGTTTATAGTAATCCATGTAAGACTTGATTGCAACATGATTCATTGAGGTTCCTTACTGGTATTTGTGTTGAGTAACTTGAGCTCAGCCAACCTCTGGGAAACTACTGATAATTCTGAAAGGGCTCAATGGAAATTATAATGGTTGTGAATTTGTTTGATAGGCTTTAGCAAAAAAGAAGATGCTTATGATTCATTTCTCATGGACATATCTTTGGATTATGATTATTCTCTCATATGTTCAAAGTAAACACAAAGTATCAAGACGGTCTATGTTATCAATAAAATCATCCATGTTATTGATCAAAACGTCTATGTTGTAAACGAAATAAATCTTATTGTAATATAAGAAAACACCAATGTTGAAATCATAGGTGTTTTGATTAATAACATAATTTTTTTTGATAATATAGATCTGTCTCTAGATAAATTATCTAGAGACCGTCTCCCAGGAGACTTACTCCAACTTAGACACTAATTTTAAGGTGAATGAATATAACGATAGTTTATATTAAAAAAGTCGTAAGTGGATGATAAAAGATAATAGATACTCCATCAATTCTAAAGATTTATTTCCATTTTGACTTTGACCGGTCAACTGTCTTCGACTTTGACCACGAATTAGGCTCTGTTCTTTTCAACTCATTCATTCGATTCCATTCGATTCAGTTGATTCGATTCGATTCCATTCATTCGATTCGATTCGGCTCGTCTTGATTCATTCGTCTTGATTCATTCGATTCGATTCATTAAATTCATATTATTATTATTATTGTTGTTGTTGTTGTTGTTGTTAATAATAATAATAATAATAATAATAATAATAATAATAATATTATTATTATTATTAATATTATTTTATAATTTATTTACACACCCGATCTTTTGTACGAGGAAAATAAGAAAATTTATCCAATTGAGTTATTTTCAACTTTTTTTCTTTCTTTCTTTTTAATACGACTTTTAGTAGATCAATGAAATAAAGAGTATAATTTTGAACTAACAAAAAATCTACATGTTCAAAACTCAAAACAAGTTAAACCAAACCAAAAATCGGACCAAACTTTATAAAAATAATATTATATATCACAAATATTGAAAATGGCATTTATTCCTCCGTAGTATCTTCCTAAGCTCTATATTATCTTCCTTGCCTATATTGCACGGAATAGAGCCAAATTCTCAATGTCATCGCCTACGCTGCTCATCGTTTCTTTCCTTGTCGGGTTCAATAAATCATTATCCACTCCACTTGACATTGATATCATGTTGCAAACCCAGTATTTCAAGTTTACACGCGCATAAAATTATGCGAGTGAAGGTAGCAACAATCACGTATATTTGATATGTGTCTTCCATTTGAGGCGTCGTATAAAGTACCTTCCACGGTTGGTTTTAAAGTTTGTTATACAATAATAAATAAAAATGTAAAATGACAGAAAAAAGAGTAGGAATAATGTGAGAAAGATGACAAAAATAAGATATAATTTTAATTGTGATTATATATACCAACCTATAATTGTTATTATTATTACAATAATTTCTTGATTCGATTCGATTCGATTAGTTTGATTTGATTGATTCGATTCAGTTCCATTCGATTCGATTCGATTCGGTTCCATTGATTCGATTCGATTCGATTCGATTCAAGAATTTGATTGAAAAGAACAGAGCCTTACTCTTAAACTGTAATAGATAATGATTTAATAAAATCATATAATGAAAATTTAATAAAATGGAAAGAAATCTATGGAATGGAGGGAAAAACTTCAAATGTTTTTTATTTTGATGATAATATTTGTTTGTCTTTGAGGTTGGTTCTCCAGAGACTTGCTCAACATTTAAAACCCAATTAGGAAAAACATGCAATTATCCATATGTCCAGCATCTTAATTTTTTCCCTTCCGTTTATTACATTGAGAAAGAAAGTGCAGTTCCAGGTTCATTGTCATCTATTACTATACCCTAACCAAAGCCACTCGGGTAGTTATTACTTTCAAAATGGTGGTTACAAATTTACAATTCCATTATTTTTTTCAAGAAAAACTGCTCTCTTTTTTAATAGAGCAAATTAGTAACTTAAAACATCTAGGAATCATTGTAAGCTTCAATTACGTTATGGACACCAAACATTATTATATCAAATTACAATTGAGTTAATTTTATATCATAAAATAGTGGAAAGTTAACTCAATATTAAAAAGTATCACGCGGGTATCCGCGTGTCACCGTTACTAGTGTTGCATAAAAATTACACAAATAAGATGATATTACCACCCTTTTAATTTAATTTGACTAAGACTATGTTCACTTCATTTGAAAATTCATTAATTTTATTTCAGTTTAATTTTATTTAGTTGTTTTCGACACCAAATAAATTCAGTTTAGACGAAGAGAACATAGCCCTAAGTGAATAAAAAACTGGTACTCCATCTACATTTTAGAATTTTGCTTGGTCTCATTATATACTACTCCCACTTTACTTCATACTAGTATAAATGTATGGGTTCATCACATGCAGGAAATCCTCTCCAAATTTTACTACAATTAGAGACCTTATACGTTACAAAACTATATTAACACAAGACTAGCTGAGTTACATCATTATATTAACACACAACTTTTTGAGTAACAATACTGTATTAACTCATGTCGAATCTTTTTTTGTATTAACTCATTTTTTTTTTTTTTTGTACTCCCTCCGTTCCTTTTAAAACTTGTCATTTTACTATTCTGCGGTCAGCTGTCTCCGACTTTGATCACAAATTACTCTTAAACTATAATAGTAAATAATTAAATAAAATCATATAATAAAATTATAATTTAATGATTTTATTATAATTATAATATAATTATAATTATATTATATGATTTTATTTAATTATTTACTATTATAGTTTAAGAAGAATAATCGAAAACAATCTTGATCGAAATCAATATAGCAAGTTTCTAAAAAAACGGAGGAGGGAGTAATATTTAGTGTGTAAGGTTTTTTGTCAGAATTTTCAATACATAGGGAAAGAGAGCAAGCAAAAGGGCAGATATTGTAAATAAATGAATCAATAAATATCATTATCCGAAGCCAAGCCAATCCTCCGTGGATGATAGATTGAGTTGAGCATCCCAAGAAAGAAGCCGTGTTTGTATTCAAACCT
Organism: Plantago major; assembly: GCA_026545765.1. NCBI lineage: Eukaryota > Viridiplantae > Streptophyta > Magnoliopsida > Lamiales > Plantaginaceae > Plantago > Plantago major. Next base: position 32,224,290 of record CM048844.1, on the reverse strand, counting down.
CATTAGCCTTTCTCACGTTTACGCAACTATTGAAAAAAATTGACCGATTACAATTTCTATTATTGGTGTTAGGTTGGGGCGGATCCAAGACTATTTTTTAAGTTTAGAAGGATCAACTCTTAAATTATTAAAAATATTACTATAATCTTTTCTCTTTTAAAATTTTAGGTTGGACGGACCTCCCATCATGCCACCTCCTTATGAGGCGGACCTAGAATTTGAATTTCGGGGTCGAATTATATATATGAGTTTTTTTTTTTTTTTTTTTTTTTTTTTGGGTTTGGGAGAAAAATCCAATTTATTAAATTAGCAAAAATATTACTTATAATTTTTTTTTTTTAAATTTTTGGTTGATTAAAAACTACTTTAATCAACCTTTAGTAAAAATAAGTAAAAAATCACAGAGTAATTTGGCTGATCATTCCCAGTAATAAAAGCTTAATTTTCTAAAAAAACAAAAAATCATTTGCGCACACACTTAAAAATAGTTATTGAGTTGACTCTTTGCTTCTAACACTTCTTTCTAATTACATCAAAATTTGTAATATAAAATACTAAAAGTAAGTCTATTGAGAGACGGTCTCTAGATAATTTATTTAAAAACGAACGGTCTCTAAATAATTTATCTAGAAACGAACTTATATTGTTAATTAAATCATCAATGTTATTAATCAAAACAATTATGTTCTCAACATTAATGTTTTTTATTATATTATAATAAGACTTATTTCGTTAACAACATATACATTTTGACATAGATTGTTTAATTGATAAAATATGTCGTCTCTAAATAAATTATCTAGAGACAGTCCTTCATAATACTTTGTAATTTTGTTATTAACCTACTAAATAAATTATTTAAAGCTGATAACCGTCGTAAATTTATTTATTTTTCCCACGACATCTCAAATATCTGAGATTGATGATCTCAACTAACAGTAATCGACGTTTAATTAAATTAAATCTATTTATATATAGCCAGAAGAGAAGAGAAGAGAAGCAGCAACAAAATCAGCAGCAGCACAAGGAAAGGAAAGGAAAGGAACACACCAGCGGAAAATCAATAAAAAAATGGACACCGTTGCTGATCACTCAACCACCGCTCGTGGGCGGCTAGCCGTTCTCTCAGCTCACCTCTCCGGTCCAATCGATCAATCTTCTTCTACTCTCGATGCATTCACCTGCTCCGCCGTCTCACCACCGCCTAATCTCAAAGGCGCCCTCACCATCGTCGATGAGCGTACTGGAAAGAAATACCAGGTCCAGGTCTCCGAACAAGGCACCATCAAAGCAACCGACCTCAAGAAGGTATTAATAATTATGCCTCAATTTTACTTTCTTCTTATCACTTTCGTCGGATCAGTATTAATCGGTGATGATTACACTTATTATTCGATGCTTAGATTTTTTACTACTTTTTTTTTTTACCGAATTCCGCCGTGTATGTATCTTACTGTTTAGATTACATATTTACATTACATCGATCGAGTTTAAGTTTTTAGCAATTTCTTATGGCGCGATTTTAGTTGATTATCCTTCTCTTTAACTAAGTGATTACACTACATGATCGATTTTGAATTTTAGCGTTTCTTATTATCGGTCACGCCGATTCTGTTGTTTGCCTTACTTACTATTTAGTGTGCCTGCTTCTTTTTGTATCTCAGTTGAATTGTGTGCGTATATTTGTTATTCATTAGTGAAATCACATACTCTATTAAACAACAGCATCAAATGCTCTAACCGAGCTATGGGATATGATGAATTTGAACTATTGTAACACATTACTTTTGAGTACTCTTTTGTACGACATTTTTGATTTTTCGACAAGTATGATTGAGTGAGTCTTTGCAGATAACAACGGGGAAAGATGATAAGGGGCTGAAGCTTTATGATCCAGGATACCTCAACACAGCTCCTGTGCGATCGTCTATTTGCTACATTGATGGCGATGAAGGGATCCTCAGGTACAGGGGTTATCCTATTGAGGAGCTTGCGGAGGGGAGCTCCTTCATGGAAGTGTCTTATCTTTTGAGTGAGTCTCTCTATGCAAATGTTGAGCCATTTTGCATCCAAGTACCTCATGCATATGCATATTTACCCAAGGTTCTATTTTGAGGCAGTTGTAAATTGGAAAATTGATGCTATTGTATAATCCTGGGTTTTGCTTTTAATTGCTTTCATTATCAGCTGAACCCCTTTTGTCTTCTGTGAGTTGAGCTAGCCCTATCACCCCTGGATATTTCTTAGGGAGAAAAAGATGTGCATAAAATCAATTATGTCCTATGTATGAGATTCACCTGTTACACGATTGTTATAAAAATGGCATTTTCCCAAGTGAATTAAAATCATGTCAATATATGGGGTTCTAAAATGTCTGAATTCTTAGGACTAATTGGTTCTCCTTGTGCTTTTCTGTCTAGTGTACGGGAATTTACCATCTGAAAGTCAGTTGGCAGATTGGGAGTTTGCAGTTTCACAGCACTCAGCTGTTCCGCAGGGAATATTGGTAATAATTCTCTTCTTTTGTCAAGCACATATGTTTTTTCTCCTCAGATTCCATTTCCTGCTTTCATATTGGTTTCTGCTCAAATAGTTGAAAAACCTTCAATCAAGGCCCTTTTGCCTTCAATCAAACCTACATGTCCTGAGTGATCTCTTAAAATTGTGTTTGCAGGACATCATACAGGCAATGCCTCATGATGCTCATCCAATGGGTGTTCTTGTCAGCGCAATGAGTGCACTTTCTGTCTTTCATCCTGATGCTAATCCTGCTTTAAGAGTAAGCCTGTTGGTTGATAGTATTACGTCTTCATCTCACGTTCTCCTTCAAGTCTTTTGTTAAATAACGACATGCTGGTGTTGAAATTGAATTCTGGCGACTCATGCGTCATAAAGTGCAATATATGCAAGTTCAAAAGTTCATTCTGTCAACATTGGGTATACAAGGAGTGCTAGCAGCATCAACATGTTCATTTATTTATGTTTCTAACATCCAGTATGGATGCTTTTAAGCCGCTTTTTATTGCTCTTAATAGTGTCCAACTTTTATAAGTTCATAGGTTATGTGATTTAAATTCCTTCATTGTTTGCATATCTGGGCATTTGTAGAAATTTTGATGCTGATCATTTAGTATATTGCTAATGTAGGGGCAAGACATATACAAGTCTAAGCAAGTGAGAGACAAACAAATCGTGCGCATACTTGGGAAAGTGAGTTTCTTCCTTCAATTTCTAAAATTCCATGCAGTTTCTAGCTTTGGTTCATAGATTTTGTCTATGGTGGTTGAGTGATTTATTGCTTTAAAATTTTCCATCATACTACTATTTATCATGGCATTAGCACCAAAGGGCTTATTATTGATCTGCAGGCACCAACAATTGCTGCAGCTGCTTATTTGAGGATGGCAGGAAGACCACCTGTTCTTCCATCTAGCAACCTCTCATATTCGGAGAACTTCTTATATATGCTTGATTCATTGTATGTTCTATTTCCTTTTCTTGCGTTCAATCCTATATCACATTAAATTTAACTCCCCTTATATTGTCAAACTGAGGATGTCTTGCTTAGTGTCTGCAGTAAAACATGTTTTACCCAACCAGATATGATCTTTGAGTTTGAGCTTTCAAACTAATCATTTCAATGGTCAAATAAACAGGGGCAACAGGACTTATAAACCAAATCCTCGACTTGCTCGTGTTCTGGACATTCTTTTCATATTGCATGCAGAGCATGAAATGAATTGCTCCACCTCAGCGGCAAGGCACCTTGCTTCAAGGTTGTAATTTATTGTCTTATTTAAGATTGTAATATTCATTTTGTTTGTCTGTAACTTGTGTGAATCTGAATGGCAGTGGTGTTGATGTCTATACGGCCCTTGCTGGAGCTGTTGGAGCATTGTATGGTCCTCTTCATGGCGGTGCCAATGAGGTACGCATCTGTGTAGTGGCTATGATTGCCTAAGAAATTTGTTAAATTCTATTTTATGTACGTAGTTATATAAACATGGTGAGCATTCTATTTGATTTTAATGTGTATTTACTTTTGTAGGCTGTGCTTAAGATGTTGAGTGAGATTGGAAGCATTGACAACATCCCTGACTTCATTGAAGGTGTAAAGAACAGGTAAGCATTCCTTTGGCCTCTGTTGCAGTCATCTTCTGAAGGTTTTAAAGGAAGGATCTATGCAATATCTAACTCCCATGGGTCTTTCTTCTGTTGAATTACATCATCTGCAGGAAGCGTAAGATGTCAGGTTTTGGTCACCGTGTATACAAGAACTACGACCCCCGAGCAAAGGTCATCAAGAAACTTGCTGAAGAAGTATTCTCCATTGTTGGCCGAGATCCTCTTATAGAGGTAAGCTTGTTTACATAGTATACGTGATTTTGGTGGATCTAATATTATGCCGTGAAGGTAGTAGTAATAATAATAATAACATGCATGAAAAAGAAAGACTCGTTTAGCTGCTGGCTGCATCGCTTTGAGCTATGCAAGTGCTTTGCATGAACCAAGTTCTGTTATGAAAAAAGCCAACTGTGATGAATTATGATGGACCATATTCCTGATAAACCCCCACCCCAGACATTATGAAATTGTGAATGGAATGTATCGGCGCACCTTTTTTGTTACTTTTAGCTATTTCACTACGCAGATATTGGAACACACTTGTCCTATTTGCCCTTGACAATGCAGCTTGTTAACTTGATCATTCAGATGATTATAGACTTGTCTGTAATTATTCATGTGTCAAAGAGAATACATGTAAATATGCATGCAGTGCTTTCAGACGCGTTAGTCAGAGAACCTATTAGTCCCTTCTGTAGTGTGAAATCTCTTGAAATTATTCAACTTCAAAATAGCTTTTTTTCCCAAAGTAAATGGCATTCTTTTGTTCTGTTCTGTTCTGATACAGCGAGTTTATTTTGCAGGTGGCCATAGCTTTGGAGAAAGCTGCTTTATCAGATGAGTATTTTGTGAAAAGGAAGTTATATCCTAATGTTGACTTCTACTCTGGATTGATTTATAGGTATGCATGTAATTTTACTTCTTTCAGTCATTCTCCGTTCCCTTTCTTTCTTCATTCTGGGGTCTTTAGCCACCAAGCTTACTACATACACTTCAGTCTCAAGTGGAAACTTTTTAAGTCTCGATAACATGTAAAACTTTTGCCCATTATTGTTACAGGGCAATGGGATTTCCCACGGAGTTCTTCCCTGTTTTGTTTGCAACTCCTCGAATGGCTGGATATTTGTCTCACTGGCGAGAATCATTGGATGATCCTGATACAAAGATAATGAGACCAGCACAGGTAATCTTTACATTTTTATTTCAAACCATCCTTATGACTTCTACAATTTGATGATTTGATGCGTGCTCTATCTTCAGCCTGTTATTAGGTTGTATTCACTTATTATTGGAAAAAGGAGAAGTAGAAAGCAGAAAAGTTCTGTAGTTTTTTGTCATCAAAACATCTTTAGTGAGAAGAACTAAGGGGTATGTTTTCCCCAGCGGGGTTGAGGTTAGAAGTAAGCTTCTCTACTACTTTTGCTCAAAGTTCCTGTTGGCTTGAAGCATCAGGTGTTAGCAAACACTAGAAAAATATGATAAGGGGGTGGTTTGGAATTTATGTTCTTGTCTTGTGTTAATTTACAAAGTTATGATAAATTGGAAAAGCACTTGAGAAGCATCTAAAAATAGGCTGCAAGCCGTCAAAAGCCCTTTTTAACAGCTAACTTAAGTCAGTTCCTCTCATCCCTGGACACACATATATATCTTTTGTGTGGCATTTATCTATGAATCTTTCTGTATTTCTGGCAACTTATACTGATTTACATCATTTTGGTTTGTGGCCTTATTTGCGTCCTGCATTACAGGATGACGATACATTATGTTAGCTGCCTGTATTTTGCATCATCTTACATCAAATTGCTCACTTGTAATATGCTTTTAGGTGTATACTGGTGTATGGATGAGACATTACACCCCACTTAAAGAACGGATGATAACAAAAGAGGTGGATAAACTTGGACAAGTATCAGTGTCCAATGCCACTAGGAGGCGGTTGGCTGGATCGGGGGCTTAGGTTCTTAAAACTTTCTATGCTGTATTGGTCTGAGTAAGGATCAAAATAAATAAGAGCATTTCTAGCTAGGCATCTTTTCAGGTTTCGTGGTTAATAAGGATAATTTTGTTCTTGTAAGTTATCATGGTTTGATTCTTATACGTGCTTCATACGATATAAAATTGTAATTGCTGTAATTTGTTAAAGAATGAGGTCTACTAATATCCAGTTATTCAAGTTGTTGATACTCGTGTATCATTTGTCAATGATTCTTGGCCTGGCATCTTCAGATGCAGATTCAGGCAAAGCTGTAGCAATTGATTGGGGGTTATGATGTGATCCGTATGTGAATTCATGTTCGAGTGAACATGGATGCATTAACTTGCATTGTTCTTGTTTTTTGACTTTCCTGAATCTGTGTTGATTGGGGTTCTGATGTGCTTGAAATGTAGAAATCATAATCGAGTAAACATGGACCCATACATTTGCATTGTTCATGGTTTTCGACTCTCTGAATCTGTGTGGTAATGAGTAGCAACACCCATGCATGTACTACTGGTGGTGAACTGGTGATTAGGAAGTTTATGCCCTGGAGTGTCTGCTAACATTGTGCCCGAAGAAATACTCAACAAGAAAGTAGACACTAACTCAGATGGGATTTTCTTGCAAACTTTAGAACATGCAATTAAAACTATGGGATGGTTGTTTAAGGGTCATTGTAGTTTCAGCCTTTCAGGAAGATATCGAGTGTCAACATGGAGTATCATTAACTGAACCTCAATACTTGGCTCCAGACAATTTTACCTTTTCAATTAAGTCGCCCCGAAGACTTGAATTTTGAGTTGCTTGATCATCACCTATTATCTGCAAATGATTCTCGCCCTATAATAGCCACTGGCTGGGTTTATGATGTGTTTGACACAAAGAATCCATGTCTGAGTAAACATGGACGTGTAAATTAGCATCACTCTTTCTTCTCTACTTCAAACTTGAGCAAGTACCAAGGTGAGATAATTTCTAATTGAGTGGCTAAGTTTATGACACTGCTTCAGTTTAATAATGATCTGCAAATCAAGTACTAGTACTTAGCTCCTGGGAGTTATAACACTTGCGTGAAACAATTGGTTCAAATATGCATCAAGTATTCAAGTGCAACTTAAATGGCCAATGATGGTGCAACTTCTTTATGACTTTCCAGTTTCCATAGTGCGATTGCATCACAAAATTCAGGTGGAGAAATCGGGTTACAAGCAGCATGTCAGCTGAATAAATAGCAAGTTGGTTCCCTTTTCACAACCCAAAAATGGATTCAATAAGACTGCCTGTGAATAGGTCATGTTCGTAAAATAGAAAAAAAAGAGAAGGCAATGCAGAATCTTCTTCTTACCATGATTTAGCTGTAGCTTTTTTGCATTTACTTGAGCTCCAAGTGCTACGAAGATAAAGAATCAACCATCCTGAGTTATTGTGGAGGTCTGCTAAAAGAATCCAAAGGAAGCTCTAATGAAGTTTCTGCTGCTCAACATGCAATCAACTGAATCAAGGGTGGTTTTTAGGCAATTTATTCATCAGCTGCCATTGGAGGAACGAAAGAACAGTCCTGAAGAGTCTGCTCAAAGATGTGCCCAATTTTTAACAAATTATCCTGCAATAAAATTTGAAATACAACTCAGCAACAAAGTAGAGACTAATTTCATATAGTGAAAAAATTAAAGAAACCAACGACTCCAAACCACAGGTGCTAACAGGATGGTTGTTTAAGAATAACTCCTTTGTAGTTTTACGAAGATATCAACAATATGTAATTTAATGCAAGTGGAGTACTCACTGTCTTGCTTTTTGGCAAATCATAGAAGAATTTCTATACCAAGTAAAAAGTGTATGGGGAGGAAGTGTGGAACCATCATACTGTAGAATGGACATTCTTGCAGCGGGATAATTTTCCTTACCTCATTGAATGCCGCTCCAATCATTTGTAAACCAACAGGCATGTCAGCACCTTCCTTCTGAACGAATCCACAAGGTAAAACCAGAGCAGGTAGTCCAGCTAAGTTCACATTAACCTGCAACGAGATATTCTCTTAAGGTCAGATAACACATAGAATTCAAAATTGCAGCTCAATACAAAATCACTGCACCAAGGGGAGAGAAGGACGCAGAGAGCTGGGAAAGCAGCATGCCGCATAGAATTTGATAATTCGTGCAGCCCCAATATTAGGGTTTTTGGCAATTTACCCCCCTTGTATTTGTCATAAAGAGCCGATTGACCCCCTATATTATTTTTAAAGGCCGTTTATCCCCATGTATTTATTTATAAGGTGCAACTCGCCCCCTTACGCTAATTTTCCGTTAAATACAACTAACAGTGTTAACTTTTCCGTTAACTCTTGACGGATTACCCTTCCGTATTTAATATAAAAGGCGGATTACCCCCTTGTATTATTTTTATTGGAAATTTAACCCCTAAAAGTTGAAATAAAGCTTGTTTTATAAATTTTTTATATAATGTTATTGGATCTATGAACACTTAGTAAATTATTATACAAATTTTAATCTCTATTTATTCGTTTATAGCAATAGTGATAAAAAATAACCACATTTTAGCAGCTACATATATTATAAATTGGCCATCTCTTTCAACGAAAAAAATATAAAAATTAGAATTTTTTCCAACAATAATGTGAAAATACTTTTTAAAAATATTTTCAAGATATAGTTTTCGAACTCCTCTCTTTCCTTCTTTTTTTTCTTAATTATTTTTCAATAGGATATTTTAACCCAATTACTAAAATAAGTAATTTTTTTTTTTAAATTATTAAATTTTATACTAATACTTCTTTTTTTTAATCACTAGATTTTTCTAAATAGATGAATTGTACAAAAACTATGTTACGAAGCAGTCCCAGTTGCGGTGAAGGTGAGTGTATTACACTCTCTAATGTAGGGGGTAAATTGCACCGTTTAATAAAATATAAGGGGTTAAACCGCCTTTAAAAATAATACAACGGGGTTATCCGCCTATTTCAAATAATACAGGGGGTTAATCTGCCAAAAACTCCAGATATTATATCTTAATTTCTAAACTTTGACACTCTCTAAAGTAGCTTAGTCAGATGTGATGCACAAATTTTTTGCTTCACAAGAAGCTCAAAAAGGACTTTAAATAGAAACAAAAGAGCTAGATCCTTATTCTTAACAAGGAAGACTGGCAATACAGGGAAGCCAGTGATTCAGTTTCTCCAGAAAAGCAGAAATTTATTGCAGAAAATGTCTGCAGTAACAACGTTGTAAAAACTTCAAGAAAGTTATAATCTGGACAGGAGTCTAAGTATTATATGTTATTTAAACCGCAACATTTATTGACCTATGAAAGAAAAAACCTACATTTCCATCAATGTCACAAGCCATGGTTTAAGTGCCAATAGCTTATGAAGGGCATGGATAACATATGATAAATTAACTAAATTCTCAGAAAGTATAAAATTAAAGTATAACAAGATCATAAGTGAAATTGCAGAGTTCAATTAGGAAGGTAGAGACTCACAGTCATAATGTCACCAGCATACATGGCCAATGGGTCATTTTTCTTTTCTCCTGGATATATTTATGATTCTACGTTAAGCATATAAACAGAAAGGGATGACATGACGGCTTGTATAGAATTAACAGAACAAGCAATGAAATAGAAAGAGAAAGATGATGCAGCAGCACCTTTTTTATAAGCTACAGAAGGAGCAGCAGGAGATATTAATATATCATTATTGTCCAAAGCTTCCTTGAAGCTACTCCTAATTATAGTCCTGACCTGAAATACCAATATAATTCAGTACATGATTGCGTGTTTATTATATTTTAACAGAATTCGGCAATTAGGTGTTTAAATTCAGTCGAATACATAACAAAAGCAGCGGTTAGGTTCTCACACCTGCTGGGCACGTTTGTAATAAGCATCGTAATAACCAGCAGAAAGAGCATATGTACCCATTAGAATCCTCATCTTAACCTGTAATGGTGAAATACTTGACGAGTCAAAGACTGGAAAACTTCTCTATCATTCACTAAATATGTAGAAAATGGAAAATTCCAAGAATATTTTCCACGATCACGTGATTAAGTTATAAATAGGGAGCGGAACTGCAAAGCACATTTAAAAAAAAAAAATCAGAATACAAACCTCAGAACCAAACCCTTGCGCACGAGAGTTTCCATAGAGAGAATTTAGCTCCTCGCCAAGGACTTGATTTCCATATCTGACACCATCATAGCGAGACAAATTCGAGGATGATTCACATGAAGCAAGGATATAATATGCTGGTAATCCAAGGGAAAATGACGGCAATGACACCTGAATTACACAAAGACAAAGATGGTAAGAGAGAACCCCTCCATTCTATAAGCTCAACAGAATCACAACTGAAAATGGAAAGAAAAAAGTGACAAAATGTTACTTCAGTGACAATGCATCCAAGTTCTTCCAAATGCGAAACAGCAGAACGAACGGTTGAGATAACTTCCAAATCAACTCCCTCTTCAAGAGTTTCACGAATCACGCCAACTCTCACTCCTTGCAAAGGTTTGGAGTCCAAGCTATTTATTTCTACAAACTGAGATGCATAGTTTGGGACTTCCTGAAAATTATAGTAGATTTATAAGACTAATTCAGAATTGCATAGTTAAAAATTACAGCTTAAGATTGGCTTATCAAGAAAAAAGGTCCCATAAGCACCCTCAACGACATAAAGTCCTTGCCACGTGAACATGTAAGTTTTGAGGAAATATTATAAACACATATGAAATGCTTCCTTTGTCGCATGTTATAATACAGATCTATGTGTCCTTTTCATGATAGTTTTTCAAAGTGAGACTTTACGGCATCCTAGAATTTCTTAACCACATTCAATTAAGACAGGAAAAATCTAAGGCTGTGAAACTAACTTGCTTGCTAGCAGTTGCATCGAACTTATCATGACCAGATATGCTGTGAAGAAGAATCCCTGCATCAGCAACTGAGGTACCAAAACATCCTATAACATCCAATGAAGATGCATAAGCCACAAGACCATATCTTGAGACACGTCCATATGTGGGCTTCAAACCAACAACGCCACAAAATGATGCTGGTTGCCTAACACTCCCACCAGTATCACTTCCTAACGATACCATACATTGCCTGGCAGAAACAGCAGCAGCTGAGCCACCAGAAGAACCTCCTGGTACCCTTGTAGTATCCCAAGGATTAGCTGTCACCTAACGAATATGAAGCTTCACCTGAGTAAACGATGTACAGCATGCTTAACTATTCACTCTATAAAAACACACTGGTGATGAGAAAAAAAATAAAAGAACGCAATGGCAAGTCGAAACACTCCCAGTTCTTATACCGTTCTTAAGGTGTCATTGCTAATAAAAATCAAAATTGTTCAACATAATAGCATGGTATTTTCTAAATGAGGCATACAGGATTTCGGAAAAAAAGAAGTGAACTTGTTAAGAAAACCAATTTTTTTGTAAAGAACAGGAAAATCCACCCAGCCGACTAACCCAAGTTTTTCCTAATGATCAGGAAAAAACTTGTTTGTCGTAGACTTAACATAGAAATGCTGTCAATGCAGAGTCTTCATACAGATGACTCATCAGTTCCTTGTCCTACCAAACACAAATTGTCTAGCTGGTGATAACAGTTACTAGAAAGTTTAGTGCAATTAATAAGTCATTCAAGATTTTACTATTCCCACATTTACAAGCAAGACGAAACAATCTACTGAGGAATATCTTCCCAAAAACAGCAAATCTCCAACATTATTCATTCACAAACTCGCTACATACGCAAATAGAATGCAACTCTTTAGGATAAACACAAACTGCATAATCACCATCCCAGAAGTTGAATGCACATTGCGCTTGACAAACCCAAAGTCTTGAAAGATTGCATCTTTTTCAGTATCATCACTAACAAATTGTACCCAAAGTCTTGAAAGATTGGAACTTTTTCAGTATCCTGACTATATCAACTCATAAATAAATGCAAAACGGATGAATTAAGGTGAAAAACAAGAAACTAACTTGATAAGCAGAAGCTTCGGTGGTGCTGCCCATGCCAAACTCATCCAAATTAGTCTTACCCACAACAATAGCCCCACATTCCCTCATCTTTCTGACAGCAGTGGCATCAAAGGGCGGTCTATAGCCCTGGAGAAGCTTGGAGCCAGCAGTAGAGGGCATGTCATGGGTACAGATATTATCCTTAACCCCCACAAAAACCCCAGCAAGAGGACCCACCTCCTGATTATTCTTAATCTTGTTGTCCAATTCCTCAGCCTGCTTCAATAGAGATTCCTCAGGGGAAACGTAGAGGAAGCTGTTGATTTGGGGCTCGGTGCGTCGGAGGCGGAGGAGCAAGGACTTGGCGAGGTCGACGGCGGAAGTTTGGCCGGAGAGAAGGGATTTGCGAGTGGTCTGGATTTGGGAAGTGGAAGAAGAGCAGCATTTGAAGATGCGTGGCGTTTGGAGTGATGATGATGAGGATAACATATTCATTTTCTTGCTTCCTCTCTCTCTCAGACTCAGAGTAGCAGGAATGGCTGAAATCAGGTGTAGTGAGAAGAAAGGGTGACCCCATCAAGTTCCTCGACACGAATCCACCGTAGTTTAATTTTAATAATAAGTAAAAAAAAAGATATAATAAATTAATTGTGAAAAAAATATAGTCAATTTTCCTATAAACAATGTTGGCCGTATTTTTAGTTCATGTGTGACATCTCAAAATTCGATTCTGCTCAAATATTCAACTGTTAGAGATAAATGTACATGAGTTTGTATTTAGTTAGACTTGTAACCAGATCATACTACTCTTCTGATGAAGTCGAATACCTTATACGTAAGATCTAGAAGCTTATCTCATACTTGTATATATATACTCACCATGTATTATCGGTTTAATCAGTCACAATTATTTCCCAAAAAGTTATCGGCACGATAGTGCTCACCAATTCCCATTAACATCCAATGACCGACAGAAACCAGTGATAGACTCGCCTCGTACATGAACTATCGACTTATGTTGCAAACAGATATATAATAAGATGAGGTGGCCAAAGATTTAAGGCTCCGTTTGGTTTCATTTTAGACTCATTCTACAGAATAAGTCCAAAACACTATTTTATTTCTTAAAAATGGGTCTTTAGAAACCAATGTAGCGGTGTTGTATGAGATATAGATACCTCATTACTGGGTATATGGGACGTAAGAGGTTCACTACTGGATATATGGGTCGCAAGGGGCTCACTTATGGCAGCAGCACCTAGTGAATCCGACTCATCGGCTACCTCTTAAATAGGAGCAGTGCTGGATCTGGACATATGCGAATTGGAGCTACGCACATGGCCCAAAGGATTGGGGGACCATTTTATATACGCTTGTTTAAAGTTGGTTGTTTGTTGTACTCATAATGCATTGCTTCCTTCTAAAATTCTTTAATAATTTTTTTATTTTAGTTTGTTTCTGTAAGATTTAATTAGTTTCTATATGATGATTTATAAACGTTGAAAACATTTAATGTCAAACATTATAAAACTTATTTGAATAATTCATAGTACTCCCTCCGTCCCGCAGAACTTCATACATATGTCATTTTTAGCCGTCCCACAGAACTTCATACATTACAAAAAAAGGAAGCTATCCCAAACCAAACAAATAATAAACAATCTAAACTTTACACTCAAATTACACATTTTGCCACTAAAAGTACACTTTTTTCCACATTTTCTATATTCTATCATTACTTTAACTTAGCTTTTCACTTGAAAGACGTATATTTTCGAAAGCAAGGCAATGCAAATCATTTTAAGTTTTAATTTCATAAGGTTATTTTTAGATCTTAATTTCCCATTTTAAGATGTTACTTTTGCATATCTAGTATGAAATTTTATTTAGTTATGGTTTAGAAGTTTGGAGTTAAGATATTAGTATTTGCACAAGGCCCCTAAAAATTTAAGTGAGCCCTGAATAGAAAGCAAGACACACAAAAAAACAATGCACGAGGTCGATCAATATTACTATAGCTAATCCTTCTCCAAGGCACCACATGCTTTATCCCTCTAATTTATTTATATATAAATTTTGCATTCAATTTACCATTTAAACCAGCAACTTGTCAAATCTGAGCCTCTAGCAATTGTCTAAATTTCAATAATGATTTTAGCAGAAAAAAAAGATGGATAGAAGTTTGATAATACCAAACAGACTGATTTTTGAAATAATATGTCTGCATCCAATGTATCCACTGTTTATCAGCCCTCTCTTACTCAAGCTCCATAGTAAAATCTAGACTGATTACTATTTTAATAGTTTTTTAAAAGAACCACTTAGAAGAGCTGATATATCCAAAAGTTCTCTTAATAATAAAGATTTAAAATGATTCCGCTTGTATTTTGGCAACAAACAAAAGAAAAAAAAGCTACACATACACATACTTGTTCATGTCAATGCCAACAAATCATAGGATGGATATGAATAGTATCCCATTTCCCAGTAAATTGGATGGCAACAACAATTTGAAGCTGCTTCTCTTTATCTAGTCTAATATTCCATACGCAGATCCGGCCATCATCCATACTTGTAGCCAATTTGTCAACCTCTTTCCCAAAGAAGGCAATATCCGTTACCCTCTGCAGATATATTATATTAACGAACAATAATTACGATGATGTGAAAGAACAATTACGAACAATTACGAACCGGTGTCTTGAGTGTTAGAGTCGATTCCAATGCTTTAACATTTAGAATAACAATATTTGTGAATTCAAGGCCATGACACACAAATCTGTTTATTGCAGCAATTTTTCTCCCTATTTTAGTGTTTGGGGAGATTGAGGCTTAACTCCATAATTTGAGTAGCGTCAAGCTGCACTTCGCCATCTAGCACATCTATATCTGACTCTTACCTTCAAATCCCTACCCTTGGGCAGCATTGCCCTTACCATGCCAACAAAATCATCCTGCGAAAGTGAAACCAGGGACGAGGCCAGCAATTCGGAGGGGATGCGGAAGTCAGAGTTATCACTAAAGAATATGAGAATAAAAAAGGAATTCTGAGTATTGATCGTGATGAGCAAGGATCAGAGAGTAACTGCTAATGCAATTCTAGAGAGAAGATTAAGTTAAATTGAGATATTTTATTCAGGATAAGTCTCTCTAAAGATTTTACAAACGCTCTTTATGGTTCATTATCAAACTAAATGAACTAGGGCTACAACAACCGTACGATCAGATTGAACGAGATGCAATCTCCACCGTCTCTTTTATTTAACAGAAGTGCTACTTTAAAAACGTTATAATAATAAGTAACAACTCTAGCTTACTTCACAAATCTCTTAAAAATGCTAAGGGCCTGATTGGTTTGGATGTGCGTTTCAACTTAGTCAAATAGCACATCCAAGGTCTGAATACAGTTTGACCGTGAAACACGTTGATTGGATGCACTTTTGCAAAATGCATTTCAGATGAGTTTGGGACCACCAAAACGCACATCTTAAAGTTGTTTTGGTGATTGGTTCAGATGTATTTCGGTCATTGGGGTGTTAGTATTTTTATAAATAACACCACTCGATTTATTTTTAGATTAATCATAAACGATATACCACAAAAAATTGTATAACAATATACTTAAAACTGCATATGTACTTGTAGCTTTAAAAAATCAAATGATGGTGGTGGAGATTGAATTGTGAAACATGTTTAATCGTCAATTGGGTGATGGAAAGAGTAATATATATAATTCGAAACAAATGTATCTCGAATCTAGATATTATTAAGGTTTTTTTAGTGATTGTGAATAACACTCATGTGAAAAGTAAGTTGCAAGAAACTATTAATACATACAAAAAAGCATATGAATGACAATCAAATTGAGGATTAAATCAACAAAAAATAAGCCTCGAGTTGCAACAATTGGGTCAAATTTTGATGAACTCAACAGACTCGTGAATAAATAGAGGGCGTTGGGAATGGAAAGGATTGAGAAGAGTCATTGTTGGGTTTCTATTTCTTCCGGCGGTGAATGAAAAACAATAGATCTTGCCCAAACATGGTCATATGAATTTACTTCAGGTTGGCAATTGTGAATTTAAAGAAAATAACTAGTTATTTGAAAGAATACAATAACATGTGATTTTTGAATATTAAGTGACATGTTAATTTCTTCTAAAAAAGGACAGGTTTGCAGTCCCTTAATTTTCCAATTAGTAGACCATATTCTAGTTTTTAAGAATGATAAAAGAAAACTGAACATCGAAAAGAAATCAAGAAAACAGTAATTTAACTCCATATTGGGTTCGAGGTTCTAAAATGGGGGTATAATGGTATATTCATTAAATGGTGAGAAATGCACTTGAAACACACATCTCAAATACATGAGAACCCCATGTATTTCAAATGCTACTCGTGGTGTATTTCGAAACGCAGCCCGCAAAGTTGCACGGGCTTTTTGAAACGCGTTTGGGCCGAAACGCACCTTACCAATCACTATTTGTATTTGACATGCGGTCAACCATTAAATAACATCACTTTGCACCAAACCAATCACACCCTAAGTACATAAGCTCTTCCCATAAAGTTATTGAGTTACGCAGGACGACTTCAGGTGGTGCGTAGTGTTCTTTTCGGCATACATAACTTATGGGCTCAGGTACCACCTTTCCCAAACTCTATTCTTGAAAAGGTAAATGCTATATGTCGAAGTTTTGTTTGGAAAGGTACGGCCGATGTGTCTCATAAGTCCTTGGTTGTGTGGGATAAGGTGTGTGTTCCTAAAAACTTCGGTGGTATGAATTTAGTTAATATTGAAATTTGGAACAAAGCCACTCTTATTAAGCTTTTGTGGGCAATCTGCTATAAAAAAAGACACGCTTATTTGGTTGTTTTTCGAATAGTAACTACTTTTTATTGCAGGACAAGATGGAAGAAGAAAACGAAAAGACGATGACAGAGATCAACATGCCGAAACATAGTGGAGTTCGATTTCAGCCACATGTGAGGGAGTACGATTTGATCCAATCTTGATAAATTCATTACCAAAGTTTGAAGGGAATGGAGGAGAAAATGAGTGCGAATTCTTAAGGACGTTCGAGTTTGTTGTTGAGCGGTTTCCGATGAAGGGATTAACTGATGAGGAGCTGAAGTTCTGGTTCTTTGTCAAAACACTGGAGGGAGAGGCTAAAAGATGGGTAAGTTCACATAAGGAGTAAATATATGAATGGGGCGACCTGAGGAGTATATTCTTGAAACGATTTCTAGGACATGCAAGAGTTATGAGATAAAGGATCGACCTTTACACAAAAACCGAAGGAATCTTTTCATGATGCTTGGGAAAGGTTTGAGGAGATGCAGCACGACTGTCCCCAACATCAATTCACTTCGTGACAACTATGTAAATACTTCTAGCTGGGGGGGGGGGGGTTAGTTGATGATTCAAGGACTTAATAGATGCAGCATTGAAATGCTAAACAAGTACTGGAAGCTTGTGCTAGTGTTGGTGAGAACTCAAAATATAGGAGCGAGCAACTGAAGGAGAATGAGATCTTTAATAATATGAAAGCTATATATATATATATATATATATATATATATATATATATATATATATATATATATATATATATATATATATATATATCAACTCATAGTTCATGGATTAGATTGAAGCAAGTGCTACGTAACGATTATCGAACATAGATATATATTTAGGTCGGTACGAAAATAGAAAAGCTCATAAAACAGATACTTGACCACAACCAATTCACCTTTTAAACCCAATCACTTTAAATAGCATAATAGCATGCCAAAAGGCCAGTTAGAAAGTAACCCGATCACAACTTATCACTCGATAGTCCCATCCCAGCCGTCTAGAACTGTTATGCGAGTCGAGCTTTAACAAGGCTCGTTCATACTGTTTCGATTTCGAAAATAAGCAAAATGAAATCGAGCTTTTTATCTTCGTTTATCTAACGAGAAACTCATTTCGATAAAGCTTGTTAAACTAATTATTTTAATAAATTTATATTTTTTATACTTATTTTTAATATTTTCAATAGGTAAAGCTTGTTAAGGCACATTATTTTTCAAGATCGAGCGATCTCGAACTCGTTACAAGTTGCTCGAGCCCATTTTTTTTACTCGTTTTGCTCGCTCGAGCCGGCTAGTTTAACAGCAAGCCGTCTAATAGAACAAGGAAACGAGAGAAAACCACCGCCTGACTCTACTGTACCAGCTGAGCCACCGTATCTCCACCTCGTTTTTATCCAGATCGGAGCGGTTTATCCCAGAACAGTACAACACCCACCTTCTCTAAACACGCCTATAACTCTCTCTTCTAGATCTACAAAAGGAACCCCAAACCACTGTTAGGTTTGGCTTATGCTATTTTCAAGATTTCAATTTCGAATTACTGTTTATTGTATGCTAAAGCTGGTATATTTAGTAAATAAAGTTGTCTACTTTGAGTAAGGGAGGTTCATGATAAAGTATTACTGCGATCTACTTTTCAATTCTTTGTTGATTTTCAGAAATATATCTTCCATCAAGTTGTTTTATTGTGCTTTATTTAAGGGGTTGTTGTGTCGCACAATCTTATGTTAGCTTTCAATCAAATTATAAGCTCATATTTTGTTGATTGTCAAAGTCTTGATTTTTCTAACAATTAGTACTATTATTAATTAATAATGTATAAATAATTGGGTGAGTGTGTGAAAAAAGATGATGGATCATGGATGGTTGTATGATTTTCCTTAGGTTCAGACTTTTGCAATAAATTTGACTATTTTGTTACTTTTTCTTACAGAAGAATCATCATGTCCGCTGAGAAACTAGAGTCCTGTGACGACTTCTTGATGGCCATACTGATTCGAATGCCACCAAAGTCCGTCTACAAGTTCATGCTTGTGTCACGCCGGTGGAAGGCTATCATAACGAGCACCTACTTTTGTACTTGTTATGAAGCTAGACTAAGAAAAAAGGAGCGATTTCGCCTGTTAGCTTTCATCCAGACAAAGCGACGCATGATGAACATATTGCCGGCTGTTGAAGCAGACAAGGAATTATCTGTAGTTCAAAGTGTTGATAAAAATATGGCTACTTCATTGCTTGCTCTGACCTACTTATTTTATGTCAAGAGTACGTAAACAACTCCTACTATGTGATCAATCTTGTGACCAATGATTGGACTCAATTGCCACAGCCACCATCTAAATACTTGGATGGCACATCTATGGCATTGGTGTGCAAGGAGGAGAAACAGCTTGTTCCAAACTACACAATAATATCAGTTCCGAGTGAATGTTTTAGCCGCACCTTACCTCTACAAATGTACTCTTCTGACACTCGTGAATGGACCAAAACAACAATACATGGAATGCCAGTGCTCAAGCTGATTAAATCTAAGCGGCTAAGCCGCCTATTGCACTGAATGGTTTTTCATCCACTGGTTTTCATCATCACCGTGGTGTCTCTTGATATTGAAGGTCAGTGAAGTTGCCATTCATGTCAGTGGAGATGATGATCTGGAGATTAAAGACAACAATCATGTCCTGCAGCTGATAATGCTGCCAGAAGTTACACGAGCCAACTTCAGTGTTACGAGGTCATCTAACGATGACTTATGGTTTGCTAAAATAGGAGGCAGAAGCAGAACGATGACATGTTGGATGCTACCCAAACATAAACATGGAATTTACATGCACAGTAATTCCACCATAAGCCAGTCGGAATGGATCTTGACAGACACAATTAGTCTTGACAATATAACTACCCCGTTGCTTCCTGCTTACAAGAAGCTGAAGATGAATCAGCGTGTTCTTGAGATGATAGCATCAGGATATTTCAGGGCTGAAGCACTTATTCCATGGAATACTACAACTTTCGCTGTTATCAGGTTTACTTTCAACCGTTATCCGAAAAGTATACATGAGAAAATTTTCGTTTACAACTTGCAGCAGAAGTCCTTTGAGCTAGTTAGTTATGAAGGGGTTCCTTGTAATGATGATTCACGCACAAAATTTGGTTGGTATCCTTACATTGAGCCCCTTACTCTGTCTTCCTATGGCTCTTTTGGTTTATAGTTTCATTGTCAAATTTGTTACCAGCTATTTATTTTTTGTTAGTTACTGTGTGCAAACTTCCATGTTTTTTTGGAGTCAGATCTTGCTAATGTACTTGTAAAAGAGATTTATATTTGAATCTGGCCATGATCTTGCTAAGACCAGTAAGAACATGATCAAGTATACTAGTAGAGCAGCATTTTCAGCAGATTATCATCAGTTACCTCTGTAAATGGCACCTTCTTATTTCTAATGTGAGCAGCAAGAAAATTATTACTAAAACTCAGATCGACACTTCAACATGAAGTGCAGTCGTCGTCTAATTCCAGGCCGATGCATATGAAAGAAAATGAAATCAAGAAAGGCATAAAAAACAAGCGTGAGATTCAACCAATGGAACTGTAATAATAGCTGAAATCCCAAAAACTGAGTGTAGTTACATATGAATCCGATCACAGGATTAGTGAATTTATTGCATTAGAAGTTTTTTCTGAATTCGACTCAATGGTTCATTCTCACATAACAAAGGATAACAAATTCTCCATCAGCTTCTTGCACCAGATAACCAACTCTGACATGAAGTTCTAAAACAGCTCCTAAGTTATGCTGCAACAACTCCACTCCAGCAATGTCAAGACCTGGAGAAGAGGTTGGCAATCAAGTAGTACGGATCAAATCTCGAAGATACATTGCAATAATTAACATTGCATACGACTATATGAGACTTGCACTACGATACCCAGCAAAATCGCCACCATATAGCATAACCAACCATTTACTGAAATAATTAACAGTACCTAACTCATGAATTATTGTCCAAGTTTCAATGTTTTATTCTTAGAATGGATATAACATAGCAGTCATGTCATGGATTCAAATCTCCAAGGGTTTCCACCAGAAAGGCCAGTATGTGTTTATTCTGAGAATGGATATAACATAGCAGTTTTTGTAAACGGCAGCGTAAAAGTGTAATAAAAGTGCCACAAAAATAAGAAATCAATACACTTTTGCTATGCCATTGACAAAAACTACTCTGTCTATATCAGTTCCCCTTCATTCTCACTCCACCAAAAATGAAGATGATTTAGTAATTTCTGAACTCCTGTAAAACAATTCAATTTTTTTCTACTCCATAAAACTTGCATTTTGTTTCAAGATCATTCATGAAATGCTTGAAAAACCAAATTTTTAAGTGTCATAATGTAAATAAAAAAAAAAAAAAATTTAGTCCTTATCGCATTTAAATACTAGTAGTAACAATTTAACACAGTTCATAATGTGGGTGTACTCTTAAACTTTAAAAAATATAATCATTTGTCAAGAACCACAGAGCTATGAACAAATCAAACAACTGAACAAGAATGTTCCAATTATAACCTTAAGTTGCTCAATTCTTGACTATAATTGGCTACGGCCAGTCAAATGCATACCTTTTCATTTACGTTGTTCCTGGAAATTGATCTTCTTGTTGCAGGAGGAGTTGCTTCCACTATCACCTAGATTTTTCATGTGGCACTCATCCATTCGTGACAAAGGAATCTTACCACCAGGAGGCGGTGTTGACCCATAACTCACGGCATGAGATGGGCAAGGAGCTCGGGGTTCCAGTTGTCTGAAGCTCAGGTTATGATTGGAAGCACGGAAATTTTGCCTTGAAACACACTGCTCATTTATTTGTCGCATTTTGCTTAGGTAAATTGTGAGTGGTTCAACATAGTTATCAAACCCAGCTGCGCTCATGGCTGAGATTATGTCATCCGCAGTGACAATTTTGCGACTTTCGCTGGTGCACTTATCGTTGGCCAAACTTGCAACATAGGCAATAAATTCAGATACACATTCTTGAATCGTCTCCTTCGCAGTATCACCAATCCTTGCATTAGGTGGGAGGACTTTCTGCATGATCCTTTTAATAGTCGCCAATGGCACATACTGGTCTTTCGGATGCTTGGATGTTTGTTCTACATTTCACAGTTTGCAAGTATAAAATCGATTATATCAATGTTTGAAGTACCATATAAATCACCATATCATGCATTTCAATAGACCATGCAAGTGATTCAGTGCTGAAAGCCAAATGGTACCATGATTATATGTTTACCGAGACAGCTTATTGATAAATTAAGCTTTACCTAATAGTAATAGAACATTTAAAGAGATTACACACATTCTATAAGAACAATTAACCTAAAGTTTTGTTAGAACGCAATTCAACTGTGTCCTTCTGAAGTTGATTACAAACCAACTCTAGTGAGAACGAAGAAACATTTTTAAAATATCAGCTATTTACTGGACTAGAGATGAAAACTGACCTAAAATGCCATTTATGAGGTATGGGGTATTTTTGTTTCCTTCACCAACTTCATAACAAAAGGACACGGTTTATACTGAAGTTGATATTTTCACCTTTGTCTTGTTGCTAACAAACTCCAACCCCCCCCCCGGTGAGTTACACCATTTAGTATCCTGTCCTGTAGCTAAAAAATGACACAAACAAGGCAACCTTACTCCAGTGATGTTAGAATTCTTCACTTGCTGAGAGAATACTATCATAGTATCATTTGTCTTTGATTAAAGAAAATTGTGTGTTCGGATTTCACGTTAGCTAGTTTTTTTTGTTTTAAGTGATTGATAGCCATGTATAGTTGAAGAGGGGAAAACAAACATAGAACCAAAAAGGATAAACAAATGAAAAGGCCAAGTTTGAGTAAATTATGCAATACTGAAATCACTAAATACCTAACCAATTAGGGAATGTAACCATAAAGTTGCATATGCATTTAGATTACATAATTAAAGCAACTACTTAACGGAATCATGACGCGCACGACGACAAATTACTATATTTGACTGTAAATTGTTCAATGCGACAGATCTGGAACATAGAATATCTACACTTAACGCGGGACAACATATTGTTCTCTAATTTACAGTATACTAACAAGATGTTACTCTTTTCTAGTTTTGTGTATAGGTTCATCCACGCAACTGAATGCATGGAGCACTAAAATGCAACTGTACATCTTGAAACTTACAAAGTTGAAATTTTAGTGTATATAAATGCCAAAATCTAATAAAACTTTATGCCCAAGGCTCAAATTTCCAAAAGAATGTGTAAACTAGATAGAGAATTATGAACACATACCAGACTGAGGCACTGCTGTGGTTGTGTTTCTAGGTGGTTGTTTTGAGGCTTCCATGTCAATTTCTGGTGGTTGCCGTGTTCGCACTTGTTCTCTGGTTCAAAGAACAGAAATCGAGACTCTTTGTGACTGTGTTTTACAAAATGAAATGTCTAATACTATTTTCATGTGAATTTATAGAGGTCATGGCACTTTGACCTGGAATTTTCAGTAAATAAGTAGTACCGCTTTATTTGTTGATACATTGAAAATTAAAAGAACAAATCCCTTGAGAGATATTTAATATTTTGCATTATAAAAGAATAGGTATGAACATTTCATCCAGGGGGTTATCTGTACACTTTGTAAAGAAATATTTACACTTTTCAGAGTGCAAAGTAAATTATGTATAAATTAAGATTGAATGGGGTAAAACTTAACTGCCTCAGTTCTTTTTCAAATGTTGTGTAGGACTCCAAATAAAGCCTAATATACATATAAAAGTCATCTATAAGCAAAAAACAGAAGGCATAATTTCCCCCCCTGCTTATAGTGCTCCTGAGAGGCAAGCCTTAAATAGTATTTGCCAAATAATGCGAAACAGCTTATAATGACAGACGAGCTTAAGCCAGTCAAATATCTCTTGCAGTAACCTCCGCCACCTTCTTTAGTAAATGGCTAATCTTTAGTTCTACGCTTGCATAATATCAGAAAATACAACAATTGTTTATTGCACCCTCCTACTCCAGGTCTTTCACCACAATTTATTAACACTTACTTCCTCAGTCTCAATTTAAAGGTATCGTTTTGCCATTTTGAATGTCCCGGAAGAAACTACCATCCCAAAACATGACATTTTGGACATATAATAACCCTTGTAGAGTACACATATAGACAACTCTACCACAGTTTGTAATTTCTTCATTAATTCTTTCTTTAAGCAATACCACATGTACATTCTTTACCACACCGCTAATCCCATTTGAAATATACTCGCATATTTTATCGGGGTTTGTTAATAACATTGAAAATCAACGTCTCGGATACCTTTCTAATGGGACGGAGGGAATATGTTGTCCTCTCTGCATCCGCTCCAATCTTCATGTTTTCTTTATATGGGTGTCCCGCATTCCTTGTTTAGCAATTTCATGTCCCACCTTAAGTACTTTATTCATTATCTCATACTTTAACAACTTAAGTTTTTTTATTCATTCTTTATATAAAAAACACTAACTTACAACTCTTACTACTTTTTTAAAATCTCTCACTCTTAAATATATATGCCCAAAAACCCCAAAAGAAACAAGAAGTTTCGGACGGGACAAAGGGAGTATACGACTACCTAAATGTGACATAAAAAAGATCTTCTTTGATATACAAAAGCTATACATGCATCTTAAGTTAATGCTGGTAAGTTTCATCTCCAGTGTCAACGGAAAGGGGTTCCCGCATTAACATACTCCCTTCGATCCGCTTAAAAGGTATCACCTTTCCTTTTCGGGCGTCCCATTAGAAAGTCATAATTCCATCTTTGGTAACTTTATATAATTCTTTATTCAATCAGCCTACTAATCAATTTAAATAGTCAAAAGTACAACATACTTACTATATGTCTATATCCACCTACCACACCACCCATTATATTACACGAGTCAAACAGATTTCATAAAAACCGTGAAAAGTCAACTATGGTACCTTTCAAATTGGGAGGAGGGGGGTGGGTGGGTATGTTAGGACTATAGATAGAGGCGGTTCATTGTGCAGTACAAGAGAAGCAATTATGGTTAAGAATGCAGAGTTTCGCCTTTTATATCCGATTTGCAAATTTAGTTGATAAATTTTCTCTTTCGTTGAGTTTTTTATCTTCACACACTTACAACTTCATAAGGCTTCTTAAGCTAGCTATTACAGTTTTCTTAGCACGTAAGATTGCATTGGTCTTAATAACGTGGATTTGTAAAACTAGATCTTTTATCGGTTTTGATCATCTATGAGACTATGACATTCAGTGTTCAGTTTTAATTATGACAAGTTTCAGTACCCTAAACTGATGCATTTAATTTGGGAAATAATATCACCCGGTATCGGGAAATATATGGAGAAACTCGCACGTTTCTAGCGTAATTCATGACTACAAGAGCAAGCAAAGGCTGCAGGCTAATGTTTATCGACGTGGAAGGTTATAACTTATAAAGTCAAACAAAGACTAAGATATTAGCTATCAGTGAAGACTAATTTTTTCGGTTGTATTTTTTTTTTGGGGGGGGGGGGGGAAGCTGAAGGAACTTACATTGTTAGACTGCAATCCCAGGTACTAATATGTTTTTGTCATCCATGAGCGATGTCTCCATAAACTATATTTAGTCTTGACTCATGAAAGTAAGCTGGACCTCTAGTGTCTAGCTGTGCCAATCCATATTTCTTTTCCTTGTTGGGCACTCTAATTTTAGTTTTCATTTTGCCCTTTCCTACAATATATGAAAGTAAATAATAAGCTGGCAGCTCCAGTTTTCTTTTTCTCTTTACTGCACTACAGTCATACCAAAAAAATACTCATGATGCATGAATGAATCATACTTATTTCCATGAACTTGTATATCACCATTACCAGGCTTTTTTACAGAACAATTAAGCTTTACTAGGTTTGGGTGTAGCAGGGATCATGGTTTGGACTTTGAGGCAGTACTTCACTGCTAATTTTGGTACTGTCTGATAGTAACCCGTCTAAGGGAAGCAAAAAGTATCAATTCAACAATTAATATCTCACTCTACCCTCAGTAATAGTTGGGAAATCAAAATACCCTGTAAACTGAACAAAAACTGCCCCCATCGATCTTGTTTGTGGAGCCAAATTTCTTATTCTCATCTTTTATCTGATTGAATCAAGTGCTGATGGAAATTAAAGAGTAGAAACAATGGGAAACATCTATCTTACCGAAACAGCTCAGTCAAGACTCTCGTTTCAATAATTAGAACAGTATCCCTCACTCCATTTTTGGGTCCTCAGTGCTTACTCTATTTCTTTAATAACTAAAATTTCATAGTTAGTAGCAATCAAATGCCCTTTCTTCATAAAAGGGAATGGGTTTGAGAAACAGAGAATTTTGGTTGTCCTTTCAGATACCACATCAATAGTAACAATTAATCAGAAGAAAGGCTTCTAACAAAGACGTTCTGAGGAAAGAAAAAAGTTGCTTTCAAGTGTTTTTTACAAAGCTGATATGATACTTGATATAATCTGCGAAGGCAATTCAGAAAAGGTTGTAGCTTTACCTGCAGCACTTTTGCCATCAAAACATACCTTCTTGATGTTTCGTATCAGAAGCAGCTCCAGCTGTACTTCAGCAACCAAATCCTAATACAAAAACAAAAGAAGATACAGAAGTAACTCAAATATATTTTGAATAAAAATAGGAGATTATTTCAATATGGGGTAATACTGACGAACATTAGAATGTACTTTTCAAGTTTGGACTAAAACATGCTCTTAAGATTCGAAGGTATGGACAAACACTGGCTTTCTCCAGTAGCAAGGATCTTACACAATCAGAAATATATGATAGTAGTTGATAACTCTTGATCCATTCATAATATGCAAATTCAACAAGTCAGAATAGCCAATTAATGATGAATAAAGCACAGAGAGAGAATTACTATTGGAGTAAGACAAATTCCATGGAAGAAACTAGCACAAGCACAAAGATAATGCCAATAGAAATCTAAACAATAACATTTCTTTGGTTGAATTGAAAAACACATCATCTTTCACAAGGTACCAAACATACTCCGTAAGTAAAAACCATATCGTTAACATTGATAATTTGAAAATGACAAAACGATAAATCTTACAAATCATTATCTTGTTCACACAATCTTTGGGAGATTTTTTTCAAGTTCCATGAACTGTAACCTTGTTGGTTCATCCCACCTGAATCCAGCCATCTCAGCTTCTTGAAAGATTTCCCTACACTTAGCCCACCTACCGGAAGCCATATGCATTCTAATTACATCCCTATACATGACATAAGTAGGAGCAAAACCAGATTCCTTAAGCTTAGAAAAGTATCTAGAGGTCCTTGAGTGATCGTTTAATGCAACAAAAAGCTTTATCAGAACACCATAAGCTGGGAGATCGAATGTACAATTTGAAGCCTCCATTTCCCACAAAATAGCCATTGCATCTCTAAATTTATTCTCTGAGTAACGGCTATGTATCAAAGTCGTTTGCATAACTACACTTGGAATTTTGCCAGATTTTTTGAACCAGTCATATAAAGCCTCAACAACATCAAACTTCCCCATCTTGACGCAAGCTTTCATCACAGCAGTGCAGTCCTGTTGAGTCAATTGAAGATTCTCTCTTTTGCCAAGCTCCTCCAAAAGGGGCAAAGCAACCATTTTTTTCTCAGGATTTTTCACTAATTGTAGTATTAGCTTAGCATACACACCAGGATCCAACATTCTTTTAGTTTCCGTGGCAGCTTTCAAAAGATGCCAGGCAAGTCCTAAATTCCCTCCTTTAATAAAACCCCTTACCATTGCCTCATAAACGCTCCGGCTAGCTAAGCTGCAAAAATTCATCACGTCAAAAGGCATTTTCAGCTCATGTGACCGTGCCAAGATCTCAACAGTGGAAGCAAGGATGCGGTCATCCGGAAACAAATGCGACTGTGTTTCCGCCCAACAAAAGACATTTAGAGCCCGCTCTGGAAGGCCCATGTGACCCAACTCGCGAACAGTTAGGGACAATGACCCCTTCCGGAGAAATTGAGACCACTGGTTGAGAACACTGGACACATTTTCTTCAGGAGGAAGGTTTCTGATTTCCTTAGCCAAGCCAATCAAGAAAGCTGGGTTCTTGTAAACCTGATTTGTAACTGGTTGCCTCTCAGAAACAGCATGAAGAGTCCTGGTAAGTTGCTTCCGGGATGGAAGCCCCAACGGTCGAACCCTGTGAGGAAGAGGAAGTGGCAGGGGCCTCTCCCTGCTTAGCTTTCCTGGCTTCTGCGGTATCCTTCCTTGGAAAAGAGATGAAATAGCTTCAATCTCATCAGAATCCCATACTATATCATTTCCATCATCACTATCACTGACATCATTTTCAACATAATCACTATTAGAAGGTGCATCAGTTTGAAACTCACTCGAAAGGGTTTCACGCTGAGGCGATTCTTGGTAAAGAACCGGATGGAAATCTGGTGGAGCCTTGGTTCTGCGTGGATAACGGAGGTTTAGGGGTTGTTTTATCTCTCTGTTGTGGGGTTTCTTGCTATGGCCTCCTGCAGACAGAACTACAGTTCTGTTTGAATATCCAGCAAGACTCTTGCAGCTGCCAATTGGGTAAGAGTGCCGATACCAGACTGAAGTATCCATTTCTAAAACGTCAGTCAATCAATCAATCAGTTGAAGTAGCAAATTAGTACTTCTCAGGGACATTTCAGCAAACAGGTGGTGTACATTAATGAACGGGCATGTATTGGCCTTTGATTGTGTTCAAGCGCCTGTAGAAGCAGCTTCGAAAGAGTTTGGTTAAGCGGGTAAACAGTTAGTTTACTTGTTTTTTCCTGCAATTCTGGAAAGGATGAAGAGAAGAAGAAGAAGAAGTAGAGGAGGATGAGAAGAAGTTGCTGGGTTTTGTTTGTATGAGAAAATTTTATTCTGGTGCCCATAATGAGATAATTATTTAGATAACTTATTTAGATACGCCATATGTTTTTAGAAAAATCATCCATGCTACTAATTAAAATGTATATGTTGTTAACGAAATTCATTTATTTTGTAATATGAAAAATACCAATGTTGAAAACATAGATGTTTTAATTGATAACATCGATGATTTTCATGACAACATAGATCCGTCTCGAGATAATTTATCTAGATACCGTTTTCAGGATACTTGCTCATTAAACATTAG
The DNA here is from genome assembly GCA_026545765.1 of Plantago major. Classification (NCBI taxonomy): domain Eukaryota; kingdom Viridiplantae; phylum Streptophyta; class Magnoliopsida; order Lamiales; family Plantaginaceae; genus Plantago; species Plantago major. Next base: position 32,195,103 of record CM048844.1, on the reverse strand, counting down.
TCAAATTTGAGTTAAAAATAGTGTAGATATTTTAGTGATTTTTTTTGTATTGGACCATACATTTAGGTTTGACATAACTAACTAATAAGGTGATCGAAGACTTATAAGTTGATTGAAAGCTAATTAGACCACTGATAAGAGTTCGTCCTGATAAGGTAGTTAAATTTTGATATTGATAAGATAACTTAGGCTCTGTTCTCTTCAACTGCAATTTTCTGAATTGAACTGAATTGTAGTATAAAATATAACTGAACAGAACTGAACTGAATGGGTTTTTAAGAAAAGAGACTTATTTGTATCAATGGGTATTGGGTATGTAAATTTGACTTATTGATCATCCCTCTCACTATTTCCATGGATTGATCACCCATCTCACTATTTATGTGGGTTAAGGGAGGTCGTTGAAGAGTAAGATGAATGATGATATGCAATACTTTAATAGGAACAATACTAACTTTGCACATAAAGTGAATTCAATTTGATTAATAACTTCAAGTTTTCATATACAATTGCATCTCTTGAAGTACCACAGCTCCCCTTATGCTATTGCTAACTATATATTGTTACCATCTGACAAGGCAATTTGTAAGTACTACAACCAAATTCTACAATCAAAGTGGCATCCTATAACTCAGTTTTCAGATACATCTTCTGCTGTTTTATGAACAATCACATTTCCTTCCATATAGTTCATTGAATCAGAAGACAGGCCATCGGTCGACATGCTATTATTTACGCTAGTTTGCCAGAAATGGTTCCTAATGGCCTTGAACTTTGAATCGGTTGCTGAGAATCCAGGATCAGAAAGTAAATCCTGGATAGCAGTTCGGCCTTCAAGCATGCTCACCACTTGTGACATTGTTGGTCTGAGAGTTGGGGTCGCATTGGTGCAAAGAAGGGCGACGTTTAGCATCACCATCGCCTCTTCTGATGCATAAGCAGACCCCAAATCAGGATCCACCAACTCCAGTAGGCTACCTCTCTCTTGCAAAACATATGCCTGGTTTAAAGATGGAGCAAGGTTAGAAACATCAAACCTTGTAAGTTATAATAAGTTTACAATGATAAGGTATGTGTATGAAAATAGCAGCTTTAAAGAGATTTTCTTGAAGCATAAAACAGATGAGAAACAGTTGAGACTAGTAAGAAGTTATTATTGTACCTCATCAAGAAGATATACAAAGTCTTCCTTTGGCCTATAATTAGTGTTGCTTTTGCCACTCGCTATTTCAAGAGCAACCACACCAAAGCTGTAGACATCCGCTTTATTAGTCAGATAGCCACGCATTGCATATTCCGGAGCCATATAGCCTCTGCATGCCATAAACGACGGCGTCAGAACGATCTAGAAGTCTTTTTTTTTTCCTTTACTACTGAGAAGAGTTAAAAGAAACTTACATTGTTCCTGCAATCCTGGTACTAATATGAGTATTCCCATCCTCGTGAAGCTTCGCGAGGCCAAAATCAGATATTTTAGCATTGAGATCTTTGTCCAGCAAAACATTGCTCGACTTTATGTCTCTGTGGACTATTTTCAGCATCGACTCCTCATGAAGATAAGCTAGACCTCTTGCTATGCCAATGCATATTCTTTTCCTTGTTGGCCAATCTAATTTCAGTTTCTGTGTCGTGTCCCTTCCTGCAATAGACCAATATAGAAAAATAAGCTGCACAACCAAGTTATTTTCATTTCCTAACATATAATAACTGGAGTACGGTTTATACCAAAAAGGGCACGTGAAACGCAGTTATTTTCCATGTACTCGTATATCAGCATTAACTGATTCCCTTCGACACAACATCCATACAGCTTTACTAAATTTGGGTGCTGAAGAGCTGATATCATTCCGATCTCATTGACAAACTCACGGGTTCCTTGTTTAGACTTTGCAGAAAGCTGCTTCACTGCAATTACGCTACCATCTGACAGTAGACCCTTATAATGGAAGCAAAGGCATCTGTTCAGATCTCAGTTAAACAGAACAATGAGATTATAGTCACAGAAAAGTGAAGTACCTTGTAAACTGAACCAAAACCACCCTCGCCAACTTTGTTTGCAGGATCAAAGTTCTTGGTCGCAGACTTTATCTGTTTTAATGTGAATATTCCTGTTTGTAGATCAAGGCCTTTAAGCTCTATCCATTATGCAAGATAAAGATTACAATCAGAATCATAGTTGTTTGCAATTCTGATATAAAATAATATTTTGCAACTGTTTTGTTTCAAACAATTGCTCCGTGCTATACTTCCAGTAGTAGTCAAATAAGGCAATCTTGAAGACCATGCATAAGCTATACCTCTATCTGTTGAACTTTTGCCACCGAGAAACCCCTTCTTACGCAAGACACCTAGGGCCAGAAAAAGAACACAAGTTGCTCCAGCTGCTGCTGCAGCAATCATAACAGAACTAACCCTTCTGTGAGTTTGAGGTACTGGATTCACTGGAGGTTCAAAGTCTGCACCAAAATGAGTGTCTAAGAGAAAGATGCATGCAGATTATAACAACCAGTTTACAATTGAAACACCTTAGAGCAAGGGTACAAGAACTATAAAAACAACTTTACAGTAAATAACTTCATTCAACTTTGAATATGATCAGAAATAATTTTGCAGAACTTGACAATAGATCTCAGACCATACCTTTGCAATTTCAAACTTTTTTTATAAGTAAAGCCGAAATGAATGAAGATGATGTTCGAATACATAAAGATGGACATACTGGGTTGAACTGATATAGCTGATATGAGAGGACCATAAGTTCCTCTCAGTGGGATGCCTGTGGTCCCTTTTCCAGCCCAGTAGAGATGGATCTTTAAGGTCCGCTGTGTTACCAGGACAGTAAAATTCTTAACAATAGGTATACCAGGTCCACCAGCTTGTGCTGCAATATCGAAATCCTTCAAAACTAAACGTCCCTACATTCAGCATAATAGCATTATGTTATTAATCCAACATGACAAAACATTATATTGTTTTCATAGTATTATACCTGCAAATAGACATCAAACACTCTTCTTCCGAGGCTGTTGAATGTTGTGTCGTTTGTAAATACAATTTCTGCGAAGTGAAGTCCCACGGTGTAGTTTCCATTCCCCATACAAAGGCCATAGTAAGTGAGAGATATTGGAGATACACGTGCAGTTGTGTAGAGTTCGGAAACTGGACGAGTGACATCACGCAGAACAGAAACGTTGGTCGATATGTAATCATCAGAATCAAGATCATTGTCCAAGAAATTCCCTGTGCTGCTAAATCCCCAGTTTGTGGTGTTTGATGGTATAAAAAACATTGATGCACCTCTGGCTTCTACGTCAGCTTCATACCTATTGTTATTGACGGATACCTCAACTCCACCGCAGTTAATGTTGAGATAATAATTCGCTGTTATTAACAAATTACATGAACATTAGTCATATGCTCCATTTCTAATAAGATAGCGATATACAATGGAAACATGGAACTATATATGAAAGAGTAGGAATACGTTTTCTTCTTCTTTCTGGCTCATTTACAGAACGCTCTAAAATTCTAAAGGTAAAACATAATATGGATAACACACTCACATACTAAAGGGAAGAAAATCTACTAGCAACTACATTACACATGGACTATCACACGAGGAAGCATAAAAAATAAACTATCCACTCACAGTGGCTTGTTGGTTTTTCACACGGATACTCTTGCTTCAAGCACGGGGGGACATGACCGCTGTGCCAGATGAAAAAAGAAACATTGACATGGATCCAGAAGAAATAATAGCAATCCAACTCAAAATATGCATTTAAGTTCACAATGATCATCTATGAATTTAAAAGGACACAATCTTACGTTGATTTAACTGCTGGTGAGGAGCTCTCCACTGCGTTTCTGAAACAACATAGTGCAAATTTGATATTAGATGAAGAACTCAAGAAATAAAACCAAGTAATGTTTTAAAATATTCTTACACACTCCCTCGTGGACATTCGGCTAGTGATGTGCTGCTGAAATTATTGTAGGAGAGATCTCTGTTTACAAAACAGCAAATTGAAATGAGTACAAAATCAGTCAGTAGATTATCTATGCAATAGGGTAACACTCTGATTTTCCTAATACTTTTCTTGGATGTTTCATAAAAAAAGATCTATTTTGCACTTAGATGAAAAAAGACAAATTGAAGAAAGATCCGTACGCATTCTTGTTTCTTGATACGATCCATGCTGGAAATTTTCCAGTAAGTCTATTTCCAGTCAAATATCTGCAAATCATCAAGAGAAAGATGTAACTATAATTAATAGGATAATTGGATAAAGAATAAGGTGCACAAAAACTCTAGAAGTTGGCAAAGCATCAACTTACATGAAATCAGCTTTTGCAAGATTGCTGAAAGAAGCTGGAATTTCACCAGTAAGATTATTAAAACTTAGGTCCCTGCATTTCCAAACAATAGTCTACAATTTTACATGTGGCCGGCTTTATATCATTGAATTATGTAACTAATAGCAGTGTAGAATGTTGCAGTGTCAATCACTGAGAAAACATCCCTATAGTTTTTGCTATATATAAATTTCATTGTGAAGAAAACTTTAAACTTATCGTTCAACAACTGTGATGTTGGAACGAAGATCATGTAGTTTATAGATGGGATCTTTAGACTTCCATGGTCATACCAAACGTAGAGTCACTAATCAAGCACTTCTGAAAATGTTTCAGTATCTTGACCCGGTTAAATAATTTTATAGTAAAGAGAGGCCTGATATAGACAAGTATTTCAATTCATGTAATATACTTTCAACTGTCTTGTCAGAGCCAAGGAATGTAGTTCATTGATAACAAATCATGAGAACTTGCAGGATAAAATGGTGCTAAATTTAAAATACTTACAGAGTTTTCAACTTTTTCAGGTCACCAATATATTCGGGGATATCTCCGTCTATTAAGCAACTCCTCAGTACCCTATTGAGAATGACTGAAATCCATTAGTCCTGTCTTAGCATTTTTTCAACGTTAACAAGTAGATGTAACACAATAGGGGGGAAAAAACTCACAGCAGTTTCATGGATTTCATGCTCCTTAGCGGTGGAAAAGAAGATCTTGCACCCTTTATATCACTGATCCTCCTGAATCCCATACACATGCATAGCAGCATAGGTGTCATGTATATCACACACAATCAATAATTTAAAGAACAACATGTGAAATCACTCACAAATCACTTAAGCTTGTCAGAGCAGAGATAGTTGTAGGGATTGGGCCCTCGAGAGAGCAACCCTGCATGTGCCTGTGAGACAAGACCAAAATTCAGTAATGCTAATTGTCAAACTTAACCAAAGTTCTGTGCTTGAAGCCTTGAACATTCATTTCGTAAAACAATTACTTGTAAAGTTCCACTTAAAGGGGCAGGCTGCTTACAGTTTTTCAATCTGTGTCCAGCTGTTGATAAAATCAGGTATTTTCCCAGTGAAGTTGTTGTCGCTTATTCTCCTGAAATTGAATATCACCAGTAATTAGACGCCTGATAGCGAACTAAATAAGTTAACTGGAGTATTTACTAGGAAATTTAACGTAAATATTGAGTAAAAGACTAATTACATGGCTCGCAAAGGAAAAATAGAGTTCAGATAAACAGATGTATAACTCACAAATCAGTTATGTTGTGGAGCTTCGAAAAGTTTTTAGGCAGCTCCCCAGAAAATCGATTTGATGATAAAACTCTGAAAATGTGGAAAATAAATCCATGAACTATTATATGAACTTCGATAAAAATATCGAGATATGGTTCAGGAAAAATTACAGTTTTTGAAGATTGACTAAGAGCCCAATGTCCGGATGAATTGGTCCAGAAAGTTGGTTCCCCTCAAGACTCCTGCATAGTAAACCTAAGTCAAGTTTCTCTGCTAAATGAAAATGGAGATATTGGAAGAAGTAAAGAAGATTGCAGCATACAAGTTCACAAGAGTAGTGATTCTGGTAATAACCCTTGGAAATGGACCAGATAATCTGTTTCCCATAAGAGACCTGCACATATTCAACCAGACGAAAACCTATATAATCCACATTAATGCTTTCAAGCTTGAGTGTACCAAAATAATACTTTATGTATGATACAAATTTATTAAGGAACTTAAGTGTGGGAGATCCGTATTACAGGTCAGTCAGGCGCATTTTAGACCACTCAGCTGGTATGGAACCATGTAGTAGATTGCGGCTAAGATCCCTGAAATATTGCACGAGTTTAAACTTTAAACTTAGGAAGATCAAGCTACTTCCGGAGATAAAAATAGAAGTAAATATAGAATATCCTTGTTTCAGCCACAAAGATATTGAGAATGGAGTTAACCACTCACAAATGAGCAAGGTGGCGAAGAATAGAAAATTGTGGAGGAACAACTCCTGTAAGATTCTGTGCTTTCAATGCTCTGCATAAGTTCAATGCAGCAAGTTAGAAACACGTGTAACATAACCAAGCACATTCTCTTCATTTTACGCATAGCCTCCTCATGCGATACGGGTGTGATTTAGTGACATCAACGATACGACTTAGCACATTATAACATCACTTGGCAAAACAAGAAGAAAGAACAACCAATTCACCACTTTAACTCACTCATTTCCCCTTCCAGGTCAATAATCACTCACACTAACTAATAACTAACTAACCCATCGATTTTAATCACTGTCAATTATCACATCAGTCATTTTCAAAATCACACATGATAAAATATCTAATGCCACTTACACCAGTCGTTATCATTCATCAAATATTACTTCAATAAGTCATTACGTGAAATCACATCATCATCAAAATCAGTCATTTTCAAAATCGCATCATAGAATATCTAATGCCACTTATACAAATCGTTATCATTCACCGCATAATACCTGGATCAGTTCGTTACATGGAATCACATTTTACTACTATATCCTAACAATCTGCACTTTCTCCAACCATCACATTACTACACACCTATAAAATCCTAACTCGTTCCTTCCTTTCGTGAAAAAGCCTGCAAACACTGTAATCTACTCGATTTCTTAATCAAATATAGAAATAGTAAATTTGCAGCTCCAGAATTTTTGCCTTTTTGGTATCCATTAAAGTTTCCCATATCTTTCTTGGAAAGTTTACACCCAGAGAACAATAAACAAGTCATCACATTTACCAGTTTAGCCTAATTCATTGAATACCAATTGTCTATTCCCATGTTTAAAAAACAGTTGAGAAAATTATTTGCATTATTTATAGAGCCGACAAGTTAAAATATAAATGGAATGTAAAGCTAGTGTGGGACCACGTCCAGGCTTCTAATCCACATTAATTATACAGCTGGACGAATCAATGATCGGTCAAAAAGTCAACATGCAACAACTAATCAAAACTCGCTCGTTGACTTATTGACTTTCTGGTATATCAACGATTTTTTTTAATATTTTCCTGTTTTTTATAGTCAAATTGATTTATTTACCTAGTTCATCAAAATTTTGGGCTGAATTTCTTTCGCAATTCGTGTTTTGGAGGGAAAATTATACCCTGGACCAGCCTAAAAATCCCAAAATCCAACCAGCTTCAATTGGGTAGAAAAGGTTGGAAATTTACAGTTCATTAAGATAATTAAACCACATAGCTTTTTGGGACTATGAACATGAAAGAATAAACAAGACGAGTACATGGTGTGTGTTGTAGCATAGACTAAACCGTAAATGAAGGTGAGAATGAGTAAATGTACATACAAGCTAACAACATGGCAAGTTGTATTGTGATCAAAAGAGCAATCACAAGAAAGAGAGCTCTCAGATCCTTTTGTTGTAACAGGCAAACTCCAATTCCCATCTCCACTGCAAGGATCCTTGCTAAAGTCCCAATCTTTTTTCCTCAGTATGTTCCCTATCTCTTTCAATGCACTCACTACAAAATTTTGTCCAAAAGACATGATTTTGAACAATTAAAAAAGAAATGGATCTAATGACTAAATACTCTACATTACATATTACATACCTTCAATTTTATGGAGCTTTGGAATTGGTGAAACTGCGCAGGAAATGAAGTGAATACAAGAAGAAAATATCAAGTAGAAGAGTATGGGTATCATCATCATCATCATCAATCTTGTGGTTAATTTGCTCATTCACTAGCTCATGGGTGGCATTTCAAAGTGAGAGAGACGAGAGTTTTATTTATTACAGTGCAAGATGAATATTGAATGGAATGGAAATGGCTAGTGGTAAGATAAAGGAGTAGTAGTACTAATAAATACTTTTACAGATGGAGTGATAGAGATTGGCTCTCTTGTTTTGTGCAAGAAGTGGACTGGACTGGAGCAATAGTACTAAGATTTTTTTTTTTTGGTATGTTTGGCACTTCATGCCATTACTTTGTTCTCTACTGTCAGGCCAGCATAGAGATTTAGGGGGCCCTGTACAAAAATTTCAATTTGGACCCGTAATAATAAAAAATGTTAATTTTAATAGAAGAAAAAATATTCAAGATATGAAAAATAAAAAAATTTACACCATCATAAATTGAACACAAGACCTTTTGTAAGTTAGATATCAACTTTACCACTTGGAGAAAGAAATTTTAATGTTTTATTATTACACGGGAACACATTTATATATAACCTCAAATTTAAAATCGTACTCAAAATAGGAAAAAAATGAAGCGCCGCTGCATGCTCTGGTCGCCTGTCATCGTGTCTCGTTCTTGTCCGGTACTCCCACCGTTCCGTGTAACTTCATACATTAGTCTGGTTTGTAGCTGAAAAATCAAAGTAATAATAGTATGATATAAAAAAATTGGAAAAAAAAATGTATTTTATTGTTAAAATGTGTATTTTTTTTGTAAATTTGAGCTTATTTATTATTTGTTGTGCATGGATAATTTATTTTTTTAGTAATATATGAAGTTTTGTGAGACATCTAAAAATAACAACTGTATGAAGTTCTGCGGGACGGAAATAATGTAGTAATTCCAATTCTTACAGTTTACTAACTGGTCTACAGTTCTTAGACCATCTTAATTAGCAGGTAAAACGATGCTAAAGTTGGTCTTGGGAAACTTTGTTGGTAATTATTCTGGCCATGAAATTACAGTAGTTTGCATATGCTTGTGTGGTGTGATGTAAATTTCAGTTTCACATAAATTCATTCATAATTATTTAAATCAAAAGAGTTCATTAGATGATTACGCTAATGTTTTAAGTAGTTATTTTGCTAATATATCTCGTAAAATGTTATGTTTTTGAAGAACTATATTTACTAAAGTAAAAGTTTCATTAAAGAACTATATTTATGAAAGTAAAAATAAAATATATATTTAATAGCTAGCGATCCATGCTATAGTGTACCTTAAAAAAATTAATATGTATGTTGCTTGTAGCATACGACCTATCATCATATTATAAACAACTCGAGATGGTTTCAAAGTTTAATAATAAGAATACTTTATATATAAATGTTATCATATCTTGTTCGAGGTAAAAAGAAATTGGAAAAAGTGTACTTTTAGTGACAGAATGTGTAATTTGTGTGTAAAGTTGAAATTGTTTATTATTTGTTGGGATTATTTGTTGGGTATAGACCTACATGGTTAGGCTAACCGCCGGTCCGGTTAGATCTCATGAAAAATCGTAAACCGTAACGGTTACGGTTATAGATGGTTATTAACCGTACATTTCGTAACCGTCAAACCGCGGGTTTGTCAGTTTTGAACCACCGATTTTTTAAAAAAATAAAATAAAATAAAAATATCTTTATTTATTTATTACCAATACTTTCTAAATAAATACTTCGCCAAATCATTTTGAAAAAAAGAAAAGGGGTTTAAATACTTACGAAAAAATTTATAGTTTAAAATATTAAAAAATTTACTAAATGTGTAAGGCCCTTTTTTATTATTAACCATGTGTAAAATGTATTTGACAAAATTCTCTCTTTGTCAACTAGACTGACAAACCAGCCCATCAAGGCTACGACCCAATCCACGGTCCACTAATGAGTCCATCTTGGCTTCATACGCGAGGTGGACTCCATGGTCCAGTTAGCGAATCCACCTAGCTAAGTCATCTACCCAACAGTCCACATGCTATTTGACTCACTCGACCTCGCCAACCTTCCAGCTGGTTGACAAGCTAGCTAGCTCTCTAGCTCTCCTCGCATGACTGACTATGTCAGTCAGCACTCGACTAACCAACTTGTATTGTTTGGCCGACTCAGTCAGTCAGTAAGCAACCAACTTGAAAGGACTCCTCCAACTACGTGAGACAAAGTCCAACCCACTTAGCCAGGTCCAACAGCCTCACCCGAGATTCGCGGACAAACCCCAACGACGGATGAACTATATAGAGAAGGATGGGGAGACGTGGAAGGGGCATCGCATTCTGACTGCAACAAACCCTAGCAATCAATCTCTCACGCCTCCATCTCTCTCAAGCTCTCTGATCAACATCAACCGCCACTTACCATCATCCATGATCGTTCATCACCATCCATCATCAACCTTCAACCATCCGCCATCATCCATCGTCATCCATCTTTGTCAGACGATTACCAGCTAGCTCCCTCCTACAAGGTAAGCTAGCCCATTGCTGGTGCTCGTCCACCACGTTGCCGAACCAACTTAACCAACAGGATAAGTCGACGCTTGCCGTCATCTCTCTCCTACCTCTTTCATTTGATTACTGCCCGGCCAGTCCTCTAACTCGAAGGCCGAGTCCATACTGGCACCACACACCTGTCACCTTTGAACCTCACGCCTCTATTTCATCGCCTTGCACAGTCTTTGGTGCCCCCCAATTTCTAACCCTAATTTGATTGTAGAATTCTGAGCGTCTACATAAAACATTTATTATAATGTTATTTGGGGTCTTCTATCGGCAGTCGAGGCGTCGTCTTGACTAACTTCAGTCATTTATTTTGATCCATTAGATTATATATATATATATATATATATATATATATATATATATATATATATATATATATATATATATATATATATATATATATATATATATATATATATATATATATATATATCTAACGGTGGAGATTGAGTAATGTGCTACCTTTCGCACTAAGTGTTTTCATGAGGTGTCGCTCGTGTCGCCCTAGGTGTTGCACTATGTATTGCTCTAACTGTCTATCTCGCCTTAAACTATTTAAATATATATTTGAAAAATAAACATTTTCCATATATTAAAAATACCTTTACTAAAACATTAAAATCTATCAATTACAATCAAATCAAATAAAATCACCGACCCACCATCATCTCCAAACAAAAAAAATTTAACGAGTTAGTGCCCCAAGTTTAGAACCTTACAACACAAACAACCTACTTCAAACCTTAAACAGCAGTTGCAGACTTGCAGTACAGAGCTATGGCTTCATTAGTGCAACATTCCCAAACTAAACATATTCATCATCTCCCAAAATCGTGGTTTGTTCAGCACTGCAGAGAAGCAATTGATGAAGACAGAGTTTCTGAGAAATGGCATGCCGAGATTCCGGTGGAGACGGGAGGGGTGCGTATGCTGCTGCACATCGTTGCAGAGGCCAGAGAAGCCATGGGTGTTTCAACTTCTCGATATTTCCCAGAATGAACATGTGATTATTATTAGACTCGTTGAATGAGGGATAAAATTAAGCTTCTTTCTTTACGTTAAAATTGGGGATAAAATTGATGAACTGGATTTCATGAAATTAGAATTAGGGTTCATCAATTTTAGAAGTTTTTACAGATTAGGATTTAGGAATAGGTGTTTTGGGGTATATTTATAATAATAATAATAATAATAATAATAATAATAATAATAATAATAATAATAATAATAATAAAAAATTATAAATGTATGTGAAAATGGACTAAAATTGTGTTAATCATTTTTTACTAGAAATTTAGTGGATAAGTTGATATTTATAAATATAGTAACAAGCGGCGGTTGAGAGCGATGGAGAGCAGTGGTTGAGGGCGATGTATAGCAATGTACACGTGTCACGTGCCAACACCTCGACTGACAATAATCATGGCAACAACTTGACTGGCGATAGAAAATCTGATGTTATTTACTTGATCCAAAGAAATTGAATAATTCTTTTCACTTTTAACCTGCGGTTAACCTCCGGTTTGACGGTTATTGACGATTAACTGGTGGTTGGAACTGCCGGTTAGGCACACGGTTGACGGTTAGAAAAAAACATCAACCATAACCGACCACTGATTACGGTTGACACCGTAATAGTATATTCGGTTCGGTTCGGTTTTCGGGTCTAGTTGGGTGTGGTACCTCACCTTTTTAGTAGGGGCACGTTAAACGCAGAACACTTTTTAACATATTGCAAAAAGTACCTCAAGTAGTATAAATATGAAAATTGGTCCCATATTTATATTATATTCCACAAAACCCCACATTTTAACAATTATATAATCGTAAACACATAACAACACAATACGATAACAAAAACTCATGTCTTCCAAGTATTGGCCGGACTTTGGCAACTATGACGGATCTGAAGAGGTATTAATTTGTTCATTATCTTAATTTAATATTTTATAGGTGTTTATTATTAGTTTATTGCGTTCGTATTTTTAAATTAATTAAGATTTCATTAGAATTTCGAAAAAAACGCGAAAAAAAACGAAAAAAACCAATACGCTATTGTGGCAGCCCGGGGGGCTGCCATGTGGTCCGGTCCGTTTTAATTGGTTTTTTTTTTGTTTTTTTTTCTTTTTAAGTGCCGTTTAAGTAATTAGACTATATTTTGGACAATTTTTTACTAATACTTTTTTAAAAAGTGATTAGTTATATTGTTTTAGCGTATATGATTTGATTAAATTTGTTTTTATTTGTTTCTGACATTGATCTTATGTTTGAATTTGTCAGCGTAATCCATATATTGATCCGATGTACAATGAGCATGAAGATCATAACCACTTGTACGATGTTATTTTAAATAGGGATTTTAGTAGAGTACTACTACTTAACTTTTCACAAGATTTAAAGTACGATGTCTTAAATATAAAACAAAAGGTACATAAATGTAAAACAATTCAAGTGTGAATACATCGTATAACTAAATAATATTTAGAAATAATTTATTACAATCTTCAAAGCGATGAGTGCTGAGGGATAAACCTCAAACACTAACTAACTAAACTACTACAAGCAACACGGTCTGTACCCCGCCTCCGACTTGAAGGTCCGATGGATTGCTCGTCCGAACCAGGTCACCTGAAACAACTAAGTGGGGGTCGACCGATGCCCGGATTGCTCAGGTCAATCCTAAGAGACTTTACTCAAGAGAGTCGAAGCTCTCAATGTAATAATTACGAGGAGGTTATTGTTTAAGTGTTGCTTTTCTTGTCACTTACCCTTAGGTCTTGAACCTTGAGTCAGATTTATAGTTATCACATACTCATGAGGTAGCTCATGAGATGATGCCAAGTGTACGATCCAGATTCGGACACCAATGCTACTTTCGCCCACGGCCCATTAGTGGACAAAGGATCCAATACCGATAAGTGGGCTAGGAGGGTAGTTTGGACCTTTTCCTCCGAGAGTCTTGTTCACTGTTGGTCCGTGGTCACCTCTGACGCACTGCCTTGGTTGGTCTACACCTTGGGTGACTCTGGATGTCCGAGCCAAGAGTCCCACCAAGTATCTCGGTGGTTCTGCTATACACGCCCGGTCTTAGAGTAATGGTGGCGTCCGAGGTCCTCTCGTGCGGTCCGTTAGTATCTCTGTCTTGACCGGTCAGTTTACAAGTCCTTTCCTTAGCTAGCTCGGACTAGCTGGGGAGGTAGTGACTTGACGTCTTGGTCGATTCACTTGGGCGGACCATGTGAGGTCGGACCAAGATCGAATCGCTAGTTAAGCCGTGATGCGCTTTAGGACACGCCTATGGCGCCTTAACGGATGGACATATTTCCGTATCAACATATGTCCCCGCTACCAAGTATCTTAGTAGAAGATGGTTGGTAACTATGAGGATTAGTCGGTTACGTGGAACGGTCGAATCGTTAATTAAGAGAAAAGGGATAAAATCCTTTTGTCGTGATCCGTCGTCCGTGTCCTCGGATTCAATATATCTCTTCTCTTTTTCGCCTCAACCGAGTTATCGCATAACCGGACCGAGAGGAAAAGGTATTTATATCCGAGATATATGTGTCCGAGTACGGTTAGGATCTGACGCAGCTGTGTGGAAGCTGTCAGTTAGGCCAATTGTTGAATTTGTCCTTTTCAAAAGCCCAAGAGGCCCAATAGGTTGCCCGTTCGGCCCACGGGAAAAAGATCCCGAGTAAAGAGACGACGTTGGATCGTGACGAGATCAACGGTCAGCGCCATCCGATTGATGTGACGGTTCATCAAAGATTAAATGCGATGTTCGCAGCCATCCATTCGAAGCGTACAACCTCGATTGAGAGGATCAACGGTTGGGATTCAAATCCAAGAGACGTGACTCTTGGTTACCCCAAAATGCCCTTATAAGTAGTCAGGTCATCAGTCATTTTCACACTTTTAGCGATCTCGAAACTCAGAGCAATCTTTAAGCAATTCAAACAACGCAAGGTCGATCCGAGCGACTGGGACTTGTAAGACTTTCGGGCCATCCATTGAGATCCAGAACCTCGGTGCATTACCCCAGATCGATTATCCGTGGAAGTTCTCTGTTTGGATCTTTATCAAGTAAGTATCCTTCTTTGGCCTCATTTAAATTGCCTGTATTCGCTATACACCTATTGCATGACTAGTGTATCTTCCCTTGCTGCTTCCATAATTGCGCCTGTCTTCAATAATTGACTTTTGCGATACCTTTGGTTTAGACAATAATTGATGTGTTTCACGCATGCTCATAATATGCCAATTTTCTTCGTTGATGTCTTGTACTCCCATTTGATAAGTCCCGTCCGACACAACCTGACTCTTGACCATGCATGTTTACTTGTAAATCGGTGTGGGTTGTCGATTTTGCCATAAAGTTTCTTCTTTGTCATCGTGCCATAAGGCGGATCATGGTGCCAATGGCACAACGCATGTGCTTGTCTTGGGGTCCCCGCCCTTCCGTGTAGAAAGTCTTAGGGTTTAGACTTTTTCATGGACCTCTGGACTTAATAAGACATATAAATGAACTCTCGGACAATAACAATCATCGCTTCGATCCGCTTCTTCGCCCCTAGGATGTCCGGAGCGATAGTCAAAACGTTCAAGGTGCGGGATTACCGGGATGGAGTAGGTTTGGGCGATGAGTCCGTGGATCTGAGCATGTCCGTAGGAGACTTTCTTGTGGACGTCCCTTCTTCCAGAGATTCCGACGCTAGGCACGGAACCCACGAAATAGATAACCCCCGGCTGCATGTGCTAGTGATCAAGGCGGTGTTGATGAGGCGAGAACGTCGTCCAATCTCGACTATAAAGGTGTGGGAAGGCATATAGATCCGAATGTGCTTCAACTCGAACGGGCAGGCGACAGCGAGCATGAGGCTGATGACGTGGAAATGTTCGAGGACGGAGTGGAGGATCGTGTTCAGGTAGAAGCAGGTCCGTCCAAGCCAAGCACGTCCGGAAGACCCGAAGGTGTCCTCGAGGACGAAGAAGATGGTGAGGAAGAGGAAGGTGAGGGCGAGGAGGAAGAAGAAGAAGGATCTCCTGTCACTCGTCCCCCTAGACGATCCAGTCGACGGATTGCATTACATCCCGCTGCGCCCGTCCAGTCCAATCTTCAAATAATCGAGGGTCGTGCGAAAGTCGCCGAGTAAAGTTTCTCGCCTGCGTCATTGTTACTATAGTGGATCGATTTGGAGAATTAAACGCGACGGGCCGCTTCACGTGTCCGCCGAGGTCGTATGAGGACATCCCCGAGTGGAGGCGGAAGTGGGAGATCCCGATTCGCGAAATCATGATTCCCGAGCCCGGTCACGCTTTTACAATCCGCCACGGTATATGCGTGCATGAGGTAGCCTTCTCCTGGATGGAAAATTCCCATTGCCACAGAAATGAAAAACATCCCGAACCATATTGGTAGGTCCGAGTCGAGTTATCCCCAAGTCCTGGGTAACCTTATTTGCTTTGTAGTCTTTTGCAAGAAGAAAGGGCACCAGAACTTGAGAATTTTAGATGCTATTCCATGTGTCGCTCAAACCGGAATCCACTATTCTACACTTTCATGAATAGGAAGCCCTACAACTTTATCTCGGACTCCATCTCGTCATTGGGATCAAAGTGGTGGGACAAGTACATTTTCGTACGCATGGCCCTGAGACCAGGAGAGTCCGAGAGGCAAAGAGAACAGTGGGGGTTGCCCACAAAGTTTCTGAGGGAGAGCATCCCGGACTGGCGCCCTCTTCCAAAGAATGTGGCTCCGTGGGTGGCGGCCATCCACAAGAAGTATGACCCGCCTACTTACCCGTTTCACGGATTGATCTGCCAGCCACTTCCCTACCTTTGCGGACTAACCGGTGAGGTAGAAGTGGGAGGGAAGACGGACTTCAGTAAGGACTCGCTGATTGGAGACTTAGATATTCTCCCTTCTTTTCATAATACCTTATTTTGTGCACAAGTGTCCGCAATTCTGATAATTTTTCTTTGGCTCGTCTATTTCTAACGCCCTTGGTTTCATCGTGGCAAACTACATCATGTCGACTACATCATGTCGGGAGAGGAACAACAGCCCTTGAAGTCGCAGTCGCAATGGTAAGAGGACCAGATAATCAATACTTCCTCGGTCCCATGTCGATCCGAAAAATGCCGCAGTTGTTTGCCGAGGAGGAAAGGCGAGCAAGGCCTTGAAGATTCCTGTGCTCGAGGTGGTAAGGCTCTGCTACGGGAGTGCCACCGCCAACACTCAAGCTCCACCCCGAGACGCCTTTATGCGGGACGCCATTGTCTCGGACGAAGAGGGCGGTCACTGAAGCTCCTGCAATAAGAGGCAAAGCTTGTCCGTCCTTCCTCAGGACCAAGCCGCCCGACAAGGAGTACGAAGGCTTATGGACTCCCAGAAATGGAGCGTGTCGGAGGGTTGGATGCTCTGTATCAGCGGGTAAATAATCTGTCCTTAATTTTCTTGCTTTGGTCTTAATGTGACACAAACATAACTTGTATCTACTTCGGATGTTTCCCCAGCTTGGGTGCTTCATCAAGGCCATGCAGTGGAAGGCTAGTGAACGGGCCACCATCAAAGAGGACCTTCACAAGGCTGTGGCCACATCCGCGGATGAGGCGGAGAAAGTGAAGCAGCTGGAGATGAGGTTGAAGGAGGAAGAGGTGAGGGTCCATAAGTTGAAGACCAGCTGGGAGAAGATCAAGGCGGAGCTCGACCACCAGGAGAGGTTCGTCGACAAGGCAATGCGGGCTTTCCTGGATTTTAAGAATTTCCTGGTTGAAGGCCTCCGATATGTCCGTCTTTACGCTGGCCGTGACTTGAATTTCGCTTCTTTCAAGTTTCGACGGCGGACAAGTCGGATGCCTACCGATGGGGTTTGTGTCCGCGATCGATACAACGCAGCCCAACGGATCGCTTCCACCGCATTTGACCGAAGGCGGAGGGATTAATCCCTTCTGCGGATGCGAATGGTGTTGAAGTGCCCGTTGATAGCGTCTCGGACGAGTAGTTGGCAGCGTGTGAGTTCGTGGAACTGGTCACCAATGAAGGTGAGATTGAGATCCAGAAATGCGGGCCTTTCCTCCCGAGGTTCGTCCCGGAAGCTCTTCTGAAAGTGGGTCTTGTACCCTTTGATGATTATCGAGCCTTCTTGCAAAAGTGGTTTGCCCTTCCCGTCCGCGTTCTCGATCTTCCTGCTGATTTCGACTTGTTCGCCCACGCTCAAGCTCTTGCTGCGGAAGCCACCAATCGGCCCGAAGCTGAGGAGTCTGGTCCAAGCCGATCGGGCTCAAGAGAAGTCCGGTATGCCCGTTAGAAATTTCTGATTTCTGTGCTTTTCCGTTAGATTCTGCATCTTTTGATAACTCGGATTATCTTTTCAAATTCATGACAACATTCCGTATCTTATCCGATGATATGAACTTCTTATGCTTCCGAGCGTTTACTAGCCCTCTTCTTCGTTCCTTTCTTTATCTGTCGCTCACAAGCTGAGTTATTATAAATTACCCATCTCTTAAGCGCATGGATCGCTGGAGATGGTATCTGATGTAGAAATCAGACTATCTTCTTTTCGATACCCGGACGGTTCGTCCCTTGGGATGCGAGATTCTTCTAGAAGGAGGAAGGTGAAACAGTGGAATAGTCATTATGACTACGTCTTTTCATCTTCTTAGTCGTCGGATGATTGACAGATGTCAAAATCTGACAGACTTATTGCCACTATAAATAAGGGTGTGGTAATTCTCCCTTTTTCACTATTGTATTTTCCCTTATTCTCTCCAGTCTTGGTAATGTCGGAATCGAGCGATGATGCGTACGGTCACTGGGTGAATTGTGCGTGCGGAAACATGCATCCGCCCATCTATCCGGGCAGGGGAACTTGGCGTGATCCGATCGTCCTGGATTATGAAGGTGAGCCCCCTCAATGTCCTGGAATAGCCAGAAGACTGGCTGAAGAGGAGCGTGAGCGGACGCTGAAGCTGATTCACAGGAGAATTCGGATGCAAAGAAGCTCGCCCCGGGCGGTGGCTCAGAATCCCAAGGTTCAACTTCTGGGCAATGGTGATGTTCAAGGCGGGGTATGCCCCGTGGTAGCATGTAACTTTTTCTTTGGTTTTTGTCGGACTGTAATATTTGTACGTAGATGTTCGAATAATTTTTTATATAATTCGAACTATTTTCCCTCGAGTGGAACTTCCGTCTTTTCCTTCTTGCAGACCTCGTTGGCTAAAACATGCATATTTTTTGTAAAGAATGGCTAAAAAACTCGGACGTAGTTGATGGGCCTATTTGGGCTTGACTGTATAAATCCGTCTGGCCCAACACTGTTCAACCCAAATGGATAGTTTAAGCCCATTGTCGACGTTGAAGTTCTGACGCGTCAGACGCACATTGGTTCGCCACTTCTATAAATACTGCGGATCTCTCTTGGCCCCAGTCTTGCAAATCCAGCTTCCACTTTTCAAATCCACTCAATAGCAAAAAGACGGTTTCTTGAATAGTTTCCCCCTCTTGACTCCCGTCCACTCTCAAATCGGCACTTATCCTGGGTTTGAGAGTGGAGTGGGTCTAGAGGGGAAAAATCGTTGAAGATCAGTCACCGAAAAGCATAGATCTCGGTTTGAATGTATATCTGCTCGTCTCCTCTGTTTTCTTCCATCTCTACTTTAATGGCTCAAATCTCTCTTATGTTGGAAACAGTTTCCGAATTTCAAGAGAGTTTGAGTCTTTAAAGCCGGTGCGGCGGAAATCTCTTCCTGTCTGCACTTTGTTTTCCCCGGATACCGGACTTGCCTTCCATGTTTCGGTGGTATTCTGATGGATTCCGGCATGCTTAAGCGTCTTCTTGTGTGCAGGTAGATTATGTTCCTGGTCTCCGCTTTGACACGGAGGAAGCTTTTTCGTACGGGGAAGGACCTTTGCTGGGGGATGACGTATCTCCAGAGGCATTTTCTGCCTTTTTCCCGTAGTGTTCGGATAACGATCCGTGATTACAAATGGTACAGACAATATTAAGTGTAATTCGTCTAGGTGCGAACGAAATCTCTTGCTTTCTTTGTAGCTAATCGAACATTAGAAATCGAAAGATAGAGGTTGTATTGATTTGTCGGAAATTCAATTACAACTTGGGGCTATGGCCAATGACAAAAGGATCAAAAGGAAACAATCGTGGAGTTCCGTAATGTATGGTTGATATTGAAACGATCAATCGACATGGCGGAGCTCGCGCAATTTTCTTCAAGCATAGAACTTCGAGGTTTCTAGCATTCCACGGACGCTCGAGGAGACGTCGTTCTCATCTTCTAACACATAATCGCCATTTGCTTTGGCCCCAACAATCTTGTAGGTCCTTCCCACTGGGCTTGAGTTTTCCAACATTGCCAAGATGTCGGCCCGTCGGAGCACTAGGTCCCCGACTTGCAAGTTTGTCGCATGAACGTTCCTGTTGTAGGCTCGGGTGGCGGTTGCCTGATACCTAAGGATGTTCGCCAGTGCATCAGACCTTTTCTGTTCAAACATGTCCAGCTCGAATATCCGAGCTTCTCGGTTCACTTGTCTTCAAACTCTTGGATTCTCAAAGTTTCAATAAAGAACCTCGGATGGTATGATCGCCTCGAGCCATACACCAAAGAGAAAGGAGTTTCTTTGGTCGCAATTGCAAAGGTGCGATGCGCCCATAGCACGCCTTCGTGTCGTCCGCCAAATTTCTTGCGAGGTTCTCAATCGCTTCGAGGATTTTGACTATTGTTTTGTTTGTGGACTCACCGTCCATTGGCTTGCGGGTATCCAATGATGTAAATCGTTGCTCGATTTTGAAGGACGCCACCATTCCTTCACTATGTCCCGAGAACTGCACCATTGTCCGAGACGAGCATCTCGGTGCCAAAGCGACAGATGATATTCTTCCGATAAAGGTTCGACTCGACTCAGTAATGGTCGCAATACCGCTTCTACCCATTTGGTAAAGTACTCCTGACCACAATGAGAAACTTCTTCATTGGTACCCTAGGAAATGGTCCGACAATGTCGATACCCCACTGATCGAACGGACACGCTATGATTGACGGAATCATAGGGTTCGTCGGGCGATGCGGAATGTTTGCGTAGTATTGGCAATCCTGACATCTCCGGGCGTGGTCCGCGGAGTCTTTACCGATGGTGGGCCAGTAATAGCCTTGTCGTATGATTTTCTGGGCGAGGGTCCTCCCCCCGGAATGACTCCCACAACTTCTGTTGTGTATCTCTTCCAGCACGGTCTGTGCTTCTTGTGGGTTCAAGCATCTCAGGTGAGTCCCGGAAAAAGATCTTTTGTATATCATCGCCAAAGATAAAATACTGCTTGCTCGACATCGACACTCCGTGAGTCCTTCGGATCGGCTGGGAGAGATCCGTCCTTGAGGTAGTGACGAATGTCGGGCATCCGGTTCCTCCCATGTCGAGTATCATGATCACGAATCGGAACTCATGACGGATGAGTCGTTGATGGTGAGTAAATTACTCTCCTTGTGTCCAAAGTCAGAAAGATGCGTATTTTGCCAAGGCGTCGGCTCTTTCGTTCCAAACTCTGTCAAACTTTTCCAGGATGAATTCCTCGAAGTGGCTGGCCTCATTCTTGAGTAACTCGAGATACTTGATCATTGAAGGACCCTCCGTGGCAAAATTTCCTGAAAACTGGGCTTGGACAAGCTATGAGTCCGTATAAGCTTTGACCTTCCGGGCTTGGAGAGACTTGGCCAGTCGCAGCCCCGTTAAAAGCGCTTCATACTCCACCTCATTATTTGTAATTTTGAAATCCAAGGAAACCGCATAGTCAAGCTCCGCGCCCTGCGGGCTCCTAAGGTAGATTCCAATTCCTCCCACTCTTCCAGTGGAGGAACCATCGACTTCCAATGTCCAAATATCAGAAGGATGTTCCTTGATTTGGAGGTCTCCTGTAGCCGTGCCTGCTGGTTTATTCCGCCAAGTGATTTTCGTTCGATCTTTGTCCAATCGGGGTCTCTGGGATCATCAACGAGTAGAAACATTTGGTTGACCCGAGTTTCCTCCTCTGATGAAGGGAGGGGTCGATTGAGGAACTGGGCTTCCTCAAAGTTTTCTGGGTTAAACTTTGGAGAGGCTGGATTTCGGACTGCATGTTTGGTGATTAAGCACTCGAACACCGGCTTGTCGGGGACTTTCTCCGAATCTTTTCTCGGATAATCTGCCAAGAAGTCGGCGAGGACTTGAGCCTTTTGGACGGAGCTCGATAGCAAATGTCGATTCACGAGCTCGATCGCCCACTTAGAGAGTCGTCCAGATTGGTCGGGCTTTCCTAGGACCTGTTTCAAAGGTTTCGTAGTTAGTACCACTATTTTGTGAGATTTGAAGTAAGGTTTTAACTGCGGTGTAAACCAAAGCGTATGCGAGTTTCTCGATCTTCACATATCTTGTCTCCGCCCCAGCAAGGGCTTTGCTAAGATAGTAGATCGGCAAATGCTCGTTAGCTTGAATCCGTATTAGGACGGAACTCATTGCCTCTTCCGTAGTTGCTAGGTAGAGGTAGAGTGGTTCTCCCTCGACGGGCTTGGAGAGCAGTGGAGGGGAATGGAGGTATTCTTTCAATTTTTCGAAAGCCTCAGAACATTCCGCGGTCCACACAAAGTTCTCTCCTTTCCGGAGGGTTTTGAAGAACGGAAGATTTTTCTCGGCTGACCGGGAAATAAAACGGCTTAAGGACATGAGACTTCCTATGAGCCGCTGTACCTCATTGAGGGTTTTCGGATGTGGTAGATCTAGGATCGCCTTGATTTTCTCAGGATTGGCGCTGATTCCCCTTTCCGTGACCATGTATCCGAAATTTTCCTCCCTTTACTCCGAAAGTGCATTTTTCCGGATTTAGTTTCATCCCATACTTCCGCAGGATGGAAAAGCAATTGTTGAGATGCTCGATATGCTCTTCCTCAGTCTTACTTTTAACGAGCATGTCGTCCACGTAAACTTCCATCGTCTTTCCGATCTCATCCTTGAACATTTGATTTACCAGTCGCTGGTAGGTGGCTCCCGCGTTCTTCAGTCCGAATGGCATCACCTTGAAGCAGTAAACTCCTCCTGCCGCGAAGAAGGCCGTTCTCTTAACGTCCTCCCTGGCCATCCGAATTTGATAGAAGCCTTGGTATGCGTCCATGAAGCTCGGTCACAGCATCCGGAGGTAGAGTCGACGATTGATCTATCCGTGGCAATGGATACGGATCCTTGGGGCAAAATTTATTCAACCTTGTGAAGTCGTTACATTCGCCATTTGCTGGCGAATTTTCGACCGAAACGACGTTACCCAAATGGAGAGCGGACTTCCTCGATGTGTCCCGCTTTAGAGTCGATCGACTTGGCGAATATGATTGCATCCTTAATGGGGCCAAAGTCTTTCCTTTTCTGTCCGATGTATCGGCAAGGATCCATGTTCGACGGTGAATCAGTAATCCATGGTCGATCCCTTCAGTCATCGAACTCCAGCGAACACATCATTGTTCTCGGAGACAAGCGACGAACTTCATTTCTACTTCTGCATTCATTTCGGTCCCGATCCTTGTTTTTTTCTCGAGATCGCCAGCAATAATTTCGATCTCTTTAAGGGTCTCATGGGGCTCAATTCGCGTTGTTCTAGGAAATTTTTCCTTCTGGCTTCCTATTCCGACTTGTGAGTCCTCCTTTCTGGGTGGGAGGACAGTAGGCGCGTCGGGATTGTCACAAGTGGGCGCAGACGCCCTTCTTGTGGACATGATATAACATTCCCACGCTTCTCTGACATTGCCGAGCTCTTGTCCGACTCCAAAGGCCGTTGGGAACTTCATCCTGTTGTGGAGAGTAGATGAAACAGCTCGGAACTGGTTGAGACCTGGGCGTCCGAAGATGGCACTGTAGTCGAAAGTTTGCTCGACCACCACAAAGCGGACTTCTTGTGTCACCCTTGCCGGAAAGGTACCGAGAGAGACATGCAACATCATACTTCCGAGGGGTCGAACAGTTCCTCCTCCGAATCCTAATATGGAGGTGTGCACTCTGCCATATCGGACTCTACCCAATTCCATCTGATCCAAAGGTCCTTTTAGAGATGATGTTCGAGGAGCTTAGGTGTCAACCAAGATCTTATTCACTCGGTAGGTTGCAATGGTCAAGGAGACCACCAGCGGGACATCTGGGTTTTCGATGTCTCCTCCCCCTGCCGTAGGAGGAGGAATTTCACTGTCATCGAACGATATGACGTTAGTGCCTGGAATCGCCGGACTAGCATATGCTCGGTCGTTGTTTCGGAGGTTTTATGCTTGGCGCTCCTTGCGTTCTGCTATCTCCCCGTTGGTCCTCCCGATAGTGTTGATCACCCCATTGTATGGGCGTTTTCCATTTCGATATCGTCAAGATATCGGTAAGAGCGTTAGTCCGTGGGGTGGATAGTTGTTGAGGTGGCAAAGGCAGTGAGTGGGGCGGTGGTTCCGTCATCCTCTCCTCTCTCCTTTGCTCCGTTCTATCTTGTCGCGCAGGTTCGTCCTCATAGATATGCTCCTTCAGTTTTCCATCCCTTATTAGGTGTTCCACTTCTGTCTTCAAATGAATGCGATCGTCTGCTTTGTGTCGCGACACTTGTGAAACTTCAATAGCCTTTCGCGTTCTTACTCTTACGGTAGCCGTGAGGGCTTCGCCGTCGACGTCAAATTTCTTCTCAACAATAGATGCCAAGACGTCGGATCTTGGTCTGTTGAGCCGGGTATAGTCTGCATATCGTCTTGGCGGACTTCTCTCCCTGTGAAAACCCCTGTCTCTTTGATCCCTTCTCGAATCGGACTTTGCCAGGCGTTGGTCTTGCTTCGCCGGATCCTTCGCTTTCTTGGAGCTGGCCCTCACTGGAACATTCCTTCTGTAATCCTCTCCGTATATTACCTCCTCGCAGATATCCTCTAAGTATTTTTCGCTTCTTACCTCTTGACTCGAGAGTTTTCTTCGGAGTTCCGAGTTGAGAGTATTAGCATACAGGTGTCGGACCCGCTCTTTAATACTGTGTGGCTCAACCCGAAGAACCTCCGTGTGAAAACGATCTAGGAAAGTCCTTAGATCCTCATGTTCTCCCTGTATAACGCCTGCTAGATGCTCCACGGTACGTTTTCTCCTCTTGGATTTGCCGAATCGAGCCAAGAATTTAGAAGACAGGTCTACATACGACTGTATCGATTTATTCGGCAAAGAGGTGTACCAATCCATGGCAGCTCCGAAGAGAGTGGACGAGAAAGTGAGGGCTTTAGTGTTGTCGCTCATTCCTTTGGAATCCATCTTGCTGTTGAAGCGGGTTAGGTGACCCACGGGACAAGCGTCCCCATAGTAGTATTCCAAGTTTGGGATCACTTGGTCCGAATTCCTGTTTCTCTCCTTCTCTCTCATGATACTGTCACACAGGGGATTCGGCGCGCTGGTAGTTATCTGCTCGTGATCTTTTACGAGACGTCCGAGGCTTTGAATCTGAGCCTCTAAAGCCTTTTGCTGGACATAGATCTCGTCTGCCGTCATGATCTCCCCTGTCCTCGGATGCATGGCCACATCCACGGGAAGGTCGTTCATGCGGGCTCTTGGAATGGTTTCCGCCGCTTGATCTCCGTCCCTCGGGGGCACTGGGGGTGGGGCTTCCGGGCGTCTATCGTTCACGTCTTGATGCTCTCTCCTCACTTGGCGGCTTCCTTCCCCTCGGATCTGAGAGGCTGACGCCCGCCTGTCCAATAGATCTCGCAAATCCTCTTGGGGTCGCTGATCCCCCAATCTCTGCTCGATTGGACGGTGTCTGTTCCTAGACATTGCTGGCTCTGCCTGTGGAGGCGTAACCACTGGCGGAGTGGTTTGTTGTGGAGGAGCATTGTTGGACCCCAGGCACCCTTGGATGATCGTTAGCAACCTGTCAAATTGCACTTCGCTCAATCCAAGGTCGTTAGTGCGGACAATGCGTCCATCAGGCATCGTGAATTGTTGGGGTGCGGGTGGGCCTTGAGCTCCTGTCGGAGAAGCTCGGGCCGCATCTTCTTCCGAGGAAGGACTGGCAGTGCGTCCCTCACTTGGATATCTTCCCCTTACGGTCGCAGCCCTGCGTCCCCGGGTGGGCGGACGTCCCCGGGGGCGCGGTGGTGGAGTTCTTACTTCTGTAGTACCAACTCTCGTTGTTCGTCTTGTTCTTGCCATCGGTTCACTTGAAACACAGATGCTCTTTGTAAGATTCCCACAGACGGCGCCAAAATGCTGAGGGATAAACCTCAAACACTAACTAACTAAACTACTACAAGCAACACGATGCATACCCGCCTCAGACTTGAAGGTCCGATGGATTGCTCGTCCGAACCAGTCACACCAAACAACTAAGTGGGGGTCAAATCGATGCCCAGATTGCTTGTGTCAATCCGGTAAGAGACTTTACTCAAGAGAGAGTCGAAAGCTCTCAATGTAATAATTACGAGGGAGGTTATTGTTTAAGTGTTGCTTTCTTTTCTTGTCACTTACCCTTAGGTCTTGAACCTTGAGCTGTATTTATAGTTATCACATACTCATGAGGTAGCTCATGAGATGATGCCAAGTGTACGATCCAGATTCGGACACCAATGCTACCTTTGGCCCATGGCCCATTAGTGGACAGTGATCCAATACCGATAAGTGGGCCTAGGAGGGTAGTTTGGACCTTTTCCCTCAGAGAGTACTGTTCCGCCTGTTGGGTCCGTGTCAGCCCCTCGGACAGACCTGTCTGCTTGGTTGGTCTACCCTTGGGTGACTCTGGATGTCCGAGCCAAGAGTCCCACGGAAGTATCTCAGTGGTTCTGTTATACACGTCTGGTCTTAGAGTAATGGTGGCGTCCGAGGTCCTCTCGTACGGTCCGTTAGGCATCTCTGTACTGACCTGGTCAGGTTTACAAGTCCTTTCCTTAGCTAGCTCGGACTAGCTGTGGGGAGGTAGTGACTTCGGCGTACTGGTCGATTCACTTTGGGCGGACCATGTGAGGTCGGACCAAGATCTTGAATTAGTTAGTAAGTGATGCGCTTTAGGACACGCTCTATGGCGCCCTTAACGGATTGGACATATTTCCGTATCAACAATGAGTAATCGTCAACTGCATAATGACATACGAAAAATTTAGTTATTACTTGAACATAAATACTAATTGAAATATAATGTTTGTCACTGTAAAAAATCATAACTCAAAGATTGTTAAACACCTCCATGTAAGCTACATTGGTTGTTATATCGATTGGATTGCCTTCACCCATCGAGCCCTAAAACCTTTAGGCCTTTCTTGCATATGTGACTCTCGAGAATGCACCATATAGTTGAAGTCCAAGGATGAGACTTTCATGTTACAGAGGTATGGAACGGGTTCGGGTATATGTCAGACCGGACCTGAACATCATTATGTCGAACGTGGTTGAATTCAGGTTGGATAGATCCCAACCCGTTTAAAAGTAAAACAACGGAATACCCGTGTAGTAAGATATAGGCCGAGATGACCTCAACAGTGTCCCTAACTCTTGTTAATAAACATGTATAGAAAATTGTATGCTCTTGAATCTATAATAGGAAATTGTTTATCATTTATACACATGATGTGAAATTTAATATCTTATAGTATACTTGGTGCTGGAAAGAGATATTTATGGGTAATAAATTTGGAAAGAAGTGTATATATACATGACGTAAAATGTATAATTAATCATAATCACTAATTAATTGGATACACGTTTTCTTATAGCTTCACATGCAGATATGTGTATATATAGGAAATCTACACCGAGCCACATTTTTAGATGTTTGTGAACGTTTAGGTCATTCCTTCATGATTCAGAATTTACAATGAAGTCCAATGAGGTCCGGTCTGACATATACCCGAACCCGTTCCATACCTTTGTAACATGAAAGTCTCATCCTTGGACTTCAACTATATGGTGCATTCTCGAGAGTCACGTGCAAGAAAGGCCTAAAGGTTTTAGCGCTCGATGGGTGAAGGCAATCCAATCGATACAACAACCAATGTAGCTTACATGGAGGTGTTTAACAATCTTTGAGTTATGATTTTTTATAGTGACAAACATTATATTTCAATTAGTATTTATGTTCAAGTAATAACTAAATTTTTCGTATGTCATTATGCACGATTGTATTACTCATCGCTTTGAAGATTGTAATAAATTATTTCTAAATATTATTTAGTTATACGATGTGTTCACACTTGAATTGTTTTACATTTATGTACCTTTTGTTTTATATTTAAGACATCGTACTTTAAATCTTGTGAAAAGTTAAGTAGTAGTACTCTACTAAAATCCCTATTTAAAATAACATCGTACAAGTGGTTATGATCTTCATGCTCATTGTCTATCCAGATCAATATATGGATTACGCTGACAAATTCAAACATAAGATCAATGTCAGAAACAAATAAAAACAAATTTAATCAAATCATATACGCTAAAACAATATAGCTAATCACTTTTTAAAAAAGTATTAGTAAAAAATTGTCAAAAATATAGTCTAATTACTTAAACAGCACTTAAAAAGAAAAAAAACAAAAAAAAATCAATTAAAACGGACCGGACCACATGGCAGCCCTCCGGGCTGCCATGCGGCCCGCCTGGCAGCCTTGGGGGCTGCCAGTTCCGCGATCTGGGGCTGCCACAATAGCGTATTGGTTTTTTTCGTTTTGCGAGTTTTTTCCGAAATTCTAATGAAATCTTAATTAATTTAAAAATACGAACGCAATAAACTAATAATAAACACCTATAAAATATTAAATTAAGATAATGAACAAATTAATACCTCTTCAGATCCGTCATAGTTGCCAAAGTCCGGCCAATACTTGGAAGACATGAGTTTTTGTTATCGTATTGTGTTGTTATGTGTTTACGATTATATAATTGTGAAAATGTGGGGTTTTGTGGAATATAATATAAATATGGGACCAATTTTCATATTTATACTACTTGAGGTACTTTTTGTAATATGTTAAAAAGTGTTCTGCGTTTAGTAAAAAGTGTTCTGCGTTTAGTAAAAAGTGTTCTGCGTTTAACATTCCTATTTTAGTAATGTATAAAGTTATGTGGTACATCTAAAAATAGTAAATGTATGAAGTTATTTGGAAAGTAGTGATATAGGATTTCCAATTCTTACAGTTTACTAACTCTTCCACTCTAGTTCTTAGACCATTCTTAGCAGGTAAAATGTTGTTAAAGATGGTTTGGGAAACTTCGTTGGTAACTATTTCGTTCAGTTTCGATATGCTTGTGTGGTGTAATGTAAATTTTAGTATCACATGAATTCATTCATAATTATTTAAATCAAAACAGTTCATTAGATGATTACTAAAGCTAATGATTTAAGTAGTTATTTTGCTAATATATCTAGTAAAATGTTATGTTTTTGAACTATATTTACTAAAGAAAAAGTTGCGTTTAAAGAACTATGAGAGATTTTCATCTATCCCCTTTTAAGATGGTTACTGAACATCTAAGTCCCTAATGTTTTAAAATTTACACTGAAGGACAATCTCTTTTTTTTTCGGTTATACTTTCACTAAGTTGTCGAATGTACTCCTCCAATTTACTGTATAAATCATTTCTTTACAAAATCCAAATAGGAAAATAGAAGATGACATTTTTGCCCATCTAATTGACAAATAGGGTTTATACCATTCATCACTATATTTTCTTCTATACACAGAACTGCCAAAACCTTTACTCCTTCCATGTCCTCCCGCCATTGCCGTCACTTCATGAAAATTGACTAGAGTTCTCCAATTTTATTTCTAAAAGCTCATCTTCTATAATGACGAGATTAACATTGCAACGGTTAAAAGGCATTGACGAGTTTGGGTACTAATTGGAGGTCAATAGAAAGCTTTTCAAGAGGTAAGAATCTTCACTTACAGCTCAATTATGCCCTTATTTAGACTCGAAATTGCTTGAAATGTTTAATGGTTGTGCTAATTTTCGGTATTACCATGTTTTGGGTCTATTTTTGCATCTGGAACCTAGGTTTTAAGTTATTTTTTTCCTGAATATATGCAATGTATTGCTAATTCCCTTATTATATGGTTGGAAAAGTTTGTAAAAAGTAAGTGTGTTTGTAAAAAAGTGGACTTTATCAGTAACCTTTAATTGCAAAATTGGGGTCTCTGTAAATGAGTTTTAGACATAAAATGGAAAACTCCTAAATGATATGGCCAAGATACATTATCAGTAACCTTTATGTATGTGTGCACATGTATTCACAATGTATAATAGCTACATGATCAGGACACATTACTTTTGCTGAACAACACACACTAGTTGGTATTGATCCAACAAGATACACACACTTTAAACTCCTAAATGATGTGTTCTCCTAATGTGCAGAGGGTGAAGGATCCCTAGTTTTGAAAAAAGAAAAAGGAATTCCAGTTTGTTGAATTGTATGTTGGAGTAATGGAGGCAGGACCATTGATTGTTGATAAATCCCATGTCCATGTTCATATCGACTCTCATATTCATGAAGAACAGGTTGAAATACCCATTGAAACTCAACCACCCATTGAAACTTATCTATGAGAATAACAAGTTTGAGGTGCAATATTACAACTATAGGTTCATTGTTGACTTGAATGCTAGGACTTGTGACTGCAAGAGGCAAGAGATGGGATATAAGTGGAATTCCATGTAGGCATGCCTGGGCAGGTATAAATCATAATAGAGAGGATGCTGCGAACTATGTTTCAGAAACCCATACCAAAGCAGCTTACATGAGAGCTTACAATGTACAACTACAACCCATACCCTATCACCCATTCTAGCCAGCTGATTTGGAATCTGCAAATGTTGTGTGCAAGCCGCCGATAGTGAAGAGGTAAAGGGGGAGACCAAAGATGGGAAGACATAGAAGTGCAGCTGAGGGTCCTAGCAAAGTTGGACATTCAAGGAGAAAGGCACAAGTCACTTGTAGAAAATGTGGGGAAAAGGGACATAACTCTAGAGGCTGCAAGAATATTGTAAGTTTAATTTTTCTTATCTATTAATTATATGTTCTTATGTAGTTCTATAAGTATGTGAGGTTAATTATTAATGTTTCTTTGAATCAGCCAAAAGCAAATGAAGGGGGTGGTGACACTGAATTTGGAAGTGGTGGTAACCAAGACAATCAAGCTAGCACTAGTAAGAGAGCTAAGAGAAAGAGAGGAGTTGCACAACAAACTGCTACTAAGCAGTTTGCTTACAAGAAGACCAAATGATCCTAGGGAAACAATATTTTAAAATTGCTTAGTAGCACTTTTTGTCTAGTTCTTAGCTATGACTTGTAGTATTGCTATTTTATGGTGTTGTGATAGCTATTTGACATTTGAGCAGTTTACTTTTAATGATTGACATTTGTTGTGGTGGTTAATGGGGTTGTTAATTGTTATTTTGGAATTTTTAGCAGTTTGCTATATGAGCAGTTTGTTTGAATCCTTGTGGAATTATGTTGTGCTAATATGAAGGTCATTATTCCAGTACTATTTTAGGAGTTTGTTTTTGTATGGTATTTTACATGGATGGATGACCATAATTGTTCTCACAAAAACAGAGCACAACAATAGCTACCAAAAGGAAAAGTTTGATTGTAAGTTTGTACGGTTAGTTGAGTCTGAAAGTAACTTACAATCCGGTCAATCACTTTGAAACCTTATTACAGTCAAGTTCATCACTTTGAAACCTTACTACATTGCAGTCCACACCTTAAACTCACGCGATGGGCAATAATGTTAGTTCAAAATTTTATTTAAAAGAAAATGAAAAATAGAAGGGTAGGTTTGGACGATCACCATATATAGGATATTACTTCCTCCGTCCCGTCCGATGTTACCCGTTTTGCCATTTTGGGTGTCCCAAATAAAGTTTTCCATTTTCATTTATGGCAATTTATCCTTCAACTATAATAATATATTTATTCAACTTTCTTAAAAAATCACACCCTAACATTATTTTATTCAAAAGTCAACTTAAAATACTTTAACCATCAAACCCACTAACATTATTTTATTCAAAAGTAATACACCCTTATTTTTCTCTTTCCAAAAGTAAACGGGTAACATCGGGCGGGACGGATGAAGTATTAAGTTTGTTGACTTTGTCCCTCATTGCAAATACTTTTATTTTGTAAGTCATTTTTTGTCCTTCAAAGTAAATTTTCAAACATTAGGGACCTAAACGTTTAGTGACCATTTTAAAATGGTGTTGGATGAAAATCGCCCACTATGAGAGATTTTCAAAGAACTATATTTACAAAAGTAAAAATAAAATATATATTTAATAGCTAGCAATCAATGCTATAATGTACCTTAAAAATTTTAATATGTATGTTGCTCGTAACATACGACCTATCATCATATTATAAACAACTCGAGATGGCTTCAAAGTTTAATAGTAATACTATATTAGAAATGTTGGACTGGCGTGGAAGATGTGCTTTCATATATGAAATGTCATAGACTTTAAACAAGTAGGGTTCACCAATTCAACTGGCCCGATTTGAACTGGTTGAGTTCTAGTTTAAAATAATTAAATTCGGGTCCGAGTTTGGTATGTGCCTAGACCCATTTTGTTCCCGTGTAAGAACATCTAAGCATGACCCTACCCGATATAAATTTTCCCGACCTGAGAAAATCAGTTGAGCTCCCCGTCCGTAGAGATGACAATGAAGTTGAGTGATGCCCCACTATCAACCAATACATGTACCTCTTGCCCTTTGACAATACCATAGAAGCGGATTGCCTGGCTTCCTTCTTTCTTGCTTAGCGTGTCAATCATGGCTCATTGAGTTCCTTCACCTGCGTACTCTTCGCATCCAACAAACTTAGATTGGTCCTCCCCTTCGCTAATGATTGCTTCCGGGTTATATACCTCTAAGATCATTTATCTTCGCTCTACCACAACATGGCTTGCACATACTTCTCGTTGCATTCAAAACAAAGCCCTAGTGTTGTTCTTTTACAAACTTCTTCATCAGACAGTCTCTCACAATTTCCATATTTGCTCTTGGAGGATTCACAATTGTAGATGAAGTTGGGGGGGGGGGGGGAACTCACACTATTTGGGTCCTACTGCTAGTGTTCGACTTCAGATTCTGAAGTTGCTCGTCCTTCTTGCTTGCTAAGTTGATAGCTTCTTTCAGATCTCGTAGCTCAAACATTCAGATTTCTCGCGACATATTAGTCCTACCATGAAAACTGCCATGAGAGCATCAGGTGGCCATTGTGGTACACGACTATCAGCATTCTCAATGTCACACAGGTATTCTTAGAAGTTTCACATTTGTTGTAACTTGCTTAGAGTTTCATTAGCATCCTCCAAATGAGCAGTACAAAACCCTAGCAATGATGCCTTTTTCGAACATTGTCCAAGATTCCTTTGGTTGTAGTTGGGTCTGGAATTACCAACGCCACCATGCGCGTGCTTCACCTTCCAGGTAGTAGAAGCGATCTCAACCAGACCTCTATAGTTGTAAGTCCTTGAACTCAAAGTATTGCTTAATTGGTCCCATCTACCCAATCAACGAGATCTTCTCATGTGAACTTTGGAAATTCAACCTGATTGCTAACTGAGTGGTATGTTCCCCTCATCGGTTATGAGTCTCATAATTCACATCAAATTCTTCAAAGCTCGTGTCATCACTTGATTCTTTCGGATATGATCCTTCCGGCTTATAAATGTCATATTTGCAAACGGGTTGTCGATTTCCACAACAATCATTTTTTTCCCCTTTCCTCTACGCATTTCACAAGCATTGCAATCTAGATCCCGAGATCCATGGTGCTTCCGTCGCACCAGTGGAGACGCATGTCTCTCGTGCGGGCATGTGGGGATGGCGATGTCTATGGTGGCGATCCCGATTCTTTGTTGCTCAATTGCAATTCCTTCGTCAACGTCTAGAGATTCTTCAAGATCTTGCAGTTCGAAATAGTAGCAGAAGTGTTACATAATCTTTCACAGCCAAGGTTCTAGATGCCAAGTGTTAGGATTCGAGATCTTGAAATGGATAGAAAGAGAGATCTCCAATCCGATACTGAAATTGGATATGAAAATCAACCAATACACAAGAATACAATAGTTACTTACCTTGGTAAATGGTCCATCCACTAGGAGTATTCCATCGTCTTAGACTGATATCTCGAATTCACCACATAAAGATAGTAGTCTTCGTTAGGGGTGTACAAATAAAAAACCAACTGACAAACCGTCTGCTGTTTAACCACAGCCGCATGTTAATATTTTGTGCCAAAGCCACCTTGTTTGGATTTTTTTAACCTGACAGATGGGCGAGTGGCGATTCAGATGGTTATCACCGGCCAACATCTCGACCCGCCCGCCAAGTTATTAACATATTCATAATTTTAGTATTTAACATATACGAGAAATATAAATTGAGGCGGTGACCTTGGTTTAGTGGTTGTTTCTCATACTTAGTAGCTTTTGTAATTTAGAAAGTCCCTAGTCAAGTTTAGACGGAAGTAATTTATTATTAACCTTATACATTGTGAACGAAAGAATATGTATGATAATATAAGCAAATAAACCATTACACCATTCCATGCTCACAAAACTAAACATATCTCGTTTTGAAAAAAAAAAAAAAAGAAGCTAATAATCTTTTTTTGAATGTATAAGAACTTCAAAATATTTAGAGTAACATATATAAGAATTCGTTCCAAGTGTCAGGCACTCCAGAAAGACACCAATGCGTACAATCACTGAATTTTGGTCCTCCATACCCATATATAGAAGGATGTCCATCAACTCTAAGTTGTGAAAGTCTTGTAACATTCAACAAGTGGACATGTTTCTTCATTTCTCCCAACACTTTCTCCATCACCACCTCTGCGGGATGCGGGGCACCCGAATTTTGAAGTGGTTTGGTTTGGCCCAAACAGTTTATGGCACTTTTACTGCACAAACATCCATAATTTGTCAACATTTGGATGATGTAGTACTACATCTAACTTGTGTTATGTACGTAGACTAGTCCGGCTGTACATACATAAATAATGTTGCAGGAAATGGAATGGATGTCACATAAGTAAGCTAGTTTACCCGTCATGATCAGGAGATATGCCTTGAAAGAAGACTTTGCGTTTATTCGTATCAACATTAGTATCAATCCACTTAGCCCATGTCCTCAGAGCTTTCTCGTAAGCTGACATGCGATCCATGTCTTTAGTTTTCGTGCTCCCATCGACAATCCAATCCCAACTATATGTAAAAAAAATGTACACGTGTATTGCACGTGAATTTTAAGTATCTCAAACTATCAAATAATGATTTGAGGTAAATGCGAAAAGAAAAAAGAACTTACGGTTGTTTTCTTCCAGAATGAAGCCACCAATGCCACGAATCAAATATCATGACATCCATTCCTCCCCAAATGTTGCTCGTGCTTATGGAATCTAGCCTACACACTCTCCCAATCGACTCGTGTGTTATATCAACTAGAAATGCATTTCGAAAGAACATGATCGAAACGTTGTATGCCTATAAATAATTAATGTTGGTTAACTGTTTTGAAATTCAAGAAAGTTACGTAATAGCCTGAAAATTACGAAATTCAAACTAAATCAAATAGTGAAAGAAAGAGGATAAGAAATCTCACTGGGAATGTAAAATTGGAAAGTCCACCAGTCCTTGTGGAGATGTATTTTGCTTTTGGTAAGGCAACATGAACCATACAAGTGAGAGATTGCCATTGGTTCAAACTCAACGAATCTCCCACAAAAATCAACCTCTTCCCTTTGATTTTCTTTAAGAATCCAAGCCCATCAAACCTGAAAATATTCACATAAGTATAATAACGAAATATTTTTGGAAGTTTATTAAAAATAATTTGGTCAAAGTTTATTCATACTTATTAGCCAAAAAGGATAAACTATCAGAGCATTTGTAATAAAAAGGACTTAGTTTTTTAGATCGGCAAAAAATTATTATTGTTAAGCTATCATGATTAAATATTTAGAAAAACATTCAAAAATATATAAATAATTAAATACAAATGTTAGATCCTCTAAAATTAAAATGGTTATAAAGTTCTAATTTCACTTGCCAAAATATATGCATGAATTATGATCGGCGTCAACAAGCAATTTTAGGTAAACAACACAAATATAATATACTTGGATACACATAAATATTTAAAAGGTGTCATTTGAGGTAATTGAAAAAAAAAAAGAAGCAAGGACTATAACTTATCAAAAAAAACAAAAACTTATACATACATGGGTTCTCTCATGTTCACAAGCTATATGAAAAATTAGGGTTAATACATCACCTTGGTAAGTTACATCCAATCGGCTGCCACCTGTACTTGGAGTACTCCGTATCAGGTCGGTGTTTCATTCGACAATTAAATTGTTCTTCGATAAAAGGGCACATTTCTGATTGGTAGGTAGGATATGAATCATCTTTGACCCACTTCCCTTCAAAAATGTTGCATCCGTTACGTGATACTATTTCTCCATTTACAAAGTAGTAATTGTTTTGTGACAAAATGAACAGGAGAAGAGGTAAAATTGATGCAAAGAGTTGTGATGATTTAGAGGGCATGGGTGACATTATATATAGAGAATAACGAATACAAGTTTTATATGAAGTGAAAGTATGAGTTGTTAGTTGTTACTTATATAGTGGAGTGCATCTATATATATTGTCAAGGCTAGCGTTACACTATACGACTTGCTAAGGATGTAACATATATATTAATCGATGTACCTAATTTATCCATCTTGGTCAAAACACTAGAAATACTATATTTAAACTTTCCAAAATTTATCATTAATCAAATATTATCTCATTAAAACAACTCAATTATTCTTTTTCCTACTTTCTTCGATTCTCATTTCCTTGTTTAAGAGAATTTCGGTGTACAAATTATACAACAAAAGAAATAATTTAATAATTACTACTCCCATTTGTGTTTGTGGAAAGTCAAGAGACTTTGTAATATTTCAAGACAAATTGTTGTAAAATTAATATTTTTCTAAAAAACAAAACGATATATATGTAAAAATGGTAAATGTGCAATACACGTAAACGACATTGAAAACAAAAATATTACAAATGGATTAGCATTCATTTGTTGCTAGGAAATTTGTTAGTCGAAGTTTATTTTTTGATAAGCAAGCACATGACATATTCAGACTCAGCAATTAATTAGTACTCCTAGTATTTAGGTTGTTTTAGCATGGACATTGTAAAAGAGGAACCTTACTGACTGATAGTTTAGTAACTTGTATATGTCTTAGGTTTTTAAGGGCATGCAATTTTAATTTTTCGAAAACCTGCTGAGAAGACTATCATTGAAGATCAACTATTGAAGAGTTGCGACCAAAAGACTACACGCATGTATATGCCTGCTGAGAAAGAAGATTTTTTCTTAGCAAGTAGAAATTCCTCAGTGACATATTTGGTTAAGTGAAAATCTAAATGACAGAGTAGGTTACCAAGTCACTCACTGAAGACAAAATGGAACCAAGAACACTCACCACTTGCTATTGCGATAAAAAAAATATCCAATCCTTTCTAAGTTCATAAGTTGCTAACAAAACTTAATCTTTTCAAGCTACTTGTGAAGAAGTAGAACTAGCTTTGATGTTGTGACTGATAAGAATTCTTTCTTCCAAACAAGAACAAGTCTTGTTCTTCAGAAACAACATACCAAGTCTTTGAAACATAAGAACTTTGAGTTTGTCAAGGTGTCGTTCTGACTAACGTCACTCACCTATTTTGATCCATTAGATTAAAATTTTAACGGTGGAGATCGAATAATCTGTTACCTTTTGCACTAAGTGTTGCCATGGGGTGTCGTTCGTGTCGCACAAGGTGTTGCGCTACGTGTTGCTCTAACCGCCTACGTCGCTTTAAATTATTTAAATATATTTAAAAAAAATATTTTTGATCTATTAAAAAATTACCTCTATTAAAATATCAAACTTAAAATTTTGAAATCAAAACCAATAATTAAAATTAAATCACCTATCTTCTTCCCCACCACCACCCACCCACCACCACAACTCACCGGAAGCAGCCACGGAAGCTCCGATCTGGAGCTTCCTCCATGGACGTGGAAGCTCCGGCCACGCCACTGCCGGAGCTTCCATGGCGGAAGCTCAAAAAAAAAAAAAAAAAAAAAAAAAACTGATTAGCTTTCCGCCATGGAAGCTCCAGCATTGATTTTGGTGGTGGTGTGCGGTGTTGGTGGTGGGGAAGAAGATGGTGGGTGGTGGTGGGTATTGGGGAAGGAGATTTAAAATTTTAATAATTAAAATTTTTGGAAGAAGTTAATAGTTTCAAAAAAAAAAAAAGTAGTTGAAGGCGATACAGAGCAATAGTTGAGGGCGACAAAGAGCAACGGTTTAGGGCGATACCGAGCAACGGACACGTGTCAAATGTCGATACATTGACTGACAATAGTCAGGGCTACACCTTGACTGACGGTAGAAAACCTGAAGTAACATAAACCATGTTATTGGAAGGATTCTGGTTAGGGATGCTCAAATGATCTGTATTCGTTGATCCGATCAGTTTATCCGCATTTACGGATCGAATCGATCCGGTCTGTTGACCAACGGACTGGATAACGGATAAATGTTTTGCGCTTCCGTTGAAAACGGATAAATTCGTACCCGATCCGCGGATATCCATTTAAAAAAGAAAAGGCAAACCTTGGCCCTTCCCTAATTTCCTAATAAACCCAAACAAATCCATCAACCGCAAGACACAGAGAAGAATAACAGGCAAAAAATGAAGAGTAAAGAGATGATATTTGCTGCTTCTAATTGTTATCGCTTTCAATGCTAGAAGCCAACCTTCGCCTCTCTTCCACGCTGCCTCCACCTCTCTTCCACGCCACCAAGATCGAACAGTTACACGCCGCTCTTATCAGGTTAGGGTCTGTTACTTTGTTGATTCTTGTCTCAATTTTTTATTTTTCTATCTTCGATTCTCGATTTCACCATGTTTCTATTTCTGATTCTCGATTTTGCCGTATTCTCCATTTATGTTCTGAAACTGATTTGGTTCTTGTTTCTCTCCATGTATTCTCCGATTCGTGCTACAAGAAGGATGGTGGTTCTGGACTTCTGGTTCACGATCAAGAAGCCGGAAAGGAAGCTAGTAATACATAAGCTAAAGAGGAGGTTAAGTCAGACGAATGTGGACGAAATTGTACTCAGATTAGGATTATTTTTGAATCATGATGTTGTTTATTGCCATCATTTTGTTAATTTCAGAATTTCAATGATGAATTAATCTATGGCTTTTTTACTTTGGCGGATTCCGAATATCTGCGGATTTATCTGGGTCCAAAACGTATTGGATAACGGATGAGGGTCTACCTCCGGTCAAACAGATCGGATCTGATTCGATCTGTTGCTCAACCCTGATTCTGGTGGACCTAAAGAAAATCTTTAGGCTCGTTGTTTTAGCTCAACACCATCTCTTTAATCCAACAATACACGTCGCTAAGGAACATCGCATTGCTAAATTTATTTCATTTTAACTAAATACAAGTCAAGTAATTTGATTTGAATCTAAAATAAAATATATGAAAATATTTAGAGCAACATATAAAGGAGTTCGTTCCAGATGTCAGGTACTCCAGAAAGACACCAATGTGTACAATCATTGTCGTTGTGTCCTCCATGACCGTAAACAGAAGGATGACCATCAACTCTAAGTTGTGAAAGTGTTGTAATGTTCAACAAGTAGACGGGTTTATTCATTTCTCCCAACACTTTCTCCAGCACCACCTCTGCGGGATGAGGAGTACTCGGATTTTGCAGAGGTTGAGTTTGTCCTGAGCAATTTGTGGCATTTATACTGCACAAACAATTGTAATATGTCAACAGTTAGATGTACTACTACATCTAACCTTCTAACCTGTACTATTATTGGAGAATTAATATAAATGACACATTCCTATAAGTTTGAGTTTCAAGATAAGATGTAATTCTTGATAAGTAAGCTTGTTTACCCATCATGGTCAGGAGATACTCCTTGGAAGAAGACTTTGCTTTTATTCGTATCAACATTATTATCAATCCACTTAGCCCATGTTCTCAGAGCTTTCTCATAAGCTAACATGCGATCCATGTCTTTAGCTATCGTATTCCCATCGACGATC
Organism: Plantago major; assembly: GCA_026545765.1. Lineage (NCBI taxonomy): Eukaryota > Viridiplantae > Streptophyta > Magnoliopsida > Lamiales > Plantaginaceae > Plantago > Plantago major. The sequence continues at coordinate 32,155,361 of CM048844.1, read as the reverse complement.
CAATCCCAACTATATATAACACAAAATGGATAAATATAAATTTCAATAAAATATAAGCATTGATGATTATGAAAATAATGAATTGAAGCAAATGCGAAGAAAAAAAAAAAGACTTACGGTTGTTTTCTTCCAGAATGAAGCCACCAATGCCACGAATCAAATATCATGACATCCATTTCTCCCCATATGTCACTCGTGCTTATGGAATCTAGCCTACATACGTTGCCAATTGTCTCATTTGTTATGTCAACCAAAAATGCATTTCGAAAGAACAGGATCGAAACGTTGTATGCCTGTAAATATACTAGTGATTATTCTTAAGGAAGTCAAACTTTATATATGGTTATAGTAATACATTTTTTCGTTTCAAGAAAAAAAAGAATCTTACGGGGAATGTAAAATTGGAAAGTTCATCGGTCCTTATGGAGGTGTAATTCGCTTGTGGTAGGGAAGCATGAATGAGGCAAGTTAGAGATTGCCATTGGTTGAGGCTGAGTGAATCGCCCACAAAAATCATTTGCTTCCCTTCCAATTTCTTTAAGAATTCAAGCCCATCAAACCTGCCATCAATCATTCAATATATATGAGTATCAAAAGTTAATATGATTATTTTGTAAGTTTGTTAACTTATACTTCCTTAGCCAAATAAGGCGATTTGTAATCAGGCCGCCCAGAGCATGTGCCTGCTCGCTCAGGGCCCCCTATTTTGGGGGCTCAATTTTAAATTTGAGGTTATATATAAATCTGTTTTCATGTAATAATGAAGTATTAAAATCTATTTTTCCAAGTGATAAAGTTGATATTTAACTTACAAAAGGTCTCGTGTTCAATTCCTAATGGTGTAAATATTTTTATTTTTCATACCTTGAATATTTTTTCTTCTATTATAATTAATATTTTTTATTAATAGTGGCCCAAATTTAAATTTTTGCACAGGGCCCATAAATCTCTAGGCCAACCCTGTTTGTAATGTTACTACTAACGAGGAGATGATCAACTATAGAACACTCGTATTGTACTGACGTCAATACTATTATCTAAATTATTAGATTATTTTTAAATTTAATCTTAATCATTTATTTTTTATTAACAAGGCTAGTCATTACATAATCTCATAAAGAGATTGCACTAGTCGCACTATATTTAAAAATACTATAAGGATGAATTACTTATACACCTCTTATTTTTTAAACTTAACAAAATATACCTAAACATTTTTAAACCAACCCTCCATTCATCAAACATTCACGGAATATCTCAATTTCATTTTCGAAAAAAAAAAATTGATTATTTCCTCCGTCCCGTCCAAGTTTCTCATTTTGTCATTTTTGTAGTCCCATTCAAAAATTATCTTTCCCATTTTTGACAATTAAACTGTATACCCCCAATCTTAGTAACATGACTCCAATCTTATTAAGTAGATATTTAAATCCATATTATATAAACCCATATTAGAACATACTCCCTCCGTCCCAGTTTCATTTACCCGTATTCTATTTTGGTCCGTCTCAAATTCAATTACCCATTCTTTTAATGGAAAATATATCTCATACTTTATTCACTATTTCTCCTGCTTTATTCAATTTATTTCATACTTTATTACCATCTCTCTTACTTTATTCACTTTTTTATTAAAACTTGTGTCCGGCTCCGCGGGTAATTGAAACCGGGACGGAGGGAGCATTTAGTAGATGTTAAAATTCATACAAACCCTTAATGAGGAATACATGCTCAAAAGTCCAGATTTGTATGTAATACTAGTTATATATGGGTCCGACATATAAACATGTATTGGCCCGAAATTAAGTAGATTGTACTAAATGCAAACTAAATTTTACTGTGTATCACTATGTGGATTAATTCAACATACTAAACGCCTCCCTAGTATACTCATATTTACAATTTTACTAACATACTGATTCTTTTTTATTCATTATTTTTTTCTTTATTCATTAAAATAATACCCACTATCATTTTTTAAATTCAAACCTTCCACTTTTTATTTATTTTATTGCAACAAATCCAAATGGGTCCCATATATACCACTACCTCTTGCAACTTTTTTTTTTTGGGAGAAAGGTAATTGTGGTGCTGGTGTGTGATAATAATTAAAGAAGTTGGGATGAGGTGGTGGGTAGTTTTGGAGAAGAATAAGAAACTTTGGGTTTAAAATGTATAAGTAAAGAGTCTGGGGAGTTTTTTAATTTTATGTAATTTGTACATCTATAAGATTATTTAAATTATTAATGTAGATTAATTTTTAGTTGTTTAATTATATCATTTGTTAGATTTATGATGTACGAACATCAGTGAATGCGAAGTAGCATTACTGATATTGTAATTTGGTAATGGTATATGTTTAAATATCAGGAAAAACAAAAGGTTACAGATTCTTGAGATTATTAAAATGGAAAAAAGAAGGGTAAGCAATGCCATGATTTGAAATATCATGTCATCATGTCATGCAACACTAACACAAGTCAACAACCATAACTACCAAACAGCATGAATTAACAAACTATTTAGGCCATGAGAACAACGCAGCACCAGCAAATTAATTACCAAATATTCCCTATTCTAATCATGACTTTCTAAGAGTAAGAAAATTGCAATACAGTGAAGTTTGTTAAAACCATTGATCTCTCTCCGTAGTAGTATGTGCGGAGCCAGAATTTTCCGTTGGTAGACAGAATTTTATACTCCTATATGAACTTATTTTTGAGGTTTATGGGGTGAAATTTAACATTATTAAAAATATTATACACATAAACTTTTTTATTTTTAAAATGTAGCGGGTGAACGCTCCATTATGTCTCTTGATCAATAGGTTGTAAGATCGATGGAGTCATTTTATAGGTCTGGTAAATGAATAATAACCATTATTTATACATTCTACCGTTACATTTGCATTTAAAAAGAAAAGGATGAAGAAAAAAAGTTCACTTGTAGCCATAGAAACATATACATACTCGTGACTTATCACCAATTCTAAGTGAGTGAATTAGAATTCGGTTTATTTCTATCCACTAGTTATATGAAAAGTGAGAGAGTGATATATCACCTAGATGAGTTGCATTCCGTTGGCTGCCATTTGTACTTGGAGTAGTCCGTATCGGGTCGGTGATTCTTCTTGCAGCTAAACTGGCCTTCGATAAAAGGGCACATTTCCGGTTGGTAAAGAGGATAGGAATCGTCTTGTACCCAATTCCCTTGGAAAATGTCGCATCCATTATGTGAAGCTATTTCTCCATTTGCAATGGAGTAATGGTTTAGAGACAAAGAGAATAGAAGAAGTAAAATTGATGAGAAGAGTTGTGATGATTTAGACATGAGAGATAGAGACAAAGAGAAACAGCAATAGCTCTCAGAATGAAATGGAATCGCAAGTGGTTGGATGTTATTGTTATCACTAGTTATATAGTGGAGTGTATGTGCATATTTGTTAATTACATTTTACCAGTTATTCTAAAGTAATATCACGATTCTCCCTAAACTCATTTTCAAGCTAACTGCTTAAACTCTCTATTCCTTCTATGAAAATGAAAATGAAAATGAAGGAACAATCCTTGTTTTGGTCTTTCAACTTTTATACCATACATATGCTAAAGAAAAAAAAGAAAATGTAACAAAATAATCTATGACGGTTTGGTACACAATTAACAAACTATTTTAATTGAAATACAAATTTTTTATATCAAATGTACTTGCATTTTTTAAAAATAAATTATTTGATCAGATAAATAGTTGGGTAAAATCGACTTTTTGACAAAAGTGCTTTGAACTTGAGTGTAATATTTGGAACATTAGGGGTTCAGTTCATACAGAAGTTGACTATCTAATAAGGTATTCAGGTGTAAAAATACCTAATATGTATGCATGTTTTTCTTGGAATATTGCATTTATAATAACTAGATCTAACAGGGTAAACATGTTGAACCTATTACAACGAAACTATGGAATGAGTCCGGATTTCAATTACAGATAGATACGAACGATTCTACTTGCAAGTTCGAATTAGTGTACATATCACATATGAACTAGAGCAACGTATATAGTAACTCATTCCATATATCCGGAACTCCGGCAAGACACCAATGGCTGCAGTCTACATCCTTGTGCCCCCTTTGGCCGTAAACAGAAGGATGTCCATCGATTCTAAGCTGTGAAAGTGTTGCAATATCCAACAAGTACACTGGGCTCTTCATTTCTCTTAAAACTTTCTCTAGTACCAACTCTGCTGGATGGCGGCTACTTGGAATATTTTTCAACGGTACGGTTTGTCCACCACAGTTTTTCGCATTTGAGCCTTGTCCACTGATACAAATGATCCGATTAGCTAAACTAGCACATGAACTAATTGGTAGCTGATAATTTAGCTGGCAGGTAAATGTTACCTGGCATGATCAGGCGAAACTCCCTGGAAAAACACCTTGGTCTTGCTAGGATCTACATTAGAATCTATCCATCTTGCCCATGTATCCAAAGCAATTTCATATGCGGTAATGCGATTCATGTCCTTCACTTTTGTGTTTCCATGAACAATCAGATCCCAACTGAAAGGGAAAACAAACAAATCCAATCAAATTAAATTCTATTCGGGAACAGGAAATTTCACTATATATAAATCTGTACCAAACATACTATATACTTATCCCGCTCTCTATCTTTTGATGTTACTACGTACTTCTCAAAAAAATGACAAAAAATACTACTAGCTTACGGTTGTTTTTTGCCAACATGGGTCCACCAATGCCACGAGTCGAAAATCAAGATGTCCATTCCACCCCATATTTTGCTGGAGCTGATGGAATCCAATCTCAACACCCTCTTACTTGCCTCGTCCGTGATATCCACAAGGAAAACACTCCGAAAGAACATGATCGACACATCATATGCCTACACACACACATATAGATAACATATTAGCATACCATAACATATTCTGAGCATGATGTATACCAATGTAGGTGGAAATTGAATTTTACCGGAAATGTAAAAGTGGAGAGATCACCACTCTTTTGTGAGGTGTATTTGGCCTCAGGTACGGCTACATGAAGCATACATGTAAGAGATTGCCATTGGTTCAAACTTAGTGAATCTCCCACAAATATGAGCCGCTTCCCCTTTAATTTGTTCAACAAATCTACGCCATTGAACCTACATAATTTAGTGACATAATTTCAGTTTCAAACATGTATTAATGTTAAGCTTTTATAAGTAGAAACTAGAAAGTATTTCAAGAATAGTGCATGATCCATATAACTTTTCAATGCATCACCTATTTTAAGATTTCTCAAGATCGATTTTGTTTAATTTTAAGTTCTTATGAATTAATTCCCCAAGAAAGATTGATGCATTTTAGTTGTCGACATTAATTGCATTATCAATCAATTTAAGCTTTAAACTTCGAGTGGTTGAATACACATGCCTGCTAGCTAGTACCAACCATCTAAACCCTTATGCGTTTCGGATTGACTCGAGTATGATCCCATCCCATCTGTAGCACCTCAACCCTGTGGCCCGGTCGGTGTGGTTATCAATGACTAATTTGTGAGTAATATATCAGACTCACAAATCAACACGTCAATCTGGTCATACTTTTGTCCTCCATGTGCACACGTTGGAAAATTCTCCACTGGGAAACCCATTTTAGATTTTGTTTTTCATGATTAATTAGAGCAATGAGTGAGTAATACTACTATCAATCCTTTCTTAACTACAAAATTTCGAGTCGTCATAATAGAGTGTAATACTTTTCATAAATGTTTGATGCGTTAATTTAGACAAAAGATTTTTACAAAAAAGTGTTCGCTATCCTAATTTTGCATGATATCGTCTAAAGAAACGAATTGTTAAGAGTTTGTGGTAAAATCATCAAAATAAAAGCTATCAGTATGTTATAAAAAACTGGAGGCGGCATTGCTAACTGGATGGGGCATTACCTTGGTAATTTGCATCCGGCCGGCTGCCATCTATACTTCATGTAAGCGGTATCGGGGCGGCCATTCTTCTGGCAATCGAACTGCTGCTGAATGAAAGGACACATTGCTGAATCATAGAGCGGGTACGAGTCATCGTACATCCAGTTTCCGTGGAAGATGTCACATCCACTCTGTGATACTAATTTTCCATTTACCAAACTCTTTGTATGAAAAATTAGTACATGAATTGCAATTAATAATGAAGCCAACATGAGAAACTAGTGATACAAAAGCTAGGATATATTTTTTCTCCAGAAAATAGCAGGAGTTTTGAGAAATTTATATAGATCGATCAAGTAGATGAGATCGATAAATTTTAAGGACTCCATGTGACAGGCAAATATGGAAGGACAAGTCAAAATTAAAGGAACGGAAAGAGATGTATATAAAATTACAACGTGATGCGACCTAATAAATAATTGATGGTTTAAGTTGAATGTGACTAGCTACCAATGATATGGTGGTACCACACGATTTTAGCTAAATGTGAGTATTTTACTAGTATCTATGGCATGCAGGTACGCCGCCTCGGGCTATATAGGTTATACAGATAATAACTTGGCGGGATTTGTGGCACTTCGTACTGGACTTATGTTTGCTTTACAGAGAGGTATATCTTAGATTTTTATACAAACTGATTCTCACTATTTGTTTGCAAGTTTGTGCAGGAAGCAGGTTACAACTCGGGTGTATCAGCAGCTATTAATTCTAAGTTGTGATCTTTCTTTTGTGCCAATTAGTACTAGAGGTAATTTAAAGATGCCAATTCACTGCTAGTCATCTTCTACGGGTTACGTTTCTATGAATTTGTGATTGAATGTTTGTTATTTCGCCAACGTGGAATAGATGTTCCATTAAAAATCAAAATATGGTGATGGCTAAAAGCCTGAAAGAGTGAGCAGCAATTTCTTTTTTTCTTTCTAATTTACACATTTTGGTGTGATTTGTGTATATATTGTCTACTCTAACCCGATCACCTACCCATCATCTAAAAGATGAATTTATGACAAAATATAACTAAATGTTTCTGGTGTGAGTAAATATTATACGACTAATGCAAATAAAATGAATTTTCATAATCCTTTACTATTAATTAGCTAACTGGGGATAGCGGGGGGCAGGGGGCGAACGCCCTCCAAAATTTAGAATTTTTTTATAGGTAATATTTTTGAAAATTTTGGATTTCGCCCCGTAACCCTTGAAAAAACCTCATATACGTAATTTCATCCCCCGAGGTTGAAATTCTGGGTCCGAGAGTGATCAATCACAAAGTGGTAGCTACACTGTCACGCCCACTTAATCAATTTGCTACTTTAATAACTACCATGTGAAATGTTTGCTTATTGGTAGTACTCAATTTTCCTATTAAACGTTTCAATTATGGTGGTATGTTTTACTCTGTACAGAAAGTTCGAGGGAACTGTTTATAGTTGAAAACGTTTTTTTTTAAACGACAAACAAATTATTATTAATTAATTAAAAAAGTTACGCGGACATAAGCAATGCGATTAAATACCACAATACAAATGACAAAATATTACAACTTCTAAACCTCCAAAACAAAAATCATCCACCAAATATCCACCACTCAACACTAAAATAAACAAAGGCTGCTTCACTTTCTATTAAAAGGTTTATTTACACAAACACCCTAGATAAATGTCAATTTTTTTTTTTTTTTTTAGATACGAAAGATAAATGTCAAAATTAATCACATAGTTTCTAACTTATAGATCTCCTGTCAATAACTTTGTTTAGGTCAACGTTAAATTTTGTGTTAAAAATATCTCACATCATCTGTAGAGGATCATGCATGTATCCCTGTCAATTTTATGATCTGGATCGGATTTGAATCGGTTCATAAATGATCATGGATCCTAAAATGAGCATTTTTTTGTTCTAAAATTGATTCGGATATGAGTCAGAACCATCATGGATCTACAAAATGAGTCACTTATTGACTCACTTTGAATCCTCAAATTATATTAGTATATTTTGTTTTGACCCTCGGTGGTGGAGGTAGGTGGATGGGGTGTCCACCCAAAAAAAAAAAACTATATATTATTTCACTAATATAATTTTTTTTTACACGTTTTAAGATTTTTTTATGTGGATCCAAGATGAGTCAATAAGTGACTCATATGTGGTTCCATATGAATCATTTTGTGGATTACTATGGTTTTATGTTGGTGTTGGTTTTGGATCAAGTCAAAACTAATTGGTTCTAAAAATGATTTTGTCATTAAAAGTATACTTTTTTCCACTTCTTTTTTAATTTTCTATCATTATTTTAACATTTGATATACAAGGTTGTAGACGCTCATAAATCTACAATCAAAATCGGTTAGGGAATTGGGGGCACCAGCGACCTGCAAGGCAACAAGAGCAAACCTTGAGACGTGAGGTTCCAAGGTGACACCGGCGTGGTGCCGACCGAAGGGACTCCGACGCTCAAGTTAGATGAGGGAGGGAGGGGGGGGGGGGAGAGAGAGAGAGAGAGAGACTTATCATGTTGGTTGAGTCAGTTGGGCAGAGTAAGGATGGACAACGGCGAGAGGCTAGTTGACCTTGTTGGAGGAAGCTAGTTGGTAGTCGTCGGATATTAAATTATGATGGTGGAGGAAGGTGGATGATCGTGTGATGCGCCTTGGCAAAAACAATTGTCGTTGGATTAAAGTTTACCAAGAACACCAATGTTTTAGTTCCTCCGTCCCGGGAATAGATTTTCGTTTGCTTTATTGGTCAACAAAATAAGGATAGTTGTTGATTTGAATAGAAAAATAATAAAAATTAATAAATAATAGTAGGTTGTTAAAGAGGAAAGTTAGGTATTATTTAAATGAATAAAGAATAAATAATGAATAAAATTTGTAAAGTTATAATTATGAGTGTTATGTAGGTATTAGTTGAGTGTGTATAAAGTAAGATTACCAAAAATGGAAAATGGGAAGCTTCTTGTGGGATGACAAAAATGGCAAAATGGAAAACTAATCATAAGACGGAGGAAGTACAAATTTATAATACCAAACCATATCCTAAACACACTAAATAAATTATTATAGCAGAAGTTGACTCGAGAGGTCGGTCTCTCGGGAATAACGCTCGATTTAGTAGACGATTAATTGGTTGATTTTCAATATATATATATATATATATATATATATATATATATATATATATATATATATATATAATAATTATTTGGATCCTCTCTTTCGTAAATTTTTGTAAGGAACACGTCTTTGTACCATTTAAAATCTTGAAGCTTTCTGCATTTTAAATTTTGTAAAATCTCTGTGTTTCTCTCAGTGTACCAGTTTGGATCTCCGACAAAATGGAGTAATATAGTATAAATGAGGGAAGTTAATTACTGCTACTGAAATTTGGTTACCATTTTCATCTAAAATTGGTATCCCATCGTCATCTTCCTTAATACTATCTAGAATTGCATTTTGTTCTAATGGTGTAAGGGAATTATCCCACTATCCTTTTAATTGACCATTAAACCCTAAAATTAAAGTTTTTGCACAATCAACCTGTTTCATTGTATTACCATATATGTTTGATATGACCACCATTTCTTGACAAATTTTTATAATCTGGTATTCTGCTAGACCATCTATATTCCATTCATAAATTGTTGACCCATTAAATGTCCTTTGTGAGTGTGTTTCTTCTAATTGTATATCTGGGGATGTTGGTCTAGGATAAAAAATTTTATATTCTGGTTTTACAACAGGAAAAATATGATTACTATCTTCAGACTCATTATCTGAATTAGTGGCTTCTAGTGGTTTTTTTAAAGTGTTTAATTTTTCTGTACCTAAGTCTTCTAACTTAGAATTTATATTTTGTAGTAACTCAGTTTCCGTTAACTTTGGTTTGTACTCATTAATTTTGAAAGGAAATTTGTACATTTATTTTTCTGGCAGACTTTGTTCTTTACTTGTATAAGCTGCTTTTGTGTCAATTGGAGTTTTACTACCTAAATTCTTTTCTATAGCTCCTTCTATTCTCTCTAATTGTTTTCTTAGACAACGTAAACCTATATTTGTATAATTTCTTTGCTTCATTCCTGACTCATCATCTTTAATGTTGGTAATAACTGGTGTACAGTCTATGACATCAGCGAAAACTTTTGTTCTAACAGGTTCTAAATGAGGGAATTCATTCGAGACACTTGACCCATCTTGCTTTGTAAAATAACTCTTCGTTTTAGATAAAACCAAAAGTTTATTATCTCCAAATTTGTTAAAGAAATAAGTAAAAAATGGTATATTTATTTGTGCAATAATCATCAGTTCATACCATTCATTTCTTATGGTATTTCTTTGTTTTTCTGAAAATGTTTCCATGAACCACTTTCTATCCTGTTTATACTTGTCACTCATAAAATCTTTTCTTAATGAAATTTTATCTATGCAAAATTCTTTTTTCAAAACATAAATGCTTGAAAGATTTGGTGAAGTTGGTCTGTTTTCTTCTTGTTGATCTAAATCATTTATGTCATTTTGTGAAGTATAAACTGGTTGGGCTATATTTCTATGCGTCCTTACTCCTTGAAAATCATGCTTATCTTTTTCAAAAGGACTAAAGGAATTTCTAAGGGAACTACTTCGAGATAAATAACCACTACTTTTTTGTGGGCTATAACCTCTAAATGACATAGAACTTTGTCTGTTAAATCTTATACTAACCCCTCCATCTGGGTGGTCTACTATATTTTCTATTTCAGAATTTTCTATTGGTTGGGATCTTGGTATCGTTCCAGAAGGCAGTAACCAGGCTTCAGGAAGATTAACATTTTTCCATTCTATAGTCTTAGGGACCTAAGATTAGACTTTGACTTATTAATTTCCCAAAAAATAGTTTGTCCAGAAGGTTTTTCATAGTGTACTGCTTTGACATTTAAACCCGTATTCATAACTTTGTAATGTATTCTATAAAATATCTCATATATATGAGAACCATGCTTCATTTTGTAATTATGAGTTTTTACATTTAAAGTAAGAATATCTAAAATATGCGGGTCACTTAAAGATATGGTAAAATTCGGATAACAATTAAAATAAATTGGTCAATTACAGAGACTTGTTTCAATTAATCCTAAAAGGGAATCTTGAAAATCAAAATGTCTAGCATCTCTAAGTGCAACAAAAATGCTAGTATCTAATCCTTCTCTTGTTAAAGGTTTAATAGCAATTTGTACTAGACCTGTAAGAATTTGTATCCACCGCTATATGCTTTCTAATTGATTTTTAGTGAATAAATGTAAAGTTTGTTGATCACTTACTAAAGGAAGGACTTGTTCTTCTGCTTTTATAGTATAAGTTTATCTAAAATCTAATAAACCTTGTTTATATATTGTACTTTTATCCACATTAGGTGGTTTCGATTAAATAAATCCTTGTCTTCCCAAGTATTTTCAATTGTAGATACTATATTGTCACTAGTATCCTGCATGTAAGATGAGGCGTGCCATATTGTTCCCAAAAAGCTTATTCATTAATCTTACGGCTTGATTTCGTAAAAGCTAATTCGACATCGCCTTACACACCTATCAAGGAATTATATGCGTGTCAGTAATCAAAACTTACTACTAAATCAAGTTTGTTCAATTAACTAATACTCCCCAGGACTTTTAGCTCTCGATACCAAAGGTATCGTAGCATATAGAAATACGTAGCATATATATATATTTATATTTATATATATATATATATATATATATATATATATATATATATATATATATATATATATATCTGTGTGTGTGTGAGACTTTAATTACAAAAAACTAATATGTCTTATTCATTCTAATTCTAAGCCCTAATACAATTTAAACAAAATCAATTCATCATTAATTAAGAAAAACTCAATTTGTCTTCTCAATTAAATTCGAAGTCCTAAATCAACCCAACAGAATCAATTCATCATTAAAAAAACCCAATCTATCTTCTCCAATTAATTTCAAAGCACAAATTCAACCCAACAAATTCAATTAATCATAAAAAGAAAAACAACGATAACCAATATTTCGTCTCCATCTTCTTTAATTAAATTGAAACAAATAATTTCGCACTAACTCAAACATTAATTTAACTAAAAAAAAGACAATTCATTGTCAGAAACAACAATAGTACTTAATTTCATATTTTTTAATCTATTATTTATAACTAAATGCCACAATAACACGCGTAGTGTATTATCACATTCTAGAAAAAACAAATAAGGGGTTTGGGTGTTTTGAATAATTATTGTAAACAAATAAGTAAATGACTAGTATGATGTAAATAGATAACTCATAATCAATTAAAGTATACATGTAAGACTCAACATTCACTTTGATAATAAGTTTATATCAGGAATTATATATAGCGTTGGTTATGGCTGAAGAGTCACACATGTAACATATCATAATACTAAGGCTCTGTCAGCAAAGATACCCCATGTAGGCTATCGTCTAGCTCAAAGCTGTCACAAGTGGCTAGCTCAACAACAAACTTCAGGCAGAATATCAACTTAGAGACACGGTTGACATCTCCTAATCTAGTGCAACGAATATTCATGAATCCATGGTAAACACAAATAAACATGCATCTTAACTTAAACACCACATGAATGAACGAAAATTGCACAAACCAACATAAATGCTAAAACTATTTCATCATATATAAACTATGTAATCAAAGATCTCGGTTAACCCTTGCATAAGTAAGTTAGCCTGACATAGCGAAAAGTAAATAAACAGTAAATTGAATAGAAATCATGTTTGAAACGACTAAACCGTTAGAAGATGACGATTGTCAACCCTGCGTTTCTCCTCCTCCAATTTTCCTTGATTGTTTCCTGCCTTCAATGACTAACGAAGACTAGGGTTTCTGCTTCTTGCTTGCTGGCGGCCAGGGTTTTTTGCTGTATTAGGGTTTCACTTCCCTGAGGACTATTTCTCTCTCAAGAGAGTTGATTTGTATGTAGTGTGTTGTTTTTTATACCCCAAGGCACTTATATATGTTGTAACTTTCGTGCTCTGGCAGCCCATGATGATTAAGGAAGGTTTAAATGGTGGGCTCTAGCCTGACGGGCCTGAAAAAGCCTTATTTCCAGAACATTCAGCTAGTGACCGCAGTGAGCCTTCTGCGATCACCTAGTGACCGCAAAAGTGTGATTTCTCAAGGTTTTTGTATGTTTTGCTTGTTCTTCGATTTCGGGCTTCGTACTTCATTTCTTCGAAAAGTGGTCTTCTACATTGTTTTAGCATTTCCAAATATTTTCTCATTGGTTGGTCACATGCCTTGATTGGACACCTCGAACTCTGTGTATGGGCAAATCAGCGTATTTCCTTATTTTTCCCGATTTCGCATAAATATGACGTTATGACACCGAAAATCGTGCAATTCCTCCACTACAAGAATAACCGGATTTAGGGACGGATGTAGTCCGTCCCTACCTTAGGGACGAATCGGCGAATTTAGGGACGGATAGGCTTATCCATCTCTAGTCCGTCCCTAAATAGGGACGGATTATGCTATCCGTCCCTGTTTTAGGGATGGATATTTTATCCGTCCCTAAAACAGTTGACCAAGAAAAAAGAAGGAAAAAAAATGAAAAAAGGAGGGTCAGAGACGGATAGCTATCCGTCCTTAGAACCAGTATACATAAAGAAAAGCAGCGGGCATATCTCAAATTTGCTCAATGCTTTTCTTTCTTCCTCCTCTCTTCTCAAATTCGCCACTTGCCATTTCCGGCCAAATCTCGACGATTCCGGCCAATCTTGGACTTGTTTCGAAGCTCGTGGGACAAGGAGCTCGGGCTGTGCATCAATTTCAACTTTCATTCGCTATTTTCTCCGGAATTGAAGGTATTTTGGCTAAAACCCTAACTTTTTAAAATTTGGTGATTTTGTTAATTTCGACTAGTTTGATCAATTGTATGTTTATAGGAAGTATGTAGTAGATAATTTAGCTTATATTACTTATTGGGTTAGCTTTGAGATGTGCAATTGATATATTTATCTGAAATTGGATTGCTAGTATGATGTTAGTATGATTGTAAGTAGGGGATTTCTACGGTGAGATAGTAGTCGTACTACTTGTTAAAATGAGATAGTAGTCGTACAACCGTTGAGATCTAATCTCAACCATTGATTTTGAGTACGACTACTCTAACTATGTACGACAACTCAAAAGTGGTCGTACTAGTTAATTGGCAATTGTACCCTTCATACATGATGCAAAATTTAAATTTAAGAATATCATTTTCCATATAAAAATAAAATAATAATAATAATAAATAAAAATAATTACTTTTGGACATGTTTAAGATGGGGAAGAAAAAAAGCAAAACGACTGGCACCACCACCATCCGGCCACCTCTTTTCGATCCAGGTAATCAGATTACAACGGGGGTTATCGGGGTGATATTGTTCTAGAACTGAAGGAAAACAAGGGGTTGAATTTGTTGCTTGATTTTGAAATGGGTTTCGAAATTTCTTGTTTATTTGGTGGATTTGGAGGCCTAATCTTGTGCGAATCGGATAGAGGACGATGTTAGGAAGTAGCTCAAACCTTTACTTGGATTTGGATTGGAGAATTTCGGGGATACAAAACTTTTCAGATTTACAGGGACTGGTTTGAAAGCTCGCAGAAATTGAAAGGACCTTAAGTTGAGAATTTGAGTTGGGACAGGGGTTGGTTTGTAAATTAATTACATCATCAGTAAACGCAACGTTTAAATGTATTGACTGGGCGAATTAAACATGCAAGCGTCTTTGGTCTATTGGCAATGGAGTGGAGATTGAGCTGGAGATCAGAGGATCGATTCTCCATGATGTCTATTTTTTCTTATAATTTTAATTTCAACTTATTCCTTACCCGTTTAGTTACCTTTTACCCCCTGGATATTGTGGAATTATAATTATGCCCTCCTACATTTTCAATAGATTTTCTTAGTTCTTGAAATTAATGTTTTGCCCTTGTTACCCATTTTCTCAATTCCAACATTACAAAACTAGAGTAAAGCATAGACAGAGTTAGCAGGTGGTGCTTTTGAAGGGTTTTTGATACAAGTTGATTGTCGGTTTCACAATTTTAGTGTCATTCTCATTTTCTTAAATGATGGATTTTCCCGATCTCCTAGTTGAGTTTAAGTTGGTATTATCAAACATACGCATACTCTTATTTTATATACTTCATAAATTAATGTTAATATATCATTCCCTTTTATTTATTAAAATATTAAACATGGTTTTTTGAAAAAGAAGTGTTGTTACAACTCACTAACATCTGCACTTACCGTTTCAACTTGATTGAATAATGGATGACGAATAAATTCTTTTATTATATTTTACTTCAAAAAGCAAACTACCCTAAGCTAGTTAACATACCAAATCAATTGATTTTCACCTATTATAAAAGAAAAATAAAAAAAATCATCAACTAATTATATTGGTCAATTAACTAGTGTAGACGTTCAGAAATCTACAATCGAATTTAGGGTTGAGAATTGGGGGGCACCGACAACCTGCAAGGCAACAAGAGCAAACGAGACGTAAGGTTCCAAGGTGACACCGGTGTGGTGCCGACCGTATGGACTCCGATGCTCAAGTTAGTATGCTGATAGAAGGTGAATAGAGTGACAGAGAGAGAGAGAGAGAGAGAGAGAGAGAGAGAGAGAGAGAGAGAGAGAGAGAGAGAGAGAGAGAGAGAGAGAGAGGTGATGGAGGTCGACTTATCCTGTTGACGGTTCGACAATGTATGGATGGGCACCAAAGATAGGCTAGCTGACCTTGCTGGAGGTGGCTGGTTGGCTATCGTCGGATAGTGATGAATGGATACCGGCGAGAGGCTAGCTGACCTTGTTAGAGGGAGCTAGCTGGCGGTCGTCGGATGGTGAGGTAAGGTGGCGGAAGATGATAGATGACTGATGGACGATGGTGGAAGGCTGGAAGCGTTAATCAGAAAGCTTGAGAGAGATGGAGGCGTTAGAGTGATAGCTAGGGTTTCTCGTAATATGAATGGGATGCTTTCCTCCTTCCACCTGCCTTCCTATATAGACTTTCTACCCGTTAGAGTCCATACCCACCTCTCCTATATTTCGGGTGAGGAGTCTCTTAGTGGGTTGGACCATGTCATGATCAGTTGGCAGAATCGTTTGCCACTTCACTTGTCCATTGAGCTAGCCTCCCATGTTCGGTTGGTTGACTAGCCTTATCCATCTTAATGTTATTTCTCAGTTTTTTCTTTTATATATATATATATATATATATATATATATATATGTATATATATATATATACATATACATATGTATATGTATATATATGTACATATATATATGTACATATATATATATATATATATATATATATATATACATATATATATGTATATGTATATATATGTACATATATATATATATGTACATATATGTACATAGATGTACATATACATATATATATATATATATATATACATATACATATATATATGTATATATATGTATATACATATATATACGGAATAATCAGCCAAGTCATTCGAGCAAAGGTGCAAAAAGAGAAAGCAGAGTTGGAGCCAAGTCAGATTCGAGCAAATCGATCTAGAGAATTACCTAGTGACGGAGAAGATGGATCCAGTTTGGTGGTGCAGTGGTGCCGGAGTAGTGATGTCCGGTGGAGAAAACCGTCGGAGATGGGGATGGCGGGATGGGGATGAATTGAAGTCTATAATCTTGTGATTTAGGGATTAGGTTTTTTGAATTGGGGATTAGGGTTCTTGGATTTTGAATTGATGTATGTTGTAAAGAGGAAATAAGAGGAAGACGATGAATTGATGTTAAACAATAATTCTTGGATAAAAGAACAAAACAAATCGATGTTAAACAATAATTCTTGGATAAAAGACAAAACAAATCGATGTTAAAACAATTGTTATGTGGTTGGTTTTCTCTTTTTGTTGGTTTGGATAAGGATATATCATATATGTTTATAGTTAGATTATGGAGATTGTTAGATATTTTGTTAGAAATATCTTTTTAGATTTTGATCAGCAACATGATGACTTATCTTTGTCTCAGAAAGGTGATTAGTACTCTTGGTTCACTTGAACATTGTAAAAGAGGAAACCCACTAAGTATTGATAGTCTAGCTAATCTTGTATAGGATGTTAGGTCTCAAAATGTAATCTTTATTTTATGAAGAGAAGACCAAGAAGAAGACATCCAAGCAAAACAAGCTCAACGACATTGAAGACTTGAAGAAACTGCACAAGATTACTGAAACTGTTTTTCAGATACCTTAGCCAGATATCTTGAAGACACGAATAGCTTTAAACAAACTGTGTCACAAGAGATATATGAGAAATAAGAGGCCTATCTGAAAACAAGGAAAGTATCCACAGATATCTATTCTCAGATACCTTGAGCATTAACCACATTTCTGAAAAAGAAATATATATATTGCAAACAAAGTTGTTTCAATAAATAGTGGTATCTGAAGATTGAAGATAAGGACGTGCAAAGAATCAGATAACACTAGTCTCTGATACAAAGCATAGTTCCGTTGGCACTACATGACAAAAAGTATAGTACAATGCATTTAATGCACGGACAGAGATGTCTGAATAAAAGCAACGGCAGCTTCTGAAGAAGAAGACAAAACATGCTACAGTACTATACACATATATCAATAGTTTGAATTTGAGCCTAACGGATACTATTCAAGCGGCACTCAAATTCATCTATAAATATCAACACTTAGACTGCTTGAAGAGACACACGACATATCTTGAAAACGCTGAACATCTTACTCTCTCAAAGCAACTTACTTATCCTCAAAGATTTTTGTTGCGACCAAAGCTTTTGATCTTGAGTAACACTGAAGTTCTAAGTGTCCTGATCCTAAACAAGCACAGCTATCTGTGAAAGAGTTGAAACGAAAGATTGAGTATCTGAGATTCATTCTCTTGAACATTTATCTAAGACTTGGGTCAGTAAAAAGAACAAGATACCATACATTGAAAAGTGTATTAAGTATACTTGATTCACAGAGCTATCTGAATTACTGAACAAGTTATTAAGGAAGCTCATCTGACAACTCAAACCAAAACCAACACCATAACTGGCGTGGAGTACAGGAAGTACTTAGTTTGAAAAATCAGGGAATAACTCCAAGGTTACCGGAGTATAGGAAGTACTTGATTTGGGAAACTAAGGAATAACTCCAAGGTTATTGAGTATAGGAAGTACTTAGCTTGGGAAGCTAGGGAATAACTCAAAAGGTTTCTGAGTACAGGAAGTACTTGGTTGTGAAAGCCGGGAACAACTCAGGGGGAACATTTGGTTGGGAACCAATTGGTTAAGAATCTTAGAATATGATTATTGTAAGGTGAACTCAATTATCTGTTTTAGTGAATTCTAGGTCTCTGGCAGACCGAAGTGGATTAGTTGGAGGATTACGCCACCTCCAGATACCACTATACTTACTGTGTTATTTACCTTCAGATTTACATTTCAAAGAACACACACACACACTTTAACTGTTTCTGCACTTATCTTTACTAAGTCTTCCGCGCTCTGATTCTAAGTATCAGATATCTGTTCAGATATCTGAGAAATAGTTTTTATCGACAAAAATTTTAAAAGACTATTCACCCCCCCCCCCCCCAGTCTTTTACTTTGCCGTTATCTGGACCAACAAGTGGTATCAGAGCAGGAGGTTCACAAGCCTTCAAGATCAACCTAGATCCCCAGATAGGTGAAGGAACTTTGTCCATTTTCGAGGACTATTTAATTTGTGTGTTAAGTGTGCAGGTATGTCTCTGAGTGATGCACCCATTCTCAAATCAGAGAATTACGAGAAATGAAAAAATAACATGATGCTCCACCTTGAAGCCATAAGTGACGAAATGATCGAAGTAATAAAGAATGGCCCAATAGTCATTCAACAACTCAAACAAGTCATGGAGGTTTCTAATGGTAGAGACAGAGATCAAAGCGAAGGATCTTCACAAACTGATGCGTCAACAAGTGGGAGATCTACAAGTCAAGTCATTTACGAACCAAAGCCCAGAGAACTCTGGACATCGGAAGATGCCAAGAGAAATTGTCTGGATGGTCAAGCTCGTAATATCATCATCAGATCGACACCTGAGCACATACAGTGTAAACTATGGGGTGCTAAAACGGCGAAAGTTGCCTGGCAACTGATTGAAGAAATCTGGCTTAATCGAGAAAACCAAAGAAAACAAGTTCGAAGTTCTCAAGTTGAAATTTCAAAATTTCAAACAAGGACCCACTAAAACTCTGGAAGAACTTGATTTCAGATTTACCACTCTCATGAGTGACATGGCAGCTCTTGGGGAAAGCAACAGATACTCCCTGTCAGAAAAGATTAAGACTATTGTCAAAAGTCTTAACCACAACTGGGAGCATACCAAATTCTTTTATTTTAACCAAGGAATGCCAAATATCACTCCAGTGGAACTTTTCTCTCATCTTGCTACTGTTGATTATGAGACAACTTAAAGGGAACAAACAACTGAAAAGTTGCAAAACGTTGCTCTAGTCACTCAAGGAACTTCTGAAAAGAAGAAAAGCAAGGAAGAAACTGAGGATGCTCTTGCTGCAAAGCAAATGAGCAAATATATCAGTCGAGAAATTGAAAGAAGGAAAGCCAAAGAGAAGCTGAAAAAGCATCTAGGCTCAAACTATCACCAGTACAAAAATGTGCAAAACTCGCTGAACAAGCCAGCTCAGAAAGCATCATGTACTGAGGAAGCAGAAATTGGAAACGATATCTGTTTCTATTGTCAGAAACCTGGTCACTTCAAGAAGGATTGTCCTGCCCTCAACAAACTAAGGACAGGTGACAAGAAAGATAGGAGAATCTTTAGAAGAAGCTAGAAAGCTTTGTTAACTGAAGAAAGAAAGAAAATCCAAATTCAACTGGATGCTCTAGACGTTGAGACAGATTCTGAAGATGCCAATTCAGATGACTCAACCTTACCATCACCAGAATTATGTGGAGTTACTCATGATATAATCGACTTCGGCCTCAAGAAGAATGAAATGTGGAGTTCTTTGAAATTGACGGTCCGACATCTCTAACATAGAAATCATCTTATGGCGATGAGGTAACACATACTTCTTGTTATACTTATGAAAGTGATGAAGAGGAAATAAAAAATCTAGAAAATCTCAGGAAAGAACTTGACATCTATGAAAGAGAATTTCTAATGATCCGAGCTAGAGCCGAAAACCTTGAAGAAGAAAAGAATTCTCTTGCAAAGGAAAGTTCTCAATTAGTTAAAGTATCTGAGAGAAAGGATGCTGAAAATACATCTCTCAAATCTCAGATATCTGAGACTGAAAAGTCACATAAAGAAGCAATGGCTGAATTACAAAAGAAATATGAAGATCTTCTTTCTGAGAACAAGGAACTCAAGAAGAAAGAATTATCTTTTCAATCTTATGCCAAAGCTAGTGACACTCTTCATCAAGTACAATCTTACTTAAGAGATCCTTGTAAAAGAAAGGACTTGGGTGAATACACGACATGATAGTTCTATCACTCAATAAGAGTAAGGAGAGAAGAACATTTGTAAGTACTCAAGAAAACGGTTTCCCATGCAATCTATAGTATCGGTGAGAAGACAAAGATTGTTGACAAAGGAAAGGCAATATGACTAAACCTTTGTGGGAAAAACAAGTCAAAACAAAACTGGGCACGTCGAAAAGAAACACATCACGAAAAGTGTAAACACCCACGATATATGTCTCTCAAAAGGTAGAATTGCGGAGTCGCAAATTCTCCCATGTCACTTTTTCTCGGAAAGAAATTGACCAACCAGAGACTAGCAAAGTCACGAGAAAAGATCTCGATAGCTTCAAGTGCTCGAAACGGTATTGGCTACAAAGGCATCGGAAAACAACTTGCTCATGAGTACAAGGTGAGCAAGAACGATGGTCGAAAGCTAGAATTGCTCAAAGCAATTATCGGCGGAAGTTAAATCAAGCCATCGAAAATCAATGCCGTGGCTAGAAGAAATCGCAAGGAAAGCTAAGTTTGTGAAAAGAAAACTCGTAAACCCGACAGTATCCGAAAGCATCATATGGAGCACCTAGGAACACACCAAGGAAGAAAATAATTCTTACTAATGATAACATTCATTCAAATAGAATTCCTCCCACGCTCCTCGCCGACAAAAGAATATTTCAAAGAAATTCATTCAAAATGGATTCCTACCGAAGATCTTTTAATTCGATTTCCATCAAAGATATGAGAACCTAATCTCCTGTTCCTATTGTGTGTGATGCTTCCGGACTAAAGCACAATGGCTATTTGATAGTGGATGCGAAAGCACATGACAGAGATAAAGCAAATCCGTCGATTACAAAGCTTGCAACACAGACCGGATATCGATTTCTTGGAGGAGAATTAAATCCTCTCGATTTGGCAACGCTAAATTGGGGACTTTAACAATCACCGACGACATATGTTAAGGATTTGAAATATAATCTATTTAGCATGAGCCGCTTTGCATGCGGTTTTACTATAAAATTCAAAGCTAGATATCGCAAACTAATTGACAATGAGTCAAAAAGGCAGTCTTAGTTGGTCGGAAAGGCGCCTTTATGTTGCCGATTGGGCATCTACAATCAAGAATGTCTCATGGTGAGTCAATCTGGTCACACGTAAGAGCACCGGTTATGGCACAAAAGAATGAGTCACTTGAACTTCAAAACTCAATGACTTGCCAAGAAAGAGTTAGTGGTTGGCCTTCCCGAACATCTTCGAAAGGATAGTATCTGCTCGTCACGATGGGGAAACAATCTAAGATCTCTTTCAAGTCCAAAATCGTACACTCTAGTGTTAGACCAACGCAACTATTACACATGGATCTTTTGAATCATCGTAACTAGCTATGCAGAAAGAAGTATGGTCCGTTGTTGTAGATGACTTCTCAAGATTCACTTGGGTCTTTTCAAACACAAATCGATGCCGTGGTGGAGATACCAAACTTGGTGAAAAAGCTTGAAGTCATGAAAAATGACAAGGTATCTGAATCGTATCGCACATGGTACCGAAGTTTGTCAACCAAGACATAAAGGAGTTTTTGTACCGCAAAGGTATACAACACCAACTTTCCTCTGTAAGAACACCTCAACAAAATGGTGTTGCGTAAAGGAAAACAGAACCCTTAAAGAAGCCGCAAGGAGAATGCTAGGCGACATCGAAATAAGTGAAATTTATTGGGTTGTCAGAACACACTACACTCGTAATGTATGTTTGATAAACAAACACCATGACAAGACCCCCTATGAAATCTTGGTTGGTAGACCCCCTAATATCAAACATCTGAGAGTATTTGGTTGTAAATGTTTTGTTCTAAACAATGGGAAAGATTATCTGAGAACATTTCAACCAAAGGCAGATGAAGGTGTATTTCTTGGTTATTCCACAAATAGGCAGGAGCAGCCAGTCACAGGTTCCTGAGACTGCCACTGGCTCGAGCGTGGGGACGTCACCCATGTTTGGTGACTTATCCTCTGATGGGTGTCCCTACACCGTTCTGACACCCGGTGCTACTTGGAATGGGAAGCCGGTGTTGTTCCCGAATGGGAAGAAGTAAGTATTATGCATTTGTAGAACATAACTTCAGATAATTAGTAAATGTTACATGAATTTAGTAAGAATGTTTGTTTCATGTTTGTCTCATTTATAACAGGCTTTGGCCACAGGGTGCTAGCGAAAATCTTGGTAAGATTATAAGGCTCAAGAGGGAGAAGACGGGTGAAGGAGGCGAGAAGTGGTCTACGCTCCCAGACCGGATGAAGCACCATTACTTTGATGAGATGCGGGTAAGCTTAAATGTTACAATGCTTTATCCCGTGGTATGTTAGCCACTGTACTTGGGTGATATGTTAGTCACCATTACTGAACTTGTTGTGCTGATTTCGTGGTATGTTAGCCACTGTACTTGGGTGATATGTTAGTCACCATTGTGTTAGTAAATTTTAGGGCGAATTACATCTGGACCCCCTACTAGAATTTCTAATTACAGATGGATCCATGTTAGTTCAACAATACCGGCTAAGCCCCTGTTAGATACATTCTAATTACATCTAAGTCCACGAATTTGACTTTTGGCGAATTAAAACCTGGAAATTTCTTTTTTACCCCTGGTCCATTATCATATTTCAGAATCGACCAAACAGCCTTAAGTAATGGGTGTCACATGCGAGGCACATGAGGACTCAGATGTAATTGATGTAGAACAATAGGTAATTATATGTAATTGTAACATAGTCGTTATTTTTTAAAAAAAAACTAACCGTTGGAGGTTATTTGAGGCCTATTTATACACCATTTTTTGTCCCTTCTACTGTTTTTTGCTGACTACAAATTGTATATGTGAAATATGGCTTCAAGTGAAGGTCCGACAATTTTCAAAAAAGAAATAATAATAATAATAATAATAATAATAATAATAATAATTATTATTATTATTATTATTATTATTATTATTATTATTATTATTATTATTATAGAGAAAGGTTCTGGTGGCGAGTACATGTTATTTCAATGATTTTGGTGTAATTTAAAAATAAGTTAACAGTAACTTAACGGCCATCCAACCTCTGTGTAAAATCAAATTTTTTATAAACTTTTTGTTGTAAAGTGCAAAAAAGAAAAGGTTATAGTGTAAACTCAAATTAGCTCAAAAGGTTTTAGTGTAAAAAAAATTTGATCTTTTTTAAATAATTCTTTTTTATGTCAATTTCAATTGAACCACAGTGTTTCGAATAATTATGAATGGACCCCATTTTGACAACATAGATAATTTCTAAAACCACCATTTTACTATAATGAAAAAGTAAAAATAAAATTAAAAAAAATGTTAGAAAAATAAAGAAAACTTGCATTTTCTTGCTTCCATGGCACAATGGCGGAAAATGCAATTTTTTTCTTTTTTTAAAAAAAAACCATTTTTTATGTTTTGAACCTTTTTATTTATTGTTTCTTTTTTAATTTTTGAAGTTATGGGTAAAATCTTTTCAATAACATATGATCAATGTGAAATTAACAAAGATCTACCGCACTTACATTTTAATCCAACGTATTTATGTATTTTGCAAAGTGACATGTGTCGCGTAAAATAAGCCGCCATGTGTCAAATTGTATTTAAATTGGAGAATAATGTGTATATAAGATATGCCATACAATTAACAATTTATAACATTTTTATAACAATTAAACATTTTTATAATAAATAATAATTTTTATGAAAATTAATCATTTTTGTAATTATTTAATAATTAATTAAAAAAATTACTGTACGTATCATGTATGGCGTATGTTAGTAGTGGATACAATAAAAAATTAATCATTTTACAATTAGAATTTCTAATTACAGATGGATCCCTGTTAAAATGGGAGTAATAAGAAGAATTGGTAAGGCCTTGTTTGGTTGAACAATTAATTACTATAGCAAATAATTCGGTCAACACTTAATTCGCCAAAAGGATCCATTTGTAATTGTTTGACTAACAGGGTTTTATCTGCAATGGAGGCTTCTACCGGGGGGGGGGGGGGGTAGGGGTATATGTAATTGATCCTAAATTTTAGGACAATTTGAGTAATATGTTAGCCACTGTACTTGGGTGATATGTTAGTCACCATTACTGAACTTGTTGTGCTGATTTCGTGGTATGTTAGCCATTGTAATTGTGTTTATCTTTAAATTCCTACTTTCATTAACCTTGTGTAATTTCTACTTCTTATGGAAATGTTGTAGAAGTGCTACTTCATTCCCAATGCCCTGATTCCCCAATTGTGGCCTGTTTTCGAGACTGTTGGATCAGAGTGCTATAAGAGGATGGTTAACAACATGAAAACCATCGGGGTAAAGCCGCAGTTCATGGGGGATGATGAGTGGGCACTTGGCAGGAGTACTGGAGGGATCCCTTTGTCAGGGACACGGCGGCGAAGAACAGAGCGAACCGGTTGACTGAGGTGCGAGATGGTACGGGCAGCTCCAGGCATCATTATGTGTCACGGTCGTTGTTACGTAATCGCACGATATCGGTTAGTATATATGTTATTTATGACTTGGAATATGATTTGCAAATATGTTTTTTGCTTTCATTTCTAACAACTTACTACTTGTTTGCATGTTCTTCATCTCCATGCCGGGGAGCCCACTACTGCTCTTCACCACTTCAAGAAGGCAAAAATGAAGAATGGCATCTGGACTGATCCTAGGGCAGAGCTAATTGGGGTACGTTTCTTTGTTAAGGTTCACATTTGCATTTGTGTATATTATATATCGAGTGTATCTTCCTAAAACTTATCTCATTTCGTATGCACTACACTATTGCAGACTGAGGTGGAGCGGATCATGGAGGAGAGGATGATGGATGGTCATGAGCTCACATTTCGAGAGCAAGACCAGATATTCTTCCAAGTCAACCCGATGGACGCTAAGGGTCGAATGTATGGGATAGGCAGTTTGGGCCCTGCATTGACGGGTGGTAGCTTCTCGGTGTCTCAGGCATCCTCATCACATGGAAATTTCTACACACAAGAGCAGGTGAATGAGCTGATGAATCCTCTCAAGCAAACGATCGATCAACTGCTAGAGAATCAAGATCGTATCACTCGTCGGATGGATGAGATGGCACAGCAGATGTTCGGTGCGAACCAACAACCACCGCCTCCTCCCGGTTCTTAGATGCTCATGTACACTTATGTTGTTCTAGCTACATACTTTCACACTATCTCATCTTGTTCGGATATTTAGTCATCTGTTCGGATTTTAATTAGTCTTCTGTTCGGATATTTTATCGAATCTCTAATTTAATTAATGCAATTTTATCACTTTCGGGTATATTATCTACGACTATATTGAGGACCATTAGGGACGGATAATATCCGTCTCTATTTGGTTAGAGACGCCCGTTTTAAGGACGGGCGTCTCTATCCGTCCCTAAACCCGAATTTTTTTGTAGTGCTCAAAAACGCGATCATGACCTACAAAATATACAAGAAGTTGGTAATTGACCATAATATGATACAAATATCAAATCTTGGGCAAAAAAGGAGGGTCTAACAACATGCAAAAACGCACATTTCATTGTCACATCATCGTGCGTGACTGTGATGTGACAATGAAATGTGCGATATAACATACTTTTAGACCTTCCTTTTTGCCCTAAATGCAATATTTGTGTCGTTTTATGGTCAATTACCAACTTTGCGTGTTTTATGTAGGTCATGATCGCGGTTTTGAAGATTTGCACGATTTCATGCACCAAAACGGCATAATTGTGCCAAATCGGGACAAGGAAGCAAATACGCCGGATCAACCATTGCACGGAGTTCGAGAAGTCAAAACATGTCCTGCGACCAACCGATGCGAAGATAATTGAAGATGGAATAACTTTGTAGAAGACCACTTTTCGAGGAAACGAAGTTATGGAGCCCGAAATTGAAGAACGAAGAAAACAGATTCGAATCTGCAGCAATCGAAGATGGCGGCCACTGTGGCAAAGTCCATGTGCCACCACAATGAACCCGCTGGATTCTCTGGCTGCTCATAGCTTCACTGACCGAGGCCCGCCTTCCTAAACCTTCCTTATTGAAGAAAGGCAGTTTGGAGGTCTAAATTTCACCTATAAATAAGACCTCAGGGGTCTCAGAATCCACACAGCTCATAAAGCATCTCTCCTTGAGAGAGAACTAGTCCTTGGGGAAGTGAAACCCCAATCCGCTGGCTGTCAGGCACCCAGAGGGAGGAAACCCTAGAAGCAGCAGCACGAAGGCATCAAGAACATCAGAGACTAAGCTTCTTCTTCCTTTCTTCTTAGATTTCGATTTCTGTTCTTTGTTACTATAAGTAGCTAATTTCCTTTTGTAATGGCGAACCGCCGTAACTCTGCTTTTGCTACTTCTTTACATACCGGGATATATTAATGAAATAGTTATTTGACATAAATCGTGGTTATACATGATGAGCCTGTATTTTAGGCTCTCATTTCGTTCTATTTACCAGTTTTCGTTCGTCTCTATTTGTCTTTCGTAGCGTATTTTGTGCGTTTTATGTGTTTTGTATTTCAGTTGTGTTTTACAGGTTTTCGTGTGTTTAGAGATGAAAATCGGAGTAAAATGATGGCTTTGGAAATTTAGAGATGAATATAGATCTTTCAAAGTGGAGGAAAATGGCGAAAACGGAAGTGGATTCGAAGTTCGGATGAAGAGTTTAGAGTCATTTAAGCGAGACTGCGGAAAAGTGAAACTTACGGAGCAGTCTAGCCATTTTGGCCATAACTCTCTCATACGATGTCTGGTTGACCTGATTTTGGTGGTCACACGTAGATAATTTAAATATCTACAACTTTGGTTTAGAGGTCGCAAGTCGCGACCCAGGAGCCCGCAGGTCGCGACCAGCGCCGTCCATTCGCGACCCACGCGGGATTCACAAATTCCTCTGTTATTTTAGCTTCGTTTCAGACACTTTTTTTTTTCTGACATTCTTTTCTTACGTTTTTTCCTCTCAAGCAAGATAAACCCTAGTTTGGTTCTCTTGCCTGGGATTATTCATCAATTCCACTTGTAATCATACCATTGACATCAGATTTACATCTTGAGGTTAGATTATCAATTCATTTACCCTTTCTTTCACAATTTCTTCTCTCTTGTGTTTGATTGTTTGGTGTATGCTTATAATCTCTTGTATCATGCTTAATTCGATTGTGATTGTCATTGTGTATGTTATTGCTTGTGCTATGAGTAGTTAATCCTTCGATAGGTGCGGTAGCAATGTAGGATTAATCGAATCAGGATCTTTACCTAGGGTTCGTTCATATGTGTTAAGCTTCTTCGTAAAAACCCCAATTTCAGTAGTCTTACTCTAAATCTTCAAACACATTCAAGTTAAGAATCAATCGTCTGACAATCGATTGATTTCTCTACTTCACATCTTCAAAGAATGTTTTGGTTAAACTGAAATTGGTAGTTTATTTGGACAAATATATGTGACAGTATATGAACAATAGGTTTGATTCATATTCGATTAGTCTAAAATGCTACCGTGTCTATTTCCCATCTCTTGATTCAAATCCGTTTTAGTTTACATAGTTTAATTATCAAAACAAACTCAATCTTACAAACTGTTACTCGCAAACTCTTATGTTTAACACTTGAAAACGTCATAGTTGCCTAGTTAGCTCCTTGAGAACGATCTCGTAGTTAAAGTATGTTTACAACAACTGCTTTAGTTACTTTGAATTTTATCAAGTACTAATTTGAGCACATCAATACAACTCTGTACATCCTTCGTAGTGTGATGTTCTGCTGACTGACACAGTAGTTTCATTGAACTGAGTAGGGGTACTCGTGCCGACAGCGCCTTGAGCACCATAGTATTATGACCTGCTGTCGTTAGAGGTAACTGCGTAGGATTTTAACTAGGAAGTTGGGAGTAGCATATCATAGGGAGGTTGGGGAACCTTTACGCCTGTCCACCATTGATTTACAACAAAAGCAATTTAGGGTTTACTGCGAACTGATTATTCTGCCTGACATTAAAACTGTTTACTTTTCTGCATTCAATTACTACGTTATTTGCTTGTTCCTATGCTTAGTGTCCGTGGAGAACGACATCCCAAGTCAACTTTCCACTATAAACTGTGGATTTGAGGACTTCCGACTTATAAATTAATCTTGATTATATTTGGAGATTACAGGTTCTACAATGGAAAACGAGATCTCTGAGTGCACATCAGACTGATAACGTTGATCAGAGAGCTCGAGAGAGATGGAGGCGTAAGAGAGATAGCTAGGGTGTCTCAGTAAGTATGCAGGTTGGGTTAACTCAGTGGGTATTCGATGATCTACCTCACGTATCACCTTCCTGGAAATATATATATATATATATATATATATATATATATATATATATATATATATATATATATATATATATATATATATATATATCCATTCCATTTGATAACATCTCTTCACTTTTGTTTCATTTTTCAGTATTCCTCAAAAAATATATAATTTTCTCAAAATATCAAAAGAGGGAGGGAGGGAGGGAGGGAGAGAGAGAGAGAGAGAGAGAGAGAGATATTCGTCAAAGTGTCCGTTGGAGTCAGTCCTCCTCTAACTCCGAGATTCGGGTGTTAGTTGTTATCCACCTGGGTAGTGAGTTAGACCACTCCATTAATAGCGGCCTGACTAGGTGATGTGACAATGAAATGTGCGATTTTACATACTTTTAGACCCTCGTTTTTTGTCTGAGATTTAATATCTGTATCATATTTTGGCCAATTACCAACTTCTTGTGTATTTTGTAGGTCATGATCGCGTTTTTGAGAAATTGCACGATTTTCGGTGCCAAAACGTCATATTTCTGCAAAATCGGGAAAAGTAATGAAATAAGTTGATTTGCCCGTACACGGAGTTCGAGGTGTCCAATCAAGGCATGTGACCAACCGATGCGAATATAATTGAAAATGCTATAACATTGTAGAAGACCACTTTTCAAGGAGATGAAGTTACAAAGCCCGAAATTGAAGAACAAGCAAAACAGACATAAGCCTGGAGGAATCGCACTTCTGCGGTATGTAGTGACCTCAGAAGGCTCACTGCAGTCACCTGGTGGCCGCAATGAGGCGAACTTTCCAGAATTGGGGCCTTTTATGGGCCCGTTTCAGGCTAGAGCCCGTCTTTCTAAACCTTCCTTAATCATCATGGGCGGCTGGAGGGCGAAATTTATAATATAAACAAGACCTTTGGGGTCTCATAATCAACACGCCGCATACAAAGCAACTCTCTTGCGAGAGAACCAGTCATCGGGGAAGCGAAACCCCAAATCAGCAGAAACCCTGGCCATCAGCAAGCAGCAAGGAAGAACTGCAGCTGTCTTTAGCCATTAAGAGCAGCAAGCAGCAAGGAAGAACCGCAGGCGGAGGAGGAGAAAATGCAGGGTCGACACTCGTCATGTTCTAACGGTTTATTTGTTTCAAATATGATTTCTATTCAGTTTACTATTTATTTATTTTTCGCTATGTTAATTAGGCTAACTTACTTATGTAAGCGTTAGTCGGGATCTTTGATTACTTAGTTTATATGTGATGGAATAGTTCTAGCATTTATGTTGGTTGTGCAATTGTCGTTCATTCCTGTGATGATTAAGTTAAGATGCATGTTTATTTGTGTTTACCATGGATTCATTCGTTGCACTAGATTAGGAGAAGTCAACCATGTCTATAAGTTGATATTTTGTCTGAGGTTTGTTGTTGAGCTAGCCATTTGTGACAGCTTTGAGCTAGACAGTAGTCCTGTGTGACTCTTCAGCCATAACCATCGCTACCTGTTAATCCTGATATAAATCTGTTATCAAAGTGAAGGTTGATTCTTACATGTTTTACTCTAATTGATTACTGGTTATTTATTTACATCGTTTTACTCATCCATTATCTGTTTCATTATCTATTCAAAAAACCCAAACCCTTATTTATTTTACATCGAAAGTCAACCAATTAATCATCTACTTAATCGAGCATTATTCCCGAGAGACCGACCTCTCGAGTCAACTTCTGATATACTAATTTATTTAGTGTGTTTAGAATTTGGTTTGGTATTATAAATTTGCAAAACACTGGTGTTCTTGGTAAAACTTTAATTTCAACGACAATTGTTTTTGCCAAGGTGCATCACTAAGTTCAAGTAGTTATGCACACTAAGTGCGTGTAAGTTGGCGCATTGACCAGGTGCGTGGAGGTTGGCTCGTTGACTAGTGCGCATAGGTCGTATGTAAGTTTGTATTCACTTTCTCATGGTAGACTTTTGGGCCTGAGTTGGACTCATTAGCTCACCAAGTAAGCCCACTTGCATTTGTTTAACCTTTGGCGGACTGCCTATCACCCAGTTCGTAATTTGACATCTTTGCGGACTGCTTATAACCCAGTATGTAATTAGATACTATCTGAACTAGGCCACAATGTCGCTTGGGCTAGTTTTCCTTAATCGACTGAAATACCGATTTTACCATTACAACGGTCGTCCCCAAGATTTCAGGGGTCGTGCCAAGTTTTAATACGAGGCCTAAATTAATAGTATACAAAATTAATTATATTTTTATTCATGAATATTTATTTTCATAACAATTTTTTTTTATTTCCCCATTACAACAAATGAATCAGTTTTTTCAAAAAAAAATCACAAACACCAAGTCAATTTTTAGAGTGTTCTTTTCCTACTAATATTTAACATAAAATTATTATTTTTTAAATGAAATCTTACTTATCGGACTAAGACTGAAATTTAGAGGACCCTGAAAATTGGAGGCCATGTGTAGTCCCGCGTTGACATAAAACCACACGGTAACCTTAATACTCCATCCGTCTCGAATTTAACTTTACGCATTATTCTAGTTGGGATGTTCCAATTTCAACTTTTCATCCCTTACATGTAAAATCTTTCTCCTACTTCATTCAATCTCTCTCGTAGTACTTTATTTATTATTTCTACTACGTTATTTACTCTTCCTTAAAATTTGTTTTCAAACATGCAGAAATTTGAATCCGAAACGAAAAGATGACGTATACCGTATAACTTAATTCCAATTTGGAACCAAACAAACTATTAAACCGAAAGCCTGATGATCCCCAAAAGGACAAAAAAACAACAACAAATATATGGGTGGGCCCAAAGTGAGACGTGGTACAGTGGCCTTTTATAGTGGCATGTTAATACTTTAGCAGTTATCTGAAGCCAACACCATTCTCAATTCAATTCAATTCACTCACTGAAACTGAAACCCTCAATGCTTGATCAAACCCAAAATTCAATTCATTGCGTTCCATTCTCATCAAAATAAACCACAATTATATCTGCTTACTGTGTTCATCACACTTTGATCGCTTTTGCCTTTTCAGAAAAAGTCTTCTTTTCTGCTTTTTCAAGGACACCGCTCAATTTGTGTTTTCTGTAAGTCTCTTTACATCTTCTCTTGCCCTAGAAATTGATTGCATGTTTGATTTTACAACTCATTTATGCTTGTGTATTTGTGTGTTTAAACAGCACTGGCAAGTAGTAACAATGAGTTCTTATGCTAGTGGGAGTTTAGAATCTGCCCTGAAACTAGTTTCAGAAGTCATGAGATTCTCTGGACCATTTCAATATCAGTTTCAGTTGTTACATAAGATGTTAATGGACCACAAAAGGCACGTATCCAACGAGTTATTGGATCTCAGGATAGGGAGTCATGTGTTAAAGAATGATAAGGACTTGCTGGAACTTGAGAGGTTTGGATGTCAGGAGGAGTTGGAAAAAGTTCAGAATGAATGTCGAGTTTTGAAGGGGGAACTAGCTAGCTTAAGGGCAGCTGAAAGGTTGTGGGGTGACAATGCTCGGGATGAGTTGGAAAAAAGTCGCAGTGAGTGTGAAGGTTTGAAGAAAGAAGTTGCTAGAATAAGAGACGAAGAAGAAAGGGTTAGGGGCGATAGAGTGAAAAGGGTGCAGGATGAGTTGGGAAAGTGTCGGAGTGAGTGTGAAGGTTTGAAGGAAGAACTTGCTAGCTTAAGAGAAGAAGAAAGGCTGTGGGGTGACAGAGTGAAAAGGGCACATGATGAGTGTGCCAAAAAGTATGATGAGATAGTATCTGAGTTGAGTAAGAAGGTTAGTGAGATGGAAAATGATGAGAAGGCTCTCGTAAATTCGTTGAACGAAAAATGCCTTTCTTTGAAGAAAGCGAAAGCTGTGGTTGGGGTTGAGAAGTTGAAGCTTCAGGAGGAACTGAAAAGGTGTCGGAAAGAATGTGAGGACTTGATGGAAAAATTTGCTAAGTCGAAAGAAGATGAAAAGGTGTCTGTTGAAAGGGTGACAAGTGCGGAAGATAGATATGCCAAATATTGTGAGGAGCAATCTGAGATTTCAAGTGAAAAAGATAGGATAATAACTGAGTTGAATAAGAAGGTCAGTGACCTTGAAAAGCTTGAACAGGTTCAGAGGGATTTGACGAAGGAGTGTGTTTCATTAGAGAGAGAAAAAGGCTATGCTGAGCTTGAGAAGTTGAAACTTCTGGACGAGTTGAAAACATATGTGGAAGAATGTGCGAACTTAAAGGAAGAACTCACGAGGTCGAGAGAAAATGAAAGATTGTCTAGTGCAGAGCTGGCAAGGGCGGAAGATAGGTATTCCAAATCTTATGAGAAACAGTCTGAGATCACAAATGAAAAGGATTTGGTCATCGCTGGACTGAGTGAGAAGCTAGTGAAAACAGAATCAGAAATTCAGGGTTTCAAGGGACAGAAATTAGCAGCTGATCAAATCATCGAGGAATTGAGGCAAAGACATTTAGAGGCTGACAAGAGAGTGGGAATGCTAATGCACCCAAACTTGGAGGCTTCCAAAACTACAGAGAAGTTGAGATGCCGAGTGTTGATGTTCAAAGAAATGATCGAGGACATGACGCATAGACAGTCCGAATCTGATCAGACTATGGAGGAATTAAGGAACCGAAATGCAAAGGCATCTGATGTTATTGAGGCATTAAGAACCCAGATATTGGCTTTTGAGGCTGAAAAATTAAGGTGTGATCAACTTATAAATAAAATGAGGCATGAACAGCTAGAATCTGACCAGATTGTGAAGGAATTAAGGAGCCAAAATTCACAGGCATCTTCTGATACGTTCGAGGAGTTAAGAGGCCTAATATTGGAATTTGAATCTGACAAATTGAGGTCTGATCATATTATAAAGGATTTAAGGCGTCAACAATTAGTTGCTGATCAGACTGTAGAGGAATTAAGGAGCCAAAATTCGGAGCTATCTGATGTTGTCGAAGATTTAAGTAACCGAATAGTGGCTTTTGAAGCGGACAAATTGGAGGCTGATCTGACCATAAAGAAAATGAGGAAGGAACAACTTGAATTTGAACAAACTATTCAGGAATTACGGAGCCAAAGTGCTGCAGCATATGACGTTATTGGGGACATAAAGAAACGGATATTGGCTTCTGAAGCTGACAAATTGATGGAACTTTGTGAAGTAGAGGCTGATAAGACAATGGATGACCTGCTAAAAACTTCGGAGGCATTTCAAACTAAAGAGAAGTCCCAGGAGAACTTAAATGCCAGAAAGAAAGCCAAAACTATCGATTCCCCAGTTTCTCAAGGTGAGAGCCATGAACTGGGAAATGTCATTTTACTGGGACCTGTGAATGCTGATGGTGGAGTTAGTGCTGGTGCAGTGCTCGAGGTGTCTTCAACTTCTAATTTCGGTGAACGTGCATGTATTGGAATGCAGAGGACAGGTAGCCTATTTTAGTTTCAATTCTTAACTCTAGTTTATTTTGCGTGCTTGACCTGGGTATATATGTTGCATATGCTCAGTGTTATCGTGAAGGCATCAAGCGTTCATGAAACTAATGAATTATCTGGAATGCGACCACTCTCAAATGCTGTGTATAACTCTTCTTTTATGAATAAGTTTTGGCATGATACATTTTTCTTTGTTGATTTACTCTTGTCTATTTCTACAATATCCTGTCTGTGATACGTTGCAATTTCTGTGAACCCGTGTAATCTTAGATTAAGCATAGCATTATTGGAGCTTCCTGTGTGTATTTTCTACATGACATCATTAGCTTTTCTAAGAGGCCAGTATTTATCTCCAAATTCGCTTGTTATCTTCTGAAGATAAAACATGTGAAACTGTTGCTCACTTGAAAATTTTGGATACAGTACGACTCGTGACCTTAGATAAGACATGATCTGTTGATTTTATTTGCATGTATAGAAATTCAGGATTTCATGTTACATGTGTGGCAGGCACCAGTGACTTGCCTCGCAGATCGTCTTGGATAAGTCAGGGGGAGGAAAATGACAATACTGAAAGTCTACATCAGGCTGATGCACAATCTTGTTACAATCCACAAGATGATCCTAATTGTACGAACCAAGAAAAAGATAGTAAAAAGTTATGTGGTTCAGGTACCATACAAGTTAGTTTGCTATATATTCTTTATTTTTGCAGCTTTCTGCCTTTCCCCCACCCCTTATCGCATATTTCTTTTAGTTATTACTTGAATTAATACCAAATAATCATGCTATATCCTGTTAAAGCAGCCATGGGCGATTTTGTTTACTCTTATGAGGTAATTGCATTATTGTCGTACACTTATTGTAACAGGTGCATTGTTTTTCAAGTGCCATTTCCATCTGAGACTTCCATAAATAATTTAGAAGTTATGCTTGCTTTTGCAAAATTAACTAGATCTGTTATCAAACAACGGAGTGTCTCAGTAAGTAAGACGCTCCCCCTCCTACCAAATAGGTTGGGAGTTTTGAGTCCTTATTTTAGGAGGAGGGGCAGGGGGGATGTGGAACCATCATTGGTCCTCCATTTGCATGTGCAAAAAAAAAAAAAAACTATATCAGATATTAGTGATGTCTCTGTATGGGAGATTGATACATCCACAGTCCGTGCTTCTATTCATCTTATTCTTAATTTGTGCCTGTGTTTGCAAATACTTATATAAAGTGATCATCTGCTTTTCTACATCTAGAAGCAATTTGCTGGTGTTTGGTTTCGCATCTTATGAATTGCTTCTCTAAAAGTAAGCAGACAAACTGATGTAAGCTAAAATCATCCTTAGATGCTTTTGGTGCTTAAAGCACTCAAAAAAATAGGAAATGTAAAATAAAATGCTAAATAAAGTAATTTATTCTTACTCAAGTGATTGTGGTGTATCCAAACATTACAATGTTGCTTAGCTTTGATTCTTAGTGTGTAGACTAAAAAAAACCCTGTTTTTACTAGTAATCAAATTATTTGAGCTTTAAGCAAAAGTATGATACAAATTGATTTTTTTGCAAACTCAACCTTAGATTAGGTGCTTAATATGGTTCAGGTTAATTGGTTCAGTATGCTTGTCAGTGTCATCATTGCTATCAGATGTCAATTCTATTACTCTCTCTCCCCACAAGCTTTAAATTTATCTTCTTCTTGTGTTTTCTCTATTGCATTTACAGAAGTAGTCTCTAGTACACCCATTGTGGGAAATTCTTATCTGAGGCTCTCCTGGGATCTTGTTACTGGTACTTTGTTGGAACTTACAAGTAACAATTTACTGGTCTACGAGTAGAATTGTGATACTTTAAACTCCATAAGCGCAGTGGTGATCTATTGATGTGTTGAATTCAGGATTTTTATGTCTTCACTTAGTAATTTAAACTGATAGTAAACTTGTTATTTTCTTTACATCTTATGATTAGTATATTCGAGGTTACTCGTCAAAGAAGTATATGCTGCAACTTATGCGCGTTCATGAATTCTGAACCTTGTCAACATGCCCCTCATATACCTGCTATCATGATCAAGTTATGCAAGTATATGCTTCAGGCTGACACAAATATCATGGGTGTAAATTGAGATGTTCTTCAAATAGCAGTATTTATTACAGTAAACACTTGCTCTCTAAACTTTGCTGCTGTTTCTGCAGATCCGATTGAAGTCTTTGATAGTGATGATGAAGGAAGCCATGATCAATCGCCCAGCACGTCAGGTTTATCTGCAAATTTGGGCCAGAAAAGGAAGATTTGTGAGTTATCTTCAAGTCGGATGGTTTCACCAGTTAACTTTATCCCAAGAAGAAAAAGAAGCTCACTGAAAAGAACATATTGCAACCAGCAAAAAGAACAAATTCCAGTACGAAGTCATGAAAGAAACAAATCAGTCAGTGATTTTTCAGAAAGCCCAAGTTCACGGTTCGTCGCAGAAGCTGACTCGCCATTAACAAGCAATCCAGTGCTAGAAAGATGTGAGAAGAAAGCTATTACACCGTTTCTTTTTCAAAGGGAAATGGGGAATCTCAATAGCAGCTTTGATGATGAAATTTCTGCTGATTCGGAAGATGAATCATCATGTTCAGATTCCAGCATAGTTAACATAGTTACTGGCCTTCGGACCCATAAGCTCCAAAAGAGAATGTGGACATCTGAAGTTGACATGCTGAACGACTTCCTGGAAGATATTGAACAATGCATGAATGCTGTATGTGTACTGTACAGGCAGAAAATTTCTACACCAGAATTCTCAAATAGAGGACTTGCTCACTTTGAAGCAACAGGGTAAGCAATTCTAGATACCATCTGATTCCTCCTACATATAAAAGTTAATTAGCTACTAGTACATCTTGCTTAATTTTAGAGGATCATGCAATATTGCTATTATATGATTCTGATATTGTTCAAACTTGTTTCAGTGGGTGTGCATTGGCAGAGTATTTGATACACGGGGATCCAGAGCATAGACTGAGAAAATTCATTTCTGAAGTTGAAGAGGAAAGGCCAGGTGCTCTCGATCAATGCCGGAGGATTGCAGTGGACTATGGTGAGAAGCTTTTCACTATATATCGCACTGGAGAGGATCCGTTTTTCAAAGCAACGAATTAAAACAGCTAATGAAAGCTAATCAAACACTGGAGGAGCTATGGCTTCAATTTTTGCAGACTTCTGAGACTATCAAGAACTTGAGGTGCCATGTTTCGGCTACTAACTTGGTCAAACTGCCATATCGAGGGTAGATGTGCACACTGTCAGAAGCTGATAACACTATGGATGCATTAAGGAGCCAAAATATGGAGGCTGAGAATTGGAAGTGTGATCATACTGTACAGGAGATGAACGACAAATTAAGCGAAGTTGATAAGACTGGATGATCTTGTGTGCGAATACTTGGAGGCATTTCAGAATTTACAGAAGCTGAATCATTTAATAGTCGAGGTGTCAAAGAGGATATACAAAAGAAGCAAGGCATGTGATTACCCCTGTTTGTAACGGTTAGAACCAGAAATTGGGAAATGGCAGTTTGCAGGGTACTGTGTCCATGCTCAAGTAGTATAGTCATGAATATTGAAATGTCTGTATAGAGCAGGGATTGGGATGTTTAGATGAAATGATTTGTCCTTCTGTTGTGACAAATTCTATTAATGCCATTCCTATTGATGATGAGTCGACTTCATGTCAGATTTATGAGCAAATTTGGGTGCAAATAGAAGATCTCCTCTTGCATCTCTATATGAGTCAGCTTCTCTAGTTGAATTTTCCCAAAGAAGAAAAAGCAGCTCCCTCAGAAACCATCTTGCCACCAACCATCAAATTCAATGTCTCGAAGATGTTAAGATATAGTAGTTGTTACAGAGTGATTCTCAAAGGCAGTTTTCGAGTTTAAGTAGCTCGAGTGATGAGAGTTTTAACTTATTTTGAAGAGCAAGCATGTTCAGAACCTCCATTGAGAGGAGATGTCTGCAGCAGATATGATGAAGGACTGCACCAGAATGTTCCAAAATCGAGATTATGCAACGGGGTAAGTGACTGTGACTAGCAACACAATGCTCACTTTGTAGCTATAAACCCAATCAAATTATACATAACATAAGCATTTTCTCAGAAAATCAAACAGATATTTTTTAGATTACTTGTTTAACCTGATTGATTGAGTAGCTTTTCTAGTGCTTTACCTGAGCAGCCTCAACTCTCAAAGTGTAACATTCAGTAGATACAATGCATAATGTAGAGAAATATATCAATGTATTACACATGTGCCTTTCTCAGCCACCTTAGTCCTGAAAGTTTTGGAATTGAAATCCGAAGAAGCCCATCCCTGCACCAAATTATTGGGATATTAAACCTTGCATTAGCACTCATATGGGAAGAAATCAATGCTAAGACACTGGAACTTAGAAATCAATGATAAGAAACTGGAACTTACTGAATCTCTGCAGAAACATGCTCCTTATCTGCATTGTTCGGAAGAGGCCACACAATTCTGTATGGTCCTTGTAATATTTCTTTCTTGTGATATGCAGAGGCTGACTTATTAGTACAACCTGCTGGTTTTCCACAGGTCCAGCTTGTCCGATTACCAGTTACAACCAAGCTGTCAGGTATGAAACACTTGGCGTTAAGTATCATATCACAGAGAACATATAAATTCCACATTAGGTTCAAGAAGTAGGAACAGAAAAGTATGTTTTTACCTTTGATTGTTAACCTCCACCTTTATATTGTCAGCACTGACCCCTGGAATCTCTAGTGCAACAAGGTAGTTCAATCCTGATTCTGCAACATCCATTCTTGGTGACCATGCATATCCTGTGAAATGAGCGAACGAACAAAGTATGCCAATGGTTAGCTTTCTATGATATGGAAAGCTGAATTTCAGGAAACTGCAATGAACCTAGTGATTTAGAAAGGCAAAGGCTCTGTAGTTAATGATACGGTCCAAACAGATTTATGTTAGGCTCCGTGTTAGATTATGTAAATATTAGTTATAATATGTTTAGGATTATGTTGGTAATTCGAAGTATAGTTTGATTAGGATTACTTATTGGTTAGGAATTCGTAGTTGATTAGGAGTTTTTTTACCATGTAAGTACATGTTCATATTGTTTTACTGTATTAGAGAGGTTAGAGTTTTTCGATATTATATGGAAAAATAGAGGTGTTCCTCCAAATCTGTCAATTTTCGGTATTCCTGTGAATCAACGAATCTTGATCCATCAATTCTCGGTATTCTGCTGAATCAACGAGTTTTGAGCAATTCTCGGTATTTTTTTGAATTAACGAGTTTTGAGTTTATTGTTCTTTGTATCCAATTACGCACGCTACATATGTTAATTGCTGATTAAAGGTAACTGCAGTTGGGAATATATGAACTCAAATCTTTTAGCAACTCATTTACCATTGGATTTAAGACCGACGTTCCTTTTTTGTGCCACAAACTGATGATTCCCCCCACATGTTCGGTTTGGCCTTGCAAATATTGGAGCTTCTGGTGCAGGGTCAGTGGACCTGCAACCTTGAACCACAGGCTGCTTTTCTTGAACACATGCAACTCCAGGTTTGACCCGAGCTGGTCTAGAGAATGAGGGTGAGTCAGATGGTTCGTTGTTCTCGTTAACAGTGGAATCCAGTAGTTGCGAATGTGTTCCCTGTCAAAGGTGAAAATTGGCTCTTAACTCTTCAAATGAGAAAACTTCATTAGTACCAGAAGTAGCTGTTAGACCTGTTTGCTGGAAGCTTGCTTCATAAAGCATCCCTGAGAATTCGATCCTTGGCGAGCAAAGTTTGTTCGGTTGTCATGTCTCCGGGGGACAGAACCAAGGGTGTTGCTGCAGGTCTAACCATACAAGGATGAATAAAAAACAGTTAAAGATGAAAAGGTTGGAAACTTGCTCAGAAGCTGAAGAATAGAGGCACACAAGGATCGGAACTGGTTCAAGGCTATACCTTGTTTGATATGCATCAATGAATCAAACAAACAACACCAAACAACACATGTAGTAAAGAAAATTTGCTGATATTTGTAACAAGAGAGAATCGTAGTGTAATTATATACCATGGGAAGAACATGGGTGGCAGTAGCAAAGATATCTTCATGGGAAGCCAAATGAGCTGCAATAACACTTGTTCTTCTTCTCACTGTAGTTCCACTCTCCATATCTATCAACTTAACAAAAACCACACTTTTTTCTAAGGGTTTGTGCTTTTTTTGGGACCTGAATAAATATACTAGCAGTTCCACTGAAGAGAGATTTCTTGATTTTTTCAGTAGAAACCAACAAAAAAGAAGAGGATAAAAATCTCTCTCTTAGAAATATCTTGTGCTCCTTAATTTGCAATTTGCAAACTTTCCTACAAAAATTAATGTAGTGTTTACTACAAGAGTATTTGGTTAAGAACTAAAACCCGATAAACTCAGATAAAAAAACCTAAATTTTTCATCAACTCACTGTTTTAACTTTATACCAACTATGTTCTCAAATGGCGTGCGCATATAATGAATGCAGTATCTTGATTAATACTTCCTTCTACTTCCATTCAATCAATCGATTTTCTAAGCCTTGTAGAATGTTTGTCGATTGGTTAAATGTAACAATATCCACCACCAATAAATATGTAAGATGAAGTTTGACATATATTACATAGATGTGTAACATACGAAATGGAATACATATAGAATTGATTCGATTCATATGGATGGAGTAAAATCCAGTAATAAGCCACTCTCAAGTTAAAGATTATGATTTGGCGACAATTTTAGAGTCCATCAGTCCACTTAAATGGTTGTGGGTCTGTATTTAATGAACGTGTCCCGTCTAATGACCAAACATGTCACTTTTTGGATCTTCGTCTTGTTGCATGGAAGAAAATTCTTGTTCTATTTTGGTTTAGGAAAAAGATCTTAATATATTTTATTACTATTATTATTATTATCGTTTGTGTAGTATTCTCAGTCTTTCATATTGGACTCATTCAACGCATTTCCCTTTATTTTATCTCAATTAGTTCCAGTTTTGGAGACCAGCTAATGGTTGTAATTTGTGTTGACTCGTTCAAACACACTCCAAGAGCCAATTTTATTCTACACAAGAAGAAATTGCAAAAGGAAATTCTCAATCAACAGAGTTAATTTTAAATCGAATCAACTAACGTTCCACTAATACTGAGAAGAAATATTTAAAATAATAATACCTGGAAAAACCAAAAGGATATATATATATATATATATATATATATATATATATATATATATATATATATATATATATATATATATATATATATATATATATATATATATATATATATATATATATATATATATAAAGTGAAAGGCTATTTGAAATAATAATCACGCCACATATGACAAAATCATATGTGGCAAATTCAAGCTCAATAAAATGTATTTAAATTCAACTCTATTTGCTAATTTTAGTAAAGACATGAGTACTATTTTCACTATTTCATGTCTTAATTAGTACAAGAAAAATCTATTATTAATAAATACTATATTTTGAAAAAATTCATCACCATGTTGCATTTCGAACGAAGACTTAAAAATGAATTATTTATAAATAAGAGGTATTTTATGTTAGTTGAGCTTATTTAGGAAAATTAGTTTCTTCAATCTGCTTAACACACCGAAAAATCAAGTGAGTTAGTTATCTTCCTTTATTTTACGTAATTCGAAAAACTGAGTATCAGGTTAATTAGTTAGGATTTTATGTTTAGGTTTAAATTTTCATATATATCGACTCGGTAGTTTTGGACTCGATATCTATATATATGATAAAAGTGGTGATGTACATTTGAAATAAAATATGTCACATAAGCAAAAAGCTGATGTAACATTTTGAAGAAAAAAACAATTCATTTGTAATTCATCAATATAATAAAAGTTGATCACGTTAAATTCTCCATACTAGATTTTGTTTACTACATTTTAGTCACTTGCGGGATTGTTGAAGACCTCTTAATATTATGCCATATCTTCATCAACAAATTAATTTGTTACAAATTTGAAAATAAAATTTTCGTACAAATCTCAACAAAACGCAACGCAACAATATATATTCACAATCCCCTATCTCTTTACTAGAAGATTCATTTAATACTCAACAATGCAATCGCCCAAGATGTATTATTCAGATTCAAGGAGGCACAGTCACTGAATGGAGCACCACGCCCACCAGAGGCTTCCGATTGTTGGTAAAATAAAGTTAATTTTGATGCCGGTTTTCCACGCGATGGTTCAGGTGTGAGATTGATGTGGTTATTAGAGATAGTACAAGTGGTGTCTTAGCCTGGCGAAGGAAGAAGATTCCGTTTAATTATTAAGTGTCCCGAAATAGGTGAAGCGCTTGCTGCAGCCCGATGTGCGCGCGGTCGATTTTGCTAGGGAAAAAGCTGCTCGATAATGTTATTTTTGAAGAAGATAGTAAGAGGGTTATTGATCAATTGCAGTCTCCTGCTCCTTCTCTTGCACCAGCCGGGGGTATTATCCATGAGAATAAATTGATGTTGCTTGCTTTCTTCTGCATTTTTTACTTTCATTAAGAGAAGAGGAGATTGTGATGTTTGCTTTCAATTCTTGCATTTTTGTATAGGGAAATTCGGCTCATGTTTTGGCCAGGGATGTTGAGATGGATAGGGATGGAGTTGATAATTTCCCATAAAATTTGATTTGATATATTATGTCGTTTGAGTTAATGTATCAAGTTTTTCTATAAGGCTTCAAGGAAAAAAAATAGGGGAAAATATTATTTTCCACCATTTGGTAGTTCTCAGGAAATCCTAGAAATTTTATGAAAATCTATATAAAATACATCTATCTCCACAAAATAAGGAAAGTTTTTTTTCCTCACATTTTCCAGGAAAATCTTATTTTTCCCTTTTTTTTCTTTTCCCCCATTTCCCCTCAAACCAAATGAAGCCTAAAAAAAAAAGAAAGAAAAAGAATCAATTTGCACTAACATCATTGCTGATGAATAATATTGTAATATTTTTAAGTAATATAATATTATTGAGATTCTTTTAAAAATAAATTTTCACAATTATACAACGAGTATAAGAGGTGATCATACACAAATTCAATACAAATTAAATAACAACTTCCATGAGCACTGATACAAGATTCTGATGAAAGTAACATCGTATCCCAATGCAAGAGTCAATTTTTCTGCTCCTATCACGACAAACCCGAGGCCATAGTTGATTATGATTGCATTGATTGTTTGGTTAATATGTTGTCTTTCTGTTGCACAAGCTCGATTTGGTTCAAGTCTTTAAATCGTTGGGTAAAATCTATAGTTAATTTTTATGTGTATTGCTTTAGATAACTGAAATCGATGTATTGAGTTGTTAGCTCCTTCTTAGATGGTTGGTTTAATGAAACAATTTTTTTATCCCGATCATTAATGATAAAAAAAATTAGTTTGGTCATTTTCGATTTATTGTTACTGAACTCAACAATGAATGTGACTTAACGTATAACATTTAATTTATTTAATGTTGTCTTGCAAATTTGGACTATTACAGATGAAGGTTGAATTGTCACACTCGATGTTAATTAATAGTTCGACTTATTCAATCCAACAACTTCGTGTGAAAATATCTTTAGGATAGACATATCCCAGTGGTGATAATGCTAAAAGCTTCTGAAAGCGTCACACACGTCATGTTCACATTATATATAAAAGTCGTGAAACATGACTTCGGGTGAAAAAATCAGAAGCTAATTCTCCAAATTTCATCAAACTTGAATAAAGAATTTTATGACACAATGTTTTGTAGATTTGTTGGGATTTTTTTATCTGCGTGTACCATTAATAATTTAAAAAATTAGAAATATGCACAAGCTCATGTGCAAAATCATTTCAAAATTCCAACAAAGTTCAGGAAATATTATATCTTGAACACTTCATCGATTATGCTAATGCATATTTCAGAAGTTCTCAATTGATATGTCGACTATTAATCTACTAGGTAACGATCATTTTTTGTTAATATATTCTGTTAGATTGTTCTTTATTACATGAC
The DNA here is from genome assembly GCA_026545765.1 of Plantago major. Taxonomy (NCBI): domain Eukaryota; kingdom Viridiplantae; phylum Streptophyta; class Magnoliopsida; order Lamiales; family Plantaginaceae; genus Plantago; species Plantago major. The sequence continues at coordinate 32,110,983 of CM048844.1, read as the reverse complement.
ATATATATTCCATTAAATCATTAAAAAATGGGTAATATATTCACTTAAATAGATTCTTATTGGTTAACGTCTATTTTAGTGAAGAGATAAGCCAACATATGATGAATATAGTACCTAGATTTATCGAATATGAATCATGCATTCGAATTCGGAATAAATCACATTGAGATATTAAATTTTTATGATGATTAATTACCACACCCATATAGATGAAAACTAAGATATTCTCTTGCCATATATAGTACTCGAAAACATCGAGCACACATAAGCTTTCCTCAGGGTCCTGTAAAAATTCCTGAATTATTTTGTAGTGTGATGTATAAAAAATCAAGAAGGGGTGAAGAAGAGAATGGCAGAGGGGGTGAAAATTCAAACGAAACCTATAAAGCTTAATAATAAAGGTAAACTCACAACAAACTTGGGAGCTCAATTTGGATGGTAAAGTCTACTCAAATAACGATACAATTCCAACTTAGGAACTGAATCTGATAGTGCAGAAGTTTTCAAATTGAGTTTCGAAAAATATTTTATTGTTTCAACCTTTACTTATTCTCTGGTGGTGAAAATTGAAAAAGTGACCGAGTAGGTGGTAGTAGAAAATTGAAGAAATGTTTGTGGGAAGTTTTGTAGAAGAATGACAAAGGTGGGACTTTTAATGTAAATTAAAGAAGAAATTATAGGAAAAGATTAAAAAGATAAGTTAAAATAGCAAAAAAGGATTATAAAATTAAAGAATCTTTAATTTTTGGTTATGATTGTAATTAGTTTCAAAATGTAGTACAACATTTGAAATAATTCGTTGTTGTTCAACTATAGTACCAAATCTAACAAAGACAAGTTTTGTAAATAGTTGATACGGTTAAATACTCTAACTATATATGTATAATTTCAATTTAATTAGTTATTCAATTCGAAGCATAAATGAATTGTACGCATGGTATGATTCAAATTTGGGAATTCAATTCGAAAAGTAACTCAACTGTAATTAGAACTTGGGAACTCAATTCTAAGAGATGATTCTAACGTGGAAAATCAATTCGAATGTCAAACCAACTCTAATAATGAGATAATTACAACTTGGGAACTCAATTCGAGGAATAAACTGCACTACATGGGGAGAAACTATAATAAATGAATTATTCAAGCTTAGGAACTCAATTAGAAGGTAAATAAAAATGAGATAATTTGAATTTAGAAACTCAATTCGAATGGCAAATAAACTATAATTGTCACGCCCCAAAACCAAAAAAAAAAAAATCTTTGGCGCGACCGGCCGTCTATCGTGAGATGGGCTTACGCTAAGACGAAGCCTCAATTTCAGTCATAAAACATTTTGAAAAGAGTGGTACAAAGTAAGTAGTTGTACATCAGAGCTTCTAACAACCGATTTACAAAAGATACTAAATACTACACAAACCTCTAGATACAAACTACTACTCAATAGTATTAAACATATCAATTCACAGACATGAACTAAGAATCACCCAACTAAGAACTCAGTAGTTTTATTGGATTTTGGCGCTGATTAGAAGACGGTTGGCCGGACCAAAGTGCGGCGGGGACGTTAGACAATTAAAGAGGGGTGATTGTAACACCCCAGAGTTTCAAGTCAAGTCCAAACAGATTAAAGGGATCGAGAACGCTACTCACACCAACAAGGTGCACCTTTCTTTTCGGGAATCCATCTATAAGAACTCCAGAGTTAAGCGTGCTTGCTCTGGAGCAATCTTAGGATGGGTGACCAACTGGGAAGCCTTCTGGTTCGCGCACGAGTGAGGATAAAGTCTTGCTGAAAAGACTTCAGTGCAGATAACGCCAAGATATCATCCGGAGAGTCGCCATGAGTAAATCACGCCTATTAGTGGTCCGGGTCGTTACAAATGGTATCAGAGCCGTGCGGCGGGGACGTTGCACAATTCAAGAGGGGGTGATTGTAACACCCGAGAGTATGGCTGAGCACCGGCCGCACAGACCAAATGGACCCAGAGATAAAGGGTCACGCTTATCGAATTTATCAGATTGAGTTCAATTTCGACCGACCCGGTAAAATCCGGGCCGGTCCGGGCTAGACCCATTTTAACCATGTTGAGTGTTGATAAAAAAAAAAAAAAGGACTAATTTAATAATTAGTTATTGCACATTACACAACAAAACTCAAAAACAAATAATTAATATGCATGAAGTTAAACAACACCATTAAATTGATTCCACCCAAGCAACACTATCTAATACATAATCACTAGCACATGCACATCATTTTTCATTTCAAATTTCATGAACTACTACACTAGCAGTCTAGCACACTCACTTGGGTAAATTGGAATTTAAAAAATATTATATTCTTTTCACTTTGTCTAAGTTTAAGTTAGTAAGTAGTAATAACACATGCAAATAGACTTAGTTTCGGTGTGGGAAAGATTAGATGTACCAAGCCTTGTCCGGGTCGTTACGGGTTGGACCGAATTTTTCCGGGTTTTGACCCGACCCGACCCGAAACCTGAATTTTGGTAAAACATAGACCCGAGATCCGGACCGAAAAAAACGGTCCGGATCAGGGTAAAATTCGGGTCCGGTCCATTGATGCTCAGCCCTACCCCAGAGTTTCAAGTCAAGTACAAACAACTTAAAGGGATCAAGAACGTTACTCATACCAACAAGGTGCACCTTTCTTTTCAGGAATCCATCTATAAGAACTCCAGAGTTAAGTGTGCTTGCTCTGAAGCAATCTTATGATCGGTGACCAACTGGGAAGTCTTCTGGTTCGCACACGAGTGAGGACAAAGTGCGCGGGAAATGACTTGTGTTGGTACAGTGGGGCCAACATATCATCCGGAGAGCTGCCCATGAGTAACCGCGCCGACCCATTAGTGGTCCGGGTCATTACAATAATAATGAGATAAATCTATTGAAAACTTAATTTGAATGTCAAACCAACTATAAGAATGATATTATTCAAACATGAAAACTTAGTTCGAATGATAAACTCATCCTTGAGAATTGGATAGTTCCAACTTGGGAACTCAACGTCAAGGCGAAATGCAAACAAATATTGGAAGAACGGCATAATTCCAACTTAGTAATTCAATATGAAGAGTAAACTATTAACAATGAGATTATTTCAAATTGAAAATTGAATTTAAAGGTTAAACTCAACTTTAAGAGTAGAATAATTCATAATCAAGAATTCCATTTGAAGGGCAAAACAACTCAAAAATATTATAATTTTAACTTGAGAACTCTTCATTGAAGGATAAACCATGCATTTAGAAAATAATATAAAAATAAGATAATTATGACTTAGTAACTTAATTTGAACGGAAAACATATTCTATTAATTAGATCAATCAGATTTGAAAGCTCTATTAGAAGTGTAAACCACATTATATGGATAAATACTCTAAAAATGTGATAATTCTATTTAAGAACTCAATATGAAGGGTAAACGAACTCTAAGATTGTGATATATAATTACAAATTTGGATCTATATTTGAGAACTAAACAATACTATATGTAGAAAGTACTTTAATGAAGGGAAACCTCCAAATGATGGACTCTATTCAAATGTAAACCAATGATAATAATAAGATCATTTCGATTTAGAAACTAAATTGGTACAATAAATTAAACTCTTAAAACTGTGATAAGTCTAACTTGGAAACAACTGTTGATATGGTTTACAATGTTTGGAGGGTAGTGTTATATATACTCTACTAAATTATATTTCATTTGCTTGATTTTTAAAGAATTTTATGATGCCACGATTTGGTAAAAACTGCATCCCCCACCGGGAGGGATACTCTCTGGGCGGGGGAAACTCTACTCGATCTTCTCTCTACTTTTCTGATTCTCCCCCCTCCCCACCCGGGGAGGGGGGGGACATACCACCGCGGGGGTTGTTGGAAACCAACCCTATTGATTGTGTTGTATACTTTTTTATTTTATTTTAGTTTGGATTTAAGGGATACAACTTTTTTTAAAAACATGTGTCTGTACTAACTAACATGTCAAATATAAAATTTATATGTTATCACCCTTCGGGTCCCGAACGGGTTAAGGTTGAATCCTACCCCTTTCAAAGCATATCCTTCACGATGAGTCGTATTTTTATTTTCGATATAGTTAGCATAAAAAAAAGACTCAATGATTGAGTATTGGATGAAGAAGGACTACCTACCGACACCACGACCAACCAACGTTGTTTACAAGTAAGTTTGACTATCGTATTTTATCGATTAATTTATTTTGTCCTTCCCTTTATGTCTATTATTAAAAGTAAATTATACAGTGGTTGTGGCGGGTTAGTACTAGTTCGTGTTGAAAATTTAAAGAACACCCAATTTTAATATAAAAATTTTGGAGACACTTATCTCCAATTATAAATATTATTTTTTAATATACATAAACATGCATGACCATCATTCATCAAAATGTTGCGTGCTTGATTGGCAAATGACTAAAATCAACAAAATATGGTTAAAAACATGTCATTTTTAACCTGGTTTTCTTGATTTTAATCCCTTTTCAAAGAGCCTGGCAATGTTTATAGTAAAATGTTTAATGTTGATCTGTCCATAGCAGACGTTAAGTTACCAAGTTGCTCATAGAACATAAAGACTATGTTTAGTAAAACTAGCTGATAAGCTAACTGATAGTTGATATAGTAGCTGATAGCTGATTGAGTAGTTATAATTTAGTTGATTTTTTTAAAATTATTTAGTAAATTAATTAGCTGATAATCACGCTGATTTACTAAATACGGCATGTAAAAACAAACCAGTTAGATTTTTTTTATAAGCTTTTCGTACAAGCTTACACTACAAAAAAACAACAGTTAATTAGCTTACTAATTATCCGTCGCTAAACACGGGATTCGTCGAAATCCAGAAATCACGGAATTAGCGATGAATTATAGGCCCGTCGCTAAACCCTTCGTCTCTAACAAAATTGTCATGAATTTTCTATCCACGCTATTTAGCGACATATTAGCAGCGGATAGATTATTGACCGTCTGAGACAAAAAGCTGCACTATTTTATCCGTCGCCAAATAGTATTTTTTTTATTTTTTATTTTACTTTTTACAAATATTCCGATAATTTTATACGAATATTCAATACAGATAAACCGATAATTTTATTCAATTCGGATAAACCAACAATTATATACGAATATTCAATACAGATAAACCGACAATTGTATACGATTATTCAATACGCATAAACTGACAATTTTATTCAATACGGATAAACCGACAATTTCATACAATATTCAATAATACAATATACAACATTTAATAATAATTACTACAAAGAAGAAATTACAAAATTAATAAGAAAAAATGAAAAAAAAAAAAACTAGATCTGGATCTTTGCATCTTGAACGGAGAAAGTCGAATCTGGTTGGAGGAAGAGGAAGGACTGCACGATAGTGGTGGTGGCGGCGTGGTGGTGGCGTGGTGGTGGTCGATGAGCAGAGGTAGTGGTAGCGTGGTGGTCGATGATTAGCAAAGGCGTGGTGGAAGGGTGGAGGTGTGTGGTGGTGGCGTGGTGTAAGGGAGGTGCGTGGTGGTGGGTGGAGGCAGTGGTGGTGGTATGGTGTAAGGGAGGTGCGTGGTGGTGGAAGGGTGGAGGCAGGGGTAGTGGAGGAAGAAGAGATGGTGGTGGAAGATGGAAGAAGAGATGGTGGTGGGGGAAGATGAAAGAAGAAATGGTGGTGGTGGAGGCAGATCTAGATCTGGATCATTATATTAGCGTTTCTAGGGTTTTAGCGACGGATAAATCTATCCGTCGCTAATCCGTTGCTAAATTTTTATTTTTTTTTTCATTTTTTTTGGGTCAACGATTTAGAGACGGATAGATTTATCCATCTCTAAATTTAGAGACGGAAATTTATCTGTCTGTATGCTTGCCGATTCGTCGCTAAATAGCGACGGATATTATCCGTATATCCGTCGCTATTTAGCGATATTCTTGTAGCATAATGTATTATGCCTGAAATAGTAAAAAAGTAAACGTCACTAATCACAATTCTTCTTACTTTATTAACTATACTAAAACGTGAGAACACTCTACGCGTGTTATTGTGGCACATAGTTACAGTTATAGAAGACGTATATGACAACAAGTAATATTGTTGTTTCTGATAGTAAATTGTCTTTTTTCAAGTTGAATTAGTGTTTGGGTTGATCTAATTTTCAATTTAATTGGAGAAGATGGAGCAGAAATATTGGTTATCGTTGTTTTTTAATTTAATGATGAATTGATTTGTTGGGTTGAATAAGGGTTTAAAATTTAATTGGAGAAAACAAATTGATTTTTTATAATGAATTGATTTTGTTGGGGTTGAATTAGTGTTTGAAATTTAAATGGAGAAGGGAGATTGTTTTTTTTACTATGATATATTGATTTTGTTGAGATTGAATTAGAACTTGTAATTTGATTGAATAAAACAGATTGTTTTTTGTAAATAAAGTCTAATTTACACACATATATTACAAAAGAATTCAATTTAACTTAAATAAGTATTTAATTGCACAACTCATGTCCACTCATATATATATATATATATATATATATATATATATATATATATATATATATATATATATATATATATATATATATATATATATATATACACTGTAACTAGTATTTACGCGTGTTAAGGTTTTTTATATAAACCAATGAATCTGTGATTTTTTAAAATATTTAAAAATAATAAATAAAAGGGATAAACTTATGCCAATGAGATTCGAACCCTGCACCTTCTACTTAAACAATGACACATGCACCCAGATTCAAATTGATTAAGTAAAATAACGGATGAGATTTAAATTGAATTATAAACTTAATAAAACTTTGTGAAATATTATACTACTTTAAATATCTCATGTATTTCAATTTTTTAATCATTTTATCTCGTACTTCACTATCCATTAAACAACTCTATCATTATGTATATTTATAACTAGAAAATCAGTGAACTCTGTGTCCAGAATTTCATACAATTGGTCGAACAATTTTTGTTTGTTTGATTAAAATATAATTACATTGTTTTTCTTGAAGTCTTCTAGGCATTTGATATTACGAACGCCATGTCGTCATCAAAGATTCAAAATATATATAAATAATGATTGACCTCTGCCTACTTTACAATCTTAAAATAATGTTTAAAATCTGATTATGCATGGATGAAATTTTATTTGTTTTTGAAATAATGAATATATAATCATATCACGAGAGAAAAATATACGAGAACATTCAAAAACCTCTCTACCGAACCGCACGATGAGCTAATTTATGAGCTAGCAAGTTCTTGTCACGCGGCACAATCTTGATGGAATGACAGAGCTTTTTTCTCTCCATAACATACCCCAATTCTAATTCAAAATCTTCATTTGATACTGATAAAAATCAAATATTATGGAACAATGTTTCTGATAGATAGTGCCCAAAAATTGCTCTCGAGATCCCAACTTTGCCAAATTTTCTGCAACTCTATTATCTACACAGATGAAGATCAACTAGGAGTTGTTCCTGCAAATCATAAACATTTCAAGTGTAATCCTCGACTGCAGGATGATCTTATTATTCACCCATATATTCCTCCGGAAATCAATTTCATTATCATAAAAGAATTATTTCTTTAGAAAAGATACCACATTAAAAATATTTATGTGCAATCTAATCCTCCCCCTCACCACCATGGCATATCGTATATAGTCCCTCTTCGAATTTCAAATTTGATACAATACAATCAAGAAAAAACAATCAATACCAATACCTGTTATAAGACACTAATTAAGTGTTAATAAGTAATAAATGACGAACGAACATACACATCAAGATTAATTACAAAATAGTTTTATTTTAAAAAATTTCCAGCATATTAGTCATACATAAAAAAAAATTACTATAAATTAGTTAAAACATTTCTACAAATCAGTCATCTTATTAATTTTAGTAATTTTGAATTGAAACATTACCATTTTTTATGCAATCACTTTCTTAATTAAATATTTAATCAAATCATCTATTTTGGTAATCAAAATTCTTTCAAGATCAAAAAACAATCTTTTAAGATCTCTGTTTCAAACGTACATCCAAAATACCACTCATCAAACATTAAACTCAGAATAAACCAAAAGAACTCTTTTGATTTGTGACGATTGTTTATGAGTAATTATGATGCTTGTTTTCCAGAAATAAGTTGCTTGATGCTCAATACTTATGATGCTTGTTTTTCATAAATGTGATTATTGCTTTTTAGCATGATGCTTGATTTCCTTGAAAGCAGAAAAGTGATGTTTGCTTTTCAGTAATTATGATAGCTTGAATTTCAGTACGTTGTTTGATTTCCTGAAATGTGAAGCTTGATTTTCAACATGATACTTGATTTCATAAGTGATGCTTGTTTTTTAATAATTGAAATGTCATTCAGTTTCATGAAAATTGACTAAGAGATGAAGAAGAAGGTGGGGATGCTTGGAATATTCAATTGATGGAGAATTTGCGATGCCTATTGTGGAGAAACATCTGACTATCATTCAATTTGTGTGAAATTTGGATAATAGCAATATTGATTGAATTTTTTTCTATATTTAGAATGATCATATGACTCAATTAGTCAAATTTGATGATGCTTGTAGACAAATACCATATTTAATTGAGGGCAAATTCGGAATAGGTGACAAGTAGAAACTGAAAGGTAAGAAAGAAAGTAGATATGACTAATATGGAGTAGTAAAGATTTGAGAGATATATCAATTTGTAATTCACCCTACACATTACACTCGCTCTAATATTATAAACATCACGAATCTAGCCTTGAAATCAATGATGGATGCCCCTGCCTGCCGTTGTTCATGAAGGGTGACAATTTTTATGCCATGGAGGATGTGGACAGAGCCTCATGCCATGTCCATGGAGATCCAATTCTTTTTCTCAAAACATTTTTTTATTTTGATTTTGTTTTAGATTTAATCTTAACTGTGTTTTGAGTTAATAGTGATTGAAATGTGGTGAATGTTGAAATTGTTGGTGATTTGGCGTCGATTTGAGTTACCATAAAGTTTGAATTTCAACTCAATTTGAATTTTAAGTAGGTTGTTAAACACTCTGAATACTATTACTACAGTGAGTATGTATGACTAATATGCATTAATGATTTGAGAGAGATATCCATTTGTAATTCACCATACACATTACACTCGCTCTAATATTATAAACATCACGGATTGACCCTTGAAACCAATGATCGATGCCCGACCGAACTCGGTGCTCCTAGCAGTGTGCCCTGCTTGCCGTTGTTCATGAAGGGTGACAATTTTTATGCCATGGATGATGTGGACAGAGCTTCAAGCTATGCCCAATTGCCAATGGAGATCCAATTCTTTTTCTTAAAACATTATTTTGATTTTGTTTTAGATTTAATCTTAACTGTGTCTTGAGTTAATGCTTAATAATTATTGAAATGTGGTGAAAGTTGAAGCTGTTGGTGATTTGGTGTCGATTTGAGTTGTTATAAACTTTGAATTTCAACTCAATTTAAATTTTGATTCTATTGCCAAATACTCTCAACACTACTATTGCGATGTGGTTTTTGGTTTGGGGATATCTTTTTGGGTTGGTTTTTGTTTGCAGGAAAATTGTAGAGAGTTTATGATAATGTACGACTTGACTAATCCTGTTGTTTACCTTGGAACAGAGCATGAGTGATTAGTGAAGTCCTTTTCTTAATTAAATAAAGCATCATATGGTCTATTAATCTTTCTGTGCTTTTACCCACCACCTAGTTAATTAATTAGTGGATGATGAATATGTTTGCTACATTCCGAAATTAAAGATGTAAAAAGATAAAATAAAAAATTAATGAACAGAAATGTTGAAAGTCAAGTCAAGTATGCCCATCCCATTTCTTTTCTTCCTCAAATGCATTATTGGTTCAGATTGATTTCATCTCATAGTCAAACCCAATACTTTGACTAAACTCATTTCTTTTCTACATTTCCTTTTCCTTTTCTTTCTTGTATAAAAATATATATATTCCATTTTCCTTTCATTTCTTTTTCTCCAAGCATATCAAGTTATCAATCACTCACTGTTAGGGCCCTTTTCTCTATTTCTTTCTCATTTTTCACATTCTAAACTAACCTATTTCCGTACATATCAAACATTTCTCTTTTGGGTCTTTGCTCTCTTGAGTTGGGGTTTAAGAAAAATCTAATCTTGATTGTTTCTTGGATGTGGGTTTTTGTATCTGGGTTTTATCTGATTTGATTTGATTTTGTTAATTAAGGTTGTTGATCTGATATTGATTATGGATGGATCAAATGGAGGCTCAAATTCACCAGCTCCTTTTTTGCTGAAAACATATGAGATGGTGGAAGATCATATGACAAACTCTGTTGTTTCTTGGAGTCACACAGGCCATAGTTTTGTTGTTTGGAATCCACCTGAGTTTGCTAGAGACTTGTTGCCCAAGTATTTCAAGCATAACAATTTCTCCAGTTTCATTAGGCAGCTTAATACATATGTAAGCCCTTTTCTTTCCTTACACCTTGTTATTTTGAAAGATTGAATTTTGGATCCTCTTTTTCATGGTGCTATGCTTTTCTTTTTCCTGCTTATTGTCATTTGTGTATGTGTGAACTCATAGGGATCAAGAGAAAGACAATCAAAGAACTAAATGCTCCTTTGATTGGGGTGATATTAGGATGAACATGGTAATAGTGCTTCAAAACTTTTAGAGTTAGACCTCTTGTGTGTTAGATTGCATAACCATTGAGGTTTTAGCTATTGTGTTAGTGTAGCATGTTGGAGAGGATTTTAGTGTAGATTTAATAGGCATATGCTGTCTAGGGTCTAGGGTTCATCTTGAAATAGTCTAGATCAAAGCTTTGCTCTGCCTGTCTTGTAGGTTCTTGGGGTGCTGGAAACCGGCTCTAAGCCGCATTTTGCAGGGTAGGATGTCTCAAGTCTCAACAATATAGTGTACAGGTTTCTCCCTTTGTATATAATGAAACTATTTCTAGGTGAAATGGCTCGCGAAGTGGAACTAATTAAATGTTGAAGAACAAAGAAAATGGAACTTGGAAGGGAAAGTCGAAGAATTCTGAATTGTGTGTTAGATTGCATAAACATGTTGTGTTCTTTTCTTTTAAAAAAAATGTATAAGCTAATATTTCATTAAGCATGGTTAAGAATGTATAAGATCCGTTACATCCGCATTAACAAATCGACAATAAGTGTCCATACCAAAAAAATCCTTAGATAAAGCTTGTTTTAGACATTCTGGGTAAAAGTTCCACACTAAAAGATTGCTACCATTTTTTTTTCATTGCTTATACTATTGCATATTCTACTTCCTGCATCTAGATGAATGTTAAAACTAGATTTATCTTACAAGTCACGTACACCAAATGGTAGTTGTTACAGCAAAAAATTGCACTTCAATATTTTTCACATTTTCACCAATTGCATAAGTGCATTCAAATTTCTTGCTGCACTGCCCCTCCCAAATTCTTCAAACCGTTTCACCATCTATATCAATATTAGTTTTACTCATGCATACTATAAATGTTTGTTTCATCAACTGACCTCTTTTAGAAGTGAAAACAATTAGGTCGAATTTCTTTATACAAATCAAAAAGTTTTTCAACATAATTTCTTAAAAGGTCAGTACGACCAACTTTGAGAGAAATCTTTAAATTAAACCAATCATGATCAACTAAATACAAGTAAAACGATCAGTTTTCCTATTTGGTCGATATTAGCATACGGGCGTGTGAACACATAATGTAAATTGTTATAATGCGAGTTAGGCCAGTATCCCTTTTTGAATTTCATTATTTGTATTTAATTAAATGAGATAAGATTTTATATGTGAAAAAGTTGCATGAATTACAAAATTACATGTTGGAATCTGCGTGTCACGAATACTAGGAGTGGTGTGAAGAGTTTTCAGAGTAGAACATGTGTAATCTGACAAGGATTCATCTCGGAGTGGTCTGCGTCATAGCTCTGGCGGTGTCTTGGTGCCTCTGTAAGTTGCTATGTGCGTCATGTTGGTTCTCGAGTGCTAGGAAGAGAATGAGCTATCATTATGGTTTACCATGTTCGACCTTTTGAGGCTATTTAGGTGAAAAGGTTGGGTAAATGGAGATAATTAAATGTTGTACAATTAAAGAAGTTGGAACTTCGAAGTGAAAGTTCAAGAATTTTAAATTGTGGTGCTGTTAAAAGTTATTCTTGAACTAGCGCTATCGGCTTGTTTTCTCAAAGTTGTTTTGTGATTTATAGGGTTTCAGGAAAGTTGATCCTGATCAGTGGGAATTTGCGAATGAGGAGTTTATTCGAGGACAAAGGCATTTGTTAAAGAATATTCACAGGCGGAAACCTATCCATAGCCACTCAGGTCAAGGAAATGCAGTTCTGTTAAATGACTCGGAGAGGGAAGAATTTGAAAAGCAAATTGAGAAGCTTAAACAAGAAAAGGACTCCCTTCAGTCAGAATTAGAGCATCATAAACAGGAGAAAGAATCATATGAATATAAGCTCAGAGCATTAGGACAAACTTTACAAAACATTGGTCAGAAGCAGAGGCATTTGCTGACAACTGTAGCTCAGTTGTTGCAGAAATCTGGATATTCCTCAAATGTCCCCGAGCAGTTTGAATCTCAAAGCAAGAAAAGAAGGCTATTAGCGTTGCATTATTTGCAAGATGAAGCCAATAGGGCAGAGAAGCAAGTTATGACTTTCCAAGAGGATTCAAAGCCTTCATTGTTTCCATTGATGAACATGGAACTAGTCGACAAGTTGGAGTCATCAATAAACTTTTGGGAGAATTTTCTGCACGGGATCAACCAGCCTCCCTCGGAAGAGTTGCATGGTACTAGTGCGCCCCTAGTGCCTTCAGCAGTTATTACAGAAATTCCACAAGCCTATGAAGATTCGGATTTAAATACCTCACAGGTCCCATCTTGCACACCTGAGTGCCATGTTTCACCGTCACCTTCACAAGACTATCATTCCTCTCCTGATCTGGCTGCCTCTTCAAACTACGCTGAAAGTCCACCAATATCATCCATCTGTGTAGACCTCGACTCGAGACACCAAGTATTGACAATTGATGTGAATACAGTATCAAAAATTGATGGGAATACAGTATCGACAATTGATGTGAATACAGAACCAACCGAAACTCCAGTTGGCGCGATCACCGTGAAAGCTGCAGCAGCCAATGATGTTTTTTGGCAACAGTTTCTGACAGATGCACAAGGTACTTCTATGACACAGGAAGTGGAATCAGAGCGTAGAGAGTTGGATGATGGGAGGATGGATCAGCATAGTGGTGTTGCCGATGAGCACAAGCCTTGGTGGAATGTAGATAAGCTTTCTCAACAGATGGGACATCTTGCTCAAGTTGAGAGGACTTAGTAGCTAGCTAGACATTGCTGCCTTATGTATTTTCGAGGCTTCAGTATACGTATTTGAGTATGTCGTGATAGCATATACGTTAGATCCATACAGGTTTTGTCCTTAGTTTTGTTCACATTAGTTAGTTTTGTCTCTTGATAGCATAAGGTTTGTGTATCATCTGATGTACATATTTGAACATCTGTGTGTTTATATAGCTTGTTCCTGGAATAAGCCAGTTCATCTGGATATATACTTTCCGAATTAGTATATCATGGACAGGGTGGGCTCCTCGGGCAAGTCAACCGGCAAGCCTCGAAAAGGATCCTTAATCGAAAATGATGGCATATAATTTGAGAAAAAAATGATTTGATGAAGAATGTTTACAAAAATAGGTTTGATGATGATGAAGGAGGAGTAAATCAGACTTCAACACAAAAAATCAGTTTTGAACTAAAATTACATTGTTGAATGAGAGAGATTAAAGTATTATTAGAAAATTTATTACATGGAACTAAATTAATCACCATTTTGAATATATATAACTTTAGTTTTATGTTCAAATTACTCCTAAAATGCACGTTGAAGTCGATTCCGTTAACATCTATGACTGGTTCACTTACAAAGAATCACTACCTTCGGAAAATGGAACAATGGTACAACGCAGCGAGGTGCTCTGAGGAAATCCTTGGGATTTGGAGCTTAGGAACATTGATCGATCGGCAAACAGTTGTATTGATTATATGTCGAATTTTGCGTATGATTGGGATGGTGAGCGAAAATTGTGGCTCTCACCTCCAATATTCGCAATTTCCATTTTGGAATCTAACAATGGCTATCAATCTAAATGAATGAAGTGTTTTTACATCAAAATAAATAAATAAATAAATAAATAAATAATTGTACTCCACTACGTGTATCATACTCGTATCCCGCTTTATATCCACCACACAACATAGGGTAGTTCGTATGAATTTTCCAAAGAGGTGTTGTGTAAGTCCACCTTATCACCGTACTCTGACTGGCGTCTAATATTTCCACCTTAACCTTCAAGTTTGGTTGGCATGGCATTAGTTCCGTGGACTTCGTTGAATAAACAAACCATTCACGAGCAAAGCAAGGTATCAATGCCATTCATGCAACACCCATGAACATGATCTTCTTTCTTCAAACGTCTCACTAAAATCCATGCTTGCATTTCATCTTATCCTACAGCACAGAAACTATAAGCCAACAAATCCATCACCATTTGATCCCGTACCATATCAAACGGTGCTAAGAAATAGGTCGTTCTCAACATTTTCACACTATATTATAATTGAAAAAGATCGACTCCAGATCGTAGTTTAAAGTTGTATTGTATTTTATTTGAGCATTCCTTATGCTCGTTGTACCAAAGTTTCGGGTTATTATAAATGCTCATTCGAATAAGGACTAAAGTGAGCTATCCTTTTTTATGATGGGGGTACAATATAATTTTTCATATTCAAATTTTAATAATAAAGTGAAATGACTTGTATAACTTAACTTCTATATGGGATTCTTTTTGGAAAACGAATACGCCCCATGGGCTTCAAAAGTAAATCAGGTTACGGTTAAAGAAGATAATGTCATACGGACACTTATGTGTATGATCAAAGTCATGTAACCACACCGGTTCAAGATTCAAATTCTAATAAGTTAGTGGTCGCGTAGTTATACTGAATTGGAATTTTGTAACAATCAATAATGACAAAATAAACTTCACTTAAACATGCCTATGCCCATTTTGTTTGTTTTTCAATAAACTCTACCAGGTGAACCTGATTTTTACCGAGTCACCCGTCTTTTACTGGTTTTATGCCGGTTTATGAAATTTTATTCTCGAATTTGAATCTACCAAATATCGGTTAATCGTGGTCTACCACCCAAACACATAGGATAGGGTGTAGTTGATCCAATGTATGAATGTAACATCTCTAACGTACTGTTAGGTAGACAACACCACCAGGATGTGATGTTGACTGGGGGTTTTGAAATGGTTATGACTGAGATTCCCTCGTAATATGTGCAGTCGGATTTTGTAAAATTAGATTGAGATTTTAACTCGGGTTATAAGAAGTTTTGGTGTTTAGTAAAAAAAAAGTAAGAAGTTGATTATGTACGTTTCGGTGTTTTGTTCATTATGGTGATTTGTACTTTTGTGGGAAAGATTGGTAAATAAGTTGAACTTTTTTTACTCTTAGGGGCAAAATGGACAATTAGTGTGTGCCAAATATCACCATATTAATCCCAATCCACAACACCGCCACCCCTAGTGTGATGTTTGGTAGGAAACCCCAATGAAGTGGGATGTTGTGGGATTGGTGATGACCGAGATTCCCTCAGTCAATGTGCAGTCGGTTTAGATTGGGATTTTGTCTGGGGTTGTGAGAATTTTGGGTGTTTGGTAGGGAAAAAAGTAAAAAAGTTGATGGTAAGGTGTTGTAATCATTTTGTATGTTTGGTACGGGAAAGTAAAAGCTGGTGGTATGGTATTTTAATCGAACAACATAGAACAACATAGATGCAAATCGAACAACATAGATCTACAACAAGTAAATAATTCATTACACATACAGTCTATCGAAATCGAACAACATAGATGCAAAATTCGTCAAAATTAAACATCAAACAGTAGACATAAACAACCCAATAGTAAAGACTCGTTACCTTGCTTCTTAGTCGATTTTGGCAGCTGCTCTTGGTTATATTTCGAGAGGTTGTGTCACAGCTTCAAGCATCAACCACTCCATATAAACCCTAGTTGTGTATTGATTTTGGTGGCTGGGACATTGAATTGGGGAATGTGAGTAAATGGTGCATTGAATGTTTGGTGGGGAATGAAAATGTCAGGAAGAGAGTAATAAATTGGAGGGAAGAAATAGATTGGTATTGTGTAATTGGTGTTATGAGTGGCAAAAATGTAATAACATTGTAGTGACAATTATGTAAATAGTGAGTGACAAGTTTGGTAAATAAGTAGAACGTTTTGTTATTTTTAAGGGCAAACGGGACATTTCGCGTGGGCCAAATATCACCATACCATACCAATTTCACAATAGCACCTAGTATTTTGGATTGGTGTGGTGTGGTGATACCACATCACGTCACCTAATAAAGATAAAAAAATCCGGGCAACACCATACCACTCCATTTTTGCCCTACCTAACAGCCAGATTGGTGATATTTCGCCTTGAAGATCGTGTTTCACCATACCACACCCCTACCAAATGGAACGTAGTATTGCAGATTGGTAATGGTGTGGTGATGCCATGTATAAAGACAGAGATTCGGGCATCACCATTCTCCCTCAACTTTTCCCTTTCTCCTACTAAACAACCAAATGATTGATATTCTTGACGGCCGTGTTTTACCATACCATCCTCCTTACTAAACAGTACGTAAGATAGAACCCTTCCCGTGCACACGATAAAATAACAAGTTAGCATGGATGTACGTAAGATAGGACCCTTTCCGGTGCTCACTATGAAATAACAAGTCATCATGGTCCCATTCCTAAATCCAAAATTCCTTGAGATAAGATTTTATTCTTTCTCAATCTTGGCAATGGCAAAATTACCGACCCGACAGTAAAACTATAACGACGATTCCACAGGTGGTTTTCTTCGAATTGAATCAATTACAATAAATTAACATCATCCATTTGACACTTGAACTAACGCCACCATTAAACTCAACACCAATACCACTTTCACCAAACCAAAACATCAATTTCAGATCTATTAACTCGACCCTTCAATCTCAATTTGGTTCAGGTTCGTCATAGATCTCTTCTCTCCATCTTCACTGATTTCTCACACTCATTTTGATCTCTATTTCGAATTTTGTTTCATAATATAGCTTGAATCCTATATTTATCATTTCTATGTGTTATATGTCAGGTGGCAGAATTGGCAATTCTTGAATTAGTATCTTTTCAGCTGATTTAGGTTGATTCTTTACTGATTTTCGGCTAATTCGGGACTGAGTAGATTGAGTAGTCAATAGCCCATGATTTGGTGTAGTATTTCAGATATCAATGGCTGGAAATGGTAGAGAGTGAAGGTGTTGAGGAAAGTGCGAGTAAAGATAAAAAGGGTTTCGGGATTTTGCGGGATCCTTCCTTTTCGGGTTGGTGTGATGAGGATGGAATCCTGCATCCAGCTCGGATAGAAACCGAGGAGGTTAGTGAAGAAGAATTTGATTTTGAGTTGCCTTTGGTTCCGGAAAATAGAACTTTAGATAGGCAGGGTTTGAATTCGAGTAGATTTCGGTTGAAAATGGAGAGTGGTGGTGATATCAGTAAGGCTTCGAGTAATGGCACGAGAAATGATAGTTATGTAGCTTTTGACATTGAGGGTGGTCAAGCAATTGATAGGAGAGATGTGAGTAGAACAGCAGGCCTTAATTGTGCAGATCGTGATGGGGTTATTAAGCCAAAAGCTCAGCATCCTGTCTCTGTTGCTGATGTGCTGAAAACGCTGTTCTTCATATTGGTTTGGTACACATTCAGTACATTTCTTACAGTGTAAGAACTTTCTTTCTTGATATTTTAGTAGTCTCAAAGTGTTGTTAATTCATTGGACTCCAGCAATTCAGTGTTTCTAACTCACTATTCTTCTTTGAGCAGATATAATAAAACTTTATTAGGGGATCATATGGGGAAATTCCCTGCTCCTTTATTGATGAACACCTTCCACTTTGCCATGCAAGCTGTTTTGTCGAATGCTATCACATGGTATTGGTCTGACAGATTTCATTCCTCTTCCTCTGTTATGTCCTGGAAGGATTATTTTGTAAGAGGTAGTGAAAAATATTGATTACTATCTATATTTTGCCTATTTTTGAAATCTAAGAATTCTCTGGCTTTTAATTCTTCCATATATACTTATATAACTTGTAACTTGAAGTTATATTATTCCTGCGTAGTATTGGTTAGAGGACTATTGTTTTGAGAGAGTTTGTAACTGTTCATTAGGCAAGTAGCGAACTTCAGATTCTTCTCTAGAACCCGTGTTTTCTTTTTTTGGTTTTTTTCTTCTTGTTTTTTTTGGTATCAAAATTGTGTATATCTTGTATCTATGAAACTATGTTCTGCTGTTATATGCTTCAAAACTTTAAGGCCGTCTTTGTTATTGTATCTTTTATACGTTTTTGCACATTGGCTCTGAGGAATGGTTTCCTCAGTGTTGTTTAAGGATTAGGTGCAGTTCTGTTTCTTTATGTTCTGGAGATGTTTATTGGTCCACTTGAATCTTAGACATTAGGGTTTGTGTATCCATGCCATATGTAATTGTTTATGCCACATTACTCTGGACCTATTTTACAGAAAAGCTCTGAATAAGAATTTTAGTTTTTTAAATTCTTCTGAGTGGAAATTATTTATCCTTTCTTGCTTTCTTAATAAAGATGGAGACTGTACCACTCAACCAACACTGCTAACTGTAAATTTTGGGGTTAAATGACATGTGTGCTCCCAAGGCCCACCCCCTACGAAATAATTTTTGGGCAATATATTTGCTTAAACCACAAAGTCGTGAATCCTGCATACTAAATTCATTCCGTTTGGAATTCCTGCAGAATGAACTCTGAACCTACTCAGTTCGAGATTATTTTATGGACTTCTGAAAACTAGATGGGATGAACTAAAATTGTCCTTTTGCTTTGGTTGTTACATCTTTGGTCATCAAAGTTGTATCATTGAGTCTTTGGAATTGATAAGTCAGTCTTATATGTGCATTGCTTAATACATTGATAATGCTGCGAGTACAATAAATATAATGGGTATATTGCTCGATATATATATAACACCCTGTTATTACACACACAGAGGAAAAAACTCGTTCCATTTGGAGAACCATTTGTCTAGTTTTTGTTGAAAACGTCACCAGTTCAATAACTGGTGTAACATTTCTTTGAATGAGTCTGCATATGGATATATATTAACAACGATTGTCCTACATTTTCGTTGTGCTTTTATATTTACTGGTATCATTAACTTCTCTAAAAACTAATGCCACAGATGGACTTTCCCTTTCACAGTTGTACCAATGTCTCTCAGCACTGCAATGGATATTAATCTGAGCAATGCATCTCTGGTTTTTATCTCCGTCACGTTTGCCACTATGGTTGGTCTTCCTCCATCATGCTAATAATCATTTATGTTTCAAATTTTGGGTGAAGTTTTTTTTTTTTAAAAGTAGTATCAGGTTCTAGGTTGATGGTGTTTGAGCATGTCCTTTGGATGCTCTTATTTCGATTTCGTTGCATGTATCTGTGTAACTCATTACAAAACAACTGCTACAGAAGAAAGAGCAGAAGAATTGTTGAGAATAGTGTTGAAGGGAAGGAGATTAACCAAACCTGTAATCTGTAAATGCAAAATCCACATATATTTATTTTTAGAATTATATAATTACTTTTAAATGTTGATCTCAAATTTCGGATTTGATTTTTATATGATCTGTAGTACTTTTTTCTTTACTCAAGAACAGCTAGACAATTTGTACCAGCATGTGCTGTAGGATTGATTAGCCACATGGTGATGAATATCTTGGTACAGAGTATTTTAAGTGGTACAGAGTATTTTAAGGAATAGAGGCATACTTGCATAAGTGATACTTTCCCACTTATTCCTGCTGAAACCTCGGAAGGGTTTCTATCTGATTGAGTGCATTTTTAGGTCTATTGTGCACATTACCAAATTGAAACTTCGACTTTATCACCTTCTTTTGAGACTGAGCTAATTATAATCAAATTAAAGGAACATCATGAATGGACACGCAGATGTGTCACACACGTTGGAAAGTAAAAGTAAACAATAGGCCTAGTCGCCTAGAATTTCGAGCAATCTAATATTACTGATGTTCAACAAATATTAAGGTGACGAAATCAGTGTGTTGTTGCTCCTTAATAATATTTAGATGTTTGTGTACTTGCTTCTTTTGCTCTGTCATCTGTATAGCATACTATCGTCATGCTGACACTTGTGGCATTGATGAATTAAGATCTCTTATGAAGTTAGTTTTGTATGTATTTTGGTGCACTGAAAAATTGGAAAATAAAGAAATTGGCCCTAATTTACGACAAGATTACTTGAACCGTCTGATGCCTGATGGTCTACTGCAGTGAAACTTTTGCATTGTTATTTCCTACAAAAGGTTCTTCAGATGACTAACCCTATTTACTTTCCACTTTGCAGTGTAAATCAGCATCTCCAATCTTTCTCCTCCTTTTTGCCTTCGCTTTCAGGTGCTTCTCCCTTAACTGGTCCATTAATTTTTTATATTGCCTCACATGAATGGGAACTAAATGGATCTTATTGGATTTACCTTCATATGCACTATACAGAATCCTGGACTAGTTTATGTATATTTATATGATGTTCTCAATCGAAAGGATATTTTATGTTTTACATTTTTTTCTGACATGCCTGTTACATCATTTTTCTTCCTTTTTATTTTAGTCTTCTCAAGAATGACCGTATCCGTGGGATTCAGAACCAAGACCTCTTGGCATACCATAATTGAATCATGACTCATGAGTTAATCTGAGAGTTATGTCAGTTATTAGTTATTACATTGAATTCCCAAAAGTATGTGGCTCCAATTCGTACTTTTCGGATCCAAGGTTTGGTGCTTCGACCGATTTTTTGAATCCCAGACATTCACGAATGAGGGATTTATATTGGAAATTGTTTAATATGGTAGTAGCGACGAATGAATAAAAAATGCGTGGGATTTGAATCTCACTACCACCACCAAATATATAATAGCTCAGCCTGTCAAAATGAAATATGTTACTTGCACGGGTATAAATTTATATGACTACAAGTGTTTAAGACTTTCTCTAAGCAGTCCTCTAATAGTGTATTCTTGGGTTTACATATAAAGAATGGTATGGTCTACTCACATTAGTTAATTTTGAACGACAATATATACTGATTTTGAGTGGTCAGTGAAGCACTAATAAGGGAAAGAATGGCCACACAGAGTAAATTAGCAATTGAAAGGAATAAACTTTGCCTATCTGATGTTGAGTTTGTAGATTGTAAAATAGGCTATTTGAGCACAAGCAATACTTAACATGACACTTCCTCTAACGTTTTTGTCAACGGTCTTTCTTTCAATTCATAAGCTTCTCTTCTGTTTCACGTGCTATATGAAAATCATGATCATGTCATGTATTTTCTTATGTGTATTTTATTTGTTATATTTATTTATTGTAAATCTTTTGTCCTTCACATTTTGTTATCTCCATATAGCTGTACTATCGTATACTTGACCTTAATTTTTTTTTTTTTTTTTGATAGGTTGGAATCACCAAGTGTTAAGCTGCTTGGGATTATATTAGTCATTTCTGTGGGAGTACTTTTAACAGGTAATGGAACTTGCCATTGTTTTGTGGTAGTCAGTTTGGCCGATGCTTGTGCAATTTATGGTTTTACTATTAGTTACTCCCTCCATTCTTTTAGACTTTTAGTAACTTCACAACTCTCTATTTTTGGGGTTCCCACTAAAAACTTCAGACTCCAAAAATGGTATATTTTATCTCTACATATCAATCGTATTAATATTTTTATAATATATTCTCGCTCATACTTTCTTGTACTTTATTATCCATGTACAACTTCACAATATAATACCCTGCACAACCACTCAATTTATCAATATTCCTGAAAATCCTCAACTTCAGAAAGTTGGTTTCTAAAAGCATGACGGTAGTATATTATTACTACAATTTTTTCACTTATCGTTTGGATTTATGCTCTCATTGATATATTATTTACGCCATGTTAATCTATACACTTGTGTCAAAAGTGCCCGGAGTGTTCGACTTCTACAATTGATCATGTTTGCTTATATAAGTATGAGACTGTAGTTTGCAGTTTATTACAAATACAACATGATATGTTTTATGAGGATTTTGGGATAAGAGAAGCTCAATGCATGTGTATGTAATCCCAAGATTCCTTATAATTATCAAATATCTAAGGTGGAATTTCTACCAATACCACTTGTGCTCTCCCCTGTGTCTGTGAACAACAAGTTCCATTTTCAGTTAGAAGGCAACATATTGTTCCAACTTCGTTTTGACCTACAGTTTTATGTCGGCAGCTAATCATGGCAAACCCTTTTCCTGTTCATGTAAAAAACAAGAAGTTATTGTTATGACTTATTAGTGGTCTAGTACTCTAGTTCAGGTTGGTTTGAGTTTCTCTGCAGGAAGTCTCCTTCTTGAGGGTGAGATTGGATAGACATTATTTAAGGCCCTGGTACTTGAATCTTGTTTGGCAATAAACAGCATAACAGCTGACATTATGCTATCTCAGTCGTAAATTGTAGAACACTTGAGCAAGAATACAAGCCACGGGGTTTGTATTGGTGAAAATAATTGCCACTCATTTTGCAATCTTTTACTTGTCTCATTTTGTTCCCTATACTATGTGAACGACTGATGGTGTTTTGGTATAAACATGTAGTTGCAAAGGAAACGGAGTTTGAGTTTTGGGGTTTCATATTCGTTATGCTTGCTGCTGTTATGTCTGGATTCCGGTGGACAATGACACAGATTCTTCTCCAGGTGTGACAGAATTATTTTGCAACTAAACATACACATTTATAATTTCTTTTTTTTTAAAATTTATTTTGTTTATTTTCTCATCTTTCTTTTTCATTATTTTTCTGTTCATTGATTGGTATTTGCTGATTTCAATCTGGCCATGAAGAAAGAAGCATATGGTAAGTTGTATTTAAATCCACATGTCTCAAACATAAAATATGTAGCCCGGTGAAATCCTGA
The DNA here is from genome assembly GCA_026545765.1 of Plantago major. Lineage (NCBI taxonomy): Eukaryota > Viridiplantae > Streptophyta > Magnoliopsida > Lamiales > Plantaginaceae > Plantago > Plantago major. Next base: position 32,087,747 of record CM048844.1, on the reverse strand, counting down.
GCACTGAAGCTTCATATGGTTATCTCCCTTTACTTTCAGGTCTGAAAAATCCGCTTACTTTGATGAGCTATGTGGCCCCAATTATGGCTCTTGCAACTGGTTTATTCTCTTTGATATTTGATCCATGGCATGAGTTTAGAACAAACGTCTACTTTGACAGCTCGTGGCATATTGTGAGAAGTACTTTGCTGATGTTATTTGGTGGAACTCTAGCATTCTTCATGGTACATATTTATAACAAATAAATTGCTGTAAGTTGGGCATGATTGGTAGTTGGTCATTTTGGTATTCATTTTTTTTTTTTAAAACCTGCAATCACTGTTATATCCTATATGACACCAAAGTCTTTCAGTAACTATGAAGTAAAGACATGCTCCAGTTTCATATATAGTGGGGGTTTGTGACATGAATTTTCTTTTTGGTGTTTCCCTATCTCATAAGTTAAAAGCAAGTATAGTTGTATGCATTTTTTTTAGTTTCAATTTTTTTGTGCTATATTCATTACACGGATGTGTGTTCAAATTGTAGTTGTATCTGCAAGTCTAAGAAGAAAGAAACTGCTGAAAAGCTATTTGTACATTTCAAGTTGCTATGTTAGTACTTCCAGCTTTGATTGTGAAGATTGACTGTATAAGTCTTCTTACTGAGGAGTACTACTTGTGCTCGTTGCAACTCTTGTAAACCATATGTTCTCATTTAAAAATAAATTCTTTTGCCGATTTAAAAAAAGAGCTATAACTTCTCCATCTCATTGCAGGTATTAACCGAATATATTCTTGTCTCTGTGACCAGTGCCGTAACAGTAACAATTGCAGGGGTTGTGAAGGAAGCTGTGACAATTGTGGTATGAAAGAAGCTTATTGTTCGATTAACTATATACATAAATGTGCTGATAAGTGTTATTTTAGTGGGTTTGATCTTTGTCTCTCATGACACCATCATAACAAGTTTGAGAAGATGGAAATTCAGTATTTTTTAAAATTCGTTGAGCTTTGTATCCGTGACTCATTCTTACGTTATAAGTATTTTCTTTTATTCTCTCAGCTTTGGGGTTTCATATCTTCATCCTTGTAAAGGTATTTAAGTTGAGTACAAAGTACTACTTGTGCTCGTTGCAACTCTTGTGTCTTGTAAACCATGTTCTCATTTAATAATAAATTCTTTTGCTGATTAAAAAAAAAAAAGCTTGAACTCCTCCATCAGAAAACCAATAAATTTCATGCAATTCAGAAATCTGAATAAAAATGTACTCTGAAACCTATCCGTTCTAGCTTCTTCTGAAATTTCTTACCAAATGGAACAATTCATGGTGTCCAGTTCTGTAGGTACTTAGTATGAATAAAACCCTGCGTTACTTGATACATAGAGCGCGACCACCTTATACATGCAGCTACCTCTGTCTGTGGTTATAGAAGAGAAGGAATATATTATACCCACATTCACCCTAAGCCATTTCTGTTGGTGGATATGTGGATATATAATAAGTTCACTCCTTAAAACCAGAAGTCCACTTTTATTATGTTCGCCAGACAGATATTGGAATTAGTTACTAATGTACCTTTGAAATTTATTTCAGGTTGCAGTGTTTTATTTCCATGATGATTTCACCTGGCTGAAAGGTTTTGGCCTGGTGATAATAATGATTGGGGTCAGTTTGTTCAACTGGTACAAGTAAGTGACCAAAGCTGCATGCCATTTAATTTTCCTTCTCTATGGATGATAAAGTTTAAATTAATTATGTAAACATGACAATCAATATTATGTGATCACTCTTTGATAAGTAACCAGTGCTTCTTGCATACTTCCCTTTTTTTCTTTTTCCTGCAATTCCCCATATTCAAAATTAATTATTGCTAGTATGGTCTGATCACTGTGAATCATCACTTTAAATTTTGAGTAGGCTGCAGGCATTCCTGCTTTATGTTGTTTAGCGTCGTCTGTTCGCTAACAAAGATGTGGTGGCAAATATATTCTGTTGAAAACTGGAAAACAACACTTGGGTGCATCTGGTATTATAAGGTTGTGATTTGTGGAAGAGAGTATTTTGGTTATTATGCCACTGATGCTTTGCATATCTGTGGCACCATTTTCTATCGTAATCTCATGTTTTAAAATTCTGAACCGGATCAATAAATGCATTTGTCATGAATCCACTTAATTTTCCCATTGTTATTAGCTGGCTGATAGTGAGAGGCTTTGGGCATTAAATCTTGAAGGTTCTTTTCGAGTTGTTGCAGAAAGTTCGTTAAATGCAACTTCATCTTTTTCTTGACGAAATTTGGCCTTTTGATATTTCATTGGTTTGTCAGATATGAAAAGCTACAGAAGGGTCAAACGGATGTTCAGTTGGTATCAGAAGGTGTAGCCACAAAGTATGTTATCCTCGATGAGATGGATGAGGAAGAGGAAACCCCTTAAATTGTCAATGCCTTGCTAGAACCGATAAGCTTGAGTAAGCTTCACATTGACTGTTTTCTTTCCAATTCATATCTGATAAATATAATTTCACTAAAAAGAAAGGTAAAGTTATTATTAATAAAATGCTTTTCTGCTCGTTGTCTCAAGTCGACAAATGCTCATCATCTGTCCGCAATTGAGCAGTCTGTCTTAAAGAATGCTAGTAAATTAAATGGCAGAACATAACTTGTAAACACCTGTGCAGCTCGGATTAATGCATGTCGAGCATTTGACTCTGGTGATTTCCATTTATTCTTACGAGGCAAATGGTTACTTTTGTTATCACAGGCAGTGTCTACTCCGTTCTGTGAGCTATATTTCATCTTTTCTGTATCATGGAGTAGACGGGACACAAGCCACCGTGCATTTGAACACAGAAGTTTGACAGAAGTAATTGTGTGGTTTCCGGAGAATTGTGCAAACCATTTATTGGCAGTTGGACCGGTTTTTGGGTAGATGCCAAAGTGCAATAAGCTAGTTTGATTTCTAGTACAAATTTTGTGTAGAGTTGTTGAATATGTTTGGCACCACATTTCATTTGATTGTATATTGTTGTACATCAAGTTTTCTATATATGAAAAACCTTTATTTTAGTATTTTTTTAAAAACTTGTTTATATTTTGGATCGAATTGAAGCCTAAGTTTGTGGTATATAACTCGGCGTTTGTTCTTGTTCGCATCTGCATATCTTCATGGCCGTGTCAATCCAATGCAAAATTTACAAATTGGGCCCCAAATAAGGATGTATACTAAAGAGTAAGTATACTAAGATGCAAGACTTTCCTATATATTAGGAAAATCAGGTTTTTAAGGAAAATGCGGTTGAACATGACACAGTCGATTCGGTTCTCAAAATAAGCTAGAAACTGGTTGCATATATATACCTACAAATAAAGCCAGAAAACATAAATAGTAATAGAAACAAACCAAATTAGCGATCTCTGCTCAGCCAAAATCAAGCCAGAAACATCCACTCCGCTCCGCCATCTCCGCCGCCACTGTACCTTCAATCATCCACTCCGCCATCTCTCGGGAATCATCATCGCTGGATTTTATCAATTTCGCCGGATTTCTAAGTTCGTGGTTTTTGTTATTTTCATCTGGTATATGGATTCATGTCGCTTTTTCGTTAAAATCTTAATTGGAAGTGAAATTTGACCTTTCATTTTTCGTTTTTCGTTGATTTTACGATCTGATGTTTTCAGATCTTAAACTAGATCTGAAATTCGTACAGTGAAAATCAAATTATTTCGCGCATATGTTATCTGATACTTTGTTTTGGTTTTAAGAGACATTGTTATAGTTTTAAGAGCTCGTGTTATAGTTTTAAGCATTTTCGTTATATGAATTCGTTTCGTTTTTTCCGTTAAAATCTCATCTGGAAGTGAAATTTACCTTTTATTTTTTGATTTTCATTGATTTACGATCTGATGTTTTCAGGACTGATACTAAATTTGAAATTCGTACATTGAAAATTGAATCTTTTCACAATCATGTTATCTGGTGCTTTTGTTATGGCTTTAAGAGGCATTGTTATAGTTTTAAGATGCACTGTTATGGTTTTAAGCTTGAATGTTATTGTTTTTAGTTGTGTTTAATGTTTCGGCATGTTATTATTTTTAATGCATATGTTATAGTTTTAAGACCTATTGTTGTAGTTGTAAGCAGCAGCATTAGTTTTTTTTAGCTTCTGATGAAATATTTATGATTTGTTTATTTGCAAATGCTTTGTTATAATTTTAAGAGACATTGTTATAATTTTACAAGGCATTGTTATGGTTTTAAGCATCAATGTTACTGTTTTTAACTTGTGTTGCATATTCCTGTTTTGTTATAGTTTTAAGAGGCACTGTTATAGTTTTACGAGGCACTGGATATGATTTTAAGCATCAATATTACTATTTTTAGCTTGTTTTGCATGTTCTATTTTTTGTTTTTGTTTTAAGAACCAATGTAATAGCTTTAATGAGATTTGTCATGGTTTTAACCTAGTTAGTCTAGTTAGTGAATGTTTTAAGCAGGTGTTGATGATGACATCGAGTTTAATGATAGGTCTCTCAAAGGTGTCACTGCAGTATTGAAGCAACAAGCACAAGCAAGAAAAGGCAAGAAGCCAAAGTTCACCAACAAGTTTAATCGAAAAAAGACTGATTTAACAACTCAGTTTGCATTTGCATCACAAAACACCGAATGAACGTTTATTGTAATTTTTTTCCTATGAGAATAGATGTTTTAAAACATTTGGATGGCTTAATGTTTCAATATTGTAATGACTGAATGTTTTAAGTAGTTTATTTTAAACTTGTTCATTAATGTTTTAATGGCATCCCTGAAACTTTTAGACTTGTGTAATTGTGGTTTAATGATATTAGATTGCCATTTAAAACTATAACAAGCCATCTTAAAAACTATTATGTAGCTCCTCAAAATTATCACACAATCTCTTAAAAAATTAACAAAAGAATACAATACCGACGCATTAAAACCATCACATCATCTTTTAAAACATTAACAAAAATACGTTAAAACTCTAATTGAAACTTTTAATGCTTCATATTTGGTTCTGAGCAAGGAGTTTAATGTGCAGTGTAAATGTTGGGGGACAAATGCACATGGGTTGTAAATGTGTTGTAAATGTTGCCAAAAATATAAATGTAACATTTGTAGTGGGACATATATAAATGGAATATGTGACATTTATTGTGGGAAAATACTAATACTAAATTTTCTAGAAGTATTCTCCTTCATTATAGAAGATCAATCAGTTTACGAAGAGGGTAAACTAAATGAATTTATTATACTAATCAAATCTCCATGTCACCAAGAAGATCCATTTTACCTCATTCAACTTCTCCAGATGCTCTTGCATTTTCTTTATAAAAATCACTTCTTCAAACTGACGTGTATAAACATTGCCAAAGTGTTGGAAAAGGTAAGATTTTCCTAAAAGATAGGAAAGTTTTTGTGATTTTTCGTAGTTTTTGGGTTTTAGCGGTCTGACCGGTCGAGTTTCTTAAAAAACCGCTGAAACACACTTTTTTCGTTATGCTTTTAATAGATTATGTTTTGGTTTTAAGTTATTAACAGTGAAAGTTACAGTTTTAACGTATTTTGTTAATGTTTTAAGAGATGACGTGATGGTTTTAATGCGTCAGTATTGTATGTTTCAATTATGGTTTTAACCTCGTTTGTTAATTTGTTAAGATATAGTGTAATGGTTTTAAGGGTCTAAATGATAGTTTTAAGTGACAATCTAGTATCATTAAACCACCGTTAAATAAGTCTAAAAGTTTCAGGGATGCTATTAAAACATCAATAAACAAGCTTAAAATAAGATACTTGATACATTCAATCATTACAATATTAAAATTCAGTCATCCAAAAGTTTTAAAACATCTATTCTCATAGTATGAAAATTACAATAAACGTTCATTCGGTGTTTTTTTATGCAAATGCAATCTGAGTTGTTAAATTGGGATCTTTTTCAACTAAACTTGTTGGTGAACTTCGGCATCCTGCCTTTTGTTGCTTTGAGAGACCTATCATCAAACTCGATGTCATCATCAGCACCTGCTTAAAACATTCACTGACTGTGTTAAAACCATAACAACTTTCATAAAAACTATCACATTGGTGCTTAAAAACAATGAAGGAACATGCAACACAAGCTAAAAACAGTAACATTGATCCTTAAAACCATAACAGTGCATCTTAAAACTATAACAAAGCAGGAACATGCAACACAAACTAAAAGCAGTAACATTGATACATAAAATCATAATTGTGCCTCTTAAATCTATAACAAAACATTTGCAAAAAATCAAATCATAAATATTTCGCAGAAGCTAAAACACTAACGTTGATGCTTAAAACTACAACATTAGGTTTTAAAATTATAACATATGCGCTAAAAACAATAACATGCAGAAATATTCAATAAACTAAATATAGTAACATTAATGTTTAAAATCATAACAGTGCATCTTAAAACTTTAACAATGCCTCTTAAAACTATAACAAAGTACGAACATGCAACACAAGCTAAAAACGGTAATATTGGTACTTAAAACCATAATAGTACATCTTAAAACTATAACAATGCATCTTAAAACTATGACAAAACATTTGCAAAAATTCAAACCATAAACATTTCACCAGAGGCTAAAAACACTAACGTTGCTGCTTAAAACAACAATAAAAGGTCTTGAAACTATAACATATGCGCTAAAATAATAACAGACCGAAACATTAAACACAAGCTAAAACCATAACAACAATACGTAAAACTATAACACCGGCTCTTAAAACCATAACAAAGCACCAAATTGTGAAATTCGATTTTCACTGTACGAATTTCAGATCTGAAACCAGATTTGGAAACATGAGATCATAAAATCAACGAAAAACGACAAATAAAAAGTCAAATTTCACTTCCAGTTGAGATTTTAACGAAAAAAGCAAGATGAATTTGTTGATTTGAACATTTTAGCAATTGGATCTGAAAATCCGGTGAAAATCCGGCAAGATTCGACAGAAATCCGGCGAAACTAGAGAGAGAGAGAGAGAGAGAGAGAGAGAGAGAGAGAGAGAGAGAGAGAGAGAGAGAAATTGACCGATACATTTGATTGTCGCCGTGTTTGAGCACCATAATTTCCGGCGGAGGGGGGGGGGGAGGGAGGAAGGGAGGGAGAGAGAGAGGGGGGTTTGAATGTTTCTCTCTCTAGGGTTTTTGTAGAGAGAGAAAGATTGTTGAGTTTTGTGAATTTTGTGAGAGTGTGTGTTATTATTTGGGTATTTATATAAAAGCTACTAACCGGTTTGTAGTATTTCTGACCGGTTCTTTATTGTAAAAATCGAATTTTCCTATAGATTAGGAAAATTTTCCCTTTTACTATACTTACTCATAAATATTACCCTTAGATCCAAATACAGAAAAACAATTGCAAACATACCAAATTGTGAGAGCTAACCCATTCTAGCTAGCTAGAATACTTATCAGATTAATATCTGATTTTCCCTATTGAAAACCAGGAAAAGAAATAATCATGAACCAATTGAATGAATGAAGTTTAATTTACAAAAGAAAAAAGAGTAAAATATTACATAGGCATGTACCAATAGAATATGAAGACGTCGTAGCATTTAGAAAACTTAATTTTATGCGCATAGAGGAAACAAGAAGAAACCATAGCTCCATGGATTTAGGGGTTTTAGATTTTTTGTTGTTGCTCTGATCTAAACAAAAGGGAGAAGAGGGGTATAAGCGGGATATTTTTATGTGGGGAACAGAACAGACTGAATCAGTCATGATAGCAAATGACCAAGATGTCAATGTGCTGGAGATGCCACTGAAATTTGAGTGCAAGGGACAAAACTGTACGAATAGTGACAGGTTTAATAATCGGGCTAAAAGTGTCATTGTAATCGATTCTAGGATGTTGATGGAAGCCTTTAGCAACAAGACGTGCTTTAAACTTATCGATAGAGCCGTCAGGTTTGCGTTTCACTCGAAAAACCCATTTACATCCAACGACATTCGCTCCAGGAGGAGGAGAGACAAGATCCCATGTGCCATGTTTTGTGAGAGCTGTGAATTCTTCATACATTAATGCTTGACGCCAACGGGGGTCAGCAAGAGCCTTAGAAATAAAAGTGGGTTCCTCATCAGATGACAAAGGATGATGGGTGGCGACATGAAATGCCTTATGTCTAAATATGTTGTGTTGACTTCGTGTGGACATATTATGGGGCCGAGGAGGGGGTGGTTGGTTGCGACAGCCTGGGAGAGCACCTGGAGGCCGAGTGGGCTCACTAAGAGGTATATCACATGGTGGGGTTGAAGGTGACACGGGAGAGGAGAACTCGGGTTCAGCTGGCAATAAAGGAGAAGTATGTGACGAAGTCTGAGCTAAAATAGGAGATGGCGGTGTGGTAAGCACTGGAGATGTTACTATAGTTGGTGGTGATGGTGGTGCAGTGTGCGGTAGAGGTGGTGTTATAGTTGGTGATGCTGGCGGTGCAATAGGATGAAACATGGTAATTGGAACCGAAGATGGTGGATTAGGAGATACTGGAGGAGAGGCAGGAGCAGGAGTTTTGAACGGAAAAATGGATTTCGAGAAACGCACATGCCGAGATACAAATACACTAGAGGTATCCAGGTTCATACAACGATAGGCGCTTTGTGAGGTAGAGTATCCAATAAATAAACATGGGCGAGATGGTGAGTCAAGCTTAGTTGATGTGTAAGGCTTCAGCCATGGGAAACACAAGGAACCAAAGGTTCGCAGTTTGAGATAATTCGGAAGAGAACCAAATAAAGCCTCAAAAGGACTACGACCCTGAAAAATTGGAGTAGGTAGTCGGTTGATCAAGTATGTTGTTGTTTGAAGCGCACATGACAAAAAATGGTGAGGAAAGCCTGCATGATGGAGAAGAGCGCGACCCGTCTCAAGAAGATGTCTATGACAACGCTCAAAAATACCATTTTGTTCGGGAGTGTGTGGTGCTGTAGTTAGGAAACTGATACCGGAGGAAGCAAAATAGCGGCGTAAAGCAATAAATTCTCCACCATTATCACTATAGAAGTTTTTAACCTTCACTACAAGAAATCCGTCAAATAGCGACGGGGATAGCGACGGATAACCTAGCGACGAATCGCTAGGTTTAGCGACGGATTTGAGACGGATTGAGCGAATCGCTCAACCCATCGCTATTTGGCGACGGATACAAAATATCCGTCGTTATTTAGGGACAGATATTATATCCGTCCCTAAATAAGTTGACCAAAATTAAAAAAAAAAATTGATTTTAGCGACGGATATCAATATCCGTCGCTAAAGAAACCCTAAAATTTCGGCAGCCACCATTCTTCAACCACAATCTTCTTCTTCCATCTTCCATCTCCAGCACAATCTTCTTCTTCCATCTCCTTCCACCACCACTTCCACCACACCACCTCCACCGCACCACCACTTCCTTCTACCGCACCACTGCCTCAACCACCATCCTCCACCCTCGTTCCACTGCGCACCACTGCCTCCACCACCATTCTCCTCCTTCCACCACCGCACCACTGCCTCCACCCTTCCACCACCACTCCGCCACCCTCCTTCCACCACCATCTAGGCCGCACCGCCTTCCACTGTCCTTCCACCACCACGCAGCTCCCTTCCACCACCACGCCACACACTGCCCAGATCTACTACCTTCACCATCGGCCCAAATCCACCACCACCATCAAGATCCGATCAAGATCTTGCAAGATCGGTCAAGATCCGTATTGTATCCGTATTGTATTGTATTGTATTATATATCCGTATTATTAAATATTGTATTGTATTGTATATTCGTATTATTAAATATTATATTGTATTGTATATCCGTATTATTAAATTTAGTCCAGATCCGATTTATTGTATCATTGTCGGTTTATCCGTGTTTAATAAAATTGTCGATTTATCCGTATTGAATATTTGTATAAAATTGTCGATTTATCCGTATTGAATATTTGTATAAAATTGTCAATTTATATGTATTGAATAATTGTATCATCGTCGGTTTATCCGATTCGTCCCCAAATCATCGATTCGTCTGCAAATTAATAAAAAAAACCACCTATTTAGCGACGGATAGTTATCCGTCGCTAAAGACAACCAGAATTTGGATTTTTAAAAAAGAGAAAAAATCAGTTTTTTAGCGACGGATAGTTCAACACTCTATCCGTCGTTATTTAGCGACGGATAGGTTATCCGTCGTAAGATTTGTGACGCAAAAAATGACGACGGCATTTTTATCCGTCGCCACATCCATCGCTAAACCCTTAGCGACGGATCGGCCACTGTTTAGCGACCGATAAATCCGTCGCTAAACAGCGAATTTTTCGTAGTGCTTATGACCAAATTGTTTCTCAATTAAGGGAACAAGACGTTGGATAATGGTTGCAACTTCAGACTTTGCCACTATAGGGAACAACCAACAATATCAGCTAAACAAGTCAACAAGTAACAGGTAGTATCGACTGCCATCCACGGAAGCAACTGAAGTAGGACCCCAGACATCAGCAAATATATAATGTAGAGGATGTAACGCAGTAAACGAAGATTCATGGAATGGTAATTTCTTAGTCTTACTAACACCACATGAGATGCAAAACTTATTCAAAGTACTAGAATGACTAGAAACCGGTAACTTGAACTTAGAAATAATATTGGAGGTAGTTCGTACTGATGGATGACCGAGTCTAGCATGCCAGGTGAGGGTTGTTGTGCGTTCGCCCATAGAAGAAAAGAGTGCTTTGGATTTCATGTATCTACAAGGTGGGCGAAAGTAATAAACTCCTTTATTGCAAAGTCCTCGCGCCAAATGCGCCCTGTGAGGAGATCCTTCACAAGAAAGTAATTCGGGAAAAATTCGATAGACACGCCATTTGTGCGTGTAAACTCATGAACGGATAAGAGGTTATGCTTCGCTGTAGGTACACATAGAACATTAGTTAAACTAAAATTGCGGGTCGGATTGGAAACAATACCCATACCAGTATGAGTAATAGGCAAACCAAAACCATCGGTCATATGCACCTCCTCGTTGCCATCGTACGTAAATTTGGCGGAAAGATTATTATAGTTGTTAGTTATGTGTGAAACCAGACTCAACAAGCCAAGATGGATATGTGGGACGCACAACGGAAGATTGGGTAGTGTTAGCTTGAAGATCGTGCATTTGATATCGTGGAGCAATATGACTAGGAGTGTGGTAGAGTCGATAATAGATCTGACCAATTTAAATATGAATATTGTGATGAGTCATCAAGGCAGTTGTTGCAGAACAAACCAACCGTTTTTAGAGCAGATCGGAGAAGACAGAGGCAGGAGGAACAAGTTTGTGTTGAGGCGCAGACAGGAAGATTGGAAATAGCTGGGACAAAGTAATTAACTGATAGGAATGATCCTTAGATGAATGACAAGCTGTTGAATAAAGAAAAGCACTAATTGAGGCTTTGGTTAATGAAGCTTCTGCCGACCAATTATCTATATATTATTAAAAGCTCAGTTTCTATTCCATCCATTTTGTATAGGACTGAAGCCAAGAATGAATGTGGTAATTAATAACAATTTTGATTTATTTTTTTCTAAATTCATCAAAGAAAATACACATAAGGAAAGAAATCATTTTGATACTAAAATTTCACGTTTTCCCCACATATTTCGGCTCATTCATTGTACTTTCAATCAATATCTATCTATTCTTGGTATTATTATTAATCAAAATCATTTTTTCATATTGTTAAAATTGTCCACTAATGAGAAGATTTCAAACCCATTAAAATCTGTAGTTAGTTATTATTCTATTAATAATTAGAATAGAATAATGTTAAGGATCCATCTAAGGCAATATTGGGTGTTGATTCTTCCAGCCACTAAATTTAGCAGTTTTAACAACCCATTAATGGTAAATATGTAAAATTTTGGCCCATGATTTGCTACTAAAATCCTGCCACAAAATTAGGATGCTAAATTAAGAAAAATTCGGTCAACGTGTAGTAATATTAAGGCAAAGAAAAAACCTTCTAATAACCCTAAACTACTAAAATTGAGGGCATACATTTACATATAAATTTGCAGTATCAATCACAAAATTCATCAGTAGTTGACGACTATTCTCCGCCATAAGCTAGATTCTATCCGTAGATACCCAGGCATGGATGTTCCCAAAAAGCCTTGACGGAATGCCAACAAGACATTAATTAATCACAATCATCAATGGTAGTAGAATCGGAATCAGAGGTAGGAACTTTGTGTTTATAATCCTATTTGCAACTATTACCACCATTCACTAACATTCTAAGTTTGATTTGTATTTTCCATTTGTTTATGCATTTTCAAACAGTGGATATATGCCATTAAGATTAGGTTATTATTTGATTCAATTCTATTTCATTTTTTCAGCTTCATAATATGCTCTATAATATGTATGATGAAATACCAATGATGGTCTTTATGTGGTTTCTCCTTTAGATTGTGTGCTTCGGTGTACTGTTTAATAATAAAGCTTTTGTCATTCATTGTTTTAATCCACATGATTGAATTGTGCAGAAGTTAAGAACTGGAGAAGAAAGAGTAATTACACAAGAGAAAATGGGAAGAATACAGAGATGGTTATACATGGGCAGTCAAAATCAATAGTATGAGTTAAAGATCGATATTATGCTCGGTTCTAATTGTGTTTTCCAATAGTTTATTTGATAGTTGATTTTGATAGCAATTTAGTATCAATATTAAGATTAAAAGAGTCTTCTTTCAACATTGCCATTATATGTGCTTATACTCAAATACTTTCTCCATGACATGTGCCTGAGTCTCCTATCCAGTGTATGTGAATTGCTTTCAGTAGCATTAGGCTTATTTTGTCAATACAAATTTATTTCTTACTCCAGTTTCATGTTTCATTGGATATATCTTTACTCTATCAGATAATCTGAATGTATTCTATGTTATGGTACTTCTAATGCTTTTGATGAAACTGTAATCCATGTTCTTAAAGATTGCGTTGGCTTGTGTGGGGTGTTGCTCCTCTTGCTAATAATCTTATACTCATACAATGCAGATTCTCTCTTTCTCTGGATTGAACATGTCCATAAGTCAGCAGATAGTAGTGAGATGGAACTGTTTGTTGCGTTGTGTTGGAGTATCTGGGGTAATCGGAATAAGTTGGTGCTCGAAAACAGGGGATATGACGATATGGAGGCTGTGCGGTTTGTTGCAGACTATATAAATCATTCCGAGGAGGCTCAACCTGCGTATTCTAGCCCAAGGCCACTGGAATCTGACCATCGTTGGCAACCACCAGGAGTTGGAGTAGTTAAAGTGAACTTTGATGCTTCGATTTACCGAGACAAAATTGGAGCAGGGATTTTGGTAGCGGTGCTTCGAGATTCTAATGGGGTAGCTTGGAGAAGGTGCAAAGTCCGTTCTATTTGTTGCCCGGAAATCGGTTTCGTGGCTCGGTGCGCTGTCCAACTAGCAGGAGATCGACAATATCTATACACAATCTTTGAAAGGTGGTGTTATTGAACAACTTGAAATTGAATCAATCTCTCTGGCTCCAGTGGGTGGTGCCATTCAGGAAATCAGGAAATCAAACATCATTTGCATTGCTTTATTTCTGCTTCTTTTCATTTTGTCAGACGATGTGGGAATATTTTAACCCTTTTACTAGATAAGGATATTGAATATGATAGTGAGGGACCATGTGTTACCTCTTGAATTTCATGATGTACACTGAGTTTGGTATTTCTATTGATATATGAGTTTTATCCTTAAAAAAGAAAGATATAATTCTTTTTTAATTGATTGAATGACATACACCTCCTTTTGTTAAAATAGAGAGAAGTATTTTTTTTTATTTTTTATTTGAAAATGAGACATAGAAGTATTATACAATACATTAGTTTATTTACTCTGATTTTCATAATGAGAAAAATGGACGTGTAATGTATACGTAAAATCCGGAAAATATGATCATTGGTGTTTTTTGGATATTAGAAAATAACTTATATATTTTATTAACAACATAGACATTTTGAATTATAACATGATTTTATTGATAACATACGTAGTATCTAGATAAATTATTTAAAAACTGTCGCTAATGAGACTTTGTGATCTTTTTAACACAAACTATTCTGGAATACAGTCTTTAATTAGATAACTTATCTACAGACGGACATATTTTATCAAAAAAAATTATCGATGTTATTAATCAAAACGTTTATGTTGTTAACAAAATGTATCTTTTGTACATATGAAAAAATACCAACGTTGATAACACATACGTTTTGGTCAATATCATTGATAATTTTCTTGACAATATAGGTACATTTCTAGATAATTTAGATAAAGACCGTCTCTACGAAAATTACTCTTTTTTAATGCCAAACTAAATTAGGAATCTCATAAAATATAGATAAGTCTTCTGAGAGACGGTCTCCAGATAATTTATTTAGAGATGGACCTATATTGTCAAGAAAATCATCGATCTTATTAATCAAAATACTTATGTTCTCAACATTGGTGTCTTTTCATATTACAACAAGACTTATTTCGTTAACAACATTGACGTTTTGATTAATAACATTAATAGTTTTATTGATAACATAGTCCACCTTTAGATAAGTTATCTACATATAGTCTCTCATAAGACTTTGTGTAAAATGTATTATAGAAGATTATCAATAAATTGGACTATCCTAAAAACTCGGAAATTTTGTACAATTGTTTCTCTTACTCTGAGCATGGTCCACCTTGAATGTGGTAGATAAGAAGATGATATTCAGTGGGGGTGGGAACGGGTCGGTCCGGTCCGGGTGCAGTTCCTCTTATTCGGGTACCTAAAACATTGACTGACTGTTTGGTATAGAGTTAAAAAAGTGAGTTAAGAAAAAAAAAATTAGTTGATGAATAATAACGGAGTTAAATGTGATTTATAAAAATAGTGTTTGAAATAGAGTTAAAATTTTATAGCTATTAGAGTTGTTATATAGGATGTGTAAGAATAAAGTAATGTGTAAGAAGGAAGTGATGCGTTTAATATTTTTTAAGGTTATTTGATTGGTTTAAATGTGGGACGCAATTCGAGTTTCCTTGAGCTTTCGATTGTTGAAAAATATCGACTCATGCCTTTTCTTGCAACTGATTTATGCTCAAGCTTTGGAATGTTTCTTTTCTGGCGAGTTAAATTAATTGCCATTTTCTATACTAATTAGTTTCGTTTTTAATATACATGTCCTAATATATAATTTTGATGTATCGGCAAGGAGACACATTGGATGCTATATATTTCATGGTTTTTTGTTCGAGTCGATCCGGAAAAATGGCCTACAGAATGTGACGAGGATGAAGATAAAACTTATTTTAACAAGCATAAATCTTTCACCAGGCCTATGAAGTAGGAGAAGAAATGAAATCAATTATTTTGTTTAGTTTTTCAATTATAGAATCTGTTTGGTTTGAGGACGAGCGATTTCGTATATTTTGTTTTCTGAATAATGTCCTTTGTGGACGTCTTATCTGAATACATTATATTAGTTTTTTTTTTTTTAATTTCAGAGGGATAATTTCATTTAGAATTATTACTAGCAATGGGTAAGAGTATAGATTTCTGGTCTCACGTCAACTAAATGAAATTATCCCTCTGAAAAAAAAAAAAAGAACTCCAGTTTAACGAAGTAATAGAAATCCATAAAGGAAGTTGATCTTATCCTTGACTTAGTGAGGAAGTTGATCTTATCCTTGACTTTGGATAAAAATATGAACTCCAGTTTAACGAAGTAATAGAAATCCATAAAGGACTAGCTTAGCTACTACGAACCCTAATGTGGTCTACAAAATTTTAAATGACATCAAATCCATGGGTGTCTGTTAGGTTGTGGCGTATACCTCTCTGTCGACTTCAGTCTTCAAGCAACAGACTTAGGTCTGAACTTTTAACATTCTATGCTCTACAATAACTAGATTATTTACAGGCCCATTTTCTTCAGAAGGTGTAAATGACCTTGCCAATCAATCGGACTATAAGGGATCATTAAGCTGGTAAATTTAATGGGTTTGAAAATTATAAAGTTCAAGACCTTATGAGTTGTTTATAATCTATGCTATGGGATATTAATTTGTTAGCTACGTTTGCCATATATATATCAACAATACGTGCTCCACCAATATTTTTCCATAAATCAGAATTTATCTATGATCAATAATACAACTAATGCATTGTGTATTTTAAAAAAGTTCCGATACAACCAATCCATTGAGTATTCTTAGTGTTTCTGGACAATTCATACAGACGGTGATCATCTCCTTGATTGCGGATAAAAAATTCAAGGTCAAATTAGAAAGTAGTACAACTTAGGGAAAAAATGTGTTTGTGATAGAGTTATGGATATACTAGGTTATATATATATATATATATATATATATATATATATATATATATATATATATATATATATATATATTTTTTTTTTTTTTTGATTTCTCACTGGTTTCCGCTACACGCGTAGGTTTTATATCCTTTCTTTTTAGTCCTAAAATAGTTTATAATAAATGGTGTATAAGACTGTACTGATGTTTCTAAGAAATAAGTTATGGGTTTTCATATTTTTTAAGTGTATTTGATTTATTTTAAAATTGTCTAATTGATTTAATGTTGTTAGTATAAATAAGAAAATAATAAGGAGATATGACATGGTAGGATAGGAACACGAAGATAAATGTTTATTTAAGTTGAGAGTGAGTTATAGATTGTTATGGTATAAAGTCTACAGTCGAAATTTAGAGGTTATAGTGGTATCAGGAAGAAAAACCTTGAGTAACGTGTTTGATGTCTATCATCACGTAAATTAGATAGGTTGTTGTTATCTTTGACGAAATGTGCCTAAAGTAACTTGCGACTTAGTAAATAATATACATGTGTGTAAGTAGCATTATATATTATAATTTAAATTTTCACAGAGATCTCTCACTATTAAATAGGAAAATTGCTAGCATTATCTACTATTTATATTATTCTGCAATAATTCTTTATATATCTAAAAATAAGGAAAACAAAAACATTTCATCATGCATATATTAACAAAAAAAAAGAAATTTGAAAAGATTCAACGGATTATTTCGTGTATTTTGGAATAATGATTGAGTTTAAGAGGACTATTTGACAATAATGGATAAATATTAAAAGAGGAAAAAAAGTGCCCCATAAAAAAAGGAAAAAAAGTACTCTATGTCGAGACACTACCAGTTTAGGTGAGCAAGATTTGTATTATCCAATTAGTTTATATATAGTTTATATATACTTGATTTTATCAACCGTACAATTAGGAACTCCGACCCAAACATTGGACAAAAGAATTTATAAAGCTTGATTGGAACAAGTCTACTAAAAACAATCAAACGTTTACGACCTAAAAAAGTAAAATTTTGATACTAACAAATATAACAATAACGGGCATTGGGGGGGGGGGGGGGTAGGACAACCGCAACATGTGAAATTATGTTTGTAGGATACTAATTTTGTGTGTGGTGGGGTGACCACTGCGGTGGTTGTTGTTGGGAACCTGGGGGGTTGTGGAAAAAACACACATAACGGGGAACCCCCCCCTCCCCTCTCTCTCTCTCTCTCTCTCTCTCTCTCTCTCTCTACCCCTCCATAACGGCCTGCGCGCTCGGTGGGGGGTCAAGGAAAAAACAACCGTAACATGTGAAACTATGTTTGTACACTACAAAAAAACAGGGGTTTAGCGACGGAATTATCCGTCGCTAAACCCCTGCCGATCCGTCGCTAAGGCCTTAGCGACGGATAGACGCCCGTCTTAATGACGGGCGTCTCTAAGGCGAATTAGCGACGGATTTTTATCGGTCGCTAATAGCCACGAAATTGGCGACGGATTGGGCGTTGACCCTCCGTCGCCATTAGAGACGGATAATTATCCGTCTCTAATCGAATTAGGGCTAGCACGCCCTAATTTGTTGTTTAGCGACGGATAATTATCCACCACCAGACGTCCCCATGCTCGATCCACTAGGAGTCTGACTAACATGAGAGTAGCTGCCCGATCCACCAGGACTACTCTCAGCAGTCAGTGGTGAACCCTGGGTCCCACTAGAGCTGGGAATCTGGTAACTACACTTTCTTTGCCGGGGCATCTGCAAAAAGCACATGACAAACACAAACGAATTGTATTAGTATAAATGAAGACATGAGTTGGCATGTAATGGGAAAAGTAAGCATATAACAATTAAGATACATATACTACTCTACACTACACACATACTCTGATCCTCGTCACCAATGGTTAAGTCTACATATATGTCTTCGTGCAGGTCAATGTACTCATCACGAGCGTCTACAGGATTTCTCGCTGTTTCATCGGCAACCTCTTCTTGGTACGAGTTGGTAGTTGATTTGTCCTTATGAACGTACTCAACTCTGGAGCGGGCTTGTATGTGTATCGCTGCCAACTAGTCCGCCTTATCGCATTTTAGGCTTGGATATTCAATGAACATCACTTGACGTGCCTGATCTGCCAAGATAAAAGGTTCGTAGTTCGGTACCTCCTCCTATGGTTAATCTCAACCATTTGATATTGCTCGTACACCCTCGTACCATTTTGACCGGGATCATACCAGTCGACATCAAACAGAACAGTTCTTTTCAGAGGCACACCGGCATATTCAAGCCTCACAATTCGTTTAAGTTTTCCATAGAAATCAAACAAATCATCACCTCCATTTTGATCAGCCCCTTTCACACACACCCCACAATTGCTAGTAGACTTGGACGTGTCGTAATCCATTGTGAAATCTAAGACCATTTACTATATACGATGGAAAACGGATACTCAACGAATGGCCCCTCCGCTAAAGACCAAGTAAGGACATGTGACTTGGTTTGCGGGATCTCGACATAATCCCGAACCAATCAGAAATTCAATTGGCAACTTCTCTTCAAGCGCTCTTCAAGTGTGTCATCCGCCATATTTGGATCCATCTTCGCATAACGCTTTTGAAAACGTTGTGGACATGATGACATGATTAGATAGTAGTTAGAAGTTCATATTTATGTGTTATAATAAGTAAGCTGCTCACCTAGCAAAGATCTTCATAAATTTATCAACTTCAGCACAGTTCGAGAAGACATAATAGTGGGCTGCCTTCACCTCCTTATCTGTCAGCCATTCTACATTCCTTTCACCCATAGGTCTACCTGAGATCCTAAATATTGAAAGTGTAACTTCATCATCCTCTTGAACTTCATACGGTTCGCATTTCCCGTCTAGATGCCTTAGTGGGCACGTGGTCTCCAAAGTAATAGCTGAAGAAGATGGCAGCTTCCTGTCTCACGTATGCATTGGCCATCGACCCCTCAGGCTTACCTTTGTTGCTGACGTACTTCTTCAATTTTCCCAAATACCTGTAAGTTGTATATATATTTAGGTAAGATAATGTTCCTTCAGAAATAAGAACATTTTACGTAAATGGATGCCTTTATTACACACCTCTCGAATGGATACATCCATCGACATCGAACCGTCCAAAGAAGTCTCGCTTCATGTGGGAGGTGAACCGCAAGTGCTCCATAGAATCAAAGAAGCTCGGTGGAAAGATACGCAAGCTTGCATAGAATCAATGGTATGTTGCTTTCAAGATTTGCTAACACTTCATCCTCAAGCACCTTGAGCATAAATTCTGAAAAATAAGCTCAGATCGAGAGCGCTCCATATAAAGCTTAGGTAGTAGTTCTCGAAATGCAACAGGGAGAAGCCTCTCCATGAACACATGGCAATCGTGGCTCTTCATCCCATACATCTTTGTCTTCTTCAAATCCACACACCCTCCCAAGTTCGATGCATAACCGTCGGGGAACTTCAATCCCCTCACCCAATCAAACAGCTTGTTCCTAGTTTCAATGTCAATTGTGTAGGCTGCCTTGGGCCACAGTCCCTTATCATTCCGCTTTGTCAACTCCGGCCTATTACAAAATGTAACCAACTCAGATCTAGATTTAACTGTATCCTTTGTTTTCCCTGTAATGTTGCAAATCGTGTTGAAGCAGTTTTCGAACACGTTCTTCTCAATGTGCATGAAATCCAAGTTGTGACGGATAAGAAGAGTGCTCCAATAAGGCAAGTCCCAGAAGATGCTTCTCTTCTTCCATCCACAATTTTTGCTAATTTTATCGTTATGCTTCTCCGACCCAAGTTCAGTTACTTTCATAAGACCCAGCCTTTCTATCTCTGCAAGTATCTGTGCACCAGTAAGTTTTGTCGGGGGCCCTTTCATTTCTACTCAACCCTTCAAGAATTGAGTCCTTTCTTCCTGAACGGATGATCTTTTGGTAGAAACCTACGATGATCAAACCAACATTCCTTTCCGCTCCTTCGCCTAAATGCACTCGTCGTTCAAACAATGTGGACAAGCATTAAAGCCCGCGGTTTTCCTTCCAGATAGCATGGAGTAAGCTGGAAAATCACTCACGGTCCACAGTAGTGCTGCTCTCAAGTTGAAGTTCTTCTTCGTTGACACATCATATGCTGGGATACCTTTTTCCCACAACTCGATCAGCTCCTTGATTAGGGGCTGCAAGAACACATCCACCTTCTGTCCTGGATCATATGGACCGGGCACCAAAGCAGTCAAGAACATGAACGGTTCCTTCATGCACTCACCGGGGGGCAGGTTGTACGGTGTCAGCATAACTGGCCAACAAGAGTACTTCCGGTCACTTCCAAAGGGGTTAAAACCATCCGTACAAAGGCCCAATCGTGCATTTCTAGGCTCCGATGCAAACTCCGGATAGCTCTCGTCGAAGTGTTTCCATGCATGTGAGTCTGATGGATGCTCCATTCTACCCTCTACCGGGATTACTCTCTCCTTGTGCCACCACATTTTATCAGCACAAGCACTTGAAGCGTACAACCTTTTCAAACGAGGTGCTAGAGGGAAATACCACATTTTCTTATGTGGGAGATTTTTCTTCTGACGTTTCTTTGAGGCGCCCTCCTTGTAACGCTTGTACCGGTCCTTACCACAGAACTTGCACTTCAGTAGATCTTTATCCTCCTCCCAATAAATCATGCACATAGCCTCACAACAATCTATGGTTTCCATGGGCAACCCCATCCCTCGCATCTTTTTCTTTGCCTGGTAAAAGTTGGTGGGAACTAGGTTTGGTTCTGGACAAAGCTCCGACATTACTTGTACCCATTCATTGAAGCTTGATTCAGATTGCTGACCATTAGCCTTACAACTCATTAGCCGAGCCAACAATGACAATTCGGTGTGCTTACACCCCGGATAAACCGGCTTCTTTGCGGATTCCATCAAGTCGAAGAAGACCTGATCCTCAGGATTCGGAGGCTCCTCCGCATCCCCTACATTCTTGGCTCCCTGGTGTCCATGAACTCTGGACCCGCAATATCATATACCATTTGCTCAACCCGTTCATGATCATTATTAGCATAAGATGTAGAAGTATTTTGAGTACTTCCCATCACAGTTTCCTGTTTTCTTTTACGCTTCCCCAAATTCTCATAATCCATGAACGGCTTGTATGTCTCACCATGAGAAGTCCATATGTCATACTCAGCTACAAACCCCTTACGTTTCAAGTGTTCCACTACCGTTTCTGGAGGTAAAAATTGCTTATTTCTACATTTATACTGGGTGCAAGGGCACTTCATCATCCCCCCACTCAAACAATTAGTCTGTGTCAGTGCAAATGTAACGAATGCATCAACTCCTTCCACAAAACTAGGTAAAACTCTGCCATTAACTATCCTTTGGTACATCCATGAACGATCGGTGTTCATTGGATGATTATATAACCTGACACGTTTGAATTGATTAGATCGTATTTTTTCAACTCGATTCTCATTTTCCCATTTCTTGCATGTTATAAAGTTTTTGTCTCTTACCAAAATTCCCATTACAAATAAAGCATTCCAACCCTTTAATGCGAATTTATAAATTATAAATTACATGCATTTTACGAATGTAATCACCAAATTATATCAACACACTTCATTAATTAAATTCTTATAATTTATAATCTAGTACATGTATAAATTTATCAAATGAAACAATTGCAAATCTTAATTAACATACTTAAATCAAAACTACGACATACTTAACATTATACTAATTAACAATTCAAATAATTTCACATCTCAAAGTTAATTAAACATACAATTACAATTGCTTAAATTAGTCTAAATTAACTAAATTTTCCAAATATGTCAAAAAGTTAGGGTTTCAAAACGAGGTACTAAATCTTCATAATTTTACTAAATATACACCAATATCAAATTAATTAAAAGTCCAACATACTTACAAACATACTATACTAAAAATTCAAATTCACAATCAATATATATCAATTGCACATCTCAAAGGTAAAACATTACATAATTACATCTAAACTAAGTACTATATACTCTCCATTTACATTCAATTGCTCAAATTAGTCCAAAGTAACAAAATTCCCAAATATAAAAAATTAGGGTTTACCTTCGAATTCGGAGAAATGAGCGGATGGAATTTGAAATTGACGGCACAATTGACCTCCTTGATTCATGAGCTTCGAATGTACACGAAGAATGGACAAAATGGTTGAGATTTGGACCGGAATGGCTTTGGGCGAAATAAGGAGAAGAAAGGAAGAAGAATGAGGAAGAAGAGAAAATGGGGAAGAAGCTTTCTGCTTCCCGTAAAACACTTGAACTCTAGCGACGGAATTAGCGACGGATAGGCCTATCCGTCGCTAGAGTTCCAGTTTTTTTTTTTTAAAAAAATTATTTTCCCTTTTTTTTTTCTTGGTCAAAGGATCTAGCGACGGATAGATTATCCGTCGCTAGGTTTAACGACGAATAGTCATATCCGTCGTTAACTAAAGACGGATAAGCCTATCTGTCGTTATGTTTAACGACGGATAGGCTTATCCGTTAATAACTTAACGAATTTATCGTCGCTGAAATAGCGATTATTCGCTAGCTAGAGAGAGAATAGATTCCGCCGCTATTCTTCCTTCTAATTAATGGCTTTCTTGTAGTGTTAGAACAATAATTTGTGTGTGGTGTGGTAGGGTGACCACACTATACTTTTGTATTTTATTTTGTTGTATTTGAAGGATATATCTATATATTCAACATGTGGAATTATGTTTGTAGAATACTAATTTTTGTGTGTGGTGGGGTGACCACATACCACTGCGGTGGTTGTTGTTGGGAACCTACATAACGAGGAATCTCTCTCTCTCTCCCTCCCTCCCTCCCTAACCGGCCCATGCCGGGGGGGGGGGGGGGGGGGTTTGAAATTATATTTGTAGGACCATAATTTGTGTGTGGTGGGGTGACCACATACCACCGTGGGGTTGTTAGGAACCAACCTTATTGATTGTATTGTATACTTTTGTATTTTATTTTCATTTGGATTTGAGGAATATAATTTTTTTGAAAACATGTAACTGTTACTAATAACATGTCAATGTCAAGTACGGGAGGACCCGATATAATATACGCCCTCCGATCCGTTCCGGATTTACCCGCAGGGCCGGACACAAGTTTTAAGAAAAGTGAATAAAGTATTACAGATGGTAATAAAGTAAGAAAGATCTTGAATAAAGTATGAGATATAGTGAATAAATTATGAGCGATAGTTAATTAGTGAATAAAGTAGGAAAGTGATTTTCCATTAAAGGAATGATAAATTGAAATTGGGACGTCCCAAAATGGAATGCGAGAAGTTGATTTCGAGACGGATGGAGTATATATTATAAACCCGTCGGATTCCGAACGGATTAAAGTTGGATCCTACCTATTTCAAAGCATATACTTCATGATGGGTCGTATTTTCACATTTTCTATAGTTAGCATTAAAAAAAGACCCAATGATATAGTATTGGATGAAAAATGACCACCCACCAACACCACGGCCAACGTTGTTTACAAGTAAGTTTGACTATCTTATTTTCACGATTAATTTATTTTATCATCTCATTTCTTTTTATTAATAAAAGTAAACTATACCGTGGCATCGCCACGGGTTAGTACTAGTAGGAGACAAAAAATTTGGGGATTTTTTGTTTTTGCTGGTGAGAGTCGTGATACCATATAGATAATATGAATTCATATGAAGTGAATTAAATTATTTGTTGGGCATAAGCCTCTATATATACAAATCTATAGTTAGTATTTTAATAGTAAAATGTTTCAATATATAACTAAAGAAGGTAGAATTCTATAATTAATCAACTTCCTTAATAAAAAAAACCAGTTAAGCATCTTTTTAACCTTTGGGCAGAATGATCAAATCACTTGCTACCAAACTTGAAGTGCATCATCTCTTATAATAGACTTATAATTTATATATAATAATATAGCACTAGTCCATCCGAATTTGTGAATTCAATTGCTAGCTACCTTTGCATGCTTTATCTTGGCAGACTGCTCGCATGTTCTATGTCGAACTGTAGGTACCAAAGTGGGGCAATTAAATTCTTAAGGGCACAAAAGCAAGTGTTAAGTGTTAACATCTTACATTTGTATTAAAAAAAGGGAATTCAACTTCCAAGTCCCAACTCTTTAAATGTGTATTAAATGATTCCTCTATTTTTAAAAATCCTTTGACTTTGACCGGTCATGCAATCAATTTTGGTCACGCATTACTTTTAAAATATAATTATAAAAAATTTAATATATTATATTATGAAATTTAAACTAGTAATATAAATAATGTAGTTTTATTAAGCATTAAATCATTATATTTTAAGAGTGATTTTTGGTCAAAATTGATTATGATTGAGATGAGAAAAGTAAAGTGGAAATCTTTAAAAAAATAAATGTAGTACAACTACTCTCTCCATATATACTGCACCGCTTGTCCAAGATCATCATCTACTATAAAAAATACTTGGTAAACGAAGAAGATATTGCAAACAAAGGAAACATCAATTCTGGCAATTAAATTAATTATGGATGATGAATACTCATCATTTGCAGCAGCAGGTGTGGTACTAGTAATTGTGATGGTGTGTTGTTACGGTGTATTGAAAGTGTTGAATTTCGTATGGTTTAAGCCAAAGAAGCTGGAGAAATGTATGAGGCAACAAGGTTTCAATGGAAATCCTTACAGACTTTTCATTGGAGATGCCATGGAAATTAGGAGGACCATGAAAGAAGCCAAGTCTAAACCTATCATCAACTTCTCCAATGATATTGTGCCTAGGCTCATGCCCTTTATTCATCAAGCTCTCCAAAATTATGGTACATTACATCCATTAATCCTTATCTCTTTACATCAATATTGCATGTATTCATCAAGTATTTTTTATAACCAACCCGCCGTCGCTACTATTCTAGTGTGCACCGGGAAACCCCCATAGACTCACATATTTATTTAGTTTGGTGTAAAGTTGAAGTTAGTTTAGACACTCCTTTTGTTTCGTGTCTTTTTTTACATGACTATGATACAACTGTTGAGAAAGATTAGAAAACATCACTTAAAGGCGGTTTCCTCTCCCCTACCGCATGTTGTACAACCTCCTGGTACTTTAAAGGTTATACCATGGTTGTACCGTATGTATTAAATATTGTACGGTACAACACATTAAAGCATCAGGAGGTAGTGCAGCATGCTGTAGGGTAGAAAAAAATCCTTAAGCCCGATTCAACACAAATATGTAGAAAGAGGTCTATATGAAACATGTATATATGTAACATGGAAGATGTCTGAATTGAATCCAATACTTTTGGGTCTCAGATTGCTAACAAGATTAGTCCTCATTGGCATGTATTTTAACGTTTTTAATATGTGTGTTTTACATGTAATATACAATTGATACATGTTATCCTTTATACTTTTTTTAACTCAAATATCTTTTTAATTGAACTTTATTTTCCTTTTCATATTTCAATCTTTTGTATGCTTTAATATCATTATAGAAATGGTTATGGTAATTAAATTTAAATTTGATAGATAATGTATATTTGGCCTTACATTTTCACCATTCCTAAGTTGGGTTTGTTTGACCCTAGTCGTGCAATTTTATCCCTAAATTGATCGAATTACAGTGGTTATATTATATGTGTAAAATTTGATAATTGTGAAATGGTTAACTACTTGGCCGTTTGGAAACCACAATACAAATAGTATTTAATTATATACAGACGCGAAGTACTCCTCACAACAGGGGATCATGCAAATAGAATGAGAATGGCGTATTAATCATACCCAAATTGTGGTACCAATATAAACGGCAACAAAACCTACCTAGGTCATGATTTCTTAGTGTTCTCTTTAAAAATTGAAGCCAATCCAACTAAACTTTTCAACATTATAATTTTTTTGTCAAGGAAAATATTCATGTGATCCAAATTTGGCTTTCGTCTGTGCAAAATTTATCCCTATTATGTCTGGATAGGACCCAGTCCAATTCACAAATAAAATCTTTAGATAAGTTATTTAATTGATATAATTTATAAGATCTAATCTCTATAAACTCTTGTAAACTATTGAATTTCGGATGATGATACCCTGCATCTCACACCGGTTAAGAGCCAAAATGATAAATAATGTACAAGTAAACACTTTTATATTATTCCAAAAGGTGACAATCATACTAACAACATTTATGTGGACCAATCATGTTATGATTAGGTATCGAACTATCGATTAATAATTAGGGTTCGGTGATTCTTCTCTTTTTCTGGGGTGACGTGCCGCTATCCTTCGGATACGCACTCAGTATATAATACTCCTTATTTTTAACCAACTTAACCACACTGTTTAGTTATGATGTGAGAAATTCTGCAGGTAAGAGTTGCTTGCTCTGGTTCGGACCAACACCTACAATACTTGTCTTGGATTCTAATCTTATAAAAGAAATGCTATCAAAGAACTACATTTTCCACAAACTCTCTGGTAACCCATTAGCCAGAAAGCTTGGAAAAGGTGTATCTCTCTATCAAAATCATAAATGGGCCAAACACAGAAGATTACTCGACCCTGCTTTTCGACTAGAGAAATTGAAGGTACAATGTAAACAACAAGTTTCAATTTTCCCTGCCATTTAAAGAACTTATTCGAACTCCTGTATTTGTTTGTATAGCATATGATTCCTTCATTTTACTTGAGCTGTGATGAGATGCTGAGTAAATGGGACAACATTGTACCGACTCAAGGATTCTGCGAATTGGATGTTGTGCCTTATATTCGAACCTTGACTAGTGATGCAATTTCACGTACTGCATTTGGGAGTAGCTTCGTAGAAGGTAAACGCATTTTTCAGCTTCAAAAAGAGCTCGTTGATATTATCCTCCAATCAGCAGGCTCGATCTTTTACATCCCGGGATCAAGGTTCGAATGACTTCATATTGCGTTTTTTCTTTTTAATCTACTTCCTAGGTTACCACATTGTACATTGTGGTTGCAGGTTTTTGCCTACGAAAACTAATAGGCGAATGAGGGAAATAACGGAAGAAGTCAACTCATCGGTGCTCAATATTGTTAATAGAAGAAAGGCCGCAATTGAAGCAGGGGAGGGGACAAATGACGACTTGTTGGGTTTATTATTAGAGTCGAATATTAATGAGATTCAACAGAATGGAAGTGAGTCCGGGATAAGCATGGACGAGGTTGTTGCAGAGTGCAAGCTATTTTACCTTGCAGGCGAGGAGACTACGTCTGCCTTGCTAGCTTGGACGTTGATTTTATTGGGCAGGCACACAGATTGGCAAGTTCGTGCTAGAGAAGAGGTTCTTCAAGTTTTTGGGAGTGGCATGCCCGGATTACAGGAGCTGAATCAGCTCAAAGTAGTAAGTGTCCGCCTGCTAAAACATTAAATCGGTCACAAACATAACTTTCTTAAATTTTGGATGCGTATTTTGTGTGTTCATATAATCTGAATCCTTAACATCATTTATCCGTAGGTAACGATGATAGTGTATGAGGTATTGAGATTGTACCCATCAGCTGCCATGGTTACTCGCATAGCAACAGAGGATTGCAAAGTAGGTAACTTAACCATACCGTCTGGATTGCAGCTTATGTTACCAATAGTTCTACTGCATCAGGACATCGAGATTTGGGGTGAAGACGCAAAGGAATTCAAACCGGAGAGGTTCAATGAAGGAGTTGCTAAGGCATGCAAGAGCCCCCTCACCTATTTACCCTTCGGATGGGGCCCTCGAAGATGCATTGGGCAGAACTTTGCCATGTTTGAAGCGAAACTGGCACTTGGTATGATACTCCGGAGTTATTCTTTTGAGCTATCTCCGTCTTACTCACACGCCCCTCATATAACATTGAGTCTTCGGCCACAACATGGAGCACACTTGATGCTGCAAAAACTGCAACATTGATGGATTGTTAATCAGTGATGAACTGATCTTGGCTGGCCTGCTATATATTTAGGCCTTATTTTCATTTGTGACTATAAATTCAATGAACTATTCTATGAAACAAACACTGAGGATTTATGAGTGGGTTAAACTCTCAAGTTAAATATGAACACAAAGGATTTCTGTCATCATTGTTATCGGGAAGACGATGGCGAATTACCGTCAGCTTATTAATTCGTCAAGCCCCATCCTGCTGTTAGTTCGAAATAGGGATTCAAGTTGTACTCTTCCATTTATGAAATTAGTTTAACAATACAAATGCGACTAGATGATCAATAATGGAATAAAATATAAATACAATATGAAATTATAGTTTATTACATGTGTATTAAATTAACAAGAACGTTATTCTATCATTAACAGTTTAACACCAAAAGTGCGTGGAACAAAACGTACAAACAATAAGGTCACAGAGTGCAATGTTTTCATCAGCTTACAGTTTCTGCAACATCAAGTGTGCTCCATGCTGAGGTTGAACAATTAGAACTTGCTGAGGAGCGTGCGAATAAGATGGAGATAACTCGAAAGAATATCGCTGTAAAATCATAGCAAGAGCCAGCTTTGCTTCCAACATAGCAAAGCTCTGTCCGATGCATATCCGTGGGCCCCATCCAAACGGGAAGTAGGTGAGTTGGCCCTTGGTTGCTTTGTTAACTCCTTCACTGAACCTCTCGGGTTTGAATTCATTGACATCATCGCCCCATATTTTGGGGTCATGGTGCAATAAGAGCACTGGCAACATAAGCTGCACTCCTGCTGGTAAGGTCAAATGTCCAAATGAACATTCCTTCCCGGTGATTCGCTGGAGCCACACTGCTGGCGAATATAATCTTAAAACCTCATGAAAAATCATGCTTACCTGCCCAAATGGATGATTCAACACATAAATCTTTCTACTTTGTTTTCAAATAACTCAACAATATTGTAACATATTATCAACAATAATGCTTACTATTTTCAAGTGAGAGAGATTTTGGACCTCCGGTTTCCCTCTACCAAAAGCTTGTAGAACCTCCTCTCTGGCACGGGCCTGCCAATCCTGGTACTTGCTCAACAGAATCAATGTCCACACGAGCAAGCTTGAGGTTGTCTCTTGACCTGCAAAGTAAAAAAGTTTGCACTCCTCGATCACGTCCTGCATGCTTATTCCGGACTTATTCCCATGTTGCTGGATTTCCTTTTGATTGGATTCCAATAACAAACCCAATAGATCATTACTACTAGGTTCTCCTGCTTCCATTGCCTTCATTCTTTTGTTGATAATCCCGAGTATAGATGACTCTACTTCCTTCGTAATATGCTTCATTCTTCTGTTCATCTTCGTGGGCAAAAATCTGTATACAGAATGTTTACTAGTCGTGTAAGCATTACTACTCTTATACTTGGGAAATAACAAACTCTAACAACCCAATCTATATGTACTGATGTACAACTTTAATTCCCAATAAAGCTCAATGTTATTTCCTATTATAACAAACTAGGGAAGCAGTTTCAAGATTGATAAGAACAAGTGACTACCTTGATCCGGGGATGTAAATTGAGCGAATTATTTTTCCGATAATTTGACCTTGTTCTTTCTGAAGTTCAAATATTTTTTGCCCTTCTTCATAGTTACTGCCAAAAGCAGTTCGTGAAATTGCGTCGCTAGTCAAGGTTTGAAGATATGGCCATACATCCACTTCTCCTGGCCCTTCACTTGGTACAATCTTGTCCCATTTACTCAACATATCAACACCACTCAAGTAAAATGCTGGAAGCATATGCTGTACGTAGTATTGGGAGAAAACCATGTAAGTACATCATCTTGAAACTGCTTTTTACCATGGCAATAAATCCTTATTAATCTTACACTGACTAAGATACAACGTTACCTTTAATTTCTCCTGCTGAAATGCAGGATTGATGAGTCTTCTATGCTTGGCCCATTTATCGGTCTCGTAGGATGCTAAACCTCTTGCCAGCATTCTCCCCAAAGGATTACCGCCAGTAGGTTTCTGAAAAACGTAGCTTTTCGACAAAACCTCTCTTATAATCTCTTGGCCAAATATGAATACTGCAGGCCGTGGCCCAAACCAAAAGAAGGAATTCTGACCTGTGTTACCGAAATCTTCAGTCAATAACATGAAATCTCAGAACCATAATGATAAAATAACTAGCATGCTCCAATCACCTAATATATCATGGACTAAATTTCTATGAGTCCACCAACGGTTGTTGGCTCAAGTGGTAAGGACTGAAGTTCACTTAAGCAATGTCTCGGGTTCGAGCCTAGCGGATGTAAAAGACACTAACGATAGCTCAAGTAGTAAATAGGAAATGAAAGCAATACAAGATAACAAACCAAATATATATTCATAAAGCCACACAGTATGCGACTCATACCCAAGTTTTATTCTACCGTCCAAGTTCACAACGAAGTATACTGATGCAAACTTGTATATATCCCATTTCCTACACCAATCTTGTCTCTTGCCCTCTACAATATGAGACATCCCCTGTTACAAGAGGGTAACTCTTCCTGCGAGACTATACTGCATCATCTTGTCCCCACCCTTTGCCTACTAATACCTCTCTTGAGGTACGTATTCATTACTCAACCATATCATCTTAACCGCTGTGAACAGGTACGTACTCAACCATATCATCTTAACCGCTCTGAAGCACCCCTCGAACTACTGTTAAAACACTACGATGTTTTGCTGAAGCCGGTAAAATATACTACCTCTGTCCCAGAGAAGCGAATTTTTACGGTAACAAATTTCGACTTTAACTACAAATTAATCTTAAATTATACTATAATGACAGTTTAAGATTATACAACACAGATAAAAGAGAAATTAAAGATTGAATATTCAACAATCAATCAGCAGAACAAAAGAAAGCATGTGTAAATCCATAGCATAGCGAGCATACCGTAGTTTTGGACAGTTTTATGAACAAAAGCCATGACTCTGGGAACAATATCATTGGAGAAATCCATGGGTTTGGACTTAGCTTCATCGGATATCGATCTGAACTCTTTAAGGTCTCCATACAAGACCTTGTAAGAATTACCCTTCAATCCTTGGTTCCTCAAGAGTTTCTCCAGCTTTCTTGGCCTAAACCAAACAAAATTCAAGATTTTCCATGCATGGTATATTATAACTAGGATAAGAGCTGCACCACAATAAACAATCCATGAGTTGATGCGAAGAGAGGAATTAGATAAATCCATTTTATTACTTGCTTGGTTGAAGCTCTGCCTGCCACTACTGGTCTAGTAAAGTAGTCAAATGGAAACAGGAAACAATTTATAGAGGATGAATTAATCGGAAATTTCTTCGCAAGTCTTGGGTGCATTTTTCAAACAGAGGACATGTGTCAGTCAATGAATCAATCTAAATTATGTTTTCACCATAATTCATTTGTAGTATAAAAAATAACGGATCTGAACTGAAATTAATATTTTTCAGATGAAGAGGAACATAATCTTATTTAATTTGGATTAATTAAAATTATCTCTAGTCCTCTAGTTCTTCACATAACATATCGGGAAATTTATGTATACACCCCACCCCTTGTATAATTGTGAAATTACAGTTTGATGTATAACATATGAACACTATGCCGTTAAAAAAATAGTGACGGTTGTTGGTTGGTCATGATATAGTAATTGGGGCCCCAAAATTTCAAAACTCTATATGGATGAACATCCTGTGTGGGCTCAGAACCGATCATAGTCGGAATAGCGTCCAAAAGTAAGTTCAAGAGTTGTCATCCCAAAATGTCTAGAAGCACCATGGATATTCGTGTAACTAGGTTTACAAAATGCGAGAAGCTATGCGGCTGTTTGGAATACAACTTTAATTAACATACGTTTAACTAAATGATTAGTAACTCAATTTTGTGAAAAATTATGTTTAAGATATAGTTAAAATTTTATTGGGTTTATAGGATTTATAAGGTTGTCATATAGGGTATGTAAGAATGAAATGATGTGAATAGGATTTTTACCATTATTGAATTGGTTTATGGTTGTTATAATAAATAAAAAAAAGTAGAAGAAAAATAGTAGGTAGAGAAAAAATTTAATTTGTGTTGTGAGTAGCATGTCATGTGAATTAAAAACGGGTATTATTCTGACTCAATCAAACTCGTTAGCCAAACAAAATCACACGACCAATTCAATTAAAATCGTGCTTGAATAGTATTTCAAACCGTCGGAATAATTAGTTGCGGACCCGTCTAGTTAAAATTTTATTTGGAGATCTAAAAATGAAAATATCAGAGACAGGACAATTAAAACAGTAAACAATCAATTCAATTCTTAATTTCATGCACATCTTTTGATAGAGATTTCAAGGCGTTGAATATTCAATTAGTATCACGTATCTAAGTAGATATAGATTTTCTATTCTCACAATTTTGACTAGTTTTTCACCTTCAACAATGACTTATATTGTTTCCAAAATATTAAATACTATATTTAAATATTATGGGGAGCGAATTTGTATTGTATAACTTCTGAATATGAATTTGTCTGAACACTATGTGCGGTGTAACTTGATCAATATGATATGCATTTTGCAATACTACTATCTAATCATGTGCCTTTAACGCCATCTACACCTAAAAAGATAGCAATATCCTGATGCCGGTTAGTTTTAAAGGTGATTAAAAAGTAAAAAAGAAATTGACTAGTTTTTTACGTTATACTCCCTCCGTCTTGGAGATGTTGTTCAATTTTGACGTTTTACAGTCAATAAAATACAACTTTCATCATGAATTAATTTCCACCCGTAATAGTAGAATCTTCAAATGGATTATATAATGAAACTTTAGGATCTGAAGTTTCATTATATAATCCACTTAAAGATTTTACCATTACAATTTGAGATTAATTCGTTGTTAAAGTTGAATTTTATTGACTGTAAAAAATCAAAACTTGACAGCTTTTTCGAGACGGAGGTATATCCATAGACCATAGTAAATAAAAACTTGGGGACTACGCATACGTGAAATTAAAGATTTTCCAAAGTTTTTATAATATATCTTCTAGATAGTATAGAAATGGAGTGACACACGGACATACGTGTACAGGCCTGTCCTCATCAACTGTCCATTTCCCGATCATCGTCGTCATCGAAAATTTAGTATTACTACCGCGTATTGTATTTGTTTTTGGAGAAGAAGATAAGATATGGATGTGTACTTGAAACATCGATACTGTCCATTTCTGTGAAATTTAGTATTTTCAAAATGCCTGGGGCCATAAGACAACACACATTACATATATGCTTTGCCTTTTAGTACATTGTCATTGTATGGATTACGTGTAATATAAAACCAATAGGAAATAGTCCTCGGATCCAAACAGAGGATCCGATCCAGTGATCGTTAGCCAGGCATTCTGCTATGTTCGTTTTCTTTTTGTAAGTATTAGTTTTACTCATTCTTACGGATCGAATATGGACACAAGATGTAAGTGATCATGGTGGTGTATAGTTCAAATTCCCGGTTCGTATCCACGTTTAATTCCTGTTACAAACGGTGACAAAACGGAAGTTTTGGGTGAATATGAAACTATTGAAGACTTGAAGGACTGGAGTGCAATTTGAATCAATTGTGTTTTTGTTCTAATAGTTGGACTATAACAGTTTCTGCTTGATAGAATGGTTCCTGAACAATCCTGCATTCTTCCGAAGATTGATAGAATTCGAAGCTTGAGCTACTGTGAACAATTGTAGTCGATCTCGGGCGATTATAGTGGAATCTTTGATTGTTCTTCCGTGAATGTAAGATGGTTTCCGAACCAATCGTTGTATTGTTTGCTTTTGTGAGTTTATTCGAGTGTTGATCATTTTGTTTGTTGTCGATTGATTTAGGGATTGTTTCGATCGATAAAACCTAACAAGTGGCGCCGCATGTGGGACACGATTACTCATATTGAAACTCTGAAACTGTTACTGTAATCTGGGTAACAATGGCGACACGTTTTGAGATTGAGAAGTTCACTGGTTCAAATACATTTTGGTTTATGGAAAATTAAGATGCACGCAATTCTGGTAC
Source organism: Plantago major (assembly GCA_026545765.1). Classification (NCBI taxonomy): domain Eukaryota; kingdom Viridiplantae; phylum Streptophyta; class Magnoliopsida; order Lamiales; family Plantaginaceae; genus Plantago; species Plantago major. The sequence goes on along the minus strand of CM048844.1, from coordinate 32,053,294 downwards.
AACAAGGTGTAGCTATTGCTCTGCAAGGTGCAAATAAGTTCCCAGATACTATAATCGAAGAACGAAGTAAGAACATATTGCAGAAGGCTCATCTTGTGTCTTGGTGATAAACCTCGAGAGAAGTGGATAAGGAACCTTCAGCTGCTGCAATATGGCTTTAAGTTGGAAAGCTTATACATCACAAAGTCTTAATGAAACCGGCTTTATATGAAACAAAGGTTGTATTTGTATTCTGAATCAACTTGATGAGTTTAACAAACTGGTTGATGATCTTGTGAATATAGAGGAATCCAAGCTCAGAGATGAAGGTAAGGCCATAATGTTTCTAAACTAAGAGAGTTTGACAATATAGGACAAGTTATGGTGTCACTGATATGATGGGTGATAGCTGATGAATTAGATACTAAAGTAGTTATCGGAATTTTAATTCAATGTCGACGACCTGTTAATTAAATTTAAATTTTAGTGTAATACTTAAACAATTAAATAATTTGTTAATACATAATATATTTCAGTCTCAAGATCCAACACTATTCCATTTTGATATTCTACAGGTATCCAATTGCAAATACCCGCTAAAGATAGATATTGGGTGGGCATATATGAAATGGAACCTCAATAACTTTATATTCAAAATTTAATATAGACATAGGTCGAAAGTCATACCCACTTCACAATTTGACAATTACAATTAGACCCTACAATGCGGTCGTCGATACCGACGCGCCAAGCAAGGCCAGACGCCTCCTCACACTTAGCAACGGTGGAGGCAAGTGGCGTAATCGGCTACTGTCACGCCACTTGTCCTCTTCAGAGTGGTTTTTTTTAAATTCCTTTTTAGTTTAAAACGACTATAACTTTCAAAATAAAAATCCAAAAAATAAATAAAAATCACCAACGACTTTATTTTTCCGAGATTTATAAAATGAGACCAGTCTTGACTGTATTTGAATCATCCCATCTCCAACTCATCTTTCTCTCTTAATTAAACTTAAAACACTCTCTTCACTCCAAAACACCATCTCCACTTCAATTTTCCGGCGACATGGACGAAAACTTGTTTACTCCGAAAACTCTGAGGTGGATGCAAGAAAACACACCCGAAGCCTACGAAGCGTGCATGCAAAAGCTTAACAAAAACACCTCTCAAGGGGAAGGCCCCTACACTCAAAATTACCATTCTCCAATCTCCCAAACACCAATATTTTCGCAAGCACCGGAAGTTGTTCCTGAAACGCAGCCTGAAATTCAACCGAACCGGAGGCGTGGGAAAGAGAAAGTCAAAGACACGGAAGGAGGGACGACCAATAAAGGGGAAGGACGGGGCTCACCCTACAACACGAATGAGGACTTGGTTCTCATCTCTTGTTACATGGCTGTTAGCGCAAATCCGATCATTGGCATGAATCAGAGGTACGCAAGTTTGTTCAAGAAAGTCGAGGAGAAGTTCGAGGACGTGCGGAGGGATGGGAGGATGTCCGGTTTGGAAAAAAAGCGGAGTCATGATTCACTTTGTCTCATATTTAAGAGGATGAGAGATGACATTAATTGGTGGTTGATTTGTGTGGATCGTGCTACTAGGGTTGTCGGTGATCGGAGTGGCTACAATGAAGCCAATGTAACTGAAACAGCCCAGGAATTCTAGAAGTCCGATTGTAATGCCAGATTCAACTTATTCAAGCAGTGGGATGCCATGAAACAGTACCCAGAGTGGGAAACGAGGATGAACTTGGAGGAAAAATGCAAGAAAGCCGCAACAACTCCGAGGGTTGCGGTTCCAGTTGATGATGATCAACCAATGGAATCAGCAGGTGCTAGTAGTGGGAGAAAGCGCCAAAGTGAGGACAGTGTCACGACTAACAAACGTCCTATGGGTCGTGACAAGGTAAAGAAGATGGCTAGAGGTGGTAGTTCTGGCAACTCCTCAATGGATGTAATGAGCAAGGGATGGGTTAACTTTAATGAAAGTTATCCCTAATACCTTGAGTTGGAAGGACAGAAGCTGGAGTTTGCCCGGCAAAAGGAGGAACGTAGGATGAAGGAGAAGAAGATGGACATGTGGATGACACTTATGGGAAACTATGCCAACTTGACCCCAGAACATAAGGGAGTTTGTGATGCACTGCAGAAGGAATTGTTTCCGTCCGAGTAATGGCTGAAGTTGGGAGCTTGTTTTAGTTTGCTTGTTTGTTTTTTACTTCCCGAAGTGTGGCTTGTTTGTGTTTTACTCTTCCAAGTGTCCGTTGTAATAAAATCAGTGTACTTTGAATTTGAGTTTGAATTACGGAAAGTAAGTCTTGTGATTTATCCTTACTTTGTCAGGCATCTAATCTTTGCTTTGTCAGACATCTTGTCTTCAATTTCTCATACATCTTATCTTCAATTAATGAGGCATCCAATGCGTTGTGACTCAGCTATGACTAAGAAATGAGTCACACATCTCCCACAACCTGTCTATATAATGCAACCATAGAACACATTTTCAGACACAACAAACTACTTGCATTCATCCCTTCTTCCATTATCTTAACTAAACAGAAAACACTCTATCTACTTCAATTTTCCAAAGATAATCATGTCCAATTCATCATCTGATGATGAAAGCTTGCTTGGTTCTTCTTCATCCAATCCTTTCGCACAAATCCAAAGCATGATAATGCAAAATGTACCAAATATGATCCAACAATTCCAAAGAATAAAGAACAATCGGACGAGCCACGACGGCCTAAGAAGAAGCGTGCTTACATTGACAGAAGTCGAGAAGAGCGTGGCAAACAATTGGAGGAAGACTACTTCGGGGTTAACCCACCATATGCAGATAAATTTGACGAAGATTCAGAATGGAGAGGCCGTTGTTCGAACGGGTGATTGCTGGTGTGGTGCGTCAAGATGATTACTTTGTGTGCAAGCCAGATGCTCTTGGCCGACCGGGGTTAACCACACTACAAAAATGTACCGCAGCCATTCGCATGCTAGCTTATGGGGCTTCTGCTGACTCGGTTGACGAGTATTGCCGACTTGGTGAAAGCACGACTCTTGAGTGTCTTTCGCGTTTTTGTGACGCTGTGGTGGCTGAGTTTGGTCCAACATATATGCGGAGGGCCAATGAAGCCGATGTTCGAAGGATTCTGGCAATCAACGCTGCAAGAGGATTTGTGGGCATGCTTGGGAGTATCGACTGTATGCACTGGACATGGAAGAACTGTCCCAAGGCATACCAATTTCAAGGCGTATAAAAGCCTACCCTTGTTATAGAAGCAGTAGCATCCCAAGACACTTGGATATGACATTCATTCTTCGGGATTTCCGGAAAATACAATGACTTGTCGATCGTGCAACGTTCACCGGTGTTCGACGATCTCTTGAACGGCACGGCACCTCAGGTCAACTTTGAGGTCAATGGCCATCAGTACAACATGCCTTACTACCTAACCGATGGCATCTACCCAGCTTAGGCTACATTTGTTCCTGCCATCCCGAATCCGGTAACGCACAAAGAAGCCAAATTCTCTGAGCGTCAGGAGTCTTGCCGGAAAGATGTGGAACGTGCTTTTGGAGTACTGCAAGCACGATTTGCAATTGTACGAAATCCCGCCCTTGCACACAACAGGGCCACGCTAAAAAAGATTATGGATTGCTGCATCACACTCCACAACATGATAGTTGAGGATGAGCTCCACAAATACCTAAATTATGACAAGGAAATCGAAGAGTTCGAACAACATACCCGTGAGAATGTACCCCATATGATTGACGGAGTTCGTATCTGACGAGCACAATCAACAATAAATTCTATCCCGGAATACATGAACTTTTCACGAAAAATGCACAGTAGGTGCACGCATGAAGAACTCCAAAGGGACTTCATGGAACATATTTGGAGGATGCGTTGACTGTGGAGCTTGACCAATCGTGTAGAGTGTGTTTGTTAGTTTAATGCATTTGTGTGTTGTGTGTTTGTTGCATTTTCATTTAGTTTTTAAATTCTCTGCGGTTTTTTGTAATATATTCTTGCTCAATAAATTATAAAGCGAGTTTTAAAAATGCAATTTTATTAATTTTAACTTCTAAACACTCTTACAATATGTTAAAAAAAAAATTGAATTTCGTGACGGCTCCGTGACGCGTCACCCAATGCAGCAAAATCTCGTCACGGATCCCGTCACCAGCCGGTGACGCGTCACGTAGCCGTCACAAATGCGGGTAGTCTTAGGGGAGGAGAGAGTAAGGTATACTCTATCCGTATCGGAGAAGTTGTCTAGATTTAACTTTTTGTAGTCAACAAAATTTAACTTTTACCACGAATTAATTTCGAACCGTAATGGTAAAATCTTCAAATGAATTATATAACGAAAATTTAGAAACTAAAGTTTCATCATATGATTTAACTAAAAATTTTACCATTACGATTCGAGATTAATTAATGGTCAAAGTTAAATTTTATGATCTATAAAAAATCAAAACTGAAAAGCTTCCTGGAATAGAGGGAGTACTTCACCGTAGTTCCGTCCATCTCCCAGCAGGAGAAAACTACAATGTTGTCCATTTGTATTTTATGCACAATTTATGTTACAATATAGAAATTGAGAGAAAACTATATTGCATAGATAAATAATCAATAGATCAAAGTAGTAAGAGTAAGAGTAATAAGCTATGTTTTGAAACTCGGACCCGGACGTTACCTCTTGTAGGAGGTTCAACCGTCCAACTCGGCCAACCTAAAAAATATTTTAAAAATAAAACATAATGTATCGTAAAATTCAACATATACATTTTTTACCAAAAAAAAAGATAGAAACATCGTAAACGACGTATACGCCAATTCCAAACACAAAGTCACCATAACTCCATAACATTGAGTTCAAAATAACAAATACTCTTCCATGAACTTCATACATTTATCGTTTTAAGCGTCCACGTAGCCTTCATACATTACTAAAAAAGGAAACTACCCCACATCAAACAAATAATAAAAAATCTTACCTTTTCATAATAATTACACAATTGCCACTACAATTAATTCAAATAAGGCAAACTTAATTCAACTAATACAACTAACTTCAATAACCCTAATTACCCCTCATATGTAACAAAAATGAGATCTGACCATCTCCTTCCCCATTTTCCCATTTTCTCATTTTCTTCACAGTCTCTTCTCCACCGATCTACACCGATCTCCGCCCATCGTCACTGCCAAAACAAGTGTTTATGGAGATCGAAACTCATGGAGTCATGGATCTACACCGGTCTACACCTATCTCTCCATTTTCGCCGCCCTTCCAGCCTCCTTCAAGCCCGAGTCATTTCGCCGCCCTTCCAGCCTCCTTCAAGCCCGAGTCATTTCCCCTCTAGTTTTTTTTTTTTTTTTTTTTTTTAAGAAACCCGGGTGGAACCGGTTTTTAACCGAAACCCGATTTTTTCCGGTTTTGGAGGGTTTTCGGCCCGGACCCCTCCGAGTCGCGGTTGAACCGGGTCGACCCGGATCGACCCGCCGGGTTTCATAACATAGGTGATAAGTGTACAAGAAATAGAAAGCAACATATGTTTATATAGAAATATAAAGTAATTATCTAATCCAATTAGGAAACGGAAACAAAGTTATAGAAGATATGTAATACAAAACGTAATATGATAAAATACGAATTAGACTAAAAGATGAGTTCTTTTTCAAGTTGAAGTTGATTCTTAGACAATTTATATCCATGAAGATACGAACGTCGGGCCGAAACTATAATTGTAGGGTGACCTTTATTAGGACCCTCAACTTGGTCTTCTATATCTTATTTTCCATAAAAATCTTTGCTGTGTCTACTTCACTTTTAAATTTAGTTCTTGACTTCTAGTCAAAACGGATCAATCAGGGGAGAATTCTAAGCAAAATTCTCGACAAGCTAAACAGCTATGGGCTTTCTTGGTTCCCCAAAAAATATATTATAAGTACCATAAATTTAAAAAAAAAAAAATTGGAAAAATTGCCAAAAAGATTATATAAGTTAAATAAAAATTAGAAAAATATACTAAAACACTGATATTGTTAAACAAAACGTGATGTCTAATCATTAATTAGTCTGATAACGCACATTCTTGTATTTTGCCTTGTTATAATCCAACCAAAAAACTCTGGCGTATTCATTTCTTCAAGAGTTGAAAAATGGACCCATAATTTTCCTCTGTTCTATATATATTCATGGCTTGACTTGCTTCATTATACTGATTCAACTAAGTAAACCGGCCGTCAGCGTTTTATCGTTCTCGTCTGCCCTTCAAATTTGCTTACTCATAGACACACACGTGTTTAATCTGTGTTCATGGAGATGTTGCCTGACCTTAGATCCTGGATTGTTTATGGTGCTGCTGCAGTTATTGTAGTACTAGTTTATTATGCATGGAAAATCTTGAATTTTGTTTGGTTTAGGCCAAGAAAGCTGGAGAAAATCTTGAGGGACCAAGGATTGAAGGGTAATTCTTACAAGGTTTTGTATGGAGACCTTAAAGAGTTGAGTTCGATGAGTAAAGAAGCCAAGTCGAAAACCATGGAATTCTCCAATGATATTGTTGCCAGAGTCATGCCCTTTGTTCATAAAGCTGTCCAAAACTATGGTATGTTGTTTTACTTCGTATGATCATTCTTCAAATCACATATATAGGCTGCTATTAAATTTTTACAGGCCTGATCACACGGCCTGATTTGCCAGTCACTCTTTTTTTCGACACTTGATGATTGAAGATTTTGGTTTAAAAATGTGTTAATTATTTTGTAGGTGAGAATTCATTTGTATGGTTTGGACCAAAACCTGCAGTACTAATCTTTGATCAAGAAGTTATAAGAGAGGTTTTGTCGAAAAGCTATATCTTCCAGAAACCTTCTGGTGGTAATCCATTAGGTCAAATGCTGGCAAGAGGAGTAGCGACTTATGAAACTGATAAATGGGCTAAGCATAGAAGATTGATCAACCCTGCTTTCCAAACTGACAAACTCAAGGTACTCCTTTTGTTTTTTCCCAAGTCGAAAACCAGCAATTCTAGCTTATGTCATTTAGTTTGGACTTATGAGAAATGTTATTATACCAGTTGCATTGTTTTCTGTTATTGGTAGTATACTAGTAGTAGTCGTAGTTACAGGACAGTTTTTTCTTGATTCTACAGCATATGCTTCCAGCATTTTACATGAGTTGTGCTGATATGTTAAGCAAATGGGACAAGATTGTGCCGGTTGAAGGGCAGAGTGAAGCGGATGTATGGCCATATCTTCAGACCCTGACTAGTGACGCAATTTCAAGAACTGCTTTTGGCAGTAGCTATGAAGAAGGGCGGAAAATATTTGAACTTCAGAAAGAACAAGCTCAAATTCTTGGTCAAGTAATTCGCTCAATTTACATCCCGGGTTCAAGGTAGTCACTTGTTCTTATAACAGTAAAATAACATTCAGCTTATTTAAGAACTAATGTTATGGAATGTGTTGTTAAGAGTTTCTCACTGTGTTAGAGCATTGCTTTACACTGGCTTTTGAACATTCTGTATATATGCAGATTTTTGCCTACAAAAATTAACAGAAGAATGAAGCATATTACGAAGGAAGTAGAGTCATCTGTACTCGGCATTATCAATAAAAGAATGAAGGCGATGGAAGCCGGAGAGCCTAGTAGTGATGATCTATTGGGTTTACTATTGGAATCCAATCTCAAGGAAATACAGAATCGTGGAAATAAGTTTGCAATGAGTATGCGAGAGGTCATCGATGAGTGCAAACTCTTTTACTTTGCAGGTCAGGAGACAACCGCAAGCTTGCTCGTGTGGACAATGATTCTGTTGAGCAAGTACCAGGATTGGCAGGTTCGTGCCAGAGAGGAGGTTCTACAAGTTTTTGGTAGAGGAAAGCCGGAGATTCAAGATCTCAATAACTTGAAAACCGTAAGCAGTGTTATTGAATTGTATGAAAACAAAGTAGAAGATTTTTCATGTATTGCACAATCATTTTAGATACTCAACAACGTGATCTTTTGCAGGTAAGCATGATATTTTACGAGGTTTTAAGATTATATTCTCCAGCAGTGTGGCTACAACGAGTCACGGGGAAGGAATGTTCGTTAGGACATTTGACCTTACCAGCAGGAGTGCAGCTTGTGTTGCCAGCACTACTAATGCACCATGACCCCAAAATCTGGGGCGATGATGTCAATGAATTCAAACCCGAGAGGTTCAGTGAAGGAGTCAGCAATGCAACCAAGGGCCGACTCACCTACTTCCCATTTGGATGGGGGCCACGGATATGCATCGGACAGAGCTTTGCGATGTTGGAAGCAAAGATGGCTCTTGCTATGATTTTACAGCGATATTCTTTCGAGTTATCTCCATCTTATTCACACGCTCCTCATCAACTGATAATGATTCAGCCTCAGCATGGAGCTCATCTGATGCTGCAGAAACTCTAGGTTGATGATTTCATTACACTGTGCACTTGACTACATTCCATCATTTCTATGTGTTTTTTGTGTTTTATCAGATGTTCATTCATAATTATAATAAGCAAATTGAGATTTGCATAATAACTGAAACGATGGTAGTTAGTTGGATAAACTGAAGCCTATCAGATGTTCTTTTACAGTGTGGTTTTACAAACAATTGACATCAATACATTTGGTTTATGAATTCCTACAATAACATACACATTGAACTTATTTTGAACTTCAAATAGACAGTGTATTTTCGACTTTAAAAAACTAAGATTTTGAACTCGATTCTACAAGAATTGAACATAAACTCCATTACTAAACGTGCTACATACATGCATACACCTGGAACTAAAAACAAAAGAAACTACTTACACTTCATTATAATGCCTTAACACCCAGAAGCGCGACTGATCATGATTCATGAATGATAAGATGGAGTGGAATTAAAACGTGTCGATTGATGGAATTTCAGTGTTAATAGTGAAAGAGAACATAATGGGGTCCTAGAAGTATAATTGGATTAGTATTCCTTATTATTGTAAGGATCAATTACATATGGTATCCCTGTTAGACAACTCTCGCTCATCTAGATCCCTGTTAGTTTAACAATTACATTTAGGTCTCAAAAGCTGAAAATCCGTTGACCAACTTATAAGTTACAGTAACTAATTCACACATCAAACAAGGCCTTAGCTCTATTCTTTGTTGAACCCTTAGGTTAATTATCACTGTTCCAAAAAAACACAACACATCCACCCGCCAAAAATCTCTTCGTCTTCTTCACACCTCTTCCTTTCAATTAACCGAATTCTGCCATTAAGGAAGCTCGATTCTTACTTTTAACGGCTATAATTTCACGTGATTCGCCATAATTTCCCGTCGCTCTGCCTAATCGGGAAGAAACTCCATCGGCAGTAAGGTTATGTTTTTTTGTTTTGGTTTTAAAAATTCAATCTTTTAGTTTTTTTTTTTTTTCCATGTATTCAATCACCTGGAACTTCATAATTTCATGTCATGGAGGTTTGATTGTTATCGAGAAAGACAGACATGTATGTACATTGTGCCTATGGTTTTTTTTTTCTATATGTCTGCGTTTTGATTTATGGTTATTTTGTTTGTTTCAATGATGGGAGCTAAGTTCGACATTAGGATTATTTGTGGCAAGGAACAATATAAGTTTGGCTAATTCAATCTTAGTTTGTGTTAGTTTGTTGCATTTTGTTGGATGCAATCCTAGTTTGTGCAAGTGTGTGATTGTGTTAGTTTGTGCAAGCGTTTGCTTGTGTTAGTTTGTTGAAGTTTGTAATGGTTATGTGAATGTAGACTTCAAGTGCTGCAGCTGAGAGAGTTGGGAATAAAAGAACTAGGCAGGATGAAGCTAATGAGAGTGGGAGTGGGAGTGGCACAGGAAGAGGAAATTCATCTAGGGGCAGGGGCAGGCCAACTGGAAGGGCAAGAGGAAGAGGAAGATCAAGTAGCAGGGGTAGAAACATGGGTCACTGGTTTGGCCATACTCCTTAGTTTATGTTGATTACTTCAGTTTATGGAAAATTTTTGTTGATATGTTTTGGTTGGTTATTATCACTAGTTTGACAGTACTCAGAATATGATATGTTTTGGTTGGTTTTTGTCAAGTGCTTAGTATTTTGCTACTGAATTTGTATTGAAACTTTACATTTGAAAATTGAGGTCAATACATATATGTTCTTCTCTTACACCTTACTAATGGCTATCTACTTCATTGCTTGTACAATTTGCACTATTAGATACAATGCAAGTAAGAAGAGATTTAGGCATACAAGTTGCATTATCCTAACATATTTGTCTACTGCAGTATCAACTCTCTTCTTTTGACTTCTCTGCCTCACACCATCATGTTGATCTTGTATAATATGGCAATGCCCTTCCACAGTTTGAACTCTTGTTGCTTGTTTTTGAACATTGTGCACCCTTGGTTGAACAAATTCAGAAAGCAGTTGGACATGCATATTATCTCCCCGTACTTGAACATTTTATTCCGACTCATGCAACCATTACGACCATCCATGAATTGGATAGCTCCAATAAAATCTCCCCTCGTGTGGTTGGCATTTTTTCACAGAAAGAACGGTCTTCTTGCGACAATTTGACTTCTTGCAAATTGGACGAATAATACCGATACTCGGATCAAAGTTGGAACTCATACTTCAATTGAACAATTTGTTGTGAGCAAAAGTCTGAATTATGGAGGAAAAATGGGGTTTAAATAGACTACAACTAACTTCCAACGGCTAGTTTTTTCAAAAATAACGGTCATATTTCAATTACATTGGACTACATATTAGTTTAGATTCAATTACATTTAGGTCTTCACGTGCCGGGCACGTGACACGGATAAGCTAATGCTGTTTGGTGATTTTCAAAAGCTGATAATTGAATGAGTGCAAAACAGGCTTTTCCACGATTTAATTCGCCAAAAGTCAAATTCGTGGACCTAGATGTAATTGATTTATATCGCTATGGATTTAGATGTTATTCTTTGTCTAACATGGATCCAGATGTAATAATGAAATCTAAGAGGGGTGTCAGATGTAATTTGCCCTTATTGTAATTAGAAGTATAATTGGATTAGGATTCCTTATTGATAGCACTAGCTATACACAATTGTATCACGTTCCTAGGTTTCTTTCCTCTTCCGCTGTGCCCTACGCTGTGATTTTCTCTGTTCGTCCTCTTCTCTTTCCCTTCTCGTTCTTCTCTCCCAGATTCTGTCGCCATGGCTTCCGATACCCCAACTGAGGTTCAGGCCTCGTTCCACCCAGCTCTTCCAGTCTCGAGCACCTCCCTTGGGTTGGGTACCAGAATGGGGTCCTCCTTGACCATACCTGACTGCTGGTTGGTCTCACCCATCGTCCAGTCCATCTCGACAAGCTTGTCTTCTTGGATCTCACCCCCAGCAAGCCCGTATGGCTACTGGACCTTCTGCCTCACCTGCTCATACCACATCAACATAGCAAGCATATTGCAATGGATATACAAATTGCAGATATTTTCACCAATGGACTTCCACATGTTCTGTTTGACGTTTATCGGGACAATCTTAGCGTCCGTCAACCTCCCGTTTCGACTGCGGGGGAGTGTTAGAAGTATAATTGGATTAGCATTCCTTATTGTTGTAATTAGAAGTATAATTGGATTAGGATTCCTTATTGTTAGCGCTAGCTATACACAATTGTATAAATAGGAGATTGATGAATAATAATCAGAAGGGAAAATAATTCTTTCAGGGGGTTTGGGGAAGACGAAACATAATTGTGGGACCCAATTCTAACTTTCCTCTTTTTTATTTACGTTGCCCTAAAATTTTCCCGCCAATCCCCGTCATTTCTAAGTCAGACGTGAATTTCCAGGTGGAATATTTATGTTAAAATAGTCGATCAACTGAGAAAATGAAAATTTGACCAATCTGTAATACTCAGACATACATGGACTAGTTTCGACTAAGGGTCGATTGCATGGGGAGCAGGTGTAAAATTCCATTTACATAAATGAAAGGTTCGATTCTGGACTAATGCTCGGCCTTTACAATTTAGATCCCCGTCTTATGTGGAGTGAGGCCACAATATTAGTACGAGCAAGTCTCTTGAGATAGAGTCTGTAGATAATTTATCTAGAGACGAACCTATATTGTCAAGAAAATTATCGATGATATTAATGAAAACACCTATGTTTTCATATAGGTGTTTTTTTAACATTATAACAAAACTTATTTCAATAACAACATAAACATTTTGATTAATAACATGGTTATTTTATTGAGAACATAGTCTGTTTATAAATAAGTTATTCAAAAACCGTCTTTCATGAAACTTTGTGTTGTCCCGCTAATTTTTTCATTCTTTCTGGAATGAGCGGGAACGAAATGGAGCCAGTTTATTGATTACACGAAATTGCAGGTTTCACTTTCTTTCGCCTCTTTCTTCACTTGAACCAAAACAAAACCTATCTTTCAGAAAAATCGAAGATTGATTATCAAGCTCAAGGGCAAAATTGCAGGGAAGACATATATGTGGTGAATAAAGTCTCTTTTTATTTCTTTTTCACTTCAACTTGCGATTCATTCAATTAGGGTTCTGTATCCAACCATCTTGCTCTCAATTTTACCATAAAAATCCAAACTAAGTTTGAACTTTCAAGAAATTAGTAGGCTTCTTACATTATTACATTATTCAACTTTTAGCATAGTGCTGTGTTAATTGTTATGACTTATGATTAGTATTAGCCATCTGTAAATCTGTTTGGTATGATGTACGTTGTGTAGTGAGATACTGAGTGACTGATTTATCTTTTGTATATGTATAATGTTTTAAATAATAAATATGTACATTTTATACATTTTTATATGTATATCGATTCTTAGTAAAATATCTAATGTTTTGTTCATTTTCTTTTAGTCTCTCCATACTCTATAGAAAAACATAAAATTTACTATCTTCCTCTTTAATACTATGTCATTTACAGGTTAGCTAGTGATGCTTCCAGCATAAATGCTGGCAGGAGTAAGACTAAGAAATCCCAAAGGACTAATTTTGCCAAGAAAAGAGATTGCATTTCCAATTTGCCACAAGCTATTCTTGATCAAATTCTTTCTTGCCTACCTACAAAAGATGCTGTAAGGACTTGTGTTTTGTCGAAACGTTGGAAATATAAATGGACATCCACTAGTAATTTCGACATTCAAGATAGGAAGGCTCGGAAGGCAGTGTTTGTTAACTTTGTCTGTAGGGTGCTTGTTCTCGCAAATAGTATAAGACATTTACGTCTTTCTTGTCTAGAAGAGTATGATTTAAGTTGCATGATAGGGTGGATTTCTACTGCTTTGAAACACGAACTTGAGAGCTTTGTGGTAAAGTATTCTAGACCAGGCATCATCTTGCCCTTCAGTCTTCTCAATTGCCCATCGTTGAGAAAATTGGAGCTGGTTTTGCCGTGTATTTTTAGAGTCGCATCCACTATTTGCTTCCCTAATCTTAAAACTTTGCATCTTGAAGGAGTTGCAATACTGAATGGGCTTTCTATTTCTGAACCATTGGTATTTTCCTTTCCTGTCCTAGAAACATTTGTACTAATAGATTGCAAATGGTTGAGTGTGAATTTTGTGGAAATAAATGCTCCAGCTTTGATGACATTCAAGACCAGGACCACATATGATTCTATATCTAATGGCTATACGATTACGATTCGAGCATCCAAGCTTACAAATTTTGAATCATCTGGTGGTATATCGGAGAACATTCTTTTCACTGGATCACAAGTTGTATTTGCTTCGTTTACTTGTACTGGTCGGACACGTGTTGATTCATTTAACAGTGGATGTCGAGTTCTACAACTATTAAAAGAATTCTCAAGTTTGGAGGAGTTGAAGATATCACAAGTATTGACACTTGTAAGTTCATAATTCCTACTTCACTGGTTGCATTGTATCTCTAGACATTTGGCATGCAGTCTTCAATGGTAAAATTAACATAGTTAGAAAGTTATCCTGGGCAGTAGGCCTCATGACATTGCAGGATAAGTTCTATCATCAATTAACATAAGACCTACGAAGCAAAAGTGAGCAATTATGATTAAAATCTTCACAAGAATCTGATGTATCAATAGCAGAACAGAAGTACTCATGAGAGGAAGTGATAAAATTTCGTTTTATAGACTTTTTTGTAATTCCAGCTTATCGTTACAGCAGTCTTCCTGTTATGCAATGATTTTCACATTGGGATAGTATACGTCATCTGGAACATGCATGTGATTATATTCTCTGGCAGGCACATATCATCTTGTATTCTAAACCTATGTACGTGTGTACCCATCACACTTCCAGTCATACTAATGGATTTTGTATTTTCTTTCTATCTAGCCTCTGTATGGCCCAAATGATCTTCATCATGCTCTTCCTCAGTATGATAACCTGAGACGACTAGTCATTCAATATTGTATATCTCCTAAGATGTTGCTATGGTTTCTCCACAAGGCACCATCTCTAAAGTTTATTTTCATAGACATGGTAAGCCACAACTTCATTTATATCGATTCTCCATTACCTGTGCAAGAAAATGATTAAATCATTTGCCCCCACCCGTACTTTCATTGCTTTATAAAATACCTGTTTAAGTTTCTTCACGGGACTTTTGACTTATTTTTTACCAGGGGCATTGGGTTGTACTTGGTAATGACGATGTGTATGAAACAGTGCCATCTTGTATACTGTCTCACCTAGAGGAAGTCAGGGTAAGCAACTTTCAAAGCGGCACACCTCAGCTTCATCTAGTAAAGTTTGTGCTAAAGAACGGGGGTCAGTTGAAGAAACTTTTTCTCTCTTTGTCTGATAAGCATTGCATGCAAAAGGATGAACTTGTGGAACAGTTAGCATCTTGTCCAAAAGCTTCGACATGCTTAGTAGTTGCGGTCAGTTAGCAGATTGGTATCTAGCTTTCTGTGATGTAGTCGTCCATTACTCAACTTGTTGATGTTTCAAGCAGTTCAGTTTTTTCTTCTTGGAATTCTGAAGTCTGAACATGTAGTTTGCCTGTGCTTATCTTTTTGTGCTAGTTAGCTTTGGAAGTTGATCTCTATTTTACTATAATATACTACTTCCACCATGTGCACCTTATTTGCACTACCCTTCACATTATACCTTTATCCCGTGTTCACTTCGATTTTTTTTTTTTTTGGTAATACATGTGAATTTCCAATGTTCGAAATCCGAATGAAGATGGGAGCCATGGTTTCTGGACAAATCATGTGTTATATGTTGTGCAGTAGACATTTCATTTTACCGCTAGTATTTAGTTATTTTCTGAAATGTATCACTCATTTATTCAATTATTGATTTTCAGAAAATATAGTAGAAACCATCTTGGTTAAATGTCACACCAGTACTTGGACAACAAAAAAAAAACCTGTATAGTAATAATGAGCTTTCTGGATGGTGATTGTTAGACAAGGATATATAAATTAAAGACAAGAAATGAACTTTCAACGAATGAACATCAGCTAATCAAGTCAAACTAGTTTACTTGTGAACCACTCCATAATAGTCCACGCTCTATTTTTTTTTTTTGAGAAGCATAGAATAAGTGAAATTTCTTGGTAATTACTCTACACATAATGTTCTCTACTACTATAAATTCACATCTAATTGGAAATTATAATTTTATACCAAACCAATCTTTCTAATTTTTGGGAAACTAAAGAAATGGACCTAATACTCATCAGTTCACTGATACTTGTTACTGCTTCTATTGTATTTTTATATGCATGGAAATTCATCACCTGGGTTTGGCTTCAGCCAAGAAAAGCTGAAAAATGCTTGAGGCAGCAAGGTTTTAATGGAAATTCCTACAGATTCTTGGTTGGAGACTTCTTAGAAATGGATGCAATGTCTAAAGAAGCTAAGTCCAAACCTATTAAATTCTCCAATGATTTTCTGGCTAGAGTCATGCCCTTCATACATTATCCTCTCCAAAAATATGGTATGTGAATGCATAAAATTCCAGTTTGACAATGTTGTGATTCTCTTCTTGATGAAGTTAGGACATAATTACTTTGTACATGTACATTTGCAGGGCATAATTGCTTTGTTTGGTTCGGTCCAAAACCATCAGCTCTGATCACAGATCCTGACATTATCAAAGAGATGTTAGCGAAGAATTACGTCTTTCATAAGCCTACTCATCCATTAGTCGAACTGCTGGCGCAAGGTGTAGCAGTCTATGAGACCGATAAATGGGCCAAGCACAGAAGATTGATCAATCCTGCTTTTCATATTGAGAAACTTAAGGTAATAGACATGCCAAAACTTGGAAGTTTGGTGTAATAAACTAACGCAGCACTAGTTTATGTCAATTATCCAGGGAGGTTCGGTTTAAATAATATTTATGCAAATTGACTATCTTTCGGGCAGCATATGCTTCCATCATTTCATGAGAGCTGTTGCGACATGCTGCGAAAATGGGAGAAGATTGTACCGGCTGAAGGATCATGTGAACTAGATGTGTATCCTTACCTTCAAACACTGACCAGTGATGCAATTTCGCGTACTGCTTTTGGTAGCAATTATGAAGAAGGACGAAAGATATTTGAACTTCAGAAAGAACAGGGTGGACTTATCTTGCAGGCCCTTATGACAGATTTCATCCCTGGATGGAGGTAATTACATCATTTAAATTCAAGTTATTTGATCAAAATTATAAATTTTTTATGGACCTTTTTCCTTAAAATACGTGTACATGCAGGTTCTTGCCTACAAATACAAATAGAAGGATGAAGCAAGTGGCAAAGGAAGTGGAGTCGTCTATAGTAGGACTAATCAACAAAAGGATGAAGCTGATTGAAGCAGGGGAGACAAAATCCGATGACTTATTGGGAATACTATTAGAGTCAAATTATAATGAGATGCAGAAAAATGGAGATGGGTCTGGAATGAGCTTGAAGGATGTGGTTGATGAGTGTAAGCTTTTCTACGTTGCTGGTCAGGAGACGACGTCATCATTGCTCGTTTGGACTATGATTTTGCTTAGCACGCATTCAGAATGGCAAGGTCGCGCTAGGCAGGAGGTTATGCAAGTTTTCAGTGGTGAAAAACCGGAATATGAGGAGCTGAACCAGTTAAAAATTGTAAGTTTTATTATTGTGTCTACATGTTCATATTGTAAAGAACAAGTTGCTCATTCTTTTACATATATGCTATTCATACAGGTGACCATGATCTTTAATGAGGTTTTAAGATTATATCCAGCAGCTGTCATGCTTTCGCGAACCATTCGCAAGGAAACAACAATAGGAAAGTTGACCCTACCAGCAGGAGTGGATTTCTTCCTCCCAACAATCTTGTTACACACCGATTCTAAATACTGGGGTGACGACGCAATGGAATTCAAACCGGAGAGGTTTAGTGAAGGGATAGCAAAGGCGACGAAAGGGCAGCTTTCGTACTTCCCATTTGGGGCAGGGCCTCGTATATGTGTTGGACAGAATTTCGCTATGCTAGAGGCAAAAATGGCGCTAGCGATGATTTTACAAAGATATTCTTTTGAGCTTTCGCCATCCTATGCTCATGCGCCTGACATGGTGTTATCACTACAACCCCAATTTGGAGCTCAGTTAATCCTGCAGAAAATCTAGGCCAAAAGTTCTTACAAGGCTTGATAGAAAATATATACTATATATATTTCATGTATTTCAGTATCCAAATAGATGCTTGTAATTCTCAGTGTTGTTGCAGTTGTGTTGGTTCTTCAATTTTTAGCTTGTTGCTGAAAATAAACCCCAATTCACCCAACAGATAGCCCTAATTTACTTGGAAACTCAATTGAGCAAAAATTAACAATCAAGACATGCTTAATTTATCGTTCTTTGGGTTGCCAGGCATATTGGCCCACTACATGTTTGGGGATGTAAAAATGGCAAATTCTGGATTTCTAGGCACAATAGGATCGCTTTCCTCAAATCGTAATTCGTCCCATCACAATTGCACAACCGGGTAACAACGAATCGCTTCCAAGATACAAAGAAGCCCATAAAAATAAATGCCACATAAACAATTACTGTAGATATTATTCATGTAGCATGGGGAGAGATAGAGGGTGCTGGTATATCTTCAATCTTCAATCCAGATTTCAAGAGTCATGTATGAAGAGACACAACTCTTTAGAAATCTGGATAAGAACATACACAATGGATCAAGATAAAATCATATCCATTGGACCAAACCTCTTCAAACTAATGGTCATGATTAAATGAAATGACTGTTGGTTCAAATTTAAAAAAAGTTGTTGGCTTTTCCCCGGTTAAATCTGACTGCAGGATTATTCTCCAGATTAAAACATGACCGTACAAATTTTAAACAAAATTAACAGCCGAGATCGATGCAGGCGTGCTAAGTGCGCCTAACAAAAGCGCCACATGCGCCCATGGCAAGTGCTTGGGCGAGCGCGTGTGGCTCAGCCAAGGGCACCTACTTAATAATTAGTTTATACATCATTAATGCACTTCCATAAATAAACTAAACTTTCAACACATTTTTCATGTGAGACAAAGTGCATTAGTTTATTTATTAGCTTACATCCTTCAAATTTGTCATTTTTCGGTCTGTGAAATCAACGAATCTTGATCCATCAATTCTTGATATTCTGATGAATTAACGAGTTTTAAATTAATTCTCGGTATTCTGCTGAATCAACGGGTCTTGAGTTTATGAAACAGTGCCATCTTGTAGACTTTTCACCTAGAGGAAGCAACTTTCAAGGCAGCACATTTATAGGCGTCGATTACTCAACTTGCTTATTCTGATGTTTCGAGCTGTTCAGTATTTTATTTTGAGAATTCTGAAGATGTAGTGTTAGCCCATGCTTATCGTTTTGTGTTAGTTAGCTTTGGATTTGATCTCTATTTTACTACTACTCGTTTTTTTTCCAAGTTTGAAATCCGAATGAAGATGGGGAAGTCCTGGGAGTAGCATAAAAAAAGTGTTGTATTGTGCAGTAAGCATTTCATTTTACCGCTACTAAATAGTTCGTTTATATTCCGAAATGTATCACTCATTTATTCAATTATTGATTTTCGGAATATAGTTGAAACATCCTGGTAAAATCTCACACCATTATAAAGATCATAGTTCTTCGAGTCTTCGACAACCGAAAAAATACTTAGTACTAGAACGTGAGAATACGCTACACGTGTTATTGTGACACTTACTTACAAATTAAAATATATTAATGTAAGTATTATCGTTGTTTTTTATAATGAATTGCCATTTTTTCGAGTTGAATTAGAGTTTAGGTTAGTGCAAATGGCTATCCTTGTTTTGTTACGATTAATTGATTTGGTTGGGGTTGAATTAGAGCTTGAAATTTAATTGGAGAAGACATATTAATTTTATTTTGAATGATGAATTGATTTTGCTAGGGTTGCATTAGAGCTTGTAATTTAATTGGATTAAATATATTATTTTTTAACTAAAGTCTAATTTAAAAAATTATTATAAATAAGTTTAATTAAACTTAAAACAAGTACTCAATTGCACGAATGTAATAATACATATTAATTATTGCCATAAGGGTAAATTAAAGACAAGAAATACGAATGTAATAATGCATACTATTAATTATTGCCAGAAGGGTAAATTAAAGACAAGAGATGAACTTTCCACGAAAGAACAAGAGTATCCAATTCAAACTAGACTACTTGTGTCCACACCCTATCTGAGAAGGAAAAAAGTGAAATTTAATTTCTTGGTTATTACGCTACACATATAATATAATAATCTTCTCTGCTACTATAAATTCACATTCTAGTTGGAAATTGTTAATTATATATACAACACCAATCTTTCTAATTTTGGGAAACTAAAGAAATGGACCTAGTACTGCTAAGTTCACTGATAGTTGTTACTGCTTCTATTGCATTGTTATATGCATGGAAATTCATCACCTGGGTTTGGCTTCAGCCAAGAAAAACTGAAAAATGCTTGAGGCAGCAAGGTTTTAATGGAAATTCCTACAGATTCTTGGTTGGAGACTTCATAGAAATGGATGCAATGGATAAAGAAGCAAAGTCCAAGCCTATTAAATTCTCCAATGATTATGTGGCTAGAGTCATGCCCTTCATGCATTATTCTCTCCAAAAATATGGTATGTAGTAGTAAATAAATAAGTTTATGTTTGACAATGTTATGATTCTCTTCTTGTTGATGTTAGACATAACTGCTTTGTGTACATTTGCAGGACATAATTGCTTTGTTTGGCTCGGTCCAAAACCGACAGCTCTGATCACAGATCCTAACATGATCAAAGAGATGTTAACGAAGAATTACGTCTTTCATAAGCCTAACCATCCATTAGTCGAACTGCTAGCACAAGGAGTAGCAGTCTACGAGAACGATAAATGGACCAAGCACAGAAGATTGATCAATCCTGCTTTTCATCTTGAGAAACTTAAGGTAATTGAGTGATGAATAAGTATAAATTCTTGTGAAAAATTGCTTTTACGCTTAACTTGTGTAAAACTGGTTTCCCTTGGTCACTTAAACGCAACCAGATCAGTTTTACAGCTTGTCAAGTACTACTAGAAGACTGGTTTTATAAGAGACTTACTAGCTCTCTTTGGTGCAGCATATGCTTCCATCCTTTCATGAGAGTTGTTGCGACATGCTGAGGAAATGGGAGAAGATTGTACCGCCTGAAGGATCATGCGAACTGGATGTGTATCCGTACCTTCAAACACTGACCAGCGATGCAATTTCGCGTACTGCATTTGGTAGTAATTATGAAGAAGGTCGAAAGATATTTGAACTTCAGAAAGAACAGGGTGCACTTATCATGCAGGCCCTTAGGAAAGATTTCATCCCTGGGATGAGGTAATCATAACATTAAATTCGAGCTAGCTATTCACTTATTTGAACAAGTTTAACAAATATTGTATGCACTTTTTTCCTTTAAATTCGTATATGTGCAGGTTCTTGCCGACGAAAACAAATAGAAGGATGAAGCAAGTGGCAAAGGAAGTGAATTCATCTATAATAGGACTAATCAACAAAAGGATGGAGCTAATTGAAGCAGGGGAAGCAAAATTCGATGACTTATTGGGAATACTATTAGAGTCGAATTATAATGAGATGCAGAAAAATGGAGATGGGTCTGGAATGAGCTTGAAGGATGTGGTTGATGAGTGTAAGCTTTTCTACATTGCTGGTCAGGAGACGACATCATCATTGCTCGTTTGGACAATGATTTTGCTTAGTTCACATTCAGAATGGCAAGATCGCGCAAGGCAGGAGGTTATGCAAGTTTTTGGAAGTGAAAAACCCGAATATGAGGAGCTGAACCAGTTAAAAATTGTAAGTTTTCGGTTGCCTTATCAACTAGTTTTATCAAATATAGACAAAATGTGAAAAAACAAGTTGCTCATCCTTTCGTATACATGCTATTGATTCAGGTAACCATGATCTTTCACGAGGTTCTACGATTATATCCATCAGCAGTCTTGCTTACGCGAATCATTCACAAGGTAACAACAATAGGAAAGTTGACCCTACCAGCAGGAGTGGAGTTCTTCGTCCCCACAATCTTGTTACACACCGATTCTAAATACTGGGGTGACGACGCAATGGAATTCAAACCGGAGAGGTTTAGTGAAGGTATAGCAAAGGCGACGAAAGGGCAGCTTTCGTACTTCCCATTTGGGGCAGGGCCTCGTATATGTCTTGGACAGAATTTCGCTATGCTAGAGGCGAAAATGGCGCTAGCAATGATTTTACAGAGATATTATTTCGAGCTTTCGCCATCGTATGCTCATGCGCCTGATATGGTATTATCACTACAACCCCAATTTGGAGCACAGTTAATCCTGCAGAAAATCTAGGCCAGGAGTTGTTACAAGGCTTGATAGAAAAGATATAAGTATATTTCCTGTATTGGTCTGATGTAGTTTTGAGCTGTTGAGCTCTTAATCTGTGGCTGTACTTCGACAGGTTATAGCACTCCTTGTGCTTTAACTTGATTGCAATAATATTTTCTCTTTTCCAAAAAAAATAAAATTTCCTGTATTTCAGTTTTCCAAATAGATGGCTGTAATTCTCAGTGTTGTTGCAGTTGTGTAAGTTCTTTCAATTTGTAGCTTGTTGCTGAAATAAAACACCTGAAAGATAGCCCTATTTTACCAGAAAACTCTATTCATAAAAAATTGACAATCAAGACGTGCTAATTTAACGTGATTCGCTTGCCATATTGGGTTCGAATCTATATATATATATATATATATATATATATATGTATATATATATATGATAAAAGTGACGATGAAAATGGAAGGAGAGCTATGCCACGTATGCAAAAATCCTAGGTGGCAAAACGAAGAAAAAACAATTCATTTATAATTCACTAATATTTGAGTCATCCGGTCAACATAAATTTGAAATTATTTATCTTCTTCTATACGACTAATTTGAAACAAATAAGTAGTTTTAAAGCTTCCCTATTTTTATGGGTTAAGTAAGTAATTTTTAATCTACTTATATTTGATGTAACTAGGTCAACTTTAGGGGTGTTCGCCGGTCCAAAACCGGGACTGAACCAGACCAAAACCGGAATGGACCGGAACCGGAATCATGCATTTGTATGGCCCGGAAACCGATCCGATAAGTATACAGTCCGGACCGAAACCGAACCGTTTGTTCCGGTTCGGTTCCGGTTTTAGACCGGATTAGAGCTTGTGTTATGATGATTGTTGAATTCAAATTGGATGGAAATAGTTTATACTTACTAGAGCATATATATTACGCAATTTCTTCACTGTATTACTATTGTTGCACTTGCAATTTGTCGCCCTTTCTACCATTTTTTGTCTAACTCTTCCTAATTCCAGTTTATTAACAAAAATCAAATTCACATACTCATACTGTCATACATTGATTGCACATAATTTTCAATCAATTAAACTGCATAGTTGTTTCCAGAAGAATTGTAAATCAAATGGCCACCTACTAACCAAAGCTAGGAACTAAAAGTAAATAAAGTAATACAAACCAAATTCCAAACGTTATGCAACTAAAATAGTATAATCATTGTAACTAACTAGATTAATTATAATTACTATATTACGTGAATCCTAGAGAAGAATAATAATAAAAAAGTTGTTTACGGTCTTTCCGGGCCGAGACCGAATTTGTCGGTTTTTAACCGGAACCGGAATATGGCGATTTACATAAACCGGAAACCGATCCGGTCCAGACCGAACCGGAATAACCGGTCCGGATCCGGTCCATTTTCCGGTCTGGACCGGATTTTGAACAGCCCTAGTCAACTTAGTTACGAAAGTAAACAGAAGAATATCGGCTTCCTTACCAACAGACGCCTAATTTAAAAGAAGAGGTTTTAAAGCTTCCCTATTTTTATGGGTTAAGTAATCTAATCATTTTTTAATCTATGTAACTAGGTCAACTTAGTAACGAAAGTAAACAGAAGAATATAATTAGTTTGTAAACTTCCCTATTTATATGGGATACATAACCTAAACATAGTTATTATACATTATTTAGTTTTTACATATCCGATTCAAAACAAAATCTAAACAAATATGGCTAAATATAGATATTAGGAATTTCAAAAGTGCAATTTAAAAAAAAATCCCACAATTCTAGGACAACTAACCATATAATGGCGTGCGTGAGCTTCCTCTGCTAAACAGAAGTTGTAAATTGCACCGGGCTTTCGAGCAGAAAGGAAGAAGAAGAAGAATCGAAGAAGGAGAAAATGGGTCACCCTATAATTATAAGATTCAAGTTGCGGTTATGATCAGAGATTTTTGAAGCAATGGAATCTAGAACTCAAAGGTAGTTTGCAAGAGAAAGGTTTCAATGGCTGCTTCGAGGTACATATCAGTTTCCAATTTTGGCTTCAAATAGTTTCTCCAATTTTGATCTCTATTGGTTCAAAATATTGAATAACATCAACTCGGATTTCCGAATAAATATCTAGATAATGTTCTCGAAGAGTTTATTTATGCAATATGTAGTTGTACAATGTACAATTAGATTTATCTTTCATAAACTTATATGACACCAAGCCCAAAAGTTTCATGATGTTGACAAATGGATTTTCATTTGTTTTCCTTTCACAATTTATTGTATGTTGGTGTGAAACGTTGTATGTTTATTTAGTTTATGAGTAACTTTCATGTACCGATACTCATCACTTTTTTTTTTTAAATCTCATTATCCCTCTATTCCGGCCAAACACTGCAAGTACTTTTTTAGGGGCGACACTTCTAGCAACGTATTTTACATTCACAAGGCTCGAACCCGACATCATCATACCACTTGAGGAAACAAACCGTGGTTCATCAAATTTTATTTTACTGCTAGGTATTCATTCATTTTTATGCTTCTTCATTCGGTAATGGATAAGGTTGGCTCTTGCTGGAGTGTATAATTTAATAGAAATAAATAGCCATTAATGGAGATCCACTCATATTGGATAATATTCACTTTGTTTTCAATTACACGACTTATCCTCGGTTGAAGGTAGACATGGGTTTATCCATGACAAACTTTATATACTTCAACTTGGATTAATACGTACTTGGGTGAAAATTAAAAATATTATATATGATAATCATAAAGGTGGAAAAAGTGTAATTTTAGTGTAGTTATAATTCATCGTGAGTGATAGCTTCTCTATTAATAACGTCTGAAGTTATATGGGACCATTAAAATGAAAAATATATAAAGTTACGTGAAACAAAGTGAGTATAGTACAAATACAATTATGAAAACTTATTTTGTTGGGAAGTAGGTACAATCAGTATTCCACCGTCCCAGTAAACTTCATACATTAAAATCAGCGTAATGTTTTAGGTGAAAAAAATTTAAACTAATGGTAATACATGAAAATGTGCCAAAGTGTATACTTCTATTAGCAAAGTTGTAATTTTATTATAAAATTAACATTTTGAATTATTTGTTATGTATATGAGTTAATTTTCATTTTTATTAACGTATGAAGCTTTATGAAATGCTTAAAATTAAAAAGATTGAAGTTTTGCGGGGAGGATCGAACTGCTATGATAAAAGTGCTCTACTAATGCACAAGCATTCTATTAATGTTTTGAGGAGTTAAACTAATGAAGTAAAAGTGCTCTACAACTCACAAAAGGAATTTGACTGACACATTAAGTAATTGTGAACCAAAGTCTACATTAGAAGGATAATCGGCAACCGAGGCGATCAAAATATCGAAGAAGAAGAAGAAAAAGTTGAATTTATCTTAAGCTATATATAAGCCACAATATGATTCTGCAATTTTATTGCAAAACCAAGACATTGATGGATTTTTTTTATTTTCCCTTTCCTATTTTTTCACGACGAATCTGATAGTGCTATTTTGATTGTGACAATGTTTGCATTAGAATTTTTATTGGAATTGTTTTTTTCTCTCCATGATTCAATTTGAGCGAATGATATTTATTGAACTTATTTCTAAATACTTCGCGATGTTCCTACTGGATGAATTGTCATTCTAAATTGTCGATGATATCCGGATATGAAGATCAAAATAGGTGAGATGGATCGACTTGCATAACACTTTTATGGACTATTCCATTTAGTGTGTTGAAGTTTTGTGTTCCACCTTTTATTTAACGAGTTACACATGTACATACCAAATGGATGAGATTAAAATTGATTAAAAACTTTAATTGGCTAGACTTGTGGCATATTACTAACTACTTTGAAAAATTTGCACATAGAACATACATGCATGCTAATAATGATACTACTTTGAAAAATTTGCACATAGAACATGCATGCTAATAGTGATACTACTTTGAAAATTTTGCACATAGAACATGCATATGTGAAGACCCTCTTTAGTACTATGAAATCCATAAATTTATTTTCTAAATAAATTGAGGTGCGATCATATATATATATCCAGCTCATAATTAATCTATCTAATTTGATAAATCATCCATGAATAGGGATAGAACCGAATTGTCCAAAACTCGTTATAAGCATCTTCTTCTTTGTTTCTGGTACTATTCAAGTGATTGATTGAACACAATTAACAATTTGATCACATGTTTCCCTGCTTGACAAGTTCTATAATAATTCCATCAATTCCAGTTTTACTTTTACTTTTATTTTTTCTTTTACATCACAATTGCAGAATGAAAATTCTAATGAATAATCAGTCCTTGAAAATTCAAACCTGGGAAGCAAGTTTCTACCTGGAATCTTCTAATAACTTATCATCATACACACGAGTAGCTTTATGATTTGTGCATATATTGCCCAAAGATGAAAATTCAAGAAGTTCAAGTTCACAAATGACAAGATCACTACTTATCCAATTCAAACTAGAATTTTGGACTAAATATATACTAGTCCACATTCTTTGATCCTCTGATAAAACCAGAATCCAACATTTGAAAGCAAGCATATATAATACTACAAGTTTCATTAAATCTACGTACTTACATGTCAACAAGAAAACAAATTCTAATTTATGGATTTGATACTGGATCAAACCTTGGTGCTACTTCTTAGTGCCACTTTTGTATTAGTGTATGCATGGAAATTCATCAACTGGATTTGGCTTCAGCCAAGAAGAATAGAGAAATGCTTGAGGCAGCAAGGTTTCAGAGGAAATTCGTACCGGTTTCTGATTGGAGACTACATAGAGATTACGAAAAAGGCAGAAGAAGTTAAGTCCAAGTCGAACTTTTCTAATGATATTGTGCCTAAAGTCATACCCTTCATATACCAATCTATCCAAAAATATGGTATGCAAGTAACTGCAATGTATGTTTTCGAAAAGTTATGATTTTACGTGTTACTTATTGATGAATGTTAAACTTTGAAATCTACAGGAGATAATTGCCTTATGTGGTTCGGTCCAAAACCATCAGTTGTGATTACAGATCCTGAGCTGATAAAAGAGATGCTGTCGAAGAATTACATCTTTCAGAAGCTTTCATCTCCATTAGACAAAATTTTAGGATTAGGACTAGCAGCCTATGAGACTGATAAATGGGCCAAGCACAGAAAATTAATCAATCCTGCTTTTCATCTTGAGAAACTTAAGGTAATTCCTTACCAAATACGTGACGCATTGAGGAAAAAAATTGAGTCTTGGCATAATTTTCATCACTCGTATAGGCCTGTTTCTGTCCTGAACTTAATTCTTTCGTGCAGAATTTGCTTCCGTTGTTTCACCAGAGTTGTTGCGACATGCTGAGCAAGTGGGAAAAGATTGTGCCGAGTGAAGGATCACGTGAACTTGATGTGTGGCCTTATCTTCAGACATTGTCCAGTGATGCAATTTCGTGTACTGCATTTGGTAGTAACTATGAAGAAGGACGAAAGGTATTTGAACTTCAGAAAGAACAAGGTGGACTTCTCTTGAAAGCCCTTCTGATGAGTTACATCCCTGGATGGAGGTGATATATATATATATATTAATTCTAGTAATTTGATCAAAATAACAAACTCTTCAACGATTTTTTTAAACTTAAAATTCATGTCAGGTTCTTGCCTACCAAATCAAATAGAAGGATGAAGCAAGTTTCAAAGGAAATTGAGTCGTCTATAATAGAACTTATTAACAAAAGGATGAACCTAATTGAAGCAGGGGAAACGAAATCTGATGACTTACTGGGCATACTATTAGAGTCGAATCACAATGAGATGCAGCAAAACGGAAATGGTTCTGGAATGAGCTTTAAAGATGTCGTTGAAGAGTGCAAGCTTTTTTACATCGCTGGTCAGGAAACGACATCATCATTGCTCGTCTGGACTATGATTCTGTTGAGCACTCATCCAGATTGGCAGGAGCGTGCGAGAGAGGAGGTTCTGCAAGTTTGTGGAAGTGAAAAACCAAATTTCCAAGAGTTGAACCAGCTGAAAACAGTAAGTTATACATTATGGTGCTTTTCTCCATGTAATTCTGATAAACAATACAAATTATCTTTTATGTTATTCATACAGGTTACAATGATCTTTCATGAGGTTCTGCGATTATATGCACCGACTGTCATGCTTGCACGAACTATTCACAACGAAACAAAACTAGGAAATTTTACACTACCAGCAGGAATGCAGTTTTTCCTCGCCACAATCTTGTTGCACTACGATCCAAAATATTGGGGCGATGATGCAAAGGAATTCAGACCGGAAAGGTTTTGTGAAGGGATAGCAAAGGCGACGAAAGGACAGTCCTCGTACTTCCCCTTTGGAGGAGGGCCTCGCATATGCATAGGACAGAATTTCGCTATGCTAGAGGTGAAAATGGCCCTGGCGATGATTCTGCAAAAATATTCTTTCAAGCTTTCGCCATCATACGCACATTCGCCTGATATGGCGATAGTAGCACTCGAACCCCAGTACGGTGCGCAGCTGATCCTGCAGAAAATCTAGGCCTGAAAATTAAGCCTTTCAGGATAAAAGATAAAATGAGATGTATAGGTGCTTGATGGTTTAATTGTTTAGTTCTTGTAGCTTGTGTGATAATAAGATGTATGGTGTGTACAGTACCACTTCCACATTGAATCTATTTCTTAAAGTCTTATGAAAAATAGTTGGTATACAACTACCTCCGGAGGCTAACTTAGCCGCGGATCTCTTGGCGTGCATAGCTAGTTCCGGTTTTCGGCTAAAAGTAATTCCCCACCCACAAACTCACCTACCACTTAAGTTGATGACTAAGGTATGGTCTTCGATCCCTTTGTGGTTAAGCACATGTTTGTACAAAGAACTCTCGAAAGAAACAACTAGAGATGTCGTTCACCTATCAACCCATTGCATGTTGATGGTGTGAATATTGAACTACTTTTCAAAATAAGCTTAGCCACTACGAAACCGTTTGTTTGGAAAAAGTTTTCATAACAAAGGTTATTGTCCAATTGAGACTGTCTAATTGGCTTTATTGTGCCCAGTGACACCGGCCCGTTATCCTCCCACTGCAGAGAGCGGGAACTTCTCACTGCTCTGTTGGGACAGCCTTGTGCGGTTCGCTCCGCTTTAGGGCCCGAGAGACCCACGCATTCACCTGGGTCACACGGACCAACTCTCCACTTGGGATGGACGGGACAGAAGCAGCCACTGGGCCCAGCCAATTGGGCCAAATCAACGTCCAATAACCTTAATTCCCCCACTCGGGTTACAAGCTTTAGTTAATTAGCTCGGCTTGTTTGGAAAAAGTTGAATGTGATTCATGTTGGATTGAAAATTGAAGTTCCTAAAAACTACATTCCGTTTGGTAGCAAAATACCCAATATTTGGGATTAATTGAGGCTATTGACTATGTACAATAACATTATTAACCTTACTATCGCAAATGAAAAGACAAACGTTTTGGATATCTGGAATTTATAGGGTTTTTTTTTATAAACCACAATGAGACACTGTCAGTTTTGATACACTCAGAATGGTGTTAATCAATTTCAATAGAGTAGAACAGCACAATTGGAATCTTGATACTCCGATCAATTTTATGTTCAAATTAACGACGTGGCAGCTGGTGATTTCAAAATCCGTATGTTAACCGTATATGTGCCAATTTTGATCAAAACAAAAGGAGAAAATAATTAAAATGGACACGTATCATCACCTCGTTATTTAATATGGATGTATTTTCAAAAGAAAATTGTAAATTAAATTCTAAAAATTAAAATAATCATAAAATTATAATTTAAACATATTTCTATTAAAATAAAACTAAAAAACCAAAAATTAATTACATGGACACGTGTTGTCCCATTAAATCAATTTTAACATATAGGAACACGTGAAAAAAATTAAACCAAACTAAATAAAAACAAAGAAAACAACCACCAACACAACAAAACCACTGGGAACAAACAACTAGCTCACATGGAACAAAACACATTTTCCAGCTCCAAATTCAAGCTTGCTTAGCTTTCAGTCATAGGAATCAAAAGTTGAGAAACTGGGATAGACACAATCTTTGATCGGATCATGGTGATCTCGAGACCCAACAGAATGAGAACCATAAGGCAAATAATTGTCTGTTAGGAAAGGAGTGGAGCCAACTAACTTCCTTCTTCTATGCTTTAGATTGCAAGGTTCGAACTTTAACACTACACTACTATTATAAGCAACTGAAAGTGATTTGGGATAAAGTAAATATTTTCCAAAACAACCAACAAAATCATCTTTTTCATTAGATGTTTCACCAACAGTATGTAGAAGATCATCACTATCTTTGCAAACACTAGAATCTCCAGATTCCGGTTAAAAAATAGTTCTCAAAATCAAAAATAAACTCCTCAATGTCATCCAAATTTAGTTGGTATGTTGCATGTACTAATAAAACATGAAATATTATTTCAAAGAATTCATTGGTATTTACGGTGCTAGCTTGTAATTTTGTTGGAATGTTATAGTCACATATGCTAGTTTTGTGATGAGAAAATATTGTGTATCATATTTTGTTAGTATGTTGTTGCTAATTATAACATAAGTACATGTGCAAAAAACTAGTTGCTATTTAGTAGGTAATCAATCACTATTAGCTAGGAGTAAAACTCCTTTGGAACATCATCATCACAGATGTTTTCTTGTAGTGAATTTTTTCCATTTTAGGAAAGTGGTTATATTAATATAACGTTCATAAAATGAATAGTGGACTAGATTAGTGGGAGGGAGTATTATGAAATATACTTATTACTTCTTTCGTTTCGGACTCAATTTTTCATGAGCACGAGCACATGTTTTAAGAGAATAGTTAATAAAGTAGGCAAAAAGTTGGAATAATTACAAATTAGTGTAACTTTCATAAACTTCTTACACTTTAGTTATACATAAAAAAAAAAAATTCCTTAATCACTATTTTCAATAAATTTAAAATTAAATACACCATTATGGATAAATCAATCCGTTAATTATAGGAAACTAAATCTAAACACTAATTCAAAACACAATGTTATCATTACGTTCACACGTCAGTTGAAAAAAAAAATCTACTAATTGATATAAGCATCATCATCTCAATAATCAACCATCTAGCTTCCTACATCCTCCATTATCAAGGATTTTATTTTTGTTCATGTTTTTCGGAAGTCGTACACCTAGCTTGGTCGGACCCAGCTGAGAAGATGTGTTGACTTGTAAGTACTAGTTGGCCTGGAATGGTTTCCCTTAGGTCGGACCATTTGGAGGTCGGACTAGTACTGAATTGGCTGTTCTAGCCTTGATGCGCTTTAGGACACGCTCTATGGCGCCCTTAACGGATTGGACACATGTCCGTATCAACATATGTCCCCCTAGTTTCCAAGTATCTTAGTAGAAGATGGTCGGTAACTATGAAAAGAACAAGTGTGTTGTGGAGTGTGTCCGAATCGTTAACTGAGAAGGAAAAAATTCCTTTATGCGAGATCCGTTGTCCGTGTTCTTAGGAAGTCAATATAGTCACTTGTTAAAATAATTTGATTGGTTTGTTTGAATACTTCTAATAACAAGAAAACAGATAAAGTAAATAGACGGTTGATGACAACGAGAGAAGATGAACACAGTAGTAATGATCAAGTAATGCTAATTCGTTCTAGGGAAATCATTCATATTTGTCACGCGGTCGGTGTACAGAAATCAATCAATCCAATTCAACCAATTGTACTTTGAATATTTCAAACTAGAGTAATCGTGGGTTGTCAACCCACGATCCTTAACCGAAAATGATTTTGAAGATTTAAAACTAGCTTATTGGATTGAAGGTTTTACGAATATTTCAAACTAGACAAACCTATATAAATGAATCCAAAACCCTAGAAACGAATATACAATACTATCACATAACTACAGTGTTCGGAGTGATTTAGCTACTCATGATGGAAGCGAAGATGAAAGACGTCAAGGTACTGATTACGCTAAGCATAAACATAGTGATAATCGCATGCAAAATCATTCAATTCGATAAACACAAGAAAAGTACGAATTTAAGATAAACAATAGAGAATTATCAATAGATTACCAAAAATTCGATCATGATGGTTCTTATAAGAGGTAAACCAAGCTCCAAAGATCAATCAATCAATGTCAAAACCTAGTTCTAGGAGCTTTTTATATGTAAAAATCGAGTATAAGAAGTTATGGCAAAAGAAGACCTAATTCTAACCTAAAAAGGAGTTTTTCTGCTGAATCTGTGAAGTTATCGAAAATAGCTCGCCGTGGCGAGACACTGTTTAGGCTCCCAAATTGCTCTCGCAAAATCTAGCCGCGGCGAGAATGTCAGTCGTCGCGGCGAGCTTAAAACTTCTGTAACTTTTTATAAAGACAGAATATAGCCATGCTTCACAAACGAAAGTTGTAGCCCTTTGAATTTTCTTTCAGTGGCCACCGAGATCAGGTCAATCGGACATCATATGAGAGAGTTACGGCCAAAATGGCTAGACTGCTCCGTAAAACTTCACTTTTGCAAGATTCACTAAAACGGCTCTCAAATCTTCGTCTGAACTCCGAATCCACTTCCGTTTTCGTCCAATTACTCTTCATTCAGAGATCTATAAGCAATGTCTTCACTCCGATTTTCACCTTCGGGACCAAATAACACAATAAATCCTACAAAACACTAACAAAGTACCAAAGCATAAAAACGTACAAAAACACTATAAAACTAAGGTCAAAGACTAACAAAAGACCGCTAAAAAGGGCCAAATGAGACGTTAGAATATTGTCCTCTCCCCAAACCGGTTCTTCGCAATGTACTGGCTTTTGATAAAATGAAACATGAAGAGCATGTCATTCGTCATACTTAACTTAACTGAGTACACATGAGAATGAAAAGGCGCAAACAAGAGGGTTTTCACTTCCCGAAAGGATCACACAAGCGCCGGTACAATATCTTTTCATCGGCTTAAAGTTTCTCACCGGCTTTTTGGACTAAAGAGTTAAACATACTTGCTATTTACAGGAGAAACAAACTTATGGGCTTTTAAATCCACTATACCACCTCAGTTAAGTATCATGCAAAACATAAGCAGCAAGCAAATTTAACAATCACGATAGAAGCTTTCATAACTTGGAAGAACGACTCAAGAAAGACTCTAGAGGGTAAAATAAAAAACGACAGGAAAAGAAAAATGACCAAAACATACATAAAGTAAAGGACGAAAGACTCTAGAGACTCAGGTAATAGAGAAAATGCAGACAAGACACTAGAGAGCACATTTCCCCCTCCCCAAACCTAAACTCAAGCATGTCCTCAAGCGTAGAGTGAAAAATAAAAGAAAATGGGATCAACAGTGGCTTGCCTGCAGGTGTACCTTTACAGTCATGTATAAGACTCTTCCGTGTTGGCTAACGGGTACTCTGGAAGTTCTTGGTTCTTCCAGTTGGTGCAGCTCTTTTTCTTCCCTGTTGATAAGTATGTATATATAGGGGTCCAGTGTGCGCTCCTATGAATTTTCTGCTGTCAACCTGCGAAACAAAATATAATGGAGCAGAATAGGCTCTAAGTTCACGTGGCTTGCCTTGCACCTCGATTGTGCAGGTTCGGGCATCTAAATTCACCACCATGAGAGTCGAGCGGATGAAGGGTCGCCCTAGAAGTAACATATCATTTTCCATTTCCTTCCCTTTCACCCGGCGATTCCACTACCACAAAATATGTCATCACCGTTACACCATCGAGCTTAACCGGAACATCTTCCACAATCCCCATGCATCTGCTTCGGGTTCCACCAGCAAGAGTCATAAAGCATTTGCGCGGCTCCAATCCCTTTAAGCCTAAGTCTTCATAGGTGTCAAAAGTCATCAAATTGCAACTAGCACCAGTGTCGACTATTCCGGTAACCTAAGATGAACACCCAATGCCTACCAGTAAATCAAAACTATCGGAGTCGCTTATACTCTTTTCTGCCTTAGGAATTATTATGGTGGGTCGGTTTGATTTCTTGCTCCGCATTCGCCTCCTCTTCTGGAATCACAGAACTCGGTTCCTCGACTTCATCCCCTGTCGATTCAACAGTGGCTACATCTTCAGTCTGCTCAGTTGTCAGTACACGGGCACTACAAGAAATTAATAAAAAAACGATGGAAAGGGGCGATGGATTTTATCCGTCGCCCCTGTAGCGACGAATCGCTAAGGGTAGCGACGGATAAAAGTTATCCGTCGCTACAGAGCGACGGATAATTTTATCCAGAGCGACGGATAAAATTATCCGTCGCTACTTTTGTTGACCATAATAAAAAGAAAAAAAATAAAAAAAATTTTAGCGACGGATAGATCTATCCGTCGCTATATAGCCGGAAAATAAAAAAAATAAAAAAGTTAGCGACGGATAGATCTAGATCTATCCGTCGCTAAAAGCCTAAAAAATATAATATATCTCCACCACCTCTCCTCCATTTCTCCTCTCCTCCTCCTCCACCACCATCTCCACCACCACCACCTTTTTCCTCCCACCACCACCGCACCACCACACTGCCATCACCACCATCCTCCATCACACCTCCTTTCCTCCTCCCACCACCACCACACCCACCAACACCGCACCACACCCACCGCACCACCACTGCCACCACCACCTTTCTCCTCCCACCACACTGCCACCACCACCGCACCACCACACTGCCACCACCACCGCACTACCACACTGCCACCACCACCGCACCACCACACTGCCATCACCACCATCCTCCATCACACCTCCTTTCCTCCTCCCACCACCACCGCACCACACCCACCAACACCACACCACACCCACCGCACCACCACTGCCACCACCACCTTTCTCCTCCCACCACACTGCCACCACCACCGCACCACCACACTGCCACCACCACCGCACCACCACTGCCACCACCACCATCCGCCTCTCACCACCACCACCCGTCTCTCCACGCCACCACTGCCTCCGGATATCATCGCCACCACCGCCACCGGATCTCCACCGTCCACCTCCGGATCTTCGATTTATCTTTTTATATATTTTCGGTATTTTAGGTATTTTAGTTTGTACATTTTAGGTATTTTAGGTATTTATCTTTTATCTTTTTATACATTTTTGGTATTTTAGTTTGTATTGTATTATTGTATAATGAATTTGTATTATTGTCATTGTATACAATTTTCGATTTATTGTATAATCGTATTGAATATTGTAGTTTCGATTTGAATATCAACCGAATTATTGTCCGATTTGAATATTGTAGTTTCGATAAATCAATATCTCATATACGAATACAAATTGGATACGAATTAATCCGTATACGAATATAAAAATTCGAATACGGATTTTTTTTTTTAAATAGCAATGTAACGACGGATAGATCTATCCGTCGCCACGTGGGGCGACGGATAGAATCTATCCGTCGTTATATTGGCGACGGATAGATTCTATCCGTCGCCAATAATCAATTTAAAAAATAAATAAAAAAAAGTCAAAAATGATAATCCGTCGCGAATTGGACAACGGATTATTTATCTGTCGCCACAGCTCCAGTGGGGCGACGGAATTTCTATCCGTCGCCAGAGCTGGGGCGACGGATCGTTGGTCTGTAGCGACGGATCTATCCGTCGCTACAGACCAGTTTTTTTGTAGTGCCCCCCCCCCCCTTTCGCTCTACAGTCCGAGTTATGTAATAGCTCAGACTGTAGAAGGAAAAGGTATTTGTAACCGAGATATATAGATCCGAGTACGGTTAGGATCTGAAGTAATCTTCTGTGGAAGAGTGTAGAGGAAACAATCCGTTGGGGCAAATATGCGAAATGGCCCACCTAGGCTGGTGAACAGTAATTCAAAAGTCCCAACAAGTCGCCTGTCCGGCCCAGGGAAAAGACCCCGGGTGAAGCGATGCGACCCTTGGATTGAAAAGATCAATGGTGGGGATTTAGACCCAAGTGATGTGACGTTTCTGAGAAGAATTAAATGGGGTGTACTGTCAATTCACCACTTGTGAACCGGCGCATCCGTTGGATTGAAAAGATCAACGGTTGGGGTTTGGATCCAAGTGATGTGACGCTTGGCCTTCCCCAATTGCCCCTATAAATAGTTTCCTATCCTGTCGCTTTCACACTTTAGCCAAACCGAAACTCAGAGCGATTCTTAAGCAATGCTAGCAAGCAAAATCAATCCGAGCAACCAAAACTTGCAAAATCTTGCACTTTCCAGCTGAGATCTGTGCTCTCGGAGAGCTAGCAAGGCTTCGACGTCCGTCCAAACTTAGGAAATAAACACTATCAAGTAAGTATGCCTTGATTCTTCCTGAACTTTTCTTTTGTTATGATATGCTCGCCTAATGCTTGTATGCTTCTCCCTTGTTCGGTCATCTGCTTGTTGATTCTGTGGTTTCACATGTTGCATGTGGTAGACTCCTATAGTATACTTAGTCGGAATACTCCTCCAGTGCACTACATTGTACTAATTTCCTTCAAAGGAAACTTGTTGAACTGTCTTGTATATCATGTCCAATGTGACAAAAAATCGATAATGCATGCCTGCTTGGTGATATCTTGGTGCCGATTGGCACCTAGACTGTTGTAAGTTGTTCCTGTTAGTGTGCCATGTAGGGTAGATAATAGTGTCAATGACACGTCTTTGTGTGCCAAGCTTAGTGCCCATAGTGTTATGAGAATGTTCCATATAGAAGATTTGAGAAAGTAGTGCTTGCTCGGACCATTGGACCTAATAAGATACCTAAACGAACTCTCGGACAATCATAATCATCGTTTCTGACCCGTTTCCTTGTGCCCTAGGATGTCCGGGAGTGATAGTCAGAACAATCACGAGGCCCAAGGTTACGACGATGGAGTAAGCCGGGGGACTGAGTCCGTGGAAGCAACCACATCCGTGGCAGAATACCTGGTCGTTGAACTCGTGTCTTCCAGGGATTCCGATGCTAGGCAAAGGGTCTGTGATGTAGCAGAGATGCAGCCTGAGGTGGTAGTGGGCCAGGAAGGTGTTGCTAGGACTAGGTCGCGAGTCCAATCTCGGACCGTAGGTGGTGGTGGAGTGTCCACTGGTTTGAATGAACCTCGGATGGAGCAGGAGGGCGAGTCTGGCCGTGAGGCAGACGATGTAGAGATGTTCGAGGCTGGTGAAGAGGACCGTGTTGTGGCGGAAACAGGTCCGACCAACCCAAATACGTCCGGGAGACCCGAAGGCGGAGAAGAGGAGGAGGAAGATGGTGAGGAAGAGGAGGATGATGATGAGGAGGAAGAGGAGGAAGCCTCTCAAGTTGCTCGCCCGCGGGGTCGTGTTGGACGGCGAATTGTGTTGCATCCTGGGGTGTCCGCTCAACCCCACCCTCCGCTGGTTGAGGGTCGTGGGGCTAAGGCGGTGCGAACCAAATTCCCTCGTCCTGCGTCCGGCGTCGTGATAGCGGACGAATATGGAGAGCTCAACACAGACGGGCTGCTCCCTACTTGTCTGTCCAAAGTAAAACCTGAAGATATTCCAGAGTGGAGACGGAAATGGGAAATTCCTGAGCCTGGGCATGCCTTTTATAATCCGCCTGCTGGATACATGTGTGTGCACGAGGCGGCCTTTTTCTGTGGATGGAAGGTTCCCATCGCGTCCGAGCTGAAGCGCATCTTGAACCACATTGGTATAGGTTCGAGCCAGGTTATTCCCAAGTCCTTGGGAAACTTAATTTGCTTCGCGGTTTTTTGTGCGAAGAAGGGGCAGTCTGTGAATTTTGAGAACTTCAGGCAGCTCTTCAATGTCACTTTCAGTCCGGGGAATCCCCTTTTTTATACTTTTGTAAATAGGAAACCATACAATTTCATTTACGATCCCATTTCCTCGCTAGGATCGAAATGGTGGGAAAAGTATATTTTTGTGCGGATGGCTTTGAAGCCTGGGGAATCCGCAAGGAGACGAGAGCAGTGGGCGCTGCCCAAGAAGTTTCTAAGTGAGAGTATCCCGGACTGGCGCCCTCTCCCTAAGAACGTGGCTCCGTGGGTGGCGGAGATCCACAAGAAAAACAACCCACCAACTTATCCATTCCACGGATTAATAATTCAAACGCTGCCATACTTGTGCGGACTAATTGATGTGGTCGAGGTGGGAGGGAAGACTGATTTATGTAAGAATCCGAAATTTAGGATTTTTTTTGCATGATCGTTGCATAGTTGTCCGTTGTTCATAGTGGTATGGATCCGTATCTGACATTATTTGTTTCTTATGCAGCTTACTGGATCGAATACATAATGTCGACCCTCCGAGAAAAAGAAGAAGCAGCAGAGGGAGCAACAAGCCCTCGAGCTCGCCACTGGCCAAAGGGCCAAGATAATCAACACGCCCGCAGGTCTTCCTATGGCGGACCCAAAAAATGCAGTCGTGTTTGCTGCAGAGGAGGAGAGGCGGAGGAAGGCGGGTGAGGATCCGCAGATTCTAGAGGTGCCCGACAAGGGCAAAGGTTCGGCGACCCGCAGCACCACTGCTTCCAAGCCACCAGCTTCTGCTGCCTCCGCACCTCCGCGGGATGTGCTGATGCGGGATGCCATCACCTCGGGGAACAAGAGGAAGGCGACCTCGGATGCTGCTCTTGCAGCCAAGAGGCAACATTTTGCCGCTATTCTGCCATTGTCTGACCAAGCTGCTCTTGATGCGGAATACGAACGGAGTCACAGACTCCCTGAGGTTGAGCAGGTTGGAGAGCTCCATGAGGTGCATCAGAGGGTAAGCAGCATATCAATGTTTTCCTTTCCTTGCTTTCAGCTTATTATGATAGAAATATAACTTTTGTATGTGCGGACTTCCTGTAGCTCGGATGCATGATCAAGGTCATGCAGTGGAAGGCCAGTGAGCGGGCCACTATTGAGGGGGATCTGCATAAGGCTTTCGCTGCATCTGCGGAGGAGGCGGAGAAGGTCAAATTGGCGGAAGTCCAGCTGAAAGAGAAGGATACGCTTATCGCTGAGTTGAAGGCTAGCTGGCAGGAGGTAAAGTCGGACTTGGAGTGGCAAGAGAACTTCATCGATAAGTCGATGAAGGCATTCCTGGACTCAAAGGATGCACTCCTCGAAGACCTCCAGTTTGCCCGCCTTGAGGCTGTCCGAGACTTTATGAAGTCGGACTCCTTCAAGTTCTTTATGGCGGACAAGGCCGATGCTCTTCGTCTAGAGGGGTTTTCGTCCGCCATTGGCCAGCTGCAAAGGAAGGGGCTGCTTCCTCCCACCTTTAACTGGAAGACGGAAGGGTTAGATCCGGCCGCCGATGCCAATGGAACGGAGATCCCGGCCGTGGAGGTTGTTCCGGATGAGCGATTGGCTGCGTGCGAGTTTGCGGAGGTGGTCACCGAGGAAGGTGAGATTGTCATCACCAACCGCGGGCCTTTTCTCCCCAAGTGCATCCCGGATGCTCTTCAAAAGGTATGCTTCTTGCCTTTTGAGAACAACATGGCATATCTGAAGGACTGGTACTTCATGCCTACTCGGATCGTTGGCCATGACGCGGACTTTAACCTGTTCGAGAGCATCAAGGCGTCCTTTGATGAAGTCGCTGCATCCCGCGTTGCTGCTGCCAATGCCGATGCCAATCCGTCCTCCACTAATCCGCCTAGAGTTGAAGAAGCCGGTCCGAGCCAACTTCCTCCTCAGTAAGAAGTTCGGGGTATGCCCCATGAAAAATTTGTAACCATTTGAATTTCTATGTCAATTGTCGGCACAGAACGTTGCCGAGTACAAATATTCATCCTTTCTTTTGTAGTAATTATCTGTGGTACAATGTTATCCATGCTTAGATGTAGCACTTGTTTTCTCCTTTATTTTCCTTGATCCGTCCTTCATATGCTAAGTTATCGTAAATATACATCTCTTACAAACACGGATCACTTTGAACGACAACTGATGAAAGATAATCTTGTTGATCTTCGGACTACTCATCTTTATTAAAACGATTTACTTTATGGGGA
This sequence comes from Plantago major, assembly GCA_026545765.1. NCBI lineage: Eukaryota > Viridiplantae > Streptophyta > Magnoliopsida > Lamiales > Plantaginaceae > Plantago > Plantago major. The sequence goes on along the minus strand of CM048844.1, from coordinate 32,013,439 downwards.
TACGTAATCTTCTAGAAGGGGGAAGGTGAAGCAGTAGAGTCGCCATTATTACCGCGTCCTTTCGTCTTTCGAGCCGGCAGATGGTGGACACGTGGCGTGATCGTAGGGATTATTCATTCCTATAAATAAGGATATGGTAATTCCTCATTTCTCACTGTTTTAGCTCTTTTCAGCCTTTCCTTTTCTAGAAATTTACTCTCCGAAGAGGTCAGATTCCTTTAGGATGTCGGAATCCGCCCGAGGAGCTGCAGTTCGAGCTAGGAAACTTCACCTGGATGCAAGCACAGCGCTACCCGACTTGGATAGCCCCGGCGTTGGAGAACCGGATGGTCACAAGTATGATTGCTATCAGCACTGGATAAATTGTGCCTGCGGAAACACGCACCCTCCGACTTATTATGGTAAAGGCACAGCGGATGACTCAATCGTTCTTGATCCAGAAGGTGATCCCCCTTTGTGTCCGGTGGTCGCCAGGAGGCGAGCCGAGGAAGAAAGAGAGCGGGTGCTAAAGATGATCCGTAGGAGGATCCGAATGCAGCAGCAAGCTCATCGGACTCAAGGTGGTGGCTCGGAATCTCAAGGCTCAACCTTGGGAATCCGCTGAAGGGACAAGGCGGGGTATGCCCCGTATGCATATGTATGATCCTCGGACCTTGAAAAATTGTACTTTCCGCTTTTGAATGTTCGGGTGATTTTCTAATGAAATTTGAATTAACCTCAATAGATGGAATTGTGACCTTTTTCATTGACTTACTTTGTCGGATCATTTTTATGCCGTTTACTTGCAAAATGGGCAGCAGGAACGAACTCGAACATAGTTAATGGGCTTGTTTGGATCAGGTAGGGTAAGCTCAGTCGATCCAACACTGTTCGGCCCTACGGATGGCCCAAGTCCATTGTTGACGTCAAGGATCTTACGTGTTGGATGCTTATTGGTTCGTCCCATCTATAAATACCCGAGCTCTCATTTGCACTGATCGCCTAAATCCGACTCCAGTTTCATTCTCACTGGAGATTTCCACTTCTTTCCCAAACTCGGATAGATCTCACAGTTTGAGTCCGGTAGTACCCATAAGAAGATGATTTCTTGACCAGTCTCCCCCTCGAGACTCCCGTCCACTCTCAAATCGGCGCTTGTCTTGAGTTTGAGAGTGGCGTGGGTCTGGATGGGATGATTGCTCAAGATCAGTTGTTAGAAAACACAGATCTTGGGAAATGTTCAGATCCGGGGATAGACTAACGGATGATCTTATCGGTCGTATGTGCGATCCACCCTTTAGGAGCTTTTCCTTTCTGATGAGCTGCTGACGGGTGGATCGCCATACGATCAATGCGTCGGATCCGTGCTCGGATTCGATCAAACAGGTACCTTTGAAATAACCCCCTGTCCGGAGATAGGAGGTTTGGTGCTGTAAAAATCCGAGGTAACTCCGCTTGGTTCTAATATGCTTGAGTATGAGATTCTGAGTGTCTTTTTCATAGGCTGGCCATGATAAATTATTGACCCATGGTGGCTCGGACTGGGCCATCAATCACTGGTTTAATGTGTCCGTGCACACTATGCACGGGATCCGTAGAGGGAATCAAAGGTATAGTAATATTGTAGAATTCCAACTTACTGAATCATTCTATATTGTGCAGGCACATCAGATTCTTGTGTCCCCGGGAGTGATGATTAAGTAGAGTATTTTTCTGTCGGAGGAATAATCTTGACGGAAGATGACGTATCTCCAGAGACTTTTTCCACAATTTATGTATTGTAGCTGTAGATCCGGATAAAGATCCGAGGTTGTAGATTGCAAAGACAGTGTTACGTACACTCTGTTTCGTATATGAATAAAATTCATTGCTTGCCTTTTTTTGTCACTTGAACAGTAAATTTCAGATGCATGAATTGAAAGATAGAAGTCGTACGGATTTGATGGAAATTCAATTACAACTTGTGGGCCGCATGGCCAATAACAAAAGAGTTAACAAAAACAAAACTGACGAAGTTCCGCGTAACCAACCCTATGCATAGAATTTTTGAAGGTTCCTGGCATTCCAGGTACGCTTAAGTGCGTGTCCGTACTTGTCTTCCAATTCATAACTTCCGTTCACTCTTGCCCCAATAATCTTGTAAGGTCCTTCCCATTTAGGCTTAAGCTTCCCAACATTGCTCAAGATATCAGCTCGGCGGAGCACTAGGTCTCCGACCTGTAAGTCTTTCGCTTGAACATTCTTGTTGTAGGCCCGGGCTGCAGTTGCTTGGTACCTGTAGATATTAGCCAATGCTCCGGTTCTTTTCTGATCCAGCATGTCTAGCTCAAATATCCGAGCTTCATGATTGACGGAATCATTGAACTCTTGGATCCTCATTGTTTCAACCGCAATTTCCGCTGGTATGACTGTTTCCGAGCCATAGACCAGGGAAAATGGGGTTTCTCTAGTTGCGGTCCGCGCAGTGGTGCTATGAGCCCACAGTACGCCATCTAGGTCATCCGCCCAATTCGCCTGGGAATTTCTCAGCCGCTTTTCCAGGATCTTAACAATTGTCTTGTTCGTGGACTCAGCTTGTCCATTAGCTTGTGGGTATCCGACAGATGTGAAGCGTTGTTCAATCTTGAAAGATGCTAACCATTCCTTGAGTCTATTGCCCGAGAATTGGGCACCATTGTCCGAGACAAGAATTCTTGGTAGGCCAAAGCGACAAATGATGTTTTTCCAAATGAAGGTCCGCACGCGGCTTTCCGTGATAGTGGCCACAGCTTCTGCTTCTACCCATTTGGTGAAATATTCCACGGCCACAATTAAGAATTTCTTCTGTTGAGTGCCCCTTGGAAATGGTCCAACAATATCGATGCCCCATTGATCAAACGGGCATGCTATGACTGACGGAATCATAGGGTGCGTCAGATGATGGGGAACATTTGCATAATATTGACAATCAGGACATCTTCGGGCGTAGCTCGCGGAATCCTTATCAATGGTAGGCCAGTAGTAGCCTTGTCGAATGATCTTCTGAGCAAGAGTTCTTCCTCCGGAATGGCTTCCGCTGTGAATTTCCTCAAGCACAGTCTTCGCTTCTTGCGGACCCAAACATCTCAAATGAGTCCCATCGAAGGATTTCTTGTACAAATCTTCTCCGAGTATAAAATATCTGTTTGCTCGGCGTTGTACACTCCTTGACTACTTCGGATCAGCTGGTAATGATCCGTCCTTGAGATAAATAAAGATATCAGTCATCCAGTTTTTTCATGTTTCAGTTATCATAACACTGGGAGGACTCATGACGGATGAGTTCGTAATAGTGAGTAGAATAACTCTCCTTGTGTCTAGAGCAGCTGTTGCGGACGCATACTTTGCCAGAGCGTCCGCTCTTTCGTTCCATGCCCTATCAAACTTCTCCAGGGTAAACTCATCAAAGAGACTGACTTCTGCTTAAGTAGCTCCAGGTACTTGATCATTGAAGGGCCTTTTGTGGCAAAAGCACCAAAAAATTGGGCTTCAACTAACTGTGAGTCCGTGTAAGCTTTGGGTTTCCGGATCTGCAGGGACTTGGCTAGACGTAGTCCGACTAACATTGCTTCATATTCAGCCTCATTATTGGTGACTTTGAATTCCAAGGATATCGCATAGTCGAGTTCCGCGCCATCAGGGCTTTTAAGATAGATTCCAATACCTCCTACTCGTCCAGTGGAGGAGCCATCCACTTCCAATGTCCAGACATCAGAGGGATGGTCTTTGGTTTAAAGATCTTCTGTAAGCTCCCGAGTTTCCAACCTTTGTTCCTCCTTCCCTTTAACATCTGGGTCCGAGTTGTTAGAACCGGATCCCCTTGTGATATCATCAAGAAGGAACATTTGGTTTACCCGAGATTCCTCCCACGATGTAGTCTGAGACTGGTTGATGAACTGGGCATCCTTGAGGTTTTCGGGGGTGATCTTCGGCGGAACTGGCTTTCGGTTAATCTGCTTGGTAATTAGGCATTCAAATGCCTGGTTATCCGGGACTTTCTCTGACTCCACTTCAGGGTATTCTGCTAGGAAGTCCGCAACGACTTGAGCTTTCTTGAGCTCGAGATAGCTAATGTCGTATTCGCTTAGCTCAATCGCCCACTTAGAGAGTCATCCGGATTGGTCGGGCTTTCCCAGGACCTATTTAAAAGGTTCCGTAGTTAGTACTACTATTTTATGAGACTTGAAATATGGCTTTAACCGCCTTGCGGTGTAAACCAGAGCATATGCAAATTTTTCAATCTTGACGTATCTTGTCTCCGCCCCAGCAAGGGATTTACTAAGATAGTAGATTGACAAGTGATCATTAGCTTGAACCCGTACTAATACGGAACTCATTGCCTCTTCCGTAATGGCTAGGTAAAGGTAGAGTGGTTCTCCTTCAACGGGTTTGGAGAGCAGCGGAGGGGAATGGAGGTACTTTTTCAAATTTTCAAAAGCCTCAGAACATTCCGCGGTCCACTCAAAGCTCTCTCCTTTCCGAAGGATTTTGAAGAATGGAAGGTTCTTCTCTGCGGATCGCAAAATAAAACGACTTAAGGACATTAGACGTCCGATAAGCTGTTGTACCTCATTGAGGTTCTTCGGATGAGGCAGATCTAGGATTGCCTTAATCTTCTCGGTATTTGCGCTTATCCCTCTCTCTGTGACCATGTAGCCCAAAAACTTTTCACCCTTCACTCCGAAGGTGCACTTTGCTGGATTCAGTTTCATCCCGTACTTCCTGAGGATAGCGAAGCACTTGCTCAAGTGCTCTATATGCTGTTCTTCGATTTTGCTTTTGACGAGCATGTCGTCTACGTATACCTCCATGGTCTTGCCAAATTCTTCCTTGAACATCTGATTCACCAGTCGTTGGTAAGTTGCTCCTGCATTTTTCAATCCGAAGGGCATCACTTTAAAGCAATATACCCCTCCCGCAGCAAAGAAAGCTGTTTTTTTTAATATCCTCCTTCGCCATTCGAATCTGGTAAAAGCCTTGATACGCGTCCATGAAAATCAGTAACGCGCATCCAGCTGTAGAATCAACCAATTGATCAATCCGTGGCAAAGGGTATGGATCCTTTGGGCAAAACTTATTTATCCTGGTGAAATCATTGCACATCTGCCATTTGCCTGGTGACTTTTCTACTAGAACCACGTTGCAAACCCAATCAGAGTAACGGACCTCTTCAATATGTCCTACTTTCATGAGTCGTTCAACTTCGGCGGATATGATGGCATCCTTGATAGGACCGAAGTCCTTTCTCTTCTGGCGGATGTATTTAATCGAGGGATCTATGTTCAGATGGTGAACAGCGATCCTCGGATCTATGCCCTTTAGGTTGTCAGTATTCCAGGCAAAAACATCACTGTTATCTCGGAGACAAGCAATGAGCTTCATTTCCACTTCCGCATTCATGTCTGTCCCGATTCTAGTCTTCTTATCCGGGCTCCCAACAACCAGCTCAACTTCCCTGAGAGTTTCATGAGGCTCAATCCGTGCAGTTTTAGGAAACTTGTCCTTCTGGCTCCCCACCCCAATGTTAGGATTCTCTTTCTTTGGTGGAAGAACAGCGTGCGGATCAGAAGTCACAGTGACTGCCAACACGGGTGCGGATGCTCTCCTTGTGGACATAATATAACACTCCCAAGCTTCTCGGATGTTCCCCACTTCCTCTCCAACTCTGCACGGGGTTGGGAACTTCATTCTATTATGGATAGTGGAGGGTATAGCTCGGAATTGATTGAGTCCGGGACGACCAAAGATGGCATTGTAGTCAAAAGTTCGATCCACCACTACAAAACGGACTAGCTGTGTCACTCTTACGGGATGTGTCCCAAGTGAAACATGAAGCATGACACTTCCTAGAGGATGGACAGTACCTCCTACGAACCCTAATATGGAGGTATTGACTCTCTCATATCGGATTCCTCCTAGATTCATCTGATCTATTGTCGATTTGGAGATGATGTTCGAGGAGCTCCCTGTATCTACCAGGATCTTGTTTACTCGATAAGTTGCAATGGTTAAAGAAACCACCAGCGGAACATCCGGATCATCTATGTCTTCGCCTCCTGCCGTAGGAGGAGAGATCTCACTATCATCAAAGTATATATCATTTGTCCCTCGAATTGCTGGAGCAGCATATGATCTGTCATTGTTCCAGAGAATCTGAGTTGTTCGCTCTCTCGCGTTCCTACTATCGCCCCCAGTTGGTCCGCCTGCTATGGTGTTGATCACTCCGCTGTATGGAGGGTTCTCCATTTCAGCGTCATCATCGTACATGTATGGGTGTCGGTCCGTGCGAGGCGGACAGTGGGCTGGCGGAGGTGGCAAGGATAGAGGGTGGGGCGGTGGCTCTGTAGCTCTATCATCCCTTTTTCGTTCCGTCTTATCATGTCAAGAAGGCTCATCCGTGTAGACGTGCTTTCCCAACTTTCCCTTTCTTATCAAATGTTCAACCTCCGTTTTCAGATGAATGCAATCGTCCGTCTCATGACCACGGCTCTTGTGGAACTTGCAATACCACTTTGCATTCTTGTTCTTCTGGTTGTTGTGAGAGGGCTTTGGCCATTGGACATCCAGCTTCTTCTCAATAATAGTTTCCAAGATGTCGGATCTTGGTCTATTGAGGCGGGTATAATCCGCATATCTCCTTGGCGGACTCCTTTCTCTGTGTAAGCCCTTATCTCTGTGATCCTTCCTCGGATCAAACTTATTAGGGTGGTGCTCTTGTTTTACTGGCTCCTTTCCCTTCTTGGATCCTGCTCTCACTGGAACATTCCTTCGGTACTCCTCTCCATACATCACTTCTTCACAGATGTCATCCAAGTGCTTTTCGCTCCTCACTTCCTGACTAGAAAGTTTTCTGCGGAGCTCTGAGTTGAAAGTATTAGCATACAGGTGACGGACCCGTTCCTTAATACTGTGTGGCTCAACTCGAAGGACTTCCGCGTTAAAGCGATCTAGGAAGGTCCTGAGATCCTCTTGCTCCCTTTGGATAACTTCTGCCAGATGCTCGACGGTGCGCTTTCTTCTTTTCGATTTTCCAAATCATCCCAGAAACTTGGAGGAGAGGTCCGCATAAGACCTTATCGACTTGTTTGGCAACGCAGTGTACCAATCTATGGCCGTTCCGAAGAGAGTAGATGAGAACGTGAGATCTTTCGTGTTGTCGCTCATCCCCTTGGAATCCATCTTACTATTGTACCTTGTCAAGTGTCTAACGGGACAAGTATCCCCGTAATAGTATTCCAAGTTCGGAATCACTTTATCCAAGTTCCTGTTCCTTTCCTTTTCTCTCATGATTTCATCACACAAAGGGTTTGGTGCACTAGTAGCTATCTGCTCATGATCCTTTACCAGGCGTTCGAGATTTAGAATCTGGGCCTCCAAAGCCTTTTGTTGAGCATAGATTTCTTCCGCAGTCATTATCTCCCCCGTCCTCGGATGAACTGCTACATCCGCAGGGAGTTCGTCTAGGCGGACCACTGGAATGGTTTCTGCTACGTGATCCCTGGCTCTCAAAGGTGCTTGTTGCGGAGCTTTAGGCTGCCAGTTATCCTCCTCCTGATACTCTCTCTCCTACCATTCGGACTTCCTTCACCCCGAACTTGGGAAGCAGATGCTCTCCGATCTAGAAGGTTCCGCAGATCCTCTTGGGGTAGTTGATTCCCCAGCCTCTGCTGGATCGGACGTTGCCTGTTCCTTGATAGGGCGGGCTCTGCTTGAACCGGAGTAGCCACTGGCGGAGTGACTTGCTGAGGATTGGCATTGTTAGACCCGAGGCAACCTTGGATTATAGTGAGCAATCTATCAAACTGAGTCTCGCTTAATCCGAGGTCACTAGTGCGGACAATGCGACCATCGGGCATAGTAAACTGTTGACCCGTAGTGGGGCCTTGAGCTCCTGCCGGAGAAACTCGTACGACCCCTTCCCCATGATTCTCAGGTACAATGTTCTCAGGAGTATTACGGATTCCCCTGGGCATAACGTCTCTTCCCTCATCGGAGGATGGGCTCGCTGTGTGACCATCACTCGGATATCTCCCTCCAGCGTTCCTTTCAGCCACAGTGGCTCTTCCTCCTCGGTTGGGCGGACGTCCGCGTGGGCGTGGGGGTGGAGTCCCGACGCCTGCAGCACTGGTTCGTGTTGTCCGTCTTGTTCTTGCCATCAGCCTTTCTTAAGTACGGAACCTTTCGTAAAGTTTCCCACAGACGGCGCCAAAATGTTGAGGGGTTTAACCTCGAACACTAACTAACTAAACTATCACAAGCAACCTAGTCTAAGACCCGCCTCCTACTTGAAGTCCGAAGTAGTACCTGTCCGAGCTACAATACCTTAAAGAACTAAGTGGGGGGGGGGGGGGTTAGAAAGGGTTCCTCGGATTGCGTATGTCAATCCGGTAAGAGACTTTACTCAAGAGAGAGTTGGGAGCTCTCAATGTAATAGTTATGAGGAAGGTTAATTATGATATCAATATGGCTTGGAAGAACCACTTGGGAAATGTCACTTACCTTAAGGTCTTGGACCTTGGGTTATATTTATAGAGACCATATCTTATGAAGTGACTCATAAAATGGTGCCAAGTGTATGCTTCGGATTTGGACACCAATGCTACCTTTGGCCCATAGCCCAATAGTGAACAGTAGTCCAATACCAATTAGTGGGCCTGGGAGGGTAGTTTGGACCTTTTTCCTCTGAGAGTACTGTTCCGCCTATTGGGTCCGTGTCAGTCCCTCGGACAGATCTGTCTGCTTGGTTGATCTGCCCTTAGGTAACTCTGGGTGTCCGAACCAGAAGTTTCACGGAAGTATCTCAGTGGTTCTGTTATATACGTTTGGTCTTAATGTGATGGTGGCGTCCGAGCTTCTCTCGTCTGGTCCGTTTGGCATCCTAGACTGACAGTCTATGGTACTTGGAAGGACCATGTGACCATTTGTCAGGTTCGGAAGTCGTACACCTAGCTCGGTCGGACCCAGCTGAGAAGATGTGTTGACTTGTAAGTACTAGTTGGCCTGGAATGGTTTCCCTTAGGTCGGACCATTTGGAGGTCGGACTAGTACCGAATTGGCTGTTCTAGCCTTGATGCGCTTTAGGACACGCTCTATGGCGCCCTTAACGGATTGGACACATGTTCGTATCAACAGTTAGAAGGCATCTTTGGAATTAGATATATAGATACTAAATTGTAATTCTAGTAAATATATTATGTATCACTAATTAGTACGAAATATTTGAGGATGACATTAATTTGTAATTGTCCAAAAAAAGTTAATAAACTATGAAATATAGTGAATATAGTAGGAGATATAATATTATTATAATGAAGTGAGGTATAAAACTTTCTAAATTAGGAAGGGAAAAGTTGAATTTTGGACGAAACAAAACGCAAAGTGGGGAGTTGAGTTCGATACGGAGGGAGTATATTTTTAATGATTTTCTGGTTCAGCTAGAATTAATTTATTTGTCGTGGGTAAAATTATACAAGAATCAATAAAATTCATATGAAAAATTATTAACCTTTGTAAATAACAATGGATGATCGATCAAATACATTAAAAGTTTAACGGGTTGTTTGGTTCGGAATTATAATGGAGTCCATATTAATTGAGGTAAATTGATAAGAGTGACTAAATTATAATTGAATTGTTAAAATTCGTTTTTGATATAGAATTAAAATTTTATAGAGTTTTGTAAAATTGTAAAAGAAAGAATGGAACATAATTGAGTTGGGCTCAATTATCTTTTTCCAACTAATTGCCCTAACTAAATGGGATTGCCAAAAGTATCAATTATACAATCATAATTGAGCTCAAATTCTAAATCACACATCCTGTAAAACTTCCACTCGGTTCAACTCCACTCATTTGGTTGGTATTAGGTGCAACTTCTTGACGTTAAAGAAATGGCCCACGGAATGGGGTATATTGACCGACAAAAAATCGTGAACATCATCTGGTGTTCTCACCCTTTAGTCAAGTAGAATGGTTACGAATATTTTTATTAAGTACGTACTTACTTTTTCAGCTTGAGTTAAAATACAAACTTTTTAAAAAGCCACAATCGAATAGCATACGGAATCAATATCGTCTATTTGACTACAAATGTCATGTTTGTAACTTCAAACTTCATATGTTCAATAATATGGGAAAAAAATTATTTTGGTACCTAAACATGTGGCATTTGTTACTAACTATTTGAAGTTAATAAGATTTTCCTGGGAGATCATCCTCTCGCAAAAGCTGTTCTATTTAAAAATAACTTAAATTTGAAATAGAGCAAAATCATTATAAAGACAAATGTAAATCACATTATACTTCTTAAAATATTATCTTGATCGGGATACATAATTATCTTTGAACGCTACCTCTATCCCTGATTTTAAACCTAAAAATATTTGAATAATAGATTAAAACGCGTTTGTACGTCTTAGTGCTCACCAAAGAAAAATAGTCTAGGAAGATACTTAAAAAAGAGAGGCTTCTCAGGTTATAGAGTCTTCTGATTATGCCCCTCGCAAAGTGTTCGTTAGATCTTGCACGCTTAAACTTGGGGGGGGGGGGGGGGGGGTGGGGAGTTAGTCTTTTAAGCGGGCATGTCTCGGACATACCATCCTAGACTTAACTAATGGGATCCGAGCCGTAAACTCTAGGTCCCTTGGAGGTAAAAGTTGAACAGTAAGTACGCAATTAATTATCGGATCACTTTAGAAATGAGCTTATTTATATATGTTTCAAGGTTGGGGTCATTGTTCTAGATAGTAGGACGCCCATGTGACATCCTGAGAGTGGTTGTAGTGTACGGAGGTATACTACTCGGACGTCTGCAGGTTGGAAGGTTGGAGATGGTAAGTGGTCCTTTTTGGACATGATTTTCTGAGATTCTAACTGTAGCGGACCAATGTTGCCTCTCAGACAAGATCCTATTGAACATTTAATTCTGAGTCCCCTACCTCAGTTGTGGTATTACATCTTGATCCGTAAAGAAAACTGTGTCAAATATTTATGCATGCATTAAACTACTTGTCCAAAACATTTATTTGTGATTCGTATCTTTCATCTTTTAATGCAATGTGACTGAACTGGACTGGACTCTTCGTAACTTAAAATGCTCCTCTTTAAACTCTAATATTAAACCTGAGACTTAACTTGCTGCAATTCTTTAACAACTCTACAATCTCTTAAACTTGGTTATGTTATCATCAGATGTACACCTTGAATTCTCTTAATCTTTAGTGAAACATAGAACAATATCATACATAAGTAACCACGTTCACACTGGCCCATTTTGAAGTTCATACCGTTACAATTCAGTAAAAGTTATACATACTTTCAAATTTGAAAATTGATAGAACTGTACGACCGGGATTGGTACTCTGGACAAGTTTTAGAATTTGTTGACTATGGCGTTGAGTCAACAACGTCTTCAACAGTAAAGACATAAGTGAACAGTAACGAACAGAGCAGTTTGCAGCGGATAAAAATACTGAACACCACAGATAAATTCTAGCCAGTATATATAAAATATATTGACCGTGCCTTAGGTTAAATTTCCACTATCAAGATAAGTAGAATTACAAAAACTAGGTTTAATCAATCACAAACGAATGATTAAACTGCAAAGACTAGACCTAGAACAGATAATAAAAAAACCTATTCTAGTTCGAAGACACTAAAGTAAATCTCAATCCTTAGAGACTATTCACAAGTGAATTCGACAACAATGCCTAGTAAACACAAGAAAAACAATCTCTCAATATGTTGTGAATTGATACTCTAGAGACTTGTTTCCTTGCAAGCATTCTTCTTCAATATATACTATTCCAGCCATCGATAAGAAGAAGAAGAACGCAGGTTTATATTCTTGCTTCTTGCGTTGTCTTCTCTTTTTGTTTCCTGCTTCTAGCGTTTTGCTTTTAGGTAAAATTCCTTGAGAGAATATCTCCAAGATCTTTATTTCCTTCTTGCTTTCCTTGTCTCCAAGTCCCATCAAACTCTTTCCTTAATCCAAGTCCAAATAGAACAGGACTTCCATTCATTAGCTTCCTGCGCCAAACCCTTCCCATACTTCTTCACGTTGGTTTCTTGCTTCTTCCAGATTTTCCAGATCTTCCAAATCTTTTCCTTAAGGCCCAAATCCTCCAAGTCCAGTCCATTGACTTATGTTGCAGCCCAACTTGTTATTTCCTACAAAATATCCATAGAAAAACAACTACAATTGTCGAACAGGTTAATAAACGAAGAAAGGCCGAATTAATAAACTAAGTGCAATAAATTGCACTTTCAATCTCCCCCTTAATTCTTGCCTTTCTTCACAAAACAAAAACAAGTAGTTAGTAGGAAAAACAAGACATTATCAAGCAACTCCCTCTTGCTACAAGAACTCCCCCTTAATACAAAATACCAAGAGTTCAATTGAACCAAACATTCTCCCCGTTTTTGTGAGGAAGGAAAGAAAATAAAGTTCTTTGAAAACTTCAACATCTTGGTAGTCTATTGAAGACCTGCAGACAAAGTACCAATGCGGAGAAACGATGTTGACTCAACATTGTCGTCAACACTGGCAAAGGAGGTAGCAGAAACAGGAATAGAGGTTGGGTCAGCTGGAGGACAGAGTTAGGATAAGAGTGGATGGTCATTTACACAACTTACAAGATAAGTCATGATGGTTGTTGTTGGGTTTGTGCTAGAAAGATTCCTGCAAATATATATATATCAAAGCACACAAACTGTACACAACTGTTAATTGAGGATTAAAGTAGCAAGTAGTACAGTTATCTGTCGAGTCAAAGAAATCAGATAAAATTAGACAATCCTTAGGGAGGTTGACTAAAAATCTTAACTCCAACATAGTGACTTTTCAAGCAGGAATAAATGCAAACTCAATGAACTACAAGACACATCTACTCCCCCTCAAACCCAAAAACAAGCAAAACAGGAAAGAAAAGACACATCAACACAAAGAAAAAGGCATATAAAGTCTCTGTTGAACTGAATGTTGACTCATCATTGAGGGTAACATCGAAAAATCAGACCACTCTTATTGTAAGCTGTCCAGGAAACCAAGTAAGGAGAGTGCAGATCAGGTTAACACCACTTAATGCTGAAGGTAAAACAGAAAGAGAGAGAAATACCAAAGAAACACACTCGACATAACCTCAATTTTTAAGCAGATACTTTAATTTTGAGTGGGGGTGACCATGAGACAATGAACCATGTCAAATAATTGGAACACGTATGAATCCCGTCCAAAGCCTAAGCTTATGCGGAGTAAGGTAAACACACGTCTCAAGGCATAAAAAAACACTCATTGGCCACATTGGGCAATTTGGTACTCAATTTTGCAAGTGATCCAGCAGCATTACGAAGATCAACACTTTTGTGCGTGTCATTTGAAAGTACAGGCCATCAACCCTCACGGACATATGACAACATTGGCCATGCCGGTATGTGGATAGTATTTGGTCCTGCCCAACACGACCCTCGATGGAAACACTTCGAGCCCTTTTTCATTGATTTCATTTTAATTGTTGGAACAAAAGCAGGAGGTAACACCAAGTGCGAAGCAAGGTACGAGTAGCAAAAGTAACCAAAATCAGCACAAATGGGTTTTATATGAAAAACAGACAGACTCCAAACTAGAGACCTTTAAACCTTGGTTTCAAGTAGTCTTTCAAAAACAACGAACCCCCTTTTTTGAGCTGGGCAAACAGTAACAACCAGAGACAGGCACAGAAGCACAGGAACCTAAAACAAAAAACAACCAAAACTACATCACTTTTCCTAACAGCCAATGTTGCATGTGATGTTTATTCAACATTAGGTTCAACATCGAAGATCACAGAGAACACAGGCCAAGAGATCTTCTAAGACTGAAGAATCTCTCACTATCTAAAAGGCTTGGTAAAAATATATGCAAGTTGATTGGTTGTATCTATGTGTTCTATATTAATTACTTGCAGATTGACCAAATCTCTAAGAAAATGATGCCTAATGTCTATGTGTTTTGTGGTGAGTGCTGAACAGGATTCTTAGAAATATTTATGGCACTAAGGTTAACAGAGAACATCAACAGGGTATTGATGAGACAATATTCTAGCGTCATATTTGGTCCCTTATAGCGGTCTTTGTGAGTCTTTGTCTTTAGTTTTATAGTCTTTTTAGTTCGTTTTTACGCTTTGGTGTTTTGTTTACGTTTTGCAGGGATCGGTGTCTTTTGAACTAAATGAGAACAAGCTGCTTAGCATGGCTCGCCGCGGCGAGATTTTACGAGCCTGGACTTGGGAATTGCAGGGAGGCTCGCCGCGGCGAGATTTTGCGAATGGCTCCCCTGTTTTGAAGGAAGACGCTCACCGTGGCGAGAATTTGAAAGCTTGATATATAATCGACAAAAGGAAGCTCGCCGCGGCGAGATTCGCAGACTCAAAATTTGTTTTCCTTATTAGTTTAGAATTTGTTTTTCTGGAGATATACTTCTTTTTTAACCTAGTTTTGAAGAGAGCTCTAAGATTAAGACGTTGACATTGAGACATCCTTGGAGCTTGGATTATTCATTGATTTTACTCATCAGAATTATTGGTATTGATTTCTCTATTGCTTTCTTCTTTGCAATTCGTTCTTATATTTATCGATTGAATTGTATGTTATTGCATGCGAGTTTCATATCTATGTTTCATATGATTATTACCATGAATCCTTGCGTGCAAATCTCAAGTATGAGTAGCTAAACACCCTTGAATACAGTAGTATGTGAAGATTATGCATATTCGTTCTAGGGTTTATCAAATCACTCATATAGGTTAGTCTCGTATAAAATCTTCGTAAAAACCTTCAATTCGATAAGTCCGTATTAAATTCTCTAAATTGTTTATGTTTAAGGATCGTGAATTGACGACTCACGATTTCTCTTGTATAAAATATTCTAAGAACATTTGGTTGAATCGAAATGATTGATTTACTGTACAACAACCGTGTGACAAATATGAGTCTTATCCCTAGTTCAAATTAGCGTAATTGGATCTTGCTACTGTATTCATCTTTCTCTCATTGTTAATCGTAATCTTAGCTTTAGTCAATCTAGTTAGAAGTATACAAAACCATCAATCAAACTGTTGCTGGCAAGTATCAGTTTACTCTCACTGCTACGTAGCTTGATTAATTCCCTAGAGATCGATCACGAGTTAGGCTTTAGTCTGCAACTACACGCTGCCGGGGAATTAATTCCTATTGTAGCGTGTGAGTGTGATATTTTATTTGCTTTTTTTTTTACATACCTGCGATTTCTGCACTAACAGAAACTAAGATTTTTCGAGGTTTTTGATTTTGTAGAGGAACTTTTGCGAGTTTATGCAAGATCTGAATCGCAAGGAACACCTTTGCAACCTCTAGTACTTGAGATCGATAGACACTACCATCAGCTTCGGAGACAGAACTTAGCAGCTATTCCAATGTGTGACAACAATGAGAATACTCCCAGAGTCATTGGTGCTGTTGAGGCCCTTGTTATCACTTATGGGACCTATATGCAGCCTGGTAAATCAAGGCTGGGGGATCAGCCATTGTGCTCTCTAACAATTCTAGGAACATGGAGATCAAGTCTCATCACTTCCATGACATGCCCAAGTATTATGGGATGGCCAATGAGGGTGTTATCCGATTTCTCAAGGAGTTCGAGGGGCTGATTGCTAGGATTTCGCTTACTGTAGGAACAGTAACGGTTTCTGATGAGGAAATAAGGAAGAAGGTTTTTCCTATGTGTATGCAGGATAAGGCGAAGAGCTGGCTATTGAATTAACCTGAAGGTTCTCTGGCTACTTGGGATGATCTATACATGACCTTTATGAACAAGTTATATCTAGTGGAAAAGACTAGGCAGCTTCGAGTGCAGATTGAGAAGTTCATGCAGATGAGTGATGAGAGTTTTTATGAAGCCAGGGAGCGATTCCTAAACTTACTCTCTCAATGCCCTCACCATAGGTTGAGTGAGATGGATTTATGCTGCAAGTTCTATGAGGGACTCGACTGGAAAGCACAGAATATGGTGGATATGACTGTGGATGGCTCTATCGTCACGGCATCTCCAGCTGCATTGAATGAGGCTTTTGAGAAGCTTGCTGCTATCTCCCAGCTTAAGGGAACTAGAGGTAGACCAAGGAGAGCTGAGGTAAAAGCTGTGGAGGAAACACCAGGGCCTAGTACTATTGAATTGGCAGAATAGATTAAGGAGATGAGGATGCTTGGCACTATCCCTGCACCAGTGGCTCCATTGAATGAGAGGTGTAATCTATGCGGTAATTTTGGGCATGGTGCTAGTATGTGTAGACTTCCTGAGACTGTGGGGGAGAACCCAACTCCGGAGATTATTTGCTGGGTGCAGAACAGACAGCGCGGTGGTTGGCAACCAAACCCTGGAACGAATACAGGTGCTACTAAGGTGCAACCCTTCAACCCAAATCGTTCCAATTTATCCTATGGAGGTAACTTATATGAGAATGCACCACAACAGGCTCCATTTCGGAGTTCCGTTTCATCGTGGTCCAAGACATGATTTTGGTTTACTACTAGTGCACATGCGCTGATCAGGAGATTAGAGCTCACATGGAGAGATCAGAGAGGTTCTGGGTAGAAGCACGGCGAAATCAAACCAAGAATGACCAGAGGTTTGATAGAATTGAGCAATCGCAAAAGAGGTTAGAGAAGACTCTTAGTGATCTGGTCGGCGCCTTCCAGCAAAGAGAGAAGGGTAAATTCCCTGCGACTGTAGAAAATAACAGGGTACTTGTTGTGGAGGTAGCTTTTGACAAGCCAGGAGTAGTGAAGACGGTTGTTACGACTTGCACCTGTAACCATGATAAGGTGGTTACCCAGGTTGAGGCAACACATGTACAGGAAGCAAGCAAGGTGATAACATCTGGTCCAGCGATTCCAGGAGGGAAGGCGAATGCACGACCAACTCAGTTGATCCAAAAGGAAGAGAAGAGGATTAGTGATGCAAACAGTTTCGATTTGGTTGTCAGGATAGGCAGTTCTTCTGAGGTTACAGGTATTATTGATCTTTGAATTGATTAACTTGATGACATTCGAGACTTATGAGGAGCTCAACCTGAAGGGTCTAGAACCGAGAAGATTCTTTGTGACCATGGCTAATGGTACTCGAAGCAAATGCATGGGAGTTGTTGAGGATGTTCCCGTAACCATCGGTGGAGATGTGTTTATGACTGATTTCGTGGTTGTCGAGTCACCGCAGGTGAAGATCAAAGAGATGGACAAGGATATGCTGCTTCTTGGGGCGCCCTTTCATCAAGGCTACTCGTATGATAGTCGATCTTTATGGCCGTACATGTACTATTCAGGTTTGCGGTGAGAAACGTGAGTTGCAAGCTGTCACCACATCATATTCTCCCACACAGGTAGACATCAGGAACTACATTGTAGCACACACTGGTCCACTCTACACCTATTCTCGCTCAAGAGTAAGCATGGGGACAGAGAAGGCTGGCAACCTCAAGCTCAATTAGCTCCAGCATTGAAGAAGTCGAGCTAACGACTATAAACAAAAGCCCCCTTTTGTTTGTACATTTATCAAACTATTTTTTTTCTCATTTCGTACTTTGCTTTAAAGTGGTTATCTGTTTTCTTTGAGTTAGTTGTGTTTTTAAAGGCGTGACCTTTGTCCTTTTTATTCTCTTGCATGTTTGGGAGTTTAGAAACCTTGTACCGACACGAGGAAACTCGTGAAACTCCGAGTCGTGGCTTGGGGTTTCAATTTCGCGATGTGAAATTGCCAAGGTGCAAGCCAAAAAAATTTCGGAATTTTTTCTCGTCGCGGCGAGACCTTTCTACCCTTCCAGATGTTGCTTTCGTAAAAACTTGCCACGGCGGAGCTTTTATCTCGCCGCGGCGGAGCCCATTTGCTCGCTGCGGCGAGACCAAATAGTCTCTAAAAAAAAAAAATTGTAGTTTCGTAAAAACTCGCCGCGGCGAGCTAGGTTTTTTCAAATCTTTTTATCTTCTTCCTCTTCTTCTTCACGACCCATCCTCCTCTTTTTCCTCTTCCCGTTTTTCTTCCTCTCCTCACTCCAATCTCTCTTTCTCACTCAATTCTCCACCAAATTCCCCCATTCTTGTTGCATTCTAACGGGTTTTCCCCCCTCCCTTCGATTCTTGCCCCGTTTTTGTGCTTTATCCACCCACTTCTTCGGATTCAAAAGGTAAATTGGCTTGAACTTCCTTCTTCCTCATTCCTTCGAGTTTACTTGAATTATGTGGTTGATCGTCGTTAGTTATGATTGATTGAGTGTAGTAGATCGATTTTGATTGATGCATGGATTCCTTACTCGTCGATTTTGGAACTTACTTGCGTTGTTCAATTTTTTGCACCGCGTCCCCGTTTTTGCCAATTTATGCCATCTCGTTCCACTTTTGCTTTGAGTATCACTGCTCTTATGCTTGTGAACTGCCATGAATCAAGTATTGGCCATGATATAGAATCTTGAGTTGGTTTGGGGAATTTCGCATTCTCCCCTGTTCTTTGCTCTTTTGCTGTTTCTTGCCCTTTGATCATTAATCGGTTTGGGGAGGTAGTTCTCTACCCCCATTATTATACACTAAGACCTCTCCCGCAGGCATTATGTCTCGCAGAGCCATAGGCAGCAAACGCCATAGAGGCGAGTCCAGTAGCGCGGCCGGTCAGAGCGGTCCCGTAGATGAGTTCTTCCACCTGTCCGCGGAAGGGAGGGCTTTTATGGAATTTTAATTTTAGGAAAGCATGGCCCGAAAGGAATTGGCTCTTGATGAGTGGAGGATCTTTTCACGCCTGAGTTTGGGCAAGGATCGATATTTAGTCGGAGCAAGCTCTTGAGCAATGCCTACCCAAGTCGGTTCGGGAATTCTACATCAGCCTCCACGACTTGGATGAAGGGGTGATGACGATTCGGGGTGTCAGGGTCCAGTTCTCACCTAGGAGTATTCGGGAATTCCTACAGTGCAGGGTGTTCCAAGCAGAGGACGACAGGTACAGCCACTGGGCGACAATTTTCACAACCGGCAGTTTGAGAGGGACTTAACCGAGTTTGTACTTCTATCTGGTACCGATCCGGAGGACTACAGGACCAAAACCACCATAGCCACCCACTTCCTCAAGCCAGAGGTTCGCCTCTGGCAACACCTGATACAGTATAATGTGACCCCCAACTCACATTTCACCACCCTGACACCTCCCACAGCCCGCCTTATTCGAGCTATCATGAACGGGCAGTTTGTTGACGCCCCCGATATCATTATGGCGGAGGCTCAGTCCCGGAAAGCTAAAGGCAGCCTCCTCGGTTTTCCATGCCTTATTACCAATATCTGTCGATCCCTCAATATTCCCGATATCCAGGGCTCCAAGAAACCCAAAGGGGCTCTGAAATCCGCAAGCGCCAGAGTCATCCTCAGCCGCCATCCCATTCCTGTTAGGGGCGCCGATGACACTGCAGAGCAGCCCGCTCCACCTGGTTCTTCTGACTTCCAGAGTTACTTCGAGCAGATGACAGCACAATTTCAGGAGTGGGCAGGACCACACTATGCCCGGATTGAGGATTAGTACTCCCGCATCGAGGAGCACTACCAGCGACAGGAGGAGCGAGATAGGAGAGCTGAGGCCAGAGAGCAGCGATAGATTGAGCGCTTAGAGAGGCAGAAGGCACTCTGGAAGGCATAGCAGGATTTCTGGGAGCAGCACTTCGGTGGTGGCCCTTCTGGATCCATGTGATCAACCCTGTTGAGACAACACTATGGTTGGTCACTCTATACAGTCGTCTTTCTTACACTTTTCATTGCTAGGGGACTAGCACTTGTGTAGGTTTGGGGAGGTGGTCGACTGTATCTTTAGCTTACGTTGTCTCGTTTTGTACTTTATTTTCGATATTCGTACTCTATTTTGCACTCTGTTTTTCATTTTTTATTTTTATGTATTCTGTTCAAGTGGTATGTTAGCCACTTGTTTGTGTTATGTGACTGTGGTGGTATGTTAGCCACCTTTCTGTGTTAGTTATATATTTCCTTTCCAGTTGAGTCCAGTTTAGGTGTTAGTATTTTTTTATTTTCTCTTGTGGTGAGTCTGAATCAATTACCAAGTCAAACGTCTATTGTGAATGGTAAATTCTCTTGCTGCTTACGTTTTGTTTGATTTCTAGCTAGAAGTAGTGTAGTAGGCTTTTAATCCTGCAAGGTCGTTTCTCTTGTAAATAGCAAGTCTGGTTAGGCCTATAGTCCAAAAGCCTGTGAGGAGCCTAACCGAAGAAAAAATATTGTACCGGCACTTGTTATTGTGTGATTTCCTGGGTTGTGCAAGTTTTTCCGTATTACTTGCGCCTTTTCATACTTATGTGTACTTAGTTTCGTTGGGGATGACAAACGGCATGCTTTACTTTGCGGATTTTATTCCCCCTCGAATCTGTTTGGGAGAGGATTGTTCACTATATTGCTTTTGAGTCGTTATATTTGTCTTGCAAAATCACATTTCTTGCTCCCTAAGCTTTTGATATTTGAATCTCGGGGTGGATCTATGGTCTTCATTGATCACCGTTAGTCGTGTTTCAAATACTACATATATACCGGCGTGGCCTTAAAAAGACATATGTCCGTGAGGGTTGGCACGTACACCAAACTGACACGCACAAAAGTGCAGACTTTCGGTAAAACAGACACCTGCAAAAAATTGAGATTAAAAGAGCCCAAGTGGCCATGCACTGAATTCAGTGAAGTATTATGAGATCTGATATTGTTTTGAAATGGATGAGGGGAGCAGTTTTAGTTTTTCGATTTTTGTGGAGGAATACAGTCATGACTCAATGAGACGAGTACAATAGCATAAGATATTTGAGGCATCCTTGTGACGAAAGTCATCTTCCCAGTTTACTTTTTGAGCTTATACCCTGTATGGATACTTCAATGAGAGTGAGTGATACACTTTATACACCTGCGAGGGACTAGCGGGCTAGGCTTAATTGTTATTTACTTGAGAAACGATTGTGTCTGACTACCTGCTTACTATTTTTGCCAAGGTTAGGTTGAGAACAAAATTTTTGCATCCTATGAATTTAATGTTTTCAATGGTAGATTCGGTCGCTTGAGAATTTGACTCTTTGTTTGTTTCCATGGTTTAGAGTCTAGTGTGTTTAGGTTGTGTGTTTGCTCGAGGACGAGCAAAGGTTCGGTTTGGGGATTTTGATGAGACAATATTCTAGCGTCTCATTTGGTCATTTTTAGCGGTCTTTGTGAGTCTTTGTCTTTAGTTTTATAGTCTTTTTAGTTCGTTTTTACGCTTTGGTGTTTTGTTTACGTTTTGCAAGGATCGATGTCTTTTGAGCTAAATGAGAACAAGCTGCTTAGCATGGCTCGCCGCAACGAGATTTTACGAGCCTGGACTTGGGAATTGCAGGGAGGCTCGCCGTGGTGAGGAAATCAGTCCATGTGGAGATTTTAATAATGGCTCCCTGCTTTGAAGGAAGACGCCGCCGCGTAGGATTCAATCACTTGTGAGACGCGCAGACTCAAAATTTGTTTTCCTTATTAGTTTAGAATTTATTTTTCTGGAGATATACTTCTTTTTTAACCTAGTTTTGAAGAGAGCTCTAAGATTAAGGCGTTGACATTGAGACATCCTTGGAGCTTGGATTATTCATTGATTTTACTCATCAGAATTATTGGTATTGATTTCTCTATGCTTTCTTCTTTGCAATTCGTTCTTATATTTATCGATTGAATTGTATGTTATTGCATGCGAGTTTCATATCTATGTTTCATATGATTATTACCATGAATCCTTGCGTGCAAATCTCAAGTATGAGTAGCTAAACACCCTTGAATACAGTAGTATATGAAGATTATGCATATTCGTTCTAGGGTTTATCAAATCACTCATATAGGTTAGTCTCGTATAAAATCTTCGTAAAAACCTTCAATTCGATAAGTCCGTATTAAATTCTCTAAATTGTTCATGTTTAAGGATCGCGAATTAACGACTCACGATTTCTCCTGTATAAAATATTCTAAGAACATTTGGTTGAATCGAATTGATTGATTTACTGTACAAGAACCGTGTGACAAATATGAGTGTTATCCCTAGTTCGAATTAGCGTAATTGGATCTTGCTACTGTATTCAGCTTTCTCTCATTGTTAATCGTAATCTTAGCTTTAGTCAATCTAGTTAGAAGTATACAAAACCATCAATCAAACTGTTGCTGGCAAGAATATTTTTTTTTGTTAATATAGACAGGAAATCGTGTAAATACTATTTATCCTATTTATCGTTATGTGATATGAATATTCAACAAACAAACAAATTTATCTGTTTACTCTCACTGCTACGTAGCTTGATTAATTCCCTAGAGATCGATCACGAGTTAGGCTTTAGTCTGCAACTACAGCTTAATCTCTAATTGCTTTTTTAGTGTATAATTTGAGCTTATCAGGTATCACTTTGAAGACCGTAGTCATGCAGCATATTTTTCAATCATACCAGTTAAGTCACACAACTCCCAGCTGCTACATATTCAGATTCAGCAGTTGAGAGTCACACACAGTTCTGTTTCTTGCTATACCAAGACACTAAATTAGAACCAAGTTAAAAGCAACCTCCACTAATGGATTTTCTATCATCAAGATCACCAATCCAATCAGAATCACTAAATCCCACTGGATTAGTGTTTGTTTCACATGCATACCATAATCCAAGATTAACAGTTCCTGATATATATATATATATATATATATATATATATATATATATATATATATATATATATATATATATATATATATATATATATATATATATATATATATATCTGAGAATTCTTTTAACCGCAATTAGGTTTGGGATTTTAGGGCTAGAGTGATACCTGGCACACATACACACAGAGAACATGATGCCAGGACGGCTGGCTGAAAGATACAGAAGGCTGTCGATCATTGATCTGTACAATGTTAGGTCAATATCCTGTCCAACATCGATTCTGCTCAGCTTCACAAAGGTAGACATAGGAGTACTACACGATTTAGAGTTCTCCATACCAAACTTTTTGATCAGATTTCTGGCATATTTCTCTTGAGACAAAAAGAGACCATCACTTTGTTGCTGAATCTGGAGACCAAGAAGGTAACTAAGTTCGCCTATCATGCTCATCTCAATTGTACCTGTTAAGTGATTAATCAAGACATATGAAATCTCCCCCTTAAGAAATAACAAGCACACAGGGATAGGAAACAAGACAATATAAGTCTCTATCAGAAACTGAATGATAAAGTGCAGTCGATTAATGCTGTTAGACAATGTTGAATCAACACAGAACTCAACATTGTTGCAATTCGGCACTTTCAATTTGCCTTTGCTCATACAACCTGCAGATCAAGGATCAGTGATACAAACTGATTATTAACTCCCCCTTAATGAGAGAAAACAATCATAAAGATTTGAACTCATCATAGGCATCATAGAACATAATCCATTATAATCATACTTCTTTTGTTGAATATTCCTGCACTCAGTAGTTAGTGAATAAAGACAAAATAACTCACATAGAATCGAAAGATAAGTGCAGCAAACAAAGTTGTCTGCGATGTTGCCACAACACTGCAGTCAACACTGCACCTTTCAATCTCCCCCTTTTTGTCTTTCTTCACAAAAACACACCTGAACAAACTCGATAGAAACAAGTAAATATAACAGGCATGAAACTATAAAACTCCCCCTCAACCTTAGACGAGAGCAAAACAACAAAAGAGAGTATGTCAGCTTTCTTGTTCAGATTCTCATCTCTTCTCCCCCTTTTTTTTGAGAAGAAAGATATCTCTCAAATTAATCAACCAAGTTCACAGAATGTGATAAGAAGATATGCAACAAGTGTGAGTGATGAGGAGATGATATATGATCAACAAACTTCACTCCAAAAATGAATTTAGAAAACCTTGGGACACAACCAAAAAATAATGACGAACAATCATAAAAAGATTTTTGGGAATGAAGATTTTCTTAACTCAAAACATTCAACAACTCTCCTACTTTTTTCGTGATAAAAGGAGAGCAACCAAACATCTTCTCACATTCTGAAGAGATGCTACTGATTTTTCAGAGCAATACTGAGTCGTGGACTTCATTAATAGGACCTGCAATAAGAGCTGCGCAATGTCGGAGGTTGATGTGTTGACGCAACATTGACTAATCCAGTGACTCCCCCTCAAACAGTGCAAGATTATTCTCCAGAAATAGAGCATTAGACATTAAGTTTCAGAGAGCAGTGAGAAAGTTCGAGAGAGAGTGATATTAGGATGGCAAGGGAATGACACACTTCAATCCAAGGGCTACAAAGAAACCTTTGAGACACAACCAAAAATCAACGAAGCACACATTCATAAAAGATTTTTGAGAACAAAGATTTTCTTAACTAGATTGGAGACAATAAGTTAAAAACTACCACTTGTGGAGAAGTTTTAGCAAATTTCAGAAAAAATATTAGATTAAACAATAGGAACACCAACACAAACCAAGAAACTTTGAGCTTTGATTTCAAGGGCTTTTCAAAAGATATCACTACTAAAGAAAAATATACCCACAATTAGTTCCAGAAAGAGAGACCTTTGTAAACAGTTAGGCACACAGGAAACACGGAAGAGACAGCAAGCAACAGACAAGCAATTTTTTTTCTTTTCATTTTTATGTTTTTTTTTTGTTCAATGTTATCAGTGATGTTGAGATAACATTGACGCCAACAATGATAATCAAATAAAGCACAGGGCAGTAAACCAACTTAAACACAACAATCTATCATGATTTTGAGGTTTACTAAAAATATCCGCCAGTTTAAGCCAAGATACCATATTATCGCTCAAATAGAAAAACCATTGTCTTGTGGAATTTCTAACATTCATATCTCCAACCCAATCACAAAAAACAAAAGCATGTACAATCATATTTGAATATATATCTTAAAACATGCTTTTTAGCCTTCGGAAGAAGTGTGTTAGAGTTGGAAGAGTATCTAGCATATGCAGAAATTACATGCATCAAATCAGGATATCTAGATAAGAGACAACCAACCATGTGAGATCCAGAGAGATTATTCTGTAGCCCAGCAGATAGATCATGTCTCACCTTTTTGTACAGTCTAGCAACCTGCCTATATGTTTCATATTCTATGTCAGGCTTCAATGTTATGTCCAGTGTTGACTCAACATTAAGGACAACATCACGGTTCAGTACAACAATTTCTAGTTCCATTAGCTCATCCCTGTTCCAATCTTCTTATCAAGATGTTCCACATCATTACCTGCATCATGAAGAGTAAGAACAAAAATATATTCACATGTAGTAGATATACATGCACACATATCAATTGATTTGATATATGCACGATATATAATCTTCCAAACATCCTTATTGGAAAAATCAGTAAAATCTATAACATAAAGACTACAAAAATAAGGATTTGCTTGATCCATCATAAAGTACCAAATCCAAAACACCATTGAATTAGGTGCTTGGCTCGGATGCCACTTGTTAGAACTGTAGGACCGGAATTGGTACTCTGGACAAGTTTCAGACGATGTTGACTAGTTCTTTATGTATGGAGCTATACTATATTCCTTTAGTTATAGATCATAGAGAAATGTGTTAAAGTTATCTAGGTGTGTACTTAACAAAACATGAGTTTGGTAAACGTAAGGTCCTAATTCTTTGTATTTTTTCTTACAACTCCTAAACCATCGATGAGGAGTCGTTGAGTCAACAACGTCTTCAACAGTAAAGACAGCAGTGAACAGTAACGAACAGAACATAGCAATTTGCAGCGGATAAAAATACTGAACACCACAGATAAATTCTAGCCAGTATATATAAAATATACTGACCGTGCCTTAGGCTAAATTTCCACTATCAAGAAAAGTAGAATTACAAAAACTAGGTTTAATCAATCACAAACGAATGATTAAACTGCAAAGACTAGACCTAGAACAGATAATAAAAAACCTATTCTAGTTCGAAGACACAAAAGTAAATCTCAATCCTTAGAGACTACTCACAAGTGAATTCGACAACAATGCCTAGTAAACACAAGAAAAACTATCTCTCAATATGTTGTGAATTGATACTCTAGAGACTTGTTTCCTTGCAAGTATTCTTCTTCAATATATACTATTCCAGCCATCGATAAGAAGAAGAAGAACGCAGGTTTATATTCTTGCTTCTTGCGTTGTCTTCTCTTTTTTTTTCCTGCTTCTAGCGTCTTGCTTTTAGGTAAAATTCCTTGAGAGAATATCTCCAAGATCTTTATTTCCTTCTTGATTTCCTTGTCTCCAAGTGCCATCAAACTCTTTCCTTAATCCAAGTCCAAATAGAATAAGACTTCCATTCATTAGCTTCCTGCGCCAAACCCTTCCCATACTTCTTCACGTTGGTTTCCTGCTTCTTCCAGATTTTCCAAATCTTCCAGATCTTTTCCTTAAGGCCCAAATCCTCCAAGTCCATTCCATTGACTTACGTCATTTCTTAACTCATATTTCCTACAAAATATTCATAGAAAAACAACTACAATTGTCGAACCGGTTAATAAATGAAGAAAGGCTGAATTAATTAACTAAGTGCAATAAATTGCACTTTCAAAAATTATATATATTGTCAGTCTTATGATCATCCAATAATTGCTCTTTTCTTAATCTGTTTAACTTATAGGTTAGCTAATAATAAATATCTAATTCATATATGTGGTAACCGATTTGTTATATATAAAATATAAAATATAAAAAGGAAATTAACTTCGTTACTATATGTTCTACCAAATCAACTACAGTACTTATAAGATGTCATTTCATCCAAAAAGAGTGACCCGATTGCAAAGGACGAAATTTTGATTGATAGGCCTTCCAAGAGCCCACACACGGGCATCGTCATCCATGACTCTAATCCAGAGGCGGAGGTTGCTATGCAACCCCACCTACAACAATGAACAGATCATGCGAATCGCTGCCATGCTTTTGACGCTTCAAGAGATTGAAGATTTGATTAAAGAGAACCGCCCCCAACTTGTCTTCCTTATGGAAACTCGTCTAGATGACCGTGGGATAGATAGACTCAAAGCAAGATTTAATTTATTTGGCTTTTCTGTTAGTGCTCAAGGTAAATCGGGGGGATTAGCCCTCCTTTGGTCTAAAGATTCTATTGTCACTCTCCAGAGTTATTCCAAGTATCATATTGATGTTTTTGTCCAACTTTGTAATAGTGATGAAATTTGGAGGTTTACCGGTTTCTATGGTGAACCAAATTTGAATAAGAGAAAACGCACTTGGGACCTTTTGCTCCGTCTTGGTAATTTATCGAATCTAGCTTGGCTGTGTATGGGGGATTTTAATGAAGTCCTTGCAAATTCTGAAAAACTTGGTGGTAGAACAGTAGCTCCATACCGAATACACAACATTAGAAGCTGTATTCAACAGATCGGGCTTTCTGACTTGGGTTAATCGGGCTTTGACTATACTTGGTATAATAGACGCTCTTATCCTAATACAATTCAGATCCGTTTAGATAGAGCCTTGACAAACCCAGCTTGGCGTCGTCTCTTCCCAACAGCAGCCGTACATCATCTCCGCTCTTGCAACTCAGACCACAACCCGATCAGACTATCTTTTGAGAGCAGTCGCATCGGCCAGAGGCATAGGAGGAATGGCTTCAAATTTGAGGCCATGTGGGTACGACATCGAGATTGTCAGAAAATCATTGCTGAAAATTGGAATCCGGATGCTGACTACTTGTCCTTTGTCGATAACTGTCGAATTGGGTTGGCCAATTGGGGAAAGCAAGAATTTGGCAGTGTAAAGGGTGAGATCCGGCGCCTGAGGAAGGAACTCTTCGATCTGAGAGAGGGGGAAATCACTGACAGCTCGAAGATTGTTGAAGCCTAATTGAAAGAAAAATTGGAAGAGATCCTGGAACGGGAGAATACTATGTGGAAGCAAAGATCGAAAATCCAATGGATCCAACAGGGTGATCGTAATACCCACTACTTCCACGCCAAGGCGAGCCATAGATCGGCAAAGAATGATATCAGAAGTCTCCAGGATGGTACAGGTAACCTGTGTACTGATCTTGAGGGGATGAGCTCGATAGCTGTCGATTACTTCAAGTCCATCTTCACCACTATCGACCCAAACCCAGCAGACATCGAGGCAGCTCTAGCCAATGTGCCATCAAAAGTGAGTGAGGAAACCAACCAGAAGCTGTGTACGACCTACTCTCCTGATGAGGTAAAAGCTTCCCTTTTCCAGATGTACCCTTTAAAGTCTCCAGGTCCAGATGGTTTTCATGTCTTATTTTTTCAAAAGTACTGGAATGTTGTTGGTAGGTCGGTGACCTCTTGTTGTCTTAAACTGCTTAACAGTGGGATTTTTTATGCAAAACTCAATTATACTCACATTATTTTGATTCCCAAATGCAAGAACCCCGAACTTATTACTCAATTCCGTCCCATAAGTCTGAGTAATGTTGTTTATAAAATTGCTTCCAAGTGTATTACGAACAGACTTAAGCCTTTTATGCATTCCATCATTAGCGAGAATCAGTCTGCTTTTATCCCTGGAAGATTAATTACAGATAATGTGTTTGTTTCTTACGAAATTAATCATTATTTGAAAAGAAAAACCAGCGGTAAGAAGAGTTTTTTTGGATTTGAGTAAGGCTTTTGATAGAGTTGAATGGCCTTTTATTGAAAATGTTTTGATTAAGCTTGGCTTCCATCATCAATTTGTTGCCACTGTCATGCTCTGTGTACGCTCTATTTCTTATTTTGTCGTCTTTAATGGTAGTCATCATGGTCTCATTACCCCCCAGCCGTGGCATTCGCCAAGGCGATCCCCTCTCCCCTTTCTTATTTCTTTTTTGCACTGAGGCTCTTTGTTTGAGGCTGCAGCTGGTAGAGGCGAAATTAAGGGGGTTAAGGTGAGCCCTAGTGCTCTGGCTGTCTCCCACCTCTTATTCGCTGATGACACCATGACTTTTAGCCAGGCTACTGTTGATTCCGCTGATTCTATTATGAATATCCTGCGCACTTAACAGTTTGGGTTCTGGTCAGGAAATAAACTTAGATAAGTCTACTGTTGTCTTTAGTAGAAACATTGATGACTCTTTAAAAAATCAGATCCAGGCTATCCTTAATGTACAGGTTGTGGACAAACATGAAAAGTACCTGGGCCTTCCCACCACTATGGGGAAAATAAGAAGGAAGTTTTTGGTTGGTTACGTGATAAAATTTGGAAAAAAGCTCAATCTTTTGATGGAAAACTCCTATCCAAAGCGAGTAAGGAAGTCCTTGTAAAATCTGTTTTCCAAGCCATCCCCTCTTACATCATGAGTTGTTTTAAACTCCCCGATTA
The DNA here is from genome assembly GCA_026545765.1 of Plantago major. Classification (NCBI taxonomy): domain Eukaryota; kingdom Viridiplantae; phylum Streptophyta; class Magnoliopsida; order Lamiales; family Plantaginaceae; genus Plantago; species Plantago major. The sequence continues at coordinate 31,984,056 of CM048844.1, read as the reverse complement.
TCTTATAAAAGATCTTGAATCTTTAATTAATAATTTCTGGTGGAGTGGTGAAGGGAAAAACAAAATGCATTTTATTAATTGGCAAACCATGACTAAAAGTAAGAGAGATGGTGGCCTTGGCTTTAGAGATTTACATGCTTTTAACTTGGCCTTACTTGGAAAACATATTTGGAGGATTCTTGAGCATCCCCACTCCCTTCTTAGTCGGGTTTACAAAGCTAAGTATTTTCCCAACTCTGACATTCTCCATGCTATTCCTAAGGCTAATTCTTCTTACACCTGAAAGAGTATTTGTGCTGCTCTTCAGTTAGTCAATGATGGAATTCGTTGGAGAGTTGGAAATGGTGAAAATATTGATATTTGGAAAGATAAATAGATTACGGGTTCAAACTCTTTTAAAATTAAAGCCCCGGATATCCATCATGAAGGGCCCCTCCCCGTCTCTTTTTTGATCCACCCCTCATTTGATGAGTGGGATTTGCCTGTTCTTAACCACTTGTTTTGGCAGGATGATATAGATGAGATCTTGAAAATCCCTCTTGCCAATAGGGATGTTGATGATACTTTGATTTGGCATTTTCATGGAATGGTAAATATTCGGTCTCTTCCGCCTATCATTTGGCGATGGACATCAAGCACAAGGCGCTTGTTTCTACTCGGGGCAGCTCCTCTAGTGCCATTGTCAAGAATTGGAACTTTGTTTGGAATGTCAAGCTTCCTGGCAAAATCAAACACTTTCTCTGGCGACATCTCCATGACTCTATTCCCACTTCTTCTGAGCTGAAAAGAAGGCATGTGACCTCGGATGATCTTTGCCCAGTTTGCGGTGGGGGATCCGAATCCACCCTCCATCTTATGAGGGATTGTCACTTCTCCCGGATGTATTGGGCACTTGCCAATATCTCTTCGTCTACTATATACTTTCATTGTGACTCGATTTGGGATTGGGTTAACGGTGTTCGTATCCGAATGGATAGTGGTGATTTTGATTTCCTTATTGTGTCTTGCTGGTGTATTTGGTACAACAGGAACAGGGTCGTTCATGACCAGCTTCACTTTGCGCCCATTGAATCAGTGAGTTATGCTCGCAACTATGTAACCTTTGTTAAGGCAAACATTTATCGTCCTGTTGGGCAAGTGAACAGCCAACAGCAGGCTGCGGCGAATGGTCCATGGACCCCCCCTCCATTGGGATATATCAAACTCAATTTTGATGCCTCAGTTCCCCGGAATGGCAGCTTGGGTGGCATTGTTGCGGTTGCTAGGGACCATACTGGATTGGTCTTGGCTTGGTCAAGGGAAAAGTTACAAGGATCCCCCACTATTGAAGTTGCTGAAGCCTACCGGCTCGCCTAGCTGTTCTTCTTGCTAAAGACATTGACTATTAGCACATCATCATTGAAGGCGACTGTCTATTGGTTATTCAAGGTCTTACTTCCAACCATTCTACTTCTGGCACGGTAGGAACCTTGTACTCTCAGATAAAGCAGTTACTTGATGACTTTGCTGGCTGCTCAATACGACACATCCGTCGAGAAGCCAACGGATTAGAGGACAAGCTGAGCCGGGATATTGGAATAAACTCCAACGGTTTTGGCTCCCTGCCTTTCGATTTTGTCGAGATGATTTGATCCTGTATTAGTGTATTTTTTTCGAATTTCCTGTAATGGCAGCAAATGCTCCCTGCTTTGCTTTGGTTGAAGCTCTCTTTCTTCAACTTGTAAACTCTTCTTTATTGAATGAAATCTCATTCTTGCTAAAAAAAAAAAAAAAAACAATGTCATTTCATTATTCATTTAATTTGAAAATAAAATTTGTCTCAGATTATAAGTTGAGTAAACTGAACTTCTGTCAATGTTTTATAGTATTACTTTATCTAAACATCACTTATGACTATTAAATATTCTTTATTCAATAATATCGCCCACATCATACACCAACGTTATCTAATCTACATGCCCAAATGAATTTGTTTCTGGAGTGTAGCAGAGTATTTAAGAAGAAAACAAATACTCCAGAATTGATTTCAATGGAACACCAACAATAGGCTTATGGATAAGTTTAAGAAGAAAACAAATAAGGCCATGGGTTCTAGATGAGTTTTCATTTAAAAGAGTAAAATAAACTCATAACTAATAAATATGCTTTGTACAAGTAAGTTGAATCCCAAATGATTCCCTTAGCGACCTAACGTAATCGTCATCTAATGCAAATTATTTACGGGAGGGCATTAATCCATTTTGTTCTTATGCATATATATCAATCACTACTATTATTTATATATTACTCCTACTCCGTCCCTTACAAATGTCATACTTAACGTTTATAGTATTATTTTCGAGGTGTACTTTAACCATAAATTATCAGGAACTATAACGATTTTCTTTTCAATAAAATTATATTAACAAAGTTCTTGAAGTGTACTTTCATAAAATAATTTTATAAGTATTTTCCCGGTGTATTTTAAGAGTAATTTATAGTAAAAGTTTAACTCGAAAATTACTTAAATGTCAAAGAGGACATTTGTTTTGGGACGAGGAGTAGTATATAAGAGTAGGTCACTTTGCAAAAAAATATATATAGGAACTAAGGGAACACGAAATTTTGTAGGTATATCCAGAAACATTATTAGGTTATTTGGCTCGTCATTCAGGCTCGATTTTAATTGAGTATTCCGTGTTCCTATTCTTTGGATTGCAACTTTAATCCACTTCTATAGTATTCAATTTCAATTCAATCTTTCTTATTCCTCTTTCGATTGCAACTTTAATTCACTTCTAAGCTCTCATAAAATTTTAACTTTTTCTCAAACACAATTTTTCACAATTCAATTAAAATTTAGTTGCTATTCATCATTTAAAACCCGGTCAATTAAAATTTTGTTGCAATAGGCCTTTAGATGTTTATAAGTTTCGTCAAATTCTTTGTGATATACTACCTCCGTTCCAGATAAAATTGTCCAGTTTTGATTATTTGCAGTCAACAAAATTCGGCTTTGACTACAAATTAATTCAAATTTGTAATAATGAAAAATCTTCATTGAATTATATGTTGATAATTTACATTCTAAATTTTCATTAATTGAAATTTATCATTAAAATTTAAAATTAACTTGTAGTCAAATTTAAATTTTATAGAATTATAAAAAAAAATTCAAATTGAATAACTTCTCCGGAACTAGGAGTCATAAAGAGATTATTCATATTCTTAATTATTATTATTATTATGGTTAAGGGAACTAATTAGAAGGAAAGCAGTTGATCAAATTCACCCAGTTTATATACTTGCTCCAACAAACATCATCATCATCATTCATCATTCACATTCCATAAACCATAATCACACTTCTCCTTCTTTTTAAAATTCTAATACAATGGCAGATTACATTCCTGAAGAAATAATCATCAAAATCCTAGAAAAACTGCCCATAAAAACTCTTCTCCAAAGCACCTGCGTTTGCAAATCATGGTACACTCTCATCACTAGCTCTCACTTCATTTCCAGTCACTCAAAACACCAGAAAACCAAACCTCCTTTACTTCTACTTAGGCGTTGCATTCACAATGTCGAACATTATGCTCTGTACTCGGACGTCGATTCTAGCCTCATCAATTCAGATGCAACTACAGTCGATTTCCCTTTCAAGAGCATGAATTCTTATTTCACAATCATCGGTAGCTGCAACGGTTTGTTGTGCATTTCTGATGACCGTGTCTATCACACTCACACCATCATCCTCTGGAACCCCTGCATCAAGAAGTTAGTTTTTTTGCCCAAACCATGTTTGGTTTACAACTCTTACGGTACTTTCGTGCAGTCGTTGGGTTTCGGGCATGACTCTGTTACTGATGATTACAAGGTTGTCAGGATAACTTATGTTGACTATGCCCAAGTTGAGCTTTACAGGTTAATTTCAATTCAGATTCATTCAGTTCAGTTTAGTTGTTTCTTTATTTATTCTTAATTTTTTTCTAACAATGGAAGGATAAATAATGGTTGCCACTTGCCATTTGCCTCGAATCCTGACCTATTGGTTGAAGATGAATAATTTTACTAACTCAGATGAGCTTGGTTATCTTGCAGGTTAAGTACTGGTGTTTGGCAGGATATTAGTTTCTTGGGGCTTAAACATGTTGTTTATAATCGGAGTCGTCAGGCCTATGTTCGTGATGCTACTCACTGGGTTGCCCGGTGTTTAGATGGCTACGATTTGATTCTCTTGTTTGACATGTGTCATGAGGCCTTTCGAGAGATAAGGCTACCGGCTAGTCTTTCGGATCATAATGGGAGCAAGGATCTGATGGTACATGGGGATTCTCTTGGCCTAATGGTATCAGACACCGGTGTAGTTGGGACAGGATTTCGCGTTTGGTTTATGAAAGAGTATGGGGTTGCAGAATCTTGGAGCGAGTACTTGAGGATTGGTTTACAAAGTGTTGGAGGGGAACTTGTTAGGCCGTTGTCGATTAGGGAATGTGGAGGGGTGCTGATTGTTTGTCAGGACGGACATTTGATTTCTTACGAACTTCAAAGGGCGGAAATTAGGCATCTTGGTGGAGTCGGCTCTGGTTCGCAGTGTGAAGAATATCAACGCTCCATACATGTTGAGAGTTATGTAGAAACTCTAGTTCTCCTTAACAAGGGTATTGATGTGGTTGTCTGCAACAGGTTGTTGCCAAATTTGACATCTCAGAGTTGCAATAGAGGCTTTGCGAAGGTACTTGCGCCTACTACTGAATGTTCAGGCGTATAGCCAGGTGAAACAATTCTATAGACCTGGTTCAGTTCATTGTATTAATGTACTATAAACTAGCTAATTTGGTTTAATTTGAGAGAAAATTAAACCGTTACATGTACCTCTCTAATATTGATGATTGTAAATACAATAGTTGGCATGTTTGATGATTTTTTTAATGATCAATTTAGTGCCAAGTTAAACCTATGGCTAAACATGTGATAATTCTTTCTACCATTAGGGGTCCTAAGACTTTATAGTAGGATTAATTGCTATAAAGCACGGATCTAATATGGACCGACATTAACAGAGTACGAGTGAGTCTCGTAGGGGACTGTTTTTATGGAGGGACAAAAGGTGACCGACAAATTATAAATTTTTACGGCAAACATCGATACATACACATAAAAATGACATAAAATATTCAACACAAAACATTATTTATATTGTTTAAAATAATTACACTTATATTAAAAACATTATTCGGTGTCCCATCGGTCTCTCAATATGACAATATCCCTTCGAACTTCTAAGAATTTGTGGCCAAGTATTAGTTTGGAGATTTTAATTTGATGTTGAAGACTCGAGTCCAATAAATAAATTGTCCATAAACTTGTCAAGTCGTTTGACGGACTAATTAATGAAAACAGAGTGGGATGGCGATGGTTGGTTAAACAAGTTAATGGATTTTGGTTGGAAATTTGCAAACTTGTACAACATTTTTAACTTTTTTTTAAAATTTCTCACTTCGACTAATCCAGGATAGATCTTGTACTTTTTTGTGAGGGCCATTCTCTAATCTGTTTTTACATTCACAAAGTTCGAACCCGAAATCTTGCTTAAGTGAACTCAAATAGCTTACCACTTAAGCCAACAACCATTGTTCAACATTTTTAACTTTGACTATAATCATTTAACTTGGATTTGTGGATTTGGTTATGGTCCCACAATTAAGATGCTTTTTTGGTAAATATTTATAACACAAGGTACATATATCTGGCCAGCAGCACGAGGAAATTGAAACCTTGACGTACAATTTTTAACATACCGAGCTAAGAGAGAGACAAAAAATGCTCGCTAGAAAATGTATTGACCCATGATTTACTCAATTTAGTAGATCTTGGATCATATGGCGGGTCGAACGGTTGAAAATGGGTTGTACCAAAAACACACAAACAGAAAAGAAACACTAGTTTCTCCTCTTTTGTTATTCATAATTTTCGCACTCATTACTGGATTTCTTCCTTATAATCATAAACAAAATCATGTTTCACCAAACTTTTATGACCATGGACGGCCATATGTGGACATTCAAGCTTCGTCCAAAAACTTTGAATTTTTTTTTTTTTAATGATTTGGGTTTGATCAAATATTTGTTTCTAGGGGCTTTCTACCGTCAGTCAAGGTGTCGCCCTGACTAACTTCAGTCATGATCCATTAGATTAAAAATTTAACGGTGGAGATCGAATAATCTGTTACCTTTCGCACTAAGTGTTGCCATTTATGCTGGTGTGTCATGTGTTAAGCTACGTGTTGCTCTAACCGTCTCGTTGCTTTAAATTATTTAAATATATTTTTAAAAAATATTTTTAATATATTAAAAAATTATATCTATTAAAAAATTAAAATTAAAATTTTAAAATCAAAATTAAATCAAAACCAATAATAAAAATTAAATCAAAACACACAACTCATCAATTCTCCATACACAATCAAATCAAATAACTCATCCCCAAATTAAACATTTCCAAAATCATACTGTCATCATCATCGGCGATCATCAAAATAGAAACGCAAAGCCCTTCTTCCAGAAATCAGAAACAGATCTTCGTCTTCCGCTCTCTCGCTGTGAAACAGCCTCCCGGTGAGGCGGCCGCTCGTCTTCCGGCGCGTCTCCGCTCTCCTGTGCCGCGCCTCCGCTCTCCCAAGTTTCAGTTCGATCTATTACGCTTTCATTTGTCTTGATCTTCTTGCCGTCGTGCTTCTCCAATCCATTGTCGATTTGCCCTCTTCTACTTCTACTGCTCCTTCACTTCACATTTTAATCATCCTATTCCTTCCTTTCATGAGTTCATACTTTTCCCTCTTATTGAATTTGGTATTTGATTGTGTATAATTTTTTGTTGATTGTGTCAATTGGTTGATTGCAGGGCCAGGGCGTTATTTGGTTTTTATGGTTGGCTTGGAGCTGTGATTCTAGTGTCTACTGATTTGGGTACAATTCTATTTCTAGTGTCTACTGACTACTGCTTCTATATGGTGTGCAAATTGTATTTGTTTGACTGTTTGGGTTTTATTGTTTATTTTATTACAAGGAGACAACTAACTGGTATCGTTAGTTTTTATTTTATTTTATTGCTATGGAGCATGTTTGATTTATTGGTTTATGAAGATAATATTGATCATCTATGGTTGTTTTAATTGTTGTGTCAAGGTTCTACTTTATTAATCTTTGTGTTTTTAAGCTTGTTCATGAATGACCTTTCTAGGAATGACTTCTACCAGGATGAAAATTGATGGTTCTTCTTCTGATGAGGAAATGAGTCAGCTTGATCAGTCATTTGATGATACAGATTTCGCATATTACAAGGAGCTCCCTTTGGACAAGGAGACTATTGAGGCTTTGACTTTTGATACTCTTGAGAAGGCGCATCTGTTCTATAAAGTATATGGTTGGCGAATGGGATTCAAGAATCGAATTTGCCATAGGGATCGCCACCGGACAACAAACATCGTAAAAAATATGAAGTGGGAATGTTCTCGGGCTGGATTTCGTAAAGAATGCAAGGATGGTTCGAAAAGCATACGAAAGTCGAGGCCGAATACAAGGGTGGGTTGTGGAGCTTTAATTCGGGTTGCTCTACAGCACGGGAGTTACAAGGTCACAAATTTTGAACCTGGTCATAACCATGAACTCTTACCTTCATCTCAAGAATTGAAGCCGAAGAGGTACCTAATATATGTACATTGTAGCAAATAAATATACTTAGTCATGCGTGTGTGTTGGAATCTAATATATCTTAAGGTGTTGAATAGAGGTGAAAAGGTGAGAGAAGTTTGATTTGCAGTACTAGAAAGACTAATATTAGAATTATTGGAGAACCCATTAGTGATAAAGTTGTAACCAATCAGTGAAGCATCTATAAACCCGGAAAAGAACAGACCATATGATTGGTTTACTGCTTTATGTATATATATATATTTGTGGACACTTTAATTTCATAGCTAGATAGTATATTCACACCCAATTGATTATGAAGATGTCTAATGTATGTTTAGCTGGCATGTGCAATTGCCAATTTGGTGTGATCATTGTTTCTTTTTAATTTTGCTCGTCAGCCTTTTGGATTTAAATTTGTTCATCAACCTTTTGGATTTTCATTTGTTATTTTGAATTACTGTTTGTTATAACCGTGTTTCATGTTGCTGCACATTTATTTTTGGATGTTTGTTAACATTTCAAAGTGTTACTGGAAGCTGATTCCATTAGGCCATTTCGTCGCATACTTTTTTTTTAAATCACTTCATCTAATTTTCTTCTCTTTAGTGTGGAAAAAAATGATTAGTGTAATGTGGGATGTTTTGTAGAGACATCGAAGTAAATACATTTTTCAGTTTGTTTATCATGTCCGAGTAATTTATCTAGTACGAATATGGTTTTATGAGTACAATTTTTCTTCAATATTATGTATATTTCATTTTTGTTGCAATAGTTTCATGCACTTGATAAGTAATTTAGTGATAGGTTTATATCCAAGGGCGACAAGTATATAATCAAACCTATGAGTGGTTCGGGGATGCAGACACGAGATATATTAGATTTCTTGAGATATGTTGAAAGACCTTCAAATTTAACTTTTACAAGTAAGGATGCACACAACTTTTTGGCCAGGAGAGAAGGAACGTTGTCCTCGACGGAGATTGTAACACTACAATGGGCTTACTTGATGGCATGAAAGTAGCTGATAGAGATTTCTTTTACGACAGGACTCTTGACCCCGATGTCAATTCCTTGACCAAACTGTTCTGGACTGACGGTCTTTCACGTGCCCAATATAGACTTTTCGGCGATGCAATAGTATTTGACAGCACCTACAAGACTAACAAATACGACTTTCCTCTTGTAATCATATCCGGTGTGGATAATAATTACAAAACATGTGTGTTTGCCGCTACCTTGATCCACACAGAGAACCGTGAATCGTACATATGGGTGTTGAGTAAGTTTCTAGAAGTGATGGATAACCGGGCACCTTTATCTCACATTGACGGACTGTGATGGTGCGATGCGTAGCTATTAAACATGTGTTTCAAGCAAAGACATAGGCTTTAGGCGCACTTGGTAAGAAATTGTAAGGAAAGGGTTCGGCCGGCTGCATTTTCCAATGACTTTGCCAGAATCTTAAAGGAAAATCTATCTGTGGATGAGTTTGAGCGGAAATGGCATCGCATCGTTCGAGAGCATAAAGTTGAAAACAATCCTTGGGTCATGGAGACATACTCCAAAAAAGGAGATGTGGTCTGAGGCATACTTGAGGAGTCATTTCATGGGGAATATGAGGAGCAGTCAAAGGGCTGAGTCCATGAACTCTCGTTTCAAATGTCACGGCAAGAAAGGTTTCAACTTCACAGAGTTGTTGAAACGGTTTTTTGAGGATCTACATAATCTACGCCTCAAAGCTAATTATGAAAGTCAGTGTAATTCGGAGATGGCAGTACCTCCAGCTAAAGGTGTTGCATTACGTATGTTTGTAGATAATGTCGCTTTGGTGTATAGCAAGAACATACGCCAGTTTTTGGAAATGGAAATTAGGGGAGAACAGGATCTTGTTCACATTATTTCTAGTATCCAGAAATTTGGCGAATCAAATTTTAGCTTCATTACACTTGGTGATTTGGAAGAGAAGAGTTGCTCTGTGAAAGTGAATGTGGAACAAAATAAGTATGATTGTGAATGCAAGATGCTCGAGTCAAATGGGTTGCCGTGTCGACACTTATTCTCCGCCTTCAAGATGTTGCGCAAAACAAGTCTTCCTTCATGTTGCATTCGAGAGAGATGGACTACTGCGATTGGGCGACAACTCTGTATATTTTATCCTAATATGTTTTCAGCTAGTGACCCGCAGCGCCAGAAATTTGGTCAACTTTTCAGGGATAGTCTTGTTAGGAGTCTAGATGCCTCCCATGCTGAACCCAGAATTGCAAAAGGTTTAAAGCCACAAACAACAACAACATCAAATGATAGAGTGGACGCTACTTTTGATTCAGCGTTTCACGACACAGATGATGTGTCTAGGGGAAAGCAACGTGGTATCCCAGATCCTGTAACGAAATCACAAAACCAGCATGTGGGTGACCCCAAAAGGGCTAAACGAAAAGGAGCACAAAAGGATAGAAGGCAGAAGTGTGGACTTTGCAAGTATGTGGCTGTAGTTTTTTTTTCTTTCTATTCTCGTTGTGTAATAATGATTATTCATGCTCATGTGATTTCTCTTGCATATTATCAGGATAGCTGGGCATAAAAGGGGGTCATGTCCTCAAAATCCAATCAACCAAGGCAATGGGGGCTTGAATTCCAACCAACCTACCGAGGTAGATGAAAATGAAGATTTCTTTCAGGATGACTGGAAGACTGAAGACTTATATGCAAGTGATTCGGAAGAGTTTTAGGTTTTACCTTAGTGTTAAAATATTTTTCTTTTATATTTGTAGTTTGTGATCCATTTAGGTTCAAGATTAGTTTTAGTATGTCATGCTTAGTTTTTAAATGGACATGCTAGTTTTTTACTTTGTTTTTCAGAAGTATGACCCCAACTTTGTGGCTGCAAGTATTGACGAGGCTTATCTCGACAAAACACATATGTAATGAGTGGGGCTGAAGTATGTTGGAGCATTAATTAAAGAATTCTTTATTATTCCTTTTACTTTGGTTCTGATACTTATCTTAACTTGCTGGCTTATTCTTTACTTAAAATGTCTTGAAAGAAGTGTTTGGAATCAATACATGTTCGTGCAATGTTATGCGAAAGAGTAGTTTCATCTGCGCACTGTTCGCTTGCATGTCTGCAGGTTTGTGCAATGTTATGCGAAAGAGTAGTTTCATCTGCGCACTGTTCTCTTGTATGTCTGCAGGTTTGTGCAATGTTATGCGAAAGAGTAGTTTCATCTGTGCACTGTTGTCTTGCATGTCTGCAGGTTTGTGCAATGTTATGTATAGTTGACGCTTATGTGAATTTGAACAAAAATAATTGAGACTCTGATCATTTTAGATATAGCATAACTAGATATCAGCCATGACATTAATTTCTCAAGGAGCTTCGGAATTTGATGTCCAAGGTTGCTGGCCTCTCAAGCAAATTCTGCACACTCTGGCACTTGTCATTCGCATATCTATGGACCGCAATTTTACTAAAACCGCGCAAATCTGGCGAAAACACAAAACGAACTCAACTTGGCAACAAAATCTGATTTAACTCATAAGGAACTAGGATTAATGACCGATACCGTTGGAAATGTATAAGAGTCTAGATTACTAATAATTTTGAATTTTGGCATTCGCATATCTATGGAGAGATTTAACGCAATTTTACTAAAACCGCGCAAATCTGGCGAAAACACAAAACGAACTCAACTTGGCAACAAAATCTGATTTCACTCATAAGGAACTAGGATTAATGGCCGATACCGTTAGAAATGTATACGAGTCTAGATTACTAATAATTTTGAATTTTGGCATTCGCATATCTATGGAGAGATTTAACGCAATTTTACTAAAAACGCGCAAATCTTGCGAAAACACAAAACAAACTCAACTTGGCAACAAAATATGATTTCACTCATAAGGAACTAGGATTAATGGCCGATACCGTTGGAAATATATACGAGTCTAGATTACTAATAATTTTGAATTTTGGCATTCGCATATCTACGGAGAGATTTAACGCAATTTTTCTAAAACCGCGCAAATCTGGCGAAAACACAAAACGAACTCAACTTGGCAACAAAATCTTATTTCACTCATAAGTAACTAGGATTAATGACCGATACCGTTGGAAATATATACGAGTCTAGATTACTAATAATTTTGAATTTTGGCATTCGCATATCTATGGAGAGATTTAACGCAATTTTACTAAAACCACGCAAATCTGGCATTCGCATATCTGTGGACAACTTATTGAAACATCAGGATACAAACCTCTGTATAACATCAAGATAAGATTCCCCGCGAGCCAACCACGATCGATCAGCTCAATTCTACATACATATTCAACAACAATTACATAATTTTATTCAGCAACAATTAAATAATTTCATTTAGAATCGTAATCCAATTCAATGAATTACATGAATTCGAAAACCTTTACCTTTGATTACAGCCTCTATAACAAATGAATTGAGAAAAGACAAACAACTGATCGATGGAAAATTGATCCCAATTCTCTTTGCTGGTGAAGTCTCCTATGGTCGAGGGTAAGTACTCCGGTACAAATGGCCGAGCAACCCTCTCCTTTACAGTTGAGTGCCTCCAGGCTCTTCTTCACTAAGCTTTGCAGCTTGCTTCTTCTTCTGGTCTGAGCAAGCACGAGTCTGGAAGGCGAATTTTATGGAATTGAAAGGAACGAGAGCAATAGTCAGCAAGCAGCAGTGACCATGAAAGAAAGGAACAACCGAATTGGGGATTTAATTTAGGGTTCATGATTATTTGTTTCTTCTTGATTATAGTTAATTTGAATATTTGTGTGTTATCATTGTAAAGGTTTATAATTATAAATTATAAATGTATTTGTAAATATATATTTAATTATTGTAATTAGGAATTAGGGAAGAAATTTAAAAAAAAAAACGGTTGAAGTCAATGCAGAGCGGTTGAGGGCAACACAGAGCAACGGTTGTCGAAGGCGACACAGAGCAACGGTTGAAGGCGACACAAAGCAACGGTTGAAGGCGACACATAGCAACGGACACGTGTCAGATGTCGACACCCTGACTGACGGTAGAAAACCTGTAGTTTCTATTGTTATTTGAGTTGTTATATTTAGTGTTTAGATTAATTAAATGTCGATTTTGTTATAAAGGATATAAACTTTTTTTTTTTTTTTTTTTTTTTTTTTTACATTTTAGAACTTTCACGGAGCTAATGCAGCGAGCCCATGTATGTTCTTCTTCTTTTTTTTTTTTTTGTTTAACATTTCACGTGTTGACCCGACCCACTCGATTGATGTGAAATTTATCACTTTTGTAGTATAGCGTACATTCATTTGAGTCTTTACGGTTTCACCTAAGTATATGCGTCTCTCAAGAGACAGACTCTTCCTAAAAATCATGTAACCTATTACCACAATATTTATTGGGAAAAAAATTATATAGGACCGTCTATACCTCAAATTCAATAAAATTCCGAAGTTATATTAGCCTGACACCAACTGTGTAGTGCCCTTAAGCTAATGTGACGTTTTAAATTTTTACACATTTGTTTCTCATAATGTTAATTCGTCAAATCAAGTCGCAAGATAAACGAGTCACTAAGGTACATGATTAATACATTAATATAATTAATCCATACACACGCATTGTTGTATCACGCTAACATGTAATCATGTAAAGTCACAACACAATCATACAATACCCTCGTAATTACAATGAATTAATAACATAAAGAATCATGTGACTAATAAGTAGGTTATTCTAACAGACCTATTGGTAGATCTTCGCCTTGAAGAAGCATCGTCTTGTCCAGGCTGTCACAAAGTATTGGAAGAGACGTGTATTAGTGAGATATCTGAGAGACGGATTGATGTTATTAAGTATATGTATAATGTTTTAAACAATCAGTAATGTCTTATGACTAGACATTTTATATCATATTTTATGTATATGTATGTCACCGATTTTCTTAGTTAAACCTCTAATGTTTTTTGATATAATTGTAATATTTGTCCGTCTATTTTAGTCTATCAATAAGACCGTCTCTTAGAATACTTACTTTCCGTCCGTAAGGCTGTAAGTCAGCCAAAAAAATAAAAAATAATTTTTTTTTTGAAATTTCAATTTTGCCCTTGTTGTTTTACACTAATTGTTGTCGTCTTGCTGCTGCTCTCTCGCCTCGCCTCCTCCTCAGTAGGTCACAACACGAGTCAAACACAAGAAAAATTGGAGCTTTTTGGTTTCAAACTTTCAATTGATTGTTTATGCTTCTGCTTTGCGATTAGTTGAAAAGGGATTTTGTTTTCTTGGATCTATTTTCGTTTGCTTATCGGGTTCCTGAAGCTTCTTGATTGATGAATCCGGTTGATTGTTGATATATGTAATTTTTACCAACTTGTCTTGATGCCTGAGTTTCAGTGGTTTGTATCAAGTCAAAAGTTTTGACCTTTTTGTGAAGTTCTGTTGATTTTGGCTACTGAAATTTGTCAATTTGAGAATCAGGCATATAACTTGAGTAGTATTGTGTAAGTTGGATGTCATTTAGTTGAATTAGCATATGATCTTTTGGATCACACCATACATCGATCCTGCTGGCCATCTCGTCTTCTTCTAATCTTCTTCGTTGCCTCTCTTCCGCTGCTCTGCTCCTGCGGACTAGCCTACTAGGTAATATGCTAATCACTGCTCTCTTTAATTTGTTTTCAATTCTATTCTTAATTTGTCGCACTGATTACTACTAGGTATTGGTTAAGAGCTGCATAATATTAGGTTGTTGGAGACATAAGAGCTATTTTTCTGCTAATTCATTGTTACAGAGAATGTTTAGTATGCTGTTTCTATGTGGTTTTGACATGTAAGATACTGTTTAGAATGGTGTTTCTATGTGGTTTTGAGTTTCTTAGTCACATATTGTTCTTCGGCAATCAAGGTGCAGCTTCATTTGGCTTACAATGGTTATCAAGACTTCCCAGTTTCTTAGTCACTTACTGGTTATGAAGTTTCAGATTTCCTGCATTTTTAAGTCTTGTATTCGACCACATTGAAGAACATGATTTGATGTCATTGTAATTGAATTGTGTTTCATTGTGTTATTAATTTTTTTTTAAATAATAATTGGTACCTGATTGTATGTACCCTTGTTAAGATTTGTTTGTTTAATGATATCTTATCATTAAGTGATTGATCTCTTTATCTGTGTCAGGGTGTAGGCCAGCGTGTCAACACAGGGTCGGCCTCAGTTCAGAAATTGCCAATACGTATCAACCTGAATATGTAGATTGAGCAAAATACCTGCTGACTTTTGGGCTGGAACCAATGGCAATTTCTTTTTCCATCATTCGCTACTGTCTTTCTCCTTCGGTGGTGTCCAGGACTCATAAATCTCCCCTTGGAAAGCTCCTTTTCAGCACTTGTTCTTCACAAGAAGCCGATAAATTTGTAATCCACTTGCAGGAAAATCAGCACAATGTGGAAAAATCCCTCAATTCCGTCAAAGGCAAGCTAGATTCGCCCTGCATAACGGAAGTGTTAAAAAGGTGCGTTCTTGATAAACCCCAATTGGCAGTTCGATTCTTTATTTGGGCCGGATTGCAATCCGATTACAGACACTCTCCTTATATGTACAACAAAGCTTGTGAATTGCTCGAGATTCAGAAATACCCAGGAATTATTGCTTCTGTTATGGATGAATATAGGGCGGAAGGTTCTGTTGTTAGTGTACGGATGTTTAAGGTGGTCTTCAGTTTGTGTAGGGCAGCTAAAGATGCGAACTTGGGCTTGTGGGTTTTGAGGAAAATGAAGGAGTTTAACTGTAGGCCCGATACTGTTTCTTATAATGTGGTGATTAGGTTATTTGTGGAGAAGGGTGAGTTGGATGAGGCAATGGGGTTGATGCGAGAGATGGGTCTTATTGATCTTTATCCTGATATGGTTACTTATGTTTCTGTTATTAAGGGCCTCTGTGATGCTGGGAGATTAGATGATGCTTGTGGATTGATTAATGTTATGAAGGGCCATGGATGTACTCCAAATTCTGTTGTTCACTCTATGCTCCTTGATGGAGTTTGTAAATATGGGACGTTGGAGAAGGCAATGGAGCTCTTAAGTGCATTGGAGAAAGAGAATGATACAAGTAAACCAAATGTGGTAACTTATACAACTTTGATAGATGGTTTTGTTGATAAAGGGAGGATGACTGAGGCAATGGGTATTTTGGACAGAATGATTGATTTTGGGGTCCGACCAAATAAGGTTACAATTGTTGCTTTGCTAGATGGACTTTGTAAAAATAGGCTTGTAGAGGAGGCTTGTAAGGTAATTGACAAAATTGCTGTAGATGTTTTTCATAAGCAGGAACTTTATAGCATACTTGTCATGTCACTACTGCGATCTGGGAAGTATAAGGAGGCAGAGGCGAAGTTTAAGAAGATGTTGTCTTGTGGTATGAGGCCTAATACTTTGGCATCGGGTTCTATTGTTAAAAGAATGATTTTGGAGGGACGTATGCTGGATGGACTTGGCTTGTTTAATGCCCTTGAAAAGTCAGGAATTTTCATAGCCACTGATTCTGATATGTGTTCAACTTTGTTGGCTGGGCTCTGTAAAGAGAATCATTTTCTGGAAGCTTCAAATCTTGTTGATCGTATGATGGAGAGACGAATTTTGTTAAAATCTTCTCGTGCTGAAAAAATAATTGAGTGCCTCAAAGAATCTGGAGAATTTGATCTAGCTTCCCTTGTTAGCAATATATCTAGTTAATCAGAGCGTTTCATGATCAATTTTTTATTTATATACTTCGAAAGGAGTGAGACAGGGAAAAAAAAATTATAATTGAGCTGATGGAGCAGGCTATGGTGTATGAAGAGATTAAATGATACCATTGTCATCTGTTACCCAATGTTGTCAACTGTCAGACAGTAATGAGGCCAGTTCCATTCATGCCATATGTTTGATCAGGTACAATTGGACATTCGACGCACAAGTTTAGTACTTATGTAGTCACCACTCATCACTCTGATACTTGTATGATGTATCATTATCTGGTTTTGTTTAGTTTTTCTAATGCACAGTTACTTGAAGTGCTACAATCTTTAACTTCCAACATGAAGATTACCGTTTGAGTCTTCTAAGTCCCTACTGAATCAAATTTTTTTGACTAACTAGCAATTTGCTTATCCAGATCATATATCTAAGTGATATACTACTCTCCAAAATGTTATAAAACTATTGAATATGAGTTTATTGTAGGAATCATCACCTTGAAAGAATCTGTTGAGGTTAGTTGCATTCTGTCTTTCTTAGATGGGAAACATCTTGGACGATGACTTGATGAGCATATAATGTTTTGCTGGACTTGGAGAGGAACAATGAAACATTATCCATCCATGAAGCCGTGACTGAACTAACTTTTCAACTGACTTTATTATGCATGGGCCAAGAATGCTTTTCAAATCAAACTCATCAGGTGCAGTCCAGTGTTTTATTTTGTATTTCATTCATCTACTTTCAATGTCTTGTGAGTTGTGATGACCTTGGCAAGTTTGAATTTCTAATTCCATGTACTTGCTACTTGCTAGCATGACCTAGATGACTCATGAATTTTTTGTATTTACCTTGTTCAAATCAAAATGCATTCTGATGTGATTGTTCTATTTTTGGGCTTAATTTGCTATGAATTCAATAAAAAGACTTCTGTACATTGTAAAAGTGATACAAGTATCTGCTTATAGAAAGAAATTTATGTTCCAAACCCTTGTGCAATGTGCATAGTTGTGGAAGTGGATAGGTAAGAAAAAGTGCAGTGTGTTAGTCAGATGGAGCATGCTTATGTAGTGGAAATAGATGTTGGGCAAATAATCTTTCATGGTATGTCATCTGATCCTCATAAGCATCTCTCAGGCTTGCTCCATGCACTCCTCCATCATCCCGTCACCTGTTCTCATATATTATTTCTACTCATTATGATATGAATTCATCGGCTGGAAACCCCATCCCTCTCTCTTATCATCTGAAGTCTTCACCAACAACACGTAACATGTCATTTCTTGGATAGAGCAAGGAAAGCTCAATGGATAGCTGGACAGATAATGACTCAGCCACTTCCCGTGCAGACTGATTTGCACTTGGGTTTCCTCTCGAACAGAGATTGTTCGGCTCGGCTCGGCTCGGCTCTGAGCTAATACAGTAAAACCTCTATAAAATAATAATGTTGGGACCGAGATATTTTATTAATTTAGCGAGATATTATATAATCGATAAATTAATAATTTATTAATTTAAAGAGATTTTACGTATACGCATAATTGAGGGATACAATTTTCAAGTCCATCAGGACCGGGATATTCTCTAAAGATACGTATATGCATAATTGATCATAAGAGCCTTTAAAATGTATTATCACAAAAGATTTTACCGTAAGATTTTTGGAATGATACTTCTCCCGAAAAGTTAAATGTTTTAAATGTTATCAATCTGGCTGTCTCAGCTTGGACAGTGAATGTGCAACAAGAGGCCATAGCAAATTGCTTTCGACACTACAAAATTCATTCGGCGAATCAAACTGGTTCAAGTAGTTTAAATAATACAAATTATGGAGAAGACATTAGTGAGCTTGAGAACTTGATTACTAGTAGCATTACTGACACAAATGGACGTGAATCACTTGCTAAATTTTCCCAGTGAAGACAATGAATGTTACGAAGTTCAGAGCATAGAAGAAATAGTGTGGATACCATTCAAAATCCGGTAGATGATGAAGCTGAGGATGATTCAATGGCTTTGAAACCAGTCACTCGAAAATAAGCATTGCAAGTGATAACAACTCTTCAAAATTTTCTGTTGCAGTACGATAAGACAACTACACATCTCTCGAGTGCAATGGTGTAGGTTTAGAGATGAACTATATATAGATTTGAAGTTCAACAAAAAATAAGTGACTAAAGACTCATTTTTACTAAATAGTCCTAGAATTTTCAAGTGGATAACACAAATATATATGGAATTTTTTAGTAATTATTAATTTATAGTTTCGTTGGGACCAATATATATACACTAGGATTTCAAAAAAAATAATTATCTTATTATTTTATTAATTGGAATCCAAATTTGTACTGCCGGACAAATTATTAGTTTTATCGAGATTATTAATTTATCGAGTATTAATTTACGGAGGTTTACAGTATGCACAATCTGAATAGGTGAAGCAGAATCCTGATATAGAATGTGGCACACAGTGAATGAAGAATGTGTTGGAAAAGGTCACCACCTTTTCCTCAGTCTACATATGCACTCTCTTTTACATGTTGACATTATTACTTGCACATCTATTCCAGTTCAAGGGTTGCTGGACGTTGTGATGGTGTCCTAGCAACTGGTATATTGGCCAGCAAGGTCTTATATTTATTTTGCTCTCTCTCAAAGGACCATTATATGTAGTAGTATTACTAGTACCAGAATTAGTGAACAGAAGCACGTCTGGATGAGTGTAAAGATTTCAATGAGTTTTAGTAGAGCCTCTATATGCACAAGCCCCTGTTTCGTGATTTTGTAACAGCCCCAAGAGGAGGATAATTCAGCATTGTCACATGATATATTGTGTTTAATGGAAACTTATTAGCAGTCTTTGTTTCCTTTTCCTGGCACTACTTTCAATCTGTTTTGTGTATTTTCATGCTCTTGTAATTGTGGAAGGGAGCAACATCGGAATTCAGAACTTGTCAACTGTAAAACAGAATTCAATTTCTTATCGCATTCAGATGCTCACGGCTTCTCTTTGTTTCGTTATTTTGATATTCTTTCCTCTTGGACCTGCTATTCAGGTATTCTTTGCTCTCCCTGAATCATCACCTTGAACTCAATTCCAGTAGTTTCACTTCCGTTCTACCTTTTACGCTTAGCCTGTTTGTAAATCTGGAAGCCATCTTTTACAAGTGAGCTTGTTGTTTATTTGCATCTACTTTTCATTGAAATTATTTTAAGCAAAGGATGTATTCTTCTGAAAATCTGAAAATTGAACTGTTTATGCCTAGTACGGAAATTGAACTGCATAGCACTATGATGTAATTGTGTTTTGTTATCTCTTGCATATTGTGATGAACCTGAAACTGGTCAGTATTTCCGTATATGATTGTAGGAATTTTCATTCTCTAGCTAGGAAGTGATCTTTCGATAAGCTTCAGAATACTGTTGCATTGATTTGGCCGCAGAGTAGTAGCCGTAGACTCATACTACTTGTGATCGATATTATCTGTGTTTCTGAAGTTGATCAGAATTTGATGTGTCATTTGTTTACAAGCATAGTGGTACTACTTCATCGTGTTTCTGAAGTTTAGTTCAATTTGGCGTTTCTGGGATGACCTGTGACATGTTTACAAGCTGTGTATCTTTCCTGTTCATTGTTACTGCAAGTTGGGTTTTGTGTTGTGGAGGAGGTGCATCTTTTTTTACCTGGACCTGGAAGAAGGCTGGAACGATTCAGGAGCCCCCTTCCTTGTTCAAGTTTCCCCATTAGTGACATTGTTGAACACGGTTTTATGAACATAAGATTTGGCCCACGAACTTTTTTTTTTTTTTTAGAGAACTCAATATATATATTCCATTCGGGTTACAATCAATTATTCGATTACAAATCAACTAACTAATAACTCCATTCGAAGAAATACAAGACTCAATTCGGAGAAGTAACACTTCATTGCGGAGAAACTCGATCCGACCACCTCATGTTTGTACCTTCCGCTCCCTTACTACTCAACCACCTTATGGCTCCCGACACGTTTGTTAAACTCAACAAGGCATTTCCTAGGTAAGACTTGAACTATATAAATTGGAAATTAAGGGCACAATGAAAAGACAAAATATTTCCCTATTTCCTTCATATGTAAATCCTAGCTCCACGTTAGTATGTACTTTTGTCAATCTGGGAGCATCGACTCAAAAGTGTTTATTGTGTGCCTATGTGTCCCAATGAGCTCCTCCCACTATTAATTTATCTTTACAATTAGAATAAGTTATTATTCCGAACATATATAATACCATTTGATGGACTTCGATTTATAAGAGTTTTAACATTTAAATATCTGAAATGTACTCCCTAGGTTAATAAAGAGTCACCACAAAATAGTAGAGTATACAGTAAAGATCTTAACACCTGTATTCACATAGTAAAGTCCTATCCACTAGATTCTATGTGTCAATTGATGTATTTACAACCGAGCTGGCCACTTACATAGTAATTGGGAGAAAAAAATGTAACGACCTAACAACTAATCGATCAAAATTTGATTTTTTAGCCAGTACAGTTACTCCCCGAATTATATGTTGATTCCGCTGTGTTTTTCCAACGCACTTTTGACCTCATACGTACACGCATCAGGAGATTTCTATTTGATAACTCATGCTATAAGATTGTTTTAGAATAAGCAGACTTAACTCTGAATTAAAACTTCATAACTTTGAAAAAAAATGTCATCCCCAATTGAAATTTCCACAAACATGTGTAATTACAGCAACCAGATCTTATACTAGCATCGAGTGTCAATTGTTGCCCCCAATTTTCTTTCTTGCAAGAAATTTAAGGTTACAAAGCAAAGCTTGAAAATGATGAAAGCAGAAAATGCCAAAAGGAGAGAAGAAAAATCTGATGAAAGAGTAAAGAAATGAAAGGGCAAATAGCTGCAAAACCAATCACGCACTTGTATTGTGCCACGTCCACTGCTTCCTGAACCACATCCGTTCCCTCTAAATTGCTTGCTTTCGTTTCATCCTTTCCTCACTCACCAATATCATCTCACTTCTTCCTCTTCTCACCAAGTTAAGGTATGTATCTTCTTTACTCTACTCATTCATTCATTTCCTTATTGGGTTTTTGCTTCTTGTACGCCTACTTTTAGATTTGGGGCTCAAATTTCTTGGTGGGTTTTTTGTTAGATGCATAACAATCCAAGATTTGGTTGTAACAATGGACTGTTAGTCTCTAAATGAGCTTGCGTCACCTATTCATTGTTAAGCTTCGTAGTTGATGGCTGATTTGCTAGTTCGTTAGATTTTCTGTGTTGATTTAAGGGGATTTACTAATTAGTTCGATTATTTATGCAAGTCTTGATTTTAGCCTCATAGTATTATTGGTAATGTTAAAAATCTCAACTTTATACTTTGGACTAAGATTCTGTATAATGCTTCTTTCATGTCTGATGTTTTTATTCGGTTATGCTGTTAAGTGATGAGAATTGTATGTGTCCATAACAGGGTGGTTGAACTTTTTGATCGTTAATCTGTAGGCCAACAGATATGGCGGCTTCAGCAGCATGTGTAGTAGGAAATGGTTTATCTACAGCTAAAACTAGAGCTAGCTTGAGCAAGGAGATCCATGGAAGGCATCTCATTCAATCCTCACGCCTTCCTTCACTGAATAGAGTATCTAGAGTGGTTGTCAATGCATCACTCGATCAAAGGGCTAATGTCGGAAGAAGAGGCTTTCTTAAATTATTACTTGGGAATGCTGGACTTGCCGCGCCTGCCTTACTAGGTACCGGGAAAGCTATGGCAGATGAGCAAGCCGTTTCTAACTCAAGGATGTCTTATTCCAGATTCTTGGAGTATCTGGATAAGGATAGAGTGAATAAAGTTGATTTGTATGAAAATGGAACCATTGCCATTGTTGAGGCTATATCTCCCGAGTTAGGAAACAGAGTTCAGAGAGTACGAGTTCAACTCCCAGGCCTCAGTCAAGAGCTACTTCAGAAGTTCAGAGAAAAGAACATTGACTTTGCGGCTCACAATGCACAAGAAGATTCTGGTTCTCTTTTGTTTAACTTGATTGGAAACCTAGCCTTCCCGATGCTTTTGATTGGGGGTCTTTTCCTCCTTTCAAGACGGTCATCTGGAGGAATGGGCGGGCCTGGGGGGCCTGGATTTCCATTAACCTTTGGTCAATCAAAGGCTAAGTTTCAAATGGAACCGAACACTGGTGTAACTTTCGATGATGTTGCTGGGGTGGATGAAGCAAAGCAAGATTTCATGGAGGTGGTTGAGTTCTTGAAGAAACCTGAGAGGTTTACTGCTGTGGGTGCTCGTATTCCTAAGGGGGTTCTTCTTGTTGGCCCTCCCGGTACTGGAAAGACCTTGTTAGCTAAGGCAATTGCTGGTGAAGCTGGTGTTCCATTTTTCTCAATTTCAGGTTCCGAATTTGTTGAGATGTTTGTTGGAGTTGGTGCATCAAGAGTTCGCGATCTTTTCAAAAAGGCCAAGGAAAACGCTCCATGTATCGTATTTGTTGATGAAATTGATGCTGTTGGACGTTCAAGAGGAACTGGTATTGGTGGAGGAAATGATGAAAGAGAGCAGACTCTGAACCAGCTTTTGACTGAAATGGATGGTTTCGAAGGTAACACCGGCATTATTGTAGTTGCTGCCACTAATCGTGCTGATATTCTCGATTCTGCTTTGTTGAGGCCTGGAAGATTTGACCGACAGGTACTGAAAATATTGCGTGTATCCTGTCTCAAATTAATTCTTCAAAAAATTGAGGATGTGAACATAATTTTTCTGCTTGTTTGCAGGTAAGTGTTGATGTCCCTGATGTTCGTGGAAGAACAGAGATCCTAAAAGTTCATGCAGGCAATAAAAAGTTTGAGTCTGATGTGTCGCTTGAAGTGATAGCTATGAGAACACCTGGTTTTAGTGGCGCAGACCTTGCTAACCTCTTAAATGAGGCTGCAATTTTGGCTGGTAGGCGTGGAAAGACTGCAATTGCATCCAAAGAAGTTGATGACTCAATTGATAGGATAGTTGCCGGAATGGAAGGAACGGTCATGACAGATGGAAAGAGCAAGAGTCTTGTGGCATACCATGAAGTAGGCCATGCAATATGTGGGTATGTTAATATCTACCTTTTTGTTAAATAACCTTTTTATATTATTGAATCATACGACTTCGCAAATTAGGAAATGTTATTTGGATAATCATGAACATCAATATATTGCTGCATATTTCTGCTATATTATTTGTTATTTATAACAATTGTTTCCCTACTTTCATCCCATATTATATTATCGCTGCCCTTTAACAATTGTCTTCAAGTCCTTGCATTTGAGAGCAGGTTGCTTTTTTTTTTTTCCTTTCCTTTTTTCCCAAGAATATATACGAGCTTTATCTAAATTTATACTTGAAAGCTGATTCGGTGTTGATGATCTAGCTTGTGATGGAATCTTGAAGTAGCAGTAATTCTCCTGAATTAGATACTCTATATATATAAACAGAAAAGGACTTTGAGTGTTTTCATGACATGTCAAGGAGTGTAGAAATTATTCAATCACAATTCTTCGTGAGTTCTGTAATTGGTTTGTAATGCCTTATTTTCCAACCAAGACAAACTTCGTTTCTTTACTATGCACTATGTAACATCACCAGTATCTTCGAGCTCTTTCTTTGATCTAGTTCTTTGGTCTTTCTATATGCTATTCAATACACTCAACTTAATATGTTGGACATCTTTATATGCAGAACTCTGACCCCAGGGCATGATGCAGTTCAGAAGGTCACTCTAGTGCCCCGCGGCCAAGCCCGTGGTTTGACCTGGTTTATCCCTGCAGATGATCCGACCCTGATATCGAAGCAGCAACTGTTTGCCAGAATTGTAGGTGGGCTAGGTGGAAGAGCTGCTGAAGAGATTATATTTGGCGAGCCTGAGGTGACCACTGGTGCAGCTGGTGACTTGCAACAGATCACTGGTTTAGCCAAGCAGGTACCTTCCTTATATTTCGTTGTGGTTGAGTTTTCTGAATGCTTCTGCAACTCAAAAACATAGTACTCTATCTCCAAAGTGAGAAATTTAGTCTGAATTCAAGCTCTGCATCTATTCTATAAACTTAGCTGAGTAAGCTGTCCTTGATCCTAATGATTAAATTAGCCTTTAAGTGATTATTTGTTTTGTTGGTGAGGGGAATTTCATAAACCATGATGACAAATTTTGGAAATGGGAGCAAACAAGGCCTGTCTATGACTGTGTTTGCAATAGCTCAAACTTCTTGGAAAAATGCATGAGATATAATATAAGTATGCAAGTAGTGACTTATTAGAGTACAAGTGAAGTGTTTTTGGCAAGTTTTGAAATATAGTGCGTGAGAGATTTAGAAATAACTCCTGCTTCTTCTTGACTTCTCCCAAGTCCCAACTTGATTTTGTATAATAAAAAGTAGTAATCCGGTCTCCTTGAACACTACATTTCTAACTTTTGGTGAAAGTAAGCTAGAGGTGTGTCTAGCGTTCTGTTGCAGCCTTTATAATTATATCCTGGTCTTCTTATTGCTTTTGTTTTGTGCGAGTGTATGTTTCATTTGTTGGTGTTAATATCGGAAATTGTTACTAAAATCGTGTTGTGTTGCTTTGTTTAGATGGTTGTTACATTCGGCATGTCTGATATTGGACCCTGGTCACTGATGGACTCTCAGAGCAACGATATGATCATGAGAATGATGGCAAGGAATTCCATGTCAGAGAAGCTTGCTGAAGATATTGATACTGCAGTGAAGAGACTCTCTGACAGTGCTTATGAGATTGCTTTGACCCATATCCGAAACAACCGTGAAGCAATGGATAAGATCGTGGAAGTTCTGATTGAGAAGGAAACGATGACTGGAGATGAATTCCGGGCGATTCTTTCAGAATTTGTTGAAATTCCAGTGGAAAATAGAGTTCCTGCACAGGCCACAGTGTCTGTGTAATAGAATGTGCATACTTAAAGATGAGTTGACAGTATAGCTTTCTAATTGTATGATATACAATGCCATTGTTTTACCGTGTATTATATGAACCATGTTCCACTGGTGGCCTTATAGCAAAATTGAAGAAACTTAATTTACACTTAAAACAATTTTAAGAAAAAACAAATTTATGTTCACAAAATCATGTCTATTACATATATATGATTTTACTACGAACCCGAATACTTCTATAAAACCCAACCTGTACCTGAACGGATCGCATTCTGGTGTTTGTTATGATATCAGTAGCATATGATATGTACGTCTATACTGTTGGAACTCTGATGCTACTAAAGTTGTAGTTGCAAACATTTCCTTCATAGTGTTTCAAATTTTGTTATCACTCTCTCATGTTTTGTTGGAGAAGTAAGATGTGGAACAGGGGCAAAGCAACAAAGAGAGGTCTGGCTTTTGATCTTGATATAGATCCCCTGGGCAAAACTTTTGAAATGGATACAACACACCTGAATGGGAAAGATTTTTAACTAAGCTAGAGATCCTGAATACTACAGATGACTCTTGCTGCTGACGAAACGTTCTTTGTAGAACAAAGGAGAAAGATCAGGACGAGGCGCAGAGTAAAGAACAGCTTGGTCGAATATTATGTTTGATTAGGACAAACGTTCTCTCACTCAATCATATGCTTTTCTAAAATTTGTAGGTTGTGTTGCTTTTGTGGCAATAAATGTGTGAGATTAAGTTCGCCAAATAAGGAAACGTGCATAAATGATTGGGAGACGAAAATGAAATACGTATCAAATTGATTGGAATGAAATGAGTAATGATATACGTTAAGTTGGCAGTACTTGGTTTCACTTGGAATGAGAACTGCCTCTTTCTCTCAAAAGAAAACAAATTGCCGGGACTGACACAGAGATAAGAAATGGTTACAAAAATAACTTTATAGTATAAGAGTTTCGACACTATATACTGGAAAAAAGAACATAAGCAAAAAAAAAAAAAAAAAATACCTGAGCAATTTGAACAAAAATGTTTAGATACAAATATTAAAGACGTTTTGTATCAGTTAACGACGCAGGTTATTGTATGCATTGAACGCCAGTCGCCAAGTGATAATGATTTAGTTTGATTTTTCACCTAGCCCTGGGAATACCCCTAATCGTATGCATTGCACGCTAGTGAATTGATACCACACCATCTTTTAAAAACTAGCGAACATGAATACAAAGAAGTTTCATTTTAAAGGTCCAAAGAAACTAGAGAAATGTTTAGAATAACCAGGCAACAGCTAAGAATCTCAAGTGTGAATTATAACACTCGACATAACGAAGAGCTAAGAATCTCAAGCGTGCAACAGACTTTATAAGACTAGCTTGCAATATCCAGACACACATAACAGATAAGAATTTCCAATAGAAGCAACCACAGTTTAAAAGAATGAATGTCAGTACAGTCTGCTTACCGAATGAAGCAAAACAGAAATCAAATGATCCAGAATTCTCGGAAATCACATGAACCAAATCGAAAAGGAAGAAAAAATAATTTCTGACTTGTAACATTCAACAGAAGCATCCAACTGCCTACGACATTATTGCAATTACTGAAACCATATTCACATTACTTCAATCAGGAAGACCCCCAAGAAACGGAAAAAAAAAAAAAAGAAGAAAACAATCCCATACCAGCCAGTACAGGGGGAACGCTAAGCAAAGCATGTTTGCAGCACATACCAGCTTCAACAGCAGACATACTCCATTTTATGTTGTCAGTTCTTGGTTTACCATAGATGATTTAATTTCAGATTTCTTCCATGATGCAACATCACCTTGAGCTATAGTTGTACTTGGAGAACTTGAACTTCAGCAGCAAAACATATTATGTTGTTGCCTTTCTCTCAATCAACGTCAATACTAGTTAATGGTCCTTTGCACACTGAAAAAGAAAGATCTCTACAAGTCCCAAGCTCCCTGTATATCTCAGGTTCACCCAAAGAATCTTCACAAACAAGTTCATAGCAAATTTCACCCCAGCTGGGGCTGCAAGGACACAAAATATGAGCAGAAAACGATAACTACATTTGGAAGTACTCGATGGCTAAGATGGGTATAAGAATAGGTATGACTGGCTGATCTTGGGGGTGCTTTTTTTCCAATTAGAAGACTGTTCAGACAATAGAAGTAACTTGACCAAATCTTCTCGGGGGACTATCTGGATCAGGTTCACTATCCGATGAAACAGGAGAATCAGATGCCTCAGCAAGGGACTCGAGCATAGTTATAACTTCAGATGAGTCATCCAAATAATATTTGGCTTTACTTGGTTTCTGCCCAACTGTGCAGGCAAACACTTCAGTGTTGTAAGAAAGAATACGTTTAGATACCGCAGCACCAATAATCTCAAACATATCTTCATCAGATCTGTCATCACCAATGCAGAGAACAAAATCCGCCTGTTTGCCCTTCGCTGTCATCGATGTGAAAATCTTATCCGCAACTATGCCCTTGGTTACACCCTGCAAAGTATTTAGGAGTAAGTCATATGTGAGAACTTAATAATCTAGGGCCAAAAACTCCATAAGCTGTAGGATTGACACAGTTTACATTAACTATGCTTACAGAACTTCTCTAATGTTAAGAACTGCATTTGCCTGTTTTGTTTTTTCTAAAGGGTCTCCAAACCAGAAAAGTTAAAAGCAGTGGTGGTGATTCTCAATCATTATACTCTACATTCCACAAGTAGTTTGCTACTTCTCAAACTTCGACTATGTAACAAACACAGACATATAATTCTCTGATGTTTTTAACTTGTTATTTTCTACAACATAAGACTCCCTATTCATGAGAAGAACCTGAGACTCAAAAGTGAAAAGGCAATAGAAAATAGTGTATCAACACTTGCCTGAGGCTTGACTTCCACAATCAACTGTCCGCTTTTCACAGCTACAGGTTCATTTGCTAGAACACTCTCTAGATGATCCAACATTTCCTTCGCCTGTGAGAAACCAAATCCAGGATCTGCATCCTGATAATGCCACACTAAGGCACTCTCTTTTCTTTCTATTCCAGAACCATCAGTAGCCTCTGTATATGATCTCATAACTGGTTCAGCAAGCTGCATCCAGCCGAACTCCGAACCATGGCCATATGTTTCCCATTCCTCCAGTTGAGGCCACCTACAAAATTCCAAGTCCAGAATGAAGAATGAACATTGAGAACAAAATAAACAGTATACAGATGACAAAAGCGCACGGTTCAGTAAGAATTAGAACCCACGAGTGACACTGCAAAGCAAAGCACGCACTTAGGGAGGATACCAACAACATTGACAAAGTTTGATCCAACAGCTGAAATTTTCTTACTTAGAAAACAGGTCTACCATCATGAATCCCCCTGTAAATACTCCAACCTTGGAGCATACAGTAAAACTCAGGCATGCAATGTGTTCAGTACTTCTTTATACAACAAAATCATGCATCACCAGTTCTAAAGCTACATAATGGCAGAATAACTTTTGAATTGGAGATATTTCACATACTCACTGGGTTCTGTTTCGACTATGCAGTCATAAGTAAGCAATTATATAGCTATCCCAATTATTAACAAACTCTTACAAAAACAACTTTTACCAAATTCCAGATCATAAATTTCGTTAAGTAACAACATTTTGTAAATCAAATTAAAAGAAAAAATGAAAAAGAAAGAAACAAAGAAGATTACTAACCTTAAAAAGTATCCATGCTCTGCAGCAAGTCCCAGCTTCTTGCACGGGAGGAACCACTTACTTAAACTGTCTCTGCCTCTTCCACTGACCATAAATACCATATTCCTGGGGTCACCACAAAGTCTGTTCAAGAGCGAGAGAACTTGGGCATTGGGGGTCTTAACAATCAAATTTTGAGGCATCAACGTGCCGTCATAGTCCAGCAGAATAGCCCGGCTCTTTGACCTACAATATGCTGCAACTATATCATCTATTGAAAGCTTCCTAAAATTAGGATCCAGTGCAACTACCCTAAAACCAAAGCCAAGACCAATGCCCCAGCACCTCTTCCTGAAATGGTCAGCACAAGTTCTCTCAAGATCCTGCAGGAAGCTTCTAGACCAAAAAGCTACATCATGGGTACTAACATAACGGTAGTGTTTTTCGTGTCGCAATTCTTTCTCTGATTCAGGCATTGATATAGCCTCATTCATTGCCTCAGCAGTTGATTCGACATTCCACGGATTAACACGAATTGCACCACTCAGGGAAGGAGAACAGCCAATAAACTCAGACACCACCAGCATGCTCTTCTTAGGTCCATTCAGACCAGACGATGTTTCTCCACCCGAAACTCCTTGTCTACAAACAATGTATTCATAAGGAGTGAGGTTCATCCCATCCCTCACAGCTGTGACCACAACACATTCAGCAATGCTGTAGTAAGCCATTCTTTCACTGATTGATACGGCACGATGAATATAGGTAATAGGCTCGTAACCAGGTTTTCCTAGTTCTTTATTAATTCTCTGAACACTTTCTTCAATTTCAGTCTGTATTTCCTCCAAGTCTATTCCTTTTCCTCTAGCAGGGTTGGCAATTTGGACCAGAACAGCCCTTCCTTGCCAGTGTGGATGCTGCTTGAGCATGTTCTCCATAGCTAACACTTTTAAGTTGATTCCTTTAAATATGTCCATGTCATCAACACCAAGGAAAACCATTTTACCTTCAAACTGCCTCCTCAGCTCCTCAACCTTGAGCTCCTTATCTGCATGTCTCATTACCGACTCAATATGGCCCATGTGTATCCCAACTGGCATGATCTTTATTCCCACTGTCCTACCATAATATTCCAGACCTATGTAACCCCTTTTAGATTGATACTCCAAGCCCAACATCCGGCTGCAACAAGATAGAAAATGCCGAGCATAATCAAATGTGTGAAAACCGATGAGGTCAGAGTTAAGTAGGGCCTTGAGGATTTCTTCTCTGACAGGGAGAGACCTGTATATCTCGGATGAAGGGAATGGACTATGTAGAAAGAAACCCATTCTTAGACGTACAAAGCGCCTCCTCAAAAATGTGGGCAAAACCATCAGATGATAATCGTGAATCCAAACGAAATCATCTTCAGGGTTTAGTACCTCAATAACTTTCTGCGAAAACAACTTGTTCACCGAAACATATGCTTCCCACATGGACCTGTCGAACCTGCCTCCATGATCAGCCGAAAATGGCAACATATAATGGAAAAGGGGCCACAATAGCTTCTTACAGAAGCCATGATAATATCTCACCAGTAGATTCGGAGGCACAAAAGCAGGGACACACTTAAATTTTTCCAGAAGGTAGTTTGCTACGTCATCCTGTTCAATAGGATCAACGTCAACAGGCAAGGACCCAACATATAGTACCTCCATGTCTTCTGGCAATCCGTCCTTAACCCGCAAAATCAACGAATCCTCATTCCAGCTAAAACTCCATCCTTTGTTGTCTGGCCTTCGTTTAGCCTTCAATGGCAACAAGTTAGCAACAATAATCATCCTGTCACCAGCAATCGAAGAAGGGTTCTCCGATGTAACACTATTAGCATTGTCATCATCTAACTCAAGAATACTTCCAGGAACTGTCATAACTCTTGGGAAACGCTTCCGCTCCTTCTCCCTCCCCATCACAGGGAAGTTCCCAGATGCTAAATCTAAAAGATTAGTATACGATCTTGACATCATCTTGAAAACCTTCTCCTCAAATCTCTCCAAACAATACAAAAGAACGAAAAAATCCCTTCAATTCAGAAAAGTCCCAAATCAATTCTCGTAATCCCCTTCAGTACAAAACTTCTTCAGATCACCTACATCAGATATGAGCAATACTTATTCAGATACAACACAAAACCTAAAAATCCCTCGTCTAAATCTGAACCGAAAGTAACGAAATCCCCAAAATTGGATTAATCGAAGAAAACCCATAACTCATACAAGCAAACCCAGAAAGAAAAGCTACCCAAACAACAAAATGACACGGTAAATCAAGAAACCTAATTTTCAAGATTTGTGTATATGATAAAGTACTGAAATGAAATACAGAAGTAATAAAAACGAAGAAATGAATCTGACCTGAGGTGTGTTAAGCAACTGAAGAAGAAGAAGAGTACATCGCTATCAATCAAGAGCGAGAAAGAGTGAGTCTTGAGCGAGGAATTGAAATGGGATTTAGGGTTTGACGAAGCAAAATAGTAGAGTAATTATTCTAGGGCCGGAAATGGTAACTATAGACGATGGATCGCTCGATTCGATTGATCACTGCTGTATCATGTACCAGAGAAGTCTTGGATATGAATATTCAACGGAATTTATAATAAACAAACAAATTATTATTTTATTTAACACCCTTTTTTCCTTTCTTTTCTCTTCTTTCTTTTTTTTTAAATTATTTCTTTCTTTTTTAGCACAAATTTTTCCAAATAAATTATTTAGAGACGGACTATGTTATCAATAAAATCATCTATGTTATTAATCAAAACGTCTATATTGTTAACAAAATAAGTCTTATTGTAATATGAAAAAACATCAATATTGATAACATCGATGATTTTTTTTAAAAAAAAAAATTCGTTTATAGATAAATTATCTAAATACCGTCTCACATTACTTACTCTTATTTTAGTAGGTAGTAAATGTTTTTTTTGGATAGTATAAGCAAGTACAAAACGTGCCAACAAATTAAAGAACATTTAAACTCACCCACCGGTGCACTATCCTCTCAAACTCAGTCCAATGGTATTGACCTAATCTCAATATAGTACTAGCCATATGCTCGAGTAAACAATTACTATCACGGTTTGGTAGGTTTAAATTATACTACTAACATAATAAATAATAATAATAACATAAAGTACATAACTTTTGAATTCATGGTTTAATTTTGTTTTGAATGCACCTTATATGGTGTATTTTATAAGTTAACATAAGTTGAATTCGGTATATTGGTAGGGTATTTTATATTAATAGCCGGTATGGACATTTATATGGTTGGTGACGGATTGCAGTTGAAAATAATAAATAAATACAGTAATAGCACTTATATATTAATAAATTGCAATGGTAATTTTAAGAAACGCATCCAATGTAGTTTGTCCAGATTTGTATTTGTATTTTACACCCCAGAGATGAATGAAATATCATGTTCGAAATGCTAACTTATCTTAACTAGACTCTTCTTTTTTTTTCTTTTTCTTTTTATGTGAGTTTTATGACATCTAACTTTATGCATGAAGATATGCTTTTTTTTTTTAAATGTGGGAATCCGCAACGGTCATATTTTTTACGCACTATGTACATCTTAACCTGAAGAGGATGGAAGTAAAGCTAACTACGCAAGTCCAATAGACTTAAACAAGATCACAAATATATTTCACTTGTATTTTCATAGTTATATTGTTTTAAATAAGCCTTGTGGATTTAAATAACGCTGCTGGGAGGGTCACCCTTGAAAGAGGGTCTGACAGTGCTCGACTTGATTAGTCGTATATAGCGGATACATGTGAGAAATCATAAAACAAAAAATGAGTGCATAACGCGGTATTGATTAAGTGAGTATAAATTAAACTAGAAATGAGAAGTTTTGTATGAGACGACTAAAATGGTAAAATTGGAGGTTTGTCATGGGACATAAAAAGTAGTTCATAATCAAAATTAAAATTCAACGGTCAGAAAAAAGTTATAACATGACAATTGTTTTGAGAGGTAAGAATATTAAGTGACCGTTTGGGTAGCGATTAAAATTCATAAATTTAGTTAAAAACGTATATTTTAATCTAACTTTTTAACATTAATCGTTATCCAAATTTGAAATTTGGAAACATTTGAAAGTGTTTACTTTTCATTTTTTCTACCCTACAGCATGCTGTACTACCTCTTGGTGTTTAATATGTTGTACAGTATAACATTTAATACATATGGTATAACCTGTAAAACACCAGGAGCTAGTGCAGCATGCTGTAGTGAAGATGAAACCTTTAAGCATCGAAAATAAGTGGTGGTACAGGTGTGAGTGAGAACTAGACATACATACAAGGTGAGATTATCAAGAGCAGAAAAGGAAAAAGGATAAGGTTTTGGAGTCAGGTAAGTTTGGAAATGAGCCAGCTGGAAGGTGCACGTGCCAACCACGTTACAGCTGGGGATGGAACACGTACTTTACTTTTTTTTTATTTTGGACCGGACTGGCCTCACCAAACCGCGTCCCTCATCCATTCTATTGTACGGTTCTCAACTGCTGAAAACGATGTCTCTATTTGGGCTGGCTCATCTCCATGCATTCGGCCCAAATTCAAACATACTATCCTCTCCGGCCCACCCAATCTTTGCCAACTCTCATACATTGATGGGAATATTGGTTCCTCACAACCCGTTACCCCTCTCAAAATTTTAATTTAAATAAAGGTCATCTGAGTTGCAATAATTACAAAATTATATTAACTCAATACTATCTGAATTATAACACTATATTCAGGGGCGGACGTGTGTAGTACCAAATTTTATATTACCTATATTTACAATTTTTCTGAATTTACACTACCCTTCATTTAGCCTAAACTTTTAATAGGCCCAAGACTCAATTCCTCAGCCCATTGCCAGCTTATTCCTGCGCACAGCCATCTTGATTCTTGCGCACAGAGACAACGGTTGAAACTTGCGTTCTTCTTCTTCTGGTTATCTCCTGCTGCGCACACAGCAGCCAGCGCCCAAAACTACTTCATCAATTTTGAAAATCTCGATTTTGGCTTCTACAATTCTCAGCTCTCTCTTAGCCTCAATTTTGGTGTTTAGGATAATTTTCACACTATTTTATGTTGCGTGTTGTTGTTGGGTTTATTAATATGAAAGGAGAATGATGAAAATTGAGCAAGGAGAAGGAATGAAGTTGATTTTTGTTCTGATTGTTTTGCTTTTGGTTTGGATGGAGTCATGGAGTAGAGACTAGTTGCTTTTTAGAACTGCAGTGATATTGAGCAAAGGAAATTATTAAAATTTGAGCCTTGGACTTTTTTTAATATGGTGAATTGATGATTATTCAATTCTGTATTGGATTCTTTAAGATGTCCAGCATTTGTCTGATGTCAAGCTTTTACTTTTTTTACTCTTTATGTTGTCTTTTTGTTCTCCTAATATGGATAGTTAGGCATCTTTATGTTGTCTTTTTGTTCATCTAATATGGATAGTTAGGCATGAAACATTATGTAACAAACTTTTTTACAAACATTATGTAATTTCTTCTATATTTTGAGATAGCGATATGCTGACCAATACAAACTTTAGGTTTGGTACTTTTGATGACTTGATATGTTTCTTGCTTTTTTCTTTTTTCTTTTTGAGGTTTAGTGCTTTTTTTGTCCCGATATGCTCATTTAATTATATTTGAACCTTTAGTCTTTTGATAATATATCGTCTTTGTTCATTTTGAAAAAAATAATATACAAGACGACTTGCGACTTGCGCCCTAGGAGATTTAGAATCCTGGCTCCGCCCCCGACTCTATTAACTCATGGTCTTTTTTTTGTAATATTTGGTGTCAGGAGGTCTTTGGCACCAATTAACTCGGGAATATTGCCCATATGGTTATGTACGTATGATTTTGTTTTAGATGTTTATATGTACAAATGAGTCCCCTACTAACACATGAACTAAGAAGGTCTACGGCGAACTTTACCTCATCTCTACCACACGGACCACAGACATCATCGAAGGACGAGGAAATCTTACTCCCAAGTCACACCAAGTAGGGGTGTATGCGGGCGGGTACGAGCAGTTTTTTACCAAAAGTCTAACCGACCCGCCATATGCGGGTGGCATTAATACTAAACCATGGCGGGTGTGTATTTTGTCAAACCGTGGCAGGTCGGGTGACACTTAAGGTGGGTGGGTGGCAGGCGGTTTGGCGGTTCTCACACGAACACGCACAAGGGGAAAGAAAATTGCAAGAAGAGGTTAAATCAACAATATAATCATTTTCAATGGTTCATGTATATAGGAAACAATAAGTCATTTATGTATTTCAAGTAAGATGTAAGACAAAAACTATGAAAAATCATGTTTTTCGTAATAAACTAACTTGAGATATAAAGATGTGATAGTAAGAACTAGTAACTATATGTAATATAACCCTAATGTTATTGATTATTTTCATTGTATTAGTAATACCAATAATAAATATATTATTAGCGGGCGGGGCGGACGGGTAGCGGGTGTAAATCCCTAAAACCGCCACCCACCCGCTAGTGGCGGGGTAACATCTTTTCAAACCATGGCGGGTTTTGGTAAAAAAATTAACCGGCAGTTGCGGTTATGTAGCGGGCGGTTTGGCGGGTGGTGCGGACGGTTTTTATTTTTTTTAATGTACACCCCTAACACCAAGAGACCGACCTACTATAGTTAAGGTGGAAGAACCGATCTCAATCCTCACAAGGAACTCATTATTAATCTAGTCGGACCGACCCTACTCAAACAGGTCCGACCATACTCCTTTCACTAAGGAAGGATATCTACTAATTAAGGACAAAGAGCGTGGTGGATCACGACCGACCTCATGGAGAACCTCCTAATGTCTTAAAGCACTGCGAGGTCTAAGCGCATCACCTTACTGCGACTACAAATGTCAGGAGCTTATAGGACTAACCGGACTCAGGGCAATTAAGAGGCGCCCCCCCCCCCCCCCCCCGATCACTTCCTATACATAAAATTACGAAAAGTTGGAACACTGTTGGCCTATATACAATTAGGCACCGTTATGGAACTGGATCATTGGTCGTGCTTGCTCACGAGGAACATTATCTCACTGAGATGCTGTGGTAAAGGTGGATTTTCGCATTTTGCCATTTTTTGGCTTCTAGCTAGAGCTGTTACGCGAGTCGAGCCTTAACGAGGGCTCGACTCGGCTCGGCTCGAGTTCGGCTCGCTTATGGAAAACGAGTCGAGCTCGAGCCTCATATTATACTCGTTCACCTAACGAGCCGAGCTCGGCTCGGCTCGATAAAGCTCGTTAAGGCTCATTATTTTAATAAATTTTATTTTTTATACTTATTTTTAATATTTTTAGGCTCGTTAAGGCTCATTATTTTTCAAGTTCGAGCCGAGCTAGAGCTCGAGTCCATTTTTTTACTCGTTTTTGTTAACGAGCCGAGCTCGGACTCGGCTCGGCTCGTTTAACAGCACTACTTCTAGCAGAGAATGCTGGTTTTGGCTTCTTATCATCTTGGGCACACTTTCAATTTCAATTTTTCTCAATGCGGCAATAATATCAAAGCTTCTACCTCCATCGAAAAATTTCTTTATCCATGCTATGCAAAATGACTGTTATTATTGCTTCTTGTTGCCATGTACTCTTCCAATGTTGGTTCTGGTTAGCACTTTTTGCTGCAAGAAAAATTAGAAACAGAAGGAAAGAAAAAATAAAATAAAGGATTACACTTACTGCAACAGAAAATTACAAGAAACAGAAAAACACTATTGTTCGGATTTAATCCTGGACAAGTCAGCGGTAAGACCACTTCCCCTTAAGCTAAATTTGTTCGCCTTATTAAGCTTCAGGCCTCCCTCAGACAATTAGCTCCCAAGGTACAACGTCCAATCTCAGGAGCTACTGGAAGCTCTGCAGTAGAAGCTACGTCGAACTTCAGTGGTGAAGAAACTCTCGATTACAAAAGTGCAGAAAGAAAAACAGAGGAGAAGAGAGGAATAGATTTTCTAGTGTGTTTTTCTCAAATGAGGGATGGAGTATATATATAGCCATAGAAAAACGTAACAGCTAGTTTAAGCATTAGTAGCCAAAAAACGTAGTATTAATCTCAAATAATAGCAGTCTGTAGTGGGGCGGTTCCAATTTTCGAAATTAAACCTCTTCTCATTTAAGTGGAACAATCTGGAAGATTTTCTGGAAGGCCAAAAGTTGCGTTTAATGGAAAATTGTAGTAAAAAGATAAACACGCGAACTATTTTGCACCCATCTCGCTTGGGTTTTCTAGTTGCCTCTTTCAACCAATTCCCCAACATCCAATATTGGTCGTTCCGGTGTACTTCCACTGGCTGAGCATGAAGTTCTTCAAGCACGCGTGATATGAATTACTTAATTTGAAAAGAAGGTGACGCATCAGCTACTTCTTTATGTAACAGGCAGGGTATTGCTTCTTATAATATCATACTCTTGTGCTAATCAGATTATACATAACTAGAAGAGTTGTTGCAATAACTTGTAGTACTTTCTCAATGTTATATGCTGCGATGTGAGCTGTCAAACTTCATGTTTTTACTGAGACTAGGAGCTAGATTGTCCACTGATTCAGCATGCCAAAAGCCATTTTTTTTGTGAATGAGCCTGTAACTTCATATTGATGTAACTTCCTTTGGAGTTATTGTTGCACTTGTAACTTGATCCTGTAACTTGATCCCAGTAACACTTACAAAATTTCCATTTTCAGGGAGAATTACAATAATGCAAACACCATTTGGCATTAAGTAAAGAATGCAGAGCGAGTGAATAAGAACGAAAAATCAATTTCTAGAATGTACAGTGAAAGTGGAAAAAAAAAACTAATGGGAAAAAACTTCTGCCTAACTCACATGATTCAGTGTATATACTTGAAGTTTATTGATGTTATATTCCATAATTCCTTACCTGACAGGGTCACAGGAATTCGCTGTGCCGGAAAACCACGGCAGACTCCGGCAAGTCGCCTAGATCACCGAACAAGAGTTTGTCCTCTTCTCCAATAGGCATGACAACCTCAACCTCTGCATGGGTCCAAACCGGTGTAATGAAGGTGGTTTTATTCATCATGGTTGAGTCGACTTCGCAGAGCCAGCCGAGCTCACCTGCCAACTCAACAAAGGTGCTGGAAGTAGCTGGCTCAATTTCTGTCTGGTTAGCAAAGGCTGCGCATTCCTCCGATGAGAAATTGGCAAGCGGAGTTGAAGATGCAGGTGGGTCGGGCTGGTGGTGGCTAGTTCTGGTGGTGGAGTGGTTGTGGTCACATGAGTAGGTGATGAGGAGAGTAGTGGGGTCATGGCGACTCCGCTCAACTTGTTTCTTTGCTGGGCACCCTTTTGAGGTGCTACACCGGTAATATCCCCTGTAAGAAAATGCATTTCAACAAGGCAACATAAGGACATGTCTTTTGCTATTGTCCTATCTGGTTTTCTTTAGTACTAATAATAATATTCCCCCTATTTTTAAATGTAAGCGGTGCGGATCTCCTAACCCATCAAATACCCCCACTCTCTTTGTTAGTACACATGACATCATTAACACAAAATTCAGTAAGCTAGAGATTAACTATGGTTCCTAATTTCTCTCAATCTTATCTACTATTTATGTTTACTTAAATATAAATTTCTTTTTCCTCTCCTACATATTGTTTTGTCTTGTATTATACTATTGCTTAATTGACAAAAGATTTATAAACTTCTTAAACTTTAAAATAAAGCATATTTTGTACAAAGTGCATCACATTTTATTTATTCTTTTACATAAGCTTTTTTACTATCAACTATTCCAGAACATTTAGAAAGATATCTCTTGTCTAAGTAAATAAATTAATTAGACCCAAGTACCGTAAGTAGTATGAAATCATGTGTATGTCATTTAAGGAATTTTCATTTCTAAATTTATGATATCTGAAAAGAAAATTATAAAAAACAATATGTTGAATAGAAAAATAGAATAATAATGAGTACCTATGAATTTTTTGTCTATTACATATCCTATAATTAATAAAATTAACCATGATAGTTCTTGAAATTTAAATCATATTTTCAAGGAAAAAATTTGTGGGCAAACAGTAAAACAAAGAGTGACTAAATATAGTATGAGAAAGTTAGGAGATAATTCAGGAACCACTTAGTTATAGCAAGTGACCGTAGTTAAACAATTGTGGTTAAATGATGCCATGTGAACCAATAATGAGAGTTGGTTATTTAATGGGGTAAAGAATCACACCGCAATGCAAGTAGTCATTCTATAGCTAATTATACTTCTGTTTGTGCAGCCTATCATGGGTTATATAACTAATTTCAATGTAAAAGAAACAAAATTTCATTCAAACACGGCGTGATTTGCAGAGCCCCTTTTGTAAGTTATAACTACTGGCTACTGCTAATATCTGGCTATGTATGTAAAAGAACTGTGTATGAGTAATGAGTGTATCTTATTACATTACTGTGGTTTATTTAATTTCTCATATTTATAACTTTGTTGAGGGAATTAACGTGGTGGAATCCCTTTTATCTTGTTTTATTGGAAAAATGTGAAGAACCAATCATAGGATGGGATGTGAAAAACGTGCACCCAACAAGAGCACTAACTTTTAAGGTCCACATTTTACACATGATATGATTGGAGCGTGAAACAACGAACTATTGGTGAGCATGGCAAGGTTGAATAAAAGAAGACAGTAGTAGGAATAGTATACCGGATTGACCCCATCATCCATTACCCAATTAATCAATTAGTGGTACAACTATATGCATTCAATGCATATATATCCATCCTTATTATCAAAACTTTATGAGAGTCTAATTCCCCTTTTCATGATAAGAAATATCAAATTTAACCACTAATCGATCGAGCTCCAACCTTTTGAATCTGTAAGGATCGTCACAGTTACTAATGAATGTTCTTCGAATGATATATTGACTCCATTACACCAACAAATTTCCTTTCCCATATATTTTGTTCTCATTCGTGTGCAAACTGAAAGACTTCCCAGTTACTCACCCATACTAAGACACGCTTTACTATGTACTGTACAATATTTCTTATGGATGCATTTGGAAAAGAAATGTACAAGTTGTTGGTATGAGTATAATTCTCAATCCCTTTAAGTTAACGAACTTGAAACTTTGAGACGTTACAATATTTTTTAAAATATCTTATAAAAATTTACCATCTAATTTTCACTGTGTTTTAGTTAAGCATTTTGTCATGATAATTTAAAATGACCTTTTGTAATTAAATTTGAAATGGACAAATCACAAAAAATCAAAATACAACAACTGTTTGAGAACAGAGTTGGTATGGAAGTAAAGAAAAGAACCGGTAAAATAAAATAATTGGTTCAATAATTAACAGGAATTTAGTTTAGGCGATGGATAGCCGGCGGCCCCTAGTAGTATAATTGAATATGTGGAATAGTAGTAGTATCATAAATTTAGACCCACCTACTCCCGGGCGGCACCCACATCACAAAGACGTAACGCAAAACAACTCCCTTAACAAATAACTCACGTATTATATTCCTTCCGTCCCGGATAACTCTATAGCATTGATAATTTTAGTTATCCAATAAAACTTCATACATTACTAAAAATATAATTATCCCCATTGAACAAAACAAAAAAAAATCTTACATTTACATACAAATTAAACTATATATTTTGTCACAATAAATATACTTATCGTCACCTTTATATTTTTCAACATTTATTTTAACTTTTCATGTAAAAATACGTGTGTCAATGCCAATCTTAAGATACTAATGTACGGAATTTTCCCGGAGGGGGTGTAGGAGCAGGGGCGTAGAACATATAAGGTGGGTAGGGCACCCTTTCTTTTAAAAAAAAAAAATATTTTAGTGTAATTCGATCGACATTTTGATGTTCCAGCCCACCTGTTTTAATGTGAAATTCTATTAATCTTTCCTATAATACACATATTTAGTTGATTTTCGATAAAAATATAATTATTTGTATGTCATTAATATTATATTTTGTCTATACCAGATTAAAACGTTTTTCCACTATTTCATAATAATTTTTTTTTAAATATAGCTCTAGTCGACTTTTTTTCTGGCTCCGTCCATGTGGAAGAGTAATTAGGTGGGAGTGAGTACCTTGGATAAGGAGAGCCTTTGATGGGTTTCTGGCCGTATTTCCGCCAAGACCAAGAATCGGGCGGAGGATATACATCTGATCCTCTGGTTCGTAATCCATCTCCGATTGGATACGTCACCACTTTCTTCCGTCTGCTAATTCTCCTACTCATGATCATAATCAATCAAATACTACATATATACTATTAATCAATCAATCAATCAATCGATCACAAAACCAAATGCTATAGAATGAATTTTATAGGAAGCAGTTAGTATAAATATGTGAAAATTAAAACCAAGCTCAGCTCTTTTTATATATGTACGACGAAAGACGATGTAATGTAATGAAACACTAGAAAGTAAGAACACTGCTACTGCTAGCTACATGTATGTATTAATTGGAGTATATATATATATATATATACCTTTTGTTAGGCGAAGAAGGTTGATCATGGTGAGGCTGCAGTAGTACTGAATCATCATCTCCGGGCAAAGGTGAAGGAAATATAGTAGTAGTGTTGTTTTCTTCCTCTTCTTCTTCTTCTTCTTCTTCTTCCATTAGTGAATCTCGTTGTACCATTGATCGACTGGCTGCAGGTTTATTATATCTATCTACACAATTAACACTATATTATATACATCATGTATTGGCTGGCCATAACTAATTAATTATTTGGCTTCATCATCAACATTACCAATTTAATTAGCAGAGAGAGAGAGAGAGCATTTGTTTTTGTTGGGAATTGTGAGAGAATGGGGTGGTGGGTTGCCTGAAAGAGAATTGAAGAGAGAGAGAGAATAGTAGTAGGTGTTGAAACGGTACTACTAGTATTCTTTCAATTTAGTGAGATCGATAGATATACATACAATTAATTAGTGAGGAATGAAATTATATTTTTTAATATAGTATATTCAAAAAACTTTTGCGATAGACCAATTCAACATCAAATATTTACGTACAAATATGTGATATTGTATAACTATAGTAATATTTTATACATATAAATATGATTATTCTGTATACGATATCTATATAGTTTATCTAGAGACGGAATCTACGTTGACAAAAAACTCATCGATGTTATTAATCAATACGTATACTATGTTCTAAATATTGGACTTTTTTCATATTACAAAATAACCCATTTCGTTAATAATATATACATTTTAATAATATTGATAGCATAGGTCTGTCTTTAGATAAGTTATTTAAAGACCGTCTTTCGAGAAACTTTGTGTAATAATATTGTTTATTGATAAATACTTTATATAGTATTTTATTTACAACATAACATCGGTGTTTTTAGTATGCAACCATAATATCCGTGTTTATATCCAAAATGTTTGTGGCACTTTATCGTGTGGAACCACCAGAAGAATTACTCTTAATTAATACTAGTATTGTAACGCCCAAAAGTTTCAATTCAAGTCCAAAGAGTTTAAATAGATTGAGAACACTACTCATATCAATAAGGTGCAACTTTTTTTCGGGAATCCATTTATAAAAACTGACCATGCTTGATCTGTATGGGTGACCAACTGCAAAGTCTCTGATTCATGAGTGAAAGACAACGTCTTGTGAGGAAAGAACGTGTGTTGATCTGATTAGTGACATATCACCCGGGAATCGCTCCACGAAGAATCGCACCACCCAAAGGGTCGGGGCTCGTCCCTTTGGTCCGGTCGTTACAAGTATTGTCAAAAAGTCATTACAATACTTCATTTTAAATTGCTCTTAATTTTGATGAACTTTTTCTTTCAAGTGCAGGGTGTAACAGACTAGCAGGTTGTTGTCCAGTTGCATCTGAAGAGAATCTTCGTTTTGTGAATACACCTTAAATTGATTGTTACTTAGCTCTTCGTAGACGTGTGATGTACGGATACAATTAGTATGAGGTGTGTTGCTTTGGTGATTTCG
Source organism: Plantago major (assembly GCA_026545765.1). Classification (NCBI taxonomy): domain Eukaryota; kingdom Viridiplantae; phylum Streptophyta; class Magnoliopsida; order Lamiales; family Plantaginaceae; genus Plantago; species Plantago major. The sequence continues at coordinate 31,940,914 of CM048844.1, read as the reverse complement.
TGATATTGGTTTTTAATCATGTCACAACTAATTGGTTCTAAACATGATTTTGGATCCATCGAGTCAAATTTGAGTCGAACCATTGGATCCACTCATACTTCACATCCCTACTCAAAAACCAATTTCGTATTATGATCGAAGAATGAGCATCGTAAATGATGAATAGCTGCTTGGGCCTTGAGGGAAGATTTCAGACCATGCACTGTTAGCTAGAGCTCACTCTAGCCTAAGTTGAATGGTATGAGGATGGGCTCACCTATTAAACCAAGACCCAAGTGAATTGATAGCCCAAATAGCCCAAGTCCAAAAGTCCAGTGTGTTGTAGACAGTCTTGAATTCTATAAGGCCCAATAGAAAAGCTGCCTTCTCTTTATTATCCAAAATCTCATTAATTCTCCAATACAAAGCCAAGCCCGATTACCAACGCTTATTGGCTCAAGTGGTAAGGGATTTGAGTTCACTTAAAGTCTCCTGCTCAAACCTCAGATGTAAAAAACACCATGGGAGCTAACCCTCAAAAAGGCCCGACATTCTTTCAATTTGAATTAATCGCGTGTAGTGGATCTGGGTGAAATTAAAAAAAAAAAAAAAATACACCAAGCCGGATTCCACATATTATCAACGGTCTAGCTCACTGTAAAAAGTAAACAATGAATCTCCCAATTTCATTACTTTTAGTTGGACGTGGACATCAATATGGTACAGTACCTAGATTTTTTTGTAAATTCATGTTTCACCAGCTATTTTCATTAGTTTCTGCATGACTGCAGACACACTGCATATACAAACATGAAATAAGTACTATATACAATTAGCAAAGGTGTCTTACATTCATTCCTCTTCAAATTTTACGACGTCCTAGCCGTGTCTTAAATTTTACAATCTACCCTTTTGTGGGTTTTGGATTGTTTCGGCTCTGGTACTATATGTAACTCCCGCCCTGATCGAAGCTCAGTGCTTTAGGTGTGCGGTCACTTTCAGTCTGATCTTCGGGTGACATATGGGCCCCACAAACCTGTTAGAATTTTAGCACTAATGAGGTTAGTCCATGACTTTGTACCTCAGCCAAAGGGGCCCCACACGTTTGAAATGAAGTTTCATTAAACGTGTATAATCTACTATGGTAGTAGATGACACTTGAGAAAGAATTACTAAAATTCATTGAAAGGTGAAAGAGTTATTGAAGCTCAAAATGTGTTGGTTGATGCATTGAATATGGAATGCCAAGAGTTGGAATGGGAGAAGTCCCACATGGCTAAAATTGAGGAAGAATGAACTACTCATTACCCACAGGTTAAGTGATTGGGCATTAGGCCATACTTTGGAAGGGAGGAGCTAGATGCTCCTCCCTGCTCCGCCGGGTCTCGGGTCGTGGGACGCGGTCTTGAGTTGATTATTATCTTTTTGGGCCAGAAACATATTGTGTTTGGTTAAGCTCAATAAGATAATCGGTTAAGTCTGAAACCAGCCCATCGGTCGAACGGTTGTGTCCGTTCGGTTTGAATTTGAGCGAATTGGTCTGACCATTCACCAAAGGATGTAACTGAAACAAAAATTCCAACATAAGTGTCTGTTCAAATTTTTGTTTCTGCAGGGACCTTTCTGCAAAAGGATAAATCTATTCAGACTGCAACTCTTCAATATTATAAATAGCCCCCCCCCAGAATCGATTTCAATACACAGCAATCCATTCTTCTTCCTTCTCTTAAATTACTCTCTCTAAAGCCAGAAAAACCTTTATTGTATTAGTTCAAAGTCGAAGTTAAGTCTTTAGAACTTTGATTCACATCTTGTTATTCTATCTTGGAAGACTATTTGTCAAGAAACTGTCAATCAGAATGGGCAAATACTTAAGGAATAAGGCCCACCTTTCTTGATCTAATCTTATTCCTTACTCTGCTTCGTCATACACATCTGCCACAAACAACAAAACCAACATATGTCATTTTTGTCGCCGTTTTTAAATTGTGAAAAAACTTCCCAATAGGTCACCCATTCTACAATTGGTTCAGAGAAAACACGATTAACTATATACTAGTTTTTATGGATGAATTTCCTGAAAATAAAGTTATGTGCATATTGGTATAAGTAGCATTTTCAATCTTTTTAAACTCTTAATTTGTGTTGAGCACATAAACATAACTATTTTTGTTAAATCAATCCACAACTACGCCGAATTCAAGAAATTCCCAAAGATCTATTCAAGAACCCTGGCTTCACCGGAAGAATTGAAGAACCAACCACAAGAATTATGTGGAGCCCATAAGACAGTTTGGTGCTTAACGACCCAAAAGCTAATTATACTGCATACCCTAGCAGGTTTACATGTTAACATTACGGGATGGGGAATCAGTACACATCCATTGATCAAACTAAAGAGATTACATACTTATTTCGCATAATGTAGTATCGAAAGGATCAACGATGGATTGTATCAACCAGATTGGACGGTCATCCAAATCTTAAGATCATTAAATGAAAGAGGTACAGTTATTGTTGGTCGTTAGAAAGTAGATTTGTCCACGTATTGACAACGAAGTATTGTTTTTATTAAACCGAGTTCAAATGATTTTCCATTCAACCAGCTGACTCACATTAATTCCGGTAATTATTTTAAGAGTCCGTCCTACATGATACCCCTAAATATTGAAGAGTCCCGAAAGTCCTCTATAATAGATAAATATAGAAAATTTATCCTAAAAATTAGACAATCTGAGTTTTTGCGGGCTCGACCCGGAAACTTACTCAGCTCACCAATATTCATCCGAATCAAAATATGTTGATTTTTACATCAAATTGTTTAGGTTTATCATCAAAATGTCTATGTTTAGCATGCAAACATTAGTAACAACCTATTTATCCAATCAAAACATAATATTTAGAAAAATAAACATGAATTTCAATTTCATTCGTCAATCAATAAATTTCAATGCATAAAATAATTTAAAAAATCAAAATCTACAACCTATAAAAATACATATGTCTTTTCAAAAACATTCATACATCTTCAAAATAGCTTTCTTCACACTCTTGACTTGTTTGTCGACCCATTCTTCCACAACGTCTCAATTTTTGTGACCACTCAATTTCTTTGTTCGACCACCCTTTTTACGAAAACCTAATACATACAACAAAAACATAAAAAAAAATATATAGACCATTTATACAAAAAACTAAACCATTCAAACTAAAACATCAACACATAATATAGACAATTTATCCTAAAACATAGGCCATTTATACAAAAAAAAATTAAACAATATATAACGACACATTTATCTTTTCACAATAAACAAACAACAAAAACAACATAAATAATTTCTACTAAAACATATGACATTTATACAAAAGAACAAGACAATTTATACTAAAACTAAAACATAGGACATTTATACAAAACAATAGTTAATTTCTACTAAAATATAGGACATTTATATTAAAAAACTAAAAAATTTATACTAAAACATAGACAATTACTAAAACATAAACAATTACTAACCCAGTAGCGCATAACAATATAGAGAATTTATGCCAAAATATGGGCCATTTATACAAAAAAAACTAAGCCATTCAAACTGGACCAGCAACATATAACATAAAAACATAGACCATTTATACAAAAAACTAGACAATTTAGAGTAAAACATAGACAATTTAAACAAAAAACTAAACCCGCAACAACGAACAACATAGACAAGTTCTACGAAAACATAAACTATTTATACAAAAAACTAGACAATTTATAGTAAAACGTAGACAATTTATACAAAAAAAACTAAACCAGCAACAACGAACATCATAGACAATTTCTACTAAAATATAGACCACTTATACAAAAACTAGACAAGTTATAATAAAACATAGACAATTTATACAAAAACTAAACCAGCTACAACGAACAACAAACATAGACAATTTCTACTAAAACATGAACAATTTCTACTAAAACATAGACCATTTATGCAAAAAAAAAAAACTAGACAATTTATAGTAAAACGTAGATAATTTATACAAAAAAAACTAAATGAGCAACAACGAACAACATAGACAATTTATACTAAAACATAGACCATGTATTAAAAAAAAAACTAAACAATTTATAGTCAAATCAAACTTATGAGTGCTAATTCGGCAAACTGTAGGTAAACTATAGGCATATGTACATAGAATCACATCACTAAACAGATCGAACAAATTATCAATTATCAGCATTACGAATGATTAACAAAAATATAAAAATACACCTATGAATCAATAAAGTAAAAAAAAAAACAATTAGTAATTCCAAATGAATCAATCAACTAACAAACAATTAACAATTCCACAACAACAAAAAACGACCAAATGACCAGTAGAACAAATATACTCATGCAACCAATCAACCAATCAAGTAACAAACAATTATCAATTCCAAATGATTAATTAGAGTGGGTTGCAACTGCTGGACATGGCCTAAGACCATCTCCACCAGTTGCAACTCTGTGAGTCCCAAAATCTCTGTCACGTCAGCATTCCACTCACTGCAACTCACTTTGCAACCCTCTCCAATTCTCTACTCCAACAGTTGAGGCCCAAATTTATTTTCTTTTCACATTTCTTTCAAACTTAATTTTTCATTTCATTTTCTTTTCTCATTTTCTTTCAAACTTTATTCTTAAATTTATTTTAAATGTCGTTAATTAACTATAAAAAAATCACATTAATTTTTTTTAAATATATTACTTGAAAATAAAAATTACATTACTTAAAAAAAACTACAATACTTAAAATTGAAAATTACAACACTTGAAATTTGAAAAAAAAATATTACTTGAAATTTTAGTTTAAATATTTAAAAAAATAAAAGCAAACAAAATGAAGAAATGAAGTAAACACAAAAGCAAACAGAGCCCAAAATAGCAAACAAAGCATTAAACAGCAGAAAGAAAAACAAAAAAAAAAAAATCAAAAAAAAAAAAAGGGTTAAATGGACTATGGGGCGTGGCCCAAATTATGGGGCTCGCCCTATAGTCCCAAAATTCCAACTCACTTTGAGACTCTGTTGGAGTCTCAAAGTGAGTCCCATCAGAGTCCATCATTTTGGGACTCTGATGGAGATGGTCTAAACGACCTGAATCCATATCCAAAAATCCGACCTGCGAGTAAGGATTCGCGAGAAAAGTAAGGCTTAATGGGAGACATCAAACATAAATAATTTTTATGAGAAGCAAGGGATATTTCTGAACTCTTCAAATGTAGTAAGACTTTTATAAGATTTAGTATTATTTTGATGCAAATATAAAATGCCACGGAGAAACAAGAGGAATAATTAAAACCCTGCAACGTATAATATTAATATATTATTATTTAAAATTAACAAAACATATAACGCACATGGGAACAATAACATGTCAATGTCATTAACAAAAACAAGATCACCAAACGCAGGCATACACACCATCACTCTACATTTAGTTGCATCACTATACAATGAAATGGTATAAAGTCAGAAAGGTTTAGTTAACGAAAATTTTAATCGATGAATAATAATTGAGTTATAAATTATTTATAATATGAAAAACATATAATATTTTATGGGGTTTATATGTGTGGGTAAATTTGAAAACGCTATATCTTAAGTTGTCGTCCGATTTTGGTACCATTAGTTACATTCGTGTCCAATTAGGTACCTGTCACACGTGGCACCTTAATTAGACGACACGCGTCACCTTTGCAATATAAACAAATACGTTGGATTAAATTGTAAATACGATACAATTTTATTAATTTCAAATTGACCTCGTTTTATTGAAAAATTATAAACTTACCCATAAAAAATTCAAAAAATTAAATTTTCAAGGAAGAAAGCTTTCATGGTGGCGATGGAAGTATACTGGGAACAAAGATAAACAACACATAATAAACAGAGGAATTGAAAAAGAAAAAGAAAATACCATGGAGCTCTTCCATAGCCATGGAAGCATTCTTCCATGAATATTCGTCATGGAAGCTCGACCATGGAGCTTCCACATCGATCTGAATCCGAAACCTCCAATGAGCTGTCATGGTTGCTCCTCCATGAAGCTTCCATTTCAGAAATAGAAGCTCCATGGTCGAGCTCCCATGGCAGAATTCTGCAATAGAAGCTCCACCATGGAGCTTTTGGCAGATTAAAGGAGCTTAGTTTCGAAGCTCACATATAGATATCACTTTTTTCTTTCTTTTTTTTTTTTTTTTACCTTCTTTATTATTTTGTTGTATATTTATTTTGAATTTAATTTTAGTAAAGGGAAGTCACTGAAACTTATTTTGATAAAATGGGGTTAATTCATCACTTCTTGAAACATTGTGGCTCATCCGAAATTAACTAATTATTTTATTTGTAATTTTAAATATGCAAAGTGACACATGTCGTCTATTAAGGCATCACGTGTCACAGGGTACATAAATTGGACAAGAATGTAACAAAGGTACCAAAATCGGACAACGACAACTTAAGGTACCTTTTTAAGATATTACCTTATAGTGTGTGTAATAAAGAAGTGGTGTGTTTGACTTTTTTAAGGTTATTTGATTTGTTTTCATGTTGTTTGGTTGTTCAAGATTGTTAAATTAAATGAAAAAAAATAAAGAAATAATAAGGTGATAAGAGAAAGATAATTGTTTAGAGAAAAATTGAGTTAAACTTGTTACGGTGGAAACTACATGTCAAACACCAAATGTTGTTCTATCATTTATTTTGACTGTCCAATATTAAATTTATCATTTCTAATAATTTCATTTGGAAATATAAATTTCATTATAAGAAAACTTAACTAATTCCAACTCCACCCTACTTTCTTTTTCCATTATTTTATTAAAAAAACCTCCACACATATTCTTAATTTATTCTTAACCATAATATGCAATAACTTATCCAACTTGTAGTAATTTATGCAACAACGTGTTTTTATGAAAGCTATTTCTACTTATGTTGGGAATTACGATAGTAATATGGCGGAGTTGTGGGCCACCCGTACTTGTTTACTTTTTGCCTAACCCTGCATATTTCTCATATTTTAATCCACACTGATTCGGTTTATGCTTTTCATTGATTATGTAGGGACTTGGCGTCGTTCCAGAAGGCGCCGACTCTAGTGCATGATATATGTATGCTGGCTAAAAATTTTGTGGAGGTCGAACTCCAAGTTATCTATCGGGAGTAACTTGGCGGCAGATCTTTTGGCGCAAGTAGCTAGTTTCGGGTTTAGTTCAAAAGTTGTTCCCCACTTCAAGATCATGTACCAGTTAGGATGATGACGAGGTGTGGTCTTCAGCCCCTCCGTAGCTGAGCGCATATTTTGTACAAAGAACACTTGGAAGAATTTTTTTTTTTTTTAAACTTAGTAATTATCACAATATTTTATTAGATGATCATGAAATATGTCAAACACCATTACTACCGGGACCGGGACGAGTAACTAGTACTCCTTAGAGAGTTTTACATGTCACACCCCGTGGCATTTCTAGTTTCATGGTTTTTAATAAATCTAATTTAATATTCTGAAATGGTGGATCAGTTAGTTAAAACAGAGAAGGATATCCTTTTGATCACAAGTTCATATCTCACGGGGATCGAATTCCTACAATTTGTTGATGTTTATTATTTCCTCCGTCTCGTCTCATATTTTTCATTTGGACTGTTTTCGATCAACTGTCTCCAACTTTAACTGGAAATACGAATTAATTTTAAGTCACAAATGTAAAATTTCAATTATTTTTTAAAAAGTTACCTCTTTAATTCATAACCAAACCGTTCACTACATTTTTCAATGATACATTTAAATGATAAAATGATACTACTACATTATTAGCAGGACTGATAATGTGACAACTCGGACCACTAATGGTAGTCTGTCTCATTTATTGTGATTCTTTCGTAGACAATTTCTTGGATGATATCTTTGACAAGACAAACACAAGTCCTTTCCTCATTTACTCTTTCGATGCATGACAGAAACTTCCAGTTAATACCCATCCTAAGATTGCTTCCGAGAGACTTTCTAGTTGGTTCTTCGTATAATATTCTTCGGAGCAACACGGTTAACTACGGGTTTTATGGATAATTTCGAAAAAGAAAGTCGCTTAGATTAAATGAGTAGCGTTCTCAATTTATTTAAACTATTTGGACTTGATTTGAGGCGTTACAGATAAAACAATTTATTTAAAACTGAATTTAAAAGTGGTACTATTACACGTGAGAGTGGTGAGACACGCACGTCAAAGTAACACGAGAAAATGTTTGTTAAACTCTAGTTCACATGGCATTATTGTAGTTAGGTAAAAGTATTATCAGCGTGTACTACTTTTCTAAAAGGAAATTATTAAATTAAAGCACCCACTATATAACACTCAATCATCACGCTCATTGCTTAACCCAACTACTCATTAACACTTCACTTGAATTACTAGACATCATCAAAATGTCCACACATGAAGAAGAAACATTGATAACTCTGATGGATTCTTATTGGTTCGAGCATGGAGTTTTCTCACCAAAACCCATCATCAACAAAGCTCCAATCCCTCAACAACTAGACAACCCGAAGCAGCTCAATCGAGTCGCAACCCAGATGAGAAAATCACACAGCGACCAGTTTTTGAGCGATAAAGATTGCTCACCAGATAATGAAGATTCGTCGCCAAAATCAGTTTTGACTCCTCAACTACAAACAATTCTTTCCGGCAAAGAATCCGAAGATTTCACCGACTCTGTAAAGTCAGAGAGTTCAGACAGAGAGAGAAGAAATTCGATTCATTTGAAAAAGAAGAAGAAGAAGAGGAAGAGTAGCAGTAAGAGTTTATCGGAGCTGGAGTTTGAGGAATTGAAAGGGTTTATGGATCTGGGATTTGTATTTTCTGATGAGGATAAGGATTCGAAGCTGGTTTCGATAATACCAGGGTTGCAGAGATTGGGGAAAGAAGAGGAATCTGAGATGCTTGTTTCGAGGCCTTATCTTTCTGAAGCATGGGATAGTTTTGAACAAGAAAGGAAGAGAAATGTGAAGAAGAATTCGTTGTTGATGGATTTGAGAATTCCTGAATTTGGGAATGAGATGGAGTTGAAGAATCATTTGAGATTTTGGGCTCATTCTGTTGCTTCTGCTGTTAGATGACAGACACATTCATGAGTCGTCGTTGTTTTCATTCTTTTTTGCGACGATTACTGATTATTGTCCTTGTTTTCATGTATAACACAACTACTGCAGTGAGCAAAAGCTGAGTAATTATTAGTGTGAAGTTGATATTCCATCGATAATTAAGTACTACTTCAAGTCTTTCAAATAACTTTGTATATTATTACCAAAAAAAATAAATAATAATAACTTTGTATATCAAGCATTGTGAGTAACGGTAACAAATGAATTTCTCACTAGGAAATGAAACAACGTTCCACTGTATCACTTCCCTTATGAACGCTCTTTTTTGTAATGGTTGATTTTTCATTCAAAAAAGTAAGTAGTATTGAAGATACACAATTACTATCTTTTGGAATTCGGACCTCGTGATGATTGAGTGTGAGAGGGTGAAACCACCGGGATAAGCATAAAATAAGCAAGGAAATTATTGGAACTCCAATCCTAACTCGAATAGTGTTGATAAAATTGTTTGGGAACATACCATTTCTGCTAAGTTCACTAGTCGCCCTATAATGCACTAGTACAAACTAAGGAGATGGGATAGGGACCAGAATGGCCTTGGAGTAAATTGTGGAAGTTACATACCTATACCAAGAATAAAATTCTTCACTTGGTTAGCTCTTTACACGATGGATTGCCAACCAAATATAGGCTTTGGCAACACAAATGCAGGTGCAGGGTTATTTTTTATGAACCATGAAGGTCAATTCATAAGAGCTTTAGCGGCTTATCTGGGAAATATGTCACATGATTTTATTTACCCGTATTTCATTTTGGTCTGCCAAATTAAATTAACCATTCTTTTAATGGAAAATCTATCTCTTACTTTATTCACTATCTCTCATACTTTATTCACTATTTTTCCTACTTTATTCAATCTATTTCCTACATTATTACCATCTTTTCTACTTTATTCACTTTTTTTCTTAAAATAATGTCCGGTCCCACGGGTAATTGAAACAGGGACGGAGGTAGTATGGTTTATAGCTGGGCCTACTGCGTCTGGTTAAGCTCAAAATGAAAGTATGAAAATAAAATCCTAACATATGTGTATGTTGTTCGTATGGGCTTCTTGAAATAAATGTGCAAAAAACCCACCAACCCACCAAGACAAACCACTTTCACCCGCACCCGCCAACTATTTTTTTTATAAAATGTATGGTGGGTTAAATTTTTTTTCACCCGCCATTAGTGGGTGGGTGGTGGGTTGGATGGGTGCAACCCGCGACCCACCCGTCATTTTTATGTATGTATGTATGTATGTATGTATGTAAGTATATGTTTGTGAATTTAAGTATAAGGACTCTCAATTTAGAAGTTTAGACTTCCTTATGTTGTTGAGTATAGATATAGTTTAAGTGAGCCTACAACTCTTCTCTTTAAGCACTATTTCATCTTCATTTTTGCACACAGCATTCGTTCTTCTCAGCTTATGTCATGTATTCAAGTAAAATAACACAAGTTGGCAACTTCTCGAGTCAACATTTCATCCATTACTGCGTGAAAATCTTTAAAAGTAAGTAAGATAACTATTTCAAAAGAATCACTGCCCTATTTGTTCAGAACATGCTCTTTGTTGCTGATTTCTATTTACTTGCACATCTAGTTCTGCACAAGTTGCAAGTTTTTACTACATCCATTTTTATCTACATTCACTGCAAATCCGCCACCATTTTTATCACCCGAACCGCCGCGGGTTGAAAAAATATTCCACCCGCCTCGGTTTATAATTATAATCACCCGCCATAGGTGGGTCGGTTTGATTTTTCGTAAAAACCCGCCTACACCTGCCCGCGCTCACCCCTAGCGCAAAATTGTTCGGTCTATTTGCTTGGACCGGTAATAATGATATTACTTCAGACTCAACTTTTGAAAACTATAAATAAGCCCAAAATTAGATTTTCTACACACTCAAATCAAATTCGATCCTTCTTTCTTCTCTCTTATTCTCAAAATCCTATCTCTTACATAGAGAGTAGTACACGAGTTAGTGAATTCAAGTGTTGGTACACTAACTCACATGATGTTCTATCTTGGAAAATTATTTTCTGTCTAACTGCAGGCACCAGAGCGAGACAAATAAAGTTTTCAGATCGGAATTGAGGATCATCCCTTTGCTCAACAGCTTAACTATTGTTATGGTTACCATCCTCATACACTACTACCTCAATATAATACCCAACTTACCATTAATTATATTTTAAGTGTAATTGTGGTTAAAATAAAATAAAAAGTTGATAAAAAGGTCAAATTGTGACACTATAATTCTTTTGGGGAGTAATGCAATATTTAAAGTGTCACATGATACACGTCTAACAGTGTGATCTGCTCACAATAATAATTGATCAAAGGCTATAAGTTGTATACATGGGAATCTAAAATGCCACATGTAAGATCTCTTGTATTTACCAACTAAATGTGTCCCCAGCAGGATTAATTGGATATGATAAGGCTTATCACTGTAGCTGTAGGGGCCGAAAAGGTGTCACATGTTTAATAAATATAGGTTTAGTTATCTTCATCTAAATTGAACTAAACTTATTTGTAGTATAAAAAATAACTAATTAATCAAATTTGAACTGAAATTAAATCAATAGTTTTTATTACGAAGATAACATAATTGACAAACTAGTCTTTATTATGTTTAGGATTTCTAAACAAGAAACTCTCCACAAAAATCTAGATATGTAGACATGTAGTTCTCTTATAGTCCGATTGGATGTTATCTATATATATATGATAAAAGTGATGGTCTAGATGAAAGAAGAGCCATGCCACGTATGCAAAAATCCTATGTGGCAAATTCTAGCAAAAATAAAATGATTTTTAATCCCAACTAAATTCTTATTCCGCAGCACAGTTTTTAAAATCAGAATACAATGTTCTAATAATAGTAAATTGTTATATAGTGCTAATCGTTTAGAATCGGTCAAAACAGAAAATGGTAAATGTCAAAGCATCATTTGATAGTTTTTCTCCTGTTGAATCGGTCAAAACAGAAAATGGTTATCTCCAACAACATAAGGTTTACTGCTCCCTATATATGGTGGTCTTCACTGCTCAAATCTGATTATAAGCCACCATTTTTAGACTACCGAGATGACACTCGAAAAGATACATACATTCAAAACAACTCCAGGTTTCGTATGTCGCAAGCGTTATGCGTTCAAAAATGTATTTACTCAGTCTAAAATGATGAACTTGCGCATCATTATTTACATGTTCATCACCGGAATGGAGACGGACTTCATCATTTGGTAACATATCTGAGCTCTAATCGTTTAGATAGCGACACTGCATATTTTAATTTTTTTGATAATCGCAGCAAAGAAACATTTCAAGAGATTTATAAAGAAGTAATGTTCAATACCATATTCAGAAATCCTCGATTTACAGATCCTATAAGCCAGGTACTATATATTATTGTATGTTCATCTATTGATATTTTTTCCCAATAATTTTCTGACTGTAAATTTTCATTGGTGTTTTCAGGTTGCTAGGCCTTCCAAGTTCCACAGTGTTCTGGCATCAATCATGGACGAAGGACAAAATTATTCACAGTATTCGAAAATACTGTTTTATCTAATGTCCAACATAGATGAGGACAGAAGTAAGGGTGTTAGACTATTTTACACCCTTATTCAAGAGCCTGATGGAAGGAAACTGGTTTCAACGTTACGCTACCACCTATGCTTCAGAATCAGCCCAACCGTCATCAATTGCTATGGTAGCTTAGTTGATGTGGATGTTATATGTTTCACAGATATGGAGTATTTCAACTTTATAAGTACAAATAACGTTTTTGAATTTGATTTGATTGAGATCATGTAATCCTTTGTTGTTGTTAAGGTTTATTTGACAACTGTTTCCTTACCCCAATTGCCAATAATAATTACTAAATAAAGAGTATATTGCAATTATCTTTTCAATAAGAGTGCAGTTTTATTGCATTCCTCTCATCTTTCAGCTTACAAAGCATACACTTACTGAAAGATGTATAAAATGGTGTGGCTAAAGTGAGATTAATTCACCATGAAGAAGACCTATAAACACAACATATTAGCGTTCACACACATTCTTTTGGCAAATCAAATCATCATTATCTAAATATAGAAATTAAATGACTTTAGACTTATTATAAATGTAAACTGAATAATTAACAGGGCATATATCAACCCTTTAGCAACACATCTCAAGCCAACGACATTAATAATTTTAAAATCAAAAGTAGATAAAAACGACATTTAGTTAGAATCTTAACATCTGTTAAAGTAATCCATACATGTTTTTTTTAAATTGATATTTTACTCTTCATATTGTAGAAATATGTTTAAATTAAATACCCTATTAATTTAACGACAATACTATATTATACAGATCGAATTAGATAACATTCGATCTCCTATTTTGATGGAATCTTAACAACATCAGTGAGAGCAATCCAAAACGTTATATGTTATTTAAACACTCCACATTACTTATCAACCCAACTCATTAACATGTAAAATATGCAGCGACATATAACCAATAGACGTACTGGAACTCCAGATCTTCCAAATGAAATTTGGTCTGAAATACTTGAAAGGGTTGTAGCCAATTCAGTACTTGACTGGGCAAATTGTGTTGTGAGGTAATTGTTTACATAAACCTACTGGTAGTATTTTAAAAGTTGTTCTTATGGTTCTATGTAACATTGATTTTGTATGGTTTCTTTAGCTGCCCTCTATTGAATAAGCTTGGGATTAACAAAGACGTTCTGAAGGGCCTAACACTTCATGCATCCAAGAAAATCCCGAATATGGTTCTAGACGTCCTGGTCAAAGCTGAAAATCCAGAAGCTATATTACGTAAATCTTTGGTTAGTGAATAATCTAACGCAATAATCACTTACCGTTTATTGTCATGTATGTGTTATATCATAAATGATCTTCATTTTTTATGGATTCCAATCTTTAAAGATATATACAACGTACCGTGGCAGAAGATGTTTTGCAATCAAGAAACGAAGGAAAATGCATTGGAAATGATGAATGTTGCCGTATTGGCTAAACATCATCAAGCCAAATATTGCTTGAATTTCATGAAGTTGTTCAGCGGAATCAAGAAATATCAAGATGAAGGTATTCAAGGACTATCAAATCTAACGCTTGCTGATAGAGGAGAGCTCTATGTTTCGGAAAGCAGATGGGACTTAGGTGTAAGGCTCAAGTCCATGGTATGTTACAATCAGGAGTTCTTCGACATCCCTATGTTCTGCAGAGTTGACGATGACAAGTTTTTAGACCATATCAGAGCTAACTTTACAGGCACAAAACATTGTGCCAGATGTGTTGCTGATCTGGAAGTCATCAATATGGAAGCTGAATTCCGTTGGGCTCATAGATAAAATGATTTTGTTAATTTCATTTCTGCTTAGTATCCATTCGAATTTTATTCAAGGAGAATTCATTTTTGTAATGCAAGACTTCATTATAAATAAAGTGTGGGCTTATCTTCAACATATAGGCGTATTTTTTACTCATTCATATATATTGTCCAGCGGTTTGTCAGCTTTATGGTTAAAATAATCAAGTATATGTTTAGGGTATTAAAAAATGATATTCATAGAGAATAAAAAATGGTAATCGAGATTTATCAACATGCACAAAAAAAGGAGTAACAAACTTTGGTACTAATAGTGTTTCACAAACCCAGGAATTAAACGAGTCCTGTTTTTTTTGGTGAATCCATCTTGATAAAGTTATGGTATGAATAGTTAAATTATTATTGGTTAAATAAGTTACAGGATACATCAGGATATTGGAGTAATCAGAACGATGATATTATTTGAGTGAATGTGGGGTAAAAGAAATATAAGTATTGTGTAATTAATAGATGATTATATAAATAAATGTGGGGGAAAAATGACGATGTATTTACGTAACACAAAATAGATTGATTTTAATAGAAAAATGAAATTAACCGATAAATACTTGCAAAACATGCATATACGTGAGTATAAGCATATAACAGTCACGGATTCACCATCTTATTTGTGAATGTACTTTAACCACTTGATTAAATTTCTGAATCTTAACTAATAATGAGATATCAATGCAATCCAATCCTAACAAATCCACATAAATTGTGATTGCAATCGACCCCTAACTAATCAAATTAGATAACGATAATTTGTTATTGATTATCTTTATCTATTGGTAAGTGATAACTCAGCTTTAAGATATTGGTTAATAAAAAATCCCTATTTACGCTCATTAGAGGCCACATGATATAGGTAACTACTTTTTTGATGTTCAGAAATACCTATAAATAGTACTTCCAGCCTCACTATATTTTACCCTAAACATACCTTTTCTTCCATATCGACATCTTAAAGGTTAAATTAGACAAAATGGCTCTCATTAATGTTAGGAGCATAAAAACGGATACTACAAACAGGACCGTCACCGTGAAAGTACTGCGTCTTTGGTATCCAACCGACCAACAGAAAAAACCAGTGTCCATCGAAGCTATTCTAATGGACAGTGAGGTGCGGATTAGTTTCTACTACGTGTTTTCTTAATATTTTTGAATGTTTTGTTATAACTTTAGAATTGTTTCAGGGATCCAAAATGCCAGCATACGTCAAACGAGGTTTGATTCACAATTTCAAGAAGCAATTAGCTGAAGGTGAAACAATCAAAATTTCGAATTTTGGAGTTGATGACAATGCTCAAAGCAAATGGAGCAAGGCTAGAGTCAATTGCCCTGTGAAATTGTTGTTCAACTACATGACCAAGGTTAATAGATGCAAACCTGACATGTGCATTCCATCTAATGGCCTGACTCTAACGCCTTTCGACGAGATCGAAACATTCAAATCGGAGTTCTTTATTGGTATGTTTTTCAACTCAAATTATTAAATTAAATATTTTTAGTCTCAGGTTAGATTTTATAACAGTAATCTATTTCAGATGTTATTGGACGCATAACTACTATGGGAACCATTGAGTTTGTTGAGAAGGCACACGCTAGAAAACTTGAAGTCGAGATAGATGATGAAAGGTTGTACTAATTTTTAAATAATGTACTTTTCTAGTGTAGCAACACAATTTATTCATTTGTGATTCGAAATTTTTTAGCATGACCCGCCGAGCATCGATGGACCATTTACAGGTGGTTTTAGTTTTTTTCAATGCAGGAAACTATGCCTAAAATTAGTTCTATGGGAATCTTATGCTGACAAACTTATTGAGATTGGGAAGCACCATGAGAATTCCAAAAACGAGGTGACAATAGCGCTACAGTTTGCGCACAAGTCTATTTATCTAGGTTAGTAATCTTGACATTTGAACAATACTTGCATTAGGTTATATATATATATATTTTATACCTAATTGTAATAAATGTATCAGACGAGATTCGTGTCCAAACAACAGTTCGTGCTACCAAGATGTTTATTAATGAAGACATTCCAGAATTTGAGGATTTTAATAATAGGTACTCAATTGATAATATATGAACTTAACAATCTTATATTTTGCCAACCCCGTAACAGTCAAACTTATGTATTCCTTCAGGGTGAAAAACGCCGGAACTGAAGGGGTTAGGAAAACAATCTCATTTATTTCTAACACACGTACCCTAAAAGCTGAACAGTGGCTCAACCTAGACAATCATAGGACACCGGGACAAATTCTTAAGTGTAAGGAGGTATGTAATTTAACCCTGTAACTTTCTAATTTTATGGAAGCAAGATTACATTATTACATTCTGATTTTATATATTCGACATGAAAAGCCCGGATCCTACATTTTATTTGTCAAGTTGACTTGTGTTGGAGATCAGTGGTATTACAATTCGTGTGGGCATTGCAAAAATAAGATGGAAGACAGGAAAGTAGGAGACATTTGCACCCACTTAATCTGTGGAGTTGAGATAGAAACAGTCATACCAAGGTACCCCCAATACTGTCTCCTTACTTATTGTGTTAAATTATTACCATATTAAATAATGTTATGCACTGCAGGTTCCGACTTAAGTTGATCGCAACAAGTGCAAAATCCGCAGAGCAGATTATTGTTGTTCTTTTTGATGATATGGTGAAAGGCCTCATAGGCAAAACAGCTGCTTCAATCCTTGCTTCTCTAATTGAGGTAATTTATTGAAAGCTTAGCATTGCATAAAGATTCAAAATTATTGACATATTTGTCAACACATATAGGAAGGTGATGAAGACGCAATTCCTATGGATTTCCAGCAGATACTAGGCAGGGATTATTTGATAAGGATCAAGGTTGCAAGGGACTACAACATTGTCAAGGGTTTCCAAGACTATAGCGTAGATTACTTGACAGATGATGAGGCAATACTTGGGGAATACTGCAGCCTATCTGTAGATGTAATACAAATTTCTATAACTATACATGGACAACATATTTTATTTGAAATAAGTTGACTTATTAACCAACTTTCAATTCTAGGAGGTATTATCTGCACCAAAGACGAGGCAGAGAATCATTGAAGAAGCAATTGCAACTAATGGCAAGGAGAAAGAAGAAGCAATTGCAACCAAGGGCAAGGAGAAAGTTACGGAAGATTCTACAGATCATGATTCAAGTAATGGCTCTGAGAATACCCTCACCCCTTCAAAGCGTGACAGAACAATAGATGTGGAGGATGATGAAGATTGCCCAGTCGGAGTTCACGAGTCTTCGACTAAAATGGTGATAAAGAAGGAGAGGAATGCATGAGTCATTACTTGCGATTTTATCATTACAGACAGTTTTATTGTTGCATTACCTTAGTTTCTTTTAGATTCCAGTAGCTTTCACTTTTTGCATTAGGCAGCTTCCAATAAGTTATAGTTGTTATTGAACCTTTATTCTCAATTCGAATTATTAATAAATACTTTGCTATTCCTATTAATTCATACATGCTCCACAGTCAGATCTTACACTATAATTGGTTAGTCTAATGATAAGTTTTTACTTGAGAGCACCCCAACCTAATATTATATGCTACATATAATATTACGGATCAAGCAAATTAGTTCTATAATAAATTGAACTTTAAGCTATAAGTTGAATGGACAGACAAGGAGATGAAAGATTAATAGAGACTTACCTGAGTTGTCTGTTCTTGATCCCAGAACCGAGGACGCGTTACAATACAAACGAAAGAATAATACAAACCATTAATATCCTATCAAATTACATTCTAATAATAGAAGGTCCTCGGTCCCGGGATGGCAATCTCCAATTATCTGTGATCAGTTGATGGCTTTTTCTTTTTAGTGAGTTCCAAGTCCTTTTCACGTGGACTAATCGTTTCATGCTGCAAATTTTATGGAAAAAAAAAGTAAAATTTAAAATTACAGGAAGGTAAATTGTTTAATAGGAATAATCTGTTGTGGTGTTCACCTATTAACATGTTTTATAATAATATATAGGTAATGGAAATTAAATCCAACTACATAACTACCCGCTTTTTTAGGAATTACTGTTTAAATGAATAAGATTTTATTTTAGTTAGGATTGTAGGGATAACTATCAATCTAGAGTCCATTCTCTACGCAATATAATGCCACACAGCCAATATAGTGTAATATCATAATCATTTTAGAGTACTGTTCTACTTTCCTACAGAGCACATTTCAGTAGCATTAACAGGAAGGGTATTCGAAGCTATAGGTAATTATATCGATTTGCTTAATGATTTTGTGTACTTCATACTTTCATTCGTCGAAATCTGTTTATACATTCTTTTTATTCTTCAGAATTGCAGTCTGTTGGTGTTAACATATAAAGTGGATGAGTTCAGTTCAAATCAACACAATTTTGAGTCGTTAAACAGTATGTTTTGATACAATTTTGAGTCGTCATAAGAATGCTAATTTAGGAGCAGACAGACGAAGCATACTTGAGTCCAGATCTAACAGAAGCCATTATCTTGAACTCGAAATCCAGAATAAAAACATTCATATATCACGCCGATGTCACAATTTCATTTTAATTGTCAGATTATTACAATTAATAATATCCAATTATAATTATCAAAATTCATATATCACGTAAATATCGAAACATGAACACCGTACTAAACATATAGAGCGTAAGAAATTTGAATATACGAATCAAGGAAGCCACAATCTTGAACAAAGTTCTTATCTCGAAATCCATACTCATTCTTCATTTTCCAGATCTGTTACAACAATAGGAAGTAGAGAGATTAGTTATATGTTTGGAGATAAGAAAAATTATGAAATGCAATCTATTCAAAAAGTGACAGGAAAGCAAAGAAATCATTACCACTAACTGCCATACGCACCTCATCGTAGTATTCTTTCGGAAGCCCGTACAAGTCTCGGTCTTCTATCTTCTTACATCGAATCAGATCTGAAAAAGATAAGGGTAAACATCAGCAAGAACAATAAGAAATTAATGTGAATAAACATCATGACAGAAATTGAATAGCAGACCTGATATGTAATGGTCTCATCAGAGACGTCAAATGGAGCTCCTTCACCTTCCCAGGATACTGTGCCACCAAAAGCAGGGATGACAAACAGCAGAGACTCCCTAGGGACCTCACGACTCAAGTAGAATTTTTGGCCTCTAAAGAGGTTTTTGCATTGCAGTGTGTCTTCATCATCTTCGTCCTCATTTGCAGCATCTTCAATAAGGTGCATCAAAGCTTGCAGCATCTTCAGCAAGAACAATAAGAGATTAGTTATATGTTTCGAGATAAAAAAAATTATGAAATCAAGAAAACCCACAACAGGAAAGCAAAGAAATCAAAATCCATACGCACCTTATCGTAGTATTCTTTCGGAAGTCCGTACAAGTCTCGGTCTTCTATCTTCTTACATCGAATCAGAGATGAAAAAGAAGGGTAAACATCAACAAGAACAATAAGAGGTAAAGAACATCAAGTGTACTGGAAATTCGGAAATGATGAATAAAATAGATTCAAAATGTCGAATATTATGCAAAACTTACAGATCTGGAAACCAAACAACATCCGATGTTCGTCGTCTATGGCTTTCGATCTCTCCAAGTGTACTGGAAATCCGGAATGCTCCTTTCAAACATGCAGATCCATGATTAGGGATTTCAAAATTCTATATCAAATAATCATCTACAAAATACAAAAACAACTATATTGAGAGAAGGATCGAATGATTGTAACTTCAACTTACGTGAGCCGATTTCGCAAGCTACCGACTTCGTGATTAACCCAACCCACCGATCGATTTCAAAATCTGAAGGAAATAGGCGGTGGCTTAGTGAAACTGGAAGGTAACCGAACTTTCCTTACCTAATTTGAATAGGAAAAGAAATCGGTACATAATAAGATGAGAAGTTTAGGACAAGGAATCTGGGCTTGAAGATGACGTTTTTGGCGATTTGATCGGAAGATTTTTTTTTTTGTTTGAGAAAGCGATTTAATCGGATTATAAAGATCATGAGAAGATACAGATCTGGAGATATGGAAGGCGGCAGTGTGTTGGGTTATTTGAGTGAAACTGTTAGGTGTGGGAACATTAGGGTTTGAGGGGTATATTTATAGTTAGGTTAGATCTATTTGTCAATTCGTCCCTCCTCTCGTATTAGATTCGCTTTAAACCGATCTACACCGTATTATTTGTCTGTTATAAAACTTTGAGATGTTAACACTGAATCTATGTAATACTTTATTACATATTTTATTAATTCAATCATAACATTTTTTAATTCGGGTAATTTTTTTTATTTATTTACAGAATTCAATGGATGATATCCGTCGCAATTATTCTCATCAAAGGGCTAACCAAGAGTCGAATGGAAAAAGAAACAGAGTTTCAAGTAATGCGAGATCAACATTTCCGTTGAACGATGTAACTAACGGTAAAATCTCATACTATGCCATATTAATTGACTATAACTATTTACGATTATGTGAAATGGTTATATTTTTAATTATTTCATTTTATGCTTTGTTGAATGAACAAGTTGATGTCGAACACGTAACAAGTTGCAAGAAAAACCGACCGTTCGTGAAAACTTACAACCTCCATTTCGGAATAAAATTGTTAAACCAAGATCTCCAGACGTGAGCGTATCAGACGCCATTGATTGACATCACAACCGGTAAGTCATTTTTTACATTTTTTACGGACTAAGGTAGAAATTTGCAAGTGAATATTTCCTTGATGATGTTGTCTTCCTATTTTTGATTATTGGTTTCATTATGTCCAATATCAGATGAAGACTTAACTACACCGACAATAGGTTTATCTTCATGTTTTGGCTCAAAAAGTGATAGCTACAACTAACGATCCCTTCAGTTGTATCACGGATGGTAAGCTTTAAATTAACATTTAAATAGTAATAAATTTTAATTACATATATTTTTAATTTTATCTTATAAATATCATTATAGTACATGGAATAAAGTTTTTAGCACTGGAGTTGTTGATAAAATATGTGAGAGATCTACATCTGTGAGACGCGGAAAGCAATTGACTCTTGGGCGGGATGTTATCCGTGGAGTTACAAAGCACATTTCAAGTGAAGCTTCTCCATTTGGTTCAAGACCTTCGTCAAGTAAGCTACCCTACGTTTATTTAGTTGCAATATGTTTATCTATATTACAAGCAAGTGTGACATATCGTTATTTGTTCAAAATAATAGGGGACGTCCATGAAGATTATAAAGTTGTTACCAAATTCAATAAATTGAACAGGAGATTTACGCTGGCTATGAGAAGACATCTTAACTCAAATCCAAATGATTATTTCATGTATCACG
Source organism: Plantago major (assembly GCA_026545765.1). Lineage (NCBI taxonomy): Eukaryota > Viridiplantae > Streptophyta > Magnoliopsida > Lamiales > Plantaginaceae > Plantago > Plantago major. Next base: position 31,918,986 of record CM048844.1, on the reverse strand, counting down.
AAGATGCCCGGGGATATAGTACGTTTATTTATAATTTATATTTTATTCATTGATTTCGATGTTGACTAATGTATAGATTAGTCATGTGTATGTATTTTATATTTTATTTATTGGTATATGAATTTGTTAACAATACTGATTTAAATTTTACACTTGATATCTAACAATGTCTTATTCTGAATTCAGGAATTCCTGTGCCTCCAAATGTTGAAGAATCAATCCCACTTGCGGAGAAACGTATAGAACAACTGCTGGATAAATACAACCTAAATCTTCGTACAGATCTTCCTGAAGATCCGTCACCGCCTGAGATAAGAATGACTGCACGAAGGAGAGCAATGATATCGAGACATGAAAAACAGGACTTGGCTGCTTGCAGAAATAGTGGCACCATTGTTTTAGGTGATATTTTTATTATAATGATGCTTTAATTTATCATACGCGAAATCCAATTTAATCTTATCGATTAATTTACTATTGTTACCATGTAGCTTACCAAGATATGGGTGATCCTACATATGCCTGTAAATTTTGTGGTGCTCTTATGTGGTTCGACGAGAGGATTAAGAGTACTCCATTGAGTAATCCAGAATTTGGGTTGTGTTGTAGCCGTGGCAAAATACAACTACCCACCCTCAGGCAACCTCCTCGCCTCCTAGGTGACCTGTTACACGATAGGCATATTAAGAGTAGAAATTATATTGAGCACATACGTGCTTACAACATGATGTATGCATTTACCTCGATGGGTGGGATCCAAGACAATTCAGTGAACAGAGGAAGCGGTACGTACACATATAGACTTGGTGGAAATAACTACCACAGGCTAGGTAGTTTGGTGCCTGACGAAGGTGAAACTCCAAAATTTTCACAACTATATATGTACTGTGGAGAGGACGCAAGACAGGATTGATGCTGTGCGGTACGACATCCCTCCTTTATGAATTATTATTTATATAGGAAACGTTAGTTATAAAAACTTATATTTTGCCAATATCATCTTTCTTATTATGTTATTAATAGTACGTTCATGTGCGTGTCAAAATCTGCATTGTTGATCCATCTATTGTTAACGAAATGAAAGATATGATAGATGCGAAAATCCATAGCCAAAAATTTTCGTATGGTCACGATCGTTTCAAGGAAAGTTCAGACATGAATGTGAAATTATGTCTGATTGGAAGGAGGTCACGTGACGGACGTATGTATAATCTTCCTACATGTTCTGAAGTTGCTGCACTAATTGTTGGTATGTTTCACTGCAACTTAAATTTAGACAAGCTTTTTACATATTTATGTAAGGGCCCCCTTTTATTTTGTCAACTAACTATCATTATAACTATCTGTTTGAAGGAAATGATGAGTATGACATGGACCCCGTGATATCATAATTGAGCCAAAACACGGTGACTTTAAACGAATCTCGGAATTGCACCCAAGCTATCTTCCTATGCAATATCCACTCCTTTTTCCATATGGCGAAGATGGATACCATCGAGATTTTGCTGCACCGATAGGTCAAAAGGTGTTAGGCACAAGGTTACTATCAAGGAGTTTTTGGCATACAGGATATTTGATCGTGCTAATGAGGCACAAACCATTCTACTAAGTCGGAAGTTGTTACAGCAATTCATTGTAGATGGTTATATGATGATGGAATCACAGAGGCTTTCATTCGTCATGAGGAACCAAAAGTTATTAAGATCTGAAAACTATAAGTCACTTGACGATGCCATTAGAACGGGTGATATAGATCCTAATGATCCAGTTGGTAAACGTGTGGTCTTGCCATCTTCATTTGTTGGAGGTCCTAGGTATATGGTTCAGAATTTCCAAGACACTATGGCCATCTGCAAGAGTATGGGATATCCTGAACTCTTCATCACATTCACATGTAATCCGAAATGGCCTGAGATCACACGCTTGGTTGAGTCTAAGGGTCTACGATCCGAGGATAGACCTGATATATTGAGTCGCGTCTTCAAGATGAAGTTGGACCAGCTTATAAAAGACCTAAAGACCGAAAATGTATTTGGAAAGGCAATAGGAGGTAACCACTTAAAGTTATGTCATATAATATATAACTTACAAGAATTTTACTATTGAACGAAATGCGATTCATTATTTATGTATTCTGTTGTATTTTGTAGTTGTCTACACAATTGAGTTCCAGAAACGTGGACTTCCCCATGCACATATTCTTCTCTGGGTGGATCGAGGTGACAGAAACATGTCTGGAAGTGATATTGATGAATTCATCTCCGCTGAGATACCTGATAAGGAACTCAATCCGGAGCTGTACAAAGCCGTATCCGAGTACATGGTTCATGGTCCGTGTGGACCATTGAATTCAACTTCACCGTGTATGCATGATGGAAAGAAATGCTCCAAGAAATTCCCAAAGTCTTACAACGATCGTACTATTTTTTATGGCAATGGATACCCGGTATACAGGAGACGTGATACAGGTGCCACTATTGAGAAGAACGGAGAGCTCATTAATAATAGGTACTTTTAAATATCATTATGTCTACTTAAATACTCCAATTCTTATATTTCAGTTTTGTAATTTATTATCTGACTTTGAAGATTAGTTGAAATAACTAAATATCCATGTTTTATATGCTTACACAGGTTCATTGTTCCGCACAACCCATTCCTATTAATGAAGTATCAGGCACACATTAACGTTGAATGGTGCAATAAAAGCAACTCAATAAAATATCTATTCAAATACGTCAATAAAGGTGTGGATCGAATAGGTGCAAAGATAACTGTTGATAATGAGGTGAAGGATTATGTCGACTGTCGGTATATTTCTGCATGTGAGGCTGTGTGGCGTATAATGGGATATGATATTCATTATAGAGATCCACCCGTAGAGCGTCTATCATTTCATATGGAGGGTGAGCAGTCAGTCACGTTTAAGGATGGCGATTTGATTACTGACTTAATGGAGAAACACACTGTTTCAGAGACGAAGTTCCTAAAGTGGATGGAGTTGAACAAACATCACCCTGAGGCACGTAAATATATGTATGCTGAGTTTCCTAAATATTACGTGTGGGATTCTAGAGTTAAGGTTTGGAGAGATCGAAAGCAGTTCAACAATAAGGTTGGGCGAATTTACCACGTCCCAATTAAGACCGGTCCTCTTTACTACATGAGGATAATGTTGAATCATATAAGGGGTGCAACCTGCTTTGAGGATTTGAGGAAGGTTGAAGGTATTATTCATCCGACTTACCGTGATGCATGTTTTGCTCTTGGTTTGCTAGACGACGACAAGGAGTATATTTATGCTATAAAGGAAGCCAGTTTTTGGGGATCAGGACGTTTCCTTCGACATTCATTCTCTATTCTACTTCAGTCCGATAGTATGTCAATGCCCGTGCATGTATGGGAGAACTCATGGGAGTATCTATGCGACGACATTCTGTACATGATGCGAAGAAAATTGAAAAATCCCGGTATGCATTAAACATTAATTTGTTCATTTTAGTATATCTATTATAAATATGTTTTCTTATTCACTGTACTTAAAAATATTTATTGTTTATAAATTTTAGAGCTGGAACTTAGCGAAGAACAGTTGAAGAATTTCGCTCTTGCTGAGATTGAAGGTTTGCTCTCGAGGAATGGATTTAGCTTGAGTGGTATAGAAGGTATGCCTATTCCAGACAATGTAGTAATTAATAATGGTATGAACAATTTGATTGTTGAAGAGATGTCTTATGATGCTGATGAAATGATAGAGCAGCACAATCGTTTATATTCGTGTCTAACTGATGAGCAAAGGTATGTATACCATACTATTATGGATGCTGTTGATTCTGGTAATGGTGGAGTTTTCTTCCTATACGGTTATGGTGGCACGGGAAAAACGTATTTATGGAATACATTATGCTCTGCGTTACGTGGTAGACGTGACATTGCTCTACCAGTTGCATCGAGTGGCATAGCCTCTCTTCTTCTTCCAGGTGGTCGCACAGCCCATTCTAGATTCAGTATTCCACTTCAGGTCGATGAGACTACCGTCTGTAGTAGAATTACACCTGGAAGCGAACTAACAGGACTGCTTAAAAATACAAAGTTGATCATTTGGGATGAAGCACCCATGACCAATAAGTTCTGTTTTGAGGCCCTTGATCGCAGCCTAAGTGATATAATGAGAGGTCCTGATGGAAGGGAGTTGAACAAGCCGTTTGGTGGATTGGTCAGATTTGGTGGGATTTCGCACAAATATTACCCGTCATACCAAAGGGCAGTAGACAGGATATAGTACACGCCGCTCTTTGCTCATCTAAAAGGCTTTGGAGTTCATGTCGTGTACTTAAACTCACAAAGAACATGCGCCTACAGGTATCATACTTCCCATCATAATTATTTTTGTGTTTATTCTATTTTATGCAGTTAAACATGTATAGTATTTATTTTGTTGCATGAGTGTTGACTTCATGATATTTGTAATCAGGCTGGCAGGTCACCTACCGAGAAAGAAACAATCAGAGAATTTGCCGAATGGTTATTGAAAGTTGGAGATGGTGAAGTTGGTGGTGAAAATGATGGTGAGGTAGATTTCAAACTACCCGAAGACATTTTGATACGTTCTAATGGTGAGCCAATTGACGCAATCGTTAAGAGCACGTATCCGAGCTTATTATCTCATATTGGTGATGGGAGGTACTTCCAGGATAGAGCTATTCTTGCTCCTACTAATGAGATAGTACAGGGGTTAATGATTACATCATGGACATGTTACCCGGAGATGCCGCTGAGTTCAAGAGTTCGATTCCATATGTCCGCATTTAAGATGATATCGTAAATAGAGAAGATGTTTACTCCGTTGAGTTTTTAAACACTATTAAGGCGTCTGGAATACCAAATCATATTATTCGATTGAAGATTGGCACTCCTATTATGCTCCTCAGGAATATTGACCAATCAGAAGAGTTGTGTAATGGAACCAGATTGATTGTCACTGCAATTGGGAAACATGTTCTTGAGGCGAAGACTATACATGGAAAGAATGCCGGAAAGAAGGTGTTCATACCTCGGATGGTACTAACACCTTCCGATCTTACTAAGTTTCCTATTAGATTCCAACGGAGACAATTTCCTATTTCAATTTGCTATGCAATGACAATCAACAAGAGCCAGGGACAATCACTATCTCATGTTGGACTCTATCTTCCAAATCCTGTCTTTAGTCATGGTCAGCTATATGTGGCATTCTCGAGAGTAACTAGCAAGAAAGGACTAAAGGTTTTAGCTCTTGATGAGGAAGGTAATCCAACCGATACGACAACCAACGTAGTTTACAAGGAGGTTTTTAGCTCTCTCTAAGGTATATATTTATAATCATTACATATTGATTTTTTTGCGTTCATTTATTAACTAATCTTCCATATGTTTTTTTTTGTAGTCGACCACTTCTCTTCTCAATGCAGACTGGAATTTCACAATTTGATTGTTTCTTTATATTATACAATGTATCGAATCTTAGATTGTTTCTATTTTATTTGAGTTTTGAATTATAATTATGTCATACTACCTTAAATCTGGAGAATAAGTTAACTATGTCGTGGCATCGCCACGAGTTAGAACTAGTTAAATATGTAGTTGGCATATTAGAATGACGGTATATCCGTATATATGTATATATAAATCTAATTAGCGTACAAAATAATCAAGATTCCTGGCAACTCGTATTAATCATGAATCATGATTTGAGTTTACAGAGAAGTTATGTGTAAAAACATGGAAAAAAATAATGTGACCATCCATATGTTCTGCACCTAAAGACCGAAGTTGTAGTACTCCCTCCGTCCTAGAACAAATGTTACAGTTTAACTTTTTATATATTTAATATTTTTAAACTTTAACTCTGATTTAATCTTAAACCGTAAATAAATGTTCAATTAAATTATATAATGAAACATGTTTCATTATATAATTTATAATTACATGTTATGTGATGATGGTACAAACTTTAAAGTATTAGCCGGTAGTACAAGATGCCGTTGGAATTAGGAAACCCAAAATGTGTTCCATGCAAAGTTGATATAATAATACTAAAATTTGCATCTATCAGTCGTTTTAGAGGTCGGCAAGGTGGTAGCCACAAATGACTTGATATTTTGAATGAATGAGTGGTAAAAAGTTGTCTCTATCGTTTTTGTTAGTTCATTTTATCCCTCTATATATAATATAATTAATACGGCATGTTTAGAGCTTGGACTTACTGTAAAGACTCTATCAAGAACCGACTCTTCGATCGGTGCGGGAACTTCAAATGAATATTGTGAAAACCGTGTTTCCTCTTAACTAATTGTGTTGCAAAGGTATGCGATAATGAGTTCGGTTTGACGAGCGAAATGGCACCCTTGGTGAATAATATATATATTTCGGTGCATTAAAGTCGAACATAAAGATGAGGATACATGTTGCGAATCCTGGCTAGGGGTGTTCGCCGGTCCAAAACTGGAACCGAACCAGACTGAAACCGGAATGGACCGGAATCATGCATTTGTATGGCCCGGAAACCGATCCGGTAAGTATACGGTCCGGACCGAAACCGAACCGTTTGTTCCGGTTCGGTTCCTGTTTTGGACCGTATAGACCGGATTAGAGCTTGTGTTATGATGATTGCTGAATTCAAATTGGATGAAAATAGTTTATACTTACTAGAGTATATATATTACGCAATTTCTTCACTGTATTACTATTGTTGCACTTGCAATTTGTGGCCCTTTCTACCATTTTTTGTCTAACTCTTCCTAATTTCAGTTTATTAACAAAAATCAAATTCACATACTTATACTGTCATACATTGATTGCACATAATTTTCAATCAATTAAACTGCATAGTTGTTTCCAGAAGAATTGTAAATCAGATGGCCACCTACTAACCAAAGCTAGGAACTAAAAGTAAATAAAGTAATGCAAACCAAATTTCAAACGTTATGCAACTAAAATAGTATAATCATTGTAACTAACTAGATTAATTATAATTACTATATTATGTGAATCCTAGAAAAGAATAATAATAAAAAAGTTGTTTTACGGTCTTTTCGTGCCGAGACCGAATTTGTCGGTTTTTAACCGGAACCGAAATATGGCGATTTCCATAAATCGAAAACCGATACGGTAAGGATCCGGTCCAGAACGAACCGGAATAACCGGTCCGGATCCGGTCCATTTTCCGGTCTGGACCGAATTTTGAACAGCTCTAATCCTGGCAAAGCTTCTCACGCCCCTCCCAGATCTATAATGTTCCAACCCCACGGTCACTCCCGTATGGGGTTGCTCTTGGCGACTGCAAATCTACCATACAGGAGATTCAGGCACAAAAGTCATGTGATGAAGGTAACATTTCATCTAAAATATCCAACTCGTAGAGGATTTAATTTTTATGGTACTTGCACGCTCTAAATTCATTACGATACAATATATATATATATATATATATATATATATATATATATGTATATATGTATATGTATGTGTATGTGTATGTGTATGGTGTATGTGTATGTATATGTATATGTATGTATGTATGTATGTATATATATATATATATATATATATATATATATATATATATGTATATACATATAGATATATGTATATATATACATATATATATATATATATATATATATACATACACGCATGGTTTGCATAAGAGTAAAAACAAATTAAAGAACATCTTTATCAATAAAACCAGGTAAAACCCTCTCTTTCCTACCACGTCATATCACTAAGTTATAACAATAAAACCGGAAACAATTCATATTCGTCTTTTATATTCTCATTTATTTTTAAACTTCCTTTCCTCATTTCTTTTTTACTTTGACTCTTCATTTGATTTTAAATGATATTAATTAATTATGATATATTACATTATATTAATACAACACTTAAAATTACGTTAAATCCTAAAATTATAAAAATAAACATGCATAAATCAAAAGATACAACAATAAATTAAAACACTACAAATCATATTCTTAAAAAGGACCAAATGGCACAATTGTTATTATTAAATGGACAAAGAAAGAAAAGTATAAATAAAAAAGGAATAAGACAGGTTCTAATTTAGTACAACCGGCTAAAACATTCTTATATATCAAAATGTATAAGGTACTTTTATTTTAAAAATACATAGTAATATATGTCTGAAAGTTGTTAAAACTACATTCTGAATAAACTAGAAAAATAAAATAATATTAAATGAAATTGAAAATAATAACGCATTAAGATAATAAAAAAAACTGAAAAAGAAAAACAAACGTAAAATCCTGTGAAATATTGTTCCAGGGGGTTGACAGGTAAAACCATGCTAAAAATGATCTAATTTTAGAGATGGAATTGAGCAATTTCTATTAATTCTTCAATATTACTTATTTCGTTTCACTAAAAGTGTAACAATTTTTCGTTTTACGCATTCACTAAAAGTGTTACATTTCATTTTATGGAAACTACTTCTATAATGAAATTTATTTTTAACCACACATTTTTGGGCTCACGTGTATTTTTCCACTCAATTAATATCTCAAACTCATTCATAACCATATACTTTTGGGACTACACATTTTTATTAAAAATTGTGCAAATTAAAATTGTTTTAATTTTACAGAAACGGATGGAGTATTTCATAAATATTTTGAGGTACAACACAAAAAGTAAAATGTTTTACATAAAAGTAATAATGTTTTAATTATCTATAGACAATTTATGTGTTGTTATTTGAATATCGTTTTATATGATCAACTATTTTAAATCTCGGTGGGTTTCCAATTCTAATTCATATCATAGATATTAGATTATCTTATTAAATTTAGTGGTATTTAATTATTACTATAAGTGTATCATAGCTAATCTTTGTCCATTGATTTTGCTATCTATGTAGGTTTCCGATCGAAGTCCAAGTTGGAACAAGTGACCAGTGCGTTTTAGATGGTGACCAATGGATGATGATGACAATAAAAGCCATCCGTTACGTTGTCGATTGAATAAATGTTGTGTTGCATGCACATGTATCGTCCGTTCAGTTTTTTGAATAATTGTTACTCTCTCAATGTCCATTAAGAGTTTACTAAGCTCTCACTTTCTCTTCAATTAATAAAATTATAATAAAAAAATAGTTTGTAAAAGGTATTATATTGGTAAAGTTGTAAGTGGATGATAAAGTAGTAGAGAGATTGAATAAAGTGGAGATAAAGTAGGAAATAGAAATAATAAATAATTAGTTAGTTAGGTAAAACTTTCCATTCATGGGGTTAGTAATTTCTAGTAGAACAAAAAAAAAGAAAAGTTAGGAAGTGTAATAGAGGGAGTATGTTGCACGCGCGCATGTGTCTTTTAAACAAGTGAAGAATGCAATCATGTGGTGTGCATATGCATTCCTGTTCCATTCTCGTTCCCATACATATTAGATGACTGATGTTGAAAATAAGTAGCTGGCATATTTTTTTTGGAAACAACAAAAAATATTAATTCTCAAAAAATGATTACACGAGCATAAGACTGTTCCTTATGGGACTTTCACGGGGATTTTTCACTTCCGTTACCAATTTCTTGCTCCTGTGCGCGTTTCACGGACTCCTCACCATCACATTTTCGCATAGCTGCTCACTTGACGAGCAGCGCCCCAATGTCATAAGTGTACGGACCTATCAGACCTGGAAACTTTAAATTGTATTTTCAAACTTTTAAATAGACACCAGTTAAGACATACTTCCACACACCTCATAATTCACCACTCAATATCATATGTGTATGATATTATGGGAAGACGATACAGATCTTTTGGAATGTAAATTCTGTTCCAAATCTCAATATTCAAAATACAAGGAGGGGGCTTTTAAGAAACGACAAGAGATGAATATTGCGTATATAAGGATGCATTATTTTCCATTGACCCCTCGCTTGAAGAGATTGTATGCTTCTTCAACCTCTGCTAAGGAAATGAGGTGGCATGTTGAGGGAAGGATATAATTTTTCGGGTCAGGAGCCGAGCCTGGATCCGTGGGTTTCGATATATCATCATTTTGGGTCAGAAACCTACTGCATGTGGTTAAGCCTAAAAGGAAAGTCTGAAACAAAACGCCCAACAAATGTTTCTGTTCGGAACGGGCTTAGGCGAAATTGTGCAGTCCATTCGCATGGTTATAACTGATCGAAACTGGTGTGCCTGTTAGAAAAGATCAACTCCTCCACTACAAAAAAAAAAAACGCTAAAAGCCTCCCGATCCGTCGCTAAATCCGTAGCGACGGATAGCTTTCCCGTCTCAATTTTGCTCGTCTCTAGGTTTTTTGCGACGGTTAATTTATCCGTCGCTAATTAGTGACGGAATTAGCGACGGATAAGGGTCTGAAACAAACAGCAGCACTATTTAGCGACGGATAACTATCCGTCGCTAAATAGTATTTTTTGTTTTTTTATTTTTATTTTTAATACGAATATTTCGACAATTTTATACGAATATTAAATACGGATAAATCGATAATTTTATTCAATTCGGATAAACCAACAATTATATATGAATATTCAATACGGATAAACCGATAATTGTATACGATTATTCAATACGGATAAACTGATAATTTTGTTCAATACGGATAAACCGACAATTTCATACAATATTCGATAATACAATATACAACATTTAATAATAATTAATACAAATAAGAAATTACAAAATTAATAAGAAATTACAATAATACAATATACAATCTGGATCTGGATCTTGTTGGATCTCGGATGACGTCGGATCTGGTCGGAGATGGTGGTGGACGGAGAGATCTCGTGGTGGTGGGCGAGAGTGAGATCGGAGCGTCATTTTCTTCTTTATCGGACAGTGGAGATGTGGTGGTGGTGTGGTTTGGTGGGCTGACAGTGGAGATGTCGTGGTGGTGTGGTTTGGTGGGCTGACAGTGGAGATGTCGTGGTGGTGGATCTGAGAGCGTGGTGGTGGGGCAGAGGCGGTGGTGGAAGGCCGGATCCGTGAGTGGTGGTGGAGATCGAGGCGGGTGGAGTGGTGGGAGAGGCAGTGGTGGTGGAAGGCGAGTGTGGGGTGGAGTGGTGGTGGAGGTGGTGGGGTGGTGGAGTGGTGGTGGAGGTGGTGGAGTGGTGGTGGGAGAGAAGGAGAGAGGAAGAGGAAGGGTTAGTGAGTGATGGGAGGAAGAGAGTATAAATTAGGGTTTATGCGTAGTTTAGCGACGGATACCATATCCGTCGCTAAATTTTAAGTTTTTTGTTTTTTATTTTTTTTTTGTCAACGAATTTAGAGACGGATAGATTTTTCTGTCCCTAATTAGGGTATCCGTCGCTAAATTTAGAGGCGGAAAAATATCCGTCTCTAAGCCTAGCGATTCGTTTAGGGACCTGTTCGCGAATAGTCGTGATAGTCAGACTCAATTCTTCAAAACTATAATTAGCACCCCCCCCGGATCGGATCTAATACACAGTTCGAAATCCTTTCCTTTCTTCTATTCTTCTCAAGCCTGTCTTTCCATATTGCAGTAGTCCACTCGAATTTGGGATTTCAAGTGCTAGCTTGCAAATTCATCCTGTTGTGTAATATTGGGAGAAATTTTGCTAACTGTAGGCATCTTAGCGGGACAATTTTTTCTTAAGGACCGAGAGCCAAATTTCACCACAGCAGTCCTTATTATTATGTTAGACTACCCGCATTGGGTGACGGCTCCGTGACGCCACCGGGTGACGGATCCGTGATTTAGATTGTCAGCATTGGGTGACGCGTCACGGAGCCGTCACGAAATTTCGATTTTTTTTTTTTAGATATTTAACATATTGTAAGAGTGTTTAGAAGTTGAAATTAATAAAATTGCATTTTTAAAACTCGTTTTATAATTTATTGAGCTAGAATATATTACATTAAACCGCAGAGAATTTAAAAACTAAATGGAAATGCAACAAACACACAACACACAAATGTATTAAACTAACAAACACACACTACACGATTGGTCAAGCTCCACAGTCAACGCATCCTCCAAATATGTTCCATCAAGTCCCTTTGGAGTTCTTCATGCGTGCACCTATTGTGCATTTGCCGTGAAAAGTTCATGTATTCCAGGATAGAATTTATTGTTGATTGTGCTCGTCGAATACGAACTCCGTCAATCAAATGGGGTACATTCTCACGGGTATGTTGTTCGAACTCTTCGATTTCCTTGTCATAATTTAGGTATTTATGGCGCTCATCCTCAGCTATCATGTTGTGGAGTTTGATGCAGCAATTTATAATCTTTTTGAGTGTGGCCCTGTTGTGTGCAAGGGCGGGATTTCGTACAATTGCAAATCGTGCTTGCGATTCAAAGCATCGTTCCACATCTTTCCGCAAGACTCGACGCCGAGAATTTGGCTTCTTTGTACGTTACCGGATTCGAAATGGCAGGAACAAATGTAGCCCAAGCTGGGTAGATGCCATCGGTTAGGTAATAAGGCATGTTGTACTGATGGCCATTGACCTCATAGTTAATCTGAGGTGCCGTGCCGTTCAGGAGATCGTCGAACACCGGTGAACGTTGCATGATCGACAAGTCATTGTATTTTCCGGAAATCCCGAAGAATGAATGCCATATCCAAGTATCTTGGGATGCTACTACTTCTAAAACAAGGGTAGGCTTTTTGCTTCTGCCATGAACTTGGGACAGTTCTTCCATGTCCAGTGCATACAGTCGATACTCCCAAGCATGCCCACAAATCCTCTTGCAGCGTTGATTGCCAGAATCCTTCGAACATCGGCTTCATTGGCCCTCCGCATTGTTGGACCAAACTCAGCCACCACAGCGTCACAAAAACGCGAAAGACACTCGAGAGCCGTGCTTTCACCAAGTCGGCAATACTCGTCAACCGAGTCAGCAGAAGCCCCATAAGCTAGCATGTGAATGGCTGCGGTACATTTTTGTAGTGTGGTTAACCCCGGTCGGCCAAGAGCATCTGGCTTGCACACAAAGTAATCATCTTGACGCACCACACCAGCAATCACCCGTTCGAACAACGGCCTCTCCATTCTGAATCTCCGTCGAAATTTATCTGCATATGGTGGGTTAACCCCGAAGTAGACTTCCTCCAATTGTTTGCCATGCTCTTCTCGACTTCTGTCAATGTAAGCACGCTTCTTCTTAGGTCGTCGTGGCTCGTCCGGTTGTTGCTATTGCTGGAATTGTTGGATCATATTTGGTACATTTTGCATTATCATGGTTTGGATTTGTGCGAAAGGATTGGATGAAGAAGAACCAAGCAAGCTTTCATCATCAGATGATGAATTGGACATGATTATCTTTGAAAAATTGAAGTAGATAGAGTGTTTTCTGTTTAGTTAAGATAATGGAAGAAGGGATGAATGCAAGTAGTTTGTTGTGACTGAAAATGTGTTCTATGGTTGCATTATATAGACAGGTTGTCGGAGATGTGTGACTCATTTCTTAGTCATAGCTGAGTCACAATGTTGGATGCCTCATTAATTGAAGATAAGATGTCTGAGATGTGTGACTCATTTCTTAGTCATAGCTGAGTCACAATGCATTGGATGCCTCATTAATTGAAGATAAGATGTCTGAGATGTGTGACTCATTTCTTAGTCATAACTGAGTCACAATGCATTGGATGCCTCATTAATTGAAGATAAGATGTCTGAGAAATTGAAGACAAGATGTCTGACAAAGCAAATATAAGATGCCTGACAAAGTAAGGATAAATCACAAGACTTACTTTTCGTAATTCAAATAATTCAAACTCAAATTCAAATTCAAATTCAAATTCAAAGAACATTGATTTTATTACAACGGACACTTGGAAGAGTAAAACACAAACAAGCCACACTTCGGGAAGTAAAAAACAAACAAGCAAACTAAAACAAGCAAATCGAAACAAGCAAACTAAAACAAGCTCCCAACTTCAGCCATTACTCGGACGAAAACAATTCCTTCTGCAGTGCATCACAAACTCCCTTATGTTCTGGGGTCAAGTTGGCATAGTTCCCCATAAGTGTCATCCACATGTCCATCTTCTTCTCCTTCATCCTACGTTCCTCCTTTTGCCGGGCAAACTCCAGCTTCCGTCTTTCCAACTCAAGGTATTGGGGATAACTTTCATTAAAGTTAACCCATCCCTCGCTCATTGCATCCATTGAGGAGTTGTCGGAACTACCACCTCTAGCCATCTTCTTTGCCTTGTCACGACCCATAGGACGTTTGTTAGGCGTGACACTGACACTGTCCTCACTCTGGCGCTTGCTCCCACTACTAGCACCTGCTGATTCCATTGGTTGGTCATTATCAACTGGAACCTCAACCCTCGGAGTTGTTGCAGCCTTCTTGTATTTTTCCTCCAAGTTCATCCTCGTTTCCCACTCTGGGTACTGTTTCATGGCATCCCACAGCTTGAATAAGTTGAATCCGGCGTTACAATCGGACTTCTCTTTGTAGAATTCCTGGTCGTTTGATTACATCGTGGCTTCATTGTGGCCACTCCGATCGCCGACAACCCTAGTAGCACGATCCACACAAATCACCCACCAATTAATGTTATCTCTCATCCGCTTAAATCTGAGACGAAGTGAATCATGACTCCGCTTTTTTTCCAAACCGGACATCCTCCCATCCCTCCGCACGTCCTCGAACTTCTCCTCGACTTTCTCGAACAAACTTGCGTACCTCTGATCCGTGCCAATGATCGGATTTGCGCTAACAGCCATGTAACAAGAGATGAGAACCAAGTCCTCATTCGTGTTGTAGGGTGAGCCCCGTCCTTCCCCTTTATTGGCCGTCCCTCCTTCCGTGTCTTTGGCTTTCCCTTTCCCACGCCTCCGGTTTGGTTGAATTTCAGGTTGCGTTTCAGGAACAACTTCCGGGTGCTTGCGAAAATATTGTTGGTTGGGAGATTGGAGAATGGTAATTTTGAGTGTAGGGGTCTTCGTAGGAGCTTTCGAACAAAGGGCGAACGAAGCTCGGTTGGGGTTGTTGAGAGGTGTTTTTGTTAAACTTTTGCATGCACGCTTCGTAGGCTTCGGGTGTGTTTTCTTGCATCCACCTCAGAGTTTCCGGAGTAAACAAGTTTCCGTCCATGTCGTCGGAAAATTGAAGTGGAGATGGTGTTTTGGAGTGAAGAGAGTGTTTTAAGTTTAATTAAGAGAGAAAGAGGAGTTGGAGATGGGATGATTCAAATATAGTCAAGACTGGTCTCATTTTATAAATCTCGGAAAAATAAAGCCGTTGGTGATTTTTATTTATTTTTTGCATTTTTATTTTGAAAGTTATAACCGTTTAAAAGTTAAACGAAAATTTGAAAAAAAAAAAAAAAGGACACATGTCACCAGTTTCATACATCCGATACACCACCCCTCGGTTACAAAAGCCAACAATATGTACTGATTTGTAACCGGCCGCCCCTTAACTAATTAATACTCCAATAATTATTTTATAACTTTACCAACCCATTATCCATATTTATTCATTCTTTATTTTTTCATGTAAATAATTTTGAACTTTCCATTTTATCAATTAATATTATCTTTTATTCATTATGTATTATTTTTCATTTAAAAAATACTCAATCTTTCACTCTGCTTCATTTTGTTGGCCATAAAAATAAATGCATGATAAGTTTGTTCCGTGACGGAGTAAGTGGCTGGAATGTTAACCATGTGGTGCCAATTAAATGAGTCACGCCAGCAATAATTGGGTAAAGGCGATATATATATATATATATACACACACGTGGAAAGTTAAAATGCCACATGTTTAAGCTGTGGTGGCAAATGTGTGCCATGCAAAACTGGGTATCATAACATTATGTATAGTATATTATATTATGTAGTCGATCATCCCTAATGCATCTCCATACACAAGCTAGCTATTTGAAATGAATATTGCGAAAATGGTGTTTTTGGTGACAATTTGTAATGTCCTGTTGAGTAATTGTGACGCCCAACCCAATCTGATCCATGCTGGAATTCGGTCGAATTATTACAAGAAATGGAGCCATTGGTGGAGAATGTAGTCAAGTGCACAAGTGACGATAAAGATCCAGATATATGCTGCAAAGCTTGGGAAACCTTCTCCTGCCCCTGCTATATATATTGATATTAATATGCCTCCCTATTTAATTGCTGTTGACGACTGCAGCTCCACCATAGAGGAGATACAAATGTCATGTGATATTATTGGAGCTAGGTAACATATATATAATACTCCATCCATTTTAAAAAGTTACATTTATTATTTCATGGTAATCGTTTGTTGACTATTAATTTATTTAACGATATTAATAAATAAATTATTAAAATTATATAATACAAATTTAGTAATTAAAATTTTATTATATGATTTTATTAAATTATTTATTATTATCGTTTATGAGTAATTTGTGGTCAAACTCGAAGACAGTTGACCGGTCAAAGTCAAAATGTAACACTTTCTCTGAAATGGAGGGAGTATTTCAATTTCAAATCGATGTTTCTTTTTACGTATTACTTCTTCCGTCACGTCCGATGTTTCCCATTTTGACTTTTTGCAGTCAACCGTCTCCAACTTTGACTACGAATTTAACTTAAACCACAAATGTAAATTTTTTAATAAAATTATATTATGAAACTTCACTCCCTCAAGTTTCATAATATAATTTAATTAAATATTTTACATTTTTCATTGAAGATTGATTCGTAGTCAAATTTGCAAATTTTATTGTCTCTGTTCATGGTGATCATGGTGGATTGAGCCGGCTGAAGTGGTTACTGCAAGTTCCGAAGCGGTACGTGATGGTTCCTGTCGAGTCCCCTCCTACCATTAGCACTACCATCTAAATAATCCACCCACTGTCCAACCCAATCCATTGGTACAAATTATTTGTCTATATATCTATATACTATAACGTGATAGCACGCTAAGCGCGTGTTATTGTGGTATTTAATTACAAATAATAGAAAAAGTATTTGAAGGTAAGTATGTATCATCGTTGTTTCTGATAATGAATTACCTTTTTTGAGTTGAATTAGGATTTGGGTTACTGCAAATTGATCTAGAAGATGGAAAAGAACTATTTGTTATAGTTGTTTTTTTTTTTCTTTTATGATGAATTGATTTTGTTGGGTTGAATTAGAGCTTTGAATTAAATTGAAGAATACATATTAAGTTTTTTTAACAATGAACTGATTGTGTTGGAGTTGGTTTAGGGTTTTGAATTTAATTGGAGAAAACGAATTGAGTAATTGTGAGGCCTAAAGGGGATGCTGGAAGGTGAGCAGTCGCAGTTTGTTAGACGAAATGGAGCCGTTGGTGGAAAATGTATTCAATTGCATAATTAAGTGGCGATAAAGATAGTAAGGATCCAGTTCGAATATGCTGCAAAAAATATTGGAAAACCTTCTCATGCCCGTCTCATTGATAGGCTTCCAATCCCAACTAAACTCCCCTATGCATTTGTTCTTGGCGCCTGCAGTTCCACCATAGATGAGATACGGGAACAAATTAAGGTTATGTAATGGAGGTACGTAACGTACGTAACATATATATATATATATATATATATTTAATCAAGTGATCAATGATAATTAGTTATAGTAATAATTAATTAACTCCAAGCCGAACAATTCAATTTTTGTTCGTTCTGCTGTATGTACAGGTTTCGGGTCCAAGTCCAAGTTGGAACAAGACCGGTGTGTTTTAGCCAATGATGATGATCGATGACAATAAAATTCGGCCATGTATTGTCGATAGTTTAAATAAGTGGGCATGTTGCACGTACATGTATCGTTCCGATAAGTTAAGAAATGCATGCATGTGTGGGATGCATTTATGTTGTCTTTCTAATTCACCTCAGGGAACATATGTTGGTTTACAAAGAGAATTAGGTCATTCTCTCTTCGTGACCATGGCTTTTTGGCTTTCACGTTACAGGATTGTCCGCAACCAAAATTGCCACTATGGTAGTTTTCATGAGGGGGTCATGGGTTTGGTCGTGAGAATTTTTAATTTTAATTGTTTATAATATTAATGTTGGTTCCCGATTGCTTTCTCCTCCGTGTAACATGCTATGAAAATCAATAACCGAATTGTATTGATGACAAAACTGAATTACAAACCAAAGCTTCAATCTCTCTTGAAGAGTAGAAAGAGCTGAAAATGAATGAATGAATTACTCTGTTCTATGAAGAAGAAAGGTATAAATATCTGACTAACTTCTATAACTACTGTATCGAATAAGGAACTACCAAGTGGCTTTGTCATAACAACTGCTATCATCTGTTCTGTTGGAATATGAAATAGCTTTAAGACCTTTGCTTGTATTTTCTCCCTTATGAAGTGACAATTCAATTCTCTGTGTTTAGTTCTCTCATGTTGTACCGGATTGTTAGCTAGGCAGTAGGCAGACTTGCTATCTGTGTAAATATATGCTGGAATAGCAGGTGTAACACCTAGGTCTTGCAGAAGATAGAATAACCATTGAACTTCACAGGCTGTGCTTGCAAGTGCCCTATACTCAGCCTCAGTGCTGCTCCTGCTGATTGTTGGTTGTTTCTTGCTCTTCCATGAAATCAAAGATGATCCCAAGAATATACTATAGCCTGTTACACTCTTCCTGGTATCAGGGCAAGTGGCCCAATCACTATCACTATAAGCACTTAGCTGATAGTCTTCATGTCTTGATAGTAAAATTCCTTTTCCAGGAGAATTCTTAAGGTACCTCAGTACTCTATGAGCTGCTTCCAGATGATCAGTAGTAGGCTTGCTCATAAATTGACTCAAATTTTGAATTGCAAAGCTTAAATTAGGCCTAGTGATGTTCAAATACACCAATCTCCCAATAAGTCTTCTATAAACTGTTGCATCTGGTAGTGGAGTGCCAGATGTTGTTGTGAGTCTTGACTTGCAGTCCTTAGGAATGGAAGCTGACTTGCTCCCCATATAACAAATATCTTTAAGGAAATCAAGGGCATACTTTCTTTGAGTTAAATTGACTGTGCAACCTCCAATCCAAGCATATATCTGAGCTTTCCCAGATCTTTTATAGTAAACTGATTGTGTAGATGTTGCTTGACTAGATCTATTTCCTGTAAATTGTTACCTACTAATATCACATCATCAACATATACAACTAAAGATGTAAAAGAGTCAGTAGTACTTTAAATGAATAATGAACTATCTGCCTTAGACTGTGAATAACCATAATCAAGTAAACAAGTTGTAAGTTTATATTGAGGCTTGTTTAAGCCCATATAAAGATTTGACAAGCCTGCAAACTCTGTTATCATTAGGTTTACAATAACCAGGAGGTGGCAACATATAAACTTCTTCAGATAGGTCACCATGTAAGAAAGCATTGTTTACACCTAATTGATATAAATGCCATCTTTTAATTGAAGCAACATATAAGAGAGTTCTTACAATGGTGAGCTTTGTTACAGGAGAAAATGTCTCAAAATAGTCCAAACCTTCTTCCTGTGTGTAGCCTTTAGCCACAAGTCTGGCCTTGTACCTCTCTATTGACCCATCAGACTTATATTTGATTCTATACACCCACTTTCACCCCACAACATTCTTGGCTGGTGGTAAAGATGCCAATGCCCATGTATTGTTTGCTTCAAGAGCCTGTAATTCAACTTTCATTGCATCTTGCCACTCTGTATGTTTAATAGCTTCCTTATAGTTCTTTGGCTCATCATGTTGAGTTATAGATGCTGTAAAACAAGCATACTCAGGACACAACTGATCAGTGGAGATATGTTTTGAAATAGGATAATTTTGAACTATAGAAGTAGCTTGAATAAAATTACTAGAATGCTGTAAAGATGGTGGTAAAGCACACTCATACACCCTGAGATGTGCAGGAATTGACCTGGATCTTGTTGATTGTATGATATTACCAACAGCTGGAACACCTGAAGTGTCATTAGTACTATAATCACTAATACCTGAATCAATAGAATGATTTGAGACAAGTGATTGATTTATTCTATTATCATGTTACAAATCTGGCATATCAGAGCCTGCAGATGTATTAGATATCTTTAACACAGGAATGTTAGTAAAAACAGGTGACAGGAATATCAGAAACAACAGGTGACACAGGAATATCAAGAACAACATGTGACATGTTAGATTTAAAATTCATATCAAAATGGTCATAAACATGATCAACCTGTGTATTGTCCTGTTCAGTGTTAGAATCATGGTTAATGTTAGAATAAGGAAACACATTCTCTTCAAACACAACATCCCTGGATATAATAACCTACTTAGTAAGATCATAACATTCATAACCTTTGACACCCATAGGGTATCCCAGAAAAATACACTTAACAGCTCTTTGAGTAAATTTGTGCCTGTGAGTATTGTGAGTGCTTGCATAACAAAGAGAACCAAAAGTACGCATATAATCATAATTAACCTTGACATCATACAACATCTCAAAAGGTGATTTAACTTTCAAATTAACATAAGGTAACCTGTTAATTATATGCACAACACACTGAACACTATCAGACCAAAAATGTAAAGGCAAATGAGAAGAAAATAAAAGAGATCTAGCCACCTGTAGAATATGTTGGTGCTTTGTCTCCACAACACCATTCTGTTGTGGTGTACGTAGCTACACAACTCCTCTGATGAATAATGTCATTTGCTTTGTAAAACTCAGAAAATAGGAATTCCTGACTATTGTCAGATCTGATGCACTTGATAACACAGTTAAATTGAGTTTTAACCAATAAACAGAAATCTTTAATGTGTTGTCTTGTCTCAGACTTCTGATTCATCATGAATATCCAAGTGCATTTAGTAAAATCATCAACAACAATTAGAAAATATCTAAAGTTATCATGAGAAGTAACACTGAAAGGTCCCCAAATATCCATGTGTATTATTTCAAAGGCATGAGAAGTACAAGTTGTGCTATTAGTAAAGGACAATCTCTCCTGTCTTGCAAAATGATAAATGTCACAAACAGGAGTTTTACAACTTGATAAACCAGGAATTTGTAAAGTAAAAAGCTTTTAGTAAGGTACATGTCCTAGTCTAGCATGCCAAATATCACTTGAAACATGTTTAATAGCAGCATTGATTTGTCCAACTGGTTGATCAACTTTGACTTCATTCAGTGAATCCTTTAGGTGATAAAGTCCATTTCTTACTTCAGCACAAGTAATATCCTGTAAAAAAACATTTATTAGATAGAAAAATAGCAGTCATTCTGCCAGTTTTGGTAAGACTATATATTGATAAAAGATTAAAACCAAAAGCTGGAGCATATAACACATTTTCAAGATGCAAATTGTCCAGCAATTTTACAGATCCAATTGAAGTAGCCTTAGTTTGATCACCAGTTGGTAAATTGATACTAATATCAACAGTAGAAGGTTTAGAACTATACAAACTCATATCACATATCATGTGATCAGATGCACCTGTGTCTAAAATCCAACTATATGTAATTTTAGCTCTGCTATTAACATTTAAACAATAAAAATGTCTAGATGTACCTGATTTACCAGTAGCAGGTGAAGCAGAAGTAGAAGCAATAGTTGTAGCTACAGTATGAGCTACATTAGCAACTTGAGACTCCATTAGACTAGCTTGATACTTCTGAAACTCCAAAAATTGATGATAGGTTGATTGATCAAAAGTGAAATCCATGTCATTAGCCTGTGTTTGCATGTCATTAACTGTATGCTAATTAACTTGAACTGCAGCAGATGTAGGCTTGTATTGTGCTCCCCTATAGTTCTGAGCTTTAGTAGAATATCTCTGAAACTTAGACTGATTCTTATCCTTCCAATCTGAAGCAAGAATCCACAGTGTGACCAGGTTGCTCACAATGAGAATAGATAGGGCGTTGCCTTCCTTTGTTATTGTACTTAACAAATTTATTCACAGCACAAGCTGTACCATTACAAATAGTAGCATTATTACCAGAAACAGATGGATTGAATGTCATCATAGCCATGGAATTTGACAAGGTAGGCCGCAAACACCTCTGACTTTCTTCTTGCAACAATATAGAGTGAATCTTGGACATATTAGGTAAAGACAAATTCATCAACAATTGACTCCTAACATGCGCAAAAGATTCATGTAACTCAACCAAGAACTTCATGCCACAATCTTGAATTTGTGTAGCATACATAGATTTGAACACTTCACACACACATTTAGCCATTCTCCACAACTACACTGTGGTAAAATCCTATAACTGTTATACTCATCCCATAATCCTTTGAAAGCATTATAGTAAACAGTTACCATTTGTGAACCCCGTTGAATAGAACTCAACTCTTTGTTCAATTGGAAAACACGCAGACCATCACATTTGACATAACGATTACGCAACTCTTCCCAACCTTCATATGCAATAGTAATGTAAAGTAGACTATTGCGAATCTCTGGAGCAACTGCCATCATTAACCAGGACAACACCATGCTATTATTTCGTTGCCAGGCAACCAACATTACAGGATCCGTCATAACAATAGGCGGAATAGTGATCGGACCATCAACAAATGCAGCCTTATTTTTAGCCTGCAAGTTCATCATAACCGTTTTGCTCCAACAAAGGTAGTTATCACCTTTGAAAATCTCTCGAGAAATACTCATACCTATATCAGTAGGATGAAGAAAGTATGGTGAAGTTGAATCTTCAACCGGATTACGAATCAAAGTATTCGAACCAGTATTGGGAACACCAGGAGTTGAATTCTCCATTGAAACAGATCAGAAATCAATGAAAAATTGATTGATCAAACAGAAAATCGATCGAAGAAACGAAATCGATGAAAACAAATCAGAATTGCGGAAGAACTCAAGATCGAACTGCGAATGATACCATGTGAAAATCAATAACCGAATTGTATTGATGGTACAACTGAATTACAAACCAAAGCTTCAATCTCTCTTGAAGAGTAGAAAGAGCTGAAAATGAATGAATGAATTACTCTGTTCTATGAAGAAGAAAGGTATAAATACCTAACTAACTTCTATAACTACCAGATAGTACAACACTTAATGCTATAGGTACAAATGACTAAAGTTTTAATCATTTTACTAATAGAAACGTAATAGTTGATAAATGCGCTTCTTCACTTGTTCTTCTGTTCATCTGCGCATCTTCCTTCTTCTCTTTATTTGATCTGAGCTTTCACCAGATCATCTTCTGTTACATGTCATCAAAAGAATAACAATATGATTAGTATGTTATACTACAAATCATATTTATAAACTCAACAAGAGTAGAAAAAATATTATTAACAACACTTGCATTCTATTTTAGTGGAAATAAGGTGTTGAGCAAGTACTAAAGAATTCGGATTGAATCCTGGACGAGACAGTGGCGTGACCAAGGTACTTGAGCAATGTGCTCCCAAGGTACAATGCCCAATCACAACTAATTTTGGAAGTAACAAAATTAGTTCCTTCGAACATTTCAAGTGCTAGAACTTTCTCGATGCTCAAGTGTATGCCTACTATGCAAATATCTATATAATGAAATGAGAATGATGATGCCAATGGATGAGAGGGAGATGAGAAGATTGTGTTGTTTTTGTGTAATCTAAAGTGGTGGAGAAACCACCTTTTATAGCCAAGAAAATGCACCTCAAAGGTTACAATTCAATCCATACATTAAAGTCACCATAAAACCTCATTAGAGGTGCAAGACCATGCATGAGTTGCAATTTTAACTCATCTTTAATTCCGAAAATTAAAGAATTAATTAGTAAAGTTGGAGTAATAACATGGAAGAAGTGCAAAAGCCTTCTTCTTGAATGGTCACATAATGTGATTACTTCCAATTTGTCCCTACTACTTCGAGCCAAGTTTTATTCACACCGATAATTGATTTTCGTCTATGTATTACACTATCACGTAGCTTGCGCAACCCACTACGTGATGTACTATAAAACATGTCAAAACAAACGGTGACCCCATATAAAATTTGCTCAAAGATGTGTCCTCTTGACATTTCAACTTTCAAGTTAAGTTTTACATTTTACGGCTTTAGTACGTATAAATGGTTGCTCAATCAACGAATTCTCCAACAATTAAAGTCATTCCAAAACACAATTTTTTCCAAAAATTGGTAGTATATAATTGAGAGTGTAAAGGTTCAAGTGTAACACTTCAATTGTGATTTATTTCTTGAGCATGTAAAAATCATTGATTGTGAATGGATTGTTGCTTAATGCACTTTCACTATTATTTGTGAAACATCTATGTTATGATGCATGTGTGTTAGAGTGGTATTTGGGAAATTTTCAAATGTAATTTTTCTATTATTGAGAATAGAAATTGTGTGGTACTTTATCTGAAATATTAAACTTGGATATCTACTATGAAATGTTGACGAAATAAAATTAACATTACTTTGGTTGTGGGCTTTAAGCTTTGTGAAGCTTGTTTGTTGGAACAAGTGTGAGTAACTTGTCGAGATAATTTCATCTTGTGTTGTTAGATATGTGTTTTTAAGTTGGTTTTACTTTGGAAGTGATTAGTGAAATGGAACTTCTAAATCTTGTTTCAATTGTTGTGAATTTCAAGTGAGTAAAATTATCACCTCCTTGGAGATCAACACTCACTATTCCTTTAATAAACTCATCAGGTAGAGAGGTCTATATCCAATAAACATGAAACAGAGAAAACGAATAAGAGAGCGTAAATAACATATTATGGTGCAGTAATGTAAAATTCCCATTGGATGAAGCTTACAGTCTGGTTCAGGTAGTCGATCCGGGCATGGCCAGTCTTCTGAAGCCAAGTCGAACATAGTGCAATTGCAAGTACAACATTCAAATATTGGTGTTCACCTTCCAGTCCTAGTCGCAAACCAGTCTTCTGAAGCCAAGTCGAACATATTGAAAATTGCGTCCAAGACCAAGTGATAAATAAGTACGATAGACAGACTGATAAGATTTAATTTGAATTACAAACTTAGTTAAACTTTATACTACTTTCAGTTACTACTACATTTTTATTTCACAAAACATCATTTATCCAAACTTTCACGAATCATTATATTTTATTCAACCCTTTCAAATGTCATTGTACTTGTTGCGTTTAACAATAAACGACAGCAAATCAATCAACAGATCCCCAAATCTGATCGAAGAACCCTAACTTCAATCTAATCGCAATTGAACAATCAAAATAACGCAATTGACACGATATTTTACGTGCTTCGGCTCGCCATCATCGGCCTACTGCGCAGGAGGAACAAGATATCCACTAAACAACAAAGAACTACAAATTACAAGTGGTGTTGACAAGTTCAGTGTGAACTTTCAACCACCTCTCTGAAACTCTCTCAATTTCACATAAAACTGTATAATTGCGGTTACAAGAATAATGTTGATGATGATGATAACTGCTAACAATGGCTACTTATACATAGACGAGAATAATCAAAAGAGATCAGAAGAAATGAACTGTATCTGTTCTCAACAAACTTTCCCGCTCCAATAACCGTCACTTTGATCTGGACCGTTGAATTCTCCAGAAATTATCTGAACCTTCGAAACAAGCTTGTACAACAATAATCCATCATGATAGCTAAGAAGATAAGCTACCAATACACAACAGTACTCACTCAAAATTTGTGATCCTTTTACGAACGACCAACGTTTTCCTTCAATTTCACTGCAAATTTCACTTTGATGACAAAGAACATGAAGTGAGGATTTCAAAATTGAATAATTTTACAAATAATATTCAACAAGTGTATCCTAGGCTTGTCATATATGAACCCACCATATATTATTTATATGGCTTACTAATACTTCCCGCTCTAACCCATCATATTAAATTAGCTTAGGGTACAATGAAATATCGAATAATTGATACAATGAAATGGTCCACGCCGGCATTATTATATTATTTAACCCTAACTACTTGTCCATGACTCCATACACAAATTGATCATATTGACCATTATTAAATCATCAAATCATAAAATCAGCCTCACAATACACATTTCATTTCCTTCCCCACTAGCCAAAAACCTTCCACTCCAACGAGCTTTCATCAAATTCTCCCATAATCAAAAAAAAAAACATAAACATCAATGGAAGCTGATGAAATCCTCAATCTCCTCGACTCGTATTGGTTCGAGCTCAACTTATTCGATCCTAAACACATACATTCTCCATCATCCCCTGTTTCCAGCCCTGTTCATGTCCAAAGTGTTCAAATTGAACAACCAAAGCATGTTATGGTTCACAATCTTCAAACTCGTTCGTTAAGCGACCGATACTTGGGTGTAAGCCCGATAAACTTTTTCAAAGATGAAGCCGAGAAGCAGTCGGTAAGAACACAACCAAGGCTCCAGAAGATTTTATCCGGTAAAGACGTGCTCGACTTCTCAAACGAAAGCAAAGAAGCTCAAGTTAAGACTGAGAAGTCTCCGAAAAAGAAATTACGATACAAAAGAAAGAAGATGGAGAAAGGAAGCAATATTACAAGGAGCTTATCTGCTCTGGAGTTTGAGGAGGTCAAAGGGTTCATGGATTTGGGATTCGTGTTTACTGAAGAAGACAAGAGTTCCAGCTTGGTTTCAATCATTCCAGGCTTGCAAAAGTTGGGTAAGAATGATGAAGTGGTCAAGGAGAAAGTTGAAGTGTCAAGGCCTTATTTGTCGGAAGCTTGGAAAGTGTTCAAACAGGGGAAAATCGACGATTATAAGCCGGTAACGATGAATTTAAGGATTCCTTCTGTGTTTGATGATACAAACATGAAAGATCATCTTAGAGTCTGGGCTCAAAGTGTTGCATCAACCATAAAAACTTAAAAACACTAGCATTTTTTTTTCTTTTCAGTTTGTTTTTTCTTCCTTAATACTATTGGATTATACTGCTGTTGCTTTCTGGTTTGGAAATTTTTGAAACTGTATATATGTTCATGAAGGTTTAGATTGGAAAACAAAATTGTAAATCGAGCTGCAATTTTCTGGTTCTTCTTGATTGGTAATGTCAAAGATAGGTAAGCTGCATTTGTAATTCTTCGTTTTTTAACATTTATTGTTAGCGAGAATAATTTGATTCGATTATTATTCTTAATAAAATTGTAAAGTGGCTGGCCTTTGATAGATGTTAAGAGATGATTGAGACAAGTTAAAATGATCAACATCATCCAAATCGGAGCGAGACATTATTCTAGTTGCTGTACAATTTTTGGTACTATTGTTCATGACATCAACAAATATCATTTTAACTGGCCCATGAGAGCACACTAGAAAACAGAGTTGATGGCAATGTTCTCAATCAATTTGCTTTGTAAAAGTAATGTTCATCTTTGATTTGTCTACCAGAGAAATCAAATGATGAGGAGCTACTGTCGTTTTGGATTCTAACTCAAACAAGGCATCATGATTTTTATTTTTTTGGGCAACACTTTTTTTCTCATAAAGTCAGCAGAGTGACGATTTTTAGGTAACTCATGTAGAGACCGACCTATATTATCGAAAAAATTATAAACGTTATTAATCAAAACGTTTATATTATAAACAAAATATATATTTTTTTATATGAAAAAACTACAATGTTGACAATATATGCATTTTAATTAATAACATCTATTAACTTATCTGCACTTCTCTTACTTAGAAGACTTCCCCTCTTTACCTAGGCATCAGTAATCATCATTAAGTAATACTAGTATGTAACAGTTGAGTTACTTAATTGTTATGTACGATATATTTTGACTAAATTAATGTATAAAGTTAGACACATAGTAAAATTAAAAAAAAAAAAAAAAAAAACCATCCACAGTATCATTTTTCCATTAATCAATTTGAGTAGGTTATCAAATGAGTTAGGCTCAGTTCTCTTTATGTGCAAACTCATTCAGTTCAGTTCAGTTCAGATCCATTCAGTTCAGTCCTGCTTAGTTATATTTTATACTATAATTCAGTTTAGTTCAGTTCAGTGCAGATGAAAAGAACAGAGACTTAGTTGATGCTTAATTATCTTTTATCTATTCATATAACCAACTTATTATGATTAAATAGTTAACCAAATTCATTAACTAATAGAATTAGTTGACAAGGTAGTGCTACTACATACAACATTACAGCCTATTTAGCATTTCATAGTTCATTACTCATATTGTAGATCTAGGAGGGCTATTAGATGAATTATTTAATGACCAACCTATTAATAAAAATTGTCGATATTGTTAATTAAAATGCATTCTTTTGTGAATGAAAAAACTCAAATGTTAATATTATAAACGGTTTGATGAATAATATCAATGTTTTTTTAATAACATAGATCGACCTCTAGATACGTTATTTAGAGATGGCCTCCCTGGAAACTTTGTAATTTCGGATAGTGATTGACATGGTAATATATCTATATTGTTTTAAAATATGATGGGTGGAACTTATATGTATGTGTTATTATATGCTTATTGGTTTAACCCAAAGTTGGAATCTCAACCCGAAAAGATGAGGGAATTTCAAAATATAGGTAGTCATAAGTTGATTAGTGCAAAGAATTAATATTCTAGTATAGTTTACAAAGTGCCATAAAATGATATCGTGAATTAAATTAAGGAAATTCATTTGTTTAGTTTGCTTTCCAGTGAAACAGCAATAACCTGGAGATTTACCATTAAAAGGATTGAAATTGAGCTTGAATAATACTCCAAATCATGAGGATACGATTTTGATATGGAGAAAAATTGTAAAGATACCTCTAGATGGTGTAAATTAATCTATTAAGAACAACCCTGATTGATTTATTGTATGAGTCAATATGCAAGCTTCCTAGTTGGAAATGGTAATGGGCCACTCAACTTAATGCAATCAATTTGGTGGCAAGTAGACATGATCATGTGCTTAAGCATGCTTCATTGATACACAATTAACAAGTTAAGTAGTATTATTATTCCAGAAAGATATAGATGATAGATCCGTGGTCTGATCATTACGTATAGATTGTTATGATCAATAGTCATTATTGCAGGCATTTTATATGTGGCATGGAATAGACGTGCGATAGAACTGCTAGCCTCCTTCATAATTCTCGAACTGTTTGCTTCATCAAAATTCAAAATGAATGGCTTTCTTGTCTTGGGTCAAAAGGAAAGGAATGTTTCTGGCATCCTGCATTTGCTTGTTGGGAACCACATGCATCCGGTGTGGCCGGAATTAATTGCTCAATCAATTTATCAACTAGCAGTAATAAAAATACAAAACATCGAAAAACTCTATAACGCAGCAGGAGCGAAGTCATGATTTCGACGTGAGTGGGGCTCAATAAAAAATTATATTTATATGTAAAAAAACTGACAAATTTATTTGTTTAAAAACACAAAGTATTAATAAATTCATCAATTATATAACTTAATTATAATAAAATCTTCTTAATTATACTATTTTTATGAAATATTGGGTAGGGCTATGTTCATATTTTAAGAAAAAACATATATGTAATTCCTTTTTTTAAAAGATGGGTGGGGCTTGAGCCCGACCCCAACTATACACACCTTCGCCAATCAAATTTCATGTGAAACTAATTAATTTCATGTGGATATGTAAATCAAACTATTTTAAACTACTTAAGTATCCGATTACTTGATTACGAAAAAATACTCGCCTCTCTTTAACATGGCCAAATATTTAAATCTTGATCTATTGTCACATCAGGGTTGGCGATGAAATTTCAATGAAACTTTATGGTGCTTGTTTCGTGGGTATGCGGAAGTTCATATATAATACTACACATTATAACAATTTAATTACAGGTGTCCTTAATTTGTGGTCATTGACTCTATGTTAATTTTCAGTATTAACGTTATAAAAAAACAGGTCACTAGGATGATGATTGATGAGGATGTTATTCTAATGTGCAAAAGATGTGCCAATATAATTAAGCTTAAGAAATTCCGGAATTATTTCTAACTAAGATTTCTTGGAAAACAATTCGCCTCCATTGTCATAATTAACATTTTCTTTTTTCACATCATTGTTCACGTGGAAGATACTGATCGACATCTCCTATTTTTACATTATAGTTATCCACTTCTCAGAAATGTGTCAATTTAGCGAAATTAAGAAGGTGTACGTTCACGTAATGAGTTTTTTTTATTATCAATGGTCAAAGAAGCTCCTGCAGTTGAAATACTAATGCTAAACGTAGCCATGAAAAAAGAGTTTCATGAAATTATATTTATGTTCAAATGTAGTAAAGTAGAGTTATTATAACCGGTCAATAGTAATTCAACTTTCTAAGAAAGTAAAAACATATGACACGCCTCACCGATGAAACCGGATACAATACCGGTGTTTTCTTTTACCTGGTATCACATCCACTGTTGGAGTATTAATATAAATGACTAGATTCCACACCTTTCTATAAGTTCGAGCTTTTAGATGAGATATAATTCTATCATGGTAGAGACAATCTCCGCCCCTAATTAAATTTTCACTCGAATGGCCTTTCCAAAGAGGTTGAAACGGCCATGAGTGCGGGGTAGTGTTGGAGTATTAATATAAATGACTAGATTCCACACCTCTATATAAGTTCGAGCTTTTAGTAAAACACGTAAAATTGTTACCTAGACCGGGTTTATAACTTTTCCATAGACATTGTGGCTATGAATCATCTACACACATATTGATTTGGAATGAAGAACTTGTCTTATTACTCTAAAACAATGTCAATACATTTAGGGGCCGACAGGATGTCCATGCCCATAAAAATAAACGACTAAGACTAGGAACGACAAAAATAATCAAAACAGACTAAAGTACGGCCTACAGGCCAAGAGCCTGCGCATCCAACTCCCGAACCAGACTAGCAGCTATGCTCCGCATGCTGCGGACCCCGACAATCCTAATAATATCTCGTGTAATGTGTTGTATGTCCGAGGTCGAATTCTTGAAGATTCACTCATTTCTCGCCATCCAAATGTGGTAAAACATCTCAGCAAGCAGAATTCAAAAGACAATTGCACGGCGTCTTTTACCTTTCGCCATTCGACATAACCAGGTGATTAGCTGATGCCAATCATGGATGGGGGGATGTGATACCCGAAGCCATCTCAGACCACCTATCAATATCTCGTAGGTAGTGGGGCATTTAAAGTACAGATGCTCTAAACTCTCAATGTCATTGCAAAAAGCACATTGTCCATCGGTACTGATGCCAAAAAATGCCAACCTGTCCTTGGTTGCCAGTCTTCTATGGAGTCCAAGCCAGAGAATGAACCTTGCTTTAGGCCTCGCTAAGTTCCTAACAACCAAGTCTCGCCATTCTATACGGTCCGGGCAATCTCGTAAGCAAAAATACATACTCCTCATCGAAAATCGATTTGCCATGAGCTGCACATCCCAATCCGGCATATTATGCACTACGGCCTTGAGTCTCTGTACAGCACGGATCATCACCGAACTACACAAGGGAATATGCCAATCATCTAATGGTTGGTTCTTTATATAGTAGCTATGTATCCATCGCACCCAGAGAGAATCTGCCTTCGTCTGGATCTTCCAAAGTAGTTTAGCAATCAGTGCTTTATTCCATTCAAGAAGACTTATTATGTTCAAACCGCCACAGCTCCTAGGTGCACAGACCTGTTTCCATGAGACCAGTGCCTTCCGGTAATTCCCATCCTTACCACTCCATAAAAAATTGCGACAGATACGCTGAATATGATCCAGTACTTTCTTCGGGATAGGGAAGACCTGAAGCCAGTACGAAGTGATGGAAGTGATGACACTTTTAATCAGTTGCTCGCGGCCAGCATAACTCAGTAGGCGGATTGTCTAGTGATGAATCCTACCCAAGATCCTGTCAATCAGAGGTTGATATTGCGCTACTGTGAGTCGACGATGCGATAATGGCACTCCTAAATACTTCACAGGAAGCTGCCCAAGGGCGAAACCCGTGGTGGTCAGCAGCTGCTGCCGCACGGCTTGGTCCAGGCCGCCAAAGAAGATTTTTGTCTTTGCGGCACTGGCCCGCAATCCCGTAGCCAATGAAAATTGGTCGAACTGCCCCAGTAATAACTTCACATATCCCACATCGCCTCGCATAAATAGCATCAAATCATCCGAAAAACAGAGGTTGGTAATATGAAGTTTTTCACACTTCGGATGAAAGTTGAAATCCGGCAAATCCTTCAACTTCCATAATAAGCGATGTAGATATTCCATGACAAGAACAAAAAGAAATGGAGAGAGAGGGTCACCTTGACGCAGCCCACGCCTAGCTTTTAGAAGCTTGGAAGGAGTCCCATTAATCGAGTATCGATAAGATACTGTCGTAACACAGCACATAATCCATCCCACAAAGCGGGTAGGCAATCCAAGCTCCTTCATTATCACTTCCAAGGCTCCCCATTCCACAGTATCATAGGCCTTGTGTATATCCATCTGAATCATGCACCTTGGGGAAACGCCCTTACGGCCATATCCTTTAATTAGTTTCTGGGCAAGTAGAATGTTATCCTGGATAACTTTACCTGGTAAGAAGGCTGACTGACTATCATCCACAATGGTATTGATCACCTTTCCAAACCGAGCCGTAATAATCTTCGATATAAGTTTATAGATGTCGGAGCAGCATGCAATTAAAACACATATTGATTAAGTGTGCCCACACTTATTTTTCATTGTAGATCATTTCTAACCACATGGACTACAAAATTAATTGTAGACCTGGTCTAGGTAAGTATTTTTTTTTCCGTAAAACACTGGTGTAGGTGGCATGTAATTGTTTCATAATTCATACTTCCTCCGTCATGATTAAAGATTCTCATTATCATTATGTTGCACCACACCAAACTTTCAATTTCCATTTTTGAAATGGGTCAACCATCATACTTAACCAATACCCTCATAATACACTATTATTTACAACTTACTAGCCCACTATGGCTATGTTTAGTACTATCTTATTAGCTCAATAAGTTTATTTTTAAATAAGTCTGTTACATGAACGCATAAGTTGTAGCTGATAAGCTTGCTGATCTGATAAGTTTGTCCAAGAAGCTTATAGTGCGAAATGTCAAAATAAGGTCGGAATTACACTATTTTTTGGGGAAAATGACATTCACTGCCCTTTAAATTTGGGCCAATTGCAGTTTAGTCCCTTCTATACAAACAGTTACATATACACCCAAAACTTGATTTTGAGTTGACCAGAAATAACATAAGTGGAAAAGAAAATTAATTGGACTTGGTTGCAATTCATAATTTTCAATTTACTACACATTTGACTCTAATATTTTATAATTTACAACCTTGACAAAATATTATTATAAATTAAACCCCCAATAAAATTTATTTTCCAAAATATACCCAATTTGTTTTCTTCTTATCCTCCTCCTCCTCCTCCTTCATCATCTTCTTCCTCTCCTGAAAACGCTCCGACCGAAGTTCTTGTAATGGTATAGCTCCGATGGCGGAGCTGTATAAAAGCTCCACTGTAGTTGCATTACAGCTCCAGATCTGGAGCTGTTTTTAAAATCAGAGATTTTTTTGGAAGTAGATGAAGGAGGGAGGAAGAAGAAGAAGACGGGGGTTGGAGGTGGTGGATGATGGTGGTTAGAGGTGGCGGTGGTGAAAGAATATGTTTTGACATGGTGGGTTCTAAGTTTGAAGAATAAAAAAATATTGGGGTTTGTTTGTGAGTCTTAAAAATATTTTGGGGTTATTTGCAATAAGTGCGAATTAATGAATTATTAAATTATAAAAAAAGATAAAATGGGTGAAAAAGTTGACTTTTAGACCTATCTATAATTACATTTTAGAGGGTCATTTACATATAAACCCTCTGCAAGATTGTCCAATTACAGATTCATATTCGCTGTTTGAACAATTACATTCAAACAAAAAAATCGTTGATCAAGATTAAAGATTCATTTTTCAGAAAAAAGAAAAGATAAAATAAATAGTAAAATAAAATTTAATGGAAAAACAAAATTTTAATTGTATGTTTTATTACAGTAGGGTCCCTTATGTTTGAAATTATACAAAGGGAAAATTACATATACCACCCCTGCAATAGCCTCTTTTCAATTTAGCCCCTTCTATTCAAACAATTACAGATCAACCCATTTTTTACACGAAAAAAAATGTAATTACAAATAGGCCAAAAAGTCAACTTTTTTCACCCATTTTATCTTTTCTTTATAATTTAAAAATTAATTAATTCTCTCTTATTGCAAAATAAACCCTAAAATATTTATAACTCTCACAAACAAACCCCAAAATTTTTATTTCTTCAAATCTAACTACCCACCATTTTCAACCATCTTCCACCACCACCACCACCTCCAATCTTTGTCAACTTCTTCTTCTTCTTCTTCCTCCTTCCTCCATCTTCTTCTTCCTGCTACAAAAAAGCTCCGATCGGAGCTTTTTTGAAGAAGGAAGAAGAAAAAAAATTGGGTATATTTTAAAAATAAATTTTATTGGGGTTTAATTTACAATAATAATGAGTCATTGTTGTAATTTATAAAACATTAGAGTCCAATGTGTAGTAAATTGAAGATTGTAAATTGCAACTAAGTCCAATTCGTTTTCTTTTCCATTTATTTTATTTCTGGTCAACTCGAAAATCAGGTTTGGGTGTATTCCGTAATTGTTTGAATAGAAGGGACTAAACTGTAATTGGTCCAAATTTAAGGGGTAGGAAACGTAATTTCCCCGCAAACTTATACAAAATATACCAAATTCCAAACTTTACTCATATTATCATCCAACAACATATTTGAAATTAACCCTCAAATAATTCAAAAATTCAACAAACCCTAGTTTAATTATTTAGGAAGAACAAAAAAAAAAAAAGAAAGAAATTGATCGAAGCTCCGGTCAATGGACTGGAGCTCTGGCCAGAACTTCCATCTTCCATGGAAGCTGGAACATAAGCTTCCATGGAAGCTCCGAACGGAGCTTCCATTTTTAAGAAATTAAAAAAAAAAAAAAAGAAGAAGAAGAAGATGTAGGAAGCTCGAATTGGGCTTCCACGGAAGCTTGGACGGAGCTTCCGAGCTTCCATGAAAGTTCAATTCGAGCTTCAATTGAAGCTCAAATTGGTGTGGGGGACAACTGGAGGTGAAGATCCCATGGTGGTTGTTCGTGGTGGTGGTGAAGAAGGGTGGAGCCGTGGAAGAGATGGTGGTGGAATTAGAAGTGAGGTGTTTTGGAGAAGAAGGAGAAATTTTAGAGAAGTAAAATTGAGGGTTTAAAATGTGAATTGGAGAAATAATTAATTTGAATGATTAAAAAGAAATGATAAAACAGAAAATGAAAATAAAGATAATGGTAAAATAAAATAAAAATAGGGAATTTTCGACTTTTTGGGTTTATATGTAATTAATTTGAAAACGTAAGGGAGAGTTTTGTAATTGTTCAAACAGCGAGTATGAATATGCAAAGTGGTCATCTTGGAGGGGTAGATTTTGTAAATATTTGTTACATTTTAATTATGTGTAAAAAATAGGCGCTTTTGAAGTTGTTTGAATAGAATACACTAAAGTGACAACTGACAAGAGACCAAATTGAAGGGGATGGTATATATAATTTTCCTTTATCTTTAAAGAATGGGCAGGGCAGTGCCCTACCCCATATATGCACCGGCGGAGTCACATGAAAAGGAAGTTGGGACAATTACGTACACCATTATTGTTAGATAGTCCATTCTCAAACATGAATTGCAATTGCTTTAATGTGTACATGGCATTGTGTTATATATAGACTCATCATGGCATCATCAACGCAACACAACTGCCAAGAGATGGTAGTATATCTTATCAGTACAGGGATAAGTATAACTACAACTACAACTGGCTATAAGCTATATATATATATATATATATATATATATATATATATATTTATAACAAAACAGAACAGAACAGAACAGAGCATATAATTAATCTTGTCATTTACTTCAAATCTCTCGGATCGACGTTACAAGATATATATGATGAATGCTCATTCCGGCGATGGATCACAAGTCACAACTTCCATAAGAGATGACAAACACCATAATTTTCATTCCACAACTCAAATTTGATTACCTCGTAGATACCAATTGGGACACGTACCTGTCCCACCCTACGGATTACTCTATTACAACGTCACGTGTTGTTTAACGTGGTGTCTACTTGTACTATGTCTATCTAATTTAATAAATATTCAGGTTTTCTCATTAAAAAAAATAATACCAATTAGATTGTCATTCATTTTGATAATCCATTCGTAAACAAAACTAAAATTATAACGCCTCAAAGTTCCAATAAGATTAAATAATTAAGTTGATTACGCAACTCACCGGTAGTGTACACAATTCTTTTTTTTAATATCTATTCATAAAAGTAATGCACCAATCTTAAATTTCATGGTGCACTATAATGTTTGAAAGAATATGTGTTGCGTTGGAAATAATGTATTGACTTTGGGGCCAACATACACTACAAGAAATTCCTGGAAAAACGACGCTATGGGGCGACGTCGCCTCTTTAGCGACGGATCGCTAATTGGGACGACGGATTATATTCGTCGCCCCTTTTGGCGACGGATAACAGTTATCCGTCGCTACGTAGGACGACGGATAACTCTTATCCGTCGCCCAAGTTTGACTTTTAAAAAAAAATGAAATTATTAACGACGGATAATTTTATCCGTCGTTAATATTTTTAATTAAAATAAAAAAAAATAAAAAAATGGCGACGGATAATTTTATCCTGGCGACGGATCGCCCTTCTGGGCCGACGGATACGTGTCCGTCGGCCCAGAAGGGTTTTATCGGACAGAGCACGCAGATCTGGAATCAGTTCTTCGTTTTTCTTCCTCTTTCTCTTCTTCTCCTCTCTTCGATTCCGGTGAATTCTTCGTTATTCCGGCCAATCTTAGTGCCTAATCGAAGCTCGTGGGACAAGGAGTTTGATTCTTCGATCAATTTCAGATTTCTACCGATTAATCAAAGTATTTTGGCTAAAACCCTAGTTTTTAAAAATTTGGGGATTTTGTTTATTTTGATTAATTTGAGCAATTATATGTATATATGATAAGTATGTAGTAGTTAGTTTAGTTAATTTGATTAATTATATGTAATTTGATATGTAATTTGTTCAATTTGATATATATATGTAATTTGATATATATATATATATATATATATATATATATATATATATATATATATATATATATATATATATATATGTAATTTGATAGTTAGTTTAGTTAATAATATGTATATATGTTAGGTATGTAGTATGATATGAATGTATGTAGTTAGTTTGATTTGTGTGTTAAGTATATATAGTTAGTTTAGTTAATTTGATTAATTATATGTAATTTGTTCAATTTGATATATATATATATATGTAATTTGATAGTTAGTTTAGTTAATGATATGTATATATGTTAGGTATGTAGTATGATATGAATGTATGTAGTATGTTAAGTTTGGTATGTATGAATGTATGTAGTTAATTAGTTTGATTTGTGTGTTAAGTATATATAGTTAGTTTAGTTAATTTGATATGTTTGTTAAGTATAGAAGTATGTAGTTTTGATTTGATAAATTTGTATGTTAAGTATGTAATTTGATATGAATATATGTAGTAATTCGATATGTATAGAGTAATTAGTTAATTTGATATGTATGTTAAGTATATAATATATGTACTAAGAGGTTGAAATGGATAAAATATATGCCCAATTTTGTAACATATCGAACACCTAATTAATAATTAATTTATAATGAACATATAATAATTAACAATTAACCTCCACAATCTTCTTATCCGAATTGGAATCGATCTAATAAATTAAATACGATCTAATAAATTGGAACGTGTCAGGTTAAAAATAAAGTATACAATGAATCCCGACCGTTCATGGATGTACGATCGTACGGCGGCAAATGGCAGAGTTTCTAGGAGTTTTGTAGAAGGGGTTAAATGTTTCATCTCGTTTGCCATGGGACGTTCGGTTTGTGCAACTGGGGGTTGATAAAGTGTCCTTGCACATTGGAAACCTGCAGAAACATGCAATTTATGACGCCTACAGCAGTATTCGAGCACTTGCGACGTTACGGATTCATGCCTGAGTATCATGTATGGATTCATCACGGTGGCTTGCACCGTCCATGGCATACCTCCAATGGAGAGAGGCGGGGTTTGAGGCCTATCGAGTGCATTACTTGTCGGAACATGTGCATGGTGTATTGGGAGGAGGATGTAGATCTGTTGGAATGCAAGTTCTGGTAGGAGCGTCACAAGTGATGAGGAGGATCGTGCATGAGAATGAGGAGTTTCATCCGTTTTGTCTCTAAACTTGTATAACTAGTAGTAATCATTAGTTGATATATATATGAAACCAAACATTATGGTAAAATTGAAGTCGATGTAACTTATATTATGTAATGCCGTAACAATTGGACCGAGCTAATATAACTTATATTACGTAGCAATTGATTGAATTATTGTGAAATTGATTTATTATCGTAAATGAAAGACCTCGATCTAATGAATTCAAACGTGTCAGGTTATTATCTAATTATTCAATGAATACCGATCGTTCATGGATGTATTGTCGTACTCTCAATGGCAGAGTTCAATGGAGTTTTCTGAAAGGGGTTGAAGGTTTCATTGCATTTGCAATGTCAAATCCGGCTTGTGTAAAGGATGGGTTGATAAAGTGCCCTTGTGCAATGAAACAGTGCAGAAACAAGCAATACGTGGCTCCTAAAGCGGTAGTGCAGCACTTGAGGAAAAATGGATTCCTGCCTAGGTATCAGGTATGGAATCATCATGGTGAGGAAGCAACACCGTCCAATACATATGACCAATACAGACAGCGTGGACGGAAGAGGAAAAATGAACAAGTCGGGGAACAAAGTACATCTGAAGGCGACTCAAGTATGATCCATTTATTCTGGCGACTCAAGCACGACAAGTGGTGTTTCTTGAATATCCAAGCAGGAAACGCGATAAGGGGGAATGGTTAGCTGCGGTACCTATTCGTGCTCGCTCGAAAGTGGAGTACATTGAGAAAGACGACTCAATTACCAACTCGTACCAACAAGAGGATGTCGATAAACAAGCAGAAGATCCCATAGAAGCAGATGATGAGTTGTTTGATCTGCACGAGGATCAATATGTAGACTTAGAGGACGGCGATAACGGTATATTATGTGTATTATAACTAGTTAGTAGTTGATAACATTTGAGTAATTATATGTGTTATTATAATATGTTCTGTATTATAACTCGTACTAACACATTTTATTGTATTTATTACATGTTTTTGCAGATGCATGACAGGTCAGTCCACCTATCGTCCCCCACCACGCAACGGCCGCAGGATAGTAGTGGTGGGTCGGGGACAGGGTCAGACGAT
The DNA here is from genome assembly GCA_026545765.1 of Plantago major. Lineage (NCBI taxonomy): Eukaryota > Viridiplantae > Streptophyta > Magnoliopsida > Lamiales > Plantaginaceae > Plantago > Plantago major. The sequence goes on along the minus strand of CM048844.1, from coordinate 31,879,610 downwards.
AGGGAGGGCTCCGATGGTCGTAAGCGTGGTCTCGATTCTGAGACCCCCTTGAGAGCGGCCGTGGCTCTACCAAGACCAGACACATCTTTGGAGGAGCGACCACGATTGTCCCTACCTTGTGTTCGATCCAAACCATCCCAACGTCACGTGGGACGGCTTGCCAGTGATTTTCCCTGTTGGTCCTGCCAAGTAAGTATTATACATTCTTCTTAAGTATGTAAAACATAACTTATAATGATAGTTGACAAGTATAAATTGTTGTACTAAAGTAATATATATTCGTTTGGTGTATCTTATACATTGACAACAGCTTATGGCCTCGGGAGGTGCACAACAAACTAGGTGACATCTTCCGGAGCAGGAGAGAGCCACCGGGGCAGGGTGGTGAGTGTTGGAGCCACATCTCGGAGCGCATGAGGGCCGAGTACTTCGATGAGTGAGGGTAAGTTAAAATATGGCATTCCTTCGTTTGTAATTATAATCGTTTTAATATGAGTGGTATGTTAGCCACTGTATGTGAGTGGTATGTTAGCCACTTTATTTGGGTGATATGTTAGTCACCATTGTGTTAGTAAAATTTAGGACAATGTGAGTGGTATGTTAGCCACTATATGTGAGTGGTATGTTAGCCACTTTGTTTGGGTGATATGTTAGTCACCATTGTGTTAGTAAAATTTAGGACAATGTGAGTGGTATGTTAGCCACTATATGTGAGTGGTATGTTAGCCACTTTGTTTGGGTGATATGTTAGTCACCATATCTGTTATAATGTTGTTGTATCTTGTTAAATTGATGTAACATGGTGAGGTTATACATGTATTGACTTTGGATGTTGTATGAAATTGGGAGTGTAGAAGGAGTACTTCATTCCAGAGTTGATCCAGATCTGGCATGTTTACGACCGTGGGATCCAAATTATCTGAGGATATGGTCTGCATTCGTGGAAGGCCATTCGGGATCGGGGTGTAAATCCCTCCACAGTTGATCCAATGAGTGGGCCCTTTGGGATGCCCTCAAGCGCCGATCGATGTCCGTGGCGTTACACCAGCGTAACGGGCATCCCGATCGTCTGGCGGAAGGGCCGTTCACCACCTTGGGAGGCGATCTCATCGCGATTATTATCAATCGTGCGTATATATGTGTTTTGCAATCTAGCATTACGTGTATGTATGAAGTCTCACTGTGCTCTATTACTTGTAGATGATAAATTATTGACTAGATCTGGTTTGATTCAGGTGGCACGGGGGGAGGTGACATCCAAGTATGCCATCTTCAAGAAGGCCAAGCAGAAGGGCGGGGTATGGACCGACTGCCTGGCCTCGTCTATTGCGGTGTGTTTATGTTGCTTAAAGTTCATATTTGTACACTATTACAAGTTACTTTTTAAAACAAGAATCGATCATGATATCTGCTATTTACGATTTCAGCCGAGGTTGATGCTCGGTGGCGAGGCAGAGGACGGGTGATGTGTTGTCAACTGAACAAGTTGACAACATCTTCCTAGAGGTCAACAAACCGGACAAGAAAGGACGAATATATGGACTCGGGAGCCTCGGTTTGCATCTGGCTAGTCCGGGGTGCTCCTCATCATCATCCCAGCAGTCCAGACGTCCGGTTTACACACAGGACCAGGTCTCGGAAATGGTGCAGTCGCAGGTCCGGGAACAGGTTGCTCGGCTAACTCAAGAGATGGAGCAACAAAGGGACGCGATGGAGCGACACGCCAGAGAACAAAGGGAGGAGAACGAGTGCCTTCGGTTACAGATGGAGCAGTTCATGTCCCAGTTCCGCCATCACCCACCCCCGTCTGATAGCTAGTTAGTTAGTTATGTATCTGTATGTTCGGATATTTTTTCATATTTACACTTGTGTGTATAATTTCTCCAGCTCTGGATATTACTTTTTTTATTCAAAATTTATTGAAATATTTTCCGTATTATTCATTTATTATCGAACATTATATTGATTAAATAGGTGAACTACGAAAAACATGGATTAATATGAAATAAATAGTGACGGATTAATAGTGACGGATTCACAGTGACGGAATTAGTGACGGAAATTCATAGTGACGGAATTTCAGATTCCGTCACTAATTCCAATAAAATGTTGGACGACGGATAGAATCTATCCGTCGTTACCTTTAGCGACGGACGGATAGATTCTATCCGTCGTTATATTTAGCGATGGATAGATTCTATCCGTCGTTATATTTCGATTAAAAAAAAAAAAGGTCAAACATATAATCCGTCGCGAATTGGACGACGGATTATCTATCCGTCGACAACTCAAAGAGGGCGGATTTTTTATCGTCGCCGTGGTGGGCGACGATCGGCTGAAGTGAGCGACGGATCTATCCGTCGCCCCAGCCCAGTTTTTTTTTAGTGATATCATTGGAGAGCAATTCATTAGTGACTGTGTCTACCAAAGAGTCATACCACGATCGATTACAACAATCCAAAATAATCTCACAGATAGGTTGCAAACGAGCCGAGCCGAGTGGAGCTTTTGTAAAGCTCAGATCGTTAAGGAAACTATGGCCAAAGCTCGAGCTCGATCAAGCTGCTTAACTTGAACTCGAGCTCGAAACAAAATTTCGTTATTTGAGCTTGGCTCGCGAGCTTTTTTTTTTTTTTTTCTTTTTTCTTTTTTCAAATCTAGCATCTCAAACTCGAAAGCTCGAATTTAGCTCGGCTCGCGAGCTCGAAAACTAGAAAAGCTCAAATGTAGCTTGACTCGAAATCTAGAAACTTTTCCAACCTTGAAAGTTTCAAATTGTCGACAACTGATTATTGGATTTTTTTCATTTCTATGTTTATTAATGAAACCATACCTAATACACTTCAAAGGAAAATTAAGTACTTCATCATCAAAGAGACAAATCATACATGAGACATTACAACTTCAAGGGCAGCGAGTTGGGACTTGGGACAGCCGGACTCAGGCGGCACAGGGGTGGCCGATGGAGATAGAAGAGAAGCCAAAGATGGCTGGAGCAGGTGATGCGGTAAGGCTGGAGTGGGCGGTGTGTGGAGGGACTATGAATATATGGAGGAGGCTGGAACTTAGAATTAAGTGTGGCTGCTGATGAAATTGTGTAGGGTTTAGGAATTGCTATATATGTATGCATATATAATTAAATTAATTAATTAAAAAAATGTAATTGAGCTGCTCGACGAGTTTTACAGTGTTCGAGCTCGGCTCGAAAGTTTAGTCGAGCCTTAAAAAAATACTCGAACTCGAACTTGTCATCCCTAGCTTTTATCGAGCAGCTCGTAAAAAGGTCGGCTCGTTTGTAGGCCTGGTCACGGAAGATTACATGTGACATAAATACTAAATCTAGGAGGGAAAATGCATAACTTAAATACTTCATGAAGTACATACTTAACCTGATCACCATTTCATCGAGTATTCGGATTACAACAGAAGAACTGCATCTGCGGGGCAAGTTCCACTCTGTCCATCGATCCCAATATTCCATTAGATATCAGTTTGTCTTAGCAACTTGATTTCTGCAACTTGATAATTCTTCTCCATTATGGATTAATTACGTACAAATTGCATCTTTCTCCATAGCATATTTGCTTTACTTGATTCCAAGCTAGATATGCTCATGGTCCTAGATGCCAAAGCAAGAACTGCCAGTATCAATCAAGTTCCCTCCTCAACAATAGTATCACTAAAGATCAATTACAACACATACAAAGTTCACAAATGATCGTAAAACAACCCCATATATACAAACAAACACCACCATTATTGTCCATTGAGAAGTCATCTTCGCACAAAAAGGTATGCAACTCTGTTAATTCAAGTCTAACCAACTCTGATGTAATAGCAAAAACTTGAAATCAACTTGTGGGAGTTCACCCTAACAACCACATAATGACAGACACATACGGTACTTATTTTCCAGGAAAATATTGGTTTCATTTCACTAAGCAATGATCTAAGTTGCACTGAGGTTGATTTGCAAAAATCATGTCCAGAGTACCAATTGAGTTGAGCAATTACAAAGAACGATGGACAAAAGCAAAATTACATACTAAGAACGAAAGCGGGGTGATCACATGCGCACAAATATGTTTAAGTATAACGCTCAACTGAGAATTATCATCTTCCATGTTGTCAGATTCTATAACAGCAGAAACATAGCCATGTATCTGTGTAAATGGATACGGCATGACGGATTGCAAGAGCATCAGCTAGCAGCAGTTTGTTGCCATGCTAAAATACCACGCCGGTGAAGATATCCTGCAAAGTCATCAGCAGTTATGAGTTATGACACAATCAAAATCAACAAACGACTAGCAAGAAATAGATATAGCTGCACAAATTCAGAATGTAGAAGAAAACAGATTAATTCAAACTCATAGGAAGTAGCTCAAAGACACGGGAAAAGTAAATTAACATAGGAACATCTTTATTAATTACTTACCATGGAAGGAGAGATGGAGGATTCCTTCATGTACATCGATAGGCTCCCCATTTGAACCGGAAGCGAATTTGTTGTTCTATGTGAGGCTCATATCCGATCACTGGATCATCTTCAACAAATTCTGTCAATGGAGTAGACTGCCAATCCTTTTCTTTTAGGATCTCTAAATCAATTTCCTCCAGATCATACAAGAACAAGCTTTGCATCTTATTGAAGCAGTTTGCATAGTTCGCGCTGTTCTGATTTATAATAAACAACTCATGAAGTAGTCTGGCGAACCTGTAGCCATATGAATTGAGAGCGCCTATACTGATGAAGGTTGGGCGGCAACAGTAAAACAAAGCAAGCAAAAGATCATTAGTATTAATATCCCAATTTGCCTTTAAATTCTCTACCACAACTGTAGATGAAAATGGAAGATCTTTCACCCAAATAAGTTGGTGAGCTTTGAAATTAATGTCGAGGGATATTCTTGATAATCTCAACTGTTTCAGAAACTCTCTTAACTTCAAGAACCAAGAATCTCCCACAATTTGAAGCGAGCTCGATAGCTCCAATTCAGATTCCCATTCCCTCGATGTAGTATGGAAAGACAAGCAAGGGAGATGATCATATGTTGTCTTAAATACAAACTTACGAATATTAGGGACATCAAATTCTGCTTTCTGTAATTTCTTATCCCCGTTCAACAACTTGAAGTACTTAAGTGAACCACTTGAAATATGTATGTTTTCGTGGCCCTTGCAGTGTTCAATAGTGAAATCCTCGACACGAGGAAATCTAGACGGGAACAAAGTGAAAATCTCATCGTCCACTCTCACGCCACTTAACCACACCGAACTCAATTTGTGGAATTCAGGGACATTAATCGATCCAAAGGATACTTTAGCAATATGACAGTTATAGTTCTCCTCGTGGCGAAGAGCTACTAGATTGTGCATTTCGCTCACATTAACATTTTTCATATCCCTACAATCCTTGAATTCCAAGTTTTCTATCAAAGGACATGATAATAGAATATTTCGAATTGCATCATCTCTTATACTAACATGGTCTAAACATAAAGATAAGAGATGTGAAAATAGTAGTCTATCATCAACGGTTTGGATCCGGCCAAAACTGACAGATAATCTGGTTAGGGATCGCACGGTGAATACATGGGAAGGCAAAAGAGAATAGAACTTTTGACTCCGAAAATCCAAGTTCTGAACCAAAGGGCTCCCTAAAAGAATATCTCGAAGCAAAGTGTCAGGCTCCACTGTATCATCAACTTGTAAACTTGTAAGGCGTGGACAGAGTAGTACATCATTAGACTCGTACGAATCATCATTAGTACTCGACTCATCATTAGACTCGTACGAATCATAATTAGTACTCGACTCATCATTAGACTCGTACGAATCATCATTAGTACTTGACTCATCATTAGACTCGTACGAATCATGATCATATAAATTAATCAAAGCCAGTTCTTGAATCAGAGGGCAACTCACCAGAATATCTCGAATAACGCCTTCCTTCACTTCACATCCGTCTAACCTTAAAGATACAAGACGTGAACAGAGTACTCTACCGGGATGATTAATTCGAATGCAATGTCTGATATGGTCGGTGATGGAGAGCTTTGTTAACGATGCAATATCCAACACTTCTTGGACATCTAATCTAGAATATGAAATTTCATATCCTACGAGTACAAGTTCAGCGACGCCCAAATCCAATGTTGAAGCAGCTGAGATCAATTGATTAACAAGAACAAGGTCACTTCTAAACCTAAGCTGGAGAACAAGCTTTTCTAACTTTAGGTTCAATTTCTTGTATCTCTTCATAGTTTCACAGGCAGATTTCAGAATCTCCTCATTCACGGACCTATCTTTGAAAACGAGGATTGGTCTGGTAGACCATGCATCGTACCAAGATTTCGATACCAAGCTCGTTCGTGCAGCAGCATCTTCTTCTTCTTCTTGCTGATCTGCATCAAAAAAATCATCTCCATCAAGAAAAGATTGTATGTGTTGGATGATTTCTTTCGGCAATTCCAATTCCATCGCTCAATTTCGTTTCGTCCGTTCAATCTAATACTTCTTGGAGGTGACGGCAAAATTTTAACTGATGCACAATACCTCAAACTTTTATATATATACCATCTTTTCAAGAATTAGGGTTATGGGTTTATGTATTACTGACTACCGTTACGGCTTATCACGACATAATTTGCGACATCTTCTTCTGTGTCACCGTTGGATTGACGACACTTTACATATTGAGTTTTCATTTTCCAAAATTTTAATTATATAATTTCATTGAACACTTTACATTTATGATTTAAAATTAAATTATAGTCAAAGTTGAAAATTGTTGACTTTAAAAAATCAAAATGAGACATTTGATGAAGGACGGAGGGAGTATCCATCCATCCATATATTATGTAAAGCACAATGGGCTAAACCTCACCAGATTCATTCAGTCCTACGTGGAATTTTGTGGAATTAGTTATATTTTAACCCGTATATATTTGAATGTTATTTTTGATATGTTGACTGTATATATAGTTTTTATTAAATCTCGTACAACTTTATTTACAAAAATCCGAAAAATATTTTGAACACATATTTGAATTCGCCATGACAAGACGAATCCTTAGACACCAATCTTGAATACTATTACACCAGATTCATTCAGTTTTATGTGGAATTTTGTAGAATTAGTTGTATTTTAGCCAGTATATATTTCATTGTTATTTTTTGTGTGTTGACTGTATATATAGTTTTTATTAAATCTCATATAATTTTATCTACAAAAATCCGAAAAATATTTGAATTCGCCATGACAAGACGAATCTATAGACACCAATCTTGAATACTATTACACCAGATTCATTAGTATTATGTGAAATTTCGTAGAATTAGTTGTATTTTAGCTAATATATATTTCATTGTTATTTTTTATGTGTTGACTGTACATATAGTTTTTATTAAATCTCATATAATTTTATCTACACAAGTTCGAAAAATATTTTGAACATATATTTGAATTCGCCATGACAAGACGAATCCATAGACACCAATCTTGAATACTATTACACCAGATTCATTCAGTCCTACGTGGAATTTTGTAGAATTAGTTGTATTTTAGCCAGTATATATTTCATTATTATTTTTTGTGTGTTGACTGTATATATAGTTTTTATTAAATCTCATATAACTTTATCTACAAAAATTCAAAAAATATTTTGAACATATATTTGAATTCGCTACGACAAGACGAATCCATAGACAGTTAGACACCAGTCTTGAATACTAATTAATTAAAGAAATCATTTTATTCATTAAAGTAAAATTTATTAAATAAGAAAAAATGAAATAATAAAATTTTAAAAATAGAGCATTTATTAAACTAATTCAATCCTACGTAGATTTTTTTGAAATTAGTTGTATTTTCAACCAGTATATCTTTCACTGTTTGTTTTACGTGGAATTTTGTGGAATTAGTTGTATTTTAGCGAGTATATATTTCAATGTTATTTTTTGTATGTTGACTGTACATATAGTTTTTATTAAATCTCATATAACTTTATCTACAAAAATCCAAAAAATATTTTGAACATATATTTGAATTCGCCATGACAAGACGAATCCATAGACACCAATTTTTGAATACTATTACACCATATTCATTCAGCCCTACGTGCAATTTTGTAAAATTAGTTGTATTTCAGCCATTATATATTTCATTGTTATTTTTTGTGTGTTGACTATATATATAGTTTTTATTAAATCTCAAACTATTACACCAGATTCATTCAGTCCTACGTGGAATTTTGTAGAATTAGTTGTATTTTAGCCAGTATATATTTCATTGTTATTTTTTGTGTGTTGACTATATATATAGTTTTTATTAAATCTTATATAACTTTATCTACAAAAATTCAAAAAATATTTTGAACATATATTTGATTTCGCCACGACAAGACGAATCCATAGATACCAATCTTGAATACTAATTAATTAAATAAATCATTTTATTCATTAAAGTAAAATATAAATTTATTAAATAAGAAAAAATGAAATAATAAAATTTTAAAAATAGAGTATTTATCAAATTAATTCAATACTACGTAGAATTTTGTGAAATTAGTTGCATTTTCAACCAGTACTTTTCAACCAGGCTAGATTTATCATACATTTAATTTGAATTCGTCATGACAAGACGAATCTATAGACACCAATCTTGAATACTATTATTAATTAAATAAATTGTTTTATTCATTAAAATAATATATAATTTTATTGAATAAGATAAAATGAAATAATGAAATTTTACTTGGACATTTTATAATACAAAATTAATGTAAGAAGTAATTCATTTTGAGTTGTATTAACCCTCTACGTTTCTTTTTATTTTTGAATTCAGGTTTCGACTTTTCTCTAAATACTTATGTATGAAAGATAATGAATAGTCGTAAAAGTAGAAGATGTGAGAAGGTAAAGAATAAAGTAATAAATTAATTTTCAATTTTTAGGCATGTGAAGATGAGATCTATCCATATATTATAAAGACCAGTTTTTATTATCAATTCTAGCTATAGTACTTTGGTCTTAAATCAAAGTGAGAAATACTTTCATTTTTTTGGATTAAAAAATTACAAAACAATTATAATCAGGGTAAATTTATTTTTGATTCCAAGTTAATGTGTATTTGGTTCTGTTACATTTACAATTTTAATCAATTTTGGTTACATAATTCTGCCAATGATATTCAATCTTTGTAACTGCTTATAAATGTGATCAATCAAATCTTCTAAATCCCATAATTCCATCAAAATCGCCACCCACACACTAATTTTCTTAATGGGCATGAATTCAGATAGGAGGACCTTTGAATCAATGCTTGACATAGTCCCTTTAACTGATCTTCTAAGAATGTTCTATGAATCGTGTACTAGACGTGCTCTTTTCAGTTCCAAAAGACAGAAGAGACACACGTGAACTAATTGGTGGTGTGTTGATCTTTACATGTCTATCAACAACATTTTACATGTGAAGACTTTCAATTTTCTTTTCTTTATGTATAAGATTCGATCGGTAGGATGAGGTATAAGGCTTCTCTTCTCTATCTTCTCTACGATCTCTGGCTAGAAGGACTGGTTCTATCCAATCCGAATTTCAACCCCCGTTCGAAATAATGATGTTCAGGTCAGGTCTGGTCTGGTATACACTCAAACCCGTTCCATAGCTTTGTTACAAGACCCGACCGCAACATTTTATGATTAAGTTAGAAAAACTACATTTTTTCCGGCGGAGGGTGGAGGGAGTCTGCATATACTCTCTAGGCGGGGAAACACTCTTCGATCTTCTTTCTTGATACATAACGGGCCTGGGGGATCTGATACTTTCTAGGTGGGAAAACTCTCTTCTATCTTCTCTTTACTTCCTTAATCCATAACGGGACCGGGGGACGTAGAATAATAATTTTTGTGTCTTTGGTGGGGTGACGCATTCCACCACGGGGTTGCTGAGAACCGGTGGGTTGGAAAAAACAACCGTAACATGTGAAATTACGTTTGTATAATATTTTTGTATGTGTGTGTATGTGGTGGGGTGACCACATATCACTGCGAGATTGTTAGGAACAACCCTATTGATTGTGTTGTATATTTTTGTATTTTATTTTGGTTCCGTTTGAGGGATAGATTTTTTTGTAAAAAAATATACCTGTTATTAATTAACAAGTCAGGTACAGTAGGACCATATTTTTACATTTTCTATAGTTAACATAAATAAACACTCAATGATATAATATTGGATGAAGAATGACTATCGACCGACACCACGACCAACGTTGTCTACAAGGAATTTTGACTATCTTATTTTCTCGATTAATTTATTTAATCCTCACATTTCTACTTATTATTAAAAGTAAACTATACCGTGGCATCGCCACGGGTAGTATTTTATTGTAAAAGACAAATTCTATGTGATGATGTGTAGTAGTTTTGGTATAATTAATGTATATTTTCAATTAATTAAATTTGTACCGTAGTCATCCTTTTGATTTCTGCCCCTGTAATAATCATGGATATTTCAAAGTCTTAATATTATGACTTGTTCGACCTAGATAGCACAACCTTAGCTCCCACCTAACTTCTCCACCAACACAAATAATAATTGTCTTCTCCATGAATACCCCGGCCATCTTCGTTGGTTCAAGCAACATAACATAGCTTAATATTCCATGTATGGCACCACCACCGGACAATAGTCCTACACTAAAAGGATTTAGTGCATGTTTTACAATCGATTTAAATTGATTATATTTTAATGGTGAATAGTAACTGGGTTTTAATTAAATTGTGAAATTTTTGTTTGGGATAGAGTTAAAATTTTATACGTTTTATATAGTAATTGTTATATAGGGTATGTAAGAGTGAACTAGTGAACTAATTTGTGTAAGAGATTTTAAGATTATTTGATTGGTTTTAATGGTTTAAATTTGTTATAATAAATGAAAAATTAAAGTGAGAGAAAAATAGTACTCCATCCGTCCCGCAGAACTTCATACATTTATCATTTTTAGCCGTCTCATAGAACTTTATACGTTAAAAAAAAAAAGTTACCCCACTCTCACCAAATGATAAAAAATCTCAACTTTCCACTCAAATTATACATTTTGCCACTAAAATTACACTATTTTCCACCCTCTCTATATTATATCATCATAACTTTTTACATAAAACTCTGCGTTAACCCTAATGTATCAAATTCTCCGAGATGGAGGGAGTAGGTGGAAATATGATATTTAATTGAATTGTGAATAGTTGGTGGATTAAAAACCGTACTGTTCAATGCGATTAAAGTCGTATGACAAACATAATGAGAGACAACTCGATTAAAACCGGACTTTAACCGCTAGCGAAACAATCTCTTACTATGTTAACTACCCTGTAGCAAAAGATTTACGTAAAAAGAAACATATTTATACCCAATATACAATCACCACACAAAAAACCTTTCATATGTACAATTGAAAGTATAGAAAATTAGAAATCTGTAACCCAGCACGTGTGTGATACGTATAGTACCTCCGTCCCTTAGAAGTTGTCAAGTTTATTGTTTATGCACATAAATTAAGGAGGGACATATTACAACACTATATAGTTAATTTGATTGTTTAAGTTACTTTTTAACTTTATTAGGAGTAGTGGATGATATAAAATTATACTATAATTGTTCCTGAAAGGGTAAAAGTTGATAGCTTCATTGATACGTGGGAGTATATATTTTAGCCCCCAACTGCAAATTTTGTTTGCAGTAACAAGTACTAATTCTCGACATAATAATAATGTGCAACGTACAATCACACTTGTTGAATACTTGATAGTTAACTTCAAATAAAGTTTATGATGACTAACTTCAAAGATGGTCCGAAAATCGTCGGAACCGGAATCTTATTGTTAAGGGCGCGCAGGAGCTTGAAGGTACTGACTTGAGGTAGATCGAGTGCAACTAGTCTGGCAGTCGCCTGATTTGGAGGTAAAGCTTGCGGATTTGAAACGGGAAGAGGTGAGGTAGAGTGAGCTAGCTAGGTTAATTTACAGAAATGAATTGTGAAATTGTATGGTGAAATTGGTAAGTTTAGAATATTTTAACTCTTCTAACTAACTAACGGCGTTAACATATTTTAAGGGAATATATGTTTGCATACGTGGTGCAACTTATTTAATAATTAAGGAGGTTTTATACCATTTTAATAACTTGGGGTTTGGTGCTAATCTTTTATAACTTGAAGTTTACGCTGTTGTCTTATTTTTCAATTCTTCTAATAATCCCAAAATGTTCTGTTACTGAACGAATAATGTTGTTATGTTACCTTATTTTCAAATCAGAATCCACTCCAAGATGACTTAAACATAACTAGTCAAGACTTGTCTTGTGGCCTGAAAAGTATTCCCAATACGACAAAGAACGACGACTTGTTAGTGTAAGTCAGCTGGTCAATTTAATTGTTGTGGTTGAGCAGTGGAGAATTGCCTATAAAAGGCCCTCTCGACTTATGCTTTCAACACACCACCGAGCTTCCAGTTTTCTCTCTACTTCCTTATGTGTATCTCTTATATAGGGTTGGAGTGTTAACTAGAGAGTGTGCTAGTGAAAGGCTTTGTCAGGGTCGTTTTGGGGAGAGAAGAAAATTGTGTAGTTGTAATCCTACATGGTATATTTTCTTGTCTATCCCCGTGATTTTTCTCTTGATTTTGGTGTTTCCACGTTAAATCCTTGTATCATTATTATTTCTCGTATTTACTTTTCATTTCCTCAATTGAGTAGATTCTGGGGAGTGCATTTGCAGGGCAAAATACACAACATAATTCCCAGTTATATTGCACTGTCTGAACAAAATACTTTACTACACTCAAAATGGGAGAAGAACAGGCTGCATTAATGCTTATCAGCTTGGTGCTATCTTGCCTATTCATTATTTCCTCTTCTCATTCTCTGAACTCCATGACTGATGAATCGGCTCTTTTGTCAATCAAATCCCTCATAACTTCCGACCCGAACAACATGATAACCTCCAACTGGTCGCAGGGCACGTCATTCTGCACCTGGACTGGTATCACTTGCAGCCTCAGGCACCAAAGAGTCACCACCATCGACCTTTTCGATTTCGAATTAACCGGCACGATCTCACCTCATATCGGAAATTGGGAACCTGCCACAGTTGCAGATACTTTTTCTAGGCGTTAATTCGTTCGCAGGTAACAAACATATTGACTTCATTCGTCATTATACTGCAATTTGATTCCATATGATTGCATTTCCATTTTTCGAAAAACTAGTGTCGCTTTTTAATAATTCCAGTTCTTTTACAAAATTTACTTATTAATTTTGGAGTAAGTATCTTGAGAGACGGTCTCTAAATATTTTATCTAAAGACGAACCTATATTGTCAAAAAAATCATCCATGTTATTAATCAAAACACTTATGTTCTCAACATTAGTGTTTTTTTATATTACAATAAGACTTGTTTCGGTAACAACATAGACGTTTTGAGTAATAACATGGATGATTTTATTGATAACATATGCCATCTCTAGATAAGTTATTTAGAAACGGTCTCTCATGAGACTTTGTGTTAATTTTGTGTAAATTTTAAGAAAATAGAATAAAATATTAAGTAAATGGTAAAAAGTAAGATGAAAAATATGAAAAGTAGTATATAAATATCTAATAGACAAGAAGCGGAGGGGATAACAAATTGTGGATGCTTTAACTTAAGACGAAGACATCACATCAATTAGACAAGAAGTGGAAGGGATAATCCGGAAGACAATAGCATAGAAGTAGCAAAAGTTTCATGTCAATAAGCTTCGAACTTACTTGACAAGTGAGAGATGTTTTGGGTGCAAGAAAAAAGTTCACATGTAGATCATCTACTAATTACACGCATGTCAAAGATGTGTTTATGACTGAAAAGTTTAAATTACTATCATAGAAAACTTTAGATAAGTATTTTGCATTATAAACTTAATGCAATGAACAACATATACTTCCTATGTCCAGTCTGAAACTTCTCATCTTGCCATTTTTTGTGTCCCATTTAAAACTTCTCATCTTCATATCAAGAATGTTAAACGCAGGACAATTTTTACTAAACGCATGACACTTTTCCAACATTTTGCAAATAAAGAAAACAAAAGGAGAAAAGAAAATCAAAAGACTCCACGAGACAAAACAAAAAGAGAAAAGAAAAGAAAAATAAAAAAATTAAAAAAAGGTTAATAGCGCCGGAATAGTGCCTGGGCCTCGTCCCAAACCCAAATTTCCAGGGCTGGGCCTCTGGCTCAGACTCCAGCAGACTCTGCTGGAGTCTGAGCCAGAGTTCCAAACCGTGCTACAACTCGTTTTGCAACACGGCTGGAGATGGCCTGAGGGCTTGGTGAAGTTGAAAGAACTTGTCTTGACTTGACCTGAGTCCTCTGCTGGAGTCTGAGCCAGAGTTCCAAACCGTGCTGCAACTCGTTTTGCAACACGGCTGGAGATGGCCTGAGGGCTTGGTGGAGTTGAAAGAACTTGTCTTGACTTGACCTGAGTCCCTTGACCATCAAGGTTAAATATACCTTTAATTCTTGGCCTAATTCCCAGTTATATTTCACTATTTCAACAATAATGCACTCAAAATGGGAGATGAACCGGCTGCAACAATGCTTATCAGCTTGATGCTATCTTGCCTATTCATTATTTCCTCTTCCCATTCTCTGAATTCCATCACTGACGATGAGTCGTCTCTCTTATCAATCAAATCATTTATAACTTCCGACCCGAACAACATGACAACCTCCAACTGGTCGCAGAGCACGTCGTTCTGCACCTGGACCGGCGTCACTTGCAGCCCCAGGCACGAAAGAGTCACCTCCCTCAACCTTTTCGGTTTCAAATTAACCGGCACAATCTCACCTCAAATCGGTAACCTCTCGTTCCTGACCTACTTAGATATACGGAACAACACCTTCACCGACACGATTCCCGACACGGTCGGGAGTTTATTTCGCCTTCACGAACTAAGAATGAATGCCAATCAGCTGAGCGGGAACGTTCCTCCATCTTTAGGACTGTTGCGGAATCTGGAAGTATTGGATTTGGCAGATAACAACTTGAGAGGCAATATTCCATGGGGAGTATTTAACATTACCTCTCTGCAGGTGATTGCTTTCTACATGAATCAGCTGACTGGCAATCTTCCGCCAGAGCTATGTCCTCCTTCGTCCAGGTTACAAAGGCTACAATTTTCGTTAAATCAATTTGCTGGAGAGATTCCAAGACGTTGGTCGAATTGTGCAGAGCTGAGGATTGTTCATTTTGCTCGGAATAATTTTTCAGGCAGTTTGCCAATGGAAATTGGGAACCTGCCACAGTTGCTGATACTTGCTCTAGGCGTTAATACGTTCACAGGGTAATTTGATTCCATATGCTTGCATTTCCATTTTCTCGGAAAACTAGTGCCATTTTTTATATTTAATTGATCCCAATGTTACATTTTTTATGGCGTTGGGACCGCAGTCGATACCCTTCGGGTGTGGATGAGTAAACCCCACCTACGTACGTAATAGACTATAAACCACAAAAACAAAGTTAAACGCAACAAGTAACGACACGCTTAGACTTAGAAGGCGTAAATCACATAAATTCGCTCCCCCTGAGTTTTGAACTTGTAACACTTTTTCTGAAATGGGGGAGTAGTTAAGAACATGCAAGGAAATAAAATACATTAGAAAAAAGAAAACATTATACACCCTCCGTCCCAGTTTCATTACCCGTATTCCGTTTTGATCCGTCCCAAATTCAATTACTTATTCTTTCAATAGAAAATCTATCTCCTACTTTATTCACTATCTATCATACTTTATTCACTATTTCTCCTACTTTATTCAATCTCTTTCTTACTTTATTGCCATATCTCCTATTTTATTCACTTTTTTCTTAAACCTTGTATCCGGTCCTGCGGGTAATTGAAATCGGGACGGAGGGAGTATATACTAAGAGTTGATCGGCACTAAAACTAGGGTTCTTCTACCGTCAGGCAGGCTTTCGCCCTGATCGCCCAAAGATAATTTAACTTTTTAAATTTTATTATTTCCATTAAACGTAAAAAGACCAAAATGCCCATTAAGAAATACTAAATACTAAATATAAAAATTAATTTTAAAAATTAAAATAAATTACAGCATATTTAGGATGGGCCGGGCCATTGTAATTGGGCTCCCACGACCCGGCCCGGCCCGGTATTTTAGCCATGAATCGTTCATGGCCGAGCGGTAGATTAACTTGCTAATAGGATTCATGACCATGGTTTGATTCTAGGTTGTGTGTTAATTTTTCAATTAAAATTTTATTTTATTTTTTAGGGCAAATTTGGCATTTTGCTTAATATTTGTATTTTTTATTTTTAAATATTCATAAGGGGAAAGGCGATTGCCTTGTCGCCAAAAGACGATAGGGCGATCGCCTTGTCACCAAAGGCGATTTGATATGGACCGTTAGATTAAAAATCTAATGGTGTATATTCAATTGTCTGTTGTCAGGTGGGGCGAAGCCTGCCTGACCGTAGAAGAGCTCCTAGAACTATCGTTCTGATATAAACTAAAGACACTTTCATTAACCAAAATAAATTGGATGATAAACAAACATTTATCATTATGTTTACTAACAACAAGCATCTATTAATCAAATACATATAGATAGGGGTGGCCAACGAACCGAACATTTGGCAAAATTATTGTTCGTTCGAATGTATGTTCGGTTCGTGTTCGTGTTCAATGAACATTACAAATTACTGTTCGAGTTCGGTTCGACATTTTTTTTTTAACTGTTCGTGTTCGGTTCGCATGTTCGGCTCGTTTGCACTCAACAGTTCGGTTCGTTTGCGTTCGATTGTGTGTTCAAACGTTTTGTTCGTTTATGTTTAAAAAAAAGCTCTAAATTGTAAATTTTACAATAAAATAAAATAATATACTACAACATCATAAACAACAATAATAAATTTCAAACTGAAAATTATAAGCCTAAAATACCATAATTGCATCATGAATTTTCATGTAGTCAAAATGTTAAATAATAATAATAATAATAATAATAATAATAATAATAATAATAATAATAATGATAATAATAATAATAATAATAATATATTTTGGTGTGTGTTCGCGAATCGTTCACGAACACTCGATAAAGAATTAGAGTGTTCGGTGTTCGGTTTAAAAAACTCGAACATGTTCGGTTCGATCAAACCGAACATGAACTGAGCGTTGACTGAGCTTTTTCACGAACATTTCGCGAACCTTCGATTCGTTGACCACCCCTACATATAGATAATATGGAAAATCTAAATTCAACCAATATTATAAACATTAAACACCATAAAGTTAAAGAATGATAACTCAAATTTATTAAAAGAAAGATAAAAGAATTGAATTAGATGTTTTTATGTTTTAATGTGTGTAATTTGGACAATATAATTCCAGATTTAGGTATTGTAATTAAACTATTATCTGTATGATTGGTTAAATTGATTGTACTATGCTTTTTACATACAAGGTTAGGGGATCGATCGAAATTTTTCTAATTTTTTTCTTTTGTGGACTTCAGCGCACCCAAGCCTGAAGCCCAGGGTTCGTCCGACCTTGGTTCAATTATGAATGGATCTAATGGTTCGACTCAATTTTGGGTCGAATCAATTGAATTCAAAATCATTTTAAAAGCAATTAGTTTTGACTTGATGAAATCCAAAATCAACTTAAAATCGTATTGATCCACTAAATAATTTATATGGAACTACAAATGGGTCACTTATTGATTCACTTTTAGGGATGGCAATTCGGCCCAGGTCGGGTTCGGTCAAAGCTCGCTTGACCGGGCTTATGGGCCATTTAGGGCCGGGCTTGGGTATGATTTTAGGCCCATTCCACCGAGCCTGACTTTCAGGACTGTAAGCCCGGCCCGGAATATACATGTTTATATACTATAATATATGTTATATCTATACTTATATGCGTGTATTTAATTTTCTATCCAATTATGAATTGTGTTCCATACAACATGAAATATTAAGATATATTAATAAAAATAATTATCTTCGAATGAATTAAATAAAATGGTATATAAATGGTTGTTCTAGAATTGTTTTGGTCAAAATGAAGGTAGATATAAAAAAATGATTAAAATTCACTATTGAAAATCAAACTTTGATCTTAGAAATTAACATACTTTCAACTAATTGGACTACATTTAATTATGTCATTCACAATTACATAACAAACAGCGAGCAAGACACGACCGCGAAGACCTTTGCTCAGGAGAAATTTATAGTATACGTAATTTATCCATGGGACATGATTTATTTGAGTACATCACTCGTTTGCGTCAGATGTATATATGATTAAAAAATCACCGTACATGATTTATGTTAGTGGCATTAGGCAAGTGTTTCATTTTATTTTGAACCTAATTTATCCATTATGGCACATGTTTATTATGTCCCGTGATCAATAATTTAGTGGTGTGAATTTTTGTTTCCTTCATATTTTTATATTCTCACTAAAGTGAAATAATTTTCCGTTTTGTGCGTTTCACTAAAATTGTTACATTTTCTTTTATAAAAATTACTTCTATAATACTCCCTCCATTTCAGAGAAAGTGTTACATTTTACTATTCTGCGGTCAACTGTCTCCGCGTTTGACCACAATTTACAATTAAACGATATTAATAAATAAATTATTAAAAGTATATAATGAAAATTTAGTAATTAAATTATCAACTATACATTTTTTGTCCCACATATACTTTTCTACTCAATTAATATCTCAAACTCATTTTTAACCACATATTTTTGAGGGACTATACATTTTTCTTAAAAATTGTGCAAGTCAAATTTTTTTTTTTCGAGTACAATTTATATCAATATCATGTACCACAACATCAGTCTTGTGCAAATAAAGGGTTCGATTTGACTATTTTGTTGCTACATTTAATGGACATGATTCCACTGCAAAACTGTAACTGTTTGGTTATAATAAATTTGATTTGATAAAAAGAAAAAGAGAAATTTGATAGTATTTATATAGAAGCCCATTTCTTGTATGGCATCTCTAGTGAGTATCTCTGGTACTTTAGATATATAAAGGTGGATCATTATATAATTTATCTAGATATTGTCTTTTTGGCATTCACTGATAAATGGTACTTGTATGAAATATTTTTGGCAACCTTAAATTTAATAAAGAGTAAAATGGCACTTAGATGTAATTACCACCACTTTTTTTCCAAACGATAAACATCAGTTGTATTTGCTGTACAGATGTGATTCCACCTTCACTTGGTAACTTATCGAAGTTAGACATGCTAGACATGAGTCGAAACTATTTTGAAGGCACCATTCCTTCAGATTTGGGACGTCTATCCAGCTTAACATCCTTGAACTTTGGAGAGAACAGATTGAACGGTGCAGTATCAACATCAATTGCAAATACTTGCTTTCGTAGAGAATGAACTCTCTGGCACAATACCACCTTCCATAGACACAAATCAACCAAACCTCCAGAGAATATACCTTGGAGGAAACAGGTTTTCAGGAGAAATCCCCATTTCCATCGCCAATCTGTCACAGCTAACTCTGTTCGATATCACCAATAATTCTTTCACAACTACAAGTCCTTGCCATTTCTGTAAATCAGTTCAAAAATAACCTCTCCATACCTGAGCAAGTCTTTCTAGCTTCTTTAATAAACTGCAGAAATCTGACCGACTTGGGAATGTCGTACAACCCCATGACAGGTGCTTTACCGATATCCATAGGCAACCTCTCCGCATCTCTAGAACAATTTAGAGCTAGCAGATGCAGAGTCAACGGCAGAATTCCTAGTGAGATTCGTAATCTAACTAGTTTGATTTTGTTAGACTTGACAATGAATAATCTGACTGGAGAAATCCCTACCACCCTAGGAAATTTAAGAAATTTGCAGGTCTTGTTACTCGCTAGTAACAATTTGGATGGCTCACTACCCGCAAGTCTCTGCAGCTTGGAAAACCTTTTTGCTGCATATTTCGAGGAGAACAGTTTCTCTGGACAGCTACCAAGGTGTATAGGAAATTTAACTTCATTACGGGAAATCAATATGTCCTTCAATTCATTCAGTTCCACCATTCCATCGACCATGTGGTCTATTATGCGGATTGAAATGTTGTCTTTGTCAGGAAATCAATTTGATGGTTCTTTGCCTAGTGAACTAGGAAACCTTGAAAGCTTGCAGGAATTGTACCTACATGGGAATTGGCTCTCGGGGAACATTCCAGACGCTATCGGGCATTTTCAGAGCCTAACTACTCTACAGTTGCAAAATAACATGTTAAATGGCTCTATACCTCCATCTTTCTCCAATCTAATTGCTTTGGAGTATCTGGACTTGTCCCAAAACAATCTTTCTGGTCAAATTCCAAAGTCCCTGGAGAACATTGTGCATCTTGATTACTTCAATGTCTCATTCAATGAACTTACTGGAGAAATCCCCAGTGGAGGTCGTTTTGCGAACTTTACTTCGGGTCTTTTCATGAGTAATAGAGGCTTGTGTGGGGCATCTCGATTTGGTGTTGAGCCATGTAACAAATCTAACTCTTCAAAATATAATCATAGACGACTTCGCACACTTTTGAGGTATGTTCTCCCCTATGCCGCTTCTGCTATAGTAGCTGCAGTTTTGATCCTCTTGTTACTCAGATGTTGTCATATGAGAAAAACAAGATTTACACCTATGACATATTCACCTCCTGGAATCACACACGAGAGGATTTCATACTACGAAATTCTTCGAGCAACGAACAACCTGGATACTGGAAATTTGATTGGAGGAGGAGGTATTGGCTCAGTGTACCACGGAATCTTTTCGGATCAAATGGCCGCCGCTGTAAAGGTTTTCAATTTAGAAGTGCAAGGTGCGTTCAAGAGCTTCGACATAGAGTGTCAAGTAATGAGGAGCCTTCGACATAGAAATCTTGTCAAGATCATCACTAGTTGCTCTAACTTTGAATTTAAGGCATTGGTAATGGAATACATGCAAAATGGGAATCTTGATAAGTGGCTCCATTCCCTTGATTGTGGGTTGAACTTTGATCATAGATTGCGAATTATGATAGATGTGGGTTCTGCAATTGAGTACCTTCATCATGGATATTCCCACCCCATTGTTCATTGTGATTTGAAGCCGAGCAACATCCTTTTGGATGAAGATATGGTAGCTCGTGTAGGAGACTTTGGAATTGCCAAGCTCCTGGTGGAAGATCAGAGGATAGAGCTGACCAAAACTTTGGGTACGATTGGATACATGGCACCAGGTAACAATCTTCTAGACTTTTACTCAAGAAATCAGGATCAACACTTACATATTTTTACCACCTCCTCATACGACATATGGATGATATATTTTTTCAACTTAAGGTCTATTTATACAAGTGAAGTCACATTCTTATTGCGTTGATTAATTCTTTAACTGTGTTTTCTCGTCCTGTAAACTTATGATGCAGAGTATGGCTCATCAGGATTAGTTTCGACAGCAGCAGACGTTTACAGCTACGGCATTATATTGATGGAAACATTTACTGGAAAGAAGCCTACTGATGAGCTGTTTTGGGGAGAGTTACCCATGAACAAATGGGTATTCGAATCATATCCCAATAATACAATGCAAATTGTTGATAAGAAACTGTTGGATGCCGAACAAGGTTCTGTTAGATCCAACATTGAGGAGTGTGCGAAATCGATCATGGAACTAGCCGTACAATGTACTGTAGATCTACCAGAGAGGCGGCCTGATATTAAAGATGTTCTGGTTAGGCTCAAGAAGATTCATTAGTAAATTAGTAGATTTCGTTCCCACTCTTGCATATGTAAACTGCAGGTCAATTATTGCACAAGTCTCAATTGTTTACTCCCTGTATATATACCATACCTCCACAAACTCTTGTATTTCATTCCGAAGATGAGTTGCTTCCTATAAGAATTAATCCATTTGACCACTTTACCGTACATAGGAATATTATGAATGAGATACTTGTTGGTTTTAAGGATCATATTGTCTGTAATGGTTATTATTAGCAAGATTAAAAATTATAGTAGATAGGTATCATGATAGAATAAACCAGACTTATGAAGGGTACTGAAGACGATCGACATATCGAAGGATCACACAGACGGATACTATTTAAGAAAAACAAAACTACAACCCAAATTCATCTCAGGAAAGAGTACAGGTGATGTATAACAAAATAGTCCATATAACTGAATGCCTTTAAAACAAAAGGAAATAAATCTAGGATGGAAAAATGCATATGTTATAAGCGTTCAACCACGAGGTTCGATCAATAAACACTCTAATCACCAATGTTGGATGACTTGTTCAGAATTACTCCCTCATACTTGACCTGAAACCACTTCATTGAATCTTCCTTAGTAACTCTATGTTGGATTCCAACACAAGACTTGCATCTACGGCAACGCCCCACTCTGTAACCCGGGTGCTCAAGCACGACAAAGAAGTCCATCCCATAGATGTCGGTTGATGGATCATATATACCTGAGGAATAATGCATATGATAAAATTAGATGCAATAATTGGAAGGTTTTTTATTGAGAGGGCATTCAAAAGCATCAAAGGAGATATTTCAGGCTTTTGCTTCGGCTTTTAGTTGTTTCAAGTATCCAAGCAGAAAGCGAGGAATCAACAAACACTAGACCAAATAGCTTATATGTCAGTGAAAAGTCGAACGCAACTTTAGAAGCACCCTCTAAAGACGGTAGTATAAAGACCAAATGTTCAAGATTTTCAGAAACATTCAACCTCTCAACGATACTTCTTTAGAATTGTTCATTGTGAATTGAAGCCAAGCAACATCCTTTTGGACGAAGATATGGTAGCTCGTGTAGGAAACTTCGGAATTGCCAAGCTCCTGGTGGAAGATCAGAGGATAGAGCTGACCAAAACTTTGCGTACAATCGAATATATGGCACCAGGTAACAATCTTTTAGACATTTACTCAAGTAATTTGGATCAATACTTGTAAATTTTGACATATGTATTATATATTTTCAACTTAAAGTTCTATTTTTACGAGTGAAGTCACTCTTATTGCATGGATTAATTCTTTAACTGTATTTTCTCGTCCTGTAAATTATGATGCAGGTTCATCTGGATTAGTTTCGACAAAGGCAGACGTTTACAGCTACGGCATTATGTTGATGGAAACATTTACCTTAAAGAAGCCTACTGATGAGTTATTTTTTGGAGAGTTGCCCATGAACAGATGGGCATTCGAATCTTAACCCAATAATACAATGCAAATTGTTGGATGTTGAACAAGGTTGTGTTACATCCAACATTGAGTGTGCTAAATCAATCGTGGAACTATCCATACAAACCAGAGAATGGTTAGCCTAAAGATCATTATTCACTAGTAAATCAGTAGAGGAATTCTTTCCCAACCCTGGGCATGTTAAAAATGCAGGTCAATTATTGCTAGTCTCAATTGTTTACTGCCTGGATATTGCATACATCCACAAACTCTTGCATTTCATTCAGAAGATGAGTTGCTTCCTGTAAGAATTAATCCACTTGACCACCTTCATTAAAGTGTAGGAATATTATGAATTAGATAATTATTGGTAAACCGTAAACGAGACTTATGCAGGGTACTGCATACGATTGACATATCAAAGGATCGAACGGACGGATACTATTTAAAAGAAACAAAACTACAACCCAAATTCATCTCAAGGAAAGAGTACAGGTGATGTATAACAAAATAGTCCATAGAACTGAAAGCCTTTAGATCAAAAGGTAATAAATCTAGGATGGCAAAAAGCATATGTTATAAGCATTCAACCACGAGGTTTGATCAATAAACACTCTAAGCACCAATGTTGGATGACTTGTTCAGAATTACTCCCTCATACTTGACCTGAAACCACTTCATTGAATCTTCCTTAGTAACTCTATGTTGGATTCCAACACGAGACTTGCATCTACGGCGACGTCCCACTCTGTAACCCGGGCGCTCAAGCACGACAAAGAAGTCCATCCCATAGATACCAGTTGATGGATCATACCTGAGTATTTCATAGGATAAAATTAGATGCAATAACTGGAAGGTTTTCATTGAGAGATCATTCAAAGGCATCAAAGAAGAAATTTCAAACTTTTGATTTGGCTTTTAGTTGCTTAATTATGATATCACTTACAAGCAGAACAATAATCCTTTTAAAATATGGAAACAAAGATATACTACCACCGTAACCGATACATCGATGAATCAGGATCCTGATGCTAGACACAAATGGTCCACGAATTTCCAAGAACATTTTGGAAGATTTCATTTCAGAGCATAGAGTTCTTATCAACGAATTTTCCACAAGTATCCAATCAGAAAGCGAGGAATCAGCAAACACTAAACAATATAGCTTATAACTCAGTGAAAGTCAAATGCAGCTTTAGAAACACCACCCTCTAAAAAAGGTAGGTAGTATAAAAGACCGAATGTTCAAGATTTTTAGAAACATTCAACCTCTCAAAAATACAGCTTTAGAAACATCTAACCCATAACTAAATCCCATTAAACAATAGGCTTGTATTTTAATCACACAATTACAATCAGCAGTAAAAGGCATGTTACTGGGGGAGGAGAAGATAATGTGCAATACCAACATGAATTCCACAATTTAATGTTACTCCATTGTACTGGTTTGACAACATCAGGAAGAGATCATACGAATAGCATATCTAAGAAGACATTTGCTTACTTGATTCCAAGATCAATGTGCTCCTGGATGCCAAAGCCGAAACAGCCAGTATCACTGAAGTTCCTCCTCAACAATTCATACTCCTTGACCTTCAATCCACTCTCAAGAAGCTGCATTGCCTTGTCACCCCTGACGGTCACATAGCATGCAATTTTTTCATTACGCCTGATCCCAAAAGAACGAACAGTGTATCGTGCTGCATTCATAAAACAGGGACACTATCAGCCACCAAGAGTGAACAACGATATCAAGAAAACATATTTAACTCAAAGTAACAAAGTGCTTTCCTAATCTTGTATCCATGAACTAGCAAAAAACAAACTCTCCATTTCACAGTAAAGTTTAAAGAGAATCAACAAATGAATCATATTGATTAACAAAGACATTAGACAAACCAAAAACATGGCAAACAATATACTGAAACATTCGCAAGTGAAGAAACTAGATATCTTCCCAATTTAGGACCATAATCAAGCACACTCACTAAATGATCAATTCCAACGCATACGAAGTTCGCCCAAATTATTGTAAAACAACCCAAACAAAACCTACACCATCCCATCAGTTAATTCACAATAACGCAATGTCCTGCACAATTAGCTTGTATCAACATCTAACACAGTTGAACAAGACTTGTATCTAGTAGTAGAAACTAATCAACAAAGTGAATAAACTAGACAAATCTTACATAATAAACTCTCACATACTCCTATAACCTTAATAATAAACACAAAATCAAAACATTGCTCAGCTAAAACACAAAACACAACCACAACCACAACAAAAAAACCTAAAAAACAACAAACCAAAGCATTACCTTTGGAGAAAACAGGAGTTTGGCCACTGAGCTGTTCCAAAACCTAAAAACAAAAAAAACATTTCACAAAAAAAAGCAAATCGAACAAAGTAGAATAAAACAAAAACGATAAAATAGCAACAGAGCAATGAACACAAGAGTACCTTAGCGGCTCTGGTGAGACGATCTCCACTTTCTCCGACGGAGATGTTGAGAACGAGCTTCTGAACCTTGATCTCCCTCATTGGGTTGGACAATTTCTTCTCCGAGGCCTGCATTTTTCCAGCAGACGATTAGTATCTCAGTAAACTGATTAAGCTTTACAGACGGTGCAAAAACGGGATCGGAAAGCTTACCATTGCGTTGAGTTTGCGGCGGCTGAAGAGGAGAGGTTTAGTGTGAGAATGGCCGTGTTGTGAAACCCTAATAGCCTAAATATAATGTTCTGGTGACTAGATGGATCATGGATCTAGTAAATTTCACAAGTTGTTGGCCCAGCCCACTAGTATGTTATTTGAATTTTTGTCTGCCCATTGGAATGGCTACAACAATTTAACTAAAAGTGGAAATTACACTACACATAATAAATAAATAAAAATATTAATTTTGCAATAAAATTACACTTTTTGCTGTTTGATCATGTTTTATCATTTAAATTTTTTATTATTTCATCGTTTGAAACTGCGTGTCAACGTAATGTACAGAGTTCTCCAAAACGTATGTTGAACTCTTTTTAAGAGTCTCAAATAAATTACTTTATAAGCGTCACAATATGGTAAATATGTTTTCCTCATATTTGAAATAGTTGAAGTTCTAAAATTGATTTTATGAAGCAAGGTACAAATTAATTCCCCGTTCTTTTTTGTGAGCAAGAATGCAATTTGATTACCAACACAAGTCCGTACACACATGCCGATCAAAAGATCTAGACACCCTACCCGACTCATACAAACACATCACCTATCACGATCTATTACAATAACCAAACAATCCAGGATGTAAACTAGCTCAGGATGTAAACTAGCTCTTGTACAAACAAATTGCACTATTTGTGACCCAGCATCAGGTCCAATTTGTTGATTTTGAAAAATACAAACATTCCTCTAGATCCAAATTGCATACAAAGTTTCCATAGCAGTTGTCTTTAACGGTGTGTTTGGTACCGACTACAACCCACGACAAAAACCGGTTCCAATTCACTTTTTTTTTCCTGGAAGCTGGGTTGGGAAAACGGGCTTGGGCGAGCAAATTAGTTGTTTGGTTTGTTGGCTTGCAGATGGACCAAAACAAGAAACTCATTTGGGCTGTTGTTTGGTATATGGGTTTTAAAGTAGGAGGAATAAGGCATTAGTACATTGCCATTATAACCTCACGAGGGCAAGATGAAATTACATTAAAACTGAGCAAATGTAAGTCTAAAAAAGATTTCTCCCACACAAAGTTCTAGCAGCTATTAGGTAAAGAAGAAGGAAATGGCGTTGTTTCTCCTATAAATCGTCGGACTCTTTCGCACGGGTGGAAACCGTTCATCAGCTGGTAGTGGTCGGGTCGGATACTGTGGCTGCATCGAAAGTGAGATATAATATCCTATTCTTTGTTGTGTTGGAATAGTAGCCGAACTTTGGGATGAAAGTTGGGGATTTTGTACAGTAGCATTTACGATTCCAAATGATATGCGTGGGTGGTGGATTGGTACACTACAAGAATTACTGGTTTTAGGGACGGAAATCTAATTAGCGACGGATTAGAGACGGATTGAGCAAATCCGTCACTAAATTAGAGCGATCCGTCGCTAATTAGAGATGGATAGTTTATCCGTCTCTAATCCACCCAACCACCGCACTTCCTCACACCACCAGCCCCACCAACCTCACACCACCGTCCACCCAACCACCGTCACCCCACCAGCCCCACCAACCTCACACCACCACCGATTCGTCAAGATCTGAAAAGATCCGTCAAGATCTGTCTAAGATCCACCGAGATCCATAAAGATCCCATCCAGCCTTGCCGTTTTCTACTTCGTACGATGTGGTTGCTCTATTTTGATGTGTAGTCAGATGGAGAAGAAGGTTGTTCCTTTTTTTTTTTCATTTTTTCTTATTAATTTTGTATATTTTTTCTTTGTCCTTAAACACCACAAAACTGTATTATTGAATATTGAAACTCTACAAAACTGTATAATTTCTTCTTTGTCTTTAAAAGTGTATTTTTTGTCTACTGTATATCCAGCCTTGCATTCAAATTAGACACCACAAAATTGTCTATTGTATATCCACAAAATTGTCTACTGTATATCCACAAAATTAAACACCACAAAATTGTCTCCAAATCTGCAGATTTATACATTTAAAAAAAAAAATTAAAAAAACACCTTATCTGTCGCTAAATCCGTCTTTAGTTAGCGACGGATACTTATCTGTCATAAAAAGGGCAATGACGGTCAATGAATTTATCCGTCACTAACCGTCGCTAAATTAAAGACAGATAAATTATCCGTCTCTAAAAAGCTTGTGATGACAGGTTTTGAGACGGCCTATTTATCCGTCGCTACGGATTTAGTTTTTGTAGTGGTAGAACTTAGTACTTCTTTTGTACTCATCAGTATGTCAGGTATTTGTATGTATATGTTTGCAGGAGGTTTGTATAAGAATGTTTATTATTAGTGAATTGTTTGTTGCTAGTTAATCGTTGTAGTGGTCGGATTGACAATGTAGGACAGAAATTGATTCATTAATGATGTAGGAGAGGAATTGTGTCATTTAGAACTTGTCGAAGAAACAGATGAGCTATGGTAATGGTTTGATTAGTTGTGACATGTGTGAGCAAACACGTAATTGTTAATTTTTTGAAATTGCAATACGTATGCTATGTTTTGCAGTTTGACATGGTTGTATCGCTTAGGATCGATAATAGGAACATCTTGAATAGGGCTGGTTGGGTAAGAGATGTGGACATATTACTTGCGAGGCTACTAGATCGTGTGGCCTGCACAACTGGTTTGTAGACCAGGGCATGTGTGATTGCAGAACTGCGTTCATCTGCAGACACACTATGTACACATCTTTGCCAGCATGTTACCTTGAGTTCGTTAGTAAGGGCGTTGACAGTGATGAGGAAGAGATTTCGAAATTTTCAGAGATTTATTGAATCTACTGGGGTTGTTTATGTTGTGAGGAGAAATCATGTTCATGCTCAAAGAGCTTACTGGCGTGCTTTAGATGGTCGGGTAAGTTAGTTAAACATTTTTGTGATCCATTCCGTTTGATTGCCCTGTATTTTGGAAAATGCGGTGGAGGAGTTAGGGTGTGTATATTTCGACATTGCTATGTGCTTTTACTTGTTGCAGAATGAAAGTATCGTTGCAAGGCATCTCCGGCAAAGAGGGGAGCCATTGTACTTCGTCATACCAGGAGCAAGAAGTGTTAGGTTGATAGTCCCAAACAGACCCTTGTTAATATAATAAGCATGGATCCAGCGAATCCACAACTTATCTACTTTACTAGCCAAATTCCACCACAACTCTAATTAGCTCACTTAAGAAGACAAAAGGGAGCGAATCAATCAAAAAAGACTAGGATTCTAGTGATATAGCATGTTTTTCAACGGAAAGTAAATTCATGAATCATCAACCGAGTAATACAACCAGAGTACCTGGGTCTCCTAACCAGGGTTACTCTTCTACGGGCCGCGACCTTTATTCCAATTTCTACGGTTATCGACCAATTAACTGAAATATCGATACAAAGTAAATAAATAATTAGAAATAACGTTTATTGAGCTTCTAGACACGCTTTTGGAAACCCGCATTAACACATGCGGATTCATCATTACCATTATTATTGCGGTTCCCATCATAACCACTTTAGGAACCTTGTCTTACACAATTTTGAATTGGTCAAGCACTGAGTTCCGCGTAGAATAGAGTGAAGTATATCACATTATTACTAACAATCGATTTTAACTCAGGTTTGATAAATTACATGATAAAATAAGCCTTGATAGTATGCGAGATCTTCATAATCCGGACATAAACCACACAATTATGAAAGGATTATAACTCAATTAGCCAAAGTATCTTAGCAACAGTATTGGCCTTGGAAACGGTCCTCATGCCTATCAATAGGTCTGATTGGCATTCTTATATTCACAGTACCCTATGGGCAGTATTCAACAGTAGCATAGAAAGCACCATGGAGTGAAGCAAGGACATGGACGTAACCGACGGGTCCTAAGCCATCAAGGGGGGCATGTCATTGGAAAGTACAGAGGAGACAAGATCCTGAATTTTACGGAAGTATGTTCCGAAGCTTTTCATATAAAAACCCCTCACTTCCGCATTTATTGCTCCCCAACCTCCATATCTGAATTAAAGACCCCAATCTAGGAAGCACGAAGAGTCTATTCGGTAGTTGAGCCTGATCCCGACTTGTCTAGGACAAGCCGACCAAATGAACTAACCCCTTATCCTCTATTAGATACACAACTGTTAGCAAAACGGAAGTACGAAGCAAGAAGGACCGTTGGAAAGAGCAGCAAAGAGTACCGTTGCATAAAATAAAGTTAATAGGACACTTGGTAGAGTAATTGAGTTGTTATTGTGGTGATTAGTAGTTAGATGTTTTTACGCTAGCCCCAAATTGTACCAGGACTATATCTCATTCTTTCTAAAGTCTAAACTTTGTGCAACAAAACTACTAGTGTTACGAATCATTTGACCATGTATCAGTGTACAACAGCTATGTATCAGTGTACAACAGCACACCTGGAAATGTATATTTTGTGCAAGTTACATAACTAGAACTCTAGAAGATGTTCATCCCTCTAAACAACCATGGCATCACAAAGAGCAGAACCAAGCATACCAACAGGAAATGCAAGCAGAAGTGCTTGCATCTACCAGACCTCTCTAGATCCGGGTCTAGAGTTGTTACGACTAGCCTCACCTCATTCCACTCCATCACGGACATTGACGTCTCCTCTATTCGATTCATGCTGCTAATACTTTTTGCTATCGTCCCACATATTTCGCACAATCTGCTCCAGACATCAGTAAATATACAACAATAAGTAAAGGAACTAAGGAAGAAAGACTCCATAGTCTATTCAGGTGAGGGATGAACGCACAAAACGCTATGATTTGACACTTGTTACCTACTTTTATCACTAGAATTATATAGCTACAGATTCAAAAATATAATTTGGCAACTATGTACCTATAATATTTATCTTTAAAATTTTATAGCTAAACATCATTTGTCCGAAATTCAACAAAACACGCTCGACAAACTCCATACATCCACACAAATTGCTTGGCACATGTCTCTATCCTGCAGCAGAGATCAGCATTTCACCAGGAGTTAATGTATATGAGACTTTAAGCTACTTTTTCGTTTTGGTTGAAACTTTCTTAGTACTCCTAGATGCAGCCTATGCAACAGATTATAACAGTAGGCTAAACAACTCACGGCCAATTATGCTTCCACTGCAAGGCGAACATACGAACCTAATCTTCTGGAAACATGCATGTTTAAAGAATTTTATCACATCCAGAAGTTCAAACTTGTATACAGGTGTGGAACTAATCATTTGTATCGAATATCTAACACAAGTTACGTATTTGAGACAAAAGTGGACATGTCTACACAAATTAAGATTCACGTTATGAGTTATGATTTAAAACCCAGAATTGAAATTTGATTACCTGTTCCCTTTACTAGAAAACCAGGCCTCAGCACAATGCCGATGCGAAGAACCTAACTCGCCTCTGCATTCGCAGCCGAGTTCGAAGAGCTGTGATGACTCCTCTGGGCCAAAATGACAAATCCTGCAAACTCTTTCTTCATTGGAATTTTCATTGCTTAGTTTTGGCTTTGGTTTTCCAATAACATCATCTCCTATATCAATAACCACACAATCACCATTTGTAGCCTTTTCTGCACAATCACTACTTGTTGAATTGTCTTCACATACAGACTCCTTCCCAATTGTTGAAACCTCTATTTCAGCCCCAACATCTGATTTTCTTGAACCTTTGTTGCTCTCATGATCACAAACTTTACTCTCCATTTCCGTAATCCCTAAGCGCAAACGCTTTAGAGCATATCTATAATCAAGTGAAATGAAAAGAGATTGTATTTGTACTAGTGTTTATGATCTGGTGAATGCAAAAAGAAACAAGGACCAAAATATGGTACTAGGAACCTAACATCATGTGTTGTGTTTGAAAGACAACGACAAATGATTTTTTTTTTTATTTTTGGTAATACAACGACAAATGATTAAAAGGGAGAATATATCTGATTTTCATGGGAAGCAAATCGAGTTAAGTAGTGAATTGTAATTAGTTATATGTAAAGGAAAGCGAAGACTTTCTACAATAGGTGGTTGACCAGAAGGCAAGTGTGTTTATAATTGGTGGAAATGAGGTGTATTGCTGGGCCTCTTGAATTTGTAACAGATGACAGAACACAACTACGTATCCAAACAAGCACGTCAAACTCTTATGATTGGATCATTGGAAGAACAAACCGCTACCAATGATTTAGACGTCATTGGACTATTTCTATAGACTATAATATAATTTCAATTCGAAATATCGAATATCCCATTAGATACCTATCAATTGTTTCATTTTATGTACCAAACTTATAATTTATGCATTTTTATTTTGAGTCTCTCAGCAATTTGTATGGTTTACTTAGCTTAAGTAGTTATATAGGCTATTACGCGAGCGTTCAGGTTTATCTCATTTACACGGAGAAGGTAATATACGATGACTATTACATTAGAAGGAGCTAGGATTATGAAATTTTGAATATTATTGATTTCCTTTGCGTATGGAAATGGTAAGACATTTTCAAACTTTTTGTCAAGACATTAACGAAGAGGACAAAATGCAAAGAATTTATCAAATAACAGGATAAGGATGTGATTTATACCTATTGACGTTGATTTAGTGTGATAATTATTAATATAGAAGTGATTAAGCAGGTTGCTGGCTGAATTCATTTAGTCTAGCATGTGAACCAAAATGGCCGCCACTAGTCCGATCCGATCATACCATTTCCACTTGACTTTACTAGTAAACGGTGCGTTTCGCGTGCTTATTTACTTGTGATATGTAAAATTACACTGTTAATCATTAGAAAGATGTTGATGTTGATATAATACTTACAGATTTTATGTAAGTTACAAAAAATCATCAGTGATTCGGAAATAATTTTGATGAATAATTTAATTATAATACACGACGTATAAATGTATACGCAAACAATATTGTATTTAATTTTATAAATCATAAACTGACATTAGGCATAAACGTAGAAAATTTTGAAATTACAAATGATGCACGAAACTCAATGTACATGAAGTATCACTTTTGCACCTTATGCAGTTAATTAAATAAACTGTTTATCATGTTTGTTGTAAGTGAACAGAGACTTCCACTCGGACCAAATCTAGTGATTGAGGCATTGTGTTGATGAGGTGTTTCATTGGTTTTCCTAGGATGTTCGCATATGTGTGCTTGAGGAGGCATTCCTGCTTTAAGAACAAATGGTTAGAAACAACATATTTGTTTAATACATTAAAACACTATGGGTAAAAATGATAAATATAGCAATGAGGAAACTAATACTCAGTTAAATAAATATGTAAAGCATCATACCTGTGATTGTTAGCTAACTTTGTAAAAATTTCCAGATATACCACATTTCTTGTGTATACACCTTCATGCCCCTCTAACTCGCCTTTCTTAACCAAGACTTTAGTAGTCATTTGGGAAACTCCTCTAGAAAGAACAACATATAATTGGCCGTGGCTGAAAACATGTTCAGGTAAGTAAATGCCAACATGAGGTATAATTTGCCCCTGTGACTTATTAATGGTCAGTGCAAAACTTAGCCGCACAGGAAACTGAGTACGCATCATCTTGAACGGTAACCGGACATCTTCGAATGGTTCCATTGGAATGCGGGGCAAGAAGACTCGTTTCCCTTTAAAAGAACATGTTAAAACCTCAGCATCAATAAAAATTCTGCCGAATCCATGACAAACCATTCTTTTTCCATTGCAGAGGCCAAGATAATGTTCCGCAAAAGCATAATTGGACATCCTTTTTTCAAAGTCAACTTATGAGGGGTAAATTACCTGGAGAAAGTGAGTTTAGAAATTCTGGCTGGTATAGATTACGCACATCATCAGCCACAGAGTCAAATGAGTAGTATGTAGCAACCTCATTACCCGGAAATATTTCAATAACATTCTCATTCAACTTCCTGACGTCTTCATTCTTTGGAGTTAGAGGGGCTCTACTCGTCATGTATGCAACATCATCTAAATTAGATTCTAGATTCGGGAAAGTCCATGAAATCAAATCATCAATTAATTGCTCGCCCTGCCATGGTATAACCATAGTATCTGGAATCCTGATCATATTATTTTCAAACACCTAGCATGCATAAACATACACTCTTGATATAAAAGCTCACCGACAAATTCTTGACACATTGATTAATTAGTTGAAATGAAGAGTACTTTTTTTATCAAACACCTAACATAATATGCAGAGGATTACACAACCCTAAAATCTAAATGAAGAAGAATTTCTTCATGAGACACCTAGATAAGAAATTGTGCAGAACTTTACACGACATGCCATAGCTGAAGTATGATATATATTGTACCAATAAACAGGCAGAGTGGTATCTGGGGAAGGAAATTACTATTACCTAGTTTGATCATGTAGAAACCATTTCATCCATTTGAATTTGATAGTAGAAAGGTGAAACTTTAGTAAGTAGTAACTGACCGTCAAAATCTTCAGGACGTGGATTTATGTTGTATTTTTTTATTTTTTTTCCTTTTTCCCTATTCTATTGGAAGTGGTTGTCAAAATAAATTAATTGGTGTAAAAACTAATTTCAAGGAGTTCTCTTTTATATAGTAGAAATGAACTGTTTAAACATATAATTACAACTTAGAAGTAATAGTTGATTCGATCCTAAGTCCAAAGGTCAGAAATGAAGTGGCTAAACATGATTAGAACTTAGAAGATATAGTTGATGGATCTTAGCTCCAAAGATTAAAATAAATAGTCATTGATGTCAAGGTCTGATAAATAATATACAGTAGTAGCATGGAAAAGTTGATTCACTTGTTTTAAAAGCAATCTATCATAAGTTCTTTTTAATGAAATACATACTGTATAATAATTAGGAAAAAGACAACACAAACTGATTGGAATCGGAAATCAAAATGAGCCGCAGTTCAAGTGCCAATCGGACAATTTAACATAGCACGTCCCAAAAAGTTCAGGGAAGTGCTAAATAGACTTGTTCAACAATTTGGGACTCGAGTAACTTAGAGGAAGCCTATTGGAAATAATCATCCCAATATAAAGAGTTTATAGAAAACTCTTTACTGGAGCAAGTAGTTTTCGTATAGATCTTTCTTACTCTATTTCAGGAAAAAGTAAGTCAAGACTAGCACTTCTGCATTTGGAAAAGGTAAACTAGCATTCTGAAAACGGATCCAGAAGATAGAACATTGTAAAACTGCAAGGCAACTTTCAACATGTCATAACTTACACATGAACAGAAACAGGACTGATAATGAAAACAAAGGGTAGTAATAAACATAAAAATACTCACGCTATTCTAGTTAAGAAAAACTTCAAGGTTCACAAAAACACCCTGGCCATATTTTGTCCTAATTTCACATTCTTTTCTGAACAAAACAATATACAGAAGCCATAAAACCCATTTCCACTAGAACACTAGACATACCGCCACCAGTGCTTTTAATCTGAGCAGCAACTATATCCATAATTTGGTATCATAACCAATTGCTCGATTGAAATGCCATATAATACTTTATCACATGGCGTTTCCTTTTGATAATTTTTCACCAAAGAAAGGAGAATGGCACCTCACTTGAAGCTCATCATGTCCCGGTAGGATGGGAAAAAGGTGATGCCATACCAACTTGCCGTCGAATATGCTCTGGTATCAATTTGTTGATCAGCTCAGGTGATGCTCCAGCTAACTGGCATTAACAAATTTGATGTTAATAATGTACTCTTCAGGATGCTTACTTTTAAGATGACAGCCAAGGGAAAGAATGATGACTTTTGAAGAAAATAAAAGAATCCATAGATGCCGATCTCAAGAATACAAACACAATTTCAATAATACAAAAGAATTGGCATCTAGTTAGGATCAGGCCTGAACTTCATGTTATGGACTTGAAAATTAAAATCTGCAGTACATCAGGACTTCAGTTCAGTTTCGTCCTCCATAAGATTATACATTAATTACAAAATTCATTCCTACCAAGTTTCACATTACTCACAAAATCTAACTATTAACATTATCCAAAGCCAGGTCCAAACCATACCCGGAAAAAGTGAGAATAACCAGGCCACCAGGGTAAGATTACAGGTAAACCAGAGTCCAAGGAAAGCACAGATATAAAAGTACTCCGTCCTTTTTGAAGAGTACACTTTCAAAATGGCACAAAGTTTAAGAGGAGAGAATAAAAAATGATTTGTGGAGATATTATATTAAATATTAATACGGTCGTTGGTGGATGATAAAAGTAGGACATAGTGAATAAAGTATTGAGTAAACGGTGTTAAAAAGCTATAAGTTAAAGATAGTGGGTTTGCATATAAGGAGAGTGAATGTTTGTAAAAAAGGGCCATATTTGTAAAATGTGAATGTTTGTATAAAAGGGCCATATTTGTAAAATGTGAATGTTTGTAAAGAACAGAGGTGTATATATTACCAGAAAAAATGCAAAGATCTTATTTAGATGATAAGAACAGCATATATGATAAGTATATATCATCATACAATGCCAACAAGCACAGTCAACTACCTTAATACATATCTATTCTCCACTAAAAAGTTTAACTTAATTTTTTCTCCACTAAACAATTATCCTTCTCTTTATACCCTACCGTCCCTCCCTCCCCTCTACTTTTTCAATTAACTATCAAACTTAAACCAATCAAACAAAGTTTAACAAAAACCAAACACAACACTTCTTTCTTACACACCCTATATAACCCTACAAAACCTATAAAAGTAAATCCTATTCCAAACACCATTTTCTATAACTCACTAACTCGGTTATTATTCATCAACTAAATGTTTTCCTTAACTCTACACCAAACAGTCAGAAAAAGTCACAGGCGGTCTGCAAAAAACTTATTTATTCCAACTTGTAGATTAAATTTAAGGATAAGTTCAAATTTGAGTATTTACAAATCCAGTTTTACCTCAAACTATGTAATTCTAAGCTGAAAAGATTGAAGTTGGCATATACAAACTTCAGCAACTTGAATTAATTTTAGGGTGAATCTACTGCAAACACCCCCTTATTGAAGTTCTGTTCCTTCAAAAGTAACAGCAAAACATGACTTTACCCTTTTTTTTTTCCTTTTCATTCAAATTATTACCAGAAAACAGCTAAAGTGAAATCTCAACAGGCTGCATAAAATGCAAAGTCAAATAAAATGTAATCATGGAATCACATTCATGTATGTAGCAAAACATGCTGATTGACACTGCACTGCTCCATAGGACATAAAAAGACTCAACACCCAAGCAGGCATGACCGCATGATAGACATCATCTTTTGACACTTGGTGTTTCCCTTTTTATATTATCATCTTAGGTTTATAGCTTCCAGCTCAAATCAACAATGATTGGATAATCATTTGATTGTGTATTAACGTGAACCTAAGACTATAATCTGTCACCTGCTACCCTTCATCCATGTAAGCTATCAAGTAGCAGCATATATCTTTGATCTGGTGCATCTAGCAAGCTTTCACATGCAATTTCCATTATATGCACAAAGAATTAATGCCAAACATCACTCATGAAACAAACCTCAACTCAAAGCAGTCTTTGCTTTTATCAAATACATAGGTATTCAGCATAATCTCCTGTAAGAAGAACAAAATTTGGAAAACAGACTTGGAGAAATAAGAGTTGGAACATACTTCCTGCTTAAAGTTAAAAAGAGGGGGGAATTGGCGACCATTTGGAAGTCGAGCATTGGGTTCACGAAGCTCGTCAAAGAAAGGATGGGCACACGCTTCAAGCTGCACAAAAGAAGTATCAAATCGTTAATTTGATAAACAAAACCCATAGATTGGTATTAAAAAGAACCAACACTAAACAAGTATAAAAAATTCTTCTGCATGGTGCACAGTGGGTTCCACAGCACGTGGCAGACAGAATAATGTATTTCTTGTGTGGGTGAGTATGCGTTTAATAAGATACTGGGGTAGCATAACATACAGCTGTGCACCGAAGACTTGGTGAGTACTGAAGTAGCCGAGAAGTAAGATCAATTGCTTCTGGAGGCATTCGTTTATGGAAAACCTGAACAAAGAACCTTGTCATCCACTGAGAGAAGGAGTGGCCTCTACGGACTAGAAATGAAAGATTTAATGACAGGCTTAGTCATAGTGTCATACCTTGTGCCATGGATGTGCCTTAATCTGGGGAAACCTAAAATCTGTGTAGTTTGGATTCATACATCGAATTTCCTCTCGAGTTGGAGTCCCAAGAACCTATTGAGAAAGTTGTGAGGTTAATAAAAATAATTCTATCACTACTCTTCTAATACATGAAGTATCATCTAAAACATCAAGGACACACCTTGATTATCTCTACAAGTTGATCAACGGCATTTTCTCCAGGAAAAAGTGGCTGCAATGCAATAGTTCTTAATAATAATAATAATAATAATAATAATAATAATAATAATAATAATAATAATAAGAGAGTACATATTTACTTGTCCGCGGGAATCATTATAGAACTAAGATCAAGAATTGCACAAACCTGGCCCAAAAGTAGCTCAGCAAGTACACAGCCGGCAGA
The DNA here is from genome assembly GCA_026545765.1 of Plantago major. NCBI lineage: Eukaryota > Viridiplantae > Streptophyta > Magnoliopsida > Lamiales > Plantaginaceae > Plantago > Plantago major. Next base: position 31,841,135 of record CM048844.1, on the reverse strand, counting down.
CCAAATATCAATTGATGTTGTATATTCTGTTGCACCAAATATGAGTTCCGGGGCACGATAGTATCGAGAGCAAATGTAGGAAATATTAGCTTCACCCCTGACCTACAATATCGAAATTTCAAAAACCCTTAGCATCAAAAGACCAGAAAAAACTTAAGCTAATGTACTGAAAATAGCAGATAGAGTCAAACCTATGGCTCGTAGTTTTTTGTACTCCCTCCGTCCCGGACTCAACTTCACATGGGTCCGGGCACAGGTTTTAAGACTACAATATATAGATACTTTGAATAATTTACAAAAGTCAGGTTGAGTGAATAAAAGTATGAGATATAGTGAGTGAAGTATGAGAGGGTGAATAAAGCGGGAGAGAGTGGAGAAAGTATGAGAGATGATTTCCATTTAAGGTATGAGAAGTTGAGATTGGGGCAACTAAAAAAGGAAAGTAGGAAGTTTGAGATTTGGACGGAGGGAGTATAATTTATAAAGCAATCACTGAGAGTTAAGTCCTCCACTTACCATTCATCAATCAGATGAGATTTGAAATATAAAACCGATGACATCACTTCACTAAGAAGAAAAGGAGCAAATTGCCTTAGGTCACCCAGATGAACCTATGGCATCTATCACCCAATATTCCCCTACCTCCCAGTGTAGGAAATCAACAAGCAGACTTCTCTAATGGCGTAAACAAAAGGACATTTGTTGTATATGTTTTCAACGTACCCAGAAGAACCTGACTTCCATGTAGTCAATATTGACTGTTTTCATCTACATACGGGAGTCCTAACTAAAAAAGATACCTAATAGCACTTGTTTCTAAGAAAACTTTAGAACAGATGCTGAATTGCATCCCCATCATTAGGCAGAAAATGGTATTGATACATTATTTTGGAGTCTTCCAATCCAACTGATTTTAAAAAAAAAAAGATTGACAACCACCATGTAACTAGGCTAAGAGCAAAAAGAAGTGTAATTAGAAAATTTTACATGTTCTCAAGCATCACTTGCACTATAACACAACACTCTAAATGAGCTGCTTTTGAAGACAATAATAATGAGATGCCGGTAAGGGAGTGAACTTACAAGAACTTTAGCACTTCCAAAGTCACAAATCTTGACCTGGTGTGTAAGAGGGTCAACCTGTAGATAGAATATTTGCATTTTATATAAGAGAGCTACAAAATAGTTCAGCTGATATGGAAGACCACATCAGTTCTGGGGTGAAACTGCATGGAAGGACATTTGAGTTACTTACCAGGACATTTTGAGGTTTTATGTCCCTATGGCACACCCCAGCAACAGAATGCAAATATGCGAGACCCCGGAATAACTGAAACAATGCGCCATTAATGAGTTTGACTGTTTGAACCAGGGAGAATTTTCTGAGAAAGGACAATTGAGATAGATTACTACCTGATATGTGTAGAGCTTGACATAGATGATTGGCATCCTTTGGTTTGAATTGCTATAATGCTTCAAAACCTTGTACATGGTCTCAGGGACATAATCCATCACTAAGTTCAGGAAAAGTTCATCTCTGGTTGTTGTAGAAAAGAAACAGTGCTTCAGAGAAATCACATTAGGATGGTCCATCAACCTCATTAACTGCAGTTCACGATTTTTGTAACGCTTATCCTGCAGAACCTTTTTTATGGCCACAGTCTCTCCAGTTTCCAAGCACTTGGCCTAAAGAAGAATAGACCAGCCCATTAGCACAGGAATACCGAGTCAGACAGAAAACATCCTGAGTAGATGAAAACACACCTGAAAAACTATTCCAAATGATCCAGTGCCCACGACACGCTCTGCCATGTAACTAATTGTCTGCAGAAAAACACCACAAGTATACTATTATATTTCTAGATAGAAACAAACCTGAGAAGCACCGAACTGCTCACAAACATCATGCAGCTTGATTATAGAAGTCTCTCTAATAAATCTCGAGACTCGGACCAACATATAGAAATAGAAAACAAAATCTGAGCTATCCCATTCGCGATCACTATATATACATTTCTTAACTATCTTAGCATTTTATCTCAAAAAAAAAAAAAAAAACTATCTAAGCATTTATAGCACCCCGCGTTAAAATTCCAAAGTGGAGTTTGATATACCAACCCTTTTTGGCTCGCCATTTTTTCCACCGATTGTAGTAGAAATGATGTGACCCGTAAGTGAATCATTCCCCGTAGAAGTCGACATCTCCTGCAATTCATACCAAATAGGAGCTTAAACAATGTACCCGAACTCCACGACAATAATCATATCAGCAAAACCAATCTCATAATTTATTACGATATACATACACCGATGATCTACAGAAGAGTAAATGACCCAAGGAAATACAGAAAAGGACAAGAATCTAAAACATATACCAGCGCAGACCCATACTAAAAGCAACGTCTCCTACAACAAACAATTGAGGCTGAAGAAAGCATCACATGCCAGAAAACTTGATAAGCAAACAATATGACTACCAACATCCAATGAGAATCAGCTGGCAGGCCAGCTACAACAAGTAAAGTCCTATTCAACAGATTGAATCACAATTCACCTATAGTTAAAGAAAGGCAGCTCAAGTATTCCAGTCTTCCAGATACAGCAATTTTCAAGGATGATTCCAAAGTTTGAAATAACACTAAAGCAAACATCTAAGATCCAACATCACTCATTTCTCAAATTCATTGCGTGCAAATAGTTTACACACAGCAGACGGCAGCAAACTGTACAAATCAGGAAAGTAAAACAGCCAAGTGTACCAGCAACACCTCAAAATTAAACCACAGCAGATGCAATAAGAGCAAATCTAAAGCAACCGTATGTAAAACGAGCCAAAAGTCACAGATCGAAGGAATATTCGGTGTATACAGTCCGTTCATGCTTCTCAGAAGCGAACATAGAGATGAGAAGCACGAGTACAAGAGTTAGGGTTTGGCTACATGATGAGGAATGGGAAATTGAAATTCGAAGAGAAGAAATGGAGTGAAAAATGCAACCACCGTACCTTGTCGGTTTCCATAGCGGTTGCGGTGGTGGATTGAGCGAGCTTCACGGCGTCGATTGGCGGCGGAGGTTGGTGATGAGCATTGTGTTGGAGATTGTAATGATGAATGTGAGGGTCAGAAGGTGGATTATGGTGATGCTGCTCAGGACCCATAGGCAGCGAAGCCATGTGAATGTTTGTGATCTCTCTCTCTCTCCTCCTTTCTCCTTCTTTCTATTTTTTGTTTATTAATCATTTCCACTTTTATTTTTGGGTTCCATTTATGTATCTATCGAGTACTACTATAACTTCTAATTTTTGTGATAGCTTTGTTGATAATTGAGTTAACAACTTGCTTAGTTTCTATATATATCCTCTACATCCATAACTATAATCACTTTACACAACGATACGTCATCTTGTACGAATTTACGTGGATTTTTTTTAAAAGATGGAAGAGGAGAAACATTAAACTCGTGAAGAGTCTGAAGATCCGCAATAAGTCATGCAAATGATATTAAGCGCGTGAGATACACCCGTGAAATTAGTCCACATGATTATAGACGCACTATTTGCTTTAATTAGATCCGAGTTATTTTACTTTTATCCAACTTTTATGCCTATTATAGTGTAGGTGATGGGAAATTGGTTATAATATACAAACAAGTGTGGTTGAAAGAGCAACTAAGAAAGGCCAAAAACAATCTAATAAATATAAAGTGTTAAGTGGAAAATTTTGAACGATTATTTACCTCAGTTCCATCGCTCAATTATGCGAGTTCTTTAACCCGTTACGAAATGGGTTGCTCAAGCTTCGCAATGGCATAAGACACGAGAGGTAACCAATTTTAGGTATTAATGATAAATTGCCCAAATTGTTCTAGTCGGTCATGTGACTTGAATTTATGTCACATTGAAACAAAATGGAAGAAGAAATTAGTATAGATATATATGTGATTGGATAGACTAGTGTTCACAAGTGTGTGTTATTGTTATGAAACTCTCCATACGCGAGCGAACATTGGGTGCAAATCTAATACCGGTTTGAAGTTTGAATGCACCGGCGGACAAGAATGTATGAACGAATCAAGCACAAAGTGGGTGGGGGTCGTGCGGTATCATTTTTTTTTTTTTTGTGCTATATATTTATTAATATGCATATGGGCGATGTACATTGGGAGTTGATTGTCCTAACTCCTAACAGGCCTGAAACTTAATAAATCTGGCAAGTAGTCACACTACTACCTCGTCCAGGTTTCAATCTGAAAACTATTATTCTTGTACTCTAGCCCAGATCAAATGTATCATTTGCTTTTGGTACGAAAATAAAGTTTAGTGTAAAAGATAGTGTGACAAATTAATCTACATGGGTGGTAAATTATGCCAAAAAGGTAAATGCATAATTTGTATTTAGACATATGTAAATGTAATATAACAACGAACGGTACTTTCTTTTCCGCATATTATCAGATAAAATCTTCCATTTGGTTCTGTAAGTTTTTTACTGTTAATTTCCATCTTCTAAGTTATCTAAAATTCTAATATTGGTACTCTGGTGATAATTCTGGTAAATAAATTTCAATTACGAGAAATTTGACTCCAAATTTATTTTGAAAAGGCAATTTAGTAACAATTGACCTCCTAAATTGAGTAGAAAATGAAAAACAAAAAGATTACATCAATAATGTTTCTTCTTCCCCCAAAATCCTAATCAGACGTCAAATTACACCATCTACCCGATATAATTAGGCCGGCCAAATATATATGTTTTTCAATCTTTTCATTTTCATTTTTTATATAAAAATTTTTTGGCAAATATGTAGTGAATTACCATTAACTCGCATGACTGAAGGCATTGTAGGTGAATTTGACCTAATTTAATTTAATTTAGACGGAATTGTAAGTACCAAAATTAGAATTTTCAATGACTTAGTGGCGGTAGAAAATTTATCGGACCAAATAAACATAGTAGCAAACATATACAATCAAATGGATTTTGTCTCCCATATATACATATCAAATGATGATAACTGTTATAAATACATATATAGTTAGCAAACATTTAAGGTTTCAGCGTTTTTTTAATGTGTTAACATGTGTTTCTCTTGTGTTTGGATGCCACATAAACAAAACCGTACAAACACGATCAAGTCGGAGAGCACAATCAGTTAGGGACCAAAAATGCAATTAACCATTAAGGTGATCAAGTACTTAGAATATTTCTCTCTTTTAGTCAATAGAACCGAGCTTGACCTCAACCATCCTACTTGACTGTTGAATTTAATCCGAGATTGTTTAATGCAAATCGGCCTAAAATGATCTAACCCCTAATTACCGCTCATCTTTATGCACGTTCACCTCACTAAAGACACAAGGTCCATCGTCATTCAAATTCACTTGCTCACCTTCCCTGAAGGATACCTTTAATTGGTTTTGAATACTTATATAGGACCTTTAGATGATTTTGATACAACATCATTAAATGATTAACACGGGTCGTTGAATCTAGTTTTGGCTAGGAATTTGTTGCATATTTTTAAGTTATGCGGGTGATTTTTTAGCTTGTCTTCTTTTTATTTTTATTTTATTTTATTTTTGTAACGTGTATCCGTTTGGATCCTGATCAACGTTTATACTTGTTTTTGTAAATAAGAAAGTAAATATCTGGTTGCAAACAAAAATAAAAGTGAAATGGACTAACAATCAGTATAAACCAACTAACTTCAAGTCTTTTATTTGAAAGAAAAAGTATACAAAGCTTTTTAAAGTAGTAGTATAATAAGCCATTAGTTGGCGCGTGGAGAAACGTAATTGAATGTTAATTGGAACATAATTTACATTGGAAACAGAGGTGATTCAGATTTTTGCCCCTTCTCAGCTAATAGCGCGTGTTGTGCACCCATTTCATATAGATATTAGTGAATCTTGCTATCTCCTAATTCTCAGTTTCTCTGTACTCCTTTCCTTGGTATCTAATGCATCGGTTTATTTGTATCTATCTTCTTCCCTTTTAATCTTCTAATATATACTCTCTCTTCTCTCTTGAATAATTTTCTTATCTTCAATGTGTCTAATCGAATGGAGGTTAGGAGGGATGCCTGAAATTCCTAATTAATCGATTTATCGTTTTATTTTTCATCGATCATTCAAGGAAGCCGAGCTGCCCTTGTTTCCGGTCAATGGCTCTTCAATTAACGCCATAATTTTCACTCTTCGCCATCATCGGCGGCAAGATCCAGTTGGGAAGAAATCGAGATATGCTCGAGATCTGATGAAGAGCTCCGCCTCCTCGAGTTCGATTAAGTTGGGATGAAGGAATCGAGATATGGTGAAGAGCTCAGCCTCCTCGACTCCCACGAAGTCCTTTCCCGCCACCCCGAGCTTCTCCACCAGCTCACCTCCATCAAAACCGCTCTCCAATCCTCCCTCCGCCGCGCCCGATGATCATAATTGCTTATGGTCACTAACCTTAAGGCTAGCTAAGAAGAAATCATGGCCACTGGCATTAGTGGTAGCCAAGAAGAAATCCCAAAGGATGGACAGAATTCTCACAGGTGGTGCTTTATATGCCACGTTTCTCCTCGACCGCACTTTTGAATTTATATTTCACAAAAATCTTTTTGATCTATTTCATGAGTAGGGGTGTGACCAAGACGATTCGAGCCCATGCTTATGTCTACAAGTCGATCACGATTTCGAACTCGATCACTGTCGAGCTTTAAAATTAAGAGCTTGACGTTAAGCATCGAGCTTTTTCACGAGCGACTAAATTAAATTAATTGTTTTTTCTAAAAATAATTGATTAACTTATTATTGGTATTTAATGAATTACATGATTCATTAATACAATTTTCAAATACTAATATGTTACTTCATTTTTTTAACACAATACATATGTGCATGAAAATGTTATACACACACACATGTATGTATGTATGTGTGTTGTGTGTGTCTATGTGTGTGTATTTCTACTTATATAGCATGTATGTATTGACTTTTATGTTGCGATCTGTTTACCATATGTCAAGCTTTTTATCATAGTGCTCGTTACTCTCTAAAAAATAAATCGAGCTTATTCACAATCAAGATCACATTGACCGAGCTCGAGCCGAGCTTTGCCACGATTGTTCGCGGACAACTTGATTCGTTTACACCACTATTCATGAGTCAACTAATTCTGTAACGCCCCAAAGATTCAAAACTTAAAAGGATCGAGAAAGGTATTCATACCATGATACTGAAAAGTGCACCTTTTTGTATCAAAAATTCATCCATAAGAACTTCAGACATAGTTATGCGTGCTTGTTCTGGAGCAATTTTAGAATGGGTAACAAATTGGGAAGTCTCCCGGTTCATTCACTAGATATGAGAAGGATAAGTTTATATCCGTTAAAGAGGACTATGTGATAAAAGTTGCTTAATCAATGATGGATGAAATTGACCATTTAATCACTCGATGTTAAAAGAGTTCAGAAAAGGAAAAATAGACAACAATAAGCTTCATTGTTGTTGAGCTCAGGCCACATGTCCCATATTTCCATGTATAATTTAGTCAAAAAGCTAGATTAATTGGAGATGATTGTAGAATTATATTAGAATTACAAATTCTAATAAGATACAGTATCTAGATAAAATATCTATAGACGGCTTATGTTATCAAGAAAATCATCCATGTTATTAATCAAACGTTTATATATGTTGTTAAATGAAATTCAGTAATATGAAAATACAACAACGCCGAGAACATCAACATTATAATTAATAACATTGATGAATTTTACCTTTCTCAGTTTCTTTCTTTCACAGACTTCTAGAAAATCTACAAAGTTACTTCAGCTGGAAATTTTACCATTCTTAAACTCATCTTTTACATGTATTTAAAACCACGTAACCTATAAAGTTTGGCCCTGAATGACTTTGACAATTAATCATAAATTTACATAGATTTATGTAAAATTGTACTGAGTATAACTTAGCAAACCATAGAGCAAAATCAGAATACGCTTCACACGCTATGCGTGTTACGTAATTTCTAGTATAACAATATGCAACAAATACACAATTGAAAACGGTAACTTATTTAATTTGAAACTCGTTCGATGGATGATTAGTTATGAGGGAGATATCTATTAATTCGCAAATCTGCAATTCCTTCTTATTTCCCCGCTATTCCCAGTAAGAGGCCTTATATTCCCCATCCTCACCATGGCTGCAGAAAAATTATCCCTGAATAAACGCGGACTGTTGGCGAAATCCCGAACTATCTGATCCGAGCTTCCGCCATTAAAGAGCTCCTGATCCGAATGCAGAAGTCCCCTCCGAGCCACCAGGTTCTGAAAGTAATTGTTGTCGAAAGAGAACTGTGAGTTGTCAAATGGTGCCAAGTTGGCATCGCCATTTCCACGAGTTGCAGGGCAGGTTCGGCGACGGATGTTGGCAAAACCGGGGTTGATGTTGGTCTCGTTGTAGATGCGGGTGCGGAAGTTGTTGCACTGGGAGAATCCAAGGGTGTGTCCTCCAGAGAGTGCAACCATGTCCCGCTCTGAGAGGCCGTGGTTGGCAAAGGAGGAAATGAGAGCTGCGAGGCTGGAGGACGGAGCCGGGAGGTTGGAGTTGGCGTCGCTTTGGCTCGCGGTTCTTGCGTCCCTTCGGCCTAGGAAAACATCCCATGTTGGCCCTCCTAGCTGTAGAAAACAACAGGTCATTTTTTAATAGATTCATTTTAACCTCCGTCTATTTAATTAAAATTAATCTTCCGAACTTTATCCCTTCACATTCTAAAATATAAATGTATTCTTTATTACATTTCGTACTTAGTCACAACTTTATTTAGATACTTCATCACTCACTCTATCAAGTATCAATACAATACATATCAAACAAGATATTTTGTTAATTTTTAATAATTGTAGACAATGTATTAAATGCAATAATCCAAGAAGTTTTTAATGAAACATTCAACAGTTTGAGGTTATAATTAGAATGTCATGTTGTAGATTTGTGGTATATCCTATGGAGTAGTATATAACTAATAATGGTGATTAAATGTGATATAATTGTTCTATTTAAAAGAATATTTAAGAAGATATATGCATACAATTATACAAAGCTATGGATAATTTAAATTAAATAATTATACTAGCTAGTTTGAACAGTGTAAATATAGATAAAAGATTGTTAAATATTACATGATGTATTGCATGGCTGGTGGATAACCAACTTACCAAGATAACTCCCTCTCTTGTAGCCATGGCCAGAATATCTGCGCAAGAAACTGAAGAGTTGCAAGCAGCATCCACCCGAGTCTTTATAATGTCTATCACCTCAAAACCTCTTGCTGAATTTCGGTTTGGAAATGCATTCTTTTCGCCTGTGAATGTAGCTGTATCGTCTAGCAGCACTGATGCATCGCAACCCTGTAATCGTGACCAAATTACTCCCTCCATTTCAGAAAAAGTGTTACATTTTGACTTTGGTCAATTGTTAGCTTGAGTTGTGCAAATACTCATAACGATAATAGTAAATAATTTAATAAAATCATATAATAAAATTTTAATTACTAAATTTTCATTATATAATTTTAATAATTTATTTATTAATATCGTTAAGAAAGAAATCGCACAAACACGATTGACCATCATAAGATAATGTAACACTTTTTCCTAAATTATGAGATTAATCTCTTTTTGCTACATTTACATGATACATGGATATGGACTAAATGGATAACATGGACAACATGACAAATATATATTGGAAGTGATTGCTATAAACAGAAAATGACTGTTTGCAGAAAACAGTACCTTAGAATAAGAAAGAAAAAAAAAAAAAGAAGATGAAAAATTATTGTGTTTTAAGAAGCACCTCAAATTCAGTTTTAAATAATAAAACTCATTTGCAAACAGACGGTGTAAGTAGTATCTGAGTGTTACATACATTGACGAAGCAATCGTGGAAGAACAAACGGAGGATAGAAGCGCTGATCCTTGGTCCTGGATTCCTACTACGAATGGCTTGAGCCATTGCAGTTCGAACTATACGCTGCAGATTAGGGCAGGTGGTGGCATAGAAGTTAGTCGAAAGTTGCGCATTGCTAGCACAGATAAGCAGCGCCAGCATAACTAGGGGGACTAAAACATTTCTAGGCAAAGCCATTATGCTGCAAGAATTGCTAGCTAAGTATTATGAATGATTAGTAGTTAGTTAAGGAATTATAGGTTGATGAAGTGATGATCGAATTTGCATGGATTTGGACCCCTTTTTATAGGCAAAAAACTGGTGAATTGTTTATTAATTAAGTGTGTCTGTATTTTCAAACTTTGCTGCTGAAATGCGCGTTGCGTAATTTGGAGCATGTGAATTTTTAAATTTGAAATCTGTTAGCTAGTTTAGCCAAAGGAGGTGATTAGAATAGCTATAAATTTCGAAAACCCAGGAAAATGAGAGCAGGATTGACTAATTATATTAAAACTAGCTACTCTACACCTTTTAAAAGTCATACATTCATATAAATTTCTATATAATATCCAAGCAAGCATGCGTAGCGTATATATGGGTATTGTTCACTTTTAAGTGTTTAATTCACATTTGTGAGCTATGTTAGTGCCTTACTATCGTATTCTCAATTTTTAGAGATTTCGAAGAACAAGACAAAACAAAAGGTTTCATTATATAAGATTGATTGAAAACACTCACTAATTAATTAATTAAGGACAAAAACCTCCAAGTGAACTAGTGTTAGTAAAAACAAACTTTCACTGCAAACTTATATGATTTTCAAATTGGAAAAGCTCAAGTCCAAGGAGTGGGGATTAATATATAGTATGCCATTATTATCCATACCAATTGGCATTAGATTAGAAAGAGTGAAATTGTTACAAAGACTTGAATTGGTCCTTGTTTGGAATACGTACGTATTCTATTACTACCAACTCCTTGCATATTCTGAATATCAGAATTCAAGTTATTTCCTAGTTGACCTTATAAAGTGGATATTTTATAATTCAACTCAATCTTTGTATTATATGCATGAAAATGTAATGACGACGCATTGTTCTAAACTCTATGGAAAACACGACACGAGTGAGCACAGTTTGATAAATATGAGGGAGAATAAAATGATCACCGATCGATGTAACAGTCTAGCGTATTATATTTCAACAATCTATTAAGCCCTAACGAAATATTCAATTTACAGAAACTGAATTATAATTCATTCTACAGTAAGCTTGTAAAATGATTGAACTTCTGAAGTGAACGAATCTTCTTGTTTAACTAACCTAACTTTGATTCACTCCAGACAAAAACTAAATAAATCATATCCCTGCAAAGCAAGCAAAACACAAGATGCTAGAGATAGACCTTTTTTTTTTAAACGGCAAAATTAATGAAACATTTACGCGCGAAATGCTCAACAACTTAATACAACACAAAGGCTATCTACTTTAAGGGATTTTAGGTCTAGATTACAACGAAATTATACCCAAACAAAAAAATATTCAAGACTACGGCTTATCCCGACCTTGTAATTAAAGTCTCATATCGATTTCACAGAAGAATCTTCGACGCAACCAAGAATAAGAAAGCAAGATAATCTATAATAACCACACACCTGAATTCGTGATTTCAAGAATACAAATGACAAGTAATTTAATAAGTTATCATAGAAGACAAAATAATATACTTTTCATTTGCCACACCCCTACACCAATGTTCACGAAAAAACAAGTAGTGGTCATAGAAAGTTCATACATGCCCAATATATTTATCAAATCCCTTCAAACTATACTAGAGATGGCCTATGCTAATTCTTTTGATCAAAACTGTGTCTTTGTGTAAATGTAAGCGTTTTGTCAGGGTTGGATCTGGGGTGCGCAAAACGCACAACATACACACTGGAATCTTGAAGTACTCAAACTTATAGATGCTGTTGTTGGCGAGGAGTGGAACTTGTCTGATGGGGACTTCCAGCGTCTGAGAGATTTAAGTATCATGGATTGTGATCTAATGACCTGGAGGGTGGAATGCTCCCATTTTCCGAGACTCGAGAAATTGTGCCTTTGCTATATGCCATTGGAAGAAATTCCTGCGGGCATCGGGGAAATATCATCACTTGAATATATCGAGTTGAGGACTGCCAAAATTTCTGCGGTTGTTTCAGCAAGGGAAATTCTGGACCGACGAGAAGAGGACGATGATCTTTTCGTTTTTGTAACCTTCAACGGAAACTCAGAACAGGATCACAACAAGGTAGATGAGTTGGCAAACCACAAATTTAGAGTTAAAACGACGGTATGTTTTTGGATGACCATTATTTTACTTGGTATTCACACCCCTCTATCTCGCTCGAAACTGCATATTTACTCATTTTAAAGAGTTTTTCAAAGTGATTAGAAGTAAAAAAGTTGATTAGGATCAACAATATTTCCTCACCGTGTTTAAGCATATTTTCAGAAAAGAAATTCTTAAAATGGTAATTAATGCAGTTTCAAGTTTCAAATGGCATATAGGGAGATTATTTTCACTATTGGTTAATTAATTAGTCATTATGTTTTGAACTTAGCATATTGGAGTGCAATCAATAACCTCTGTCATTGCCGTGCCTAGTACTTCGGTGAGTTTCGACATGTACAACTCCTCCTTTTGTCGACTTCAAAATTACGTACTGACATGGTGTTGTGACCTTGAACTGCAACAGGAAAACAAGAAAGATGTGCAACCTAATACGGTGAGTAGTCGATTGCTGATAATCCAGTGTTAAAACCTTAAACTAGCTAGTTTTGACTTGCATCATCTTGTGACAGTTGAATGGTAAAACAATCCTACGAGCAGGCGAGGATTCTAGCCTAAATGAATTTAAATTCACCGAAATCAATTCCATCTCTGCTACTACTAGCAGTGGTGATACTTCAGAAGTTCGGTGTTGTGACATGTCACCCGATGGAAAACTGCTTGCTACTGGCCATGAAGACGGAAATGTAATCTTGTGGTGCACAAATACTTTGGAGCAAAAAATGCTACTCCAAGATCACTCAGCTCACATTATAGACATGCAATTCAGTCCCTACACGGCACGCCTTGCCACGTCATCTTATGACAAAACTGTTAGAGTCTGGGAAGTCAACACTACTAATCCTAACCGGTCACTGATTAGAACTTTCACTGGGCATAATCGTGTTAAAAGGCCGGTGGACTTTCTTCCCCACAAAGATGATCACATCTGCTATGGAGATGGAGTTGGCCGGGTAAGGCACTGAAATATCAGTACTGGTAGGTGTGACCGAGTTGTCCATGATACTATTCGGTCTGATCTTTTGAGGTTCCAACCCAAGATCAGAAGTTATCTTGCCATAAATGACGGGGGGCGTGATGTGTTCATTCTGGATGCAGAGACATTGGCATGTCGTCATTTGTTACAGGGTCACAAGAACTCTACAGATTATATTTGTTGGGGCCCATCTGGTGAGCTCTTCGCATCGTTGAGCAGAGAGTGGATAAGAGTATGGACATTACAGTCTGGAAGGGAAGGGGAATGTCTGAATGAGATATATTCTTATGGTCAAATCATGTGTTTTCCATCCCAGATATCCCTATGTGCTAGTCATTGGTACTCACCAGGCAAGTTATCTTTGAGCTAGCGTAGCTAAATCATTTTGACCACGAATTAATCTTGTATTCCTGTTGTTTTTCTTATTTGCAGGGAAATTTAGTGTTGTGGAACTTCAAACTAGACACAACCATTGAACTCCCAGCACATAGAACAATTGTCACAGGTTTGGCAGCATCTACCGCGAAGGGACTCGTTGCCTCTGTTTGTCGTGACGGAATTATTAAATCATGTACCCTTGTTCTATGTGCTCGGAGTACATCGTTCTATTCTTTTACCCGATTTAAAATGAGTGGTTTAGCTTCTACTTTGGTCTCTCGTATTTAATTTGTCCAATGTAAGTTTCTACAAGGAAGAAGACGAATTAAGGATTAGAGTTGTACATATATATGATACCTAAACAGTCTTGCGTTTCAGTTAGACAGGGGAATGAGTAATTTGTTACTGTTGGTTGTACATATAATTTTATTAGATACCATATAAATATATCTACAAAACTTTAAAAAATATTTTAAACATATATTTGAATTCATCGTGATAAAAATAATTCATAGACTTCAATTTTGAATATTATTATTAATTAAATAAGATATTTATTTATTAAAATAAAATATAAATTTATTAAATAAGATTAAGTGAAATTATTGAATTTTAAAAATAGAACATTTATTAAATAGATTAATTCAGTCATATGTGAAATTTTGTGAAATTAGTTGCATTTTCAGCCAATATATCTCTCAATACTTATTTTTTGTAAGTTGGTTGCACATATTGTTTTTATTAAATTTCATATCAATTTTTCTACAAAACTCCGAAAAACATTTCGAACATACATTTGAATTCAACGTGACAAAACGAATACATAGATACCAATTTGAATGTAATTATTATTTAATTAAATAAATTATTTTATTCATTAAAATAAAATATAAATTTATTAAATAAGATAAAATGAAAATAATGGAATTTTATAAAGAGAGCATTTATTAAATATTTAATACTTCCCCAACTCTTTAAAATGAATCATGATGCTTGGCTGCTTGCAGTAAGAATAGTGAGACGAACTAGTGATGCTTGAAAGAATGGATGAACGATTTGAAGAGACGATGTGGTTTTTATGATATGTATGCTTCTAGTAACCATTGGTCCGATGATTTATTTTATTTTTGGTGAAAAAACTGATATTATAAGGGCCTAACAACCATTATCCAAGGCCAAAAGTGGCATTACAGATGATGGTGCCCCTCACCTTCTTCATTATATCCTATCTTTGCAATATGATCGGCGACAGAATTTGCTCGACAATGAATCTTCAGCTCGATTTCCCATGGTTTGCGTAAGAGATGTTTGCATCTTTCTAGTACCCACTCCACGATCTACGGCAGTGGCTCTTTCTCCTGCGTTAGCCACTCAAAGACATCCGTCGAATCTATTTCAACTTGGATTTTCTGAGTGCGTCGCTCCCATGATTTTTTTAGTATGTATAAGGGAAATAGTAAATCAATTAATCTAATATGTTGTATGATCTTTCTATTTAACAAAATCATTAATAGTGAATAGTAAATCAATTAATCTAATAAAATTTTCACTACTTGTAAGATTAAAGTTTCCTTTCTATCGCAATTTTTTAATCGAATCAATTGAATCAATTACAAGATAAAATATAACTAAACAAAACTGAACTAAATGAGTTTTCAGTTGAAGAGAACATAGCCGGAGCCTAATTCTATGTAACACTGTGCAATGCTAAAAAAATTTGGTGGAACACTCGACTACACGACACAGTATTATCTTCAATCTTTATAAATTACTGTAATAAAATACACCCAACTACATAACTTTGTTGAAAAAATATTTTATTCTTACTTAGTCACAAAAACAAATCAAGTACACCGAACAGCCTCCTGGAAGACCAGTCTATTAGTGAAGATAAAAATGGCAAACAACCATTAGTTATATTATTAAGAATTTTCGCAATACTAAAAAAATATTAGTAACATTTTCTAAACATAGATCAATCTATTTGTAAACTGAAGTAAATATCTTTCCCAAAAAGGGCACTGTTTCGAAAAATAAAAACTTACCAAAAAACAACACTGTTAGAAAAATAAAAACCTGTTGCAAACTGGAACAGGCAGAAATAAAATACGGTTCAAATATGTTTGGAGGGTATAAAATAAAATAAAGATAAAATACAACAAACTTTATTTGCATTCTTATCTTTCTGGTATGCTTTCCTAATTCTGAAATTCAAGATTGTAATGTTCGTGGACAATACAGGCAAATTTCCACAGACCCAACAAAAATTGCTACTATCACAGAACAAAAAGAAAAGCTATGGCTCCCTTGAACTTCAAGACTGGTAACACAGAAATGATGCAATTAAGGTACAAACTACATGCAAATTGGGATCTATGCTGATTCAGCTTTCACTCCCAATTGTAATTTGTTGTGACGGTCAGCTGCCATGGACAACGATTGTATTGTGACAGAGAAAGACGGACCCATCTGCACGGATATCAGAACCCATTCAGAGATGAAACGAAAACAACCAAGATTCTGAACCTCTACGGGTAGAGTAGCGAGACAGAAGGCATGCACAGACAATTAATGAAAGAAGATGGGCTATAGAATTATTGCATTTATACAATTTTAACATGTACAACAAAGTTTAACAATCGGTTTCTCCAGGAACTGTTTCTAAACGAACATCTGTAACAGCATAGGAACACAACCTAATGCATTTTAAAATAATTGAGCCATATTTATGAGTTATGAGGATCTATCAGAAAAGCAAATGTAAGCCATCACTATTACCTCAATATAAGGATCTTATGAAATAAAAAATTCAAAAATGAAGAGACGTTTTTAATTTTTTTTGTTTCAATCAGACAAGTACCTATAGTCCTATACATATGAATCGGTGTTTCTTTACAATTCCGTCAGGACCTCGATATATTTCAGAGTTTCAAGGTGCCCGAACAAACAGAAGGTAAAGGACACAGTAATACTTCCTATTTAAAATTATTAACTACAAACAATTAACTCTGAAAACAAAAATTTAGCCATGCACACAAACACAGCACACATCATCAGCAAAATGCAAGTAATATTTAAGTCTTTAGCCAAAGGACACTATTCACTGAATAATTTCCGACAACTCTAACTGGAAGTATTGAGACCAGCCAGAAAAGCGCACACAGATAATTAGGTCAACTATAGAAGTGTGACTGCATCCACATCATTTAATTGCAACAACTTTTGGTCGTTCAGACAAAAAGTTTCGCCTATATTTTTTATAACTAAATGATATTTGCACTTCTTCTCAAGAAAAAGGCCATATGAGCTTACTGTGCTACAAATATGAAACGAGTCTACATATCCAGCCAATTTGGAACCTGCACATAAATGAAAAGAAGACTGATTTAGGACCAAGAAAAATCGTATATTTACTCTAAAACAATGAAACAGTCTGATTTGCAACGCAGACAGATCATGCAGAAGAAACACCTTCCATTGATTTGTGTACTTTTAATCCTTGTTCATTTTTATGTACAGTAAAAGCCTAATCACATACAAGAGAGTTACTCTGATAGCAAACAAAGGGAACGGAAGTGGGACACATCAAAGAACTATTTATGGGAATGGACTAAATACGGCGCATGTTTTAGACAAGTTATTCGCAGCTAGATACTATGCCCTGGGAAGCAAGTTTCATGCCCCGTATGCATCAAATTGCGGTCATGCAAGTGGCCTAGTACAACGGGTTGTCTACATGAACAATTTCATCAGGCCCTATCCGATTAATATAAAATATGCAAATTTTCTATTTTAATAGCGTGTTTGTACAACTGTACATTTCATAGCATAACAAATTCACGAAAGAAGCCGTGAACTTCATTCAAGGACAAAGATGATTGGAAGAGACGAAGAGTATTGTCGTTACTCATCAGCATAAGCTTTAAACGAGACTAGGGAGCACGAAGCAAATCATAAAGAATGCCATAGTCATATAATAAGAGTAACCGCATGCCTAAACACAACCAAATACTAGGAAAATCGTAGCCCCATGAATGATTAATTGACATGAAAAAGAAGTGTCATTCAAAGAAAGTTGTGAGAAGTCAGAAATGTTTTTGCTGCAAGCAACAAGAGCATGAAAGCTTTTCACCAGTTTTTCCAGAGCAGGTGGGAAATAAACCATATTGTTCTGTAAAAAGGAACAACACCTGAACAGGATGAATCAATTTTAAATGGGGCCAGATATTGCCACGGTTAAAAACAAGTAGGAGAAAGACTAATGAATGGCTTTATGCAATGCGAGCAACTGAATAAATAGTTCTAGATATTCAATCATAAGCTTAAGATGCACAAGTGTTCCACGCTGATTCCACTTACTCTTTTTTAAACCAGCAGGTTTAGCGACCAAAAGAGAGCTCACAAAAGCACCGATATTATCCCTTAAAGCATCCTCTGAAAAACTGACCTGTTGAACAGGAGATAATAATGAGAAACGTGAGTCTTTGAAAGAACATTAAGTGAACAAAATTGTAGCTAGTGGGTAGCAGCAGAGCTAGAAAAAGGAATACCTTTCCCAGCCCTAAATGCACAATAGCAGTTTTATCCTTCTTGAAAAGAACACCTTGCTCCTTTGCTTCTTTCACAGCTAAGGGCATATCATTGGTCACAGTACGTTTCTGCAGTCACGATTCTTGTTAGAGATCATTGACACAATGAAAACTTTGAACGATTAAAAGGAAAGATTTTGATATAGCTTGAACCTTTAGATCTGGCATCAATTGTTTCAGATGTCTTGATAACTGCATATGCATAGAAACCAATCGTAAGGGACAGAATAGGATGAACACTAGAATGAGTACATTTAGCAATTTGGAATCTCAAAACCTTTTTGACATGCTGCATCATAGACGGAGTAGCAATACACTTGTCAAAATCTATCTTCAGTTCTCCTGCAAAGTTAAAACTAATTACTTAACGTACACTATACATTCCAAATGCACCCAATGTTTTTGTTGAATTATAATAAATAAAAGAAAAGGACGGGGGGTTTTGGGGGGGTGGTGTAAGAAAGTTTCATATGATACAAATGTTTAAGCATGTGTACAAGCTCCTAACAAAGGACCTGATCTTGCTGCTGAGGCTAATACAATTACGGTGAGGCTTGTAAATGCATGCAGTTATTGATAGAAAGAAGAATCATGGTATCCACTTCCATGAACTAGCTTTACGTATGTCAGGTGGAGATCATATTCACGCCAGTACCGTAGTAGGGAAACTAGAAAGAGTAGGAGAGATCACTTTGGGATTTGTTGGTTTCCGCCAGTGTTGTTAATCCCGGATAGCGTCGCGTCGCGCCCAACCAAAAAAACTGGGATAGCGGGATTGCGCTACCGGGATGACCGAGATACTGAAGTTTAATATATGATATACAATACATTATAAAATAAACTTAAAACCTTAGAAATAACTCAATTAATGGGTAGAAAGTCAGAAATTGAAGAAAAATGGGCTTGAACTTTGTAAATTTGCAATGTATTAGGTTTTAATTGGGGTAAATGCCAATTTTACCCCCAAACTTTAATATCCCGCTCGGGATATACGGGATCCCGGCTGCAATCCCGCCCCGGATTTCCGGGATTTGCCCGGGATGCTATGCTTCCCGGGATGGGCATGTCAATCCCGCCCAGGTGCCAAACAGCACCGGGATAGCGGGATCGCGCGGGATTGACAACACTGGTTTCCGCACGGCGATTTTATGGAAAAGATAGAAGCCGTGGTCTTTATTTCACTCAAGATTGGGTCTCTTTACCAGGAGGGATTCCCGTGGCTTCTGGCATTCACGTTTGGCATCTGCCTACTCTGACCATGATCTAGGTGATGATTCCATACTACAGTTCGGTGGAGGAACATTATGCCACCCTTGGGGTACGTAATGCAAGCATAAAAATGTATCCCACTGTTTCCCATAAGCATTCTCGAGGTCATGAGGAAACCAGGGGATGACAAGTAAGTTTCTAGTTCTATTGCTTTAATGATAAGGTGATTAAATGTGATAGAAAGGCTTTGCACAAACCATAAATCATTTACTTGAGCATTCCTTTATGATTGGTAGCATTTCTAATTTCTACCTTCACTAAAATTTTCAGGGACGGTCCCAGTGATGGAAGGGCAGAGGCCTTTGGTGTCCCTTCAAGTCAAGAGTTGGGGCCGGAAATGCTCAACATATTAATTCATCCAGTAAATTACTAGGTGCTCATGTAGCCCATAACGGATTAATAGTGTTCTGGGCCAGCGCAGTGAGCCTATCTGAAGTGGCCCTCTTACACAACATCAAAGAAACAAATGGTTGACAGGTAGTTTTATCTAATTTCCTTTTAAATGGAGCAGCACACAACTGTATATATTTCCATGCAGTTCAGAAACTAATTCATCAATATAGCAAAACAAATGCAGCAATTAATTACCAGCCAAGATCTTCTCAACCAGTTCTGGTCCACCAACAACATCTGCTCCAGCATCTCGGGCTTGATCTGCTGCAGCACCCTCTGCAAATACAGCCACGCGGTACGTCTGGCAAAATTTTAATTTATTAGAAAGTAGTTATTGAACAGGGACGCACTTCCTGAATATGTTAGTCAGCGAAACGACGTTGTACCTTACCAAAACGATGCGGGAAGCGCACAAAACCATTCAGCTTCTGCATTCAAAAGGAGGGAGGGTAAAGTTAATTACATGTAAGGAGCAATATATAAAATTATATATATATTAGATCATTGGCAAATTTTTAGAATTTGACAGTGAATAAACTAGTCTGTCATGTGTGACAAGAAGACAGGGCCAGATAGAAAATAACCCCTTCATACATGATTGCATTATGAACTGAGCAAGATGACTAATTTGCCTTCTCTCTTATTTTCGGGTTTATTATTTTGGAAAAACTTCGACTTGAGGGCATATTTAAACAATCTACAGTATTCCACTCGAAGTTTCAGAAAAACCAAAAAACCAAAGTTTTCAATAAAGCACGACCTTTGTAAACAAGGCATTGATTAAGTCAGTGTACAGCTTCTGTCAACTCATGATGAAGCAAACCATCTTTACTGTTACAGAGCTATGCCAAAACCAACATATCACTTCTCTTCCACCTGATGGAAATATGCCCTAAAAAGTACTCCCTCCATCGCAGACCAAATGTGACATTTGAAGTTTAAGCAATTTTTGAGGTCGACTTTGACTAGAAATTACTCTATCAGAGAATATTTAATAAAACTATATATTAAGAAGGTTTATGAAGAGTACTTTTATAATATAATTTTGTTATATTTTTTCCCTATACTTTGAGAGTAATTTATGGTCGAAGACAAGGAAAATTGTTCAAAGTCAAATGAGAAATTTGGTGTGGTGCGGAGGGAGAATATCTTAGTAAAAAGTTCAGAAGTAGAATCACTCCCTCAGTCTGCTATCCTTTGCTCAGTTGACTTTATAAAGCCTCCATTGACAACAAATAACTCCTAATTTTATCAAATATTCTTCCTGCATAATTTTCGAGTAACTTATGGTCATTGGAGGTTCTGAAAAGTCAAATGAGCAAGAATAGCAGGACAGAGTGAGTAGAATTTTAATAGTATTACAGTTCCTTATTTAGTTGTTCTTAAGTTGTGTATTTCCTATTATAATTCTATTATCTTTTTCCAGTTGATTTCTACTTCCTAGTATAGATTGTTTTGTTAACCTAAAAATTTAGGTCAAAGGGTTGCAGTTTATTCATCTTTTATTCAAACAATGAAACAACTATTTATAAACTGATTATTGAGCTTTGTCCCAAATATTGTTCTTGGTTCTTGAGTTCTTTATTTTAGTTGTTCACAATCACCAACTCCATTAGTCTTCTAGTTAAATATAGAAATATATAATCAGCCTCCTAAGCGACCAGAGAAATTATCTGAAAATCCCCAGGGTAAGCGGGAAGAACCTTAAACACCATGCTCCATATTCAGTCTGTTTTTTATCCTCATTTTTAAGACTGCAGGTATCTTTTCCAAAGCAGCACAGGTACACTAGCGCATTTCTGAGAGACATTGAGTTAGTTTATTGAACCAACTCCTATTAGTTTCCTATCACATCTGAACACCAGGGGCATCTCTAACGGAAATTACAAAATCTAAACCTCTCAGACTTAATAAAACTCGCATGAAAAATATAAATTATGCAATACTCCTTCCAAAGTAAGTACGTACCAGGTCAGTTCGCTTCAATTCTGGAGTCATTTTCACATGTGCTTCTAAAGTTTCATCAAAAGCAGCCCTTGCTTTTGCCTGTGAAATTGCTAAAGCAACAAACAGAAACTTAAATTACTATCCATTACCAGTTACAAATAAACTTGAAGGACGAAAGCTGTTTAGTACCAGACATAAGAAAGAAAACGGAGTATCAAGATTACATAAGGAGAACTGGTCAGGAAGTTCAGTAATCTATTCAGACTACATTTGATCCTTTAGATTACATGAATTCATACGGAAGAAATTGTCTCAGTGAGGAGCTCATAAATGTTCTAAATTTATTTACATTAAGTTGGTAGTGGTGAGACTCATTCCACATTTGTATAAATGTTTTAAAACCTAAATATACTTGGGTTGAAGGGAAAAAAAAAAAGTTATCTGCTTCTGCATTCTGATGTTAATTTTAATTGCCTACATACCTATTAAAATATTGTTTATGTTGATATAATTTTCCAATTAGCAACTACTGCATGTTCCGTTCTATAATCTATTATCAAAAGGTTGATTTTCAAACACTCAAATGTTAACTTTATCAACTTTTCACTATTTTCTAGAACAACGCCAACTTTTTACTATTCTACAACTTCAAGAGTAATCTCTCCAAACTCTAACTTCTGACATTTTTCGCTAGATTTACAGAACACTCGTCATGAACACTTTACAGTAAAATTGTGCAGTTGAAGAGAAGATCATGTAGATAAATAAATGGAGAAGGTTACATAGTTGACCCCATTAACGGAATTTATCATAATTGGAGAAGCTTCAAGCAGACTATCTGCGATATCTTACAATTTGTAAGCTCGCAAAATCAAAATAAGAACACAATGCAGCTTCCATTAAAGCATGAGTCTCTCATTCAAGGAGCCATTAGATTTAGAACCATGAACAAGTCTTAGATTCATAACATTGCCAGTACATCCCAACTGATAACATGTGTGACCCCCTACAGTTGAATGACTCGAGTATACATATGTTAGACATTTTCATCAAGATCAAGAATTTCGATATAATATTTTTAGACTTGACGTTTCATGAAGCACAATGGGGTTTTTGCTTTGCATTAATTCACGAACATTTCAAAGTTTCAATTTTCGTAGACAAAAACATTCATGCCAAGTTAGTCGGTCATAATCACATTTCCATGTGAAATAAATCCAGTACCTGACATTTTCAAATTATTTGCTAAATTATTTGATCATTTTAGGACGAAGTTCTTGGCTTCTTGCATGGAGAGGAAGAAGAAAGATACTCTATTTGGAGTAATTTCTCTGAGGAGAGATCCCCTTTTCTAACTCACAATGAATTTGATGATTTCAGTCCCACTGAGTTATATATAGCTATCAAGTTGTTAGTTATGCAAGAAACAAGCAGAAAGCTCATGTTAGAAAGTAGAAACGCACAAATTGGGAAGTAGCCTTAGCAGGTGGAATGACAAGCTATCATTAAAATTCAACTTATACAGCTTAAAGATATCAAACTTCACTAGCATGATTCTGTTTTCCCTACTAAAATACCATACATAATCAAACTTATGCATGAAAATTTCATATATCCAATCCTTTCCCTTAAAGTCTAAACCTAAGGTGATCAATAAAAAGCACCTGCGTCTCTGATTATATCATACAATACAAAACAAAACAAAACAAAACAAAACAAAACAAAGGGACATGAAAGGGAAATAACGCAAATTAAAAAAGGACTTCGAAATAACCGACCTTGGCAAGGCGAATAGCTTCCTTGAGATCATAGAGAACTCTCTTCTTCTTCTCACTGGTCTGATCGTCCTTATTCACCTTAATCAACCGCGGGAACGGCAAATTCAAATCCTCCGGTTCCTCTTCCGGACGTCTGAAGCCCCTCATAGCCCTAAACCTCTCCTCTTCAATCCACAACCTATCCTTCTCGAGCTCCTCATTACTCTTCTCCTCACTCTCCACCGCTCGATACTCGGGCAGCGGGGCAACCCGGCTGGAGTAAGAAACAGGGGAAACGGAATCCTTCATGTATCGCATCTCTTCGCGACCCCAATTGGAGTCGTTTCGCAATGTGGAATGTTGATCAGGTTGAGATTTCGGCTGTGGTTCGGGTGGGTCGGGTTTTGGTTTTGGTTGGTAGGAAATGGGTTGAATAGGAAGAGGTTCGCGAGAGTTGGGATTGGTTGGTGGCGGAGGTGGTGGCGGTGGGTCGGATTCGGAGGAGAAGGTACGGCAATAGAGGGAGGATAGGTGGAGACGCGGTGATGGATCGGTGAAGCAGGACCGGCGAGCTTGAGAGAGCAGGCGTTTGACGGCTGCCATTTTTGTTGGTGAGGGTTTCAGAGGAGTGTTTGTTTCTGCCTCAGGGAAGGAGGGGTTTAGTAGAGGTTTTTCACTTTTTTATTTTAGTTGAGGTCAAATTTTATTTTGCCCCCGATAGGTACATCCAATTCGAATGAGCACAGTTTAGATTACATCCGTGGATCAAATTTTATTAATAAGGAAAAGATAAACACGGGGATATAGGAACCCGTGGAGACAACAAGTTAACAAAAACAAAGGAAACAACCATCAATACAACAATACAACTAGGACAACCATCTATCTTACAAGGAACAACATATTATAGTTTCAACAGAGAAACTTGTTAGCTTTCAATCATATGAATCAAAAGTTGAGAAACAGAAAGAGACACAATCTTCATGATCGGACCAAGGTGAATCATCTCGAGACCTGACAGAACGAGAACCATAAGACAAGAGATTGTCTTATAGGAAAGGAGTGGAGCCAACTGATTTCCTTCTTATATGCTTTAAAATGCAAGGTTCAAACTCAGGCACACTGCTATTATAAGCAATCAACCGAGGTTTGGGATAAAGGAAATATTTTCCAAAATAACCAACAAACTCATCTTTTTCCGTAGATGTTTTACCAACAACCATAAGTAGATGTTCATCATTGTCTTTGCAATCAATAGGATCTCCAGGTTCCGGTTCAAAATAGTTCTCAAAGACCAAACTCGAATTAAAGCTACGGCGTGTTCTCATATTCTAGTGTGTGTAATCTATTATCGACCGCTTCGCTGTGGCGAAGCCTCCTTCAATTCATAATTTTATGTTTGCATTGTTCGCTGCAGCGAACTCACTTCCTTCTTTTAACTTCATCACTTGCAATGGATTTTTTTTACGTATTCTTCCTCGTAGCTCTTAGTAGATGTTTGAAAACACTTTTTCTTCATCAACCTTGCGAGTAACCTTCTTCATCTTGTACCAATAGGCCTCATTTGACATCAAAACTCATTTTTGCTATAAATCTTCGCTAAAAACACCAAAAGAATACAAGTAACAAAATAATAGAAAAACATGGTAAATTAGATACTGAAAGATAACAAAAGCACTGTAACTAGAAGGCATAAAATAGGTATTTCATTGCATCACCACAAGCTTACTAGGAATTTTGTATGTTGTGATTTGCATATGTATCAGAGCCGGATATGAACATGTGCAAGGAGGCCCTCCGCACAGGGCTGAACATGTTTATGAGCCATTTTATTAAATTAAAAGTAGTATATGACCCATAACTTGGCGCGTGGCCGGGCGCGTGGAGAGTTACGGAATTTTCATCTTCTTCACTTCTCATTCATCCTTATCTACAGGATCGATCTTCATCTTCATCTACAAAATGTCGCTCCATCAGAAACTTTCGGACTTTTTCTTGGGATCGAGATTGTTAGTGAAGTATAAATCTGAAAGATTACTTGAACCCGCTTCCTATATTCGGCTCTATATCACATAGCTTTTCTCGATTACCTCATTTTCTTTTCCCCAATTCATTCTAGGCTTCAGGCTTCTAGCTTCTCTTTGAATCCTTTGGGAAATTGCAGAAAGAAAGAAGCAGAATCGTTCTGAACAAACTCAATAAGGGATCGAGATGGATTTGGTCTTTACTTAGAGCTATCTTTCTGTTTTCACCCATTCATGGAAGAAATAGTGGCCGTGGTCCTCGTTCCGATCTGGAAATTCGTCCATTGATCGTAAACCAAATTGGGAATATAGATGTAGGCTTGAATCTGAATCATCTTGGTTTGTTTTTCTTCTTTCTTTTACCTATTATATAACTAAACTAGATGTCAATTTAGAGGAATTTATTGTGTCTGGACCAACTCATTTTCAGTTTTAACTTTTGATTCAATTTATTCCCTTGTGGTTCAACTGGTTATCAGTTGATTGTTGATGTTCATGTTTTGGTTAAGGAGAAATTGTCTAATCCAAAATCCATCTTTCTTGCTGTTGAACTCTCTCCTATGTATCTGTCTTGTAATTCTACGAATTTTAAGGTGTGTGAATGTGCTTTCATAGCTTAAATTCAATCTTGAGGAAAGGCTTTCAGATGATTTATCTGTTTGGCTAATGATTAAAACCTTGAGTTAAGGAAAAATTTAGGTGTTTTTAACTAGGTTTTCATGGTTTTAATCGCTAACCAAACAGTTTATTATTTTTTGTTTTACATATTTTGTTGAAATAAGAAGTATTGAAGCAAGCAAATACTAAAGTTTTAATCTTTATTGTTTCACAGCATGAATCTTTACTGGAGAATCTTTATTGTTTCTAAACCTTCTAAGGCATGAATCTTTATTATTTTGAAGCAAAGAAGTCTTATAATATGCTCAAAATTCTTACATAAAAGCAATACATTTGAAAAATGCTTGTAACTCATGGTGCATCTTAGTTTGCTCATTGAACACCCGATTTGTAT
This sequence comes from Plantago major, assembly GCA_026545765.1. Taxonomy (NCBI): domain Eukaryota; kingdom Viridiplantae; phylum Streptophyta; class Magnoliopsida; order Lamiales; family Plantaginaceae; genus Plantago; species Plantago major. The sequence continues at coordinate 31,814,516 of CM048844.1, read as the reverse complement.
GTCAGCTTAGCTTGTGCTTGCGCCACCGAGTGTATGCATTGTTTCGCTCTTAGAGTACTAAGAGTTGCGTAACTTAGGTAGAGTCTTGACAGGTGTTAATTGAGGGAGTTGGTGTCTGTGCAAGCTCGTTTAGTTAAAAAATGAGTACGTTAGATGTTGCCACTTGCCATAGCAAAGTTTGCTCTTATTGTATTATATCATAACAAGGCTGAAGCACGGGATATGTTTTGCAGGACGATACAATAAGGTACAGTTCAAGATTCTTGAGTAATGGAGAGCCCAGGACAGCTCAATATGTTGAGAAGTCCACTTGCTTGGCTTGAAAAGTTTTTTGTCTGTTCAAGGAGATGGTTCATTGTTAAACTTTTTGCGTACATGTTATCACCTGCCTCTTTAAGTATTCCATGTACATACGCAAAGATCCTTGTGTCCCTTTTTTGAGTTTTGCACAGGCATTTGGTACATTGCAAAAAACGTTTCCCAGTTTAGATAGCTGCTTTATTATGCTATCTTGGTTAATTTTTCATGTACATTTGTTTTACAGTTCATCAATGATCATGGGACTCATTAGCCCGAATGATCCAAGGACTACAGTTCCACTGTTTTTTATTGGAAGAGGTATTATCAACTTTTCTTAAGGAAGCTTCAACATATACCCTTGAGCCTTGGTTGCGTTGTTAACATTCTGTTCAACTTTTGTTGCAGTGCAAAATTCTCTCTTGTCTCTTGATCAAATTATGTGGCTGGGTAGGACAGGTATATAAAAGATAATGCTTGTAACTTCCAATGTTCGGCGTAGTCTGGGACAACGTAAATCCATGAAAATGTGACATTATTTATCGCAGAACTGATTGGAAGGATCTTTCTCCTGTTAGATGTGTTCTTTGACACGTGAGAACTTTGCAATTATGTTTGGAACAAGCATGGGAGCGTCTCATGTTGCTGGACTTGCAGTCGGTACTCATTTTTCCGCTCATGCTATTGGAGTTGCAGCTTCTCAACAACTGAACTGAATGGCCTATAAACGCTTATCATGTTGTGTGCATATGGAACACCGAACACTAATCTAAACCAATCTCCAGCCACTCCTTTCGACACGAGTAAAAAATGGGTCAGGCTCATGTGGTCTTCAGCTAGACAGGCAAAAACAGCGGTGTTTTAACCATGGTCACCAATTTGGAGGCAACGAGACCCACAATTCGGTAGGAGTGCATCAATGCACCATATGGGGCTTGAATCAAGGTTATGCCAACTCGTTTCATCATAGAAGTCTGTTTGACTTTACATTTTCGTATGTTGTTGAGTAATGTTTCATTGACATGGCTAAATTTTTGTAGGGCACTTTGTAACAATTTTGAGGTGTAAATAAGAAACTCGTTCATAAAATTTTGAATTAAAAAATGACATTATATAAGGAAAGAACATGTTAATTAGAATGAAACGTGCAACACGCAAGCGTGTTACGCGAGTTTTAGTATTATATATATACAAATAATGGACTTCTAGAAATAAATATAGGTTTTGTTTAAATTTGTTTGTTTGTTGTACTCGTTAAATATATGTATTCTTTAATAATTTAAGTTCCATTATGTTTCTATAAAATTTAATTAGTTTTTATATGATGATTTATAAACGTTAAATAATGATCATTTTTTTATTAATTGAAACAAATCATAATAAAACATTTGCATTTAGTGTCAAACATTATAACTGTTGAGTCACAACAATAATCTCAAACAAACAAACACAATCGATCAACCAAAACGAAAACGAAGAAACACGGAATTTACGTGGTTCGGCTAATATAGCCTACATCCACGGGAAACCAAGCACGTATATTGATATCAGCTGAGATTCGATTACAAGCTTATACAATCTATACAAAGATCAAGCTCAATCGACTATCTATACTTCTCAATCAATCAAATGAGAAAACAAGATCACAATCTCAATGATAAACGAAACGACGATGAAACTCGAACCAGTTCTCTGTGTGCAGATCACGAAACCTGAATCTTCCAATTGTCAGTCGAGCTAATAACCGTCTTCAACCTCTATCCAAAATCTCAGATCAAAAGGTGAAGAAACAAGCGAGAAATCAATCGAATGACAAAGAACTTGCTGCTTTTCTTACTTTCTCTTCTCTTTAATAACGCTCATAACAAACTAACAAATGAAGAAATGATCTCAAATTTTGATCTCTCTGAAATGATCTGATCCGTCCAATCATCTTGAGTAAGCATTAGCTGAAACTTGGTTTCATAAGATTTCTGAAACTTGGTTTCAGAATTCTCTGAAACTAGTTTCACTCATCTGAAACTTGGTTTCAGAAAACCTGCTTACAAGATTTTGAGATAAACACAACAAACTCCACCTTAGCTCAAAATCAAATCTACATGCTCTTTTCCCAATTTAATGTTCTTTACTCGGTAGAACAAGCAACCATTTAAGCTCCCTTATGGCTAGAGCATGCCTTCCATAATCTCTGTGCAAAAAATCAGATGAATCCAACAACATTTATCAGATCTGCACAATGCTTGAACTTGGCAGCTGACAATGCTTTTGTTAAGAAATCTGCAGCATTTTCTGTAGTATGAACCTTTTCAACTTTAATTGCTCCTCCATCTATGATATCTCTTATGAAGTATAATCTCACATCTATGTGCTTGGTCCTTTCATGAAAATGTTGATGCTTTGCTAACTGAATAGCACTCTGATTATCACACATCACAGACACACAACCTTGATCAAGCCCCAATTCTGTAATCAAACCATTCAGCCATATTGCCTCTTTAATTCCCTCAGTTACAGCAATAAATTCAGCCTCAGTTGTAGATAATGCTACTATAGACTGCTGAGAACATTTCCATGAGATGGCAGTACCAAACAATGTAAATACAAAACCTGTAACAGATTTCCTTGAATCTACATTAGATGCAAAATCTGCATCTACAAAACCTTTCAGTGGTAGCTCAGTTGTAGAAGATGCAGAACTTGCACCATGATGAACTGTTCCCTTGATATATCTGAGTACACTTTTCACTGTATTCCAATGTATCATACCAGGATTGCTCATAAACCTGCTAATGATACTCATTGCAAAAGCTAAATCTGGTCTGCAGCAAATCATTGAATACATTATCCTATTGCATTTGCATAAGGAATCTTGAACATTTCCTGTATATCAGCTTGCTTCACAGGACATTGATTTACTGAAAGTTTAGTTCCAGGGTTTACAGGCACAGACACAGGCGTAGACATATTCATGTTAAACTTTGCAAGAACCTTAGTCAGATATGCAGATTGTGATAGAAATAAGCTTCTATCATGTTCTTGTCTGCTAATGTCCATACCCAGTATTCTACTTGCTTCTCCCAAATCTTTCATTTCAAACTCAGAGCTCAACTTAGCCTTTAACATGCTAATTTCATCAAGAGACTTCCCAGCTATCAATATATCATCAACATACAACAGCAAATATATGCAGCTCACACTGTGTATGTTTGAAAAATATATACAACTGTCATACTTGCTCCTTATAAACTGTATTGAGCTCATGAATTCATCAAATCTCTTATACCATTGTCGAGGACTTTGTTTCAAACCATATAGAGACCTTTTCAACAAACATGCCTTGTTTTCCCTGTCTTCAATATGAATGCCCTCAGGGATTTTCATATATATTGTTTCTTCTAGCAGACCATGTAAAAATGCAGTTTTGACATCCATCTGTTGTAATTGTAAGCCCCATTGAGTTACCATGGCTAAGAGAACCCTTATAGACACATGCTTTACCACAGGTGAGAAGATTTACAGATAATCTATACCTTCCTTCATGTGAAACCCCTTGCAACAAGCACTTTAAACTTCGATTGAAAGTTGTCCCGTTTCAACCTTCCTTTTGAATATCCATTTGCATCCCACAAGCTTCTTGTTCTTGGGTATAGTAACTATATCCCAAGTATCATTTTCTCAGAAACCAACTCTTCATGAATTGTCAGAATCCACTTTTCACTATCATTGCAACTAATAGCTTCTTGATAAGTGCTAGGTTACGAGTAGTTTATATCTTACACTCTTGATAGAGCATAGGCTACATTGTAAGATTTTCCCACCGTCCATAACCATACATATATCGCACCTTCCTATTTAGCCTCTTCTCTCTATCTTTAGCCAGTTGATAAGTGGATAACACATTTGTTTCATCTGCAATTCCTGACTGTATCTCTAGAGGATGAATTCTCCATATCGTTGTTCTCTATGCTCATCCATAGATGTATGCTTATCATTTGCATGTAAATCACCGGATTCTGCAATGCTCCACCGAATTCTGTATTGTTGTCCACAGCCCGAGTGGCATAATAGTTTCATTAAAAACCACATCCACTAATGATACATTTTTCCGATCAATTATCCACAACTTGTACCCTTTTACACCAAAGAGGGTATCCCAAAAATGCATCTAAGTGCCCTTGGTTCCAGCTTCCCTTGCCTCACATGAGCCAGAGCCAAACACCCAAATACCTTCAAATGTCCTAGATAAGGAGGTTTGCCTGACCACAGTTCCTCAGGTGTTAAATTGTTCAGAGGTGTTGAGGGGCTCCTATTTATGAGATAGCATGTCAGATGACTTCACCCTGAAACATTTGCTCGCACTGAGCTAATCAACATACATCGATTCTCTCTAGCAGTTCTATTGAACCTCTCAAAGAACTCCATTACATTGAGGTGTGCTGGTATTGTTTTATGTCTCACAATGCCCTTGTTTTGCGTAACTCATTGAAATCATTAGAGAGAAACTCCAAGCCATTATACATTACGAGATGCTTGATTTTCACCTGTAGTATTTTCCACCTCAATTGACCAATCTCTAAATTTTTGAAAGCTTCATCTTTTGACTTCAAGATTATCAGCCACACCTTTCTTGAATAATCATCAATGATTGACATGAAATACCTTCCTCCACCCATAGTTTGTGTATTTGTAGGTCCCCACAAGTCTGAATGAAGGTAATCAAGAGGTGCTAGAGTATTGTGCTTTGCTGTGTCAAAACCAACCTTATGAGATTTTCCAAAAATACAGTTTTCACAGAATTGCAGGTGATTTATTTGATCTCCACACAGCAGGTTTTGTTTTGATAATTCTCTGAGTCCCTTCTCACTGAGGTGTCCCAACCTTGCATGCCATAGCTGAGTGTTGTCTTGAGCACTAACGTGTGAAGATTCCCCAGAAACTGTATCACCTACCAGATAATAGAGACCATTTTCTTTCAAGCCTTTCATTACAATGATGCCAGACTTAGTAATGCTCAGAACACCATTTTCTGAGGAATATTTGTGACCAGTACTGTCTAGTACACCAAGGGAAATGAGATTCCTCTTCAGTTTAGGTATGTACCTAACATTTGTAAGCATTCTTACAACTCCATCATGCAGCTTGAGCCTTATATCACCAATCCCTTCAATGTTGCACTCAAAATCATCACCTAGTAATACAGAACCACCTTTCTTAGCTTTGTAGTTTATGAACCACTCAAGGTTAGGGCTCATATGAAATGAGCATCCAGAATCCAGTACCCAGTAATCATTAGACTTTGATTTCACTACTGAACAAGCCTCAGAGACTACTAAAGCTTCAGCATCACCATACATCTGTGCAGACTCAGCAATATGTGCATTATGAGCCATATTGTTTTCTGTATCATTAACCTGCAATTTGCCTGCCTTCTTGTCTCTCTTATACTTGAAACACTGCTTCTTGAGTTGGCATGTCTTTTTGCAATAGAAACACTTCCTTTTTCTCGAGTTATTTCCATCTGCAGCTTGTGTTTTCAAATCTTCTAGCATCTGCAGTACAGTGCTTCGCAGCAGCATCTTATGACTCCACCTCTCCTTGATATTTAAACTTTCATGCATTGTCATTTCCAGATGGGGTCCCTTATGCAGCTCCTTGTTCCTCAGGGCAACATCAACATCATCATATGTCAGCTTGGTGCTCTTATGAATAACTAGAGCATCAATGAAGTGCTCATATGATTTAGGCAGGGCTCCCAAGATTACTAATGCCTTATCCTCATCAGAAACTTCAATGCTAACACTCTCCAGATCCTGGCACATCTTGTTAAACTCATCAAGCTGCTGTGAAATAGATTTGTCTGTGCTGATTCGAAAGTTAAACAATCTTTTCCTGAGATGCAACTTGTTTGCAGAAGTTTTAGAGTTATACATATCTTCCAGCTTGTCCCAGATTTCTTTAGCTGTTTTGATCTTGATTACTTCCCGGAGAATCTTGTCATCAAGGGACAATATGATTGTGCTACGAGCTCTTCCCATGATAGTAGCCTTCTCCTTGGCATCAAATCCTTCTGCAAATCCTTTATCTCCCAAGAGTGCAGCATCTAAACCTTAATGAATCAACAATGCTTCCATCTTGGCTTTCCATAAACCGAAATCGGTTTTCTCCGTGAACTTTTCAACATCAAATCTCATGGATGATCCCATTTCTTGATCGAAAACAGTTGAGATTCAAAACCTTTCCCACAGACGGCGCCAATTGTTGAGTCACAACAATAATCTCAAACAAACAAACACAATCGATCAACCAAAACGAAAACGAAGAAACACGGAATTTACGTGGTTCGGCTAATATAGCCTACATCCACGGGAAACCAAGCACGTATATTGATATCAGCTGAGATTCGATTACAAGCTTATACAATCTATACAAAGATCAAGCTCAATCGACTATCTATACTCCTCAATCAATCAAATGAGAAAACAAGATCACAATCTCAATGATAAACGAAACGACGATGAAACTCGAACCAGTTCTCTGTGTGCAGATCACGAAACCTGAATCTTCCAATTGTCAGTCGAGCTAATAACCGTCTTCAACCTCTATCCAAAATCTCAGATCAAAAGGTGAAGAAACAAGCGAGAAATCAATCGAAAACTGAATGACAGCAACTTGCTCTGTTTTCTTCTGTTTCTCTTCTCTTTAATAACCGTTCATAACAAACTAACAAATGAAGAAATGATCTCAGCCCTTGATCTCTCTGAAATGATCTGATCCGTCCAATCATCTTGAGTAAGCATTAGCTGAAACTTGGTTTCATAAGATTTCTGAAACTTGGTTTCAGAATTCTCTGAAACTAGTTTCACTCATCTGAAACTTGGTTTCAGAAAACCTGCTTACAAGATTTTGAGATAAACACAACAGTAACAAACACTTAAATCAGCAAAACATTAATTCTCGAACTTCAAGTTGTAGTAATACAAATGTTAACATAGCATTTCCCTATGTTGGATTATGGATATAGTATTTGAAAATGTTCACTCCAAAATCAATTTTATGTTTTAATTTTCATTTTATTTTTAAATCTTAATTTCTTGTTTTAAGGCGTAACTTTTGCATTTACAGTCTGAAATTTTATTTAATTATAGCCTAGAGTACGAAATTATGATATTAAAAAATTTGCACAGGCCCTAAAAACTTGAGCCGGCCCTGATAAGTATGGAGGGATTTACATGACATTTATTAAAACTGCTTAACTATGTGAACACACAATTGAGCATGAACTTCATTTGGAGATCTGACTTCAATCACTTGTCTTGTTTCTTATATCAATACGAAGATATACGTGTTCTATTACTAGTAATTTTGTATTTTATGATTTTCATATGTATGGTGATTTACGTGACTTTTATTGAAAATCAAGATTGAAAAGTTATCCGATTTGCTAGTGTTTCCACCGCTCCGGCGGTTTGAGACGATATATCAGCAGCACCCTCAACTTCCATGGTTTCCTCATTTTGACCACCCTCAACTTCCGTGGTTTCCTCATTTTGACCACCGCCCTCAACTTCCATGGTTTCCTCATATTGACCACCCGCCAGGACTGCCACCACCGGAGTACTGGATATGATCGCGACCACCGCTTTGGGTTTCATCGGAAACCTGACAAGCGCAAGAAACCTAAGGGCTTTACGGTTCGTGCCAAGACAGTCTGTGGTGTACTCATCTTTAGGCGTGACAGTAGGTTTACTTGAATTCGCAGTGGATTTTTTAGGTTTCTTCTTCTCAGGTTTCTTCTCTACGTCGACATACCTGCATTGCAGGCAGTTAAAATTCTCCATACTGATTCTTTTGAGTTTTGAATGTGTAAATGGTGAAGTAAAGAAAAGGGAAAGCCAGAGTTGTCTGCTATTTAATGACTAGAGTTGATGGGGTATATTGCATGAAACCCCCTTGAGTTATCCGAAATTAGCACCAAACCCCCTCCATTATCTAAACGGTATAAAACCCCCTAAGTTATATGAAAAACCAGCGCCAAACCCCTAACGCTCTGTTTGGTTTGATTGGCTTTCGGTTATAAATTTGGATTAAAATCATAATCTGGATTACGAAAATGGTTTTCAGACTTGGTTTTCAGGTTTTGATTTCCGGTTTGATTTGCATTTGATTGCTGTAGTATGGAGGGTTGTGGGTTTGAAAGCCAAAACCAAGTTCAACTTGTTTCGCAATATTGACTAAGGTTTATATGGTTTTGGGTTTATAAGGTAGTTAAATACCAAGTATACCCTCTTCAAGAAAGTACTTGTTTTGTTTTATTGAGGAATTTTACATTCAATCGAAATATAGCATTTATTAATAATCAAAATTTATATATGCGTATATATATATTATTTTACTTTAAGTAAAAAAAATGGTTTTGTGAAGGTAGTTATATATATATATATATATATATATATATATATATATATATATATATATATATATATATATATATATATATATATATATATATATATATAATTGAGCAAATTTACTTATATAAGTTCATCGTTCGATCGACAAACTTTTGAATTTAGACAACGAATTAGTTTGCAACCTCAACAGTTAGAATAACAATTAAATGGATAGCGGAACAGGAATGCATGGATAGCGGAACAGGAATGCTATCAACTACCGCAGTGTAGTGGAACATAACATGCTTGCATCAGGATTGAAGATGACGAAGGTGTTATTGATCCTCCGACACCGTAGCATAGTAATCATATAAAAATAAAGGTTGATGTAAAATAATTGATGTTTATTTAATTACAAAACTCTACTTCCATAAAAATAAAAGTGGATGTAAAACAACAAAAATCAAATGCGAATAACATAAAAATAAAGGTTGATGTAAAACAACAAAAATCTGGCTCCCAAAATAGTGTGGGGTTTATTGTATAGAGCTGTGCAAAGGAGAAAGACCAAACATGTTTAAAACAGTTCAAAGATGGATTGGGCCACATTGGCCCAGATGAGGTGGACTCTTGGACATGCACAAATCCAACACATTGCTTGGATTACTGAAATCCAAAGTTACGGTCCAGTCAGCTCATGCCAGCCAATCACAAGCTTGCCCAAACGCAAAATCCCGGGGAGGCTAATGTTTAAGCCCAACAAAAAAAACCAAAACAAACTGGTGGATTGGGCTATCATTTCACTGTTAAATACACTCACCATTAGTGAGATTGAGGGTCACATCTAGGGGCTTTCGTGCAACTTTATAATAATTGAGTGGGTTTTATGCAATTTATTTGTATTTATTCTTATTATAAAATATCTATTAAATAATTAAAATCAATACTAATGAGAAACATATACTATAATGAAAGAGTATTAATATATGATGCTCCACTGTTTATTTTTATTTATCATTCTACATTTTGGATTATTTTAAAAAATATTGATCATTCTAACTAAAACAATTCATATTTAATATATTCATTAAATTTGGTTATATTAGATTCTTATGTTCTCTATATTTCTTTATATATTAGGTAAAAATATGTACACCACATTTCTATCTTATGTTAGGTGAATCTAAAGTCACAAATTAAATGAAACGGAGAGGGTAAATAATAATTAAAATTTAATTAGAGTAATTTTATTTTCTATAAAAATAAAAATAACGTGGTGATTTAACAAATTAACCACAATGAAGCAATTAAAATATAATGACGAATCAACGCTTACCATTTAGCTAAATTGATTTAATAGTAACTATAAATGAGTTAAAGTAAATCAATCACTGTTAGGAAAAAAGAATTTTACCAAATATGAATATAAAAAGGTAATTTAACATAATATCATTATATTTTAATTATATTTATAATTTTTTAATGAAAGTACTAAAAGTTGCATAAAACACCCTTAATTATCATAAAGTTGCACAAAACCCCCTAGAATTGACCCTCTAGGCGAGTGTAATACACTTGTGGTGCTAGGGGGTTTCGTGCAACCTATACTATAACTCAGGGGGTTTGACGCAAATTTAATAATTGATGGGGTTTGGTGCTACTTTTATATAACTCGGGGGGTTTTATGACGCAAATTTAATAATTGACGCAAATCTGGTAGGTTGTACACAATGCATCGTGCCAGGCGTGACAGAACTGGGAGTTGGTGTTACACAAAATAATATGAATTCAAAGATAAAGTAGACAAAATTAATCAAACCGCCTTTCGTAATCGGAATCGAGGCCTATGCTTGCACAGATTCATTAAAGCAAATATGCCATCTCACCTAGCAATGTGGGACAATCCCACTTTACCTTCCAACTTTGAGCAACTATTCCTCACTAACCCAAGGTCCGTTTTGGGCATGCCATATATCAAATCGAAACTCTCACTTAGTAGCTTACGACTATATATTTAGTTTTCTTAATCAACAAATAATCAAGAAATGGTCTCCTAGCAAACATACCCCACAAGGCATAGTTTACAACAAGTTTTCTTCAAAAACTTCCAACAGTTGGCTTAGCCATTAGAAAAGTACCTCAGGCAGCGTTCAAGTGAATCAACAACTGCAAAAACTGCACGAATCTTCGCATTTTGGCGATGGCATTTTCTCCACAACAATACGATCGTGGAGGTTGGAACACAGGAGGAAGGTGCAATAATACTAAAGTTAGTGTTTCAATTAAGTGGGGTAGAATATAATAAGCTTTCATTGAAGAGTAAGTCTCCTGAGAGACGGTCTCTAAATAATTTATTATGAGACGGACCTATATTGTCAAGAAAATAATGAACCTTATTAATCAAAACACATATGTTCTCAACATTGGTGTTTTTTTATATTACAATAATACTTATTTCGTTGACAACATATGCGTTTTGTTTAATAACATGGACGAAAACGGAAATCTGGTAGGTTGTACTCAATACAGCGTGCCAGGCGTGACAGAACTGGGAGTTGGCTTAGCCATTAGAAAAGTACCTCAGGCAGCGTTCAAGTGAATCAACAACTGCAAAAACTGCACGAATCTTCGCATTTTGGCAAGGGCATTTTCTCCACAACATTACGATGGTGGAGGTTGGAACACAGGAGGAAAGTGCCATAGGCCTTACACGAAAGAAGAGGTTGCCTATTGGGGTGATTTGGAGCTTAGGAATTTACTAGCGGAGGAGGTTGATATTGCAAGAAAAGAACGGAGTGAAAACGCAAATGTGTCATTTGATTTTATTGATGTCACAAAAATGATGCTACTGAGGCATGATGAGCATTATGGAAAATTTTCGGATACAGGATACAGAGACTGTACCCATTGGTGCCTGCCTGGTCCGATTGATACTTGAAAGTTGAAACCAGCTTTTGTTGGAGATTCTTAAGAGATAGCTAGTCCACTGGATTTGTACATCCACATCCTTATATAAAGCATCTGTTGAAAGGTTATAATGATTGTATGCATTGGTGTTTACCTAGCTAGCTAATCTCAATACTTGGGAACGAAGTTATGTTCGGATCTTTCTTTTAATACGGAGTACTGAAAGAAGGAGAAGGACCTGGACTTATACTTCTTTATTGTTACAATACTGTTAATACCAATGTTGGTACAACAGATGTAACAGTGATTGTCGAACAACTAAAATAGTCAGAAATGCACAGCGGAATTAAACACTTCAGCACACAAAAATAATTTCTAGCAAGTCATAGGCAAAATATCCACTATTTCAAAGAGGATTTACAAAAATTAGGTTCAAGAGTTTCAAAAGATGAAAGCTTGAATTGCCAAAACTAATCACCAGAATAGTTTCACCTATTTTATTGCTACTGATCTAGACAGACCTAGATGACCGAGATCACACACCCGATCCAACAATAGTAGCAAAGACTAGCCAAACTACATTTACAAGAATAGAGAGAAAGATGTATATGAATGCACTGCTTGCTCTAGACTTGCATGCCTCACTTCTGGCCTTCATCGATCTTGTATATATAACATTGTCAACGATCAAGTCCAGATCTTCTTTCCATGCTTAAATCTTCTAAATTTCGACATGTTCACACAAGAAACCAAAACTATCGAACTAGGTTAAACATTAGTGAAGAAGGCAATACAATAATGCCCCGCACAGTAAAACCTAGATTGTTAAGTTCACTGTTGATGTAACACAGTACAAAACTGTGAGTTTAGCTTAAACATCTAATACTGAAGGTGTTAAGAGTTGGATGTTGAGGAATCCTTTTGGAAACAGAATTAGGAATTCCATTGGCAACTGGAAACCAACTTGGAAAAGGAAACTACTAGTTATTTGATTCCTAGTTAGAAGTGAATTGGTACTATTTACTTTGTATAAATAGGTGGTTCCATAACTAGCTAGTTAGTTCAATAGAATGATACGAGAAGAGAGAACTCATAGAGATTTCTGAGAGAAACACAGTGAGGAAGAGAGAACAGAGGAGCGTGTAGCTTGAAACTCGAGAGGTTTGGTCGATTCTTTGTAAACTGCGTTTTGGTTCTTGGTTAATAGAAATCTTGGTTATCTTGTGTTTATTTTCTTACTTTTGTTTGTTGGTTGGTTTGGAGTTTATTGGATTGAATTGGGTTGATTTGATTAACAATTGGCGCCGTATGTGGGAAGAGAGAATCGACTGGTATCTATTCATCAATGGCATCTCCAAAGTTCGACCTCAAACCGTTGGAAGGAAAGACAGACTTTGGTCTGTGGAAGAGAAGGATGATGGCTCTGTTAATGCAGCAGGGTGTTGTCGACACACTGACTGAGAAGTTCGATACAACTTTGTCTGATGTTGATAAAAAGGCAATCAAGTTCAAGGCTTACAGTTCTTTGATATTAGCTCTGGGTGATAATTCTCTTATTGAAATCGGTGATCTTTCATCGGCAAAAGAGATATGGGAGAAGCTAGAAGAATTGTATAATGACAAGTCAGATGCAAATAAAATCTATGTAAAACAGAGGCTCTTTGCATTCAAGATGGTTGAAGGAAAATCAATCATGAGTCTGTTGGATTTGTTCAAGAAGATGGTTGCACACCATGATAATTTGGAACTGATGAGAAGAACAGGATGAGGAGCCAAGACAAGGCAATTATCTTATTGAATTCACTCCCTAGGTCTCTTGTTCCATTCAAGGATGCTTTGGTGTATGGGAGGACAGAAGCATTGACAATGGAGGCTATTAAATCTGCATTAAGATCAAGGGAGTTGGACCAGGATGGTGTTCCACCAACACTCAGTACTGGTGAAAGCCTTATGGTGAAACAACATCACAAGTTTCCACCAAAGAAGAAGCAATATCCAGATCAAAGGAAAGCTCAGTATACCAAGGATGGCCCTGAAACAAGGAAGTGTTATTATTGCAAGAAGCAAGGACACTTGAAGAAGTATTGTATGAGTCTAAAGGCGCAAAAAGGCAAGGGTGTGGCGACAACACCGAATACTAATTATGGCACATACATTACAAACAAATCAGAGGCTTATCATACTGCGGAAGCTCTTGTTACTGAGGTACTTTCAGTCACTCAAACTAGTCAATCAACTGAATGGGTTATGGATTCAGGCTGTTCGTTTCATATGACACCTATTAGAGAATGGTTTTCAACTTTTGAACATAGAAACTGTGGATTAGTTGTTCTTGGTGATGATAGACCATGCATAATAAAGAGTATGGGAACAGTGAGAATTGAGATGTTTGATGGAGTGATAAGGGATTTGCTTAATGTGAGGTATGTTCCACACTTGAAGAGGAACTTGATATCTTTAGGAACTATGGATAGTAAGGGATACAAGTATTCAGGTGATAATGGTGTCCTTCAGGTTAAGAAGGGTGATAAGGTGGTTATGCAGACTCTGAAAAGGAGAGAATTGTATTATTTACAAGGAAAAACTGTAACTGGTGAAGCTTCCAGTGTACAGTGTTCTGAGAACACTCGGCAGTGTTCTGACAACACCGTTCTATGGCATAGAAGGCTAGCACATGTTGGAGAGAAAGGTCTTATGGATTTATCTAAGAAGGGACTCTTAGGTGGAGACAAGATACATAAGATGGAACTTTGTGAGCTCTGTGTGTTAGGAAAGTCCAAGAAGAACAGTTATGGTGTTGGGAAACACACCACACAGGACATACTTGAGTATGTGCATGCAGATTTATGGGGACCGGCGAGAACCACCACTAGGAATGGAGGTAGATATTTTCTATCCATCATTGATGATCTGTCAAGAAAATTGTGGGTGTTTGTATTGAAGTCCAAGGATGAGACTTTCATGAAATTCAAGGAATGGCTTGTGGAGATGGAGAATCAAACGAACAAGAAGCTCAAGGTGATCAGAACTGATAATGGGCTGGAATTCCTGTCTAATGAATTCAATACCTTCTGTGTTGGGAAGGGCATCTTGAGACACAAAACAGTTCCTGGAAATCCACAGCAGAATGGAGTAGTTGAAAGGATGAATAGAACAATCCTAGAAAGAGTGAGGTGCATGCTTCTTGGATCAGGTTTGTCAAAAAGCTTTTTGGGAGAGGCTGTGACTACGGCAGCCCATCTTATTAACCTATGCCCATCATCAGCTATTGGTTTCAAGACACCTGAAGAGGTTTGAAAAGGAACTCATTCAGACTACTCATATCTAAAAGTATTTGGATGCTTAGCTTATGCCCATGTCAAGCAAGATAAGTTGGAGGCTAGAGCAGTAAAGTGCTTGTTTCTTGGTTATCCAAAGGGAGTTAAGGGATATAAACTCTGGTGCTTGGAACCAGGGGTAAATAGATGCATCATCAGCAGGGATGTGACTTTCCATGAAGATGTGATGCCATTATTGAGGAATACTGACAGTGTTGAGAGAACACTCAGTCAGATGAAGCCTGTCGAAGATGGTATGCCAGGAACACTGAATATGGAGCAGTCAGACACTGGTGTGGTGATAACACCAGTTTTCGCAGACCATGGTATTCTGACAACACCGCATGCTGAATCTCAGGAAAATACTGACATACATGATCAGGTGGAGCCTGAATCGAATAATCAGGTGGAGAGGCATGTGATTAGAAGAAGGACAGGGATAGAGCTCAATAATCCAGATGATGTTGTGGATTATCAACTCATCAGAGATAGAGAACCAAGAGTTAGAACCTCTACTGCAGATCCAGATATGGTGTATTTTGCACTGAATATTGCCGAGGATATTGATTGTTATGAGCCTGAGAACTATCAAAGAGCTATAAGTTGCTCAGAGAAGAATAGTTGGTGCATTGCTATACAGCAAGAACTCTTGTCACTTGAAAAGAATCATACATAGGATATTGTAGCTATACCTAAAGGAAAGAAGCTTGTCAGTTGTAAGTGGATCTTTAAGAAGAAACTTGGAGCTGATGGTGAGCAAAAGGTGAAATACAAAGCCAGACTAGTTGCTAGAGGTTTCACACAAAGAGAGGGTATTGACTACAATGAGATTTTTTCTCCAGTGGTGAAGCATAGCTCAATCAGGATTTTGATTGCTATGGTAGCTCAATTTAAGCTACACTTACATCAGATGGATGTTACTACTGCATTCTTGCATGGGAAGCTGGATGAAGAGATTTACATGAGGATACCTGAGGGTATTGAAGTAGATGACAAAGAGCACAAGGCTTGTTTATTGTTGAGATCACTATATGGTATTAAACAAAGTCCAAGGCAATGGTATAGAAGATTTGACAAGTTTATGTTGAGTCACAAGTTCAGGCGGTGTGACTACGACACCTGTGTTTACTTCTATGGTGAGAATGTCGAACACATGATATATTTGCTTATTTATGTGGATGACATGCTTATAGAAAGCAAGCATATGAAAGGAATCACTCATGTAAAGAATCTCTTGAAGTCAGAATTCGAGATGAAAGACTTGGGAATAGCTAAGAGGATACTGGGCATTGATATTATTCATGGAGGTGATGGAAAGATCATTATGAACCAAAGTGCTTACTTGGAGAAGGTGTTAAGGAGATTTAACATGCACAAATCCAAGCATGCTGCAACACATCTTGGGTCTCAGTTTAAGTTATCTAAGAAGTCTTGTCCTAATACTGATGAAGAGAAGAAGTGTATGGAGAACACACCGTATGTTAATGCTATAGGGTTGATTATGTATTCCATGGTATGTTGCAGGCCGGATTTGGCTCATGCAATGAGCTCAGTAAGCAGGTATATGGATAATCCTGGCAAGGACCATTGGGAGGCAGTTAAGTGGCTACTCAGGTGTATTGGTGGTTCGATTAGACTGGGATTGGTGTTTGAGCAACACCAGACAAGGAATGATGCACTGATTGGGTATGTCGACTCGGATTATGCTGCAAACTTGGATACAAGGAAGTCTTTAACTGGATATGTATTCACATTATTTGGTACAACAGTGAGTTGGAAGTCTACTCATCAACCTGTGGTTGCATTATCAACTACAGAGGCAGAATTTATGGCCATGACGGAAGCTGTGAAAGAAGCTATTTGGCTCAAGGGAATTCTGGGGCAGTTCGGTGTGTTTCAAACACCGGTGACTATATTTTGTGATAGTCAAAGTGCAATTCATTTGTCAAAACATCAAGCTTATTATGACAGGTCCAGACACATTGATATAAAGTTTCACTTTGTCAGAGATGAAGTTGAGAAGGGTACTATCAAGATTCAGAAGATCAAGTCTGAGGAGAATCCAGCAGATGGTTTTACTAAGCTTTCTCCTCGCATAAATTCAGGTTGTATCTTAGTTTGATCAGTCTGGTGGATGGAAGGGGTGTATTCTAACCTAAGGAATACTTGAGGATTTTCAGATGTTGAAGCTAGGTGGAGAATTGTCAGTGAATTGGTACTATTTACTTTGTATAACTAGGTGTTTCCATAACTAGTTAGTTCAATAGAATGATATGAGAACATAGAGAGAACTCATATAGAGATTTCTGAGAGAAACACAGTGAGGAAGAGAGAACAGAGGAGCGTGTAGCTTGAAACTCGGGAGGTTTGGTCGATTCCTTGTAAACTGAGTTTTGGTTCTTGGTTAATAGAAATTTTGGTTATCTTGTGTTTATTTTATTACGTTTATTTGTTGGTTGGTTTGGAGTTTATTGGATTGAATTGGGTTGATTTGATTAACAATACAAAACAGTGCACTTTCAAGTACTATCAGTCCGATCAATATTCCGGCCAAAAGCTTCCACTGTGATTGACAGAGTCGGTGTCTGCAACATTTTGTTCACAAAACTGTGAACCAGCTTCAACAAACCTTCAAATTAGTACTAGCTATTAGCAGCTGCTTAGTTGAATAGTTCTAATCATTTGGCTATAAAAACACACTTGATTCTCATAGAGACAGAAACTGAGAGAGTTACACTTGTATTGGAGCTTATCTGATGCATTCTTTATTCCCAAGAGGAATATAAGGGATTTTCAGTTCTAAACAATTCGTATTTAGAGCATGGTTTTTCTCCAATTCTTTTTTACTTTATTATTTTTTTCTTCTCCTAAACCTGTTTTGAAAGTACAATAAGAAATAAAAAGATACGGATAGGGATGCAGACCAATCCAGCTTTTTTCAAGTTGCTCAAGCTCGGCTCGAAAAAAGCTTCGAGCCTAAAATATAGCTCAATTACATTATCGAGCCGAGCTCGAATACTTTGCTCGAAAGCTCAACGAGCTGCTCGAAGATATATTCGAGCTTTGTTAGTTTTGAGCTCGCGTGCAGAGCTAAATTCGGGCATTCGAGCTTTAAAAATTAGATTTAAAAATTTTCAAAAAAACTCGCAACCCGAACTCGAATCAAGAAATTTTGTTTGGAGCTTGAGCTCAAATTATGCAACTCGATCAAACTCGAGCTCGAGCTTAGACCAGATTTTCCTTAACGAGCCGTAAAGCTCAGTTCAGCTCATTTGCAGCACTAGTTACTGATACACTTTTTGAAAAAATTTCAACCGCTTAAATTACCCTTGTACATGTATAATGTTAATTTACATTCAAAATTCTTGATCAAAGAATGGATTTCTTTTAGTTCGTGGATTAAGAAAAACTAAAACTTCATAGAGCGAGATTTGAGCTTGATATGTAATTCGATAAACTTGACCGAAGAATTATCAATTATGCGACCCAGATTTGGAGACGGAGTACATTGTGGAGAGTAGAGGTGTTATTTAGGCCGGTCGCAGAACAGCCCAGCACGGCCCGACACGCTTAAAAACCGGCCCGGCCCGTTTAACATTTGGCCCGGACCGACCCATATACATTTAAGTTATGTGGGCCATAGGGCCATGTATTCCTTGGCCCGGCCCGGCCCGGTACGGCCCGAGAGGCCCGTTATTATACTTAGTTGAATGTATACTATATTTGAAAATAACTCTATATTTATATGTTTTACAATCTTAATTGAAAAAAGTTCAATTACAACACATGCCTTTTGTCACTTAGAGTCATAAATTTATAATCACACATTTAATTAAGAAAAAGTGTATGGCAAAATTTTCTTCATTAGCTTTGTTTAATTAATAGAGATGATGAATGAATGAATATATGTTTAGGATTTCATCTAATATTAGTTCCACTAATTATGTAGGATTCTTATAATAATATTTTTCAAAATACCATTACGAGTAACAAAAACATATCATGATCCCACCAATTCAATAGTTATATTATTGTCATACTTATACTAATTAAACTCTCATCATTCATTGTTCACGTACGATTTTCAACTCTTATTATTTCATTTCATTTCCTTTTCTTTTTAACTTTCCTTCTCTCGTTTTATATCTTCTAGTTTATGTATATGCATATTTACATGCAACTTTTATAGGAAAAAAAAATTGCATATGGCCCGGCCCAGAACATTTATAAGTGGGCTAGGGGCCGTGCCGGGCCAGAATATTTATAAAAAAGCCTGGCCCGGCCCATTTAAAATTGGTCCGGACCAGCCCGCACACTAAATAGAGCGGGCTTTGACGGGCGAGCCCGGCCCGATTACCACCTCTAGTGGAGAGGAGAGTGAAATTGGAAAGGGGTGTCAAGATTGGTAAGTGGAGGGGCTAGTAAGGGCAAATAAGTGAAACGGTCAAACAGAATCATCAGAAATACAGAATCAGATACATACATTGCACTTTGTGATGTAACCAAGACCTACCTCCGCCCTTCGTCAAATCATGTGCAATCTCGCAAAACAACACTCACGACCGAATGGGCTTTTTTTGTGCAAAAATTAATGATTTGACTGCATTTGTAGACACATTTCTACCAAGCAGCCCTTACTAGTTTCTACGGATATGCATCCAATTTTAATTACATAATTGCACAACATATGTATGATTTATGGGAATAAACATTAATGGAGTGTTTTGTGATGATTGCGCAAGTTGCTTGGTCACCTAATGAGTATTTATCTTTCTTTAAGAGAGGCAAATGAAATTCTATAAAAACACTGCACATGATTTGTGAATCAGTCGAGTTCATATTAACTTCAAACGGCCATAATTGCAAGATTTTTTCACTTGTATTAATACAAACATCTCAAATAATTCTCCAAGGATATGCAAGTTCTCACACTATCCAAATTCGTCACTAAGCATTCCTTTAGTTTGGAGCACCTTAAAAGTTGCAACAGGAGATTCTTCCATAAAATCAATTTATGAGTAAGCTGTAGACTCTGTGACTGACAATCTAACCACGTCACTGTGAGTCCACGTGTCTGATCTATAGAAATATTTTCCCCTTACTGCCACCAGTCCACCACCATAAATCCATACAAGGACTCACAATTGACAACTTCACCTGTCCTATTTACTTGGCGCTTCTCTTTGAAGGAATGATAAACTAGGGTTGAAAATTTGACTCTACATAATCACAGAGAGCTTACAAGGGCAATGATTCATTGGACGAGAATGGTAATTTAACTCCCTCTATATTTCATGCCAAGCCAGGTTGCAATGCATCCACAACTAACCTCAATAGCTAGGCGTCTCTCCTTGTCACCATCATCTCCATGTCAGGATAACATCAATGTTCGTTTAAACATATCCATAGTCTCCCAGCAGTAATTCACACATATTATCCGGAGTAAGGAAAGTCGTTCCGCCAAGTATCAGCTCAATATCAGGTCTGCTGCTCTCAGTTAATGCCTCTTGTACTTCCCGCACCTTGCAGTAAGACAATGGAACTGTGTCAATATTCGCCATAGCTGCTCGGGGAGCAACAAGAAAGTGAAAATTCGAGGCACTGTCCATAATGTTTAGTTTTCCCTTTTACATTTCCATTATAAGAGAAAAATGAAATGGCAGCAGTAGTGAAAAGTTGAGTGCAATCGACAACCATCATGTGATACTAGATAGAAAGAGCTATTAGTTTGATTTTGCTCGAGATAATTTTAAGCTGCAATTGCCTCACTGAGCTGTTTGAGCAGACCTGAACGGAGGAACATTATCCTGAACTCCAGAAGAAAAAAAAATCAAGTGTCAAAGGGAAATAATTCCCTCGTTTGGTCTCTCATGAGTCATGGTGCATTTAAAAATTAAGGCAAGGCCCAAGCATAAAGAATTAGTAGCCACTAATTCAAACGAGAAAGATGTTAATTCATTTGAATCAATCAAGGAGCAACGCTTATAGGTTATGAATAAAACTACAGAGAAGGAATGAGATAATTCCATATCTCATGATTTTTTTTTTCAGTTTGATATGAAAAAAAATCAAGGAAATGACTCCTTCGGTTTGGCCTCTCATGATTTAAAACTAAGGTAAGGTACAAGCATTAGTAGCCAATACTTCACACTTCAATGATATTATTTCGGTTGCATCAGTCAAGGAGCAATGTGAAATTAATTGAACTAATAAGTACCAAGGCAAAAAATCAGAAGCATGGGTGAAATTTCGTCAGGACAAAAATTGAAGCATACGAGTAAAGACAGAAAATTAGTCTTGTTGTTGGACACACACAAAAGAAAAGTAGCAGACTTCAGACAGCAAGTATGAGATCAAAGAGAGCAAACCTCAACCCCATTGATTCCACCAACTACAAAAATCAGAATAACATCCTGCTCAGCAAGACTTGTTTTGGCCTGCATGAATTATGAGAACATAATAGCACTCAGACAAACTCACAACTAGAAACAAATTGTGTGTGTGTGTGTGGAAAAGAAAGTAAAAATATACCTGTCCAAGGCCAAATCTTCCAAACCCACTTTTAAATAGCCTACCAACAGTAGAAGAGTGGTACTCTAAACCAGGTATGTCATGCTTGTCTAGTATACTCCTCAGAAGTTTATAAAGGAACCCCTTACTTGAATAAGGGTCATCATTCAACATTCCTTCTCTCCGTGGCATAATCCTCTTCATGCTGGCTAACTTGTGAAGGAATTTAAAAAGATTATCAACCCTGTCACGTAGCTCTAGCTTTAACTGCATGTTGTCAAATACTTCATCTTTACCCACATCCTTACCATCGTCATCGTCACCCCAGTTGTCCCACTGATCATCATCAAAATCAACATCCTCTGATGGATTTTCATGTTTTATATCAGACGGAGTCTTACTTATATTTGCCTCACGCTCTAGAGATAAGCCTTGAAGAAACTTTAAATTCGACACATCTGGGTTCTCAAGAATAGCATCCATAATAGCTTCTTTCATGAAGTGCTCCTCCTGCCATGAAAATGGTCCGACGGAACCAGAGGTAGGGAAATTATCACCAGCCAAAATATATCCAATTACTGTCAGAAGCAGAGTATCTTGAAGAGTAAGTATTCCCTTTGTCTTCTCCATTTTATAGTGAGAACCCACTATAGCACTCTTATTAACGAGGTCAGTTATTTGAGCAGCTAGGCTTTGGCTCGTATCCCCAGCATTAACATGCAATATCTTCTCAGCACTACTGAATGCATCCCAGCTAGAAGCATGTAATTCCTCTAAAGCGTTTAAAGTGGCTGCTGCTAACTGAATGATTCCTTTGTTTCTAATTAAAGACGGTTGTTTTCTCGCCAGAGCCTTGATTAAAGCTTGTAAATCTGACTTGGAAGCTATACCTGGACGAATTTTGACATCCAAAGATGTGTTTTCTCTACGTAAACTTTCTTGAAGCCATTTCTTGATTAACATGGCCCCATCTTTTGTTCTTCTGTCAAGCAATGCTTCCAGGTAAGGTGCTCCACGAAAGTTATCAGTAGCAACAAAGGACCCATGCAGAAGATCATCACTGGCTTGTTGGAAAGATTTTTCATCATTCAGTTTCTTACTTAATTTAACCAGTTCAACAACTTGAGAATCTGAATCGCTAATGTTCCACCCATGCAGAAATGCTTCTACACTTTCCAAGAGCCTAACAGTTGAATCTTCTTCCCCAATTATTTTTCCGATTGGAATCTGTACATCGAGAGGAGCACGTTCTAGCCTAACAGGAACCGTTTTCAGTTGGCTTTGGGAGCCTTTCACCTGACTTGAAGAGGACGTGCGTTTTCGACGAGGCAGAGATGAAAACAGCCGATCCACAAGTGAATCCCCATGAAAACATGGGGTGAGAAGATCTAGCGTACGGTCAATAAGCAGTAGCCCTGCTGATCTTTTGCGTCGACCAACGTCATATAGACTAGACATATCAGTTAAGAGCTTCCCTACATTTTTCGACAAATCACCCATAGAAAATATTTCAAGTTTCAGATCCATCTGCATGTTTCAAGTGAAAAAAGATAGAGCATCATTAAAGCAATAACTCTAGCATTTCAGAAACACAAGTTCATAAGAAAAAGAATTGGGATTTTGAACTCACAGAACCAGTTAACTGTATAAACTAGAAAGGAGTTATGTCAAAGGAAGAAAGGGACAATCAATTTGCGTGAAGGCAAAAATAAAAAATAATAAAGAACAAGAAATAACCAAACAAACAGAAGGCAAGTTTAGCAAGAAAAAGAAACTACCATGAAAGATTCCATTTATTATTGTAGAAATATTCAGAAGAGAGTATGTCTAAGATCCAAATAACCAGGACATGCCATCCATTCTACCTATACATAACATCTATCTGGGAATAATTCTTCTCTTTGCTTCAGGTTACTACTAGGATTCATCTCAATTGACGAAAAAGCAGAAAGATCTTCCACTAAGGTCAATATATTCAACAAATTTATTTTAGCATGAAAAGTTGATTTCACATGAATATATGCCAGACGACTTTCTCACCTTTGATGCCCAATGATAAAGAAATTGAGCTGTTAGAGCCGCCCCAGCACTGACATCCTCAGTATCAGATAGTTTTCCTGTGCTTAATGGAGGTAAACCAGAGCTTATGGAATTCTCATGTTCCGTAGACAGGCAAGCTTCAGCAATAGATCCTTCTGAAGGCAGTACAAAGACTCTGGATGATAAGGGGCACACCATCAGTGGGAAGTGATGCACAGAAACCATCAACTTTTGTTCAATATCTTCAATTTTTGACGACATTTTTGGAGTTGAAATGCTATCAGATCCAGAAACATCATCCTCAAAGGATGTTAGTTCCGCCCACCCTTCCTCTTCAGAGGCTGCACCATCCTTGGGTTCACTGATCCTGGACAAACTCGAATCTATGCCATATTTCTTCATAAGCTCCTCGTAATCTTGAGTTAGTAAAGATCCATATTCAAGAAAAGCATCAGGACCGAGGGGAGAATCAGGATACACAGAGTGACCTGCCTGCAGTAGGATAATATGAATGAAAAAGAAGCTCGTTACTGACGAGTCACATAAATGACATGAAAGAACACTAAAAACCACATATATTTATTGAACATTTTAAATCCAAGTTGATTAAAAGTTTGATATTTCAAGAACTCAGAAGAATATGCACAGAAACTTTTGCACGATCAAATAACACGATTGACACTTGAATTTGATCAAGACCATAACAAAAATAACGTTTGAAAAAATCGCAAACCGAAACCCAACCCACCTCACAAAAGCTCCATAGTTTTCTAAACAGTGAAAGAAGTATCCCGGGCCTTAAGAAACAACCAAAGGATGGATATAAACAACACGGAAACCTATACGGACAGTGATGCTCATGTCAAAACTAGGGACAAGTCCTTCATCCCCAAACCCAGCCCTTCACTGTATACGGTCAGACAACAAGCGCCGCAAAAGCTGTATTTTTCTATTCTTTTTTATAAAACTGTTCATCGAGTTACCTTGACTGTCACAAGAGAGAAACAAAAATTTACTCGGAAAAGAACATGCAAGATCTTCATGACCTTCCAGGAAACCAATTTAAATCTTTACAGTCAAGCAAGATAGGATACTAAATAACCCCTTTGCTTAGATTTAATGTAGCTTATCGTAAGTGCTAATTCCCCATAGAATTTGATGATTTCCTAATGAATTTGTGTGTGTAGCACAATCACCTGTATCCTATCCTCAGTCCCCAACGGGGATAATGAACACCTGGTTATCGAGCCTGTCAGATACAGCTAACTCCCATTCAGAAAGTAAGTCTGCTAATGTTATAATGGATAGATTTACAAGCTTGTGGATACATAATCAAACAAGATATGTGCTTGCATAATTGCACACCTTTGAAACGGATATACATGAAGAGAGAATGAAAAACAAAAAAATTATATGTTTCAGAAAGAACCAAAATAAATACCTCAGAAACAGATGTATATATTATACAATAGTTGATGTTCTGGAGGGTGGTCAGGCAACGTAATATATATCGATGTGCATCACTCAGCAGCCGTGTAGTGATCACCACAATTTTCCTCACAACATGAGAATCAGTGCTCCCATGACAAACCTAGACAACATAATTGAGTATTAGAAATGTAAATAAGATACAATGTGGGAACAACCAGTACCTAATCAATATATTAGGGAATGTCATGTGGTCCACTATGATATTCCTCCCATGCTTCAACATGGTTCCATTTATGTAATATCTATGTTTACTTCACTGTCTAAACACTGAAATACATAAAGTATGAGTCAATAGCAGCAGAGTCATTAGAAGACTAAAAGCAACTCCCTCAATTTCAAGGAGAAAAGTAACCATGGGTAAGATCTGTGAGATTGCACAGGAAAGAAAGTCGATCTGTGGTAATAGAACCCATTCCACTCCAAATGTCAGAACGAGAGTGAGGCAAGGAGGAGGTGTAGGACTCTGACCATTACATAGGCCACTAGTGACTCAGGTTTCAGAGAAAACCATTCTACCCTAGCTAGCTACCGCCTTTTCAGCTGGCAGTTCTGTTAGTTGTGGCACGTTTATATTATTGAGCACAATGTTACCTTTGTAAACTGGATGGGACTAAGAGTATTCAAAGCCAGTCCACTCCTAGTTAATGGCTATGCGAATTCAAAAATCGACAATTTTCAGAAAAGCCGGATAGGAAGCATTGTACAATGTACACACAAATGCAGCAACAAGGCAATAGACAGATCAGTGTAAAATGGGATTGAGCTACCTTATCAAGTGGCGTCATGTTCTCCAAGCTGCAAACAGCAAGAGCACCAAGCTCCAGAAACAAAGGGTATGCCCCAAGAAACTGGAAACTCTCAGTACTTCCAGCATCCAGGTACACAATTGAATCTCTAATTTCATCAGATTTCTATAAAACACAAACTCAAAATTAAAAAAGAAAATCGAACAAACAATCACTCCAATTAAACAAACCATCAAAGGAACAAAAATGCCCTAAATTGATTCAGGGAAACAATAACAGAAACTCACTTGTCTGATGGAATCGAGACAACATTTGATCACATCAACTGAGCCCATACTGTATCAAAACGACATAAAATCAATTAAAGAATGAAACTTTCCTTCATCAAATAAAAATCAGAAGATCTTGGATGTTTTGTTTTTCGCTACAGAGATACGTTTCTCCTACACGATGGTTCTACTTGAGTAAATTGCAGCTACACCCCTGTAAAATTAAATTATTCAAATTAAACAATCAAACAGTAAAATAATCCTTAAAACCGTGTTTACCTTCTTTTCCTGACGGCTCTTTCCAGTCTCCTCTCTGGTTTCTCTGCAAATTCAACTCAACCGTCATCTCTTTTGAAGATTCAACTCAATTTATATATATGCCTCTTTTTCTTCTTCATATTCGGCTACACCAAATAGCATATCAATTTATTTTCGTTGCTGCTACAATTAACTTTCTCCATTTTGATTAGTTTTTCACCTCTTAATTAAATATCCAAACTATCAGGTTTAAGTGGTACTTGTTATTGACGGTTAGGCCGAGACAACGCTTGCTTTGGCCATTGCTACAGAGTACAGACTATGAGATATTCGGATTGATTCAACCGGAGAGGTATGTTTTCAGTTCACCGTGATTAGAGAGAGTTTTCATGTTTAATTGCTGCTGGTTCTGATTAAGTTTTGAATTTTATGTGATCTTGTATAGTCAATGGCTAATTTACATGAATAACAAACAGGACAGTCGGATTATGTTATTTTTCTCAGCTAACCTTTGACATAACACTCAGAAATGGTGGTCACACAATAATTTGATTGGCAACTTGATTCTATAATTTATTTGGTTTTCTTGAAGAAAAGTTAACTACCGGGTGTTAAACTTCACGTTGTAAAATCGTATGCAGCCTCACCTTGTTCTCAATAGGTGCGTGGGAAGGGCCCCCAAATGTATAATTTAAAATACAAGGTATATATCGGATGCTATAATAAGTAGCATAAATAAGTAATATTCTTGGGTATTATGGAGTTTTATACTTTAATGTATGAGACGGTTTGTTTTAGAATTTCTTTAACCGATCAACTTATACTTATAGGGCATGTCATCTTATTTCTTATTTGTATATATTGATATGGTATAAAAACGGTTAAGTGCTTTTGGCCTTGGAATGTGAGACTCCTCGGATTTGGTTGAACTAAAATCTTCGCGTGTGATCCAGCTGCCTGTAAAATGAGGTAGGGTGTTAGACCCTTTTTTGCCGGTTTGACTTGGACAAACCGGGCTTTAGATTCAACTCGTCTTGTCGGTCCAATTGATGGTCGAGTAGACTAGAGAGAAGAATATTGCAAGTGAATTACTTACTTGAAGTGAAGTGGATGCGCCCCTTTATATAGGAAGTGCTCCGGGGGACAAGCCTCTGACTTGCCCGGAGTTTGGTCGGCCCTATTAGCTTCTGACACGTGTGGTCATAGTAGGGTGGCACGTTTAGATAATCGCGGTGGCGTAGGACCTTAGGAGGTCCCCCCCCCCCCCCCCCAAGAGGTCGGTCACATGTACGTTTGTGTCTCCCAAAGAGTAATTCCTCCTTAGTGGGGAACAGCGTCGTCGGACCTGTTTGGGTAGGGTCGGTCCGACTAGAATACCGATAAGTACCTTGTGAGGGTTAAGATTAATCCTTCTACTTCAACTATAGGAGGTCGGTCTCCTAGTGTTGTTTAGAGATAAGATCTCCTCGGCTTGGGATGATCTCCTCGGCTTTGGATGAGTTCAATCCTTCTACTTCAACAATAGGAGGTCGGTCTCCTAGTGTTGTATAGAGATAAGATCTCCTCGGCTTGGGATGATCTCCGCGGCTTTGGTTGAGTTCAGTCCTTCTACTTCAACTATAGGAGGTCGGTCTCCTAGTGTTGTTTAGAGATAAGATCTCCTCAGCTTGTGATGATCTCCGCGGCTTTGGTTGAGTTCAGTCCTTCTACTTCAACTATAGGAGGTCGGTCTCCTATTGTTGTTTAGAGATAAGATCTCCTCGGCTTGGGATGATCTCCGCGGCTTTGGTTGAGCTCAGTCCTTCTACTTCAACGTACTACACTACAAAAATACTGGTCTGTAGCGACGGATCTATCTGTCGCTACAGAACAACGATCCGTCGCCCCAGCTCTGACGACGGATGGGGCGACGGATAATAATGTCGTCGCCCCACTGGAGCTGTGGCGACAGATAGATAATCCGTCGCCCAATTCGCGACGGATTGGACGACGGATTATCTTGTTTGACTTTTTTTTTTTCATTTTTTAAAAAATCGATTATTGGCGACGGATAGAATCTATCCGTCGTCCAATGTATTATTGGAATTAGTGACGGAATCTCAAATTCCGTCACTAATTCCGTCACAATTTTTTTTTTTAATTTTGTTTTTTTAATATTAATTCATATTTTTCGTATTTCACCTATTTAATCAATATAATGCTCGATAATAAATCAATTATACGAAAAATGTTTAAATAAATGATAAATCAAAAATGTAATATCCGAATAAGTCTAAATTATTCGAACAAGTCTAAATATAATATATCTGAACGTACATAGTACATATACATAACTAGCTACCAGACGGGGGTGGGTACTGGCCGAACTAGGACATGAAAGCCTCCATCTGTAACCGAAGGTGCTTGTTCTCCTCCCTTCGTTCTCTGTCGCGCCGCTCCATCTCCTCCCTTTGTTCTCTATCGCGCCGCTCCATCTCTTGAGTTAGTCGTGCAACATGTTCTGCGACCTGCGACTGCACCATATCCGAGACCTGGGCCTGTGTGAAAACCGGACGTATAGACTGCTGGGATGATGATGTGGAGCACCCCGGACTAGCCAAGCTCAAACCGAGGCTCCCGAGTCCATATATTCGTCCTTTGCTGTCCGATTTGTTGACCTCTAAGAAGATGTTGTCAACTTGTTCAGTTGACAGCACATCACCCTTCTCTTCCTCCTGCCTCGCTACCTGAGCATCAACCTCAGCCTGAAATCGTAAATAGCAGATATCATGATCAGTTACTGTTTTTCAAAAATAACTTGTAATAGTGTACAAATATGAACTTTAAGCAACATAAACATACCGCAATAGACTTGGCCCGGGAGTCAGTCCATACCCCGCCCTTCTGCTTGGCCTTCTTGAAGATGTCATACATGGATTTCACCTCCCCCCGTGACATCTGAACAACATATATAGTCAACAATTTATCATCTCATAAGTAATAGAGCAAAGACGCAATACATACACGTAATGCTAGAGTGAAAAAAACATATATATACTTACCGATTGGTAATAATCAATGAGAGTAGATCGCCTCCCAAGGTGGTGACGACCCTTCTCGCATCGAGACGCATACGGTTACATTTGTTGATGTAGGCATTATTCTCGACATCAGTTCGAGCCCAGTAGGCATCCCAAAGGGCCCACTCCTCTGCATCAACCTGTGGAGGCATTGGGCCATTCCAATCCCGAGTGGCTTTCCAAGTATGGACCATATCCCTGTACAGTTTAGATCCCACAGTCTCGTAAACACGCCAGATCTGGGGGATCAATCTGCTGGGAATGAAGTACTCCTTCTACATTCCCAATTTCATACAACATCCAAAGTCAATATCCCACGTCCTCTTGTTGGTACGAGTTGGTAATTGAGTCGTCTTTCTCAATGTACTCCACTTTCGAGCGAGCACGAATAGGTATCGCAGCTAACCATTCCGCCTTATTGCGTTTCCTGCTTGGATATTCAAGAAACACCACTTGTCATGCTTGAGTCGCCAAAATAAATGGTTCATACTTGGTTCTGTACCTCTTCTTTTGGTTCACATCAACCATTTCATACTGCTCGTTCTTCCCCGTACCTCCTGGATTAGGATCATACCACTCAACATCAAACAAGAAGGTTCGTTTCAATGGCAAGCCAGGATATTCTATGGTTAGCTTCAATCAATTGTTACGTCATTACATAATATAAGTTACATTAGCTTCAATTTTACCATAATGTTTGGTTTCATATATCAACTAATGATTACTAGTTATACAAGCCTAAAGACAAAACGGATAAAACTCATCATTCTCTTGCAGTCCCCTCCTCACCACTTGTGACGCTCCCTACCACAGAACTTGCATTCCAACAGATCTACATCCTCCTCCCAATACACCATGCACATGTTCCGACAACCAAAAACGTACTCAATAGGCGGCCCCAAACCCCTCCTCTCCCTGCATTGGAGGTATGTCATGGACGGTGCTTCCTCACCATGATGAATCCATACATGATACTCAGGCATGAATCCATTACGTCTCAAGTGATCGAATACCACTGTAGGAGTCATAAATTGCTTGTTTCTGCAGGTTTCCAATGTGCAAGGACACTTTATCAACCCCGTTTGCACAAGCCGGACGTCCCATGGCAAACGCGATGAAACCTTTAACCCCTTTTACAAAACTCCTACAAACTCTGCCATTTACCGCCGTACGATCGTACATCCATGAACGGTCGGAATTCATTAGATACTTTAAATGACACGCGTTCCAATTGATTAGATCGTATTTAATTTATTAGATCGATTCCAATTCTGCCGAGATTGTAGAGATTAATTGTTAATTATTATACGTTCCTTATAATTTCATGATTAATTATTAAGTGTTCGATATGTTACAAAATTTCCCATGTATTTTAACCATTTCAACCACTTACTACGAGTTATAAATTATAAATTACACGTTAATATAATCAACAAATGGTCTCAAAACACTTAACTAAATCCTCGTTATCTAGTACATATACGAATTTATCAAATCAAAACTACTTACCATTATACTAATTAACAATCTAAGTGATAGCAATCTCAAAGTTAATTTACTAAATCTTAACATTATACTAATTAACTAGTAATACTAATTTGATATATATACTTAACATTAAACTAGTCGAAATTAGCAAAGTTCCCAAATTTGTCAAAAAATTAGGGTTTCAAAACACTAATCGTAATACATATACAAAAACATCAAACATGAAAATCAAGCTTAATCAATTAAACATCAAACATGAAAATCAAGCTTAATCAATCAAACATCAAACAATAAATCAATTTCACAACAAAATCAATCAATTGACAACCCCAAGCTTAACCCACTACTTCATATAACATATACTAGCTACCATAATTGTTTACAAACATACAATTGATCCAAATTATCAAAAATTCCAAATTTAGAATAGTTAGGGTTTAGCCTAATACCTCAAATTGCGGTAAAAATAGCCGAAGAATGATGAAATTTATCGACCACCCAAGCTCCTTGTCCCACGAGCTTCGAATTGATATCAAGATTGGCCGGAACGACGGATTATTGGACGAAAAAGCTGAAGAGGCGGAAGAAATGGAGGAAAGTGAAGCAGAATCGAAAATGGAGAATTGGGCCTGCTTCCCGTAATTTAACCTTGTTTAGCGACGGATCGCTATCCGTCGTTAGCGACAGCGATCCGTCGCTAGGGCTGACGGATAGTTTATCCGTCGGACCAAATTAGTTTTTTTTTTTAAAATGTAGCGACGGATAATTTATCCGTCGCTATTTTTTTATTTTTTAATAAAATTTTAAATAATTTTTGAATTTTTTTTAAATTAAAATAAAAATCAACTGTTTAGCGACGGATAATTTTATCAGTAATTTCTTGTAGTGCTATAGGAGGTCGGTCTCCTAGTGTTGTTTAGAGATAAGATCTCATCGGCTTGGGATGATCTCCTCGGCTTTGGATGAGTTCAATCCTTCTACTTCAACAATAGGAGGTTGGTCTCCTAGTGTTGTTTAGAGATAAGATCTCCTCGGCTTTGGATGAGTTCAATCCTTCTACTTCAACAATAGGAGGTCGGTCTCCTAGTGTTGTATAGAGATAAGATCTCCGCGGCTTTGGTTGAGTTCAGTCCTTCTACTTCAACTATAGGAGGTCGGTCCCCTAGTGTTGTTTAGAGATAAGATCTCCTCGGCTTGGGATGATCTCCTCGGCTTTGGATGAGTTCAATCCTTCTACTTCAACAATAGGAGGTCGGTCTCCTAGTGTTGTATAGAGATAAGATCTCCTCGGTTTTGGATGATCCCTGCGGCTCTTATAAGAAAGAGGAAGGTAAATTTGTCTGAGGCCTTCTTGGACCGCGTGTTCGTATAGGGACTCATTTGTACATATCATGTATTATAAATTTTGGACTATGTACACCCTTGAACAAAATTTTGTACTATATGTTAATTCCCTTGTCCTAAGTACCACCCGAACTCCCATTTAAAATATATAAAACGTATTTATTTTTAAAATATTTGAAGTATACTATAGTAGACATTGTTCATATGCCATCCCAATTAATTCCATTTATTCCTCTAATTATTTAGTCGACAAGTTTCACTATAAATATTAAGGTGACTTTGACATTAAAATTTACTAAATTCATTCTCCATTGGTGTGCACAAACCTAAATTGTACCATATTCATTAAAAAAAAACCTGACATGTTTTATATTCTAATATAGGAGTTAATGTCGGTCTACATGTTTGAAAAAATATTTGAATACTACTCTTTGGTAGATCTTTTAGAAAATACTCAACCCAGATAGACCCTACTCTAGTAGGGGTCTGCGAGGGCGGTCACTAGTGATTTTTCTCAAAAATCTAATTAGACTCGTCTACGATAGTGGTACTTATTGTAAATTATGTCAGGTGAGAATTTTCCGTTGCCGCAAAAGACGGATTTCACACATGAACATGTTTAAAATTTACAAAATAGAGAAAAGATGCAACTAGAACTAGTGTTTCCTACTGGACCTACTGAAATTAACCCTATTTCTATACTTGTATTTTTTAGTGTCAAAAGTGAAAAACCCAGTAGTTCGCTAACAAATCAAGAGGAAGATGAAGCAATAGTGTATATTAAGCATTTTAATCATAAAAAGAAGCTCGTAGCTTCAAGAGTGAGACAAGTGATCAAGTGCTAGATTAGATCTCACCTAATGAAAAAATAGAATTGTGCTGACCAAGAACTCGATTTTATCAAAAGAACTCATTAATTTATAGTCTAAAGTATGAAGCCCAAGATAAAGGCATCTATATTTTGTGAGTTGGCATTAATACTTGAATGAAGACCGTGAATTATTAAAACTAGATCGATCAATAGCCTTAACTCTGCGTATTAATTGGCTTTCAGTAAGCTTAATTTCCTACAAAGAATATTGGATATCAGTAACATAATCAATACGATTTCTTCAAGCAACAAAGATGAGAACCACTCTTAACACCAAAATGCTCATCAATTTCATCAACAGGAACGGTATGATCAAAGAAGAGAAACCAACTTCTTACAGCAGAGAACAAAACCGATACAGTTTCTTCAAGAATTTCAGATTTCTAGGCTTGTCAAATGTTACTTATGTTCTCATTTCTTGGACATGCCTTATCATGGCTGTAAGCTTCTACATGGCTTGTACGAGGAACTTCAAATACACGGCCAGCAAGCAAGCCCCTGCTGAATCCGTTGTTCGGCCAAAAAATAGTAAGTCGAGTTTCAAGTGCACGAGTTATTCATGAACTTGTTTCAAATAGATTCATCATTCATAGGTGGACTTGAACAGGTTCTTTCTTCAACGTTCAGGTAGCACAGAATGTGACTTCTTTAAAGGGCAGTGGATTCGGGATGCTAAAGGGCCTTTGTACACCAACAATACATGTACCACAATGCAGCCCTCGAAGAACTGTTTCTTGCAGGGGCGAAAGGACAGAGATTTTCTCTACTGGAGATGGAAGCCGCACCAATGTGAACTTCCTCGTTTTGATGCAAGAGAATTTCTTAATATTGTGCGAGGAAAGACAATGGCTTTTATAGGTGATTCGATTGCCCGAAATCAAATGGAATCGCTCGTCTGTCTCCTGTCTACGGTTCATCCTCAAACTTAGGCTCTTTACTTCAGTTGGTGAAAATGTTGATAACTTCTTCTTGCGGGTGAAAATTGATTCACTGCAGATTCAATTTCGAACACTAATGTTTCTCCAAGATTTTAACATGCTTTCCGTACATATTTAAACTGATTTACTTTCATCGGGGTAGTTTGTTCATATTCTGAAACTTGAAAATCCTGCAGGCTGAAACTCCAAGACAAATATACAATGACGGTGAAGAAGCAATCCCATATAGAGACGCTAAAGATTCAGTCGAGACGACATGGAAATTTGCAAAGTACGACTTCACCATAAAGTGTCTGTGGTCTAAAATCCTTGTCGCGCACACTAAGCGAGTAATCAATGGCTCCTACACCGAGGGATTTGATTTGCAGCTTGACAAAATACACACCAGATGGTCCAGAATATTACCCTCATTAGATTACGCTGTTATGAACACTGCTCTCTGGTACTTCCGACCAAATTACTTATACGAAAACGGAAATCTGGTAGGCTGCACTCAATGCAGCGTGCCAGGCGTGACAGAACTGGGAGTTGGCTTAGCCATTAAAAAAGTACTTCGGGCAGCGTTCAAGGGAATCAACAACTGTAAAAATTGCACGAATCTTCACGTTTTGGCGAGGGCATTTTCTCCACAACATTACGATGGTGGAGGTTGGAACACAGGAGGAAGGTGCAATAAGACTAGACCGTACAGGAAAGAAGAGGTTGCCTATTGGGGTGATTTGGAGCTTAGGAATTTACTAGCGGAGGAGATTGATATTGCAAGAAAAGAACGGAGTGAAAATGTAAATGTGTCATTTGATTTAATTGATGTTACAGAAATGATGCTAATGAGGCCTGATGGGCATCCTGATGAGCATTATGGGAAATTTTCGGATACAGGCTACAGAGACTGTACCCATTGGTGCCTGCCTGGTCCGATCGATACTTGGAACCAGCTTCTGTTGGAGATTCTTAAGAGATAGCTAGTCCACTGGATTTGTACATCCACATCCTTATAGAAAGAAGGTTATAAGACCACTCCCAATGGGTCGTCGCTTAAGTCCGTGAATAGTGGCGGTCTTGGTAAAAGTGATTTAAGACCATGGTAGAAAAAAAGCATCCAGTCGTATGCGACGACCGTGAATAGTGGTTTTTAATTTTTTTTTCGTATTTTTATTTTTTTTAACTTGCTTAACATATTATAAGAGTGTTTAGAAGTTGAAATTACTCAAATTGGATTCTTAAAACTCGTTTTATAATTTATTGAGATTGAAAAATATAGTCGTGCTTAAAACTCTTTATTGAAATCATACGGATACAACATCACAACATTACAATCCTAATACATGATTGAAATTGAAAACACACAACATCATACAACATTGAATTCCTACTTGAAAAGAAATGAAAGCACACAACAACAAACATAGAAGGAATCACATTCCGAACTCGGACTTCAGCTTCTGCAGGATAGCATGCTCCATCGGTGTCAAGTTGTCGTACTTGTTTTGGAGCTCGATCATCATTTGGTACTTCCCCAACGTAGCAGCTTCATGTTGACTCTCAGCAAGCCTTCTCCTATCCTCAGACTTCTTCTCCGCCTTCATTCGCATCACTTCAAGCTTCCTCTCCTCAAACTCAAGCCTCCGCGCCTCAGCTTGCTTCCTTTCCTCAATCTTCCTCATTTTAAGCTCAAGCCTCTTCTCCTCAATTGTATTCATGCCTTGGAAGGATTCATTCAAACCGTCCATCATCGAGGTTCCACTCGAACCCCCTGCTTTTGGAAGGCCTTTGCCTTATCACGACCCATAGGGCGCTTCGATGCAATTTCAGTCCCATCATCATTGCAGTCCAAACCCCTTTTGGTACCGCTCCCACCACAACCTCAACATTGATAGCCTCGTCAACTGATCCACCACTATATGCCCGAGGTTGCGCCCTGGCAGATTTCACCCTGGTTGCACTGGTGAAATTCATGTGAGATTGCCACTGCGGATAGTGCCTCGTTGCTTCCCAACAATGCATGTTATTAAACTTACTGCCCTGCCTCTGTTTGTGTAGCTTTTTGGCCATGTTGATAACATCATCGTCATTGTAACCGCTTTTATCTCCAACACATCTTTCCGCATCATCATAAGCTGAGACAAAGTGGTTTACATCTTCTATCATCCGAGTCCACCTACCACGTAGTGAATTTGCAGTTCGAGGTGTGAGACCGGTAATAGGATGGCCATCTCTAATGTTTTGCTCCCAAATTTCCTGAACTTTCACAAACATCGAAGTATACGTGCGGTTGGTGGCTTTCACCGGATCCTCACTTAACGACATGAAAATCTGGATGAGAGCACGATCCTCCTCTTCAGAGAACGAATTCCTTGACCCATCCTTTTCTTCCTCTTTCCCCGTGGTTGAGGCTGCCTTTTTCCAGTAGGCTTGCGAGGTTTCCTTCCTTTCCCTTTTGTCGTAGGTTCCGGTTGAGTCTCCGAAACAGACTCCGGGATCGGCTGTGAGTAACCGACTGGATAAGTTGAAGAGTCTGGGTTGTATGGATTGTAGCATCCGGTCGTATCGTAGAATGAAGGTTCCGGTTGGCCTTTGGGTGAGATGGGGATTTGGGAGTTGGGAGTGACACCATAAAACTCATTCAGAAATGCCGGTATTTTATCCAACATTCCTTGTTGAGTGAGCCATATGTATGTCGGATGCTCAAATGGGTTTGGTGAAGTGGAGTTTGGAGTGGAGTTCGAATTCTGGGAGTTGGGAATAGACATTTTAGCGTTTTGAGTTTAAGAAGTGGAAGATGAGAGGAAATTGAGGTGTGGTGAAATAAGTTGTGAATGAGTTATATTTATAGATCTCGAAAAAATATAGACGTTGGGGTATTTTTTTATTTAATATTACTTTATAAATTAATTTTAAAAAAATTAAAAAAAAGGCGGGTGGGCCCTACGGGCTTCCCAGCCGTTAAATTTGTGGGTGTCCTGAATCACCTTAACATTCAGACCATTAGTACTCTACGGTAGCTATAAGACCACTCCCATTGGAAGTGGTCTAATGATCACAAAGTATCATGAGAGACTATCTCTAGATAATCAATAAAATCATCCATGTTATTGATCAAAACATTTATGTTGTTAACGAAATAAGTTTTTTTGTAATATGTAAAAACATCAATGTTAGGAACATAGATGTTTTTATTAAAGTTATAATATAACCAAA
Organism: Plantago major; assembly: GCA_026545765.1. Lineage (NCBI taxonomy): Eukaryota > Viridiplantae > Streptophyta > Magnoliopsida > Lamiales > Plantaginaceae > Plantago > Plantago major. The sequence continues at coordinate 31,777,393 of CM048844.1, read as the reverse complement.
TACATGGCGCGTGGGAGCTGAGCAATTTTGTCTCAATTGTCCAATTTCGTTTGTAAAAAGCATTTTTTTCAAACAATAGGACACTTTCACATGTCACATGCGTGAAATACACGAGCTGCCCTTCCAAATCATCTACAGCCTTTTCTCTCCCAATTTGTAGTCCAATCTTCTTCTTTCTCTGTCCACTTCTTAATCACTATCAGTTTAGGATCCACGCATATTTCAATCACTCAACCATACCAAGAATGGAGTCGATATTGTATCTGGAACTCAGTTAAGTAATATTGTATCTGGTGCCGCCTCCTATGGCGGTGTGATTATAGATCCGGTGTTTCAGGATTCTATTGAGCTCATTTGGAATTCCGGTAGCTTCTATTCAGGTGGCGTTCCTCTTGTGCCGATCTCTGGACTTCCGATGCGATTGAGGTTTCGATTTACTACTTTGGGTGTCAAGATCCACCCCGAGTTTCTCCACCAGCTCACCTCCATCAAATCCGCTGAGACCTCTGCTAAATCCCTTCTCCTTTTCTCCATTGAATTATGTTGCGCTAAGCCCTAAAGCTCGAATCTTAATCATCCTCCTCCTCGTGATTGAAGTCAGAAGGCGATTCGGATTTCGTGATTGAAGTCAGAAGGGATTCGAACGCATTGGCTTTCTGTTTTTGATTTATAATCTGTTGAAACAAACTGAAATCGAGCATATCGGATGTGTTTCAGGATCTGTGCTTTACATCAAAAAGGAATTTGCATTCCAACCCAAAATAGAAGGTCTTATTGTTGCCATGTCCTTAATTGGAGCAACAGTTATCACCACATTTTCTGGACCGGTGGCAGATAAAATTGGACGGCGTCCAATGCTTTAATGTGCTTCATTATGTATTTTATCAGTGGGTTGGTGATGTTATGGGCTACAAATGTGTACGTGCTCCTTCTAGCAAGGCTTTTGGTTGGTTTTGGTATTGGTCTTGCTGTGACTCTTGTTCTAGTTTATATATCCGAGACTGCTCCACCAGAAATAAGAGGATCACTGAATACACTTCCTCAGTTCACTGGTTCCAAAATCCGATTTGTCATCGGTATCCCTTGGAATGTGGCTTTCCGTGTCGTTCATCACGTGCCATGGCTCAGATTCGTGGTTATGGTGGTGGTGATCGTGTGATGGGGTGTTCCGATCAGAGGAAATGGGACTGCTCCATCAAGAATGGGTCAGAATTTCTATCAATTAGTCCATTTTCTCCTTGGTTTTGTTATTATTATTAATTTTTTATCTGATTTAAACTATTTCTTTTATTATAAAAAATATTTCACGTTTAATTTCAATCGCAAGATTTCCATCTCAAGTCGGATTCTACAAGAGATGCGTAAATTCTACAATACGTTTATATCAGGGCACAGTACTTTCATATACATAAGATTTCCAACTCAAGTATGATTCTACAAGAGATACATAGATTCTACAATACAAGTCTGACTGAAATTCTACTGGTTTTTTATTATATATAGAAGAACAATATACACAATTGGAGATGCAAAGAAGACGCTAAAACTGAATCAGACATACAGGTGAACATCCGACCTTTATATATTCTTCCATACGGAAGAAAGATTGATCATCTGCATCGATTAGTATATTATATTGTGTTGATATTTATGAAATTTGCGATGAATGATGTAGCGTAGTAGGGTTTCTACCCTAGATGAAGCAAAATCGCAATTTGTCATGTATATTGTAATGTAGACAATAGAATTTCTATCTTCAAAACCTGATAGTGAAATGTGCTACAATTTAAAGTCTATTTGTGTTTAGGGTTTAGTTTCAATGTAGTCTATATTAAGACGGAAAAAATTGCTAATTCTCTATTCAAAACGAGTCGCCAGTTATTGTAATGCAGTATTTGTAGTTTGCAATTACATCAACTGCAGGACGGATTACTCTTGATATAGCATACTGAATTACTGAGTTGTTTGTAGTAGATTATGCTTATGTTTGTATGATATGCCACTACATTTACCATGTTTAGCAAGGTAGTCCGGGTTTCAATTTTAGTCGTCGAGTTGGAATTTTGGTTTAGCATGTTTAGCAAGGGCAAGTATATGCATCTAATGGATAGCTGATATCTATTTTATTTATCCTGAAGGTGAAGATGGCAGAAGAAAAGTACAATAAACTAAATGTTATTGACAAGCACATGGTTAATTGGAAGGCTAGAGTTATTGTTCTAATCAAGAAACCATTGAAGGAAGCATCAAATAAAAGACGAACCAAGTATGAAAGATAGTTGCACATCGATATCATTTTTTAAGGTTTTAGGGGAACCCTAATTTCCTCAATTGCACCACCACCGTGAACAAAATCGTCAGTCGATCATTTATAAACGCGTATCTTCACTCAGTTCTGTTAATGGAATCATCGAAGGAGCAAATTACAGAGGTGCAAGAGGAGAACATTTGGGTTGAATAAGAAGACCACAGACAGGAGCTTGCCTCAGAAACTGAGATCTGATTTGTAGCTAGCCGTGGAGAAATGTCAACTCCATCCCAGACAGCGCAAAGGCCTCAACACCAACAACGCCCTCACTTCCGGTAAGTTATGCTGCTTAGGTATAAATTCATTGTTCAAAGAGCAAGTTTACTAAAATTCTAAAGAATATGTTGCTGGTATTGAAAACTATTAGATTTCCAATTTATAATATCAGGGAAGTGTGGTGAAGTCATAGCTTGGAAGAGGAAATTTATGTCCACACATGCAACAACCTTAGGCGGCTCAGGTATTTGCAGCTAGGCTGATAACACATGCATAAGGATTTTTTTTCGTTTTTCCATTCTATTTCTATTTGTTTTGAGTTTATTGAGATCTGTTAATTTTGTTGCACTTGTCTTTCCCAGAAAGTTGTTGTGGATTGTGAGGGTATTGTAGAGATTTTACCTTTCAAATTGTTTGATGTGCATCTGGCTTTGCCTGATTATTGATGAATAATATGATCTTCATTCTAACACGAATTACTAGAGGTCAAAATAGACCAATATTTATCAAACTGGTACTAGGCGCCACAGTAATAAAAATAAAGGAAAGTAGACAACAGATTAAAGCAAATCAAGATTGAGCTCAAGATTAGTTCAAAAAATTATGCTCCGTTTTACCTATATTTTTCAATACCAACTAAATTAGCTACTCAAAAGATAAAATATGCATCATATTGGTGTTCTGATATAGGAATCATATTGGTGTTTTGAGGCCTATGCAGCTCGTTTGGCCCTCCAATTAATTGGCAAAACAAACGAGGTATCGACAAATCATGTTGGAGGAGGATTCTTTGCAGGTAACCGAACATATAAATTCTTCACAAACCTCGTTACTTCTAATGGTACCCTACTCTAACAAGTTTTTATGCCACCGGCAGGGTTTTCAAAGATTGTGGTCCAGCATATTAGAAGAGAAGCTCTATACTCATAGTCAGCCTGCTTATATTTCAATGCATATTCAATTGGCTTATGCAGCCGGCCTTCTGATTTTAGCGAAGCCTTCTAGGCTGACTATGAGTATAGTTTTCAACATCAATCATCCTATAGATGTGTTTCTCCTTGATGTACTTTAGAATTTGGGTTGATTGTCTTTGATTATGATGTGTATGTCCATAGCTTGATTCACTTTTGCAAAGTCGCCATGAAATTTCATTATATATCTAATTTTTGCTCAACTTTGTTTTGGGAAAATGTTAGAGTAAGGGAAATTTTAATACTATCTCCGTTCCATTAAAAACTTTGGAACTTTCCTTTTTTGGTGTTTCGTTAGAAACTTCACAACCCAAAAAAGTAAAGTTTTTATCCCCACTATCTAATTGTTTATTACTTCCTCCGTCTCGTCCGATGTTACCCGTTTTGCCATTTTGGGTGTTCCAAATAAAGTTTTTCATTTCCATTTATGGCAATTTATCCTTCAACTATAATAATATATTTATTCAACTTTTTTAAAAAATCACACCTTAACATTATTTTATTCAAAAGTCAACTTAAAATACTCCAACAATTAAACCCACTAACATTATTTTATTCAAAAATAATACATCCTTATTTTCTCTCTCTCCAAAAGTAAACGAGTAACATCGGGCGGGACGGAGAAAGTATTTCTCTTTCCTACTTTATTATCATTCTATTCACTCTCTCACTTACTTTATCATCCACTTACAACTTTATTAATATACTACCAATCAAAAATTAATATTTAACTAATTTTTCTTAAACTAAGATAAAATAGCTCCTTAGGAAGTTTTTAATGGAACGGTGGGAATAGTTGTTACTTTTGTTTACTCACATAATTATCACTTTGCAATTTACTGGAGTATTATCTGAATATGGATGGCTCATAAGTTATGAGCAGGATTGCTTGAGTGCACGTGTATATTTTGATAAACGATAATAAATGATAATGTCATAGCAATCTTTTATGGATTTAATGTGTCACAAAAAGTGTTATAAGTGTTGCAAATAACTAAAATTGCTTTTACTTTGGCAATATGATTTTTGCTCTGGCATTATCATCGGCCATATATTTTAGATGTATAAATAACAATCTTTTTCACACTATTTAGTTATTATTATGCTAAATATAGTATGATGTTTGCAAATAAAAGATAACATCAAATAAATGGAAAAAAAAAGTGAAAATATAACGCAGTAACACATGTAGCGTGTTACGCAGGTTTTAGTATCTCATATTTCATTATATCTCATACTTTATTTAATATTTTTTCTATTTTATTACCAAATCACCTACTTTATTCACTCTTCTCTTAAAACTTGTGAGTGGGTCCATGAGAAGTTGAATCCGGGACGGAGGGAGTATCTTCTAATTTCACGAAAAGAATAAGCCTCACACACATAGCGTGTGATGCAAATTCCAGTTGATTAATAACATCGATGATTTTCTTAACAATATAGGTTCGTCTCTAAATAAATTATCTAGAGACCGTATCTTAGGAGACTTACTCTATAATGATTGTATGCATTCAGGGCCGGATCTGAACCCATGCAATGAGGCCCTCTGCACAGGGCCCCAACATATTTTGGGCCTACTTTTTATATATACAAACAACTATAAGCTACATAAAATGTCATTACTTAACTTGTTTAATTAACCTAATTGAACACTCCAATCATAACATTAAAATTAACAAATGCAATCGTAACCCAAATAAACCAAAAGTTAAGCTTTATTGCTATATTTTCATTTGTATGTTTTGTTCAAAGTTGTTATACTGGTTATGAATGGTTTCTCCTTAAAAAGTACTTCATCTGTTTCACTAAAACTGTAATAATTGTGTTGGACACAATTCTTTAAGAGTCTGTTTAGTTTGAGGGGTTTTTGCGGGGTTTTTGTCCGAATATCCTCAATAATCCAGTTTGGTTGCCTTTTTGTCGGCTCGAAAAAATGGATTATTTGAAATAATCCAATTTCTCCAGCCCGCCTCAAGCCCTCAAATTTGTACATGAATAATCCAATTTCAAATACCTTCTATGAGGAGGTATTTACTTTTGGATTATCTTCTTCCTCGTGAAATGTCTAATTTTATACAAACTTCCTATTAATTACTAAATATGCCATCCCAATTCAAGAACACCAATCGATTCACATCAATACACTTTTTTTTCTTCCTAATTTTCACCTTCCATTTCCTCTTTTATATTTTTCTAGTTTTGCACTCTTTCTTTTTCATTTTTTCCGTTTCCTTAGTTTCCACCTTTCTCTTCTTTTTTTTTCCCTAATGGTTTCCTAGTTTTGCACCCTTTTTTTTTTCATTTTGGACCCATGTAATCTTTATTTCTCTTTTCTACCAATTTACTTATTAGACAATATTTTCATTTTATACTTTTATTTTTGGCGTATTTTATGTATTTACATCAAAATTAATTTAGTTTGTTTAATATTATAACCAAATTTTTTAAAAGAATGATTAAACAAAACAATACTAATAATTAAAAAAAAAATTGTTAGCATTGCTTACGAGAATAATGATGATAATTTAGAGTTGTTGGTTCAAGAACATTTTTTCTTCATCATTTTTTGAAAAAAAATATTCTAGCATGTTAAATATGTGCAAATTTTGACATAATATAGATGGAGTATATATGTGTTTTGAATACAAAATATGCATTGTTAATTACATCTATATGTGGATTTTTTTTACTTTATATATTATAAAAACAATATTTATATAGTTAAAAGTTACCTGACCTAAAATTCTGGCTCTGTCACTAACTTTGGCGTTTCACATGCTTCAAACTTTTATGTTTAAAATGTAGGAAAATTTATGTTTGGATGGGATTATAAACATATGCGATGTCGATTTCAATCGACAAAAACAATTATTCTACGCATGAAATGAAAAATATGGGATTATAAATTTCACTCATATGAAATATCGATCTTATAAGGAAATATGTATTTCATTAAGATAATTATTACACAGATTAGAAACAATATCTATAAACTAAATTTTAATGGTCAAGTCATATAAACTAAAAATCGATGCCAAAGTTATCAACAATTAATGGCAACGTAACTATGGATGCAATAATTTCAAAGATTTTCAGATAATATTGTATACGAAATTCATAAGATCAAAATTCCAGAATTTCCCGATTAAACACGTGAATGTGGTAAAAATTTGCTCCCCCAAATTTATGCTCACATGTAATTTTCACTAAATCAAATTGGAAATCAAACTCGATTTTATACAATAAGTGGAAAAACATAGAGGTATATATATAAGTAATTCCACTTTGCTTTATCCTACTGAATAATCCAAAATCAATTCAGAACCAAACTGGATTTTATTGAAAATAATCTAATTCGTAGAGTCCAACCAAACAAGATTTTTAGGCGAAAACCCCCAAGCATAATCCAATTGCAAAATGAAATACCCCTTTTCAAACAAAACGGGCATTAAGGAAAATGTATAAAAGTATATGTGGTCTCCAATATCATGTGGTTGAGAATGAGTATAAGATATTAATTGTGTGAAAAAAGTACGCATGGACCCAAAAACGTGTGGTTGAAAATGAATTTATTATGAACGTAATTTCCATAGAAGGAACTTGAACACTTTTAGTGAAACGCTCAAAACAGAATATTGTAACACTTTTAGTGAAATAGAGGGAGTATTGTTTAATAATTTTTATATTTGAGTAAGTCTCCTAAGAGACGGTTATCTAGAGACGGACCTATATTCTTAAGAAAATCATCGATCGATGTTATTAATCAACTAGAACACGCATAACACGCTACGCATGTTGTTGCGTTGTATTTTTACATTTTCTTTTATTATTTTTATGTATAGGACACTCCCTCTGGTCCTTTGAATGTTTCCATTTTTATGTGAGGTTTCCACCAAATATGATGACTTGTGTTGTATCAACACATACATCACCTGCTGATGTTCTAATTTTATCTGTTGAATAATCATATGGTTTGAGCTCATGATATAGCCAATCTAGTAACATCAATATCTCCTTGTACTACTCAATGACTACACACTAACACCAAGCATCTGTAGTCCCGAGCAACGACCTCTTTTACTCCATTGTTGCTGCCAGTTGAGATAGCAGCATCAAAATTTAGGTTAATCTACCCAGGTGGTGATGGTTTGAGGTTTCCAAGGACCCTGGATAGGATGGGGAACTCAGCTACATTTCTGACAGGTTGATGCATATTTTAGTCGTAGCTCGTTGAATCTCGATCCTAGTTAGGGCCTTAGCCTCTAAACGAATATCAAGAGCCATTCCATGCACACCCCCAATCACAACCATACTTCTTGGAGTACTGGATCTGGATCTGACCCAATGATGCTTTCACTGCAGTGATTGGTTTTCGTCGAAATATACCTAGGAGAGATAATGAGAGCAGTAGAAGGAAAAAGGGCAGAAAGTACAAACTACAAAGAAACGGACTGTAAACCTGCACCAACTTGAGTTCTCCTTGTCATGCCTCTACAAAACCTCCATTGAGGTCACCAATTCCATCCTTTACTCCTGTTGTAGCATAAAGTAGAAAAATGCAAAATACGCACATTCTTACAAAAAAACTCACTTAAAAGTCAGAGGTAGATCAAAACCCATTAATTTTAAAGAACCACCTTACAATAGCCACAAAGTCTTTGTAATGCTCTGAAATCATTGAATAATAGCTATAAAAGATAAACTACCAAGTATCAAGTTATATTATAAATTCATCCCCTATAATTTGGTTGTAAAGCAAAATTTTCAGAGTATTCATGGCAAATAAACCAGAAACTATATTTGATAGTGTTAGTTAAAGTGAAAGCCTATGGACCTGGTTGTGTGAACAACTGATATTTTCAGCTAACTGAGAGGCTAATCGATTTGGCTAAAGAGGACAAGATTCGAAGCACTGCAAACCTGTAATAAACATTTTGAGAATGCAACAACTCGATTTATGTGAACACCATTCTCATAGCCAGTAGATTGATAAATACTTCTTCATGGAAATATGAAACAGAACAAACCACATATATATTGTAAAACTGTCTTGGAAAGATTAGCTACTTTAAACTTACAAATAGATGGATAAGCACACAGATGTGGAACTCAATAGAAAAGTATGAAGGAAAAGAGTTTTTCTCCACCCAGACGGAAAACCGATTTATGCATCATATTAAGATGGGTCATCATCCTCTTAAAAGTCCTTATTAAGAGGAGAAGGTTATCCACTATTCTAACACGCCCCCTCACGACTAGGCCGCGGTTAGTCGGCTCTACGCGTGGAATCATAATAGCCTCTTTTGGCAAGCCGGAATTATTTGGGCAAGCCGGAATTATCATCGGCTGGGGCACCCATCATCAACTTGGACATGCTCTGATACCATATAAAGATGGGTTATCATCCACTTAAAAGGATGCTAATATTAATGGGAGAAGAGGTTATCCAAGGTGTAATTTGCATGATCTAGTCACTACTCAGAGGTGAGTGAAGTGGGATATTCTAACACATCTCACTTATGTAAACTAAACTTGAGGCTCTAGGATCACACAATACATAGTCTAATGTTGAAGCTGGTAATTTTAACAATTTTACTCTTGGCAATAACCTTGAATCAACACAGAATATTATTCAATATAAGCCCTCTCCAGTAAAGAAAGTAAAAAACAGACATAATTAGATTTATAATTTGGCTTCTGTAAACTAAACTTGGGACTCTAGGACCATTCAACACAGAATCTAATGTGAATGTTGTTAATTTAACAATAATCTAAAATCAACACAGAATGGCAGAATCACATAATCAAGCGATTGATATAAATGAATTGCGGTAAAAATTCAACAACCTAATCGTAATTAGTGCAATTAGGTTGGAGTAAGTACCTGTTACTCAACAAATCAAGAACAAATTGAAACGAGAACTGAAGGATCAAATGTTTGTCTGTGGGAGGCAATCGGCGCAGCTCGGGAGAGAGAGAGGAGGTGTAGTGAAGAGGGACAGCCAGCGCAATACACGAGAGAGGAGTTGTGGTGGAGAGCGATTTGTAGATAGATGCCGATGTGTTCGTCTCGGTGGAGAGTGGTAAAGAAGAGTTGAGCCCTGAGATAGGATTAGAAAAGATCTACGTTGAATCTCCATTGAACAAGATAAGGGAGAGAAAAGAGGCGAGGTAGGAGCAGGACTGTAGAGTTTGATAGATGAAAGAACACAAGTGATTTCCGTCTCTACACGCGCTTCTCCACGCGCTAGGTTGTGGATTATATACTACTTTTAATTTAATTTAAAACACATATTCTTAACATTGGTATTTTTTCATATTAGAACAAGATTTTTATCATTGGTGTTTTTTCATATTACAACAAGATTTGTTTCGTTAACAACATGGACATTTTAATTAATAACATGGATGATTTTATTGATAACATAGGTCGTCTCTAAATAAGTTATCTAGAGATCGTCTCTCATGAGACTTTGTGTTATATTTTTAGTATATTCTATAAAATTCAATTAGTTTCTATGTAATGATTTATAAACGTTGGAAAACGAACATTTTGAATTAACCGAAACAAACCATTTTAAAATATCTACACATTTAATCTCACACATTATAAAATTTACTTTGAATCATTCATATGTATTTAACACGAAACATTAGTCATTCAATTTAAACACTATATCTAAAAACGAGACTATGCAAAACAAATTTAAGTTTTAATTTCATCACTTTATTTTAAACTTAATTTTCCATTATAAAATGTACTACATCCGTACCAAAACAAATATATCGTATTCCAGATATATTTGTCCCATTATAAATATAGGGAGTGTTTTGGAAGCAATTATAATTGCATCGATCTGGTTAACAACACCTAAAAACACTTATTTTAACCTGATTTTCATAATTTTTAATTGCTATCCAAACAGCCTGATAATGTTTACTTGGCAACATCTTATCCCTCAAACTTACTTTTATTTACTTAAAATGACATTACTTAATTTGTCTAATTAACCTAATTAAATACTTAAATCGCATAAATGCAATTGCAAGCCAAATAAGCTTCAAATTAATTTTTATTACGATTTTTTTTTAAATCTCTTTAACCTCCGTGCCCATAACATAACAATTATTTTGGACGGGGAGGGATAACATTAAATTTGCACAGGGCCTCTGAAAATTTGAGCTGGCCTTGTATGCATTGGTGTTTACCTAGCTAGCTAGCCTCGATGCTTAGGAACAAACTTTTGTTCGGATTCTTTTTTTTCTTTCTGCAATACTGAACTTATATGTATAGCTATTGAACTTGTAATTACATTATATATATATAAGTGGACAACTATTGGAGTTGTGAAATTGAGTACTTAATTTAAGTTAAATTGTACTCATTTGTAATATATATATGTGCTCCTAAGAAACAGTTTCTAGTTAATTTATCTAGAAACGGGGTCTTTTTGCAATTTACCATTAAACAGTTCAATTTACTCATTATTTTTGCGGATCCTGGTTATGACCCGATTTGTCATCAATTTCTTCTCTCTTTCATCTCTTTCTCTCTCTAGCAGTTTCTATCTCTCTTTTTCCGAGATTTCTCTAGGTTTTTCTCTCGTTTCATTAGTTGCGAACTCGGATTTATCTCGTTTTCCGTTCAATTTCCTTCACAATCATAAATGTAAGTGTTGTTTTTCATCGTTTTCCTTATGTTTTTCTCTTTGTTTACTATTTTCTCATTTTTCGAGTGTGTATGGTTTTGATCGAACGTTTTTTTGTTCGTTTTGTAGATCGGCATCCATAATGTCAGATGAAAAGCAGGAAAAGTTTTTTTTCTAAACTTCCTGTACTTGGAAATCCTAAACAGAAGATTTCCGGCGAAGATACTAAGCGGAAGGGTTCCGGAGAAGGTATTTTTTGTTCTTTTGGTTACATATGTGTTTTTTGCTGTGATCATAGGCTTTTTTTTTTTATTTTGTATGTTGCTTTGTTGTTTGTTTTTGCGGTTTTTTCTTTTTTTTAAAAAAAAATTGTTGATGTATTCTATGTTTGGTTGAGAACATAGTCATTTTTGTTGATATCATAGGTTTTTGATTGTATCCGTACTGCGTTACTTTTTCTGCTGTTAAGCTTGGTAACATAGTTGATATGCTTGTGAACATAGTTGATTTGCCTGAGAACATAGAAATTTGTTTCGCGGTTTTTTCTTTTTTTCTTTTTTAATTTTGTTGATGTATTCTATGTTTGGTTGATCGCATAGTCATTTTTGTTGATATCATAGGTTTTTGATTGTATCCGTAGTGTGTTACTTTTTTCTGCTGTTAAGCTTGTTAACATAGTTGATATGCTTGTGAACATAGTTGATTTGCCTGAGAACATAGAAATTTATTTTTGAAACATATTTGATATTATGTATTGAGAACATAGTATTTTTTTTTTTTTTGGAGAACATAGTAGTTTTTGTTAAGAACATAGTATTTTATTTTGAGAACATATTGTTTTTTTGAGAACATAGTAGTTTTTGCTAATAACATAGTTTTTATTTTTGAGAACGTAGTTTTCTTATTTTTGAGAGTATAGGTGTTATGCTTTTGTGAACAGTGTAGTTTTTGTTTATATCTTATAGGTTCTGATGTGAAGAAGGTTAAGAAGCCTAGAGGTAATAAAAACAATATTTTCAATAGGGGTGCGCAACGGACGGATACGGATATATCCGATCCGTTTGATCGGATATCCGGTCAAACGGATGACTAATATGTCTATCTGTTATCCAATCCATTCAGAGCGGATTGGATAACGGATAAATCCGCCGGATATCCGTTATCCGCCGAAATTTAATTAAAAAAAAAATTTCAACATCGGTGAGGAAGAGCAAGAAGCGGCGAAGTGAGGAAGAACGAGAAGCGGCGGCGGAGCGGAGGGACGAGATCTTTGAGAGGACAGGGAATCGGTGGAGGGGGGCTCTCCGACCAGAGCAGCGGCAGAGGACTGATCGAAGAAGGAGAAGAAACGGCTGAGTGAATTGATCGAAGAAGGAGAAGAGTACTGAGTGTTTGACTCTGTGAATCGAGAATAGAAGGCGGCTGAGTGAATTGTGGTGACCTAATTGATGTATATGCAATTATAATTATTTAATTAAAAAATGGATAAAACGGATATCCGACTGATTTATCAATTTTTCACGGATAGAAAAAAAAACTCTATCCGTTAGCTAACGGATCGGATCGATCCGATCCGTAAATGCGGATAAACGGACCGGATCCGCGGATACGGATGATATGAGCAGTCCTAATTTTCAATGCTGATGATGAGAGGCTGAAGTCGAATGGGGGGGGGGGGGGGAGTTACAGATGGTTGAGGTGCCTGTGAGGGTAAAGTAGGGCCTGCAAGTAAAACTGTTAAGGGTGGAGAGCCTGTTAAGGAGGATTATGTTTTAAAAGTTATGCGTAAAAACTGTAAGCCAAAGAAGATAATGGATTTATTTGTCAAACTGACCGATAGACAAAAGCAAGATGGTGTTGATATTAGATTTGGCGGTTTGTTCCAGATGTTGTTGAAGAAGTTACCTAAGGGCCTTATCCCTTGGTTGGTTGAGAATTTTAATCATGTTTCATATATTCAAATTGTTCGATCATATCAGTACCAGATCACGGGAGATGATGTTTATGATATCTTCATGTTTCCACGGAATCCTGGCAGGGAAGTTCCTATCAAGTATAAGTATAAAGGAAACTATGTTGTCCCTTCTGATAGTGTTTTAAGAGAGATTCAATTGAGGGATGGGTGGGTAGCATCCATCAAGGGATGGGCTGATGTTACTGCAAATGGAGAAGTGAAGTTATCAAAGATTATGGAAAGGATTTTGTGTTTGAAAGATGGTGGAGATGAGTTCAAGCAGCTTTTTGTTATCTATGCATGTGGGTATTTTCTGGCACACACTTCAACGGGATATGTTGACCTGAAGTTGTTGGCAGCTGTACAGGATGTAGGTTGCATCAAGACATATGATTGGTGTTCATATATTGTTGATAGATTAGCTTATGCTGTGAAAAACTTTAGAGAGACTGATTTATGTTCTGTTAGTGGGTGTGTTGTTGTATTGTTGTTCTGCTATCTACATAGGTCTATCTCGGACGAGATGCGCCTTCATCCCTGCCATTGTGTAGCCATTGGACCGATGATATTATTGCTGACAAGGTTGAAGGTGAGAAAAAAAGTGGTTATGGTCTATCGATCATGAGTTCTATCTATCCTATCACTAGAGCAAAACCGTTACGACCTTTGTTTCACAGTAATCCAAAATTTAGTGAAGGGTTTGTCAAGTATCCTATTGGTGAAGACTTGCAGAGTAATTCAGAAATAAAGGCTTCTGCAGAAAATGTAAGTAATGTACTAACAAATCTTTATTTTTTGTTGCTGAGATCATATGCATTTTTGCTTAGAACATAGCTTTTTTTTTCCTGAGAACATGTGCCTGTATGTTTGAGAACATATCTCTTTTTGTTGAGATCATATGCCTTTTTGCTGAGATCATAGTTTTTTTTATTAGGATATGAGTCATGGAAGATTTTCAAGAGAGATTCAGAAGTTATTATGCGTGCACATATGGAAAGGTTGTTGAATCATGGTGTTGGGATTCCATTATCTATTTCTTCTACACAACCTTCCCAGTCATCGTAACATAAATAATGGTCTGATCCATTGGTTCATATATCCATTGATCGTATTTGTTTTGATATGATGATGAAGGTAATGGATGGTCTCAGTTTTTCCCTTGGATTCAGTCAAGAAATTATGCCTCAACCTGAGTCTCAGTCTACACAAGGTGAAAATTTGTATGACACACAACCTGAATCTTGCCCGACTTTGAATATATCTCCTCCGCCTGCCCCTTTGTCTCCGTTGAAGAATATCAATGTGTGCTCGATAGCGCAAGATGTTGAGGCAGAGGTTAATGCAATGGGAGAAGAAGATGATGGTTTTTTATGATGGAATTGATATCAATCATGGTGCTAAGCATGATGATAATGTTGTTCATGAAGACGAGCAACAAAATGTGTCAAAAACTGTTATAGAAACGGTGTAGCATGATAGTGAGATTCATAATGAGATCATTGTTGGATGCTCTTTGGACTGTGGGACTATAGACCCAGAACTTGTCATGGGGAGTTTGACTATGATGAGGACTAACAGTTATTCAAAGAAAGTCATGAAGACATTGGTGAAAGAAGTTGCAGATTATTGTTGTTTCATTGCAGAGAATGTTATGTAAGTCATTTTGATTATTGTTCTTTTTTCATTTATTGTTTGACATATTGTTTTGTTTATGAAGATATGTGTGTTCATTGTTTTGTAGGGATTATAAACAATTTATTTGGTATGATGAGACCCACTGGATAGATACAGATCACACCAGGTCAATGGAGCCTGCATAGATGATTTCTTCTGCCATTGTGGACTGTTGGGTTATGCTCTTGAATAACACTGAGCTTACTTCTAGCCCTGATATAAAGATTGGTCATTTTTTGTTCAAGCTTAATAGTTCTGTATGTTTTTGGAATTTTTTTTGTTTGTTTTCATTTGTTTGGGGTTAACGTTAATATAGTTGCTTTTTTTTTTTTTTGTTGATTCATACAGGAACACTGGTCTAGGCTTGCAGTTGTTTTCCAGAGTAGTGGTTCAAAAAAATATTATGAACGTGATGGCCGGGAAACTACTATGAAGAATATGCAAGGTGCACTTAATTAAATGGTCATTTACTAGCAACTTGAGGGAACATCAGTTTGATTTGAAGACTTTGAAGCTGGTATATTTTCTGAGTTCATATGCCTATTTGCTGAGAACATAGCTTTTTTTGCTGAGATCATAGCTCTTTTGTTGGGATCATATGACTTTTTGTAGAGATCGTATCTTTTTTTATTGAGTTCATATGCCTGTTTTATGAGATCATAGCTTTTTTTTCTGAGACATTTTTTTTTTTGCAGTGTTTTGTTCCTTTGATATCACATAAGCATTTTACATGCTATGTAATCAATATGGAAAGGAACTTGACAACATACCTCATAACGAACAGACAGTTCAAGCTTTCTTTGAAGTTCTTATAAGTTCAAGTTTTTCTCTATTTTTCTTTTTGTAAGTTTTTTTTTTTTGTCTGTGTAGTGTGTAACACAATGTCATCTATGTTTTTTGTAATAGCGAGAATCATTCTCGATGTTCCTGATTGAGAACAACCACCATCCTTGTGGTTCTTCTGTCAATGAGTTCCAATTGGAGAAAGTCAAGTTTGATTGGATTACTGATAAAGATACAAATGATTGTGGTGTTTACCTGATGAAGCACATGGAGTTGTTTAAAGGGGATAAATTCGACTACCCTTTCCTTATGCAGGTATTTTTTTTATTTTTTTTTTACTTGTTAACATAGGAGTTATAGTTGAGAACATATGAGTTGTCTTTGAGAACATAGTGTTTATAATTCAGAACAGAGATTTGTTGTTTATAGGAGTTATAGTTTATTTTTGTATATGTGGGTTTCAAGAAGGCGTGTGCTACGTGCTGAGATTGTTCCTACATTGGTCATGTCTTATATAAATCAATTGAGGGATAGAATGATTACAAGAGTTACCGGCTGGAGTGATCAGAAGAAAAAGATGTATGATGCAAATAAATCTAGAAGGTCATTGCTCCATGCTGACCTTCGGAAGATTTTTTATGAAAAAATTAAAGTGAGGATTGTGAAGAGGGAGGTAGAAGCACGTATGAAGAAGAATTCAGATACGGCTGTTGAGGAATAAAAGAAGAGGGAGGCAGAATTACGTACAAAGAAGAATGCAGACACAATTGTACAGGAGGTTGTTGAAAAGAATACTTAGTCAACTGTTTATGATTTTAGGTTGTTGGAAATATGTAGTTATAGGATGCTTTTGATCTATTATGTCTTTTGTTAAGTGTACAAAATTGTTTAAGATCTGCATAGTCTACAAAATGTTAGTAATGTACTCATCTTTTGTTTGTGGCAAAAAATATGCGTTTTCTTTTGATAACAAATGCTTTTTCTTTGAGATTATAGACGTTATACTTGAGATCATAATACATGCATTTACTCGAAAATGACATGAACATAACCACATGTTTGACCACATTTTTTTTTTTTTTGTGTTGATATCAAGGTGGTTATACTTGAGATCATAGTGTGTATACTTGAGATCATAGTTTCTTTTATTTATATCATAGTGTTTATACTTGTTATAATAGTTTTTATTGATATCATAGTGGTTACACTTGATATCATAGTGTGTATACTTGAGATCATAGTTTGTTTTATAGATATCATAGTGGTTATACTTGAGATTATAGTTTGTTTTATTGATATCATATATAGTGTTTATTAGTTGATTTAATAAAACGGTTAGAGTAGCTTTTATTGTATCTAACAGAAACATCCCCCCTATTTTTCTCATAATTAATGCATTTACTCGAGAATTACATGAACAATTACTCATTTAGATTTCCAATAGTTTTTTGTCTGAATTCATGTACATTTTCAACCTTTTCATCTACCTCAGTGTACTTATAAATACACCCCCCCCCCCCCCCGCCGCCCGCATCATTCTTCAATCACATAAAACCATCTAACAATCACAGAAAAATCAAAGAAAAATGGATGCTGCTATCAACACTCATTTGGACTATCACATCACATGGGGCATCAAGTACGAAGACGATTACGGAAATCGTCTCAGCAATCTAACACTCCGGCAGAAACTGAATGCTCTCAAGAGAGAGTGTTTGAGGGAGGACTCCACGCTCCCACCACTAATAAGGGCTGCAGACGTTGTAGCCCGACTGGCGCTCATTGAGGTTCGCCACCTTCAAATGATGTGCTGGTCTTCTCAACTGAGAAACCATCTAAACAACCTCCACATTTTGGGGTGGTAGGGGTGGTCACTTTGAAAACTAATAAATGGTGGACGCCACCAAGTTCGTTGAGGGTCTCCTCCGAACTTGATTTTTTTTTTTTTAATGTAATAAGATTTTGCATTCACTAGAATGCAAAATCCAATCTATCTATGTAATCTTTCTTTATCTATTATAGTAAAATAAATTTTATTATATGTGTTTTTCTGTCTAGCAATGTTAACAATACAAAATCTGATAATGAAAACAAAAATAATGGAACTGAAGGAGAACATAGGTCTTCATAAAAAGAACATAGCATTTTAAAGAAAGAACATAGCATGTTCTATCTACAAGACATGAACGGTTTTATTGAGATCATAATGTATAATTCTGATATCATAGTTTCCTATATTGAGATCATAGTTTCAACAAGACGTCTTGTTGAGATAATACTAAAAGCATAAAAGGATATAACAGAGAACACAGGTAATATAACAGAGAACATAGTAATGGTGGCAGAGATCATAGTGCTTATAATATTGATCATAGAATTAGTAATAGAGAACATAGTGATTATAACAGAGAACAGAGTGATTATGTCAGGTAACATAGGTAGTAGTGAAACTAATACTGAAGACATTCTATCATATCAATTGCTTGTTTGGAGCCTTACTTCCAAACTCAGTTGTTATTGGCTTTTTCCTTTCAAATTGTCCTTCACTCTTTGTTTTTTCCTTCATTTGGTTTGTGTAAAGTCTGGATCACGTACATTCGTTGACCTGCAGCTTGTTGATGCTTTTGATGTTTCTGGTGCTGTTGTGGGTATATCCTTAAATGTTGATGCTTCAATTATAGCTTTGATAGCTAGCAAGTCACATTGGTACCCATCCTCTAATATTCTTCTAGCATCCATGTTTCCTTCTGACTTTAATACTAGTTCAGTGTAGTTTCTGTTCATGATCTGTCTCCAAGCGATGCATTCTTGTTCATGTTTTGAACAATTTATTGAGAACATAGAACTAATAATAGAGATCATTAAACAATTCATTGAGAACATAAGTCTGAAAATAATGAGAAAATACTAAAAGCATAGAGTATATTACTGACCTGCGCATTTTCATTTGAGGTTTTTGTACGGTTTACACGATCCCAGACTTTTTCTTTTAATGTCTTTGTCCACCTCTTCATGATATACTCTTCTGGAATACGCTTGATGTTATTTTTGTCTATCACACGTATGCAGTGTTTGCACAACCAACCAACCTCTTCAAAATGCTTGCATGTGCAACTAACTTCTACCCTCCCGTTTCTGTGTTTTATGTACATCACACTGCTTCCTATTCTGTTTCATCCTCAGGACATACATCATACATTACCTTGTCACCTAGTCTCATAGCTTCAAAAGCATCTATATATAGCTAAGGATCTTCTGAACTCTTTTTGGAAGTATTTGAATATTTTCAATGTGTATACCTGAGAACATAGAGTTTTTAGTTTAGAACATAGGAACTATTTATGATAACAAATCTAAAATATTTTTGTATTGATATCATATACTACACTGAGTTCATGGCATCTATTATTGAGATCATGGACTTTATAGTTGATAACATAGGAACTATTTCTGGTAACATATTCTACAAAATACAATACTATTTGATATCTACACTGAGTTCATGGCATCTAATATTGAGATGATAAAGTTTTTTTTTGTTTACCTCTGCAGCATGTTTCACAAGTCCAGTTGGTATGTATATCTTTGACTTGTACATTGAATTTTTAAATTCCTTATGTGTCTCATTTATCCTCCAACGGTTGATCATTGCATCAAACAATTTGAAGAATTTTGTGAGAGAGGTGTTCTTGTTTGCATTGAATGAGATTGCATTGTTTGTGCTTTCACTACGTTGGGATGATAGTATTCATGCTGAGAAGAAATCCTTGCTTAGTATTGTAGCCCACTTCTCTCTTAGCTCGTATAATCGGTTGAACAAACTATCATCCTCAAGTTCATATTTAACAACCATTTCACTCAAGTTCTCTTCAAAATCCTCCATGTTTAGTGATCCTTGTAGACATCGATGAAAATCTGCCTTGAAACGATCATCATTTTTCAATCTTCCACAGTGGCTTATTGCATTTTTAAACAGGTGCCAAAGGCATAGTCTATGTCTAGTATCCTCACCAAATACCTGTGATAATATGTAATCATATAGTTGAGAAGATATATTGAGATCATAGAAGATATATATGATATCATAGCAGTTATACATTAGATCATAGAAGTTATATCTGATATCATAGCAGTTATACATTAGATCATAGAAGTTATATCTGATATCATATTAGCTATACTTGAGATCATAGAAGTTATATATGATAGCATAGTAGTTATACTTGAAATCATAGAAGATAAATTTCATATAATAGCAGTTATGCATGAGATCATAGGATTTATATCTGATATCATATTAGTTATACTTGAGATCATAGATGTTATATATTATATCATAGTAGTTATACTTGAGATCATAGAAGGAATATTTGATATCATGGTAGTGGTATTTGAGAACATTAAGTATAGGGCTAAGATTATAACAAGTAATTTTGAGAACATAAAATGTAAAGCTGAGAACATAGTACCAGTTCAATTGCGTTTGATATAGCAAAGTCTTGATCAGTGAATATTGTAACTGGTTTCTTATCCCCCATGAATTTCATGAACTCATTCAAAAGCCAAACAAAGGACTCAGTGGATTCATTAGCTACGAACGTGAAAGCAAACATAACATTGTTCTAGTGGTTGTTTATCCCTACAAAAGGTGCGCACACAAGCCCATATTTGTTTGTTCTGTAGGTTGTATCAAACACTACAACATCACCGTAGAGTATGTAATCATCTTTCATCATGGAGTCTCTAACGCCCCGACTTTTAGGTTTCTAAAAGGAGTAGATTTCAATCGGGGCGTCGGGCGAAAGCAGAGCCGAAACGTTTAGTGAAACATGGGAAGTTACAGACAAACTTTCGTTTGAAGTTGTTAGAATAAAAATATATTTTATTCAGAAAATAAAACCACAAGATTTTCAACATTCTTGTCTTTAAAAGATACACAATATAACAAGAAATGACATGAGCTTTTGAAATACACAAAAGGACATTATTTTCATTGACAAAAATCCCAAATCCCAACTACACACTTAGTTTGCTGAGTTTATCGGTTGTTCATTCTTCGCCGCCATCTCACCTACAAGGAAGAGAATAAAAACAAGTGTGAGAAAAACCTCAATGAGTGTTCAAAGATTTTCGTGTGAAGTTTTAATTAAAATCATAACAATAAACATTGAAGAACATAAAATAGAAAATACTTTCAATAACATGTACTTTTCGAAAAAACATTATTTCATGCCGCTCCTTATAACCCCACAGTAAAACAGGCCTTATGTCTCCCTGATAGTCGATCAAACTATCCAGTCAGGACCCTGCCATGGTACAGGGGTGGAATTATACGATCCAACTAAATCAGTGAAGGCTTCTATCACTCGATTTAAAGGGAATGGGCAAAGGAAACCGACAAGTAGCTCGCCAGACACAACTGACCAAACTACAAGCCAATGAACCTGAACCAAACGTACGTATCTTTCTTGAACCGTCAATCAAAACAAAATAACAATCATGTATATAAAAAATATACATATCTTTCAAAATCAGTGGAAGCATGCTAAAACTCTTTCGTGATTTGGTTTTATGCAATGGAACATGCGTTTTGGAAAACATGCATTACTTATATATAAGTTGAAAACATATTAAAATACCTTCCAGGTTTTGAAAATAATACATATATATAGTTTTGTAGAACACTCACTTTTGAAGGTTAGGAAGAGCAAGAACCATGAAAGTACTTGCAAGAAGAACAAGCTATAAACATGAAAGAAAAAGACAATAGTACATTAAGATTTTTTGGGAGTAAAATATTCAGAATTTTTGTGAGTAAAAGTGGCTGCAAAAAGGGGTATTTATAGGGTGGATTGAGTGAAGATTAAAGGGTTGAAGTGCTAAAAATAAATGGCAATTTAAATGGCTTAAATTGAACTTAAAACTCACATAAAATCAACAATAAAAGTGCAACATAAGAGAGACCAATCAATTTCTTTTCCAAACATTTAAATCCATTAACTAATAATAAAAGGATCAGATTTAACAAGGAAAGAGAGTTAAAAACATTTGTGTACACACTTTAGGGTCAATTGTTCACAAAAATAAAATGTGACACACAAAAAAAATGCAACATTTAGAGTAATTGAATTGAACCACAATTGGACATGCACGTGTAACAATTAAACTCAAATGATTGAACATGCCTATGTAATATTTAACTTAAAATTAGACATGCATAAGTAACATGAAAATAAACATAAAAGATTAACGAAAAGAAAATCAGAACGTTGATCGAAACATAGCTGAAACATAGCATGTAACATTCGACATTACAAGCAACCTTTCGTATCGTAACATGAAAAATAAATAAAAATATTTTATTCATTAAAGAAACCTCAAGTTACCAAACTCTTGTATTTTGAAATATATGAATATAAAGTAACACTTTAATTTCTAAACAATAACAGAGCCACACACACATAAAGACATGCATGTAAATTACTTAATTTAAAAGTGACTCTTCACAATATAAATCAATCAAAGTACATATATAATTAGCTTGTATTGAATTAGTTAATTAAAATGAAAACTCTTCACATAAATCATCAATAAAGCACATACATAAAGACTTGTATTCATTAGAGAATTAACACTTCACATTATTCATCAATAAAGCACATACATAAAGACTTACATTTAAATAAGATAATTAAAAAGACTCTTAGACTTATTCTAACTTAACTATTATTAATATAACATATAATGAACTCACATGAATGCATTGAAGTTAATCTTTAAATCTAATCAAGCCACACAAATAATGACATACATTAAAATACATAATTAAAATGGCACTCTTCACATTATACATCATTCAAAGCAAATAAATAAAGTATTGAATTAAGCTAGACAATTAAAAAGAAGTCTTGGCACATTAATCATTCATAAAGATAAATTTAAGAGAGGTCATTCCAATTATTTTAAAATAAGTAGACCAACAAATTAAATGATAAAATAATCACATTTTTATGTAGAAAAAATACACAAAAATAGTTTCTCTTCTTTAAAAAAAAGTACAAAATAAATAACCACACATATTACAAATTGACAAGTTACATAGCCTTTAAAAAAAATAATAAACATCTAAAACAATAACACAATCAAATTAAAGTAATTCAAATATATTTTCATACAAATACACTAACACAAGTAAAAGTATGCAAGGGCAAAAAATACTAAGGTATGTTAAAATCTGGGGTGTCACAGAGTCCCTCCAAAACAAGCTGCAAAGCTTGCACTCTTCATCCAACTTTTGAGTGTAGTAGAATTGAGGATCTTGGTTTTGTCTTTCTTTAGTATGTCGAGAACATTCTGTGCATCGGCTCCACCCATTTCCTTTGTTCTTTTCCTACTTACAAGGTTGATGTGGTCCCTTTCTAAGTGTCCAATATTCTCCTGCCCTCCTGCACTTTCTACCATATATTTGAAAGCGTAAGTTGGACGTAGTCCAGCAGCCTTCATAACCTCAATTGCTTTTGCCTTCTCATCTGTTATTGTCCTTTCAACGCGGTGTAAGTGTGACTATTCTGGTCTAGTCAAAGCATGGTTGTGATTTTCAACATGCCCCACGACTTTGTAGTGGTTGTTGATGGTGTCACAACTTATCACAAGTTTAGCTTGGCAACCAGTTTTTATTATACAATCTCCATGTCGTTTTCTTTTGTTTCTGTTGGTTGCATTTCCTTCTACAAGTGGGGAAGGTGTTATGACAAGTGTTTTAGGTGTTGCTTCTGGTTTTCCGGCACGACTACGCATAAAATACTTCTCATAGACCTTGCCATTTTCATCAAGTCTTGATGTGCACTTTTTGAATGAGAATCCAACCTTTTGCAGCATGCTTTCAATATAATTTTTGTAGGTCCTCCAATTTGTTTGCCGTTCTATTTATTAAACTACCTCCGACATCAAAATCATCACGATCAGTCACCGTTGTGATTGCCAAACTTTCGTTGTTACTAGGACATGTCATTACTGTGGTTGAGTTGTCAACATCAACCATTGTTGTAATTAAGATTATAGAAGTTATTTATCATATCATAGTGTTTATAATTGAGATCATAGAAGTAATATATGATATTATTGTAGTTATACTTCAGTTAATAGAAGTTATATCAGATATCATAGTTGTTATATTTGATATCATAGTAGTTATACTTGAGATAATAGTAAAAAATGGCAAATGTTTTTGGGAACTGAAGAGTCAAAGCTACATTCAACTCATCAAATGAATGTATGGATAAGTTCATCCCCTCAACTAACCGTAATTACTTCAATTTTTGCTATAAATTAGCCCCTTAACTGCATCATTTCTTCACAATACGCTCTTAACTGCATCATTTCTTCAAAATACTATCTTCTTAATTGCATCATTTCTTTAAAAAATGGCAATGTCTAACATGGAAAGAGCTATCAAAACTCGCATTTCTTATCACCTTCATTTTGGAATCAAGTAAGTTTCTATAGTATATTCTCATTTCATTGTACCTTCATTTTTTTTTCACATTTTTTCATGAGTTTTTCATAAATATACAGGTATGAAGACTACAATGGTGCTTATTATAATCCACCATTGCTTGTTAAGCTTCAGCATGTAAAGAAGTGGTTCATGAATCCAGAGACATACTTGTCACACATTGACAGGGCCGCTGTAGTAGCCCAGTTAATGCACATTAAGGTAATGGACAGTGAAATTGGGTGGAAGGTACAAACACTAAAGAGAAGGTTGCTAAGGCTTGGGGAGGAGAAGATTGTCACGCCCCAAAACCAAATCACTTTGGCGCGACCGACCGTCTATCGTGAGATGGGCTCACGCCAAGACGAAGCCTACCTTTAATCCTCTAATACATCAATTACAATATCTCAGAGTGGTACAAACAGAGCATCTAAAATCCTTTATAGAACAATAATTACAAATCCTGAAAACATAACAACCATCGTAGCAGTACAAATCATCCTATACAATACAAATCTCAGAGTCGCAGCAATTACTAAACAACCTTCACATATCCATCATCTGACTACCGTCTCAACTCCAAAGTATCTTCGTCCAATCGCATGTTATATATCTGAAAGGGGTGTAAGGGTGAGCTCCTGGCACTTTTACCAGGATCAAGTACATATAAAAAGTTTACATACATAAACACTCCTTCTTATATCAAACATAGTCGAAAATCATTTACATGGAACACATGTAACAATACACTATTCACATTTAGCTCGAATCAAATATACACTATGGCCACACAAAACGTGGTGGCACACAGGCCGGCTTTCACATAACATATCCCCTAACACAGTAGGGGTCCACACATATAACACTGGGAGTACTCCAAAGCACGACAATCCCGGAAGGGTCCACACACTTCATAGGCATATCGATGAGCATAAACGTACGTACACATAATCCATGTTTTATCAAATCACTTTCACAAATCGCATACACAGACAAAACATTTTATGGGATACACATACTTGATCCTTTTTCGAATAGACTATTATATCAGGTCCCATTACTTTATATAAGAACCATAAGTTATTTGTCAAAATTTAAAACAATACATATATATAGTATAACAATAAAATAAAACAAAAGTGAGTTCCCCTTACCTCGGATCTCATAAGGTTTTAATTAATTGATGTATCTACACCAAAATCACGTCAATTCTTCTTCACCTCTGTCCATAGCTCAGTCCGTCCACAAATCAAGCAAGGACATCCAAAGTAGTCGAGGTGCTTATATGATAAAGATCCCAATTTCCAACTCCTTAATTAATTACAGAACTAGGCCAAAAAGAATTAGCCAGCATAAACGAATTAAATATGATGATTACCTGAACAATATGATTTCTTGATATACTAGTGCATGCCGATCCGTATTTAACTCAAGAGTATAAACACTCAAATCTTCTTTTGCGGCAACCGACGACAAGTAGTAGTAGGTTGGTTCATAGTCCAAATACTTTCACAGTAAAAATATAAATAACCTAAACCCCAAACCGGCTTACTTACTAATAAGCCGGGTCATAACTGTCCAGTAACTCTTTGATATACTTATTTGGGCTTTTATGTCGGTCCAAATCGAATCCAATAAATTACCGTAGCCCATCTCGATTTATCGATCCATAAATGCGAATAATAAAATCCCGTGTAACTCACGCCCATATAATTAATTCAGCTCCATAAAATTAATAGACGATCCAAAAATAAATTCCGGGATTTTACAAAGATTCTTCATGGACATGATGAAGAATTTGATTGGAGGTTTAGGGTTGCTGCAGAGTCCTATGTCATGGAGCTAATTGAAGGGTACCAAGTAGTGTAGGTTTTCTATGTTCTATGTTTTCAATGTACTTTGATTTCAATGTACTATGATTTATATTATTAATAATAATGTTTATTTTGCAGAACATAGAGTTCTATGTGTGTTTTTTATACTGTTTTTGTATTACTATGATAACATAGGCAACAATGTAGTCAACATAGCATTTATAATAGAGAACATAGCATTAATATCAGGCACATTACATATGTGTTTATAATTGAGATCATAACACTGGTGACAGAGATCATAGTGATTATAACAGAGAACATAGTACTTGTTGCAAGATCATAGTGATTATAATATAGAACATAGAATTAGTAATATAGCACATAGTGATTATAACGGAGAATATATATATACTGATTATAACAGAGAACATAGTGATTATGTCATGTAACATAGGTAGTAGTTTAGTAATTAGCTTAGAAACAGTTTTATTCAGTTCATACAATATTTTATAGATATCATAGTGAATTTAACAGAGAACATAGTGACTATGTCAGGTAACATAGATAGCAGTTTATTAATTAGCTTAGTAACAATTTTTATTGATTTCATAGAGTATTTTATAGATATCATAGTGATTCAAACAGAGAACATAGTGACTATAACAGATAACATAGTACTTGTGGCAGAGATCATAGTGACTATAATAGAGAACATAAAACTAGTTGCAGAGATCATAGAATCATGTCAAGGAACATTGTAATATAGTGACTATAATAGAGAACATAGAACTAGTTGCAGAGATCATAGAAATCATATCAGGGAACATTATAATATAGTGAATATAATAGAGAACATAGAACTAGTTGCAGAGATCATCGAATCATGTCAGGGAACATTGTAATTTAGTAACAAGTATAGCAACAACTTTTTATCGAGTTCATAGTGTATTTTTACGGATCGAAAAGGCAGAAATCATAGTAGAAACTGAAGAGAACATGAACTTGTGCTTTGAATCTCTGTAGGATCACCGGTATACGTAGTTTCAGAAGTTGAAGCTGATTCTGGCATCTATGAACAACAACGAACAGAAATAGCAATGAAATATCGACGTAAACATGCTTATAAGATGTCATGAACAATTTTGAAACATGAAAAACGATGAAAAATGTTTGAAATCAGATATAATCTTTGTTTTCGATCGTGCTTTTGCAGAATCTGACAATGTATCTACTCAGCTGACAGTTTTCAGAGCGTTTTCTACAGGTAGATCGATGTTTTTGATTGGAAATCGGATTGATCGTCTGGTTTCAGTGAGAGAATTTTCGTATGAGCTTATTTGAGCATTAATGACGGCAAGCATGTCATTTTTCCGGGTTATAACATTTATATATGGATCCATTTTTTCGACCTAGTAGTTGGCCCTTGGTTGGGTGGCTTTTAGAAGTGGTTTTTGCTTGAGGTCAATATGTAATATATAGAAACTTCGTTTCTATGTCTATATCTATGGATTGTTTCTTAGAAAACTTACTCATATAAATTAGACTTTAATTACAAAAAACCAACATGTCTTCTCTAATTAAATTGCAAGCCATAATTCCTCCCTAACAAAATCAGTTAATCATTAAAAAAAAAACTCACCATGGCTTCTCCAATTAAATTCCAAGACCTAATTCAAACACAACAAAACCAATTCATCATTTAAAAAAAGATCATCAATCTACCTTCTGCATGTTCTCCAATTAAATTTAACAAGATCAATTTACACCAACTCCACCCTTTTAAGTCGAAAAAAGACAATCAAATTATCATAAGCAACGATATTACTTATCTTCGTGTATATATATATTACATTATTTATTACCAGATGCCACAATACGCGTGTTCTAATGTTCTAGTATAATACTATACAGAATATGAAGATAATTTTTAGTAGATTTATTCATATTGCAGCTTCATCAGTCCGATCAATGTTCCAACCGAAAGCTTCTGTCTTCAACATTTTGTTCACAAAACTGTGAACCAGCTTCAGTTTCAACAAACCTTCAAATTAGTACTGCTTAGTTGAATAGTTCGAATCATTTGGCTATAAATATATACTTGATTCTCATAGAGCAGAAACTGAGAGAGTTACTTACACTTGTGTTAGAGCTTATTTGATGCATCTTTATTCCCAAAATGAAGAGAAGGGCTTTCCAGTTCTAAACAACTCTTATTTAGAGATGGTTTTTCTCCAATTATTTTTTTACTTTTTTCTCTCCTAAAACCTGTTTTGACTTTTGAGAGTACAATCATAAATAATAGGATACGGATAGGGTTGCAAACGAGTCGGGCTTTTTTCGAGTTGCTCGAGCTCGACTCGAAAAAAGCTTCGAGTCTAAAATATAGCTCGATTACATCGAGCCGAACTCGAATACTTTGCTCGAAAGCTCAACAAATTGCTCGGATATATTTGAGCTTTGTTAGTTTTGAACTCGCAAGCATAATTAAATTCGAGCTTCAAAAGCTTGATTAAAAAAAAAAACTCGCGAGCCGAGTTCAAATTAAGAAAATTTGTTTCGAGCTCGAGCTCAATTTATGCAGCTCGATCAAACTCGTGCTCGAGCTTGGGCTAGATTTTCCTTAACGAGCCGTAAAGCTCATCTCGGCTCGTTTACAGCACTAGTTATAACTACACCTTTCGAAAAATTTCAACCACTTAAAATACCCAAAAAAGTTAGTGTGGACGTAGTTGCTCACCGTCCTTCAGAGACGACATATTCTATCAATTTTATCTGACTGTATTTAATCATGGCCCAATTCCATCCGCACACAACTCCATACTTGCTTGGGTTGAGAGGTCAAAAAGTTTATTCGCTCGAACCAAGATCCTACTTAAGTGAACTCAAGTTACTTACCACTTGAGTCAATAACCGTCCGTGAATTTACAGGATTTAGTCTCTGTTCTCTTCAACTGCAATTTCTGAACTGAATTGTAGTATAAAATATAACTAAATAGAACTGAACTGAATGAGTTTTCAGTTGAAGAGAACAGAGCCTTATAAGTGAAAGATTACCGGAATTTCAATTTATGTGTAATTTTGAGTTGGAGTAAATTGTGGGGGAGGAAAGTGAAATTAGAAGGGGCAAATAAGTGAAACGGTCAAACAGAATCATCAGATACTACATACATTGCACTTCTTCTTTCCGATTGTGATGTAATCAAGACCCACCTCCGTCCTTCGCCGGAGCTCCCAAAACAATCTCCAATTATATATTTCTAACCTAACTAATCATCCATTTCCCCCAAAACGACACCGTTCCACTGCTCCCATTAATCGTTTTTCTCAATCGCCCATGGATTTTTAGCTCTGTTACGGTAAATCACTGCTTCACTTATCCTCCTACTTTTCATTTTCTATTATTAATTTTTTTTAAATCGATTGGATTCAATTACTAGTGTTTTGTTTGTGTAGATTCTGAGCTTTAATTTTCCGATAGAATTTCGATTTGCTTGTGCACGATTGATTTATCTGATTCCATCTAAGCTACGGCACGGAATTGTGCTTATTGATTATGTTTATTTGTGCACGTCAAATCTGATTTCGTTTGGTCTTTTATCTGATTTATTACTGGAGCTTGGTTTGAGCTTGAATTTGTAACTGAATAGTGTTATCCTTTCCAATAGGTGTTTATGGATGAAGGAAAACACAGAAATGAAGTTTCGTTTCATTCTCAGTTTTTTTTGGATTGTGATTATTGAATTCTGCACCAGGTTTTGACGCCAATCTTACTAAAGGGTCTTCGGCGGACAGAGGACCCTTAGATAAATTGTGATTGTAGCCGTTGCAGTTTATTTTTATCAAAACTTAGTCGGTTCAGTTATCCTTACAATGCCAGCCATACAGAAGCTTTACAATGCATGTAAAGCATCACTTACGCCAAATGGACCTGCATCGGAAGAAGCTGTTGAAAAGGTTCGGAATCTTTTAGGTAAGTAAAATAATATTCCTTGTCCTCTTACAAATTGGTCATGATTAGTTAACATTGTTAGATTGATGGATGTCTGAATTCTGAACATATGAGTGTTTTCTGTGGATAAATACTCTGATTAGTAACGGGTGTATTTTAACTGATCTGGTTGATTTGATCATTATGCCTTAACCATTGTGTTTTATTCTCCAACACTCTTCCCTTGATATTTGCAATATGTGATCTAGAAATTTTCTCTGGACCTGATTTTCAATTCAGCTTCCAACTGCTTATTTGTTTTCCAGACATTAGATGGTGATCTATCTAGTGCAGTTTTGATTAGTTTGTTACAAATTTATGACATACAGTACCAGGCATTTTCCCTGAATTCATGTAGCTCGATCAGCACCAAGTCCTGAAATCATTTTTTGAGGCCCCATGTTAACTTTCTTATGGAATGTTATTCTTTTTTTCATTCTGTTTGTGTAAAGTGTACTATTCGTTCCCAAAAAGGAAAGGTGCTGATCACTCGTGCATTTTGAAACAGAAAGAAAATATTGATTAATGTAGTAGATGTCTCGTAAAGTCCTTGATGAACTTGCAAGGTACTTTTTGTTTTAGCTACATATAGCACCTGCAGGGTTAGATATCTCGTTTGATTATGTGAAATTTCCTCCTCGCTTATTCTATTGGGTAACAAAGAAAATACAAGAGTGAGTTTATAGATCCAGTGGACATTGTGTCTCACAGCAATTAACTATAAACAGTTGAGAATGAAGTTTTAAGGTTTCCAGGGGAAACTGGCTGGGCAACCATGTATTCTGTTTCTTGGCATTTACCATTTTTCCTCGTTAAAAAAAAAAAAAAAAAAAAAAAAAAAAAGAGAGAGGCTAGATGTCTATCTTGGAACATCTGGTGGTATTGTCCATTAAACGTAAAGGATGTAAGTTTGGTTAGTTGGAGGAGAAATGTGTCTGAGCTACTTAATGGCAGTGGATGCAACCACAATGAGCAATTTCCTACTTTATTGTGGAGCCTAACCACTCCCAGTCAGCTGTAGCTACAATCCAGGCATTTTAGATTTTTCAGAAATGCAGATAGAGAGCTGGACCCAGCATCTTGTGGGTCGGGGAAGAAATCAAATTAATATTTTGTTGAATTAAAAAATGTTTTGCAGATGCAACTTCCCTTGGAGTCCTATAAGTATATGGGGTCCTCGGTTGCTGTATGCTATTGTCTTACTTATGACTGGGTTCGTCAGATTAAACATGAGTCGTACCTTTGTATGGTGCTTTGAGTAGTCATGGGCCTCATAGCATTGTAAAATACTTGAAAAGCATGAATCCTATAAGGCTATAAGTTTTATATTATTCCAAATATGGGTATAGAAAAACTTTTACAGTAAAGAGTAACAACACTAGACATACTGATCAAAATCAAAAGTGGCATGCTGGACAGTTACCGTGGTGAAATTGTATGTAGATATCAAATAATATTAGAAAAATGAGTGTTGGTTGCTAATTAATTGGAGTTTTAGAATTCTTTTCAAGGGTTTGATTGTGTACTATGTATTTTGTTTGTCTAAATGATGAGTTGGATCGAGTTTGTTGTATAATTTATATTACTGGTTATTTTAAGTTATTCTATACTTAATAGCGTGGATAAAAGTAGAGTGTAAGGTCTCAAATCCTGAATTGCATTATTTTATTGATGTTTGATCCATTTATGAGCAAAACACAATGCAATTACAATGCTCTGTACTCTGTAGAAGTACAATACTCGTTACTGATTCTCAACTATACATGTGTGTGTGGGTCCTTATGTAAGTCTAGTCAACATTTTGCTTCCTTGAGTCTTATAGGTCTTATTAACGTCATTGTTTATATCATTGGGATATGGTATTAATTACTGGCATGCTTAATTGTTCAATTGTGTTTTGTTGTATGCATAATTTGTCTGAGAGAGGAGTGAATGATACAAATTCACATCATAATCTCAAGTTCCATTCCACTGTTGAGGGATTCCATAAAAGAGTGTCTTTGAACCATATGCCTTCTTCATGTGTATATATCCATGTCAATTAAAGCAGGAGAGGTATCTGTATTTTCTTAATATACGTCAACAGGCAGTTGTAGAGCCTACTGACATGCCACCATAGTTAAGTTAGAATTCGTTATATTATTGGAGTCGTTAGCTAAGTTACTGATCTCTATCATGCTGTTTCCTTTGACATCAGAGAAAATCAAGCCTTCTGATGTTGGACTCGAGCAAGAAGCGCAAATAGTTCGGAGTTGGAAAGGTTCGCTGAGTGAACGTAATGGTAATCGATCACCTCCAGCAATCAAATACCTCCATCTGCATGAAGTTGATAGCTTCTCCGTAAGTATCTTCTCACGGTTAGATTGTCTATCATTCCTGCATATCACTTTCGTTGATTTGGCTTCAGTCAAACCATGATTTGAGCCATGGATTTGTATGGATACTTTGAAATTGAAACTCTTTACCTGAATAACTGAGTTATATGGTATCTTATCTTTGGGCAGATGGGAATATTTTGCATGCCACCTTCCTCAGTCATTCCTCTTCATAATCATCCTGGGATGACTGTCTTGAGTAAGCTTCTGTATGGTTCGATGCATGTAAAATCCTATGATTGGATCGACGTGCCCGGGCCTTCTGACCAACCTGAAGGTTGAGTGTTTTTCGGAGTATCTATCTATTTTGTTAAATGCGAGTATTTACTGTTTTTCATGTTTGTTAAATTTCCCTGTTCAGTAAATGATCTTATAATGAAGTGATTGTTTGGTGTAAATTACGGATAATAACCAACTAAAGATTAGGAGTTTTTGACTTCTCTTCATCCTATACAACATAAGATGTGTAACACGGGATTCAACTCATGAAAACCCAGAACTCATATAAAGAATAGATTTATTTTAATTTATTTAGAATTCCTGTTGAAACATATGTTAACCTTCTGCTTTATAGAGATCTTAAAATTATACATGTGTTTTTCTATAATTGTATTTCCTAGTTTTGTAGATTCCTTCGCCTATAAAGATTTTAATTTCGTCTTATTCACAGGAACGTTAGAACTTGATTATTGAGTCAGATTAGTACTATCTCCATTTAAGGATGTGTGTTGTGCATGCTTTGTAGTCATCTAATACTTTTTGCCATTTCCTCTGTATCTGCCCCTTCAACTATTACCTCCCCTCTTTTTCACTTTCTCCTCAAGTACCGTGCAATTGGCTTGGTTATCATAATTAATTGCATCCTTCTCCATGTGTGTACTAAATCTTATGGATATCTTCATTAACACATATATATAGTCTCTTGTACCACTTCTATATTTGGCAAGTGCATAAAACTATTTTTATTGCTTTCAGGTGCAAGGCCTGCAAAGCTTGTTAAAAACTGTGAAATGGAAGCTCCATGTGATACTACTGTTCTTTATCCGACAAGTGGAGGTAACATCCATTGTTTTAGGGCGATAACTCCTTGTGCTATCTTCGACATCCTTTCCCCACCTTATTCTTCAGATGATGGCCGACATTGTACGTACTTTAGAAGGTCCCCAGCAGCAGATCTACCTGGTAAAAGCCCTGCTATAAAATTTCCACTTTTTTATTTTATTTTTCCTCCTTCCATCTTTTCTCTCATCAATTGAAATACCCCGTGTTTGCTATAACATCTCGAACCTATAAATTTGAGAAAATATCAAACATTTCCCATGTGGTTTCTGCATGATATTTCGTCAAACCATGGGGAAAAGTAGACCATATTATGATGAAGTAAAATGGTGAGTTATATGACTATATCTTCCTGTCCACATTCATTATTCAAGGTACCATGGAGGTGGATGGAGTAACAATATCTGAAATTACTTGGTTAGAAGAATTCCTGCCACCAGATGATTTCGTGATCAGAAGGGGACAGTACAAGGGCCGTGTTATCAAACCTTAATACGGGGATTTTTATGCTGTTTGGTTACACTTCATGTGCATGGGAGACTTCACTTGGAGTTGTTTACTTGGAATGCACGTCTCAGACTTACGAAAATGAATTTCATGGTTAGCAGGAATTAGCCTTTGAGATTAGACTTGAGTTTTGTACATAATGGAGGTGTGTTATATATGATTTGACCTCACCCTACATATTGTTCAATCCTGAAACATGCAATTTATTATGCCTAGACCAATAATTTTTTGTCACCTCTGTTTCCTATTGATAGCTGGTTTTCCATTAAGGGTAATAGTTATCCTGCCAAGTAGTACAAATTTTAGCCCCTTTTCCCGCTCTAGGGTCTATATTCTGTTGATTTATGCTACTGTAGAGTTATGAACATGACAACACTGTCCATACTTTGGGTTTGGTTGCCCTGAATTGTTACATATGATCACATTTTAATAATTTATTATCAATTTTCTGGTGCCCCTGCTAGAGTATCAAGATGTGCATTTATGTATGGAAATGCATTTTTTTTTGGGGGTTATATTTCAACAATGTATTGGTATAAATCACTTCTGAATAGTAAAGTGAGAAGTGAGTGAGGAATCAACTACTTTATTAGCTAGTGTTGTTAAACACAGCCAATGCAAGATCCGGAGCAGCTTTGGTATGAATGAGGTTCAAAGATGTATGGTGCCATCACAAATGTTCCCTTCTGAGGTCTTGTAGAACTTCTTATAATATAAAAAGTAAAAAATACTCCACACAAATAATTAAAATGTTACTTCTATGTAAAGTTAAATGTTCCTACATTAGGTGTGTATATATTGTCTCATTTTCATGTTTTATCAGCTATTTATATTTTTTCACCTAAAATTGTACAGTCGAAGTTATATCGGACGGTAGAAGTATATTAAAAGAATGAATTCGTAGGAACCAATAAAAGTATGTTAATTTAATGCGAAGTTAAAAGTGGAAAAATAGTATAAAATTGGCAAAATTTTAAACATAAAAATGAAAACTAGTATTTCACATAAGATATAATTGAAAATAAACATCCGGGAGAGACACTTGCTAGTGAGTTAGTGACCACTGCGGAGAAGATATTTCAAAGTATTATTGTTTTTTATACATGGTGCATGGATCCATTCGGATCATAATTTACCATTATGATTACTTCACTAGCTAAGCTTTGGTTTCTCAAGTAACATCAGCGTTCATGAAATGCAAAAACCCAGCTACTTGGCCTGCAACTACTTTATCTGCCCCCTTCCATAAGGTCTTGCAATTTGTACAGCCACAGTAACTCTCAAGAATCACAAGTCTCATGAACATTGAGAATCTCTAATCTACACGCCTTTTCCATTTAATTTTTTTTCCTTCTCATGTCATCGTTTTGAAGCTTCCCATTTTGTGAACTTAGCAACGAAGAGTCCACTTGTAGATGATGTCAATGGATCAAAGCGTAAAGCCTCTGGCAGTCTTGCAGGTCTGCAAGGCCAGTCCTTGGCAACGTCTATCTCCAGTAACTCTGCAAGTAGTAACACAAAATATATTGAATAGTACTTGAGAGGAAAGGAAAATCATCAACACTGTTGCAGCTCAGTGTTAGACCATGTAGGCGTGGAGGGCAATTGATACAGCAGAAAAATATATTCTATACTGATTCAGGATTTTGAAAGGATTAAAAAACCGAACAGGTCTAACATGTCAAATTTAGTGCTCCATTTAGTCCATTATACTCAGATTTAATGTGATTCAGAAGAAGAGTTAGACCAGTCAATCCCCCTCCCTACCGAAAGCACCCTTAATCCTCAGTTATTTCAACTCCTATAATACAACTATCAAGATATGACCTGAGGTAACATATGCTTTACAATTCTAGACTGAACAAGACCAATAACCCACATCATTCTCCTCACTGTCCACAATCCGCTCACCAACCCACCTGTGAAATGTTCTCCCCCTCGCATGAAGTTTCAGGTAGCTGGTTTTGAGATGTAAGATCTCTAGGAACCATTCTAGAGAATTACACTAGTAATCATGGGTAAAGTTATTAAAATAAAAAAAGGAAAAGAAGAAGGAGAACATAATAGAAAAAAAGAGAGGCATCAGCTCTAGAATCATCAGAAATACCTACCAGCAGATTCATGTTGAGAAAGGAACTGATCCACTACATCTTCGTTCTGGGCAAGAGTTAAACTGTTCATAAGAAGAGTATATACAAAATCAGTGTTAACTGTTAAGAGGAATTAAAGAAAAAAAAGTCGGGCCAATTCAAAGTTTAAGGAAGGAATAAGACAGAACCTGCAGGTGCTGTAGACAAGATATCCTCCAACTTTGAGCAATCTAAATCCATTGGTTAGGAGTTTGAACTGCAAAAATAAAATACACTCTTAAGGAATTACGCACGAAGCAACAGGAAAGCAAGGTGCGCCAAGAAGAGAACAAGAACTACGGAGTATAATATAAGCCACAACGTGATAATGATTATGCGAGATGGAGAAATAATTATGCGAGATGGAGTAACAAGTAATTGTACTTGTAGATGGTTGACAATAAAGAATCACTATATAAGCAAGTTATTTGTTTATGAATTATCTATGATTATCTAAAAATATATCCAATTATCCATTAGTGGATAAAGGGGAACTAAAAACCAACAACCGTACACATATCAAGACTATTTCATGCCTGACTGCATGTGCGCACTTAGAACGGTGACAAATTATTTCCCATGATTTTTATTCCCTACACTGATTCAGAATATAATCACCAAGCTATCTAGGACATGGCCGTGAGTGTGAAAACATAGAGTGTGACCCATAGGCCCTTGCGTATCGACCACTAATCTAATTACGGTTCGGATAAAACTCCTAGATTGCTTAATCCAAACAATGTCAATACAAAGGTACATTTGTGAGGATGCAAACTTTAACCTAGAATGTAGAGCTCATAATGATAAGGTCCTTTCATTCGCGATTACTCAATTAAGTCCAGGGCTCGATTATGTGTCTACCCTTTACAACTTAATTATGTTATCTTATTAACCAATTGACCTTTTGATCATATTCAACTTACTTTGAATATATCATGCTTTGGCCAAAGATTTAGTGGTCCAACGTGGTTGTAGGAACACAAGTAATCTCTCCGAGTCTATTCGAGGAATGAATCATATCTTGGCTCACATGCTATACTTATACATATCAGGATGAACCCAACACAAGCCGTATCTACTCATATTGAGTGCAAGCATTGGTCATGGTCAAAGTTCACCATTCCATGTATAATACAACATTGACCTCAAGTCAAAGGACTATTACATTACCCTACAAACCGATAATCCCGCAGACACAAATAGAATCTACCAAACGGTTTCTCGGCGGGTATACCAATACTCCTCTAAAAGTATCTATGCGTCCATCACAAGTCTAGTGCTTTATAGTCGTGAGACAAACTATATCCTCTAAGGAAGTGATGCAGACCGCATACCAACATATATTATATTATATTATCGATATCCCATTCTCGGTAATCCTTAGTCGGAGCTAGTTTATGAGCTATGTTCCGTTGTCCAAGTTCCCACACACTTGGCAACTACACTTTGCTCATGGGAATATTAGCATATATAATAACAGACAATCAGACTATACATGTTGAATACGCTAATATATCATTTACATCTATCTTCAATGTAAAACCTCTATCAAACTGAACATGACAAAGTATAAATGTCCACAATAATGATTGTCTCTAGGACATATATACTAACAGCCGGTTCTACAAATTCATTTAAGACAAGTATTCAATGATACGACACTGTAGCCTACACATATGTGAGACATTGAGAGGTCTTTTGAGTTCGGGTAGGCTTACAAGCAAGTAGGTGGTTTTGGAGCGGAAGATGCTTTTCTCGTCATATGCAGAACTAGCAGTAATTTAAGTTATTAATAATGATTAAATAGGGATATTTACATAGAAACCCCCCTAAACAATGAGAATTTTAGTTTTGCACATACTAAACAGTTGGTGCTTCAAACTTTCAACCGCTTAACCTCAAATTCCGGTAGTAGTATTTTCATTTAATTTTGTGGTGAATCAGCAAAAGTATTTTTGAAATCCATAAATTCCCCCTTAAGTGGCATAACTTTGTTTTAGACTGTCTGTGAGATGTCATTGGGGTGGGTGGTATAAATTATCTACTTAACTCTCAAGTATTGAATGATATGATATCCCAGCACCACGCCTTAACCCAATGTTGATATATACTTCACTGGATCTAGTTGTCATATTTTTGTTTGCTTAATACTCCCTCCGTCCTGCTAACTTTTGCGGGGGGTTTTAAGGAATATGAATAAATAATGGTAAAGCTGTTTAGTGAGTATTAAAGTAGGAGAGAGAAATGATAAAGAATGAATAAAGTATGAGAGATAGATAATAAAGTAAGAAGAAAAGTGGTTAATAGGGTTTACTTTTTTGCGAATTTTGGTATGGGTACTTATTAACAGAACGTCCATAAAAAGAATGTAGGTATTGAGTAGCAGGACGGAGGGAGTATCTATTCATGCTGGCAAGATTCCCCGTCCCCTGGATCCAATCCACCATTGCTGATACAGTTGTGGGCAAGAAGGGGACAATTGGGGTTCCTTGATTTTAGAG
The DNA here is from genome assembly GCA_026545765.1 of Plantago major. Classification (NCBI taxonomy): domain Eukaryota; kingdom Viridiplantae; phylum Streptophyta; class Magnoliopsida; order Lamiales; family Plantaginaceae; genus Plantago; species Plantago major. Next base: position 31,738,968 of record CM048844.1, on the reverse strand, counting down.
GTTGTTTTTCTTTTTGTTCTATATTTAACGTATGGACGGTAGTTCCGTCATTTTTCAGAACTTTTTTCCATTAGACTGAATTTGTTAGGGTCTGCCACTCCTGCTAATAATGTCCTTTTCTTATTTGTTTCTCCCATTAGAAATGTCCTATTCCATCTATGGTAAATTTGATCTACAACGTATCCAACCAATACCCTAATAAGTTATAACACACAATTACAATTTCAAACCCCACTATCTATTCTTTATCCAAATCATACACCACTTACAACTTCACTCCTTATTTATTTAAATAATATCTAACACTACCAATTCTTTACTCCCACTTTACATTATCCCTTAAGTACCATGACGGATTGCAAAAAAGGCATTTTAATAGGGAGTTAGGGACCAAGGGGGTAAGTGTCAGCATTCTCGGTTTATATGTAAACTGTGCTTTATCTAGTGGAGGAGACTACATAAGTTTTAGTAGTTGTAGTAGCTCAGTGATCGCCATCATGTTATACTGGATCTACTTTCGATATAACAAGGCTTCATTTAACAAGACCACATTGAGTTTTCTAGGAATGGTAGCAGTATCACCACAGGATGTAAAATATAGCTCATAAAATCTTAATCAATCCCATTCCCATCCATATTAATTAACAAAAATCCTGCCAGCACACAAAAAGGCATAATTCAAATTTAAATCAACCAATCTAATGATCATATGATAAATTCTGATGGCATATTTCACATCATCAATGAAGTCACTACGGCGAAGCCTTTCCAACCCCTCCCCCCTCTCTTTCACATTGCTTCCCTTCTCCTTTCTTCTGTTTCCTCTCTTTTTCTTTCCATTCCATTTTATGGTATGGTTACTCTCAACCATAAAACAAAGTCACAAAGGCGAAAATCTTGCAACCGCTGCTACACGCAAACACAACTATTTTTTCCCTCTTTTTCTTTCCCTCCTTTCTATTTTGTCTCTTATTCTCACTCTTGTTCACATTGCTTGCCCCCTCTTTCTTTCCCATTCCATTTCCTTTCATGTTTGTTCTCTCTGCGGCTCTGACCCCTCTTTTTATTTCCTGTATATGCCTTTTTCTTCATTTACTAAAAAAATTCTCTTCAATTTTTAGGGTATACAAACTCATTTGACCACCTAGATTCCACCATATACTAGGGTTATTTCTATAAGTGCTTTCCATGCAATGGTTAACTGCAATTGAATGTACACTTGTGGAGAGGGGGTGGCAAAGAGACTCACTCAGAATCTACAAAATCTATAACGAGGCTATAACTAGCTCCTCAAGCTTATTGCAGAACCGCCATTGCTCATTATTATACCTAGCTCCTCAAGCTTCTGCAGAGCCTCCATAACTGAATGCAATGTTTTTTTCACTTCAAACAAGAAGATGCTCAGAGTTCAATAACATTACCACATATCAAGACCACTATATAGAAGAGGATATATAGAACTACATAGTTGTTATATAAGTTAGAGAAAGTTCTAAAATGCCCGTTAAGGTCTAAAACATATAACGGGCTGATAAAAATACGGAACGCAGTAAAATTGTTCGAGCAAGTGAAAGCAGATAACATATTACCTGAAGCACAGTCAAGTCGTCTGTTCTCTCAGCATCCAGCACACGGCGTGAAAGTGTTGTCCAGCCCCATTGTTCAAACTTTTGAATGTGCTTAATAGAACCATCATGTGTACATTCTGCATCCACAAGAACCTGAGCTGAATTTAAAATTTTGGTAGACTTCTAACAGAAAATATATATAATTGTGGAAGTGGTTAAATAGGCAATTAACTATGAAAATAAAGTATACAGAAAACAAGTAGCCCTGAGAAAACTCAGAAATTGCAATGCACCTTGTCATAGCCAAATTGAGAAATCTCTTGGTCATTCGCACTATAGTAAACATCGCATTTACTCAAACCAACTACCCCAGACTGACACCCATAAAATAGAAGTTCTGGTTCTTGAATCTGCGAGTCTGTCCTACACCCAATATTTTCTCGAGATTTAGCTATTTTCTTTCGTTCTTTCCATGGTCTTCGAGACGTCCATTCCTTGTATATCCATGAATTTTCCCCCTTCCCTTCAGGACCTGCTAAAGAATGATCTTTTAAGAGTGTCATTTAAGCTAGACCCTATCTTACAAAAATAAAGAATAAAGACAAGAGACATGTTTAGATGAGATCTATTACATGATTTAGATCCTGACTGGATTCTTAATGGAATATTGGAAAACTTTGTCCCATCAGCCACAAAAAGTCGGCATCGGTCACCAAGTGTGTATTTCTGCAAAAGAGTTCTAGCAGCTGCCAATCGATGTCTAGCAACATCAACACCAGTCACAGAACCCGAACATCCTAGAAGGTCGAGTATCATGCAAAGTTTAGCACCTGCAATAAAAGATAAGGAAATAAGATATCAGAGATCAGAAAGTAGTGCATTGCCGCATCATACAAATACTTATCATTTTACTTGCTAGCTAGGCAGCCTCACACTCCAGTAGTTAATAAAGGGAGAAGAAACTTCATTTCTGTTTTGGTTGCTGTGCAACAGAAACTGGTAATCTAGGGTTTTACTCATAAAAGAAAATGCAATACACATGAAGTGCATTATCAGTTCAAGTTGCAATGGAGGGTCCAGAGATCCTGAAATGTCTACATAGTATTCAACAGCAGAAAATTTTGGTGCTTTCCAAAATACACACTAAATGATGCACTTCAGGATCATCAAAACTTTACATGGATAAAAGTGTAACTGAATGAATAGGAGTATGGCTATGGCACTCCACTTGCCACATAAATCTTATGATCAACTGCAAGGAACTTCTGGCTTGGCCCTCCCTCATGACTTTAAATGTCTTGTATTCTTAATTGAGATAACATTCAACAGGCTCCTACTCATGAAAATAACTATGCACTATCATTGAAAGCATGAGCTGCAAGCCTGAAACATTACCAGGTGCTGCACATAGGTCAAGGACGTGATCTCCAGGCGCAATACCCAAAGCTAAAACGGCAGCTCCTGAAGCCGCATCAATGCCGTATATCTACACAATAAGTATGTCGTTATGAAAGAGATAAGCAAAAGTGATAATATATCACTAGACATCTCTGAAAGATCTAGCTTCTATCCTCTACACGAACAACGAGCAAGCGCGATAAATATACCTGATAAATGGTTAAATTATAAACATTAATACCGGACTAAGAAACAAACAACAGCTAACAACTAGAACAAAATGGACTGTGAAGGACATCAATTTTGCATAGAAAATGAAACGATTCAAGTTGTGTAGCTACAAACTCATGGAATCATCACCTTTCCCTGCTGATATGCATTTGAGCTCGCAATTCGAACATGAGGTGGAAGAGAGTAAAAATTGGGCAGCCAATGCAGGGGTTTGAGCTCGCAATGAAGCTCGGCTTCAATTTGGGGAATATCAGATTGGCAGCCAGGTTTCAATCTGATGTAGCGAGGTGTGGTGTGTGAGGAAGTGAGGTAAATAGAAGGATCCAAACCGTTTTGAGAGAGAAATTGGAGAAACGCTTCAGGAAGAGGAGAATTGAATGAGGCGCTTTCGACCTCCTCGTCCATGGCTTGCTTACAGTCTCTCACCACAGTTGACAGAGATGGAAACGGAAGAGGAGGTGTCGCCGCTAATACGAGAAATTATTTGATACTACTGCTGTGCCATGTCATATGGGTGATCTGGTACAGCAAGCCAATAGAAACAAGACAAGTAGCCAAAAAGAAAAAAAGAAACTTCAACTTGAGTTCATTCCTCATCTCAATTTAATAAATCGTGCCTATTAAGGCAAGTAAAACCCTCTCCAAGCACACTGAATTGCGGATTTGGGGGCCTGCTGAGGAGGCGTGTGAGTGGCTACCTCCCGGTTGAGCTGGAGACATCTTTGGCGTAGTTGTGGTAGGATGATGGCTTGACCGCGGAAGAGTTTAGAATTGTGCGAGTTCAAAATTATCCAAGTGAGGGTAATGTACCAGATCTGCTGCGGGGAGTTAAGCGGGAGGTTGAAAAGCAGGTCAGCGAGGGATCCTTGACTGATTTGCCAACTACTTGGCCAGAAGTAGGAGCGGAAAGTCGCAAAGAGGGGGTAGGAGAAGAAATTTGGCGTTTCTTCATGTTGCTCGCACAAGGTACACGTGGGGTCCTGAAGGATCTTATGGCGATATAACACTGACGACGTGGGTAAGTAGACGATCGTGCAGCGCCAACCATAAGAAGTAAGAAATGCACGGTAAAGTATGGATCTTCCATATCCGCTGCCAGGGCCAAGACGGGCCAATAATAGTAGGTGTGGCTAGCATATTATAAGCCGATTTAATTGTAAATTTGTCTGGTGCTTCATACGGCCAATACCCGTTCGTCGGACCTCTCCAGGATGGATGCTAAAGGAACTGCTATGATTTCCCGAACAATGTCCAAAGGGAGGAATTGACATAGTTTACTATGGTCCCAGTTACCGTGCTGGATGAAAGTGGCTAACGGAGTCCCGGGAGGGACCGTCACTAACCTGCACTTGGGCAACCACCTATCGTACCAAAAGTCAATGTCTTCCGTCTCCCACTTGCCAAAGCAGGGTCTGCACAAGGAGGTCCCTGTGCTTGATAAGACTTTTCCATACTATGGTGTGGACGAGCGGTGGCCTAGACAAACGACGAATTAGGAAAGTATTTTGCCTTGTACACCTTTGCCCACAGGGAAGCCGGTTCTTGGATCATCCGCCAAGCCAACTTGAGTTGAAAATCCGTGTTTAGCATAGTTAAATCCCGAATCCCAAGTCCCCCGGTGGTTTTAGGTGTGCAAACAGTGGACCAACGCACCTGGCCTCGCTTGACACCATCCTTGGTGGCGTTCCCGAGGAAATGCTTGTTCAAAGAGTTTAGCTTAGCAATGATAGTCTGGGGGAGTTTAGCTATCGACATGCAATACGCAGGCATCGCATTCGTGACCGATAGGGTAGCCCGGACGGCATAGGATAAGAAGCGGGTATACCACGTGTTTATTCTCACCGTGGCCCTATCTATAATGTGGTCAAACAAGTCCGATTTCTTTCGCCCATATAAGAACGGAACCCCAAGGTACTTGCCCTTGCACTTATTCGGTGTCACTCCCAACGATGAAATAATCTACCGTTTGGTCTCTCGTGGCGTGTTGGACGAGAACAGTATTCGCAATTTTTGCCAACAAACAGACTGTCCCGACGCACTGGCATACGCGAGAAAGTAGTTTTTTAGTTCCTGGACTGACCCGGGTACCGCTTTGTAGAAAACCATACAGTCATCTGTGAAACAGAGGATCGATAGGGGCGGACCTCTGGGGCTCGGCCGAAGCGCTTATAGGGACTTGGTTGCAGATTTCCGCAGGAGTAGGTGGACAAACGACTCCTGACAGAGGATAAACAGATACAGAGATAATGGATCACCCTGTTGTAATCCTCGCATTTGGGTCCAGGTGTCCGAAAGATGATTATTTACTTTAACTTGGAACGTACTGGACATAACATAGGCCATGATCCATCGAGTCATGGTGGGATGGAAATTGAATTTCCGAAGAGCCAGGCGAAGGAAATCCCATTCAAGCCGATCTTATGCTTTTTCAATGTCCAATTTAAGGGCCAAATAATACTGTCGAGAGCGTCTCTTTCGTCCAATTGTGAGGAGTCGATTTTACATCGTCTAATTTGTTCTTTTTTACCGTCTTGTTGTCGTTCTTAAGTGTATTTATAGTTTATTTTATTAGAGTTTTGTTATGTTTTCGTGTTTTGTGTGTTTTGCAAGTGTTTTGTGAAATCGCATTGAAACAAGGCTAAAACAATGAACATTCATGCATTAATGGAAGCAAGGAAGTACCAAGGCCTTAAATACGGTTGAAAACGGAGTCCAACGGCTGAAACAAAAGTGGATTTGGAGTTCGGATGGAGATTCTAGAGATGTTCGAGCGAATATATGTGAAAGTGCAAACTTGGAGCAGCCCTAGTATTTTGGCCATAACTTTCTCATATGAACTCCGATTGACCTGATTTTGGTGTCCACGCATAGATAAGACCAAGAGATAAAACTTTCATTAAGAAACATTTACAAATTCCGACGTTTGGACACTCAAAAGTGCAAAACACCGGGGCTGGGACACTTGGCGTGCGCCAGCGGCACCTAGCGTGCGCCAGTGGCGCATTCGACGCCTTGAGTCAAGCATATCTGGCGCCAGTGCTCAGGCGATTCCTATATATACCCAATTTTCGCGATCTTTCATCATATTCTGAATATTTTTGTTCTATTATCTTCTAAAAAACCCTAGACTTCATTCTTGGGCAATTCCTTTACCATCTTTGAGGAATTGAACCCGATTTACATTGTAATTCGACGATTGATTATTGATTGGGAGCGTATTTACATACTTTTCACCAATTGAATTTAAGTTCTTCAATTTCTACCTAGGGTTTGTAACACGATTGGGTAAAATTGTATCAACTCTTGATTCTTGGTATTTAGTATTCGATTATGTTTATTGCGTGTTCGTATATGATGTTGATTATGTCTTCGCATATCATGAGTAGCTAAACACCCTAATTATGGGGTTGTGATGGATTAAATGCATGCTAGTTAGGGTTCATGCAATTTAATATCAAGGGACAACCATTAGATTAGTTTGGCTTTAGATTACAGACTTAAATAAGAAGATATCAGGACATATTATCGAATAGAATCACAAGATAAGATATTTCTCAAAACATAATTATCGTCAAGACAAAATGTTCTGTAGACGCCATTTCTTTCGGCTTAGAGAGGCAAACAGTACCTTCATATGTCTATCGGAATATATTAATACGCCGGATTCCAATTTCAAACCTTATTTCTCTTATTTTAAATAAGTAATGAAAGTCTCCTTGATCTATAGGTCTACCATGAATAGTAACCATGAACTGTAAAAACTTTTTTGAACAGTAAAAGCTTTTTTGCCATAATTATAGTAAATACATAATTTAGACTTATCTTAACACAAACCACACTTAACCTATCATTAGGCCAATATTATTAATAAAATAAGATTACAAAACTCAAAAGTAAAGAAGAAATTACTTACAAGACAAGTTGCAAGCGTATTATACAATCTTCCAATAGATTACAAAAATCAAAATATAAAAACTGAGTGGAAGTAGTTGTTTTTTCAAGTCGTGCCCTTCTTTCTTCACCTTCCTTCTTTTTATATAGGATGGGAACTTTGATTCCCTAGTATTCCTATCAGCTTCCTTCTTCAATTTTCCACCATTTATTATTTGGTAGGTTTTCAACCGTCCTTTTTATCATGCCTGTTGCTTTCAGCACTTCTGCTTTTGTCGTGGAAAAATTTTCATCGTTCCTTTATTTTTGCTCTGTCCCACTATCATGTGGCTTTGTCTGCTAATATTATTGCTGAGGAAGATTTTTCCTTTTCTTTACTATTAGTTTTAAGAGTGCTTTTGAGTATCTCAAACACATCTTCTACTGAAACTTCTTCTTTATCCTAATCCGGATTCTGAGCATCTTGGTAATCTTCCTGTGTTTGGCTTGCAGAAGTCATAGATGTATCCGATTTTACGGACTGAGTTTCCCCATCCAATCTTTGTAGGAGATCATTTTCAATTTCTTCTACATATGCTTCTATTATCATTTCTCTGTTGCTTTCTTTGGGCTGCATGCTGAGTTTTCGTCTGATTTGGTCAATAGGCGAATCCTCTTTTTACTTGGCTAGATTTATATTCTCCTGATATAATCTTAACTTTTTTTCTATAAGACTGACCGTATCAATGCAATATAATTGATTGGTTTATGGGTTTTTCTTGTTTATTTTTTTCCCAGAACCTTGTATAAGAAGCTCTCTTAACACATGGTATCTCATATTCGGTATGACCGATCATAGGTACCCATTTCCAAATCCAGGGTATAGAAAATTCAATAAAGAAATATAAAGAGTAATTATCTTTAGGAATTTCTACTTTTTTTGGGAGAAATATTCACCCAATAAGTAAATAGAGATGCGAAATTTTCATGCAGTATTAACCAGGTGGTTCCAAAATGTTTCCACCAATTTAAAAACCAATTTGGTATTTCTTGCCTATAAGCGTCACTATTGATTTTTATAAACCAGGAGTGTTTCTTCCTATCGTTTTCATAAAGTATTAAATGCTTCAACATAATCTCAGTAGTTGTATTTAATGGGACTTATGTTGTTGGGATAATAGAATTCTCTTTCTCTTAATGGTGCTATTCCCCATTCTTCAGAAGATATGGTCTTTTTAATATAAATTTTACTGAAGTTATAAACTTCTTTTTGTGTTCCTGAGAAATGTGTTATCTCACATGAATCTGTGTTTGATAAAATATTCTCATAAAAAGATCTCGTTTTATAGGATCCTAAGGCATATGATGCCCTATCCAAATACCTTGCCATCAACGTCTAGGGGTTGTTTTTGCCCATCGCATATCCCTGTTTTCCAGTAGAAGTATTACTTCTTGATATCGATTTTCTACATAGTCAATCTGACTTTCCTCATATTCTTCTGCTACTATTTTAGCAAAGGATGGAATTTTTCCCTCATTCTTTCTTTTGTACTCAAGAAATTCTTGATACTCTGCTAAGCTTTGAGCTTCAGAACTTTGTGACGAATCCATAGCTATAAGCTTTTGTTTCCCGAATTGGGCCAGAATTCGTTCTGGTCCCCTTCCTCCTCTTCCTCTATAAGTGGGGCTCGACCTCGTGACTATATTCCTGAAGATTTATGAAATATATTCTTGAGTTAGGAAATCTGGAAGACTATTTTCTTCTATTTTTTATAAATAATTTCAAAATCAAAAGGAGCTAAATGGGCTTGCCATCTTGCAAACATTTGTTTGGAAACATCATGTTTGAAATATTTGTTGAACATGAACTTAGCAGAATTACAATATGTTTTAATTATAAATTTTTTATTGTAAATCATCCTAAAATTTTAAGACACACTTAACAATTGCAAGTATTTCTTTGGCAATAGTAGCATAATTTTTCTGACCATTTTCCAGAATAGAATCGAAAAAGATATTCTTGTTTATTATGAGGGTCTATCTGTTTAAGAATACCTCCATATCCTATATCGGAAGCATCTGTCTCAATAATTTTATCCCATGCGGGGTTACTTAGCATAAGGCAGGCAAAGTTTTAACCTTTTCTTTTAATTTTCTTACAGCCTGAGTATGATTTTCAAACTAAGGCTTTGGATTCTTTTTAAGTCTATCATATAAGATAGAAGTATCTTGGGCTATATTTTTATAGTAAGAGGAAATATAATTCAAACTTCCTAAAAATCTCTGTAACTGAGTTTTATTAGTTATTTCATCAGGAAATTTATCTGCAAAATCAATGCTTCTATTTATTGGGATAATATTACTTTTTTCTATATAATGTCCTAAAAATCTTATTTTTGTTTGAAATAAAGACATTTTTGATTTTGATATGACTAAACCATTTTGTATAACTATTTTCTTTAAAATGTCTAAGTGTTTGAAATGGGCTTCAATATCTTTTGAAATTACCAAGATATCATCAATATAGACTAATATAAACTCACTATATGGTGTAAAAATATCATTCATGAAATGGGCTTCAATATCTTTTGAAATTACTAAGATATCATCAATATAGACTAATATAAACTCACTATATGGTGTAAAAATATCATTCATGATTTTCTGGAATTCAGAAAGAGCATTTTTCAGTCCAAATGGCATGACATTCCACTCATAATGCCCTATTGGAACATTAAAGGTTGTTTTATCCCTATCATTTTGGTCGATTTGTACCTGTCAGTAACCTGATTTTAAATCGAATTTTGAGAAGAGTATTGAATCATATAGTCTTTATAAAATATCTTTTTTTATTTGGAATATGATGCCTAATCCATTTTAAAACCTTATTAAGAGGTTTGTAATTTATTACTAGTCTAGGGGCTCCTCTTTCTTGTTCACTATGTTTATTAACATAAAAAGCTATACAAGATCAAGGAGATTGAGAGGGACTTATCAAGCCTTTCTGTAATAAAGATTCAATTTCTTTTTTACAAAGTTTTAAATATTTTGAATTCATTTGACAAGGTCGTGCCTTTGTCGGAATTCTTTTTTCATCAAAATCTTCTTCATAAGGAAGACTAACTACATGTTTCTTTCTGTCCCATAATGCATTGGGATGATCATTGCAAATTTCTACAGAGAGCTAATTTTCAATCATTTTAATTTTCTCTTGTAGTTTGGGATTTTGTAATTTTTCTTCAATAGTCAAAGAATTTATTTCTTGCTTTAAGATATACATCTGATTCTTTTTTAAAGTGAGATGATCATACATCTCATGTAACATTTTATTAACTGGCTTTGTAATAAACTTTAAGTGAATTTTCTCACCTTTAAAAGTTACAGTAATACCAGTATTATCTATGTGAGTAAAAGGATAAATTTTTGAAATGAATGGGGTACCAAGTATTACTTGGTTAGAAATATCTTTTGTTAATAAAAAACTAGTTGGGATGCAGGTTCTATCAATACAAATATAAGCTTTAGGAAGCTTATATTTTACATTTAATAGCTTATATTTTACATTTAATTTTTCTCCTCCAGCATGAGAAAGAGTATGAGTAGTTTTTTGAAAATACTTAGTAGGAACTAACCCTTCCTGTATTACATTTAAGCCTGCGTCACTATCTATGGGAGCATTAAATTCCTTTGAAAAATAGTCATCTATTAGTAAAGTAACTTTAATATACCATTTTTGGGAAATAACCATTTCTAAAGTTGAAAGGAAATTATCATCCGCTTGTGGATCAAAATGCTGAGCTATTGGTTTACTACGGCTTGATTCACCTGTAGTAGAATGATTAATTTCTTTTGTATAATATTCAAGTTTAGAAACTCGATAATCTATTAATTTGTTTTCTTTTTTTAGTGTCTATATTTATTTTTTGAGGTTTTCAACCTCTATTTCTAAATCATGAGTAGAAGTAGGAGTTTCAATTGTCCTTCTTTGCTTTAAAAGTTTATAAACCTCTGACATTGAGTAGGGTTCATCTTTTCTAAAATCCTATGGGGAAAACATAGGTTCTGGTAGAACAGAGGAAGTACTGGGAATATCTTCTATTTGATCTATAATTTTAGATCTTAATTCCTTGTCTTTAATTGTTTTTAGAAATTCAATAATATTATTGACATCCAAAACATTTATTTTAGTTCCTTGAAATTGTGAAAGGATTTTGTAAAATTCTTTATTAAAGAATTTATCATCATTTGTATTTCCTTTTTCCTTGATACATGACTGTCCAATGATACAAGGTTCACATTCTTATTCTGAATTAGATAATACTGATTCTTGATCAAGAACTTTGAAGTCCTCTTCTCCAGTATATCAGACGTATCTGATTCTTCAGAAGAATCTAAACTCTTTTCTTCGTCATAATTCAAGAGTATTTTTTAAAGAGTTTCCTTTAAATCATTATTAGCTTTTAATCGTTTTATTTTCCGTTTAGTCCAACAATTTGTTGCAAAGTGGCCAAGTTTACCACATTGGCGACAAACTATAAGTTTCTTTCGGATCCGTTTTCTTTCTTTTCTTTGCTTACGAATTTCTAATTTTTTAGGAGAGTAATGCCTCTTATTTTTTCCCTTATAAGTCGGCTTATCTTTTGACTTATGGGGTGTTGATGTGGATGGTACATCCATACCAAATTGGTCACGGAACTGTCCCAATCGGGCTCTTTCTTTCAAATTCTGTCGTTTAATTTGTTGATTTAATTTAATCTCATTACACAAGGCTAAGCCTTCTTGTATGCAAGTTCCAATTAACCTGCCATAAGTATAATCTTCATAAGGGATAGAAACCTTATCTTTTCTAAGGTTTTTTCTAACCCTTTATGCGAAGAATGCAGGAAGTCCATCAATAAATTTTGATTTCCAATGTGGACTATTGCATTCAGGTAACTCCATTACCCTATTTAGAAAAGTATCTTTATACCATCGAAAATCAGTCAGTGTTTTGCATCTTAAATTCTGCAAAACAGTTCTGATATTCTCACTATTATCGGAATATCTTCCGGTAAAATGTTCAATAATAGTGACTACTAAAGTATAAATTGCATTTTCAATTGAGACTTGATCTTCCTGTTTCACAGTATTAAAAATATGATCTTCTCCTTCAGGGGAAAGATAATTATCCCACCAACCCTTTAATTGTCCTGTAAAACCAACGACAATTATTTTTGCAACATTTTTATCAGTGTTACCATTTGTTTTTACAAATCGTAGAATACATAAGCATTCTATGAATCATATTATAAATTTGTCTATCAGCATAAGCATCTAAGTTCCATTCGTAGATGTTTTTGCCATCATAGCTATTATTCAGGATATATTCTTGTTCCTCATGTAAAGTATCTATAGGGGAATGTCTCCTATAATAGTACATTCTCTGGGTGGGTTTATCAGTCCATTTTCCCAGCTTATTGATTTCATCATTGATTACTCGTTTGTAATTAATCAGGATTTTATTGTATAACATCATGTAAAGTTGTTACTTTCATATCTTTAATTTTTTCGGTTAAGAACTTCTCGAGTTCCTTCATAGACTTCAACTTAAAGTCTGCTATTTCAGGAGGTGGTTGAACATTAGGACAGACTGAATCCTGCTCCTTTTCCTTTTCTTTTAAAGGAAAATTAGGGTTAATGGTTTTTAGTACTAATTCTACCATTTCACTCAGAGAATTTAAATGTTCTCCAAGGACATTTATAAACAAATTCGTATAATTTTGTTGTTCAATCATTCTATTTATTTGTTTACAAGTTATTGGTAGAGTTTCTTTTTTTTTTTTGAATAAGCTAATTATATTACAAGTTACTGGTAGAGTTTCATCTTTCAGTAATTTTGCAAATGCTAGAAAACTATGATTTCCCTTTTTGATTTGAAATAACTGTTGCGGAGGATAAACTTGCTGTAAAGTTTTTCCGGTTGAAAGTTTATAATTTCTTTCTTGGTATTATTGTATACATAGCAAAGCCAACTTAATAAATTAATATAAGGGAAATGTAAGGGATTTTACGTGCACACTTCTAGTTATTGGAACTCTTACTTTAGGAAAAAGGTATTATATAATATAAAATTCATAGGCAAGGTAGACTGAAATTTACTCTCCAATCCTTGTATTACTTGCTAGCATAAATTCCTCTATGTATTTGGGTACTTTAGAAACTTAGGCTCTGTTCTCTTCAATTGCAATTTTCTTAACTGAACTGAACTGAATTGTAGTATAAAATATAACTAAACATAACTGAACTGAATGAATTTTCAGTTGAAAAGAACAGAGCCTTAGTTGGTAGGAGACTGTAATATATGTAGGGTTATATACTCTTGGCATATACACTTTATACTTCACTTTGATTTTACAATGTTCTTTTGTTCATTTTGAATTAAGGCTTACCTTTCAATTTACTTCCCTATTGTACTTAATCTAGGAATGTACCTTATAAAAAGTGGTTACCCAATTCCATGTAGTGTATTGTATTGTATTGTATCCCCTGTACTATTTTATATTTGTACGTGCAGCTAATACTATAATTACTATAATATGTATGGTATTATAATATGTATGAGTCCTAATATATACACGAGTACTCATTAAAACACACGTTTAGTAAATGTAAGGTGTAGGAAGACAAAATAAATATTCCATTTTTTAATAAAGGAGATAAGGGATAGGTGTTGTTTGTATAAATTATAACATAGAAGTTAGTATGGAAAGATGTGAAGAATTACTACCTAATTAAGAGTACTTATATTTAATCAGCTAGGGAGGATTAAAACAAACTATTATAAAGAAGACCCTATGAGTTAGCTTAGAACATAGAATAACAAAGACATACGCAGGATGAAACGAATACTATACTAGATAAAGAGAGAACAACTTATAACTATCCATGGCAAGAATAAGAATACTTACGGCTCTATTTAGGTATTATAATTAATTTTACATAACGTGTTGTTATACTATGGCTTACTTTGGTTTACTTACCTCTTTTACATTTGATCTTTCCTTATAAACTATTTATTGCTTAACAGGGCCGGCCTAGAGATTTAAGGGGTCCTGTACAAAAATTTCAATTTGAACTTCTAATAAAAAAAAATATTGATTATAATAGAAGGAAAAATATTCAAGATATGAGAAATAAAAAAATTTATACAATCATGAATTAAACACGAGACCTTTTGTAAGTTAGAGATCAATTTTATCACTTGGAGAAAGATATTTTAACGCTTTGTTATTACATGGAAACAAATTTATATATAACCTCAAATTTAAAATTCAAAATAAGCAATGAATGAATGTTCAAGGCGTCTTCCTGGGCGGTCTGCTTTCTTAACAAAGCTTTCCCTTTACTTCATATTTATGGATTTATACTTAGAGTACTTCTTAGTAATGCTAGTATATATAATTACTATTCACAATATCGAACTCCTATGCAACCCGCCAATATAACTCTATGCTATATGCCAGATAGCCCCTTACTCCTTCAATCTCGTAAATAACGTTCCAAGTCCTTGATTTATCTTGGATTTATGTAAATTAATAAAAAAAAACAGTTAGTGATATGCATTGTATTGAAAAGTTAGTAAGTTAGGGGATGGGTAACTTTAGTACTGTCCTCATTGTACTAAAGTTAGTACTACGATCTAAACCATTAAATCAACTCTAGATTTAATCTCAACCCTTTATTTATTATTAATAAGACAAAGCGTCGCACAATTGCATAATGAGGTACTACTACATTGCATAATATTTAAAAATGTTATTAGGTTTAATTACTCACACATCCATTATATTTTGAACTTAACAAAATATACCAAAAAACAATCTCAAACCAACCCCTCTTTTAATAAAAAATTCACAAAAACTCTAATTTCAAAAAAAAAAAAAATAATAATAATATATATGTGTGTGTATGTGTGTGGAGCCCATTCCATGGCTTGCCATGGAAGCTTGAAGCTTCCAGATTTGGAAGCTTCGATCTTCCATGGGTGGCAGCCATGGAAGCTCGAAAATTCAACCACGAGAGAAAGGGAAGAAAAGTGTTCATCGGAGCTCCGGTAGTGTGGTGGTGGTGATAATTGAAGAAGGAGAAGAGAAGTTGGTGGTGAGTTTTGGAGAAGAAGAGAATACATTTGGAGTTAAAATATAAAGAGATTATTTAGGAGGGGTGGTTTTTGTAATTATGTATTTATAAAATTGTTTAAATTATTAAAATTGTTAACAAATTAATTATTAGATTATGCCATTTGTTTAATTTTGAATGGTGTACTGATATTAATACAGTGCGACGTAATACTATAACTAGCCAAGCCCAAGTTACTAATATGATATAGATTGAATAAAGCAGTGAAAAGCAGGAAAAGGTTTAGAAGTATTATTATTGTTAAAACTTGGTCAAACAAGATAAAATCAACAAATAAAGTGACTAATTAGATCGTGCCACTCATTGACCTAGCTCATTTGGTTAGGTTGAGGTGTCATAACCTCAAGTCTCGTCAAGTGCGGATTGTGATTTACTGTATTGTAGTTGTGATAGTTGATTTCTTTGTAATGGTTGATAGATTGAATGATATATTCATTGATTTGATGTAATAGTCATATGATTGTAATATTAATATTTAAAAAAAAATCAGATGTGATAGTTGATTTCTTTGTAATGATTGATAGATTGAATGATATATTAATTGATTTGATGTAATAATCATATGATTGTAATATTAATATTCTAAAAAAAAAAATCAGATCGCGCCACGCTCTCTAAATATGAAAATGAAATATTAAAAAAAAAGACTATTAAAAAAAAATTAATGAGTAATTTTGACCAGAATAAAATTACTTTCATTACTAGCTTTATTAAAGAAGATCGCCATGCCACGCACTCAGCGGGTACATAATAAATCACTGCTGTGACTAACCGCGTGTGTCTGCACTATTTATTACTATTACATACCTCGTTTACATCTCTTTTCCGCTGTATTTCAATTTTGAGCAAGATTTCAGTAATAGTTACAATACCCATAAAACTATCACCCATTCCATTTTGATTCTCCTTCTCTCCGATTCAGACTATGGAACTCGTTATTCGGATAGTTGCTCGATTCAAATGTGCCTCCATCTCTTCCTGCTAAGATAGGTAACCAATTCTTCGATCATCATGTAACAGTTTTCTCATCCTTCAGCTGTTTTATCGATTTTGTGTGTATATCTATCAACTGTGATGCTAGTCGATCTGTGTTGATCTAATGTGAAGTGATTCGAGTATCTGTACTTGCCGGACCGGCGAGGATGAAGAGAAATGGTAGATTGTTAATCCCTTTACTGGTGTTTTTAGTGATTGGAGATCTGTAAACTGCTTCGGAGAATTTGTATTTTGTGCAGTTAGGTTTTTAGGTCACTACACTAGTTTAATTTTGATGATTAAGCTATGATTTGAAATGTTGTAATGGTATTTATTACTTATGAGTGGAGTTATTTGCCCTGAGTTGTACTCTAGCTGGGTTATATTGCTCGGAAAAGAAGATCTCAATTGTGTCGAAAGTGTTTTGTGCACTTAAGGACACATGAAACTCCATGGTTCTGTGATCACGTTTAATTTTCACGAGAGTGCGCCGCACATGGATTTTCTTTCTGATTTATAGGACAACTGCTTAAAATGCAGCTGATGTGACACATTTATTTTGCTGTTGAATTTTACTTCCTGTCAACTGAGCTTTAGTGAGGCTAGTCTGTTGGGTTGCAGTAGGGGCATCAGATCTTTTCTGAAATTCTGTCATGCTACTTAAATTCTGTTTCTAGCATGAACGTTACGTGTGACTGAATGTGTTGTTAAGTGCTTAAGGTTTTAGGCACTTGTGAAACATTAGCTGTATATGATGGGTACTGGGTAGTAAGTGGAAACCTGGAGATGTCGTCTCTGGTGTCGTGATGCTTCGGACTGTCATTAGTGTTTATAAATCTGACACATGTGGTGCCTTTTCATTTCTTGAGGAATGTCTACAAATTAGTAGATCCTTGTTCATCCAAGTCATATGCAACATTATGACCCTAGCCGCCCCCCATTTTTGATCTTCTGTTCTTTTAATCAACCTACATTATTCACAAAAGGTATGGAATTCGGAGAAGGTATATTAGTACTGCTTTGTTTCAAAGTTTTTGTAATTTACCGCTCCTTACTCAAGTCTAACCAGCAGCCTAAAATATCTAAATGTGGGACACTCGGAGATGATTTTGTTTTCCTTCAGTTATTATTCCTTTCTTCCTAAAAAGAGCACATTGGCAATGAGTCACTATTTTTGTAGTGAAGAATATACGGATATGGTTCAATATAAGTTCTTTTTTTTTAATTGTTAATCATCAAATATTTGTGTTTCTGGTGTCTAATCTTGCCATCTGTTAGTCCACCCCACTCTTCCATTTAGTTGCTGTGAAGATGAAATGATAATATGACTGTTTCATCATTTTGTAGAAATGTCTTCTAGTTCCCTGAAACTTCATCTACAAGATGCCCCATCAATCTCATGTCATGCCAATGCATGGCTGCAAAGCTTGTATTTCTTGTCCATCTTAAGTTGGTAGAGGCTACCCTGACTATGTTATACAATCTATTAGGATTCCATACTCTGGCCGTGGTATGGAGATTTGATTGGGATGCTGGGTAATCTCTTCTCAAAATTCCATGGACCTGTGAAAATGTCAGGTGTAAGACTAACAAAAACTGATTATTGAATTTTGAGACTTGAAACATAGACGACATGGCACTAAAAGAATAGAAAGAAATAGGAAGAACTAAAACCAATGAAAAGTAATTCTACAGATCTAGGTATAAAAGTCAAATTAAACTCTGAAATGATGAAAGAAATATCATTTCACCCCAATCCTAATCAAAATTAGTATGTCAGGTTTCTTTCTCCTGTCTTGATTGGTTTAGGTTCATTGATGAGACTAAGAGACTTCAATTCAGTCATGAATACTAGCCTCTTAATCATGCTTTGCATACCCATACTTGTTGCCTTGTAATGGTTTACTTTATGATTTAGCCCCATTTAGTGACGAATATTGACTTCTTGATGCTTGCAGCTTTCTGACAGCCTGATTAATAGCCATGACAGCGGTTCTATCTAACTATGCTACATGCCAATAATATTGCTTTTATTAAGTTTAAATTATTCTTTGTTGTGATCATTCAAGTAAATTGACCCTGCAACACAATGCTTGGGCACTTCAGCTTATTAACTAATTATCACATTCTTTATCAGAGCCTTCTGATGAATTTAGACTTTATAATTAGCCAAAATATGTACATCATTAATGGCAGATTCATTTCTTTTACTTGGGTCATGTAACCATCAGTTGCAACCTCCTCATTTCTTCTGGCAATTATCAGATCCTTTATTGATGTGCCACTTAGTACTGTTTAATTCCATCTCTTTCTTTTAGATTCAACCACGCTCCAACACCCCAATTTCGATGGTGTAGAGGGCACACTCTAAACCCACATCAATAGCACCAATGTATTATTTCATTATACTCACTCACTTGTGTATCAGATCTGAATTTGCTGTCTGTGTAGCATTTATAGTTAGTATATGCTTTCTTAATTTATTTATATTAATTTCTTTTGAGGACGAGTTTGGGGTATCATTCTACTTAAATATATCAAGCACATGTCTCATCCATGGCCCTGCATTCTTGTGAAAATTGTATCTTGACCACAGTTTTCATTCTGTTTATTTGGAGGAAACATTTAGCCTGGGAAGTTAACTGGATTCATTTTTTTCAGGTCATTTGCCCTCCGGGCCTACCTGAGCTGCAAAGAGTCACTCGTCAATGAATTTCTCTCTGTGAAACTATGCGCTAGTGATGGCTTTATTAAGACAGAATTGGTTAATAGATTTTATTGCATTTTGGTAATTTGTCATGGAGGATTCACGAGATCATGCTGGGCATACAGATCAGAGATCTTCTGGTGCTGCATGGTCGCCACAGGATTTAGTTGAAAAACTCGGATCTGTGTCGTTGGACTCTAACGATGAGAACTCAAGGAGAAAAGAGTACAATGTCAATGAGAAATCAGGTAGTTGGTCTAGTAATAAAGCATCACAGATCCTATGGCGGACAGGAATGCTTTCTGAACCAATTCCAAACGGTTTCTACTCTATTGTTGCGGTGAGCTTGAAAACTGAACTCGTAACTTTCATGGCATATTATTTTATATGTATTTGTGTAGGTTTATTTTTCGATGACTTAATTTAAAGCATTACTAAATGTAAGACTATTGGCTGTTTCACCATGTTTAACAATTTCACCTGTATGCATCATGCATGTAGATAGCATGTTTAATATATGGAAATTGAATATTGCATGTACTCATGATGTTCGACATCCTGATAAATTTCTCTGACTGTGTGACATATACATATTGATAGCTGCAAGTTCTAAGTGATAGTAGTCTCATTCTCATCAAGTCCCGAGATATATTGCTTTTCCATCCCAGTTCTGATAATATTCTGGTATGAGTTCCCCTCACAATAACCAGGGAACTTCGAGTTCCAAATGTATAAGGGTCCAATACCAAGCACTGGATGCAACTTCACAGAGCGTATGCGTAAAAATATGAGACCATAATGCACTTGTAGGGTCATTGTTGTTGCAGATTTAAAAACTTGACTGGAACATGCACTTTACAGTGTTTAAATTTTACTTCCAGTATTATTAACCTTAGTAGTTGTTATGAGGCTGTAGTAATTCCTTTTAAGAAAATTAGACCCTTGTATTCAAACCCTTTCAGTACAGCTGCCTCCTAATGCCCTCTAACAAAAAGATCATTTCGAGTTAATCCGTCAAGTCTCTTCCTGAAAGGATATTGACATCCTGCATTTTTCCTGATAATGTGGGTTGCTTCTGTTTTATGCATGATCGAATCACATGGATAATTAGACGACAGTATGACATTACAAGCATATTTTTTTGGGTATTCCTTTACTAATATTTCTGCAAAAAGAAAAAAAGCCAGTGTTTTGCAACCGATCGGAATTCCATGGAAGTAGGTAGTATTGAATGAACTGTTACAACAGCTTTGGAATATGTATCATCAATTTTAGTTAAATGAATGGTCCACTACTTTACGTTGGTATTGTTAGCATTTTACCCGGATGAGTCAAAGATGACACCCCTCCCCCAAACCCAATTTTAAGTGTTGGAACACATTTGTTGAATCATTTTTCAGTGACGTGGAGGCTAACTGTCCTTTACGGATTGATCCTATCTTTAGAAACTGTGAGATAATTCAACTCGTGATACCTCTTCCATCATTAGAGTATATTGATTAGGGATTGTTTATCGTCACTAAACTTTTATACTTTAGGAAAGTAACACACATTATTCTCATCAATTTTTATATCTGAAGATTGGGAATGATTACTCTCCTTAGTTCATAGTTCATACTTAGCACCGGATGCTTCAATATTCTTGTGTTTTACTTCCTAGCCATAGCTAATTACATTCTTCTTTGTTTATTTGATTTGCTGAGCTCAGAGGCAATTTCAATTCAATGCTCTCAATGTCAGGATAAAAAACTCATGGAACTTTATGAAGATATACCTACCCTGGAGGAGATTCATGATTTGGAGCTGCAGGGTTTGAGAGCCGATGTTATTCTCGTCGATTTATTGAAAGATAAGAAGCTTTCTATGCTAAAGCAGTTAATTGTGGCTTTGGTCAAGGGTTTAGCCGCAAACCCTGCAGCCATGATAAAGAAGATTGCTGGATTAGTGAGTATTTCTTGGTGTCCCTAGAATAAGTTTACTTGCCTTGTATATTCACCTTAATTGTTCAAAGCTTTTAGTTATGGCAGACTAATTTGTTCAAAAAACCATGCAGCCCCCCAAATAATTCCTTTGAGCAAGCATGGTTTATACCGAATTTTGTTGTTCATCTAAGCTTCCCTTCATCATCCCCTCTTGTCCTGTTATAATTGAGCTATATTACCAACCCAAGACATAACTTAGTTTTATTCCCAAGTTTCGCATTATCTTTTGATAGCATCTTCTAATTGATTTACCATGTTAATAACCTTACATAATGTATATCATGTTCGTCATTCTTATTGTAGAGCTTAACGTGTGTTTCTGATGGTGTCTTTTCATATATTACTTTGTTTATCGTTTACTTTTTAATGAATTAATGTTGATTTGAACTACCTGGTGTACATGTTTAAGTTATTTAAGTGATTTATTAGTTTTTAGTGCATGAGTATTTGCTAGGTGTTTCATTAAAATCTGGTTTTGGAATTCCTGACTTCTTCCTTGAATAGGTTTCTGACTTTTACAAACGGCCAAACTCGGAACAAAGTCCCAAGAAGGCTTTCCAAGAGGAGTCCTCACATATATCTGAAAATCAAGGCGTGCAACTGCTTGGGCAGATAAAGCATGGTACATGCAGACCTCGAGCCATACTATTCAAAGTTCTTGCTGATGCTGTAGGACTTGAAAGTAGGCTAGTGGTGGTAGGCATTGTTTTAACCTGGCTTGTATTATTGGTTTATCTGTCATACTTTGTCTGTTTGGGTATTATTATTTTTTTTTCTAATATGAATATTGCGCAATCATTCTTGAACTTTAGAGTCTGATGTATTCTATCTTTTTACACGTGTTTTTTCTTATCAGGGTTTACCTACTGAAGGAGCTACCGAGTGCATAGATTCGTACAAGCATATGTCTGTCTTAGTTGTGTTAAACTCTGTTGAATTACTGGTCGATTTAATGCGGTTTCCTGGCCAACTGATACCCCAATCAACAAAGGCTATCTTTATGACTCACATATCTGCTGCTGGAGAGAGCGATTCTGCAGAAAATGATTCTTGTGATTCACCAATGGAACCAAATAGCCCACTTTATGGTGTATCAGACAGAGTTGATCCCGAAAGGTTACTCGCACGCCTTGTCTAAATTGGGATTTCGGTTGTACCAAAGATAATTTGACATTTACATTTACTTTTCTCCCTAGGCATTTTATGTACATGATTTGACATCTTTTGCACCTACTTGGTTCCCTACATACCAACATCAAAAAATTATTGTGATTACTAATTTCAAACCCAGAATCCAAACCCCAGTCTTGTCCAACACTATGTCAATGATCTTCTGTCAACATATGGCATATCGGAATAGCAATAGGAGCATCCTTCATGCCAAATAATAAAGCTTTATGAACAAATATATTTTTTATGGACTCTTTATTTTTTTGAAGAGAAATTATAGCAGCTTTTGTAATCAAGTATTTTTAATCTTTCTAGTGCTGAGAAAGAAGATAGCCTGCTGTATCAACGTAGACTGGAAGCATCGTCGAATGCAGCAGGGCCATCGTTACGGAATATGATGTTAAGGACAAATTCCATAGACAGAAATATGAGGTACTACTATTGCTCCAGATGAAAACCTTTATCTTATCCCCTGAAGATTCTTCTCCCAAATGCGTATTCTTTCAATGTTCAAGAGAACTAGTTCTATGACCGATATATTTCTTACATTTTAAATTCCCAGTCGCACTGTTTATATAAAATTAGATGACTTTTTAATGCTTCAGTTTCTTGATGACTTAGCGACCCATGATAATAACAGTTGTATTAATTGAGATCCTGCTTTTCAGCTTTTCACACAGTGACCCAAATATTGCTGCTACATTTTGGCGGAGGAGCAGGAGAAAGGCCATTGCCGAGCAAAGAACTGCGAGCTCAAGGTTCTCTTAATGACCTGGACTCCTGTTTGAATAAGCTTATGTTAAGCAGACCTTATTTTGTAGTTTTTCCATTTAGGAATTCCAGGCGATTAATAACTCTTAAAGATCCACGCCATATTCTACCTTTGCCATCTTTTATGGGTTGATTGCATTTGCGTACAGATGAGGGTCAATTCTGTACGGTGTATGCAACACATGGACTTTTGATTAGATATATTTTTAGATATAATCCTCTGTTTGAATTGAAATCCTGGTGTTTTATATGTGTTGAGATTTAAAAATTACAAAGAGAGGTATAGATGTGGGAACTGGGAAGAGTTGGAGGAATTGTACATCTGCAGATGTTACGGGGTCTAATAATCTGGCATGTTACTTTATGTGTGTTAATTTGAAATGATAGGCAGAGGATTATATAACATTTGCTTAGAAATCATGAAGCAATTAAGACGGAAAACCTTAATGCAATTGGTGTTAAGTTAATGAGATGAAGGGTACTTCCGTTGGATCTTTGGCCTTCTCGTGGAGTAAGATAAGTCGGAATTATGTTTAAACTTTAAAGAGTTGGCTGTTATAATTTTTAATCTACAACCCGAAGAAAGAAGTGTATAATCAGAACATTATTAAAAAAAATAAATAGAAGTGTATTTTCAGAAGTTTTTCCAATTCTTTTCTAGAACATATTCTTTGAAACCCCATTCCAATTTGCCACTTCAAGTATTAGCTTGTCCTTATAAGATGATGCCCTTCAGAACATTGTGCCACGACGCTTGGAGAAAGTGTTTGGTTCATATAAAGAGTTGTTACACTTTACGGCCAGCGAGAAATCTTTTGCTCTTGTACCGTTGTACAAACAGGAGTTTTCATTCTATGATTGGTAGTATCGAATGGCTGAGAGAGTAATCAATTCTAAACTAGTTTGGGATGTATAGAGTATACTCATAGATATTGTTATGATGTCCTGGACAATGTACTTAAGAAATGCTTTACTATATCTGACTTGCTAAAGCTTGTAATTCACCATATTACCACCAAAAGCAGTTTGAATTGCTATCATCCTTCAGCTCCTTTTCTTTACCTAGGTTTTGTTTTTTAGGACAAATGATCCTTTTCCATTGATAAAAATAAATGATGCGGCACATGCTAACACTGTTGTGCTGCTCTTTATTTAACAATGGTGAAAACTCCTTTTCTATGGTTATTCCACAAAATTCTTACGATGCTCATTATGCATTTAGGAGCGCCTTGGAGGCGAAATTATTCTAGCACATGTATGATATTTTGAATTTTCCAGTCCAGAGCATCCATCGCTTAGAACACGCCGTCAATCTATGCTTAGTGGCGACAACAAAAGTTTCAGGGATTATGCTGACAATGTTGCAACATCACGGTACCTATACTGCTTTTCTTCTATGCAAGCCTTAGTTATCTTATCTGTTAGCTTAGTATTAGTATTGGACTAGCAAATCAGGATATCAATATGGATTTTAAAAAAAATCCTACTGCTGCTGCTCTTTAGAACTTTCAAATTGAAAAATCTTGAATGTAATGTTTCCTTATTGTGAACTGACAAAAAAGAACAGAAAAACGTTGCATCTAATTACATTTAATAGTTTGTCGCTGACTTACTAAAAATTATCACAATATATTATGCCTACCTTATTCTGCTTATAGACATCATGTGTGTATGTATTATCACATCAGTGGATAATCATGCAATATCTTTCTTTTGCATATTGTGTCATGGTTATTCATTATTTGCCAAGAATCTTGACAAACATATTCTCCATTTTCATAACCATTTTGTTCTGAAATATGCTGCTCTGCACCAACCGAGCTGAATGAACTCTTCTGCAGGTCTGAAGGTGCACCCAAGCCTGACACTCGTAGAATGAGAAGAAGAAGCATGAGCATGACTCCGGAAATTGGTGATGACATCGTAAGGTTAAATCTATCTCTGATATCGTCAATACACATCATTCTATTTTGGTAGATTACACTTCTATTTGTTTACGAGGATCCTTCTATTAAGGTTTATGTTCTACAAAAATTTGATAAACAAGGAAATTGAAGAACTATACATTGTCAATTGGTATTTTTAATCTGTACTTAAACACCAATAATTAATGCAGAGCAAATATGGAAAGGGAGAAATAAAAAAGTTGACATAAATTACAGATTCTGCCCTTTACATGACCTACCAAACTACTATTACATTACACGGTATTTATGGAAACCTTAACAATAAGAGAAGCACGCAAGTTACCTTGTATCAGCCCTTAACAATAAGAGAAGCACCCATGTATTTGGCATCTATTCTGCATATTCCCTGAATTATAGTTTAAGATCCAAACTACTTTTTGTTTCATATTGAGATCCCCACATTGAATTAATGGACAGATTTTGGTCCTCCACTTCACCTAGGCCCTAGGGTTTTCAGGGGCAATGAAGCCCGTTCATAATAATCCCGAAATAAGGGGAAACATATCATTCATATCATTCTTGGACTATTGTTAATGAACATTTCTAAGAGCTCGTATGGTCTACCCCTAGTCCTGAGTCATGAAAGGAAATCTAGTGCTGTTTTAATGGAGCAGAGCAAAGAAATTGCTTTCTTTAGGACAAACTATACATTCCTAATAGTAGTAGGAAAAGAGAAATGAGAGAAAATAAAGTTGTTAAAGTTATAATCAGTCCTAAGTTCACTGAGCCATTGCCGTTCTTCACCGGAACTAACAAGGTTAGCATATCTCTACGCGATTTGGTCAAATGTGGATCCGGCTGCATACAATAATTAGAGTTTTGGTCTTAAATAGAGTGTTTTGCAACAATAGAAGAGGTGTGTAGAATAAAAGCTCATTTGAGGGTTTTCTATTTTATTCTGAAAATTCTATGACATTGCTGGCTGCAGCTAATTCTCATCCTTTGAAACAATTAATGGATGATTTGGAAATTTCTTTTTACTTGTGGGAATATTGTGAACAGAAGATGTTTCCCCCAAAACCCTAGCGTCCGCGGCTTCTATGGAGGTGTCGTGGTGGTGGATCTTAAACTGCAAATTATTTTGAAATTGGCATCCTAATATGCAATAAAAGATAGTTTAGATTTTACGGTGGAATTTGGGATATAGTTGAGATTCACTTGGTGTATGTCATATTTTATATTGATATTGATATGCTAAATTTGGGTTCCACTTATCCTTTACCCCTTTCAGTAATTTTATGAGGATCATTTGTATATCAATCACCAACTAGCATTTCTTCAGTCTGGACTCTGGAGTTACTTATCCTTAACCGTATCTATCGATTGTAATTTACCTCGGAAACCTGTCTGGAGGAATAATCTTCCACCTAGAGTAGTTTTCTTGTCATATACTGTTATTAGGGGGAGAGGTGTTAACTTCTGAAGTTCTTCATCATAGGGGTTTTCACATTGTGGATTGGTGCTGTGTACAAAGTTCGTGGGGGGGGGGGGGGGGGGGGGAAACAGTTGATGATTTATCTTTTTACTGTAACATGGCTAGAAGGTTGTGGTGCATTACTCTTGATTCAGAGACCTTTTATTGGGTGGTGCCGAGGAGTGAGGATATCCGTTGGGCTTGGAGACAGAATTTAAGAGATACAAATAGTAAATTGTTGAGGAATCTATTTCCAGGGTGCCTCGTTTGGTGCTTGTGGAAGGAAAGGAATAACCAGTGTCCTGGAGATGTTATTTCCAGTTATATGAAGTTGCGGACTGTTTCTCTCCTAAGACTATTATGTGGTTTACTGCTGCTAAACATCCCTTGGGAGTAAGTCTTATTAAAAATCAGTTTCTCCAAAACATTTGGAAAAACCACTCCAAAACACTTGGGTGGTTGGTTAGGTTTAGAATGATGTCCATAGAATATGGTTTTTCCTGATGTTTAGGAATGACCGGTCTTTTCTAAGAATTTCACATCTTTTTTATACAATTTCTGGATTACTTATAAAAAAAGCACACACAATGGCCAGTTCTGACACAGGAGGCATAATATCTAGTTTTTTTATATGACTAGAAAGACTGATGAACTAAGCTTGCCTTGTATTTGCACAATCTTAGAACTTCCCTGTTATATGCTTGTAAATTTCTGAACCTTTAATGAACCACAGAAAACATTATTGATGAACGAACAAAATTTGTTTGTTCTCTGTTTCTTGCATCTGGGTTAGGATGCACTCTGTTGCTACTTTCTCTGACTTATATTAAGCTCACGGGGCATATTACCATATTTTTGCATGTTTGAGAGCATGAATCCGCTCGATCCCAGAGGGAGGGTGGGTGGGTGGGTGTCTGTTGGATCCCAAATAAAACATAAGAAGTGAAAACCGAGAAGTACTGGAATCTGAATCTTGATTAGCATACAAGTCAGCGGAAGCCTATTAAAATGGTCCGCAGTCTTTAAGAGCAAGCTCGGCCTCAGATGATTATATTTTTGCGTCTACTCAGAGGATCTTAAATAAATTGTTTTATATACATGGTGTAGCTTCCTTCCTTCACATCTTGTTAAAGATTGTCTGAATCCATTAGGTCCGTGCGAGCAATGAATGAATCAATGAAGCAGAATCGCATTTAAATAATTAGTTTTTATATACATGGTGTAGCTTCCTTCCTTCATATCTTATTAAAGATTTGCTGAATACATTAGGGCTGTCCGAGCTATGAATGAATCAATGAAGCAGAACCGCATGATGAATGAACGAGGTGAAAGTGGCTCATCTTCCTTTGGTACGAATGACGGACATAGTGAAGACCAGTCAAAAGATGTAAGTTTGCATTGGATAACCTGTGATAGCCTTCTTCTCTTCTTCTATATTTTCCCCGCTGATTCAATTGCTATATAGTACTCCCTCCGGTCTTTTACAAGCTTCCTAAGGAGACTTTTTTTTCCGAACTTTGACCGTAAATTACTCGCAAACTACACGACAGAAAAATATAATAAAATTATATTATAAAAATAAATTAAGTATATTTTACTAATATAACTTTGTTTTATACTTTTTGCGTGTAATTTTCGAGTAATTTACGGTCAAAGTTCGAAAAAAAAGTCTCCTTAGGAAGCTTGAATTTTAGATAATGTTCGTGTGAAATAGCTTTGTTAAAATTTGATCTCAGCTATACATTTAGTGTCTTTATTTATTTTCATGGTTTTATGCAATTTTTTATGATGTAACATTCATCCTTTCCCATATGGAATGGATTGATTCTGCAGATTGTATATTTAACTTGAGCCTTTTCTAGTTTTTATAAGCTGCATCTCATTCTGTTATATGCATTTCTGCATACTTATTACTCTTATTACTAAAAAAAAAAAAACTTTATGTTGTTCTGGGAGACCGCACTTTGCAGAACTTTAACATGATTGGAGATAGGGTGCTAATCTTCTCCTTTTGAACATATTTATCTTGAGATCTATTTCGTGTTTCCTTGAGTTTGAGTATGTTAATATCTTTTGCTATAAGTTTGTCGTTTTATAGTTTATCTTTTGGCCTCTTGCATTTACATGTTTACCTATTACTTGTTTTATTGCATTTCACCAACTCAACAACCCTTAGGATTCCATATGGATGAAAAGAAGATAAGTCTGTTTGTCAGGATGCTCTCTTTATAAGACATTTAGCTAGCTCATGTCCTTGGGTTCATTTGAAATACTTTTTGACTTGAGATAGGCACATTCACTATTGATCTTGGTTGTATCCTCTTGATAGTTATTGGTCTTTGGCTAACCCCATGCATCCATCATTATTTCCTTGAAATGCTGCTTTTACGGAAAAAAAATGCACCGATTCTCTTCTATATTTGATGCTTGATTAATCCCACACAGTTCATGTAAAAAAACCTTGACTCCGTCTACAGTTATAATTGACATCTTGTACTTTAATTAGGCCACCAACGTTCACCTTGATGAACATGATGAAAATTCTGGTGGAGGAGCTTCCGTGTATGGCCCCCTGAGGCAGCAAAACTCTCAGAAGGCAATGTCTTTACCTTCATCTCCTCATGACTTTAGGAGTGACACCCCAGAGAGGCGTGGGACTCCTCCGGTTAATAAAGAAATGGTTTCAACATGGAACAGAGTTCTGCACTCGCCAATGTTCCAGAATAAGCCCCTACTGCCTTTTGAAGAGTGGAATATTGATTTTTCAGAGATAACTGTTGGCACTCGTGTTGGGATTGGTAAGCACTGCACCTCTAACTATTTCTTGCATCAGCTGCGGCTCGTACTACCACTAACCAAAATATTGCTGACGAAAGTTAGGATTTCAGAAATTTATTTAAAAGAGAGATATACTGCAATGCTTGTTATACACCAAGAAGGCAAGAAGTAGATCTTGCCTGTACTTCTCTTTTTTTGGTGCATCACAGAGATGGAATTACAAAGATTCCTATACTAAAGCAGCTTTTAAAAGCATATTCATAGTCTTGCCCGTACTTCGACTGAAAAGTACTGGGCCTGTTTCTACCTGCTCTTTCACACATAAATTGCACCAAAGGAATGCACATGAAATATGGTAATGGAAAGCATTTATGTACACCTTTTGGAGATTTGCTTGAATGACACTTTTCTGCGCGTATTCATAATTTTTATCTTGAATGTGGAGAAGGATGTTAAAGGTGTAAGTGTTGAGTACACCCATGGTTTAAAATGTCGGCAAAACTGATAGAGAAATCCTGAAACAGCATGGTTTGTCACCTCATCGAGATGAACACATGGAACTTTGAGAGTCTTTGATATTTCTTCTCTCTCCTTTATAAATGTTCGTTTTTATTTCCGGCACTTGGTTTCTAAACACTTGATTTTTCAAGAAATCTAAACATATACAGAATTATTAATCCTTACGGCACCCTGATTTTTAAAATTTTCTTAAGACTTCATTTTTCTTTTGGTGGATATGCCTGTACTCATCAATTTGAAGCTAAATTGTTTCTTTTTCTTTGTTTAAGTTTTTACTTTTATTCTGTGGACTTATGGAGGATATGTGTGAAGGATTTTTTGGTGAAGTTTTCCGTGGCATTTGGAATGGAACGGAAGTTGCTATCAAAGTGTTTTTGGAGCAGGATCTCACCGCTGAAAATATGGAGGACTTCTGCAATGAGATATCTATCCTCAGGTACATCTCTTTTTGTTGTTTTGAGCGTCTGAAATTTACTTGGCACATTATTCTAACTCGGCAGTTCTTTATTCTTGCTGCAGTCGCCTTCGTCATCCAAATGGTACTTTCTTCAACTTCTTTACTTGCAACCTCAAGTTCTATATTCTGGATACTAATTTGATTTTAGCCTGAGGCATAATGAGGCAAAATTTTGAGTAGATGTCTCTAAAAGTTGAAACCAATAGATATGTAGCATTTAGCAATCCTATTAACACCTTTAACAGCCCATGTTGTTCCACAACGAAGTTTGTAGTTCCAAACTTGAACCAAATTATAATGTATAGGGTTGCACTTGGGTGCAACTCTGATTGAACCCATGTACCCAGCTCAGTTGAACTCACCCATATCCAATGGAACAAACTAATTCTTCCTATTTTGATCTACTTAATGTATGGTAATTAGAATCAATCTGGAAGATTATTGTTATAATTATATTTTTTAAAAGGATTAGCCAATTCAAGGCTAGCATAAGAAGTAATAACAACAAAAAACTGCCTTTCTCTGCCTGCGGCATACAGCCACCCTTGAAAGAAAAGTTCCTAAGCCCTTAATTAAGCAGGGTGCTTTGTTGAATCACAAAATTTTTACTCTGATATTTTTGCAAAATCCGAAATCCCTGCCTCTAATACTTGAGTCCTGCTCTCATTGACACGCCTCTCCCCTCTCCATTTTTAATATCCAGGACTCACTTCTTGTCTCCTAGATTATTTCCTTACTTTATTGTGTCCTCTTTTTCTCTCTGTTACAAGTCAAATAATACATACTTAATAACTGCTCCACTACTAATTGTTATCCATACTTCAACAATACAATATTAATCCAAAATCCCAGTGCCAGATATACTAGTCTGAAAACTTATCCCAGACTCAACTAAAATTTAGTTACTATTCATCAGTTATACCTCAATTAAAATTCACTCAATTAAAGTTCCGTGCCAAACAGTCTGTTGGGAGTCTTAAAAAATTCCCACAGGGAACAAGCATAATGCCAAACCTGTAATAGACTGTATTTGTGTTCTTCACTTGAATATGTACTGTCAGCCAATCAGTAAAAAGGGAAGTCGTTTTTTAGCTTCTCCAAGGTATTCAACCAAGATTGTACTGTTGACTTTGTCAATGAGTTGAAAGTGGAGAAAGCCAGTGCTTTGGTGTGACAGAATTGAAAATGATGAAGCTTTGTGTTGTGTCTCTGTTGCTCATGTCTTACTCTTTTGATGCATTGGGGTTTAACATATAAAAATGTAGTCTTGGTAGTAGTGTGCTTGGGACCTTTACTTGGTCCTTGTGTTTAGGGTCGTGGCTCTCGTTTTTGCTTCTGAAGCATAAAGTGGCTCAAGTAATATCTTCATCCGCTACGTGACTGATACATCATTAAATCTTTGAAGAACCGTTCTGATTCAACAAACTCGAAACTTGAAAGTTGAAACTTAGATATATTGCATCCATTGCCGCTTGATATACTATGGATATTAGTCATGCAATGCTAGAAATTTAGGATCTTTCTCTGTTGATTATGTTTCCACTGGTCTTCCTATAACTTTATAACTTAACACTTTTATTTAATATTCTAAATCACACATTGCTTGAGTAGATTTAATTCAGAAGTAAATCTACCAAGTGGAAATCTTGGATACATGTTAGTTGTTACTGTACAGAACTTAAAATGCTACTAGTTGGGCTGAAGAAATATATTTATGGCAATGCATCAGATCAGATATAAGTGAGAACCTTAAAGACTAGGTATGCTTTCATAAAAGAGAATCTGATCTTTGTTGCTTAGTACCAGTACACACAATTCATAGGATCTAATGTCCTCACTATGCATGTGTATTAGAATTCAGTACCTATGACTTATTATTTGAGATGGAATAGTTGATGTTGGAGAGTGAGGACAGAGCAGGTACCAAATCTTATCTGGAAACTTGTAGTTGTGCATCCAGTAGGTCTGTTGAGGAAATTATGATAGTACTGTTTTGAATCTATAACTTGGAATCATGTATTCGCAGACTAACTCATTATATTTGATTTGTTTTTCTTTTCTTTTTGCCGTTTTTGCAGTTATATTATTTCTTGGCGCCTGCACAAAACCTCCACGCTTATCCATGATAACAGAATACATGGAAATGGGATCTTTATACTATTTGGTACACTTAAGTGGTCAGAAGAAGAAACTCAGCTGGCGGAGGAGAATAAAAATGCTACGTGACATATGCAGGTTACTTGAACTTCTTTTAGATATATTAGACATTTACTCATGTAATATTTATTTTTCTCAAGCTGTAGTTGTTTCACTTGTGTTATGTTTTATACGTAGCTATGAAAGTTATTGTTGTTCTTACGAACTAGATAGCTAATAAGATGTTTTTGAACAAATTGCTAATTTAACAGCTCACTCATCAACTGGCACACTATCATTGTCTTTGTAGTTATTTCATGAATGCTTTCAGCTGCAATGATTGTTGTTATCTTTAGGTTTGGGTCATGCTTTGTGCAGAATAAAGTAAACTTCATGTTTGTTGACCAGTGATTATGATCAGATCAACTTTAGGTAATCAACTTTGTGGCTAATTTTTTCTTTCATGCCAAAATCCAATAGAATTCTGTCCAACATTTAGGCTCTGTTCTCTTCAACTGAAAACTCATTCAGTTCAGTTCAGTTCAGTTCTGCTTAGTTATATTTTATACTATAATTCAGTTCAGTTCAGTTGAAAAGAACAGAGCCTTATACTTCATTATAGTGATGCACTCTTTGAAGATGTTTTAGGCACATTTAAACATGAGTTCTTGAAATTAGATCTTTTTCTCAGTGATTGTATACATTTATGTTTGAAGATGTTTTAGGCACATTTTCTTTGCTATTTCTTTATACTCAAGTTGTTGGGAAACCTTCGGTGCTCATAGTGTTAGAGTATTCCCAGATCCTGCGATAACTATGAACTCATTATTTCCCTACTCTGGACAGAGGGCTAATGTGTCTACATCGTATGAAGATAGTCCACCGGGACCTTAAAAGTGCTAATTGTCTCGTCAACAAGCACTATATGGTCAAACTCTGTGACTTTGGCCTCTCTAGAATCATGACTGATGGACCCATTAAGGACTCTTCATCAGCTGGAACACCAGAATGGATGGCTCCTGAGCTTATTCGGAATGAACCTTTTACTGAGAAATGTGATATTTTCAGCCTTGGTGTTATCATGTGGGAGCTCTGCACTCTGAACAGACCATGGGATGGAATACCACCAGAGAGGGTATTGCCAATTCATTATTTATTTTGTATTGGATTTCATTTGTACGCCACGGTTGACTTCAACTATTCACTTTTAGCCATTCCAGCTTAGTTTTGATTTTTTTTTTAATCTTCCTCACTGTTTGCCAACTCTAGGTTGTTTATGCTGTTGCAAATGGGGGATCACGGTTGGAGATACCTGAAGGTCCCTTGAGCAGGTTAATTACAGGTATGTTTTGAGAAGCTGTGGATATTTTACATGAATTTCGTCCAAATTCTGTCATTTCATGGCATGAATACTTCCCTTGTGTTCTAAGTATTTAGCTATAAACCTTCCGTCACCAAACTTAAAAAGTCTTTGCAGATTAAACATTTCATATTAAAAAGGAAAGCTGCTTGTGTAAAGTTTTTAATACATATTGTAGTCCATTGTAATACAGCTGACACAGGGACTTGGTGCAAATGTTGAAGTTTCATATAAGAAACTTGTGAAATCCCAGCCTCATTACTTAGCAGGTGGGGCTGCATAGTACTCGATAGCTCATGACCATTCTATTTCTTGGTTGCAGATTGCTGGGCAGAACCGCATGAACGACCAAGTTGTGAGGAAATTCTCAGCCGCTTATTAGACTGTGAATTGGCAATTTGCTAACGTCATATGTTCATGTACAGATAAAAAATAGTGTTGAGGTTTACCGTGTCTGCCGGCTCAAGTTGTTAAAACTCTTTTCGTGTGATATCAGTTTTAGACCAGTGTTCGTTGGGTTTTTCTGTTTGGATGAAAACCTGCTTTAGAACAATGTTTGTCAATTTTCAGTTTGGACGGAAACCTGTCAGAATCTTTGTACTGTGGTGTTGTCCCAGAAACACACCTTATGATCTCAGGAGCAGATATATACAATGCTAAATGATATGGCAATTCGCAACCCACCAACCTTTTTTTTTTATACGTTTTGCGTTCATATTGCTTTGCATGATTAAGTTCTTCAAAGTTAATTGCTAAGATGACAATTTTAAGGCTTATTTGGTTTGAATGAAACTAAGGAGGGAGAAAAATAACAAGGGATCATTTTTTTCCATCTTTATTTGCTTAAATGTACTAATGAAGTTTACAACAGGATATGGGCTAACACCATCAAAAGAGGAATATGAGATTTTGACAATAAAAGAAGAAAGTGCAAACTTGATATTGAGACGGAGTTACTTACTATATTATTACACTTTACTGAATATTGGATTATTAATTTATAACAAAGTCTTGGAAGAGGCTTGTTTTACCGAGATTCTTGAGCAACTGTCTCATATTGTTTGATATAATAATAACATTTTAAATAATATCAATACGTTATGCTATCTTTTATGTCCATGTATGACATCTTCGTTTTAGTAAAACTCTCATAACTTTTTTGATTATAACTATAATGATTGAGAGACCTTTTTAATCCACTGTAAAAAAATATTCATCTACAAAATTTAGGCTCTGTTCTCTGCATCTGAAAATTCATTCAGTTAAGTTCTGCTTAGTCATATTTTATACTACAGTTCAGTTCATTTCAGTTTCATTTAGTTCAGTTCAGACGAAGAGAACAGAGTCTTACTCTATTTTTATAGTATTATTTATAATTGTAATGCAAATGGTGATTTGTATGACAGTGGACTATTGGAATATAAAAATGAAGTTTATTGTCTAACACATACCAATGTTATATTAGATGTTAGGGTGGCATCACTAGTTAGGCTATGTTCTTTTCAACTGAAATTTATTGAACTGAACTGAATTGTAGTATAAAATATAACTAAGCAGAACTGAACTAAACTGAATGAGTTTTATGTTGAAGAAAATATAGGCTTAATAGTTAATCAAGATCCAATCTTCCATTTGGAACATAAAAGTGGTCTACTGTATGTTAAAAAAAAAAAAAAAAGAACAAAAAACGTAAAAGTGGTCTAACATAAAACCGCACGAAACCTGAGAGGAAATACTGGAGACAAAATATAAATCAATCATTATTTTCAACTACTTTTCTTTCTCTCTCTAGACTTTAGTGTGCTTTATTTTCTTCTGTTTTTCCTTTACATTTCCTCTTGCCGCAAAACTCGTTGCCCGAGAGAGAGACTGACACAGAATCGCCATCTTCGGAACCTAGAGAGAGAAAGTAGTAAGTAAGAGCTCAGACTCATTTGGATCGGCGATGGCTTCCTCTGCAGATCGGGAGACTGCCGTTTACATCGCCAAGCTCGCCGAGCAAGCCGAACGCTATGATGGTA
Source organism: Plantago major (assembly GCA_026545765.1). Classification (NCBI taxonomy): domain Eukaryota; kingdom Viridiplantae; phylum Streptophyta; class Magnoliopsida; order Lamiales; family Plantaginaceae; genus Plantago; species Plantago major. Next base: position 31,703,466 of record CM048844.1, on the reverse strand, counting down.
AAACCCTTACCTAACTCCAATTTAATTATTTTCAAAACCCCTATCTACGTATATATTTGTTTATATCATGATTGGAATCTCATTTCTAGTTCGATTTCATTTTCTCCTATGTGCTATAAGTATTTGTAGAATTTGATTCAAGCTAGTGAGGGAACTGGTGTTTGATTGCACTGATTTCCTGTTATTCTTTTGATTGGAACCGGTGTTTAATTTTTACTGTTATTCTAGGTTTTATAGCTCAAGGTTTTCATTTGTGTTTCTGTGTGCGTGTGTGTCCCAATTTTACTGGTGTTTAATTGTTTTTGTTGGTGGAGACTGCGTTAAATTTAAGTTAAATTTTGCAGAGATGGTGGAATCGATGAAAAATGTGGCGAAAATGAATGTGGAGTTGACAGTAGAAGAGAGGAATCTGCTCTCAGTTGGGTACAAGAACGTCATTGGATCTCGAAGAGCTTCCTGGAGAATCCTGTCTTCCATTGAGCAAAAGGAAGAGACGAGAGGAAATGATGTGAATGCTAAGAGGATCAAGGAGTACCGTCACAAGGTGGAGACGGAGCTGACAAACATATGCAGTGACATTATGGCTGTCATTGATGAGCATCTCATTCCCTCGTGCCCTGCTGGTGAATCCACTGTGTTTTACCACAAGATGTGAGGAGTCTGCAGTTAATTTCTGGTTCTAAATTGTTGAGTTCATTATTGATTGTTGTTGCAAAGATTTTCTTTCACTTTTGCAGGAAAGGGGATTATTATAGGTACCTTGCTGAGTTCAAGACTGGGAATGATAGGAAAGAGGTTGCTGATCACTCACTGAAAGCATATGAGGTATAGTCGGGAGACAGGCCATGGTAGGGTAAATTGGCCTGTATAATTACTGCCATTCCAGTTTACAACTTTGCTTAGCAGGCAGGCAGGCACATCTGCTTCAATCTTGGAGCTTGCTCCTGTGCCATATTGATAATATGGCTGGGAGGTGATGTATACTACATATTGATTAGTGTAATTGTGTTTCTGTTTGATGTTTTATAAGGAGACAGTCGATGCTTGTTATCACATGCATTAGGATTCATGATAATATTTTTGGTTTTAATATGGCATATATATAGGAGTATATATACTATGGGTACCCATATATTATACTCCCTACATTTTTGTTGAAACACTACATTTTGCTATTCTGCTTTCTTATTAATCCATTCACTCTTTCATACTAAATCCATCATCTCTATATCCATTCCCTGCCAAATACTTATAAAGGAGTATTACCCAATACCCACTTATAACTTTATTTATATAAAACCCTCCATAAATCATTATTTTAATAATCCTCCTTGATGTTAGATGTGCGGATGTAATGTGAGGAACAGTTTCTTAATTTGCTCATGGGGAAGCATTTGATACATCAATGATCAACGCACTGTGTCTTGCATTAAGTTGGTTGATATTAGCACGTGACAAGTTTGGTTTATTACATATATTCTATGTTCTTTGACAAGAAGATGCATTTGCATTTCCCAATTGTTCCTTGTACGAGTCCCATTCCGCTTGATGAATGCCCAATTCACTTGTCCTCGTAAGCTAAGGATTTACATACATTGTAGACTTTGACGGTGAATTAGATTCATTCTATCTGTAATGATAATGTAGCTCTTCCACCATTTCTCATGAGCTTAATGTGGATATACATCCATGTTTTTTTTTTTAAGAATTGTGATGTAGTATTCAAATTGGTTCTTGACCACGAGAGAGATAATTCGTTGAATAATGAATATTCCATGTTCCTGTGCAGGGTGATTACCTTTTTTAAGTTATTGATTTTGTTTCTGATCTGACCTGCAGTCAGCCACCACAACTGCTGAAGCAGAATTACCTCCAACTCACCCCATTCGCTTGGGCTTGGCTTTGAATTTCTCAGTCTTCTACTATGAGATCATGAACTCACCGGAAAGGTTGGTGGTGTTAAGCAATTAGGCATACCTAGTCTGACTTAGCATTCTTTTTTACTTGCATAACCCGTCTTTTCAGGGCTTGTCACCTTGCAAAGCAAGCTTTTGATGAAGCAATCTCTGAGCTTGACACCCTGAATGAGGAGTCGTACAAGGATAGCACCTTGATTATGCAACTTCTCAGGGACAATCTTACGCTGTGGACCTCTGACATAACTGATGATGCAGGTAATGCAGACTATACGACAAGTAACACGTTTCGGAGCTTTGGTCTGATAGTTGTTATTACATACTCCTTTTCCCAAAACAAATGAAAGGACAAAGTTAAAAAATTAAAAGGAAAATGATAAGATGAAGAAAAAATTTTGAAAACTAGTTTTTCATTACAAGAATGAATAAGATAATGTAATGTAACCTTGTTCGGATAATAAAATACAAGTTTTGAAATGAGAAGTATTTGTTCAGGCATATTTTTTAATGTGGTTTATCATTATCCTTGTTTGCTGTTTGCAATGTCTTTAAGTTGGCTATGTTTGTTTGGAAGGGTTTTAAACTTACATTGTAATTTTTTTTTCCTTATCTTGAAAATCAATGAACCAGAAACTTCAGCTTCATATGTAAGTTTGTGGGTGATATGAATGATGGCGTCAGTTTTACATCCATGCAATTTTTTTCCTTATCTTAAGAGCTATGCACCGGAAATTTTAATTCTTAGCTGATGTGAATGAAAGAGGCAGTGTGATATCCGTGATGATGTATTACAGGGCACGGGTAATTGTTTGGGACATGATCAAAATACGATTAACTTTTTGGTATCTAGTAACCCTTACCCTAAATGAGAAACTTATGCAGACAAAAGTTTACGTGTTATTTTCCCTATATAGAGCTGTAACTGTAGTTATACTCTTACCGAGTGCTCCTTAGTCCTTGGCCTAGCTGTTGCTAACTTCTAGAGTTTTTTCAGCAGATTTGTCTACTCATTATAGATAGTCCTCATTTGTATGAGATAACTTAGCTTTCATACATTTTGCTCCCTAGTATATGTCTCCATCTTGTGTTGGAGAGTAAATTGAGTTCATATTATGCTAAATCACTCCCTCGGTTGCAGATGAAGGTCAGAAGTTGGACAAAGCTGGAGGTGATGGTATGGAGGTGTGTACTTTCTTGATATCCTGCAGTTGTGTATGTTAGTTAGATGGTAACTTATGAATTTTATAGCTTGATATACTCACGTCATGTCTTTATATTGCAGTAAAGCTGTGCACTGATTAAGGGTTGGAGCGTCTATGAATGAGTGGGCGTTTATTTGCAGTTGTAGTAGATACTTGCTTTATGAGTGTGTCTTGTGGCTTGTTCAGTCTTCAAACTTGATGTTCTCTTGAGATTTGATGTTGTATCCCCTTGAATTCCCTCCCTCTTTAGTTTATGGATTTGTGCTGGCCTATGGGTGGCTTATTTTAGTGACTGCCTTAGCCTTGAAGAAAAATCCTGTCTTTGTTTGACTTCATATTCACATCTGTTGGTAAATTCTGTTAAATTAAATTGCAAAAATGGAGTCCGTCGACTCTTTTCTTTTAGTTCCATCCTTTTAATCCAGTTCCTTGAATTGGATAGCCACGTTTCCTGTCAACAAATGAACTCAATCCTCTTGGTGCTTGATCATCGTAACATGTTCTACTTTTACTCTGCCTTGATCGAGTCTTCCATATTTGATTTTTTTAGAAAATCCGCACACTATTATCAGTTACTCATCACTGAATCGAATTATATTGGTAAAATGTTTTGTAAATGTTACTAGTGTTACTTACTCGTCTCAGGAGAACTATTTTTTGGAAAATATACAATTTTAGTTACTCTAGTTTTAAATTTTAAAATGAGGTTAAGTATGGGAAGTGAATGGTGTATTGTTTTTATGGAACACTGAAAACAAATATACTTAAAACATATGTGACTCCCGTCTTCCATGTGCTGAAAATTCCTTGTGTCTTTTGGCCTCTGATTGGAGAATGATATTTTTCCAACTTTGGTTGGAAAAGTAAAAGCGATTACATCAATTTGGACATATTATTGAGGACAAGTATTCGAATCACTGGCGGCATATCCCGTACTCTTATTTATTCTATGCCAAAAACTCTCACCCAAACACAACTATCTAAAATGATACTCTACTAATCAAGAATGAGTTTGTAGAATGTTTGTGCAAGGTTAAGGTAAATTCAACGGGGCTTCACAAAATGTTACAAGACCCGAACCAATTCAAAACCTGGGATGGACAGTCTAGTCAAGGTTCAACGAGGACGTTAAGAGGGGAAGAACGCTACTCATATTAACAAAGTGCACATTTCTTTTCGAGAATCGCAATTGCTTTGGAGCAAAATTAAAATAAGTGACAAACTGGGAAGTCTCCTGGTTCACCACGATTGAAACAAAGTGTATGGAAACACATGTTGTTGACAATGCCAATATATAATTCAAGAAGCATTCGAAGAAACGTAAATTTCAAAGGATCTGACCTCAGCCCACAAAAACGGGTCATTACAAGTCAACTCTTCTCTCCCACACCGCCACACAAAGTTACCCTCTGTATAAAATACTACTAGTACTAACAACATTAAGATTAAGTATCTTGAAACATACTTATATTATTAAAAAATCATCGAAATTATCAATAAAAAACGTTTATGGACCTATATTGTCATAAAAATTATTAATGTTATCAAATGAAAACATCCATGTTGTCATCATTGGTGTTTTTTCATATACAAAAAAAGTAATCCCTCCGTTCCAGTACAAATGACACATATTCCATTTGTATCGGTCTGAATACAAATGTCACATTTATTTTTTGGCAACATTTACAACCAATGTGCATTTTTTCCCCGTATATTTACACAGTACATTAATTTTCGTGTCCAAAAGCAAATGTATCATTTGTTCTGGGACGGAGAGAATACTATTTTTATTAACAAGATAAATATTTTAATTAATAATATCAATTATTTCTTGACTTTACAGTCTCTCTCTGGAAATTTTGTGCAACTTTAAAATAATTAAATAATGATAAACCGATAAAATAACCTTAAAAATATTAAAAAACAATCATATATTTCTTACCCACATAACTAGCCTACTAACCCATCGTTTCAAAACTCTACTGCAGTCCAGTTAATATTAAAAAGAATATCTTTGGATCGATCCTTGCAAATCCTGACGCGACTGCACAAGGCGGGAATCACACGCACATTGCATAATCTTCCTCTCTTTCTCTTGTTGAGAATTGATTCGTCTTCCATCATATAATAAAGAACAGCAGATTGCAATTCGTAGCTACTATTATTTATCTATTCTATTGGAGGATTTGAAATTGAAATCACAAATTGGCAACCATGGAAAACAACTCCCATTATTATTCTAAAAACATATCATCCGTCATATTTGATTTGGACGGGACCCTTCTCAACACTGGTACGTCTCTCTTTTCTCTTACACTGCTTGTTTTATTGTTTGAATCAATTTGTGGCTTGTTTTTTTGTTTTTTGCTGATCATCTGTATTGGGTAGTTAATTAATTTATATACAATAACCTTAACAGAGCAACTCACCAAGAATGTGTTGAGGGATTTCTTGGCCAAGTATGGGAAAGTGCAGGATACTGAGAAAGAGAAGAAGAGAATGGGTCTCACTTTCAAAGAATCCAGTGAAGCTGTTATTGCCGATTACCAGCTTCCTTTGACAACTGACCAATTCTATGCTGAGATTTCCCCAATGTATCAGGGAAAGTAAGTGTCTTTATTTCATTACAATCGATTTTCGCTTCCTTTTTGTTTGTTTGGACTCTTTTTTTAGTAGTATCATTCAGTTGAATTTGTTACTGTTTGTTTTCTTGTACATAAGTTACAACAGATTTGTTAATATGGGATTTTAGCCATAAGGCCTTCACCGATATTACTACATACATAATTTGAATTGGCATCATATGTATGGCCTTGAATCCCTGGAAGTGAAGATTTTGTTCTTTTATGTAGTTTGTTTATTCGTTGCTAGATATGATTGAGTTTTTTTTTCTCTTTAATTCGGGAGCTAATTATGATTTATATAAAGCTAAACGTTAAGTATTTCTGACACATATACACGCGATACTCTATGCGTTGTAGCCCCTAGACAACCTTTGCACACCGCTGATCATGAGCTATTCATGACTATATGGGGCGCTGAATAGTTGTTAAAGGTCATCCGGTGTTGACTATCTTATGATCCTTTGTTGGCTATCTTACCGTGGTTATGTTTAGTTGAACTCTCCGTTAGACAATTTTATTATTTCAGTCTCCTATGATTTTTAAGTTTAAGAGTAAATGATTTGATACATTTAATTCATACTATTATCCTGAAGTTTTCGGTCTAAATCAAGGTTAAAAAGAGAATATCTAAGATGGCCTATTTGACAAACCAATCATCTTTTGTTTCATACTGAATCTTTCATTCTTTTGCAGTATTAAGTTCCTATATTATTGTATTTTATTTCCATGCAGGTGGCTAGAAGCAAAAGCACTTCCTGGTGCTAATCGCCTTATGGAACATCTTCATAGGCATGGTGTACCATTTTCCCTTGCTTCAAATTCTTTGACAAAAAATGTGGAGGGAAAAGTATCAAACCAACATGGTACTGCATACTTACAATATATCTTTTAATTCTAGACATTGTGTAATGTAGTTGCTCTTTGTTTGTTAAAAGACAGACAGAAAATCAAGAGTTACTATAGAATATGAGTTTGTATAACAATTGTTTACGATATGGACAATAATGTGTTCCTCTCTCCTCTGAGTTTGCTAGATTTCTCTAATGACATATCCAGAGGACGTTGTATTCTTTTGTTTGTGTACAGAAAGACATAGTTGGCTTTGTATGTTATTGGTTTCTATATTGCCTTTAGGTTGGAGAGAGCGGTTTCAAGCGATTCTTGGGAGTGACCAAGTTCAATCAGGGAAACCCGCCCCAGATATGTAAGAAAAAGATCTTAATTCTCAATGATTCTCTGAACTTTTATTTTGTCCTCAGTGAAATATGGTAAAATATATACTGAAAACATTATAAGTTACTGTTTACATCAAGTTTTTCATTTTCTCTGCAACACTTCAATTGCCGACCAACGAATAAGTTAACTTTTCCAAGTTCAAAAATGAACATACAATTTTGTAAATAAATGGACAGATTAGTTACTATCTTGCTCCTGTCTTAGTTATCTCTTAATATATCCAATATCTTGCTCCCTGTCAGATTTCTGGAAGCTGCAAAAAGAATGAGAGCTGATCCATTGAATTGTCTTGTGATAGAAGACTCTGCGTAAGTTTATATTTATAGTAACTTCTATTGCTTATAAGTTTCTCAAAGTCTGTGTGGATGAAACTGGGGTAGCTGTTGAGACTCGACATGTTTAAATTTCTTTGCCGTTAAATTCAAGGCCAAACACCTCCACATGACATTTTATTATGTTAATTGTCAATGTATATATACAAATTTCACCACCCTAATTTATTGATGTGGCACTTCACGTTCTATCTGTGGTATCATGCAACCTGCCTTCTTATTTCATAGTTCAATTATCTCTGGAGAAATAGCCATATGCTTATTCTATACTATATGACCTGCTGGCTGTTGTACACCACACTCGAAGTTCGTCTCGTTCATCTTCTCCTAGACTATTAATATCAGACTATAGAAGTACCTTCATTAGCAATGCATCAATGCTTACTTGGGCCTATCCAAGCTTTTAGTATGTCTAATAGAGGTCCTTCTGAGAATATCTTTCATGGCTGCATTTACGTAGGTCATTCATCTGTTTTCTGATTGTTTTTCTGAAGTATAGGATAGAAAATTATAGCATGCTATGAGTTATTGTTTCACGTCATGTGATATGTCTCACTCTTCTATATCAGCTTCTCCTTATTTCTAATATTTGGAATTTTTTCTAATATAGATTGTTTCTAACCCTCACTGGATATGTAATTAATGTAAGCAATATAATTTACAAATTAATTTCCACATATGCAAGAGACAGCTTTGCTTTCTAAATGGAAAACGCAACTTTAAGGTCGTTTGGTATTTTTTTATAACAGAGTTGGGGTGAAAGCTGGAAAAGCTGCCGGAATGAAAGTAGTAGCAGTTCCATCACTTCAATTGGAAATTGAATCATATTCTATTGCTGATTCCACACTTCACTCGCTCCTGGAGTTCCGGTCAGAATTATGGGGTCTTCCACCTTTCGAAGACTGTATGCTCTATATGCTGATCACGTTATGTTTGTTCCGAATAAGCTTCATTCTGTGCTGCTATTAAAGCATACAAACTGAATTCGATTATTGCAGGGGTGGAAAATGCGTTACCTATTGAACCTATCCATCTATCAGGTGTCTTTAGCAAAGGACTTCTCCAGAAGTATGCAGGTATAAAAAATTATATCCATCTTCCATGGGTTACATTGCACTTTACTGATTAATACTGGAAGTGGGTTGTTGACGCATCATTTTTTGAAATGATGTACATCCAGAAAACGGAACATCTTTTCTTCCTGATCAAATCTGGGGACTCTACATCGGTTGGGCTAAATTTGATGGACAAAAGGCCGTGAAGGCTGTGTTCAGCATTGGTTGGAGCATTAGTTGTTGTGGTTCCAAGAGAAAAATTGTGAGTGTGATATTATAGTACTTGGTTAAAATTGTAGGCAGAATGCTCTAATCATTTTTTGCACAAGTTGCAACCTGTTCTTTATGTAAAAAGGTTAGACACGCCTTAAATATTAGGAAGAAGCACACCACCACCCACCCAAGTGTTAGTAAGTGCATGGTCTTTGCGTAATTGCTGAACAACTGCTTCAGAAGAATCTACTTTGCATTCTTTTCAATGGTTATTGCTTCGAATCATATGAAAATTTTGCACATTCAATTATATATTCATAAAATTTCTTACTACTACTTTCTGCATTTCCAGGTAAGTTTGAGTCGTTCGCTGACTTATTGATATATATACCTTCTCTTAGTGCTCCTTAATTTCGTTGAACTAGTTTATTTTTTTAACACTTCCCTCACAGACAATTTTGTGTTCCCAGCAAATATGTACAGTTGAGGGGAGTGAAGAGAACAAATATGATGTGGAAATGCAGCTATTGATTGTAGGCTACCTTCGCAGATCATATGATGCGGTAAGCACAAAAATTATGCTGTCTACCTGAAATGGAATACCTTTGTGTAACGTGTCATGCTTCAGTGTCTTCCTTTCCTTGGTGAAACATTAAATTATAATCGAAAAGGTGATGTCACAATGCCGTACTCCGTGCTTAGAGTTTAACTTTACCAAGGCTAGTTTCAGTCTATTTACATACTTCACAGATCACACTAGGGAATATCTTGATAGTCATTATTTAAGAACAAATATGTTGAATTATCTGCAGTGAAGTAGTTAGATAGGCAAATATATATCTTTATAAGCCGAATTACTGCAATTATTTTTATATCTTTATACCTGAAATTGATTGCTGAAAAATAAAAATTGCCATTGATTTTTCTGGCGAAGTGTCTTGGTGGCTTTTCTCGCAATGCCTGATAACTTTTGGACGTTAAACGCAGGGCACTAGATTGAACAACCTTGACATACTTGATGAAGACAAATTGAGTGCCGATGCTGCATTGAATTCGACAGCATTTTCCCACAAATTGTGCAAGTCTTTCTCACCAGAAATGCAGGTGAAGAATGAAATTATGGCTTGAGGCTTAGAATACTGGAGATATTCTGCCTCCTATTTTTTCCCATCTGGTGTAAACATATATTTAAGTTTAACAATAAAACATGTACCATAATTTGTGTCGTGTTGTTGCATTGAAAATGTGCCTACAACATGTGAAAAAATGACACTCCAAAATGAAGAATTATTTTCAGTTGCCTTTGAAGTTTCAGAGCCTTGGTCCACTTAACAGATGATTTAGATGGATGAATGTGATACACCACACTGGATTTCGACTAGATACAAGCAATCCGATGCTATCGGGACTATACTAGATCATGGAAACTAAGTTCTGGGGATCACCTTTTTTTGTTCTGGTCTTTTCATCTGAAAACTCATTAATTTTAGTTCAGATTTATCCAGTTATGTTCAGTTCTGCTTAGTTGTTTTTTATACTACAATTCAGTTCCATTCAGTTCAGATCAGTTCGGTTCAGACGAAGAGAACAAAACCTACATTTTTCACTGTTATTTCGAGTTATACACAGCATTTGGCTGGTAAACCAAGTACATATAATGATCTAATAGTATGGAACTGGTTGAATTGAGAGTCAACTTTGTGGCAACTAGTAGTTTAATTGTTTATTCACAATAACAACATTCACCTTCTTACAGAGTTAATCTACAGATGGATGATATTGGTATATAACTGTAGGATTTGGTTCCTAAGTTTCAACCACTCACTCCTCACTAACCGATCAGATGACCTTTTGTGAACAAGTTGGAAATATAGGGCGGAGCAAGCTACCTTTATGTTTACAAGAAAAAAGTTTAGTTCCATTAATATTCATTTATCAGAAGCTAGCATATTCCTTGTATACCCAAAAAAAGAAGTAGGGTTTTACAATGTTTGTTTATTTCTACAAACAATAACATGCATTTTAACGGATATTTCGTTTAAGATTGAGCTTGTGGGTCGATTCAAGAAAGAGTGACATAAAATACTAATGTTTAAGCACACCTTAAGTGTAACGGATGCGGGTTCCCAACGTCATCAAAAAGAAAAAAGAAAAATTTCTAGGCTTCGATGTAGCTGTTTACACTTCAGGCCGGTCTAAGTATAGTTAGATAAAATCTCGTGGAATTCAGTGTGCGTGTAGTTCATCTTTTCTTATAATTTTGATATAAAAATAAAAATCGAACTTCCAATTGATTAAAATTTGAATCGTAAAATAGTTATGGGATGTTTTTATGAAATTTGGCAAGTTATGGAACGGCAAAGCAATTTGATTACTCACAGTGCAGCCGTAAAAAGAGAGCGCATAAAAATCAATTGGAACTATTAAACCCTCACCGATCGAATCGCATTTCATTTCAACAAAATCTTCTTCTTCTTCTTCGTTTTCCTTCTCAATCATCAATGGCTAACAGCAATTTACCCAGACGAATAATCAAGGTTTCTTTTCAAGCTCTCAGCTCCTTTTTCTTCGATCCGACCATTATTGGTATAAATGCCTAACATGTTTTCCTTTGCTGCTTACATTTTACAGGAAACTCAGCGACTTCTCAGTGAACCAGGTGATCTTTCTCCGTTTCTTAACATGTCTGTTCTGTTATCGATGATTTTAGTGTTTAGTTGCTTTGCTTTGAGACAGTTATTTGGATTGAGTGATTAATTGTATCGTCTTTATAGATCCTTGAGCTTCTACAGGCCCTTAGTTGGTTTTCAGTTTATTGGTTTTTAGTTCAATTTCGCTAGTTTTATTGTTACACGTTAGTTCAATGGAGTTTGTTGATCAGTTTCGCAAGAAATGATGATTGAATTAGCTCGACTGGATATTGATGTATGGCTAGAGCTTTGATTATTCTGCTGCGCAATTTGTTTTTACAAGATTCTGTTTCGTCCAAGTTTCTGTTTCATTTTTTGGTTGCTAGGATTACCGGATATGATCCTTGTCATTGTCAATTAGATTCTTTAGGTTGCTTAGCATGTCTTTGTTTTGTTGTTCACAGATTTAATGTTGGAATGTTGTTTTGATTTTATTAATTCCATTTGTTATATTTAAAGCTCCCGGAATCAGTGCTTCACCCTCGGAAGAGAATATGCGCTATTTTAATGTGATGATACTTGGCCCAAGCCAGTCTCCTTATGAAGGTGAGTTACTTCTTATCTGGCTTTGGTGGCATGTCCACGTGCCTATTATTTAACCGCGTCATCTTTGTCCCATTTTCGATGCTTGATAGCTATTTGTTACATTTTTTCCTTTTGGTGTGTGATAGTTGGAAGAGGAATGTTATAATGATGTAGTTAGTAATAGACGCCATCTTTTTTGGAATGGAGCCTTAATATAGTTCATGCATCACAACCTTAGGTTTAAACTTGTAGGTTGTTGGGAATATTTTCTATATTACTTTTGATCTTGCCATGATGTGTGCTCTTGAGATTCCATGGACATGTGACATAGAAACTTGCTATTGAGTTCCTGTGAATTATGACAATCAATTTTGATGAATTAATGAACTGCCAAGAACTTATTGTGATATTTGTGAATTGTGATACTGAATAATGTAAAAAAAAAAAAAAAGTGACAGTGAAATGCTGATGATTCCACGACTGAGTTTTATTGTTCCGGGACTTGATTGCTAATTTTGTATTCGGGAAAATTCAATGTTATCCTGGGAAGTTTTGGAGCTGAAAAAATAGACTCAAAAAAATGAAAGCATTTTCATTGAGTTGAAAAAAGTTGGGGTTCACACAATTCACACAGTTGATTCAACACTCTGCACACCTGTTACAGTCCAACGACTTAGTGTAGGATCAGCACTATGGCACATTTTGGACAATGTAAATTCGTGAAGATGCGAATAGAGATTGACATACATGCATGCCGGTGAACATTGCAATCTAGGTTCTGAGCCATTTACTTGCCTCAACTCCAGAATCATAATAAGAAATTTTCTAAATAAAGTATATTAATAAAATTGAGCATCTAGCTAACAATCCTTTTTCATTGAACGACTATGCATTCGTACCTGTTCTATTCCATTCACTGTACACTTCAAAATCATATGTTGCTCGGCTGTCACCAATTATATAAAGCAATTAATATCGGGTGACTTGCGACATACTCGAAAATTTCAGATTGATTCATAGTCAAGACAATCTATAGTGCCAACAAAAGCACCGAATTAAGATCTCATTACTGTATTTGCTGCCAACTGTGTACATTTACTCCGTAAAAAAAATAGGATATCCCTTGTTGGAAGTGGTTTGGAACATGACCTTATCCTAGTTGTATTAGGCCTGAAGATATAGTAACATATGATTTTACCATGTCGCTTATGATTTCTGATGCCTGAGCTTTGAATTTGAACAGTATAAATCTCTAGGACGAAAATACTTAAGGATCCATAACATGAAGGAAAAAGAAACTGTAAATCAGACTCATGAATCATCGACCTTATGTGGTGAGATTATGTACAACTGATTTTTGTTTGGTTTTGACCACTACTGTTCAAGAAATGAAGAAACTAATTAGGCTTGGTATATACAATTATCATGCAGTGTGTGCTTATCCTCTTTCCAATGTTGTCCGTGTCTCCCTGCTTCTAGACTTGATACTGAAACTTATTCTATTATGTTTCCCATTGTTATCCATCAAAGGAGGTGTATTCAAGCTGGAGCTTTTCCTACCAGAAGAATATCCAATGGCACCTCCCAAGGTAATCTCGTTATCTGCTATTTCTCATTTGATGCATTACTTAGTCTGACATTTATGTGATCCTTTTGATATGGAACATTCTTCTTCAAGTTATGCTAATGGATCTCTATTTGAACAAAACAGCCCACTTTCTCAATTCCTTGATTGGAGATTCAAGTGTAATAGCATTTTGAGTATAATACATGTTTCTTTTTTGGCTGATTATTAAGCTTTCCAAGAGTTTTACTTCCCATCACTTGACTGATTTAATTTTTTTAGTTGGGTTGTGTCTCACTCTCATGGTATTTAAAGTGCATATTTTAGTTATTTTGGCTCTTCTATTTAACACTAGAGTTGAGGCCAATCATAATGTGTTTATTATTTTTCATCATAGCACTATTTTATGCTTAACCGTTGCTGAATTACTGTTATATGGTTTATCCAGGTTCGCTTCCTGACTAAAATATACCATCCAAACATTGACAAGGTAAGTATAAGTTCTGTCTCAGTTTAGATTGAATTTTAGTTTGTTCTTTGGCACAGACTGTTTTGAATTCACACTATTTCTCTAATTGGTGTGCTTGATGCAGCTTGGTCGGATATGTCTTGATATATTGAAAGATAAGTGGAGTCCAGCTCTCCAGATAAGAACCGTATTGTTAAGGTGATGCACGTATTTTCTCTCACCTAAAGCATATGCTATGTTTTCTACTAGTTCTCATGATTTGTGGATTAGTAATAAGCACTAAGAACTCATCTTTCTTTATGAGATCTTATATGCACGCGCACATTGAACTGTGTTAGTTTTTTATGAATAATTTATAGTTCGTCCTAAAGTTAGTACTGGATATTAATGTATTATGTTGTTTGATTCAGCATTCAAGCTCTTCTCAGTGCACCAAACCCTGACGATCCGCTGTCCGAGAACATAGCTAAGCACTGGAAATCGAACGAAACAGAAGCTGTTGAAACAGGTGAGTGGTGGCAAACTTGGACTACTTGTGCATTTATGTGCCCACCCTACATCTTAATTTTGGTAATAATTCTGTTTCTGGTTGGCTTTGTCTCCCTTGCCTTTCATTAAGTCACATTGTTCATTACCTGCAGCTAAGGAATGGACTCGCTCATATGCAACTGGAGCCTGATGGAGAAACTATCACCTTTGACATGCAAGCCTCTCAACCTTAACGGTGATCTTTCTTTAAAAGGCGAATGAAAGTGTTGGCTGTATACAATAAGCAATCAATAGAATTGTTTCTTTTGTCTATGAGTACTTTAGCGCGGCATTCCTATAGAGTGCTTGCATTTGTATACTATTCCATGTAAGTTTTAGCATACTTATTCAGTACTACTATCTGCAACTTCTGTTTCTGGTTTCAAATATTTGTCATGTTCATTGTAAATGTATCAAGATGTATATGTACTTGATCTGTATGGATTGACCTATAAAACTTAGGTGCAATACTCGTAGGAATTATCAATGCGGTTATTATAGGTAGAAAATATACATGGAAATAAGAGGTACTCGGATGTGTGTATTCTTGGGCTAATTAGATGTGTTCCATTTGGGGGAGGAGTGTATTAGAGCTCTCAATTTATTGATTTTTGCATTGTAAGCTGTACATTTTTAGCCGAGGCTAGAGACTTGATAGAATTTAGTTAATCTGCTGCCTAAAGCTTTGGTGCACTATGTAACATAGTGAATATGGACATATAGTGAAGTATCTTTGTAGAAACTACAGGGCGGTAGAATTCATCAAAGTTGTCCGCAGTAATACCAAGCTTCATGTAGTAGAAGAAATTTGCGTCTAACTTTCCGATTTAGTTACATACGTAAAAGAGAGTTTTCCTAATTAACCCATTTCTCCAGAGTCGAAAAACCATAGTATATTAATACAAATGACCAAAAACCAATGCCTCTCGACGCGCTGACAGTTTAACATGAATTTTCTTGACTCGAACCAAAACATCATTCATTTTAGGCCTCTCATCTGGAAGATCTGTTGCACACTGGATGGCTAGTTCCATGATCGAAATCATGCACTCTTCAACCTTGGGTCTTATATATCCTTCTGCCTCATTCAGTAGCTGAACATCAACAATTTGCATTATGTTACCGGGAAATGATTCAGAAACCCATTTGTTCATTGAATTCTCTTCCAGAAATAGCTCATCGGTAGGGCTCTTTCCAGTAAATGTTTCCATCAAAAGGATGCCGTAGCTATAAATGTCTGCCATTGTTGACACCAATCCTGATGACCCATACTCTGCAAAGTAAGTATACATGAGATGGGACTAACACAAAAAGACTTAGACCGCCCACTGTGGGGCGGCCATGTGTTACACCTGAGAGTAGTAACTACGGGTGAGCGCGCGCGGGTATTTACAAAAAATCAAACCAACCCACCTATGGCGGGTGATTATTTGTCCGACCCACGACGGGTAGAATAATTTTTCAACCCGCGGCGGTTCGGGTGATAACAATGGCGGGTGGGTTGGCGGGCGGATTGGCGGGTAGATTACTACACCAACATATCCATCAAATTAACAAAATATTTTGAAAGCAAGTAAAATGATGAAGTGCCATTTTCACTCATGTAGTTTCTTAGTTTATACATGAAATAACCCTAGCTTTATTTTATTAATCTATTATATATTTCTATATATTCATTTAAATGACAATTAATTTATTTAATATATATACATTTTTTGTTATGTAAATAATATGGCGGGTGGGGCGGGTAGGTTGCGGTTTGCTCCCAACCAACCCACCACCCACCCACCAGTTGGCGGGTTATAAAAAATTTAACCCGCATAATTTAAAAAAAAAAAAAATTAATCGGCGGGTGCGGGTGAGATGCGGGCGGTTTGTGCGGACGGGTCGGTCGGGCGGATTGTTTGCACACCCCTAGTAGTAACTGACTAAGCTGGCTAATTAGAGAGAGCTAAAATGTGTTGCTTCATTGATAAGCCCTCAAATTGGCGGATGATTGAGCTTATATAGCTCGATTACAAGCAAGACGGTTATGAAAGTTCAGGGACCGTTGCATCATAACAGACTGATCCAATCGTGTCCATTGATGTAAAACGTAATACACTCAATAAGCGAAAACATGCTTTTATTAAAAAGGCCAAAACTTGCCGAAAATAGCTAATATTGAGCTGCTGCCCGAGACATTCCTCCCTTCTTCATTCACAGTTTGTCCACAAGCTTGAAAACCTAGAAAACTAGCCTCCATAGCAGAGAAATCCTCCCAAGTAGCTTCTTCTTCTGGTAGATGTTCCCACTGAACAAGCACCTGAGCAACTGCAACATTGTTCCTCTTGACCATCCTCCTAGCCAATATGTTCATAGGAACCAGCACAATAGTCCCATCTTCATTCATTACAGGCATGATTCTCATAGTTCTATCTGCTGCACCAACTTGTCTCTTCAAGATAGAAACATGAAACACTGGATGGATTTTGCTTCCCACAGGTAATAGCAATTTATATGCCAACTCTCCAATTCTCTCTATCACCTAGAATGGACCAGCATATTTGGGACTTAATTTCCACACATTGCTGTTTCTGATAGAATTCTGCCTATATGGTCTCAACTTGAGATACACCCAATCTCCCACTGCAAAACTTCTCTCAGACCTGTGCTTATCAGCCAACACCTTCATTCTCTACTTAGAGAGATCCAAGTTGAGCTTAACCTTGTGCAACACCTCATTCTTGTGCCTAGCCCAATCCTCCACTCCTACTACAGATATGTTCTCCATAGAATAATAACCCATTGAAGGAGGAACATATCCAAACAAAGCTTCAAATGGTGAGACCCCTAAGGCTGAGTGATAGTTTGTATTGTACCACCACTGGGCTAATGACAACCAACTCTTCCATTTAGTAGGAGCTTGACCACACATACATCTGAGATAATTCTCCAAACATTGGTTGACTCTCTCAGTCTGGCCATCTGTTTGTGGGTGATACGCTGTGCTCATAAGCTGATAAATCTCCAACAATTTCATCAATTCTTTCCAGAACTGGCTAGTGAATACTTTATCTCTATCTGACACAATAGACTTAGGTAATCCATGAATCTTGCCGATTTGATCCAAGAATGCCTGAGCTACAGAACTGGCAGTGAATGGATGAATTAAACCCACAAAGTAAGCAAACTTGGTAAATCTATCAACCACCACCAAGATAGTGTCATGACCCTGAGACTTAGGCAACTTTTCAATGAAGTCCATAGTCACATGTTCCCAAGCTTGTTGTGGTACTGGCAATGGATGCAACAATCCAGGTAGCCTCACATGTTCATTTTTGCACTGCTGACAGACTGAACACTCCCCCACCACAGTACTGACCACAACTCTCAATCCAGGTCATAGAAATATTCTGCAAATTCTCTGATATGTAGCAAATACACCAGAGTGACCTCCCTCAATGCCAATGTGCATTGCTACAATTAACTTTCTCCTGATATCTCCACCAGTACCAACATACCACTTTCCCTTATACTTAATCAAACCATTATGAAATGAATAAAAGCTCACATCATAGGTGGGAGTGGTAGCCTGAACAATAACTCCAGCAGCTACATCATCATTCTCATAGCTAGCAATCAGTTCCTCCATCAATTGAGGTTGAGTGGTGGATATTGCATAAAATTCCTCCTCTCCCTCCTGTATCCCTCTTCTAGAGAGTGCATCTGCAACCTTGTTTTGAGGG
Organism: Plantago major; assembly: GCA_026545765.1. Classification (NCBI taxonomy): domain Eukaryota; kingdom Viridiplantae; phylum Streptophyta; class Magnoliopsida; order Lamiales; family Plantaginaceae; genus Plantago; species Plantago major. The sequence continues at coordinate 31,685,384 of CM048844.1, read as the reverse complement.
CCCTGCTTGTACTCAATGCTATACTCCAATCCCATCAGCTTAGTCATATATTTGTGCTGTACAGGAGTTGTGATCTTCTGTTCAGTGAGGAACTTCAAGCTTCTCTGGCCTGTTCTGATGATAAATGGAGCATGGAGCAAATAAGCTCTCCATTTCTCAACAACTAATAATATAGCCAAGAATTCCTTCTCATATATAGACAAGCCCAGATTCTTGGGTCCCAATGCTTTACTCACAAAAGCCAATGGATGCCCCTCTTGCATGAGTACAACTCCCAGTCTATAGAAACATGCATCAGTCTCTACAACAAACTTCTTAGAAAAATTTGGCAATTGCAATATAGGAACCTGACACATGGCTTCCTTCATCAATTCAAAAGCTTCTTGAGCTTCATCACTCCACTTGAATTGGCCTTTCTTAGTTAAAGCTGTCAGAGGTCTGACTTTAGCTCTATAATTGGCACAAAACTTCCTGTAATACCCCATCATGCCTAAGAATCCCCTGAGAGCTTTGAGAGTGGTGGGTACAGGCCACTCTTTAATGCACTTGACCTTGTGGGATCAACTGCCACTACTTTACCACTGATGATATGGCCCAAGTACTCCACTTGATCAACACCAAACACACATTTAGATTTCTTAGCAAACAATGTATATTGCTTCAACAACTCAAACACTTGCTGTAAGTGCATCTGGTCTGTAACCATATCTCTGCTGTATATTAGTATGTCATCAAAGAATAATATTACAAAATCTCCCAAATGAGGCCTGAATACATCATTCATCATAGCCTGAAAAGTAGCTGGAGCATTTGTCAAGCCAAATGGCATGACAATGAACTCATATAACCCACTCTTTGTCACAAAAGCTGTTTTCTCTACATCCTCAGGTTTCATCCTCACTTGATGATAACCTGCTCTCAAATCCACCTTAGAAAACACTTGTGCACCATGTAACACATCCAATAAATCATCAATCAAGGGTATATGATAGTTATTTCTCACAGTTAATGAGTTCAACTTCCTGTAATCCACACAAAATCTCCATGTGCCATCTTTTTTCTTAACTAGCAACACTGGACTTGAGTATGGACTCTGACTGGGTTGTATTACCCCATTTTAAGCATTTCTTGAACCAGCTTCTCAATTTCCAACCTATGCATATATGGGTATCTATATGCACCCTGCTTAAATGGTTCCACTTGTGGTTTCAACTTGATTTCATGGTTACATGATCTCATGGGAGGCAGTGATTTAGGTTCCTGAAAAATATCACTATATTGTTGCACTAGCTCCTCCACCATAGATTCTTTCTCCACCTCTGCCACTTCCTCCTCCACTGAGGTAACCATGCAAAAACAGCTGAACACTATTTTATTTTTCTTATTGAATAAGTTGTGTAACTTATTCCCTGTCATGAGCTTGACAAATACACTTGACTGCATGCCAGGCACCATAACTAGTTTCCCTTTAACCCTGAATGTGATTGAAGGCAACTCATAATCCAAGAGTACTGGATCCAGTCTCCTCATGATATCAACTCCAAGCACCATATCATAGCCTCCAAGTGGCAATACCCTGATGTTAGTAGCAAACAATTGCCCTCCCATCTCCCATTCAAAGTTTTGACATCTAGATGTGCACTCAATCCTACCTCCTCCAGCTACAGTTACTTGTTTGGGATTGGTCATTTGCACTTCACAGTTCACTCTCTGCACATCACTGGGATCCAAGAAGCTGTGGGTGCTGCCAAAGTCCACTAGTATCACCACTTCATTATTTTTTTACCCTTCCCACCAGTTTAATGGTTTCAGCTGGTGGTTGCCCTTTCAATGCATGCAGTGACACCACACAATCAGTGTCAATGTCATCACTGAACTCTAGCCTTTCAGTACTCCTCTCTTCTCCTTCCATCACAATAACAAACAATTTCTTACATTGGCGCCCATAGGTATATAGTTCATCACAGTTGAAACACAATCCTTTCTTCTCCTCTCATCCAACTGCTCCTTGTTCAATCTCCTCACATGTACTGCATTGCTAGTACCACCGGTTTGATCACCCTTCTGCCAAGGATTCACTGGTTTAACTGAGTTTCTGCTAGACTTATGCATTGACTCAAGCATAACTTTCTGTTTTCTAGCCATGAGATAGGCCTGTTCTAGTGTATGAGGGCACAACAACTCCACCGTGTGCCTAATCTCCTCCTTCAAACCACTAAAGAAGCTTCTCATAAAATAGAACTCATCTAAATGCCTATCTCTCTGCTTCATAAACATCCTCAACTCAGCAAACTTGTCAATATACTTATCAACTGTCCCAACCTGTTTGAGTTTGTTAAATTCACCAATTACATCATCACTCTGAACCGATGTAAATCGTGACACAAACATTTCCACAAACAGTTGCCAGCTCAAATTATCCTGACCTTCAATATGATCTAGAAACCAATACTTAGCCGATCCTTCAAGGTACATACCAGCTACAAGTATCTTATCACTATCCTTCATAGGATTCAGCATAAAGTACTTGTTACATTTCCATATCCAACTACGAGCATCCGATCTATCAAATTTCGAAAAATCTACTCTAGGACCTCTCACCTCAGAACGTACAGAATTAACATGCTCAACATTCTCATTACGTTCTATTGTATTAGCTCGAGTGGGCTCAGGACGAAATATACCTGAAAGTGACTGCAAAAGCTTTCTGAACTCGTCGAATTTGAGCCTCTGCTCCTCTTTGAGCTCATCAAGCTTGTGATTCTGCTCCTCAAATCGACGATTCTGTGCGGAACTCAGCTCTGACTGACCTGTCGCGAACTGTTTCATCTCCGATTGAATTTCTGCAACCGATTTCTCCAACATTTCAATCCGAGTAGTATTGTTCGACACCATTTCGATTCGTATCAGAGATTTTTCACAGCGAAACCTAGCTCTGGATGCCAAATGTTACACCTGAGAGTAGTAACTGACTAAGCTGGCTAATTAGAGAGAGCTAAAATGTGTTGCTTCATTGATAAACCCTCAAATTGGCGGATGATTGAGCTTATATAGCTCGATTACAAGTAAGACGGTTATGAAAGTTCAGGGACCGTTGGATCATAACATACTGATCCAATCGTGTCCATTGATGTAAAACGTAATACACTCAATAAGCGAAAACACGCTTTTATTAAAAAGGCCAAAACTTGCCGAAAATGGCTAATATTGAGCTGCTGCCTGTGACACCTTGAGGGAGGAGTCGCGGAGCGGCTGGTCCGCAACTCCTCCCGCACGCCCACTATGGGCGGTCGTGGGGGAGCGGTCACTCCCCCCACAACTTGCGAGGTTGCTCCGCGACCTCGTGAGTTACATTTTCGGGGCTGGGCCCAGTTCCATTTTTAATTTGTTTTTGTTTTTTTTTTTCGAATTTTGAATGTAAAAAAATATAAAAATTATACGACCGGCCATATTTTTTCGACATCTATAAATAGAGACCAATGAAGACATATTTTCTCACACCTCACAATTCATCTTTTTTATTAGTGATTTATGTTGTTCGATTTTGTTGCTCGATTTAAATAAAAAACACAATTTTCAACTCCAAATCTTCTATACATTTGAATATTCTTACTAATATAACTACTATAAGTAATAAATTTTTTTTTTAAATTAAAAAAATTCCCGCGACCAACCCCACGATCACTCCCACAGTAACAGTTTTTGGTCGTGGGAGAAGTCGCTGGACGGCACGACCAATTTTTGGTTGTGTGGTCTTAATTGGTAACTCTAGACCTAGAATTGGAGAAACTATCGTATTCATCTGTTGTGAGTGAAAGTGATAAAAGTGAATATGTAGACAGATTACTTGGAGCAAAAGATTATTACCTGGTGCCATGTATCCGATTGTACCCAGAGTTTTGGTCTGTTCTATCCTTTGGTTTTCTGACAGGAGCTTGGCAATCCCAAAGTCTCCAACACGAGCTACCATATCTTCGTCCAAAAGAATGTTGCTCGGCTTCAAATCGCAATGAACAATTGGGTGGGAATATCCATGATGTAGATATTCCAATGCATGTGCTACATCTACCATTACATGCAGTCTCTGATCAATGTTCATCCCACAATCAGGGGAGTGGAGCCATTTGTGAAGGTTCCCATTCGGCATATATTCCATCACTAATGCTTTAAATTCAAGGTTCGAGCAAGTACTGATGATCTTGACAAGATTTCTATGTCGAAGGCTCCTCATTATTTCGCACTCTGTGTCAAAGCTCTTGAATGCACCTTGCAGTTCAAGATCAAAAACCTTGACAGCAAAAACCATCTGATTAGAAAACATTCCCCTGTACACTGAGCCGGTATTTCCTTTACCAATCAAACTTTGTGGATTTAGATTGCTTGTGGCTCGAAGAATGTCATAGTATGAAATCCTTTGGAGTGTGAGGCGAAGAGGTAAACTTGCTACATAAGGAGTTACCAGTTTTCTACAATGACGCTTGAGCACTAAGAGAACAAGGAGTACCACAGTTATCACCGAAGCTATTGATGGTAGAATATACTTCAATCGTACACGGCTGTGTCTGGAGGTATTGGGACATGGCTCGACCCCAAATCGTGATGATCCACACAGACCTTTATTACCCGCAAAAAGTTGAGATGTGAAGTTCCTAAAGCAACCTCCATCAGGGATTTCTCCAGTGAGTTCATTGAAAGAGACATTGAAGTAGTTGAGATAGACAAGATTTTTAATGGGCATTGGGATTGGACCAGAAAGATTGTTTTGGGAGAAGTCCAAATACTGCAGATCATACAAATTGGCTAAAGATGGAGGTATTGAGCCATTTAACATGTTATTTTGCAACTGTAGAGTAATTAGGCTCTGAAGTTCTCCAATTGTTTCTGGAATGTTACCGGAGAGCTGATTCCCATTTAGGTACAGTTCACGTAAGCTACCTAAATTCTCTATTTCACGCGGAACAGAACCGTGAAATTGATTTCCTGACAGGGACAAAACCTCCCACCGTGTATTAGTCCATACAGTCGATGGAATGGTGGAACTGAATGAATTGTTGTGTAGAAAGAGTTGTCGTAGAGAAGGAAGGGTTCCTAAACACCTTGGTAGCTTCCCGGAGAGACTGTTTGCCCCGAAACCAGCTTTAAATAGATTTTCCAATTGGCACAAGCTTTCTGGCAGTGAGCCTTTGAGATTGTTTCCAGAGAGCACTAATTGCTGCATGTTTCTCAAATTTCCAAGTGTGTTTGGAATCTCTCCAGTCAGGTTATTACTTTCAATGTTTAACAAAATCAAACTAGTGAGATTGCCGATTTCACTAGGAATCTTCCCAGTGATTCTGCAAGAAAACGTGTAAAGCTGAAGAAGAGATGAAGAGAAGTTGCCTATATATACAGGTAAAGCTCCAGTTATCAGATTCTGCCTCATAATTATAGTTGTCAAATTTATGCAATTCGTTAAAGAAGTAAGAAAATCTTGGTCGGGTATTGAGAGGTCGTTTGTAAACTGATTTTGTCCGATATCGAACCAGGTTAGTCTGTGTAAATTTCCAATGGTTATTGGCATGTGTCCTGTGAAGAGGTTATCAGCAATGTCAAATCTAAGTAGCTGTGATAGATTGGAGATGGTATTCGGAATGTCTCCTGAAAACTTATTGACTGAAAGAAGCAAGGACATGACATTAGGAAGGCCGGTAACTATGGATTGCGGTATGGTACCAGAGAGTTTGAAATTGAATGAGACAGAAATCCTTTCTGCTTGGGTCAGGTTGAAAATCGACTGAGGCAGTTCACCATTGAGATTGTTCATCTCGAGATTGAGGAATGTTATGCCGGATAGATATCCAATTTCTGAAGGAACAGTGCCTGTAAGATTGTTTCGACTCAAGTCTAGTCCCCATAAATTTGTCAAATTTCCTATTGAAGGTGGAACACTGCCTGTGTAAGCATTGCAGCTAATGTTATGTACAATCATGTTTAAAAAATGACATCAATACAACCATATAAAAGGTTGGATCATGGATATCGGTGTGATCAGATTGGTCAGAGGAAATTAGGGTTAGGCATATATACCTGTGAAGTTATTTGCCCCTAGAGCAAGAACCTGCAGCTGTTGCATGTTTCCAATATCTACCGGCAAATTCCCTGTAAATTGATTTTCAGAAAGAAAAATAATCCTCAGTTTTGCACACTTGGAAGAAGGACGACACATCTCCAGCGGAAGTTCTCCTGAGAGCTGGTTCCTGCTAAATCGAATCACCTGCAAAGAAGTCATATTGAATATTCCCCATGGAATAGTCCCTTTCAGATTGTTATCTTCCAAACTCAGCAATTCCAGGTTCCGTAAAAGACCTAGAGACGGAGGAATGCTCCCACTCAGCTGATTACTCTGCATTCCCAGTCGGCGAAGGCGGAACAGGTTCCCGATTGTACCAGGAATCTCTCCAGTGAAGCTGTTGTTTCCTATGTTCATGTAGGTCAGGAATGATAGGTTGCCAATATGAGGGGAGATTGTTCCTGATAAATTGAAATCGAAAAGGTTGAGGGCGGTGACTCGTTGGCGCCTCAAGCTGCATTTGACTCCAGTCCAGGTGCAGAACGAGGTGCCCTGTGACCAATTTGAGGTTATAATGTTATTCGGATCGGAGGTTATCAATGATTTGATTGATAAAAGTGAGGATTCGTCGTTGACATGAGATCGAGCAGAGCAAATGAGGATCATTAGGCAGCAAACAAGATGCCAGGACAAGATTATGACTTGGCTTTTTAGTCCCATCATTCGTCTGGTGAATTTCTGGTAATAGTTCTCAACTTCTGATCATATATAGACCAGCAGCTAGCAGCAGGGGTGTCTCTAAGTCTGATGATGATATGCTTACTGTTATGAATGGTTTGAATATGTTAAAAAAACTATGTATGAGTTTTACAAGATACTAGTACTAACCTGTGGTATCATGGCGGTATTGCTTTCTTTTTATAATAAACTAAGATTAACTCAAGCGATACGCCAGATAGTTGATTTTTAATAATAAATAGAATGGGGTGTTAAAATAAATTAATCGAGAAAAATAATGTAGTTAAATTTATGTGAATAACGTTGATTATGGTATCGGTCGGTAGTCCTTCTTCATTCAATATTATATCATTGTGTTTATTTATGTTAACTATAGAAAATGTAAAAATAGGGTCCTACCGTACCCGACATGTTAATTAGTAACAGTGACATGTTTTTTTTTTAAAACTTTTACTTGCAAGAGGTTCGATCACGGGTGAGCCTATGTAATATAATTAGCTTATTCAAGAAAAAAAAAACATTTTTGTTTTAAAAATTATCACTCAAACGAAACAAAAATAAAATATAAAAGTATACACAATCAATAGGGTTGTTCCAAACAACCCTGCGGTGGTATGAGGTCACCCCACAACACACAAAAAAAATAAAATTATACAAACATAATTTCACATATTACGGTTATTTTTTCTAACCCACCGGTTTCCAACAACCCCACGGTGGTATGCGTCACCCCACCAAAGACACAAAAATTATTATTCTACAAACATAATTTCACATGGTACGGTTGCCCCCCCCTCCCCCCAAACCAACCGGCCTGTCATGGAGTGAAGAAAGTATAGAGAAGATCGAAGACATTTTCTCCGCCTAGAGAGTATAAGCTGATCCCCCCTCCCCCGACTCGTTATGGAGATCAAGAAAGTAGAGAGAAGATCGAATTGAGTTTTTCCACCTAGAGAGTATCAGATCCCCAAACCCGTTATGGATCAAGAAAGTAGAGCGAAGATAGAAGAGAGTTTCCCCGCCTATAGAGTATATGCAGACCCCCTCCCCCCCCCACCCCCGAAAAATGTACTTTTTACTAACTTAATCATAAAATGTTGCGCTCGGATCTTGTAACAAAGGTGTGGAACGGGGTTCGAGTATATGCTAGATCGGACCTGAACATCATTATTTCGCACGGGGTTGAATTCGGGTTGGATAGAACCAGTCCTTCCGGACAGAGACCGTAGAGAAGAAAACCCTTATACCTCATCCTACCAATCGAATCTTATACATAAAGAAAAGGAACTTGAAAGTCTTCACGTGTAAAATGTCGTTGATAGACATGTAAAGATCAACACACCACCAATTAGCTCATGTGTATCTCTTCTATATCCTGGAAAGCATGTCTAGTAACATATATACCACTATAACAATATATGTTAAAACGATCTTGGTGTGGATAATACAAATATACCAAACCAACATCATCATAAGAACACCAATAATATATGTGCTAAAACGTTACTCTTACGTTTAACTTGGCAAAGCTTAATTCTCCATCAAATACATGAATTTCTTTGAAAAGTGAAATAAATGGGCAAAGCTAAAATTTGTCGATTTAAGAGATCTAATCACCAAAGAACAATCTCTTTCAATTACTACATGTTGCCACTCAAAATCTTGAACAAATTTTGTTCTTAATTTGGCTGGCCAACCTTTCGCATTTTCAGCAACCATAAGACATAAAAAAAATCACCAAGCAATAACATTGCCCTCATAATCCATAGCAACAACACTAATACGTCCCCCTATTCGGACTCTGCTCAACCGTATCAACATTTCACGTAGGATGGCTGGAATTTGAATGAATCTGGTGGATTTAGCCCATCAACTTTATATATTACAGTATATTCAAAGTAGTATAATAATTCAAAACTAAGTTTGTAATTCAATTTAAATCTCATCCGTTGATCTTACTAATTCAATTTGAATCTGGTACGTACGTACATGTGGCATTGTTTCAGTAGAAGGTGCAAGGTTCGAATCCCATTGGCGTAAGTTTCTCCCTTTTATTTATTATTTTTCAATATTTTCTCTTTTTTTTTTTTTCAATCACAGATTCATTGGTTTATATAAAAACCCTTAACAAATGCTAGTATTTATTTATATATATAAGTGCACAACTATTTAGAGTTGTGCAATTGAGTACTTAATTAATTTAAGTTAAATTGAACCGATTTGTGATACGCATGTAAATTAGACTTTAATTACAAAAAACCAATATGTTTTATTCATTCTAATTCTAGGCCCCAATGCAACTCCAACAAAATCAATTTTCATTAATTAAAAAACTCAATTTGTCTTCTCTAATTAAATTTCAAGCCTTAAATCAACCCCGACAGAATCAATTCATCATTAAAAAATCTCAATATGTCATCTCCAATAAATTCAAAACCTTAATCGAACTCCAACAAAATATTAAAGAAAACCAGAACAACGATAACCAATATTTCTTCTCTATCTTCTTTAATAAAATTGGAACAGGTCAATTCGCACTATCCAAAATCTTAATTCAACTAAAAAAGACAATTCGTTATCAGAAACAACGATTGCACTTACCTTCATACACTTTTATTATTATTTGTAATTAGATGTCACAATGACACGCTCACGTTCTAGTTATATTATATAAGAACACCCAACTGATAATATGAGCGCTAAAACATTAGCCTCACGTTTAACCTGGCAAAACATCATGGAACAAAATTATCGCCCCTCTATTCGGACTTTGCTCAACCGTAGAATCAAAATTTATAATTGAAAATTTAAATATCTATTAATTTCTTGTTAAATAGATGGGTGGAGTATTAAATATTTAATAAATGCTCTATTTTTTAAATTTCATTATTTCATTTTATCTTCTTTAATAAATATTTCTTTATTTTAGTGAATAAAATAATTTATTTAATTAATAATAATAATATAGATTGGTGTCTATAGATCCGTCTTATCACGGAATTCAAATATATGATCACAATATTTTTCGGAGTTTTGTAGGATAAATTTATATTAGATTTAATAAAATATATGCAGCCAACATACCAAAAATAAATAGTGGAATATATACTGGTTGAAAATGCAACTAATTTCACAAAATTTCACGTAGATTGAATTTATCTAATAAATACTCTATTTTTAAATTTCCACCATTTCATGCTATCTTATTTAATAAATTTATATTGTATTTTAATGAATAAAATGATTTATTTAATTAATACTATTAATGATTGGTGTCTATGGATCGTTTTGTCACGACGAAATTATATATATGTTCAAAATATTTTTTGAATTTTTATAGATAAAGTTATATGAGATTTAATAAAAACTATATATGTAGACAACATACAAAAAATAACAATGAAATACATACTGGCTAAAATACAACTTATTCCACAAAATTCCACGTAGGATTGAATTAATCTGGTGGGATTTAGTCCCTTGTGCTTTACATAATATATGGATGGATGGATGGATAGAAAGGGAATGATAAAATAAGTTAGTCAAATTGATGTGAAGAACGTTGATCGATCGTGGTGTCGGACGGTAGTTCTTCTTTATCCAATATTATATCATTTCGTGTTTATTTATGTTAAATATAGAAACTATAAAAATAGCGTCCTATTGTACCCGACTTGTTAATAATTAGTAACAGGTATATGCTTTTTTAAAAATTGTAACCCTCAAATGGAAGCAAAATAAAATACAAAAATATACAACATAATCAATATAGTTGTTCTCAGCGGTAGTATGTGGCCACCCCACTACACAAAAAAAATAAAAATTACAGACATAATTTCACATGTTACGGTAGTTAATTTCAACCCACAGGTTCCTAACAACACCACGGTGTTATGCGTCATTCTACCAAAAAGACACAAAAATTATTATTCTACAAACATAATTTGACGTGGTACGGTGTTTTTTTCCACAACCCCCCTCCGGGCCCATTATAGATGAAGAAAGTAGAAAAGAAGATAGAAGAGAGTTTCCCGCCTAGAGAGTATTTGCCAGACAACACCCCCCCCCCCCCCCCGGCGGACCCGTGATGGAGATCAAGAAAGTACATAGAAGATCGGAGATATTTTCCCTTTATGAGTATTTAGTTGACCTTCGTTATGTAGATCAAGAAAGTAGAGAGAAGACCGAAGAGAGTTTCCCCACCTAGGGAGTATCAGAGCCCCCAGACCCGTTATGGATCAAGAAAGTAGAGAGAAAATCGAAGAGAGTATATGCAGACTCCCCCTCCCCCTCCAACCCCCCGATGGAAAAAATGTAGTTCTTACTAACTTAATCATACAATGTTGCGGTCGGGTCTTGTAACAAATGTATGGAATTAACGGGTTCGAGTATATGCCAGATCGGACCTGAACATCATTATGTTGAAGGGGGTTGAATTCGGGTTCTTATATGGATTTATGCCTATTAAGAAAATTCATATTCAACAATAAATCATAGAAATCTGAAGGTATAAAATATATTAAACTTCATTGAACAATGTAATATTGATTACTTGAGTCCGATCAAATAAAGAAACGTAGAGAGTTAACAAAACTTAAATTCTACATTGCCATTTAAAATATATTTCTTTTTACATTAATTTTGTATTAGAAAATGTCCTAGTTATCAGATAGCGCTCCAAGTATCATTTATGCATATGCAGATCATGCGTGCTTCAAAGTAAACCATCAACTTTAAATTATAGTAGAAAAATATATGAAATGCCCAGGATAACTGAAAGTGCACAAATGGTATGGTCGTATGGATATATATGAGGCTAATCAAAATAATAGTATATTTTAGTCTGTCTAGAATGTTCGATGCTAAACTATTTAAAATGAGTCTCATTTGAAAGCTTGATTCTACGTTAATTATTTATAATGTGTTTTAATGAGTCGTTTTTAATTTTTTCAATACTGGAAATGAATTTTTTGAATTTCAAAACTGGGGGCATCATTAGTATATAAATGAATTTTAGCTTTGCTTTCACTTTGTAATGAAATGTAACGACCCAACTACTAATCGATTGAGTCCCAATCCTTTAGGCCGGCACAGTTACTCATGGAAAGCTCTCCGGGTGATAGTTTGGCCCTACTACACCAACAAGTGTCCTTGCCCGCACACTTTGTCCTCGCTCGTACGTGAACATAAAGACTTCCCAATTGGTCATCCATCTAAGATTGCTCTTAAAAAAGCACGCTTAACTTTGAAGTTCTTATGGATGATTTATGAAAAGAAAAGTAAACCTACCTTCCTAGTAATATAATTACATAAATTCTCACATATTGCATCTAACTAAAGTAACGTCTATGTTGAACTTGGCACGCCAAACTGCTAAGATTGGCCATATACAATTCTTCTATATCCCAAAATGAAGTAAAAATAATTTAAAATCACAGAGTGAAAATAAAAGCATAAAACCGGAAGAAAAGTTAAACCTTAGAGATCTCTATAAACATTTCAAGTATAATCAAAGCTCGTATACTCACATGTATTTTATTTACTACGGAGTCGCAAGGTACTTTAGCCACATTTCGTCAATGATAACACCAACTCAACTAATTTACATGATGGTTAAGAACGAACATGTGCTCAGGGTTATTCTTCCTTATCTCAGTCGTGCAGTGTAAAATTTGACTCCTCATTTTTCCGCATCAACCTCTGCCTATTAAGAATCACAAATAAAGGATGTTCCTCGTATCCAAGTCAAACATGTCCCGAATAATATTTTACAACCACACCAAACCCCATCTGATGGAGCTTATTGTCAAAAATAGAAACATCAAATTTATCTTGATCCATATAAAATGAAAAAATAACAACGCAAGGAGAATATGCATATTGTTGCATTTAAGTACACAATTATAGTAGATAATATTATTGTTAGCGACTTTATGAAAACATGTGAGCCATAAAGCTGAATTTTTTTAGATGAATTCGTCATGGCACGACAAATTTAAATATATGTGCAAAATATTTTTCGGAGTTTTGTATATTAATTTATATGAGATTTAATAAAAACTATATAATGCAACCAATATATACAAAAATAAACAATGAAAGATATACTGGCTGAAAATGCAACTAATTCCATAATTTTTTTTGTGATGATGCTACGATATAGTTTACGTTTAATAATAAATAGAAATGGGGAGATCAAATAAATTAATCGAAACAATCCATGGGTGGATAATACAAATCTACCAAACCAACATCATCATAAAAACACCCAACTGATAATCTATGTGCTAAAACATTAGCCTCACATTAAATCTGGCAAAACTTCATGGAATAAAATTCTCCATTAAATCACCAAATAACAATCTATTTCAATTACTATACGTTGCCATTCAAAATCTCGAACAAATGTATTTTTTAAATTTCATTATTTCATTTTATCTTATTTAATAAATTTATATTTTATTTAGTGAATAAAATGATTTATTTAATAAATAATACGCCCTCTATTTCTATAAATGTGATACAATTTTGTTTTTCACGATTTTTATGAAAAATGTGTGGTCCCTCAAAAGTATGTGGTTAAGAATGAGTTTGAGATATTAATTGAGTGAAAAATTACACGTGGGTCCAAAAATGTATGGATAAAAATGAATTGTATTATGTAATTAGTTTCCATAAATGGAAATTGTATCAATTTTAGTGAAACGCCTAAGACGGAAAATTGTATCACTTTTATAGAAATGGAGGGAGTAATAATCTAGATTGGGGCGTATCGGTCGTCTTGTCATGGTGAATTCAAATATATATATGTTGAAAATATTTTCCGGAGTTTTGTAGATAAATATATATGAGATCTAATAAAAATATAAATACAACTAAGGTTGTGTTCTCTTCGTCTGAACTGAACTGAACTAAATTGTAGTATAAAAATGAACTAAGCAGAACTGAACTGAATTGAATAGAATTGCAGGCGAAGAGAACAGAGCCTAATTCCACAAAATTCCACGCAGGATTGAGAATCCGGTGGGGTTTAGACCATTGTGTTTTACATAATATATAAATAAGATTGGTGTCTATTGATTCGTCTTGTCGCGATGAATCCGAATATATGTTCATAATATTTTCCAGAGTTTTGCTGATAAAATTATATGTGATTAAATAATAACTATATAGGGAGTTAACATACCAAAAATAAATTGTACACTTCTAAATTACTATTTTCTTTTTTATTTAATTTTGTGAATTAAACTCCATGAAATTCAAAGAGACATGCCATATCATATTTTGCCTATGATATATAAGATTAGTGTCTATGAATTCGTCTTGTCGCGATGAATCCAAATATATATTCAGAATACTTTTCAAAGTTTTGATGACAAATTTATATGTGATTCAATAAAAACTATATATGGAGTTAACATACTAAAAATAAATTGTACACTTCCTAAATTACTATTTTCTTTTTACTTTATTTTTGTGAATGAAACTCAATAAAATTCAAAGAGACATGCCACATATGATTTTGCACATGTGCATGTCTCTTTGTTGAGATATGTCACCACCTTTATTATATATTTAGATGATGATATCTGATTATGATTTTATTATAACAACTATGATTAATTTGAATGAATATGTTAAAAGAATTACTAATTTTTTAATATTATATTTACAAAACATCACATCCACATAAATTCAACTCGCTTGACATATTCAAACTGAACTCTCATTCTATGACTTCCATTTTTGGGGAAAAAATTAATCCTCCTTGGCAGACTCAATCAAACAATTTGAATAACCTTCAAAATATCAACATTCTTTGAAATTCATTATTATATAACCTACTCCCTCCGTCCCAATTTCATCTTCCCGCGAACCCGGACACAAGATTTAAAGAGAAAAGTGAATAAAGTAGAAAAGATGGTGATAAGGTAGAAAATATAGTGAATAAAGTATGACAAATAGTGAATACAGTAGGAGATATAGTGTATAAAGTAAAAGATAGATTTTTTATTTAAGGGATCTAAAGATGAAGTTGGAAAGGACTAAAATAGAATGCGAGCAGATGACAACCATACAAAGCCTATAAACGGATTTTGTGGATACACCTATCAGATTTTGTGGATTGCTGAAGTTTGGTGGCGCTGATGTTGCGCTGGTCTTTTGTATCCTGTTTTCAGGTAAGTCTTGTTTCTTGATTTCTTGGTGGATCCACCCCTCTATTTTTTCTTTATTGATGGCCTTGCCGGACATCACCACTCTTTGCTTTCTCCTATATTGGAGTGGTATTCCCCGGCTTGGCGCATGAGGCTCTCCCCTTAACTCTTGGCGTTGGCACTCCGTTGCTACGACATACTAGACGATGGGGATCCAAGTGTTTTATCAGTTTAGTTAAAAATGGCGGTTCCGGCGGGGTTTGCTGAGTTTCATTTGACGAGATGTTACTTGTTGGTTGTGGTTCATGTATCAATTTTGTATTGGATTTTGCTTAGGTTTTTGGGCTCAGTTGTATGGTTGTAAATTTGAGGATCATGTCTTATGCTTCGGTTTATTGGAATAAAATTTTTTACTTCTTCAAAAAAAAAAACAAAGCCTATAAACGGACTAAAATGGATTTTCATGATGAACTACAAATTTGACAAAAGAGTTCATTTACTAAATTTTCAACAAATGGTGAAAACTCAATTTCACAACTCTATTAAGTGTATCAGGTCTGATAATGGTCAAGAGTTCTTGTTCAATATGCAACTAATGGGATTATGCATCAGCGTTCTTGTGTTGCTACACCACAGTTAAATGATGTTGTTGAGCGTAAACATCAGCATATTCTGCAAGTGGCTAGATCATTACTCTTTCATTCAGGACTCCCATTGAAGTATTGGTCAGAAAGTGTACTTACTGCTACTCATGCGCTCTACAAGAAATCTGCCAAATAGCAACGGTGGATAGCGACGGATTTTATCCGTCGCTACCTAGCGATTCGTCGCTAGGTTTAGCGACGGATTGAGCAAATCGCTCAATCCATCGCTAATTTGGCGACGGATATTTTTCCGTCGCTATTTGGCGACGGATACAAAATATCCGTCGTTATTTAGGGACGAATATAATATCCGTCCCTAAATAAGTTGACTAGATTAAAAAAAGAAAAAAAATTAAAATAAAATGAATTTAGCGACGGATAGACTATCCGTCGCTATTTAGCAACAGATAGCAATCCGTCGCTAAACTGGGGATAGAAACGGGGCAGATCCCCTTTTCTTCCCAATTTTTGTTTCTGCATCTTCTTTGTTTCTCTCTCGCAATTTCGCCAATTCCAACCAAATCTCCGCCATTCCGGCCAATTTTGGAGTGTTTTCGAAGCTCGTGGGACAAGAAGTTCGGGTGTTCAATCAATTTCGTCACAGTCATGCTGACACCGTACAACCTGCCCCCCGGTGAGTGCATGAAGGAACCATTCATGTTCTTGACTGTGTTGCCCGGGCCAGATGATCCGTCACAGAAGCTGGATGTGTTCTTGCAACCCCTAATCAAGGAGCTGATTGAGTTGTGGGAAAATGGTATCCCGGCATATGATGTGTCAACGAAGAAGAACTTTACATTGAGAGCAGCATTACTGTGGACCGTGAGTGATTTTCCTGCGTACTCCATGCTATCTGGAAGGAAAACCGCGGGCTTTAATGCATTTCCACATTGTATGGAAGACACTGATGCATTTAGACTGAAGGAGAGCGGAAAGGAATGTTGGTTTGACTGTCATCGTAGGTTTCTACCAAAGGACCATACGTTCAGGAAGAACAAGACTCAATTCTTGAAAAACAAAGTAGTGAACAAAGGCGCCCCGAGACAACTTACTGGTGCAGAAATACTTGCGGAGATAGATAGGCTGGGTCTTATGAAAGTGACTGAAGTTGGGTCGGAGAAGCATAACGAGAAAATTAGCAAAAATTATGGATGGAAGAAGAGAAGCATCTTCTGGGACTTGCCTTATTGGAGCAGTCTTCTTATACGTCACAACTTGGATTTCATGCACATTGAGAAGAACGTGTTCGAGAACTTATTCAACACAATTTGCAACATTCCCGGAAAAACAAAGGATACCCCTAAATCTAGAGCCGAGTTGGATACATTGTGTAAAAGGCCCGAGTTGACAAAGCAGAATGATAAGGGGCAGTGGCCCAAGGCATGCTACACAATTGACACTGAATCTAGGAACAAACTGTTTGATTGGGTGAGGGGATTGAAGTTCCCCGACAATTACGCCTCGAAGTTGGGGCGGTGTGTGGATGTGAAGAGGACAAAGATGTACGGGATGAAGAGCCACGATTGTCATGTGTTCATGGAGAGGCTTCTCCCTGTTGCATTTCGAGAAATGCTACCTAAACCTGTATGGATTGCGATCACCAAGCTGAGCTTATTTTTCAAGAATTTATGCTCAAGGGTGCTTGACGATGAAGTGTTAGCAAATCTTGAAAGCAACATACCATTGCTTCTATGCAAGCTCGAGCGTATCTTTCCACCGAGCTTCTTTGATTCTATGGAGCACTTGCCGGTTCACCTCCCACATGAAGCGAGGCTTGCTGGACTGGTTCAGTATCGATGGATGTATCCATTCGAGAGGTGTGTAATCAAGGCAATCATTTACTTATAAAGTCTGAATTTTCCCAAGTTACATTGTGTTACCTCAATGTATATGCATTACAGGTACTTGGAGAAATTGAAGAGGTATGTCAGCAACAAAGGCAAGCCTGAGGGATCGATGGCCAATGCCTATGTGCGAGAGGAAGCTGCAACCTTCTGCTCCTATTACATTGGGGACCATGTCCCGACGAAGGCATTTAGGCCGTCCAGAAACGCAGACACATTTGAAGTTCAAGAGGATGATGACATTTCCATTTCAATTTTTAGGGTCTCGGGGAGACCTATTGGAGAAGAAAAGACAGAATGGCTGACGGATAATTAGGAGCTGAAGGCAGCCACATATTATGTCCTCTCGAACTGTGCTGAAGTTGACATATTTATGGAGATTTATGCTCGGTGAGTAGCTTTCTTACGCTAACACATGGATTTTAACTTCTAACTACTATATATATATATATATATATATATATATATATATATATATATATATATATATATATATATATATATATATATATATATATATATATATATATATATATATATATATATATATATATCTAATCATGTAATCGTGTCCACAGCCTTTTCAGAGAGAAGAATCCAACAATGGCAGATGACGTAATTGAAGAACTGCTTCAAGAGAAGTTGGAAACAGAATTTGCAGATTGGTTCAAGGAGTATGTATGAAATCCTGTCAACAAAGTCACATGTCCTTACTTAGAATCTCTAGCAGAGGGACCAAACAGAAAGGTCTCCACATTCTCATCGTACATAGTAAATGGCCTTAGGTTTCACACAATTGAGTCTAACACCGCCATGGCCACAAGCAATTCTGGGGTGTGTGTCAGGGGGCAAGATCAAGATGCAACTGATGATTTGTATGATTTCTACGGGAACCTGAGACGAATTGTGCGACTTGAATATCTGGGGTTTCCTTTGAAAAGAACCTTTCTGTTTGATGTTGACTGGTATGATCCTACTCCAAGTGGTACGAGGAAACACGAGCTCTATCGGATGGTAGAAATTAACTATAGGAAGAGGTATCGTACTAAGTATGAACCGTTTATCTTGGCGACTCAAGCACGCCAGGTGGTGTTTATTGAATATCCAAACCTCAAACGCGATAAGGCGGACTGGTTGGCTGCGATGCATATACAGGCCCGCTCCAGAGTAGAGTACATTGACAAGGACGACTCAATTACCAACTCGTATCAAGAAGAGGTCGTCGATCAAACAGCGAGAAAGCCAGTACAAGCTGATGATGAGTTCATAGATCTGCATGAAGACCAATTTATAGACTTAACAATAGCCGAGGAGGACGAGGGTATGTGTGTATTGTATGCTTAGTTGTTATGTGTATATATGCTTAGTTGTTGATTATTATTACTTTTTGTGCTTTAATATATGTCAAATGTTTATGTTTTACATGCATATTCATGTATTCTTTACTAACACATTTTTTCCTGCAATTTCTTATATGCTCTTGTAGATGCCGCGCCAAAGGAAGTCCACATACCTTCCTCCTGGGTGTAGGGGTACTAGGGGGAGTCCATCGGGTTTTGGTAGCACACCAGCGAGTGGAGCTACTAGTCCTCTGGTCGGATATGATATTGGTGGGAGCGTGACCTCGTGTTCGGAGACTCCACCGGCCTACACGTCACATGCTCCTGGTGACTACCCCTCTGACGGGTGTCCCTGACGTTGACTGACGGTGCTACATTCCAGGGAAAGCCGGTGTTGTTCCCCAACGGCAGGAACAAGTAAGTATTATGCATTTGTAGAACATACACTTAAGATAAATATATGTTACATGATTTTACTAATGAATATTCGTTTCTTGTTTGTCTCATTGATAACAGGTTTTGGCCACCAAATGCTTTGGATAAACTAGGCAAAATCTTTAGGGGGAGGAGGGAGATGCCGGGACAGGGAGGAGAGAAGTGGACAAACATCTCGGACCGGATGAAGCACTTTTACTTCGACGAGTTGCGGGTAAGCTTAAATGTTACAATGAATGCTTTATTTGTTCTTTTAATTGTTGTGTTAATGTGTGTGGTATGTTAGCCACTATATCTGTGAGTGGTATGTTAGCCACTGAACTTGGGTGATATGTTGGTCACCATTGTGTTAGTCAATTTTAGGACAATTTGAGTGGTATGTTACCACTAAGCTTGGTTTGATGTGTTAGTCACCATTTATGAACTTGTTGTGTCATTTGAGTGGTATGTTAGCCACTGAACTTGGGTGATATGTTAGTCACCATTGTGTTAGTCAATTTTAGGACAATTTGAGTGGTATGTTACCGCTAAGCTTGGTTTGATGTGTTACTCACCATTCATGAACTTGTTGTGTCATTTGAGTGGTATGTTAGCCACTGAACTTGGGTGATATGTTAGTCACCATTGTATTAGTCAATTTTAGGACAATTTGAGTGGTATGTTACCACTAAGCTTGGTTTGATGTGTTAGTCACCATTCATGAACTTGTTGTGTCATTTGAGTGGTATGTTAGCCACTAAACTTGGGTGATATGTTGGTATTTATTCATGAACTTATTGCACACAATTTGAGTGGTATGTTAGCCACTAAACTTGGTTTTATATTTAAATTGTTATCTTTCTTTAAACTTTTGTAATTTTTTACTTTGAATGGAATTGTTGTAGAAAGACTACTACATTCCCAATGCCCTGGTGTCCCAGTTGTACTCTGTTTTCGAAACTTTAGGGTCAAACATCTATAGGAAAATGGTTTACAAAATGAAGGAGACACGCAGACAACCAACTTGGGTGGGGGATGACGAGTGGGCACTTTAGGAGGAGTACTGGAAGGATCCCTTTGTCCAGGATCAAGCTTACAAGAACAGACAAAACCGTTTGACTGAGCCGCGAGATGGTACGGGCACTGCCAGACATCACTATGGGTCGCGAGCTGTTGTTACAGATCACGTGATGGAGGTTAGTAAATATGTTATTTATGACTTGGAATATGATACATAACAGTTTTTTGCTTTCATTTCAATCAACTAACTACTTGTTTGCACATAAGTTTTTTAGGCCAATAGAGGACAGCCAAAGAGTGCTCTATACCACTTCAAGAAGGCTAAGCTGAAGAATGGCATTTGGACTGACGTGAGGGCCGAGCGTATTGCGGTACGTTTCTTTCTTAAGGTTAACATTTGTATTTGTGTATTTTAAAGTGATTCCTAAAATTGCATCTCATTTCGTATGCAATTTACAATTGCAGAGTGAGGTGGAGAGGAGGATGGATGAGAGGATGATCGACGGTCATGAGCTGTCAATTTAAGAGCAAGACCAGATCTTCTTTGAGGTCAACCCAATGGACAACAAGGGCCGAACATATGGATTGGGAAGTTTGGGCCCTTTTATGAGTTCTAGTAGCTTCTCAGTGTCCCAGGGATCAGGATCGCGATCTAATCTCTTCACACAGGACCAGGTTCAAGAGATGATGACTCCTCTCCACGAGGAAATAGCTGCGACCAAGGCAGCTTACCAGCAAGTGCTTGGGGAACAGGCTCGTATGGCTCAACGGAGGGACGCTTTGACCCAGATGTTCAGCACTTCTTCCCAGTACCACCCACCGCCTCCTCCCGATTCTTAGTTACATCAGACTTATATTGTTTATGCTACATATATACTTTGACACTATTTCATCTTCTAGCTACTTGTGCTTGCATACTTTAGACTTTGTTATGGATAATTTATACTCCCTCCATTTTAGAAAAAGTGTTACATTTTACTATTCTGCGGTCAACTGTCTCTGCGTTTGACCACAATTTACTCTTAAACGATATTAATAAATAAATTATTAAAATTATATAATGAAAATTTAGTAATTAAATTTTTATTATATGATTTTATTAAATTATTTACTATTATCGTTTATGAGTAATTTGTGGTCAAACTCGAAGACAGTTGACCGGTCAAAGTCAAAATGTAACACTTTCTCTGAAATGGAGGGAGTATTGTTTTGGGTACATTAATGCAATTTAATTATTTCGGGTATATTATGTATGATTACATTATGTGAAAAAACAGGTGAAATGTGAAACATAAATTTTAAATACAATTTTTTTTTTTAAAAAAAAAGAAGTGAATTTAGCGACGGAATCAAATCCGTCGCTAAATTCACGAACGAAGGGCGAATTAGCCCATTGAATTTAGCGACGGATTAAATATCAAGCGAATTAAGGGCGGATTAGTGGTGGGATTTAGCGACGGATTTTCCATAACTAATTGGCGACGAATAAGTAATCCGTCGCCAATTCGGACGGACTGGTCAACGGATTAATCCGTCGCCAGTTCGTCGTTATATATTTGGCGACGAAATACTTATCCGTCGCCAAAAAAAATAGTGACGCTGTTGGAAATTTTGGGTGGTGATAATCCTGGAAAACTTCTATGGATCGTGTAGTCACTTTCCGAACAAGATAATTCGACCCAATTTACAGCCTGGGTTACACGAATTCCTTGCGGGGATAATCCAAGAAGGCAATCTAATTCAGGCTATATGAATTTCGATCAGAAAGTAGAGAGGATGTTAGATTTTCGTATATCTGTTCTGGAGACCGAATCCTCCAATCTTTTGAAGTACAAAAACGAAAACGTTTGGCGGTTGAGGGGTTCAATACTTATTCTGAATTAACCGATTTCTACTCTTATCCAGAATCATGGGAAAACCTTTAGTAACGAATATGAATTTCCCAAAAAAGTCGGAAGTTCTCCTGAGAGCTGGTTCCTGCTAAATCGAATCACCTGCAAAGAAGTCATATTGAATATTCCCCATGGAATAGTCCCTTTCAGATTGTTATCTTCCAAACTCAGCAATTCCAGGTTCCGTAAAAGACCTAGAGACGGAGGAATGCTCTCACTCAGCTGATTACTCTGCATTCCCAGTCGGCGAAGGCGGAACAGGTTCCCGATTGTACCAGGAATCTCTCCAGTGAAGCTGTTGTTTCCTATGTTCATGTAGGTCAGGAATGATAGGTTGCCAATATGAGGGGAGATTGTTCCTGATAAATTGAAATCGAAAAGGTTGAGGGCGGTGACTCGTTGGCGCCTCAAGCTGCATTTGACTCCAGTCCAGGTGCAGAACGAGGTGCCCTGTGACCAATTTGAGGTTATAATGTTATTCGGATCGGAGGTTATCAATGATTTGATTGATAAAAGTGAGGATTCGTCGTTGACATGAGATCGAGCAGAGCAAATGAGGATCATTAGGCAGCAAACAAGATGCCAGGACAAGATTATGACTTGGCTTTTTAGTCCCATCATTCGTCTGGTGAATTTCTGGTAATAGTTCTCAACTTCTGATCATATATAGACCAGCAGCTAGCAGCAGGGGTGTCTCCAAGTCTGATGATGATATGCTTACTGTTATGAATGGTTTGAATATGTTAAAAAAAGTAAAAAACTATGTATGAGTTTTACAAGATATGATGATATCTGATGATGATTTTATTATAACAACTATGATTAATTTGAGTGAATATGTTAAAAGAATTACTAATTTTTTAATATTATATTTACAAAACATTACATCCACATAAATTCAACTCGCTTGACATATTCCAAACTGAACTCTCATTCAATGACTTCCATTTTTGGGGAAAAAATTAATCCTCCTTGGCAGACTCAATCAAACAATTTGAATAACCTTCAAAATTAGTTATGGCCCGTCGATACTCGACGGATATAGTAAAAAAAATATTAAGTATATGAAACTCTACTGTAATTGCAATAACATATTCAACTTGCAAACATTTAAATACATTACGTGAGAAATTTAAAAGTCTAGTATCACTATCAGCAGAAGCTTATATTATATAAGACAACAAATACATGTAAATACTAAAAACAATACTTACACCATGTCGGTTGTCGTATTGATACGCTTGATATATATAGATGTGTGTGTATATATATATATATATATATATATATATATATAGATGTAATGTACTTATATATAATTATCTTTTATATAATAGTGATAAACTTGTCGAACACTTTTTTGTACACCATGTTGGTTGTCGTATAATGTGTTCTACAATCATTGTCGCAAATCAATACTTACATAACCTTTCTATTGTTGACCCTGAATAAAACAATATTAACTTACCTTAACTTAATATACGTGTGGGGAGGTACATTAATGGGTTGAGAGATAGATTATCCCTAACTTTTATTTGTTGTCATGGCAAAGCACATTATATAGGGGGCAATGTCTCATTGAAATTGAGAGGGAAGTTTGTCTCTGATGGATTCATCATCATACTAAGAACGATAATCTTTTTTCATGCATTTAGTCCATACATCAGCTTTATCTCAATTATATGCTTCCTATAAGAGTAGTGACCCTCAATCCCGTGCCACTACTGAACTTTAAAGCAAAACCAATATTCCTCAAAAGTATATAACAATATATTCGATCTTAGCACGATCTATGATAAGGCACACCTGATCAATTAATCGTATTGATGAATTCAGCTTAGAAGATCTTTTACAATTAGTATTTTAAAAGGGTTGAGTTCTATCCAACCCGTTCTGAACCCGCACAGTACCCATTCAAATAATGGCATCCCAATCGAGTACATCCTCACCCGTTTCATACCAGTGAACCATGATCCAACTCGACCTAACTCGATAAAAACACGACCCGAAACAAAGTGCATGATTCTTTTAGTGGAATGATAAATTTTTATAGGTCACATGGGACCTTAAACAAAAAAACTTAATGTCCAAACATGTGAACGGTTAGGGAACCCCCCCCCCCCCAAACCAAAAAAAAAACACTGGAACATGTGAAAAACTATATTTGTAAATTAATGATATTCCTCCGAATTAACATGTAATACAACTGATGTTAGTGACCTTCCCAAAATAAATTTCATTATAGGATGTGAATTAGTACGCCCGATTAATTGTGATTTATACTCTTGCATTTTATTTTGATTCGGGTTGGATATGTTCATTTTCTAAACACATACCCGTTGATAATTAATGATTATCGGTTGGGTACATATTGAGGATCCGTTTGATATTAACGGGGGCAACCCACTGTGTTTTAAAATGTTTCAAATCTGGTTGACACTAACCCATTTAAAAGCCTATTCAATCCAGTAGCAATATCATCTATCGTATTTATAATATTCGTATTTAAGAACTTAACAAAATTATCGAGCATTTGTAACATATCATATTGATTGTTCTCATCTACTATGTCATTGGGTGCAACATCTTGGTGATGAAAACATTGTGCGTCGAGAATATAATTAGGCACACATGGGCAATTAATCGTATTAAGGAATTCGACTAAGAATACCTTTTCAAATGAAGTCTTTTGATTGGGTCGAATTCTATCCTGCCTGTTGTGAACCCATGTCGTACCCATTCAAAATATGGTGTCTGGGTTGGGTATATGCTGCACCCATTTTATACAGTAAAACATGATCCAAACCCAACCTAACTCGATAAAAGCCCGTCCAAAACAAAGTTTTTTTAATTATTTTAGTGAGATAATAAGTTTTGTATGGGTGGTCCTAGTCCCAAAAAAAAAAGAAATTTATATTGAAACATGGTGAAATACAACTTACAAAATTAATGATTTTTTTAATTGGTGGGCCTACCCCTCCCCTCGGAAAAAAACACTTCAAACCACCTATATAATCCCCTTTCGAACTGTACTAAAATAAAATAACCAGAACGTACGTGTTTAAAAAATAAAGTTAGTGAAATAAAAATATTATTTTTTATGTGTGCACCGCACCCCCACCCACCCAAAAGAAATTTCATTATAACATGTAAATTAGTGAAATTAAAATGTTCATTTTTATGGAACTTGGGGTCCCACCACCCCTTCCCAATGGGGTTGTTGGAAACCCGATTAATTGTGATTAAGATTTTGCATTCTATTTTGATTCGGATTGTACGTGTTCATATTTCTAAACTTGTAATCATTAATAATTATGTTATTCCAATCCATTAGCAACACCATCCGTCTTATTTATGTTATTTGTATTTAAGTACTCAACAAAATTATCGAGCATTGGTAACATATCATAGTGATTGTTCTCATCTACTATGCCATTGGGTGCAAGAACATCTTGGTGATGAAAATATTATGGGTCGAGTGGTGGATTTTGAGATAAATAATCCAATAGTTATGGGTATACCGTATGTGCTCACAGTCATCCTCTTAATCAGCCTCACGGTCATCCTCTTAATCAGCGATGTAACCCATCAATGGCCTATACAAGTCACTCGATTAATTCTCTGGTCTCTTAGAGGATGACGATTATACTTCCTCCATCCTGGCAAACTAAAATTTTCATTTAGCCCAAGACATAGGGATCTGTATTAAGGATTAAGAAAAGCCCTAACTATAAGAAAAAAAATATTTTACAATTTACAATTTCCAGAACTTTATATTTGTTTTAAAGCCTTGATGACATTTTTGTAAATAATGTGAACTTCTAAATTGCAATGTAAGTCCATAGAGCTCAGCTAATCTCAAAGGATAGTCCTTTCCATTTTTGATAATTAACATTAATTAATTATGTTCATGTAGAATCTCAAAACATTCTAAACCTTTGTAAAAATCCAAAATGACGGAGTCATTCTTGCAAAATTAGGAAGCATGGACATATATTAGTCCAATCATAATAGTTGTACTTTATGTTCTTCCTGGATGAGCTACCATGGCAGTAAGCTGTAGCGTCCTGACATGGAAGCTCCAGAAATCTCCTTCCTGCCATGTAAGCTCATGGAAGCTCCATCTTCCATGGTGGTGAAGGGAGGAAAAAAAGAATTTGAAAATTGAAAAAATATTATTTTTTTTAATTTTTAATTCATCATTTTTTTTATATATTTTTCATAATTTTAAATCATTTTATGTTATTTATTGAGTGATGATTTGCAAAAATAACCAAATATTATCCGAGTTAAATTAAATTCCACCACCACTACTACCTTCAAATTATCAAAGAGTAAGTCTTTAAGAGATGGACTTCTGCAAAAATAAAAAAGACGGACATACATTTGAATTATTACCGAAAATATGGGGTGTATGATTAAGAACACTGGTGCTTTTCATAATAAAAAAATGTATTTTATTAACGAAATGAGTGTTTGCTTAAAAATATCATTTTATTCTTGAAAGTAGCACCCCATCTATTTTTTAAAATTAATTATAGACGGGTTTTAGAAAACATTATGTTAGACAGGTTTTAGAAAACATTTATTGTGAAAGGTATAAACTTGGAGTTTTCAATTGTTTATATTGAAACTAAGAAGCAATAGCTTGTTGACTGAACTTGATAAACACGTCACACTTTCCATTTTTCTGTACCTGCTAGCAAGAAAATGTAGTTTGCAATTGCTTGTTAAAATGGAAGATGACAAAATAAATCATGAAAATTATAAGTGTATATAGACCATAATGTAATTACTATATGGAAGCGTTGTAGTGCAGTTCCAAAACATTTATCTAGTGCTTTGTTTTGTTAATTAAAATTTGACTCCATGAATGTCCTTCAAAAAATATACTCCCACCATCCCAATGCAACTTTCGTCATTCCGTCTTGATCCGTCTCAATCTCAATTTTCTCATAATGAAAAATCTATTTCCTATTTTGTTCATTATATCATATACTTTATTCACTCAAACTTACATTTTCTAAATTACCATAACTATTTATATATACATGTATACATTTTACTCTTACAAAATTGTGTCCGTACGACTGTACCTATGATCATAAATTGAGTCTGGGACGGACGGATTTGAAAGAAAATATTTTAATATAATTAATTTTATACTTTGTGTATTATATAGCTTAAGTCATTCAAATATCAACGCTTTCTTATTTAATTACATACCTAAATATATTTATTCACCTGCCTAAATATATAAAATCAAACGTAGTTAGTTGAAGTTTAGTCGGCCTTTTGCCTTGCTGGACAACATATAAAAATCAAACCACCGATAATGATGATAAATTGTTTGAATTTCCAACACTAATTACATTCACTAATTAATAGGCAAAAGAAATTTCCATGATCAAGACTAAAATAAATAGGAATGCTGAACACATGCTGCTTACCCAAAGAATTTATCAAGATCATTACATAATTAGATCTAATGATAATTATGGCAACAATAATAACACCCTAAATGATTTTATGGCCACAAATTTGAACACATCAGCTATAGTTTTGAAATCGACCAATCAGAATCAAAATATTGTACACCTATATAAAAAAATGGACCAATCACAGCTTAGAGTTTTGTCAAATAATTTCATGATGTGGATAGCCTAAAATGGCTTAAAACCTTTTTTGGTTAATTGATTATATAGATATCAAAATTCTTTGAAATTCATTATTATATAACCTACTCCCTCCGTCCCAATTTCATCTTCCCGCGGACCCGGACAGAAGATTTAAAGAGAAAAGTGAATAAAGTAGGAAAAGATGGTGATAAAGTAGAAATATAGTGAATAAAGTATGACAAATAGTGAATACAGTAGGAGATATAGCGTATAAAGTAAAAGATAGATTTTTTATTTAAGGGATGTAGAGATGAAGTTGGAAAGGACTAAAATAGAATGCGAGAAGATGACAACCATACAAAGCCTATAAACGGACTAAAATGGATTTTCATGATGAACTACAAATCTGACAAAAGAGTTCATTTACTAAATTTTCAACAAATGGTGAAACCTCAATTTCACAACTCTATTAAGTGTATCAGGTTTGATAATGGTCAAGAGTTCTGGTTCAATATGCAACTAATGGGATTATGCATCAGCGTTCTTGTGTTGCTACACCACAGTTAAATGGTGTCGTTGAGCGTAAACATCAGCATATTCTGCAAGTGGCTAGATCATTACTCTTTCATTCAGGACTCCCATTGAAGTATTGGTCAGAAAGTGTACTTACTGCTACTCACTTGATAAATAGGATCCCTTATACAGTGTTAAATATAAAAACACCTTATGAAATGCTCTATAACAAACCTGTGGACTATAGTTATATGCGTGTTTTTAGTTCTTTGTGCTATGTTAGCACTTTACAAGCAAATAGACACAAGTTTAGTAATAGAGCAATCAAATGTGTTTTTCTAGGCTACAAGTTTGGTGTTAAAGGTTATAAATGTCTTGATCTTAACACTAAACAAATTGTTATTTCCAGGGATGTTATTTTTCAAGAAAGTTTATTTCCTTTCAGGCAACACACTACTAATGATAGTTCTTCAGTACACACACCTGTTGCTAATGATCTTCCAGTGTTTGACAGATATACAGATGAATTTCAATCACTTTTCAATAATCATGTATCTCCTCATGCTTCACAAATGGTTGAACCACATAGTGGTGTATATGTTACACCAGCTACAGAAACCATTTCATCAGCTATAGATAATTTGCCTAAGTTATATGATAATATGTCAGATAATATTCATGATTCTGTTTCTTCTATATCTGAGCATGTTTCTGATTAGGTTGTTAATTCACATGATGTTGAGACCAGAAGGTCTACAAGAATTAAATCTACTCCTTCTCATTTACAAGTTTATGAGTGTGTTCTTCCTCCATCTCTGCAACATTCTTCTCATAATACTAATGCCTTAGCTTGTCAGTCTTATGTTACTCACACTACAAAAAATCTGGCCTGTAGCGACGGATAGATCCGTCGCTACAGGCCATCTATCCGTCGCCCCAGCTCTGGCGACGGATCGGGCGACGGATAGAAAATCCGTCGCCCTGAGCCGGCGACGGATAACAATCCGTCGTCCAATGACAGGATTGACGACGGATTGACCATTTTTTTATAAATTGTTAATGGGGCGCCGGATAGATTCTATCCGTCGCCCCACGTGGCCACGGATAGATCTATCCGTCGCCCCATTTCTATTTTTTTAAAAATAAAATCCGTATTCAATTTTTATATTCAGATACGGATTAATTAAATATCAATTTGTATTCGTATACGAGATATTGATTTGTATTCGTATACGTATTAATTTGTATTCGAATTTTTATATTCGTATCCAATTTGTATTCGTACGGTGCGGTGGTGGTGGGAGGAGAAAGGTGGTGCGGTGGTGGTGGTGGTGGTGGTGCGGTGGTGGTGGGAGGAGGAAAGGTGGTGGTGGTGGTGGGAGGAGAGAGGTGGTGGTGGTGGTGGTGGAGATGGTGGTGGTGGGAGGACAGAGGTGGTGGTGGTGGTGGTGCGGTGGTGGAGATGGTGGTGGTGCGGTGGTGGAGATGGTGGTGGTGCGGTGGTGGTGGGAGGAGAGAGGTGGTGGTGCGGTGGTGGAGATGGTGGTGGTGCGGTGGTGGTGGGAGGAGAGAGGTGGTGGTGCGGTGGTGGAGATGGTGGTGGTGCGGTGGTGGTGGTGGTGGTGGTGGTGGAGATGGTGGTGGGAGGAGAGAGGTGGTGGTGGAGGAGGTGGTGGTGGAGGATGGTGGTGGAGGAGGTGGTGGTGGATGGTGGTGGTGGAGGAGAAAGGTGGTGGAAGGAGAAAGGTGGTGGTGGGAGGAGGAGGAGAGGAGAAATGGAGGAGAAGTGGTGGAGGAAAGGAGGTGGTGGAGGAGATATATGGTTTTTTTTTTAGGCTTTTAGCGACGGATAGATCGCCATACCCCTTGTTGATTAAAGAATCATACGGACAGTTGATTCCCCGTGATACACTTTGAAATATGCAACAGCAATCCAAGGTCGCATACCCAGACGGAAACTAAGTTCCCACTCACGACCCATGTAACATAACATTTTAGACACACATTCTTTAAATTCCTGAAGCCTATCAAATTAGATCTTTTCATAAAGTGCAAAAAAATAGGGGATAAGATAAACCACCCCCGCCCCAATCATTTCAATTGGTTACTTCCAATTACGTAAATCAATAGTTCAAACCCTGAAAAAATGCAAGAAACTTATTTTCTACTAGATCTATCCGTCGCTAACTTTTTTTTTTTTTTTTTTTCCGGCTATAGCGACGGATAGATCTATCCGTCGCTATTTTTAGCGACGGATAGATCTATACGTCGCTAATTTTTTTTTTTTTTTTTTTAATTCTTGGTCAGAAGCGACGGATAAACTTATCCGTCACAGAGCGACGGATAAGTTTTATCCGTCGCAACGGCGACGGATTACAGCGATCCGTCACTGGGCGACGGATCCCTTCCGTCTGCTATGAGAATTCTTGTAGTGTCAATATCCTATTGCTAACCATATTACTGTGAATAATCTCATTTCTTCTTATGCATGTTTTACATCTAGTATTACTTAACTCACAGAGCCTAAATCCTACAAACAAGCTGTCAAACATGTAGAATGGCAAGAAGTTACGAATGTAGAAATTCAGGCATTAGAGAAGAACAACACATGAATTTTAACTTCTTTACCACTTGGAAAGAGCACAATTGGTTGTAAGTGGGTTTTTAGGATCAAGTATAACTCTGATGGAAGTATTGAAACATACAAAGCCAGCCTAGTTGCTAAAGGGTACACACAGGAGGAAGGCTTGGATTATTTTGAAACATTTCCCCTGTCACAAAGCTCACAACTGTGAGGACTCTACTTGCTATAGCCTTATTTAAAGCAATGGCATTTACATCAATTGGATGTAAACAATGCCTTTTTACATGGTGACCTGCCTGAGGAAGTATATATGTTGCCTCCACCAGGATATTGCCAGGATAATGATCACAGAGTTTGTAGACTCACTAAGAGCCTGTATGATTTGAAACAGGCTTCAAGGCAGTGGTTTCAGAAACTAACCACTAGTTTACTTGATTTTGGTTATGTTCAATCTAAATTAGATAGTTCTTTATTTGTTAAAAATCACACTAACTCTTTTACTGCACTTATTGTGTATGTAGATGATATCATACTTGCAGGTGATGATCTTACAGAAATCCAACAAGTCAAGAAGCATCTTCATGATCAGTTTACAATCAAAGATCTTGGCTCTTTGAGATATATGTTAGGCATTGAAGTTGCTCAGTCTGACAAGGGTATTGTACTTACTTAGAGGAAGTATGCATTGGACTTATTGGAAGAAACTGGCTACATGGGATGTAAACTAGCTCAGACTCCAATAGATAGTAAATGCAGCCTATCAAATACAGGTGGAGAGTTGTTAACAGATGCACATCAATACAGAAGATTAGTTGGGCGCCTGGTGTATTTGACTATCACCAGACCAGATTTGAGCTTTGCAATTCAAACACTCAGTCAATTTATGAGTGCTCCATCAATTGAGCATTTAGCTGCAGCTCATAGAGTATTAAGGTACATCAAGAATGCTCCAGGAAAAGACATTTTATTACCTAGGCAGAACAACTTTCAGTTGAGGGCTTTCAGTGGCAGTGATTGGGCAACTTGTCCAGACACAAGGAGAAGTGTTACTGGTTTTCATGTTTAATTGGGAGACTCATTGATCTCATGGAAGAGTAAGAAACAACAAACCATAAGTAGAAGCAGTACATAAGCTGAATATAGGACACTTGCTTCCACAGCTTGTGAAACACAATGGTTGTTATATCTGTTACATGACTTGGGGATTAATCACACATCTCCTATCATATTTATACAGATAGTAGAAGTGCATATTGTTTGGCAAACAATCCAGTACATCATGAGTGTACTAAACATATAGAGCTGGATTGTCACTATATCAGGGAGAAGATTCAAGCTAAGCAAATCAAGTTGTTTCAAATAAAGACTGAAGATATGATTGCTGATATATTCACAAAGCCATTGGGTGGTTCTCTATTCTCTACACATCTAGCCAAGTTGAGCATGTTTGATATACATGCTCCACTTGAGGGGGGGGGATTAGAGATCACAAAATTATGTTGTTATACAACATAATTTCATCAACAAACAACAAGCAACACAGGAAGAAGAGGCGCAGGTAAGAGACACAAGGAGAAGCGTTATTCTCATATTTACGTTTTTTATATTAAGTGTAAACGCGACTTGTACTTAGCGCATTGGTTGTTGTACCAAGTAGTTAGGTAGTTAGTATAAAGAGTAGGAGATTACTCTGTTGAGCTCACTTTTGCTCACTTCATTTTTCATTTCACTTTCACATTTTGTGACTTTGATTCTTTTGTAAATCTTCTTGATTCATCAATGGAGTCTGTTAATTTGGTTTATTGATTTCCTTTGTAGTTCAATTCATGAACTTCTACAGTACTGCAAGCTACTTGATCGTCTCGTGTTGGAAAAACCAATTTTATAAGGAAGAAAAAGAAAAGAATTAGCTCATACCTGTTACTTCGTAATTAGAAAGGTTGAGGATGGTGACTTGGTGCCTCAGGCTGTAAGTAACGCCAGTCCAGGTGCAGAATGAGGTTCCCTGTGACCAGTTGGTGGTTATAACGTTGTTCGGGTCGGAAGTTATGAATGATTTGATTGACAAAAGAGTCAACTCGTCATCGGTCTGGGAGTTCGGAGATTGAAAAGACGAAATGATAAATAGGCAAGATAGCAGCTGCAAGCTGGAAACTGAAAAGCATTATTGCAGCATGTTGTCCCATTTAATTTTTAGTGTAGTAGAACTTTGTTGTGATAGTGAAATACATATATATAACTGGGAATCAGGTAAGATGTAGAATTGTATAAACTGAATTGATAGAAATGTATATTGAATCACAAACCAAATTGTAAATTAGACAAAAGATGGAATGATGAACAGTAAGTGAAAGAGAGCTAGCTACTCTGTTTACATAAGAGTAAAATAACTAACTAACTGCTTATTAACTAACTTCTTGCTATTTTAGGAAAGTTTCCTAAATAGGAAACTACTTCAATCTTCACTTGCTCCTTTAGACCCCCCCTCAAGATGGGCATAGATGCTATTCAATCCCATCTTGGACTTCTGAAGATTGAATTGAGCTGTGCCAAGGGGCTTAGTGAACACATCTGCCAGATTGTGTGCTATAGGTATTTGAACAAGCTTTATTGTTTTATCTTGGATCTTTTCCGTTATGAAGTGATGATCCACATGAATGTGTTTTGTTTTATCATGTAAAACATATTGTGTGCAAGGTAGAAGGCACTCCTGCTATTTGTAAACAACAAGACTGGAGTGGGATGAGGAATTTTGAGATCTTTCAGTAAATAGACCAACCATTCAATCTCACAACTTGTGTAAGCCATAGCCCTGTACTCTGCCTCTGCTGAAGACCTGCTGACAGTGGGTTGCTTCTTTAATTTCGATGAAACAAGAGAAGAGCCAAGATATACTGAGTAACCAGTAACACTCCTTTTAGTATCTTCACACCTAGCCCAATCACTATCAGTGAAGGCCTGTAACTTGAAATTTGAACCAGGAGTCGTCTTGATGTATCTGAGCAATCTGTGAGCTGTTGATAAGTGAGACTGAGTAGGATTTGCCATGTATTGACTCAATGTCTGTAAAGTATAGGATAAGTCAGGTCTGGTGATTGTGAGATAAAGTAATCTTCCAATCAATCTTCTATACTCCTGTGGATTTTGTAATGGTTGAGCATATGTAGTATTAAACTTCTGCTTCTGATCCATAGGTGAATCAATGGGTCTGCAGGACAAGTAACCATAATCAGACAAAATATCTATGTTATGAAACCCGGCGGGTCGACCCGGTTCAACCGCGACTCGGAGGGGGTCCGGGCCGAAACCCCCCAAAACCGGAAAAAATCGGGTTTTGGTAAAAACCTGGTTCCACCCGGTTAAAAACCGGTTCGACCCGGGTTTCTAAAAAAAAAAAAAAAAAAAAAGAAAAAAAACCCCAATCACAACAAAAGCCCTATATCGCTCAGTTCCTTTTCCTTTTCAGTCTTCTTCCTTTTCCTTTTTTGCAGCTCATTCTTCTCCCGTTCTTCTCCCGGGCTTTAATGTTATTTGTTATTTTGAACTCAATGTTATGGAGTTATGGTGACTTTGTGTTTGGAATTGAGGCATATGTCGTTTATGCAATGTTTTATATCTTTTTTTTAGGTAAAAAATTTATATGTTGAATTTTTAAGGCATACATTATGTTTTATTTTTAAAAATATTTTTTATAGGTTGACCCGAGTTGACCCGGTTGAACCTCCTACAGTAGGTAGGCCGGGTCAACGTCCGGGTCCGAGTTTCAAAACACAGCAAAATATCCAATGCATATTATCTCTGGTTAAGAGTGATACCTGCAGATGTCCTGGCAACTTCAATGCCAAGGATATATTTCAATACACCTAAATCCTTTATAGTAACCTCATCATCAAGATATTTCTTGATACTGATAATATTAGACATATAATTTTTTGTGATAATTATATCATCTGCATAACACAATAAATCCGTAAAAGTAGTTGCAGTAGTTTTGGTAAAAAGAGAATTATCAACTTTAGACTGAACATAACCAAACTTGAGAAGAGATTGAGACAATTTTGTAAACCACTGTCTTGAGGCTTGCTTTAGCCCATAGAGGCTCTTGTTCAATTTGCAAACTCTAAGATCAGATGCAGCACAATAGCCAGGTAGTGGTGTCATGTAAACCTCCTCATCTAGGTCTCCATGAAGAAATGCATTGTTGACATCACACTAACGAATATGCCAGTCTTGTGCAGCTACAATAGCAAGTAACACTCTAACACTTGTTAGTTTAGCAACTGGAGAGAATGTATCAAAATAGTCTATACCCTCCTCTTGAGTATACCCTCTTGCAACAAGTCTAGCTTATATGTTTCAATACTCTCATCAGCTTTATACTTGACCCTAAAAACCCACTTACAGCCAATACAGTGCTTTCCCTGAGGCAAAGGCATCAAACTCCAAGTATTTGTCTTCTCTAAAGCTTGTAACTCAGTTGACATTGCCTTTTTGCCAATCAGGATTGTCTTTAGCCTGATTGTATGTTTTAGGTTCTTTAATTTGCATGATAGAAGCTGTAAAGACTGAATAAGCATGAGACAGATTAGATAGAAAAGACTGTATAGGATATAATATAGGTTTAGGAATAGAAGAAACATGATTTGCTATATGTTGTTGATCTGCACCAGAATCCACTCTCAATGAAGGTGGCAAAATTGTATCATAAACCTGCAAAAAATGATTATTTTCCCTAACTCTAGTTGATCTCCTGAGTGGCATATCATCAATCACCTGAGTATCAACCACCTGAGAATCATTCACAGGTAAAACATTAGATTCATCAGTAATATCAAGAATTTCATCAATAAAATCTTCATGAGGATGCTCAGTAGCCTCATTGTCAGTATGAATAATTTGTGAAGAATCTTCACTTGCTCCTTGATCTGTATCTGCCTGATCATTATCACTTTGATCATTAGTAGGTATAACAACAGGATTAGATACATGTACAGCTGGTTGTACCACTGGAGGAATTTGATTAATATTCTGAGGAATAATGTCCTCATAGAAATAATCCTCATCAGGTAAAGAATGAGATTGCTGCAACGAATTGTTAGTAAAATCATCTGTCATGAAAGGAAAAACTTTCTCCTCAAAAACAACATTTCTACTGACCATAATCTTATAAGTAACAAGATCTAAACCTTTATAACCTTTAGTACCCAACTTATAAACAATAAACACACATTTAGTAGATATGGGATCAAACTTTGTCCTATTGACAGTCAAAGTACTAGCATAACATAAACAACCAAAAGATTTTAAAAGTGAATAATCAGGAACATGATTGTATAACATCTCAAAAGGAGATTTATCTTTCAAAACAGGAGAAGGTAACATGTTGATGATATGTGCAGCTGTCATAACACACTCACTCCAATACTTTAGAGGTATATTAGATTGGAATCTGAGAGCTCTAGCAACTGCAAGCAAATGTTGATGTTTGCGCTCTACTATTCCATTTTGTTAAGGTGTTTCTACACAAGAAGTTTGGTGAATAATGCCATTAGTGTGGTAAAAATCATGTAACAAAAATTCTGTGCCATTATCAGACTGTAAACATTTGATTTTGGTTGAGAATTGTGTGAGCACCATATTATAAAAGTTCTGTAAAGAGACCTTCACATCAGATTTGTATTTTAGCATATATAACCATGTTACTCTGTTGTAGTCATCAACAATAGTGAGAAAATACTTGTGACCAAGATGAGATTCAGTAGAGAAAGGACTCCATAAATCACAATGAATCATATCAAAAGCATCCATAAAACATAATTTTCAGTCAGAAGAAGGTACCGCGCCATAGATGAAAAGCAACTTGTTCTTAATGCGTAAAGCCCGAACCAAAGCTTGACTCCAAGCAACGTAATTGACACAATTGAAAAGCTCATAAACAACCAACATTCCAGTATGGTCATTTGAGCCAATGAAATATGGCGAATCAGCCGAAATTGACACAGTTGTGCCTTGAATTGAAGGTGTCGTAGCCGAATCAGAAATCGCTGAAGAAGAAATCGGATCATTGATATTCTCCATTGACGGTTATGTCAAGAAAAACTTCAGAAATCAACAGATCGAGAAACGAAAAACAAATGAAAACGAACGATTTTCACGGAAAAACTTCGCGAGAAATCTATGCGGAAGAACAATCAATCGAATCGATTGATATCAACTGATACCATGTAGAATTGTATAAACTGAATTGATAGAAATGTATATTGAATCACAAACCAAATTGTAAAGTATACAAAAAATGGAATGATGAACAGTAAGTGAAAGAGAGCTTGCTACTCTGTTTATATAAGAGTAAAATAACTAACTAACAACTTATTAACTAACTAACTGCTATAACTAACTTCTTGCTATTTTAGGAAAGTTACCTAAATAGGAAACTGCTTCAATCTTCACTTGCTCTTTTAGATAAGGTATATCTAACCTTAGGGGTCAAGGTACAGAGATCAAGTCAAATGTATTCAACTTCACTAAGCCATTAATTATCTGCAAGTCCTTTTAACTCCACTCCCATAAAAATGACCAAACTAGTTGGACCAACAAGTCGTCTTCCTTTGTTAGATTGAAAGATTATGTTTAACTTTTTCCGTTTAGGTCTTAGTGGAAGAGGGATTCTTACAGGAAGTAACTCATGTTTTGAATTTAATACAATAGTTTGTGGAGGTACGCAAGATTCATGGATTAAAAAAATCAAAACAATACATTTATCCTCGAATAGATGGAATACATTGCAAGTTTAGTTCCACGATTGACTTCACGCATTCTTCAATGTTGGATATAATTAGGGCTGTATGCGGACTGGTACGAAGGGTTGTTTTCCAAAGCACTAACCAATCCTCTTATGGCGGGTTAGTACGTAGGTTGCCCTAATTGCTAGCAATGACGGGTGTCTTTATTCTCAAATTGTTTCGGGTTTGTTAGCCGTTATTGCGGGCGGATTATCAGGTTTAACACGTGCGTGCATAAATACAAAGTATATCGTAAAATAAAATTCTTATAAGTGTACAAATCATTAGTTTTTCAAATTTACAATATAAATTTACAAATTTGGGGAGGAAAACATAAAAATACAATCATATCTACTCCATAAAATAATTTTAATTTATGAAAACAAAGTTGGGGTACAACTGAAAATGGATAAGTTTTTCTTCTAAATAAAGGACAAATTTCTTAACCAATTAAAGAAAAACAAATTATAAAAAAGTTAAATCCTACTTATATTTAGAGTTACTTTCCTTATTTTCATTTTTCAACATACAAATGGTTGAAATTTAGGTTGCACCGTTTAAATGGTCACCCACCCGTCAATAGGGATTTCTCAAAATTTTAATTGACGGGTGCGTTAAATGACCGACGATTTGGCAATAGATGTGAGTGGTCATCCTTCCTTTACATTGAGTAGTTTATCATCAATCATTTGCATAGTTTCATTGTAATATGATTCAGACACCCATTTGTTAAGAATTAAGTTTTGTGAGAGACCATCCAAATCAAACATACAACTATTTATATTGCATACAATATTTAAAATTAAATATATAATATTTATATTTAAACATATTATGTTGAATTCAATATAAGAGACGGTCTCACAATTCAGTAAGATTGAATACAATTCTATTGAGCATCAAGCAAGCACCAGTGGTCTAGTGGTAGAATAGTACCCTGCCACGGTACAGACCCGGGTTCGATTCCCGGCTGGTGCATTTTTTTTGGCCTTATTTGGTGCAGAATCCTCCTCCTTTCTTCGAATTACAAGTTTCCTTCCTTTTTGGATGTAGAAGAAACTGCGAATCTAATCTGTAAGCAGCATTATTCATTCTAATTCTAGTTCTACTGCATCATACGATAGATATAGCGTAGCATTCTCAATTTTACTACTCCTATTTCTTTCTGCTCTGTATATTCATGGTGAATTGAAATCAATCTTCCACATATAGGTAAATGTCGATTACTCCAAATTAGGTTCTGTTTAATTTGTGGTATTATGTTGATTCGGTTCTTCAGTGCTGATTTTGTTATTTTCCTTATTGTTCAGGTTCACTTCCTTAGAAATTCATATTACCTACCAGTGAAATTTGAGAATAAGTTAGTCACACCAGACACCCCATCTTATTTCAGGTTAGACTTAAGTTTGGGATATTACTTTTTTGTATACTTATTCTTTTCTTTTTCTGTAGTAGTTTAGTTGATGTTGCTGCCTTTAACATGTTGGAAGATATGTGCCTATGTGTGTGTGTGTGTGTGTGTGTAAACTATCGGTATCCCCATTATGTATTTCAGGTTCTGCAGTATCACAGTTCTCGTATTCACTTCCCGGCTTCCCAGGATACAAGAGTCAATTCATCGGTGGTGGAAACGAGTGATTAAGCAGAGGAAGCTATAGTTAGGCAAAGATAAACCCACGTAGAAGTTGAATTACTGCACTATAATGATTTTGTGACATTGTTAGGTGTAATGTAGTAATAGCTATGTGAGAGTAACCTTCTATGGTGTTAAACGCTTGCTTTATTTGGTTGAAAACTGACACTTGAAGGCACCATCTTCTCTTTTGCAGAACTTCTGCAGCTGTTGTCTTGCATCCCCCCTGCATTTTAATGATGTACCTGATTGCTTTCATTTTATGACAGAAATGGGAACTTTCTAATCATTTTAAGAGTTTCTCCCAAGCTTTAATTACCAAGCTGTTTGTTATTGCACTTGTACAGGTTCGCTTCCATGCTAAAATGTGCCAGCGTAACAATCACCATGCAAGTATTGGGATTTGGGAACTGATCATCTTAATTCTTCAGGTATCGAGTTTTAGTCTGTTCCTGATTGCTGGGATAATATTTTGTGGATTCTCGTTATTTCTGTAAACATAAAATTTACATCAAAAAGCAGAAAGCCCTCCTCTACTGTTCTTTTTGCATTCCTTTTGTTTTTCCTTTTCCTTCTGTTCTGGGTTCATTAGGTCTTTGCTTTCACGGACCTAACATAATCAATCAAGCATGAAAAAAAGAATAAATATGGACCAACTCGAATTTGAAATTAGTATTCACTGTACTGAAGTTTGTAGTTGATTTTCTTAAGCCTAACAAGAACTTCAGTCATATTAGGCCTCTCTTTTGGCGAATCTGCTGAACATTGTATGGCTAGTTCCATGATCAACCTCAGGCACTCCTCATGGTTGGATCTAAAACACTCTTTCTCCGTATTTAGTAGTTCAGCATCAATTACTTGCATCACATTATGGGGATAAGATTCACGTACCCACCTCGTGATGGTTAACCCTCCCAAAAATAGCTCATTAGTAGGCTTCTTCCTTGTAAACATTTCAATCAACAAAATCCCGTAGCTGTAAACATCTGCAATTGTTGACACTAATCCTGACGTTCCATACTCTGCAAGATTGACATATGTAGTGAGACAAACACAATTGGGGGGGGGGGGGGGGGGGGGGGGTATCATATATATGCAACTTCAAATTCTTTTTCAAAAGCAGCAGTTTCCAGACTTCAAAACTGTTTTTAGCAGGTTAGGACCAGCGCAACTTACTGATGTGCCAATCTTTCCATTGATATGTCCGGTAGAGATCTAGTTGAGTGGATTGCAAAACTATATTTTGTGGGATTTTGGAGTAGATAACTACGCAACTGTCCATCATAGCATGGTACATTTGAAGTAATTGAGTTTATATTTAAGAAAACTTAGACTACATGATTTGCATGTGAACCAACGTCATCATGTATCAGAAACATACAACAAGATAGACCTTGGTCTTGCAGTTGAACCTTGTGGTACTTTCAAATATCCTTTTCACAGCTGCAATCACTTAACTCTTGCAATCTACTACCAATCCAGTCTTTAAGGAAGTAACTGTAAGTTCACTCATGGTGGAGAAGTTATTTTTGTCTTTATTTTTTAATTAAAAAAGAAAGTCAGTTCGAAAGGAAAAAAGAAAGGTCCTGGCCTTGTAGGCTTTCAGAAGTCAGAGCATAGTGCAACATAATCCAGATGTTACATTAACTGTGTGACGTTATTTTCTCCCCCTGAATATATGATTTTATTGCTATCCGGTTGTCGATGTAATAAGTCCGGGTTTGGTAATTTAAATGACACCACACTATTGCACCAAAATAGTCCTAGCCTTGTGTATAGCATGCACTTAGCACACAAGATCATCAGAAAATTCCAATTTCATGGCGTCCAGGAGACACTTGCAACAATCATATTGAGTGATAACTGATAAGTGAAACATATTTGAATGATTGAGGGTCAACGTGCACGTGAATCTTAATTGTACTGAGGTTTTTGTCTAAATTTAGAGATTGTTACCTGGTGCCATGTATCCAATTGTACCCATAGTTTTGGTCTGTTCGATTCTTTGATCTTCTGTCAGAAGTTTAGCAATCCCAAAGTCTCCTATATGAGCAACCATATCCTCATCCAAAAGAATATTGCTTGGCTTCAAGTCACAATGAACTATGGTGAAGGAATATCCATGGTGCAGATATTCTACTGCAGATGCTACATCGACCATTAATTGTAGTCTCTGGTCAATGCTCAGGCCATAATCAGAGGAATAGAGCCATTTATCAAGGTTCCCATTAGGCATACACTCCATAACCAATGCCTTAAATTCGTTGTTGGTGCAACTAGTAATGATCTTGACAAGATTTCGATGTCGAAGGCTCCTCATCATTTTGCACTCTGTGTCAAAGCTATTGAATGCTCCTTGCACATCTAGATTAAAAACCTTAACAGCAACAGCTATTTCGTTGTAAAACAGTCCCATGTATACTGAACCAATGCTACCTTTCCCAATCAAATTTCCGTCATGAAGGTTATTTGTGGCTTTAAGAATGTCACGATATGAAACCCTCTGGTGTGTGAAGCCATCAAGATTTGAATCTGGCAGAGATGAAGTTGTCAATTTTCTGTCATGACGCTTGAGCAACCAAAGAATAACTACTGCAGCTATCAACACTGAAGTTATTGCTGTGATAATTTCCCATAGAAGTTTATGAATGTTTTTTGACGGATTGGGCCTATTTGGGTTACATGCCTCGACTTTGAACCGAGATGCTCCACATAGGCCTCTATTGCCGGCAAAAATATCAGCTGTGAAGTTCACAAAACGACCGCCATTGGGGATTTCTCCTGTGAGGTTGTTGAAGGAAACATTAAAATAATCAAGATCTGATAGGTGCTCGAAAGTTTTTGGAATTAGACCAGATAGATTGTTTTGAGACAAGTCCAAGCACTGCAAGGCCATCAGATATGATAGTGATGAAGGTATTGAGCCATCAAACCTATTATTCTGCAGTTGTACTGTAGTCAGACTCTGTAACTCCCCAAGAGTGCGCGGAATGTTCCCAGAAAGTTGATTCCTGCCTAAGAGCAATTCTCGCAATCTATAGACATGCGTGATTTCACTCGGCAAAGAACCGTGGAATAGATTTCCAGACAAGGATAAAACTTGAAGGTGCATGTTGTACCATAGACTCGCTGGAATGGTAGAAGTAAGTAAATTTCTGGATAAATAAAGTTCTTGCAATGAACTAAGGTTTCCTAAACATGCTGGTAACTGTCCATAGATCCTATTTTGCTCAAAACCTGCACGATAAAGGTTTTCCAGCTGACAGATACTTTCTGGTAATGAGCCGTGAAGATCATTCGTAGAGAGTACTAACCTCTGCATGTTTCTCAAATTTCCTAGTGTCATGGGAATCTCTCCAGTGAAATCATTGTTTCTGAGTTCTAACCAAATCAAGCTAGTGATATTACCAATCTCACTAGGAATTGGGCCTGTAAGTTTGCTATCTCCCGCCAAAAAGCTCATAAGAGATGAAGAGAAGTTGCCTACGGATCTGGGCAGTCCACCGGTTATAGAAGTATTTCCTATATTGAAATAACCAAGCTTTTTGCAACTTGTTAAAGAGGTAAGAAAATCTTGATGTGGTACGGACAAGTTGTTCAAGAACATATTTCTTCCCACTCTGAATGATTGTAATTGACGCAAATTTCCAAGATTCATCGGCATGAGCCCACCAAATGAGTTATCGGAAATGCTTAAAAGACTTAACTTTGATAGATTGCAGATGGTATTTGGGATTTCCCCTGAGAAGCTGTTCCATGTGAGATACATAACCTGGATATTTGGGAGACCAGTGTCAATGGAAGATGGTATTGTGCCGGTGAGCTGGTTCATTCTGAGAGAGAGTGTTTCCAGTGTAGTGAGGTTGAAAATTGATGGTGGTAGTTCACCATTCAGGTTGTTGATCTCAAGATTCAGGAACACTAGGTTGGATAGATGTCCAATTTCTGAAGGAACCACTCCTGAAAAATTGTTAGAACTCAAGTCTAGTGTTTCCAAGTTTGTCAAGTTGCCGATTGAGGGTGGAATAGTGCCTGCATAAGTTGCAGCTTAATTGAGCAATTGAATCATATGAGATAAGAAATGAGAATGCTAAGCAAGTTAAACAACTTAGCACCATTTGTTTGATACATATAGATTCTGAGTATCCTCTCAATATAGGTGACCAGTAAATCCTTCTAGGAAGAATGCAAACCAAATAAGAGTAGTTTCTTTTATTCATCGAGTACTTTTGTAATCCTATAGGTCATTAAGGAATACAGAATTATAAGTAGTAGTAGATGATATTCCTATAAAGCATGGAGTCCATAAGGAATAAGATAAGTAGAAGGACATGACCTAAAACTGTTTCAAGGAATATTGCTCCCAACCCCAGAGTTCGACTAAATATGCTATTAGAAACACTCCCAAAACATCAACTTGTTATTAAGGGTACCCTATTATTAATGTGTTTTGTTATATAGTCATAATCAGTTAAGTGGGAAAAGTTTTTGAATTTCACTGCGGCATTAACCTTAGAGGTATCTTCTTATGTTTTCCAGCAGTACATTAGAACTCTTTCGTTTCGAAAGACTAGAAGCAAGATGTGGCCTCGTCCAGGATTTAAGTTCGAAGTTAGTAACTCCCTAAGCTTATTCGGTAAATGATCTGACTGTATTTATATTTGGTTGAAAACACCGATTCCGCAACAAATGAAACTTAATAAGACACCAGAACTAAGATTAAGAAGGCATGAAAAACTGAAGGTGGGTAGATGAAGGCTTACCAGTAAACTGATTCCTCCCAAGAGCAAGCATCTCCACCTGCGAAACGTCTCCAATGTTGGGGGGAAGATGACCAGTGAGGTGCTGATTCATGGCTAAATCAATCTTCCGCAATGAGGTAATGTTGAATATAATTTCCCAGGGAACATTCCCTCTCAGGTTGTTATACCACAAATCTAATACTTCCAAACTCTGTAACATTCCTAGAGACGCAGGAATGTTCCCGTTCAGCTGATTCACACTCATTTTCAGTTCCTGAAGGCCAGCCAGGTTCCCGATTGTCTCGGGTATCAGGCCGGTGAAGCTGTTGTTCCTCAAGTCCAAGTATGTTAAGAATG
This sequence comes from Plantago major, assembly GCA_026545765.1. Classification (NCBI taxonomy): domain Eukaryota; kingdom Viridiplantae; phylum Streptophyta; class Magnoliopsida; order Lamiales; family Plantaginaceae; genus Plantago; species Plantago major. Next base: position 31,641,058 of record CM048844.1, on the reverse strand, counting down.
AGAGGTTTCCGATTTGAGGCGAAATTGTACCGATTAATTTGAAATCGAAGAGGTCGAGGGATGTAACTCTTTGGTGCCTGGGGCTGCACTTGACGCCAGTCCAGGTGCAGAACGACGTGCCCTGCGACCAGTTTGTTATTATGATGTTGCCTGGGTCGGAAGTTACGAATGATTTGATTGACAGAAGAGCCGATTCATCGGTGGTGGCGTTGAGTGGTTGAGCAGTGGAAATGGTAATTAGGGAAGATAGATACAAGGCAATGATGAGCAGCATAGCTGCAGTAGATTGCGTCTGTGCCATTGTTAGGTGTAATGCTCTCATGGTCTTGTGAGATTGTAATCTGCAGTGGGTTTTAAACCACGTAAAACGATATTACCAATTTCAATTATTAAACCGAGTTGTTCGAAGTTGACCCGCAATTTTCCTTTTTTGTCGATCACTACTTTAACTTTTATATTAAATATATAAACCCGCTAACATTACTTTATCATGTTTTCAACTTTAAAATTAATTTGAGGGTTACATTAACATTATTTTATCTAGAACTAATACATTTTTTAATCCACGATGAAAGTAAACGGAAATTTATTTCCGTAATTACAGTCGACGCCAGTCCAGTTGTTATAATGTTATCCTTATCTGCAAGTCCTTGAATAGCAAAATGACAAACACCAAAGTCGTCTTTCTTTATCCTTTAACTCGAATAGAAAATAACCAAATTGTGACAGGTTATGTTTAACTTTTCCGTTGAAGTCTTCATGGACATGGATTCTTACAGGAACTACTTCATTTTCTGATTTAAATACAATAGTTTGTGGAGGTAAGCAAGATCAAGGGAGTAAATAATTGAGAACTTTTGCAATAATTAACTTGAAGTTTACATAGTTCCGAGAGTACGATAGACTTATACATGCATGTTACAGCAATAAGTTAAGGTTGTTTAGCAATTCCTAAAAGTTAATAATTAAACAGTGGCAAAAATGGACTTTCCACCTTTTAAATCGTCAAAAGTTAAATTCGTGAACTTAAATGTAGTTGATTTTTACAGCTCTGAACTTGCATGTTATTCTTTAACTAACGGGTATCCATGCGTAATAACGAAATCTAAGAGGGGTGTGGATGTAATTTACCCATATTTTTTATAGTTATCATAAAAAATACTCGGTGATATAGTATTGGATGAAGAAGGAATACCCACCCACACGACCGTTAACATTGCTTACAAGAAAGTTTGACTATCTTATTTATCGATTAATTTATTTTGACCTCCTCTTTTATACTCACTCCGTCCCGTGAATCTGAACCCTTTTCTTTTCGGCACTGTTTTTAAGAAAGTCAATTGTTTATTGTTTGTTGTTGGGAGAGAAATGATAAAGAATGGAGAAATTATGATAAATAAGATATATAATGATAAAAAAATGAAAAAAGTAAAAGAGATAGTAGAGTTAGTAGGTGTACGTTTTGCTATTTTTGTAACTGGACTAAATTTGTGGGACGTCTATAAAATGAATAAGGGTACTGATTCATGGGACGGAGGATGTATTTATTATTAAAAGTAAACTATAATGTGACATTGTCACCGGTTACTATTAGTTTAAAATAAAATAAAAATGGAAGAAGTTCAAAAGGAAATGAGATATTAAAATAAAATAAAAATGTAAAGCTTAAAATAAATGAGAAAAGAAAATAAACAAGCAAGCATGGCTGATCTAGTGGTAGAAGCAGCTGGTGATTCATGTATGAATCTAATCTGTAAGCATTTATTCATTCTCCTCTACTCTGCTAGTAAATCTTACGACATCGTAGCATTCTCTAATTTACCGTTTGATTATACTGAAATCTAATTGTATTCATGGTGAAATCAATCTTCCACAGATAGGTAATGTTGATTACTCCAAATTAAATTAGGTTCTGTTTAGTTTGTGTTATAGTGTTGTTTGGGTCATCCAGTGCCCACATTATGATGAACTTGTGTTCCTTAATTAGTTGCACTAATTTATTTGGTGGTGAGGCCATGAGCATGCGCATGTGCATTCGCCCATTTGAAGTGCCTCAATTAAATTGAGGCTACATGATATATCCGTGTCCATGTAATAATTAAGCATTAAAATCTCTGATTCCAAGTGGTAAAGGTCATATATAGCTTATGAAAGGTCTTTGTTCATGATAGTGTAAATTTTTTTATTTTATTTATTTTGAATATTTTTTCTATTATTATTATTAATTTTTTTAAATTATTTTTACAGGCCCCGATTGAAATTTTTGCACAGGGCCCCTAAATCTCTATGGGCATTGTTGATGGTGCTGTGTTAATTTCTTGTATTCCTTGATGAACTTGAGTTCCTTAATTAGTTGCACTAATTTATTTGGTGGTGCTGTGTAATTTCTTGTATTCCTTATTGTACAGCTTAATCTGTAGATTCTTATCCTTTTCCCTAATACTTTTACTTCATGTAGCTGCCTTAATATGTTGTTAAGATAGATAAGTGCAGTCTTGCTCTCCCAATAAATCCATCTGCATTGCTATACGTAATACGTGTTTGTATGTGCGACTTTGAGAGCCTATTCATCAGTGATGAAGGAGATGCAGTTTTAAAGCATCGGTATTCCCCTTATTTTAGATTTCGCAGTATCACAGTTCGTCAGTTCCCGTATTCGTTTCCCTGCTCTACAGTATAGAAGAGTCAATTCATTTGTGGTGGAAATGAGTGTTTAAGCGGAGGAAGCTGTAGTTAGGCAAAGATAAACCCGAGGAGAAGTTAAATTACTGCCGCATAATGCTTTTGTGCCATTCTTAGGTGTAATGTAGTTATGGTTGTGCAAGAGTAACCTTCTATGATTTTAAAAGCTTCCTTAATTTGGTTGACTGAGAACCGACACTTGAACGACCATCTTCTCTTTTGTAAAACTTCTGCAGCTGTTGTCTTGCATCGCCCCTGCATTTTGATGATGTACTGATTGCTTTCATTTTATGACAGAAACGGGTGGGAAAATTACATATATAAATCATTATAGCAAAACCATTGCAAATAAGGACCACTCAAAAAGAGTGTTGCAACTAAGGCCATTATAATTTAAATCAAATATGAGTGGACAAAATTACCCCTCACTTTCACCTACATCTTCATCCTCATCATCTCAGATCTGCTTCTTCTTCTTCACCAAACAACAACTCTACTCTTCTTCTTCTTTACCAAATCGTTCTCTCATTTTTCCACCATGGCTGTCGATTCCAAGTGCTTCAACACCGTCCACTACAAGAAAATAGGGGTTTAGCGACGGATGGGGGCCGATCCGTCGCTAAGGCCTTAGCGACGGATAGACGCCCGTCTTAATGACGGGCGTCTCTAAGGCGTATTAGCGACGGATTTTTATCCGTCGCTATAGCAACGGTTTTGGCGACGGATAGGGCGTTGACCCTCCGTCGCCATTAGAGACGGATAATTATCTGTCTCTAATCGAATTAGGGCTAGAACGCCCTAATTCGTTGTTTAGCGACGGATAATTATCCGTCGCTAAACTACTATTTTTTTAAATTTTTCTTAAAAATTATTTTATAATTTAAAAACCTGTTTTTTCAACCAATATAATAGTGATATGTCACAAAGGGGAAATTGCATTAATTAACAACAATGATTCGTCCAAAAAACAAATTATCCAAAATAAAGTATACATATCCGAATATAAATCCAAATATCCAACAAAGTAAAAAGTTGCATATTATCCAAAACATCTGAACATCACTAAGACGAGGGGCAAGGGTTATTCTGGCTCACATACAAGCGGCACAGCTCTTCCATCCTCTGATTCATACGAGCCTGCTCATCCCTGAGATTTCCAATCTCAGTCTGGAGAGGAGTCACTGCTTGATTCACCATTTGCTCGACCTGCACGTGTGTGTAAACACCACCATGTCCCTGAGATTGCTGCTGGGACACGGAGAAGCTCTGCGTCAGTGTCTCGCCATAACTACCAAGACCATAAACCCGACCCTTGTTGTCGGGTGGGTTGACCTGTAGAAAGATCCGGTCTTGTTCTTCCACGGACAACTCCTCACCCTCGAGCAGCCTCTCCGCAATGATCCGCTCCACCTTACTCTGTAATAGTCAAGTGTATACGAAATGAGCTACAATTTCATATTTAATTTATAATACACATGCATATACAACTGTAACACTTAGCAAATACACATACCGCAATAAGCTCGGACTTCTGGTCCACCCAAACGCCGTTCTTGAACTTCCCCATCTTCATTTGCTCTAGGCAAGTCTTGGGTTGGTTCAGGTTCAGCTAAAGAACATTATATATTGCAACAAGTAGTTAGTAAGTTGATAGGAATGCAAACAAGTGGTAAATTGGTATAAATGAAAGCACACATATATACTTATCGACATCTGGCGATCAGTGACAACAGCTCGTGACCCGTAGTGGTGCCTGGAAGAGCCCTTGCCATCTCGCGGCTCAGTCAGTCGGTTCTGCCTGTTCTTGTAGGACTGATCCTCGACGTGATTAATGCTCCAATACTCATGCCACATAGCCCACTCTTCGTCCCCAATATGCAGACTGTATGGCTTTCCTTTGTCTCGGTATTTTTCATGTCACCACCATATGCCTATACAATGTCGAGCCCAAAATCTCGAAAACAGGCCACATCTGGGGAATAAGGCCAGTCGGAATGTAGTATTTTTTCTACATTCCAATTTCATTCAAAGTAAAAATTAATGCCCCAAGGTCACAATTTCAAGATAAACAATGGTGACTAACATATCACCCCAAGTAAGTGGCTAACATACCACACAAATTGTCCTAGAATTTACTAACACAATGGTGACTAACATATCACCCAAGTAAGTGGCTAACATACCACACAAATTGTCCTAGAATTTGCTAACACAATGGTGACTAACATATCACCCAAGTAAGTGGCTAACATACCACACAAATTGTCCTAGAATTTACTAACACAATGGTGACTAACATATCACCCAAGTAAGTGGCTAACATACCACACAAATTGTCCTAGAATTTACTAACACAATGGTGACTAACATATCACCCAATTAAGTGGCTAACATACCACACAAATTGTCAAACTAGTTCATTAATCGATTCTCTCTACAAATAAAGCATTGTAACATTTACCACAACAAATTGTAACATTTAAGCTTACCCGAAGCTCATCAAAGTAGAAGTGCTTCGTCTCAGCCTTTAGTGTGCTCCACTTTTCACCTCCCTGGCCCGGCAACTCCCTCCTAAGCTTGAATATCTCATGCAGGTCGTCTGAAGATTGCGGAGGCCACAACCTGCAATTATGAATGACATATAGAAGAGTACATATATTTATTAGACAATTCATGTGACATATATATAAACACTTATCTTAAGTTATGTTCTACAAATGTATATATAATACTTACTTCCTCCTGCCATTAGGGAACAACACCAACTTCCCCTCCCACATAGCCCCATCGACGATCTCGGTATATGGACACCAAGTTAAGTGGTCGTCTGCCCATAACCACCACCAGACGTCCCCATGCTCGATCCATCGAGTTCGACTAACATGAGAGTAGCCCGATCCACAGGCTACTCTCATCGATCAGTGAACCACAGGTCCCACTAGAGCTGGGAATCTGGTAACTACACTTTCTTTGCCGGGGCATCTGCAAAAAGCACATGACAAACACAAACAAATTGTATTAGTATAAATGAAGACATGAATTGGCATGTAATGGGAAAAGTAAGCATATAACAATTAAGATACATATACTACTCTACACTACACACATACTCTGATCCTCGTCACCAATGGTTAAGTCTACATATATGTCTTCGTGCAGGTCAATGTACTCATCACGAGCGTCTACAGGATTTCTCGCTGTTTCATCGACAACCTCTTCTTGGTATGAGTTGGTAGTTGATTTGTCCTTATGAACGTACTCAACTCTAGAGCGGGCTTGCATGTGTATCGCCATGAGAAGTCCATACGTCATACTCAGCTACAAACCCCTTACGTTTCAAGTGTTCCACTACCGTTTCTGGAGGTAAAAATTGCTTATTTCTACATTTATACTGGGTGCAAGGACACTTCATCATCCCCCCACTCAAACAATTAGTCTGTGTCAGTGCAAATGTAACGAAGGCATCAACCCCTTCCACAAAACTAGGTAAAACTCTCCCATTAACTATCCTTTGGTACATCCATGAACGATCGATGTTCATTGGATGATTATATAACCTGACACGTTTGAATTGATTAGATCGTATTTTTTCAACTCGATTCCCATTTTCCCATTTCTTGCATGTTATAAAGTTTATGTCTCTTACCAAAATTTCCATTACAAATAAAGCATTCCAACCCTTTAATGCGAATTTATAAATTATAAATTACATGCATTTTACGAATGTAATCACCAAATTATATCAACACACTTAATTAATTAAATTCTCATAATTTATAATCTAGTACATGTATAAATTTATCAAATGAAACAATTGCAAATCTTAATTAACATACTTAAATCAAAACTACGACATACTTAACATTATACTAATTAACAATTCAAATAATTTCACATCTCAAAGTTAATTAAACATACAATTACAATTGCTTAAATTAGTCTAAATTAACTAAATTTTCCAAATATGTCAAAAAGTTAGGGTTTCAAAACGAGGTACTAAATCTTCATAATTTTACTAAATATACACCAATATCAAATTAATTAAAAGTCCAACATACTTACAAACATACTATACTAAAAATTCAAATTCACAATCAATATATATCAATTGCACATCTCAAAGGTAAAACATTACCTAATTACATCTAAACTAAGTACTATATACTCTCCATTTACATTCAATTGCTCAAATTAGTCCAAAGTAACAAAATTCCCAAATATAAAAAATTAGGGTTTACCTTCGAATCCGGAGAAATGATCGGATGGAATTTGAAATTGACGGCACAATTGACCTCCTTGATTCACGAGCTTCGAATGTACACGAAGAATGGACAAAATGGTTGAGATTTGGACCGGAATGGCTTTGGGCGAAATAAGAAGAAGAAAGGAAGAAGAGAAAATGGGGAAGGAAGCATTCTGCTTCCCGTAAAAAACTGGAACTCTAGCAACGGATAGGCTATCCGTCGCTAATAACGACGGATAAGCCTATCCGTCGCTAGAGTTCCAGTTTTTTTTAAAAATTTTATTTTCCCCTTTTTTTTCTTGGTCAAAGAATCTAGCGACGGATAGATTATCCGTCGCTAGGTTTAACGACGGATAGTCGTATCCGTCGTTAACTAAAGACGGATAAGCCTATCCGTCGCTAGAGCTAGCGATTCGTCGTGTAGTGGTCGTTGCACCGTCGGAGGAGGACGAGGACGCTGGAATTGGTAACCGCCATTGCCGATTGTCCGGTGGAAGAAGATGCCATATTCGGTGTGGATTTCTGAATCTCTCTCTAAACTCTGTTTGTACTCATGTGAGTGAGTAATTGTAGTGAAGAGAAGAAGAATGGATGGGTAATACAGTGCGCAACTTTCTACATCACGAATTCATTGGAAATGGAATCACAGGGTGGAATGGAGAAGAAAAACAGAGGTCATGACCTGAGTAGATGAAAATTGGAATTGGGAGTAAGTGAGTAAAACAAACAAAGAGACATACCTTCGCAAACTGTGTGATACTACTCGTAATTGAATTGAAGGTTGAGAAATTTCTTGTGTTTCAGTTGGATAGTTCCCACGGAAAATTCGGATTTCAATTCTCTATCACTCGATTATCAATTTAGGAATCAATCTTAGTTTCAGTCTAATTAACGGTTAGTTTCAGAAAAAAATAGTATTAGTTTCAACATCATTTGTATTAGTTTCAACATCATTAGTATTATTTCATATCACTAAACTAATTTTAGGAACTCAGAATGTTAGTTTCAGATTTATTACAGTTAGTTTCAGGGCCAACAAATGTTAGTTTGAGAACAAAATAGTATTAGTTTCAGCATTATTGTATTAGTTTCAGTAACTCAGGTTCATTAAAGTTAGTTTCAGGGCCAACAATGTTAGTTTCAGAACAAAATAGTATTAGTTTTAGAAACTTATAATTCTAAAACCCTAGGGGAAATGGTGAACCTAATCAACTGAATTTGAATATAATACACCTTCAGTTCTGTTGGTTTCATGAGTCTTTGAGTTAGTTTCCAGAGCCAGTTCTGTTGGTTTCATAAGTCTTTGAGTTAGTTTCAGGAGCCAGTTCTGTTGGTTTTATGAGTCTTTCAGTTAGTTTCAGGAGTCTGCTCTGTTGGTTTTATGAGCCTTTTCTGTTGGTTTCATGAATTAATTTCATAACACAAAAAAGTTAGATTCAGAACACAATAAGTTAGTTTCACAACGCATGAGTTAGTTTCATAACAGAAAAATGTTAGTTTCAGGACACAAAAAGTTAGTTTCAGAAACTCACCGTAAATTCTAAAACCCTAAGGGGAATGGTGAACCCCTAAATCAACTGAATTTGAAAACACCCTCCGGGGGCTACAAAACCTAGTTTCATGTGCCTTCATATTAGTTTCAAGATCTTTTATGTTTGTTTCAGAACCACAATACCTGGTTTCAGAACCACAAAACCTAGTTTCATGTTCACTAAAGTTAGTTTCAGAAGAACTCATAATTCTAAAACCCTATGGGAAAATGGTGAACCCCTAAATCAACTGAATTTGAATACTCCCTCCGGGAGCTACGGTCTTAATTAGGGTTTAGGACGGGTCCAGGGGCCCTGGACTCCTCCTAAACCCTAATTAAGCGGTTGTCGGACCTACAATGTTAGTTTCAAGATCTAGTCTGTTAGTTTCAGCAAAAATAGTATTAGTTTCAGGTTCATTAAAGTTAGTTTCAGGCCCAACAAATGTTAGTTTCAGGTCCACTAAAGTTAGTTTCAGGGTCATTAAGCTTAGTTTCAGGGCTATTCTAGCTAGTTTCAGGAACTCAAAAGTTAGTTTCATGTTCATTAATGTTAGTTTAAGGTTCACTAAAAGTTAGTTTCAGGTTCATTAAGCTAGTTTCAGGAACTCAGAAGTAGTTTCATGTTCATTAATGTTAGTTTCAGGAACTAAAAATGTTAGTTTCAAGTTCACTAAAAGTTAGTTTCAGGTTCATTAAGCTAGTTTCAGGAACTCAGAAGTTAGTTTCATGTTCATTAATGTTAGTTTCAGGAACTAAATTAAAATGTTAGTTTCAGATTCACTAAAAGTTAGTTTCAGGTTTACTAAAAGTTAGTTTCAGGTTCATCAAGCTAGTTTCTGGAACTCAGAAGTTAGTTTCATGTTCATTAATGTTAGTTTCGGAAACTAAAAATGTTAGTTTCAGGTTCATTAAGCTAGTTTCAGGAACTCAAAAGTTAGTTTCATGTTCATTAATGTTAGTTTCAAGAACTAAAAATGTTAGTTTCAGGTTCCATCACGCAACACAAAAGGAAAAATTCTAAAAAACAAAAACACAGAAAGAATGTAAACAATGTTAGTTTCAAGATCTTTTATGTTAGTTTCAGCATCATTAGTATTAGTTTCAGGAACTCATAAAGTTAGTTTCAGGTTCATTAAAGTTAGTTTCAGAAAGTTAGTTTCTTTTTTATTAAAATTAGTTTCAGGTTCATTAAACTAGTTTCAGGAACTCAGAAGTTAGTTTCATGTTCATTACTGTTAGATTCAGGAACTAAAAATGTTAGTTTCAGGTTCCATCACACAACACAAAAGGAAAAATTCGAAAAAACAAAAATACAGAAAAGAATCTACTAGTGCACTCTGCCCTGAAACTAGTCCAATTAAAATCATTCAACCTGAATTCTCGATTGCGATCTCCAACATATTAGAAAAACGTGAAACCAATTTCTATGCCAAAAGCATGGCTAAGACCATTACAAGTCAATGAAACCATAAAATCCATGTCGAAAACGAGAAGAAAATAGGTGAAAATAGCAAAGAGAGATGAGGAAGAAAGGGTGTTGGAGGAAGAAAGCGTGGAGGAGAAAGCAAGTGAAAATAAAAAGCAAAAAGAAGTCCGTAATAATCCATGTCGAAAACGAGAAGAAAATAGAAGAAAATAGCAAAGAGAGATGAGGAAGAAAGGGTGCTGGAGGAAGAAAGGGTGCTGGAGGAAGAAAGCGTGGAGGAAAAAGCGAGAGAAGAAAAAAATCAGAAAGAATACGTATTGTACTGGCGCTGGATCTGAAGAAAAGAGTAAGGATATATTGGAAAAACATGGAAGGAATTAGGGTCCAAAAAATAGAATGTCCTTTTTTGCAAGTTTTTTTTTTAGTGGTCCTTTTGTGCAAGTCCAACACACAAAGTGGTTATGACATTTCCTATTTAATCATTTTAATAGTTTCTCCCAAGCTTCAGTTACCAAGCTGTTTGTTATTGCCCTTGTACAGGTTCGCTTCCTTGCTAAAATGTGCCAGCCTAACAATCAGAAGGCAAGTATTGGGAACCGATCATCCTTATTTCAGGTATGGAGTTTTAGTCTGCTCCTGATTGCTGGGATAATATTTTGTGGATTCTCGTTATTTCTGCAAACATAAATTCTACATTAAAAAGAAAAGTAGTAATCTTGTTAGCCGCAGAAAACCTCCTCTACATTCTTTTTTGCATTATTTTTGTTTTTTCCTTTCCTTCTCTTTTGGGTTCAATAGGTCTTTGCTTTCACTGACTTAACATAATCAAGCATGAAAAAAAGAAGAAATATGGACCAACTCGAATTTGAATTAGTATTCAGTGTACTGAAGTTTGTAGTTGATTTTCTTAAGCCTAACAACAACTTCAGTCATATTAGGCCTTTCTTTTGGCGAATCTGTTGAACATTGTATGGCTAGTTCCATGATCAGCCTCAAGCACTCCTCATGGTTGGGTCTAAAACACTCTTTCTCCGTATTTAGTAGCTCAGCATCAATTATTTCCATCACAGTATGGGGATAAGATTCACGTAACCACCTTGTGATGGTTAACTCTCCCAAAAATAGCTCATGAGTAGGCTTCTTCTTTGTAAACATTTCAATCAACAAAATCCCGTAGCTGTAAACATCTGCAGTTGTTGACACTAATCCTGATGTTCCATACTCTGCAAGATTGACATATGTAGTGAGACAAACACCAATGACTTTGCAGGGGTTTCTCTTTTTTGGAGGGGGAGGGGTTTCTCTTCAAATTCTTTGTCCAAAACTGTTTTTAACAGGTTACCACCAGCGCAACTTACTGTTGTGCGAAGTCTCTCCATCGATATGTCCGGTAGAGATCTAGTTGAGTGGATTGGAAAATTATATTTTGTGAGATATCTAGGTAACTGTCCATCATAACAAGGTACATTTGAAGTAATTGAGTTTATATTTAAGAAAACTCGTACTACATGATTCGCATATGTTATGTTTTGGGGTTGTTTCGAATAATGTCAGAAGTTCAGGGACTGGTTTGTTATTATTTGAAGTTGGTTTGTTGAAAGGCGTAAGAAAGCAGAAAGCGTGCTTTTACCGGCTAAGTGGTTATGCGACTTTGTTTCGTCCGTTAGATTGAAGATGGTCATTTTGATCGGATGGTTCGCTTCTTGGGCCGTTAATCATCTTCTTCGCCAGATAAAAAGCAGTAAGAGAGCTTAGCTTGCGCTTAGATCAATTCCAAGTTCCAGTTCAGTTTTCGCTTTCTCGTGATTGAGAGGCGTTTTGGGAGTCATTGTTGTGAGTATTGTATAGCGAATTCAGGCTGTATTTCGTTTCAATTCTCTGTAACAAGCTTGTAGTTGAGATATCAAAAAGATCAATAAAATCACCGATTCTCCGTGGATGTAGATTGAAGCGATTCAATCGAACCACGTAAATTCTTTGTGTTCTTTGTGTGATTGCTTATTGGTGTTTGATTGGTAGTTGGTCGATTGTGCGTTTGAGATTGGATACTTAACAAGTGGCGCCGTCTGTGGGAAGATCGGAGGTGATCGGAGAAGTATTCGATTGTTTCATCGCCGTGTGAAGATCAACTATGGGTTCTGCAAAGTTTGATATCGACAAGTTTGTTGGTACGAATGATTTTGCACTATGGCAAGTCAAAATGGAGTCGATTCATTACAACAAGGTGTAGAAGGCACTCTTGCCTCAGAGTGAACTTCCGGCGACTTGTACAGATTTGGAGTATAAAACTCTGTCAGCCAAAGCCAGAAGTACAATTCTATTGAGCCTGGGAGATGAGCAACTACGAGAAGTTGCCAAGGAGAAGACAGCTCTAGCAGTTTGGGAGAAGCTTGATTCGTTGTATCAAACACGATCATTGGCAAGAAGATTATATATGAAATCTCAACTGTACTCTTATAAGATGAATGAAGATCGGAGCATCCTTGAGCAGCTTGCATCATTCAACAAAACCTTGAATGATTTGGATAATATTGAAGAAACTCCACTGCCTGATGAAGATAAGGCTATAATTACCTTAACTCCTTCCAAAGTCATATGAGAGTATAAGAGATGCTATAGCTTTTACAGGTCAGAAGAAACTGACATTGGAAGAAGTTCAATGTCTGATAAGGCAAAAAGAAATGCAGAGAAGTCAAGCAAATGGTGGAAGTGCATCTGGTGAGGGTTTAATGATCAGGGGCAACTACCACAAGTCAAAGCCTCAACAGCAATTTCAGAAAAATAAATTCAACAAGGATGTGAAGTATAGAGCTCCTGCTCCTGCTGCAAATGTGAATAAAGAAACAAGAATCTGTCATCACTGCAAGAAACAAGGCCATCTTAAGAAGAATTGTTTCTTGCTAAAGAAACAGAAACACAACAATCAAGGAAACAATTCTACACATGAATATACTAGCAATGCAGTGTTTGATGGAGAGGTACTGAATATCACTGATGATCAAGTTAGTGATGAGTGGATTCTGGACTCTGGATGTTCTTTCCACATTTGCCCATACAAGGAATGGTTCTCAAGGTTAGATGCCAACTATGAAGGCACTGTGATGCTGGGAAATGACATGATTTGCAACATACAAGGAACAGGTGACATTATGCTGCAGATGAGTGATAATTCTGGGAAGTTACTCACAGATTGTCAGGTATATACCTGAACTCAGAAGAAATTTAATTTCTCTTGGCACTTTAGAGAGCAAAGGTTTCAAGTTTAGCTCTGAAAATGGCATGCTTACAGTGTTCAATAAAAATGCATCTGCTGTTATGAGTGGTGTTAGGAGAAATAAACTCTACTACATGAAGTGTAAAGTAATCACAGGTGATGTACATGTAGCTAGTGTGGATGACACTGAATTGTGGCATAAGAGAATGGCTCATGTTAGTGAGAAAGGTCTGCTTGAATTGCATAAGAAACAAGTTTTTGACACCAGTAAAGTTGATAAACTTAAGCCCTGTGAGCAATGCATTCTGAGTAAAGCAAAGAGACAACCTTTTTCAACTGGTAGCCATACAAGTGAAGCACCCCTAGAGTACATTCATTCAGATCTATGGGGACCTGCTTCTGTTCAAACAAATGGAGGCTGCAGATATTTCATGTCTATAATAGATGACTATACTAGGAGAGTGTGGGTATATGTACTGAAACATAAAAGTGATGCATTCTCTAAGTTTAAGGAGTGGTGTGCAGAAGTTGAGAATGAGAAGAATCTTAAAGTCAAAATATTGAGGACTGATAATGGCTTAGAGTTTCTATCAAGAGATTTCAACAATTTCTGCAGTGAAAAGGGCATAAAGAGGCACAGAACCACACCTGGCACACCACAGCAAAATGGCCTTGTTGAAAGGATGAATAGAACATTATTGGAAAGAACAAGGTGTATAATGTTTCAGTCTGGTGTACCTAAGTCATTTTGGGGAGAAAAGTTTCCAAGATGCTATCTAGTTAATAAAACCCCCTCATCAGCTATTCAAATGAAAACACCAGATGAGCTGTGGTATGGTGATTTAAAGGATTACTCACACCTGAGAGTGTTTGGTTGCCTGGCATATGTGCATATCAGACAGGACAAGCTTGACCCCAGGGCACTGAAATGCATCTTTATTGGCTATCCTAAAGGTGTGAAAGGCTATAAGCTGTGGTGTATTGAGAAGAAATCTCAGAAAGTTATAATTAGCAGAGATGTAATGTTTGAGGAGTCTGTATTTCCTTATAAGAATAAAGATCAACATCTCACTACTGATATGCATAGCTTCAAGGATTCTGAGATTGAGGTGGAGCTCATGAGAATTAATGAGCAAGCAAGGGAAAATCATGAAGTTGTTAGTAACTCTCATATACCTCAAGATTTCAGTGGTACAGAATTGCCTGCAAACTCAACTGGTAATGTCTCAACTCAGAGTTCACCTGTGATAGGTAGCACTTCCCTGAGATCACCAGTTATGAACAATGCACCACAGAGTCCAAACAACACAGCTAGTGTTTCTGCAACACAACAACAAGCAGCTGAAGTTTCTCAACCTGGAAGAGTAAATAGAAACCAACCAAGAAGGAAGGTAGTTCCTGTGGTCACTGATGAAATAAGAAACTTTCAGTTGACCAGAGACAGAGAGAAGAGACAGCACAAGGCAACAAATATGTATGGTTTCAGCAACTTGGTAGCTTTCTCTCTAAGCACATGTCATGACATTGAATATCAAGAGCCCCAAGATTTTAAAGAAGCTAGTACATGTGCTCAGAAGCAAGAATGGTTAATTGCTATGCAGGAAGAGCTTCTATCTCTTGAGAAGAACAAGACTTGGGAATTAGTTGATAAACCAGCTAACAAGAGAATAGTAAGTTGTAAATGGATATATAAGAGAAAAATTGAGGTCAATACCACAGAACAAGTGAGATATAAGGCCAGATTGGTGGCTAGAGGTTTCACTCAAAAAGAGGGTGTAGATTACAATGATATATTCTCACCAGTGGTCAAACATACTTCAATAAGGCTGTTACTGAGTATAGTAACTCAATTTGATCTGGAGCTACAGCAATTAGATGTTAAAACAGCTTTTCTGCATGGTGATCTTGAAGAAACCATTTATATGGCTCAAATTGAGGATTTATTCTACCGGAGAATGAAGGTAAGGTATACTGTGAAGAAATCACTATATGGACTTAAACAAAGTCCTGAAGCGATAGTACTGAAAATTCGGTGATTATATGGATGAAATTGGTTTTATCAAATCAATGTTTGGCAATTGTGTATCTTAAAAGGAATGAATCTCAAGTCATTACATATCTACTGTTGTATGTAGATGACATGTTGATTGCCAGCAGTAGTGTTGAAGAGTTAAAGCAGGTCAAGAAGCAACTGAGCAATAGATTTGAGATGAAAGATTTGGGAAATGCAAGAAGAATTCTTGGTATGGATATCCTCAGAGATAAATTTGGTACTTAAATTTGAATCAAGGTGATTACTTGAAGAAGGTTTTGCGAGGTTTCATATGCATGAATGCAAGTCAAGTAGCATTCCTTTAGCTCAGCATTTCAGGCTCTCACTGGAAAATAGCCCTGAAACACCTGAGCAGGTGGAGCATATGAGTAAAATCCCTTATGCAAATGCTATAGGAAGTATAATGTATGCAATGGTATGCAAAGACGGATGTTGCTTATGCAATTAGTGTTACCAATGAGATATATTCAATCTGGAGAATACCACCGGGATGCGATGAAAGTGTATATTGAGATATCTTAAGGGATCTTTAGATATTGGGATCAAGTTCGCAAAGATGAGAAGTGGTTTACGATCCTATCTTTGGGCTATGTTGATGCAGATTATGCTGCAAATCTTGATAATAGAAGATCTCAGTCAGGTTATATCTTCTCCTTGTTTGGATCAGCTGTTAGTTGGAAATCAAACTTACAGAATGTAGTTGCCTTGTCAACAATCGAAATGTAATACATGGCTATTACTGAGGCTGTGAAAGAAGCAATATGGTTGAAAGGCATTATAAATGAGTTTGGATTAAGTCAAGGAGCTGTTACTATCTTGAGTGATAGTCAGAGTGCCATATATCTGTCAAAACATGAAATGTTTCATGAAAGGTCCAAGCACATTGATGTAAGATTGCATTTTGTCAGAGATATCATAGAGAAGAATGAAGTTAAGATAGCAAAGGTGTCAACTGTGGATAATGCAGCAGATATGATGACCAAGCCTCTGATTCCAGCTAAATTCAATCATTGTTTGAGTTTAGTTGGGATTAGAAATGATTGAAGATCAAAGTACAGAGTACTGTTACCACTGCCAGGTGTTTAGTTGGTGGTGAATAAGAGTAAATGAGGTGTGTTGTTGTTTCTGAAGGTTATTCTCAACAAGGTGGAGATTTGTTATGTTTTGGGGTTGTTTAGAATAATGTCAGAAGTTCAGGGACTGGTTTGTTATTATTTGAAGTTGGTTTGTTGAAAGGCGAAGAAAGCGGAAAAGCGTGCTTTTACCCTTAAGTGGTTATGCGACTTTGTTTCGTCGTTAGATTGAAGATGGCTTTTGATCGGATGGTTCCGCTTCTTGGGCGTTAATCATCTTCTTCGCGATAAAACAGAGTAAGAGAGCTTAGCTTGCGCTTAGATCAATTCCAAGTTCAGTTCGGTTCGTTTTCTCTGTGATTGAGAGCGTTTTGGGAGCTGTTGTTGTGAGTATTGTATAGCGAATTCAGGCTGTATTTCGTTTCAATTCTCTGTAACAAGCTTGTAGTTGAGATATCAAAAAGATCAATAAAATCACCGATTCTCCGTGGATGTAGATTGAAGCGATTCAATCGAACCACGTAAATTCTTTGTGTTCTTTGTGTGATTGCTTATTGGTGTTTGATTGGTAGTTGGTCGATTGTGCGTTTGAGATTGGATACTTAACAGTATATGAACCAATGCATAATGTAACAAAAACATAAAACAAGATAGACCTCCGTCTTGCAGTTGATCCTTGTGTTAGTTACATTTTTTTTTTTATCAAAAAAGAAAAGTCAGTTGGAATCCCCCCCCCCCCCCCCCCCAATATATGCCTTCATTGATATCCGGTATTTGATGTAACAAGTCTGCATTTGGTAATCTAAATGACACCACATTGTTGAACCAAAATAATCCTAGCCTTGTGTATATTTAGCGTCCAATTAGCACACAAGCTTGCCGGAAAATTCCAGTGTTTCATGGCGTTCAGGAGACACTTGCAACAATCATATTAAGTGATGAGTAAAACAACATTTGAATGATTGAAGGTCAACATGCAAGCGAATCTTAATTGTGCTGGAGTTTTTGTCTAAGTTAAGAGATTGTTACCTGGTGCCATGTATCCGATTGTACCCAAAGTTTTGGTTAGCTCTGTCCTCTGATCTTCCACCAGGAGCTTGGCAATTCCAAAGTCTCCTACACGAGCTAACATATCTTCGTCCAGAAGAATGTTGCTCGGCTTCAAATCACAATGAACAATGGGCTGGTAATATCCATGATGAAGGTACTCCATTGCAGAACCCACATCTATCATAATTTGCAATCTCTGATCAAAGTTCAACCCACAATCAGGAGAATGGAGCCACTTATCAAGATTCCCATTTGGCATGTATTCCATTATTAATGCCTTAAATTCAAGGTTAGAGCTACTAGTAATGATCTTGACAATATTTCTGTGTCGAAGGCTTCTCATTACTTGGCACTCTATGTCAAAACTCTTGAACGCACCTTGCACTTCTAAATTGAAAACCTTCACAGCGGCAACCATTTGATCAGAAAAGATTCCATGGTACACAGAGCCAATACCTCCTTGTCCAATCAAATTCTCAGTATCCAGGTTGTTCGTTGCTCGAAGAATTTCGTAGTATGAAATCCTCCCATGTGTGATTCCAAGAGGTGAATCTGTTATAGGTATAGATCTTGTTTTCCTACGACAGTATCTGAGTAACAAGAGGATAAAAACTGCAGCTCCTAAACCAGAAGCGACAGAGAGGAGAATATACCTCAAAAGTTTATCATTATATCTTGAAGAATTGGATGTGTTACATGGCTCAACACCAAATCGAGATGGTCCACACAAGCCCCTATTACTCATGAAAAGACCCGAAGTAAAGTTCGCAAAACGACCTCCACTGGGGATTTCTCCAGTAAGTTCATTGAATGAGACATTGAAGTAATCAAGATACAAAATGTTCTCCAGTGACATTGAAATTTGACCAGAAAGATTGTTTCGGGATAAGTCCAAATACTGCAATGCAACAAGATTGGAGAAAGATGGAGGTATAGAGCCATTTAACCTGTTATTTTGTAACTCTAGAGTAGTTAGGCTCTGAAAATGCCCCATAGTATCTGGAATGTTCCCCGAGAAGCGATTCCCATTCAGGTACATTCTCTGCAAGTTTCCAAGGTTTTCTATTTCACTAGGCAATGAACCATCAAACTGATTTCCCGCCAAAGATAAAACTTGAATCCGCATAATAGACCACATGGTCGAAGGAATGGTGGAATTGAATGAATTGTAAGACAGATTGAGTTCTCGCAATGAAGTTAAATTTCCTATACACCTTGGTAGCTGTCCAGAGAGACTGTTGTCCTGGAAGTATGCACCAAAAAGGTTTTCCAGGCTGCAGAGACTTGCGGGAAGTGAGCCATGCAAATTGTTATCAAAGAGTGACAAGACCTGCAAGTTTCTTAAATTACCCAGGGTGGTAGGAACCTCTCCAGTCAAGTTATTCATTCCGAAGTATATACGAATCAAACTACTTAGATTACCAATCTCACTAGGAATTATGCCACTGAGTCCGCACCTTCCCGCTAGAAAATGCTCAAGATATGCGGAGAGGTTGCCTATGGACATCGGTAAAGCACCTGTCATGGGGTTTTGAGATATTCGCAAACGGGTCAGATTTCTGCAGTTTGTCAAAGAAGTTAGAAAGTCTTGCTCGGGTATGGAGAGGTTATTTGTGAACTGATTTTCTCCAATTAGAAGAATTTGTAGTTGGCGCAAGTTTCCAAGATTTATCGGGACTAGTCCAGTGAAGAAATTAGTGGAGATAGAAAACACGGTAAGCTGCGACAGATTAGCGATTGAAATGGGGATTTCTCCTGAAAACCTGTTTCCTGCAAGGTATATAATTTGGAGGTTTGGTTGAGTTGTGTCAATAGAAGGTGGTATGGTGCCAGAGAGATCATTCATTGCAAGAGTAAGTATTTGCAACTGAGTGAGGTTGAAAATCGATGTTGGTAGTGCACCGTTCAATCTGTTCTGTCCAAGGTTCAAGTATGTTAAGCTGGATAGACGTCCCAGTTCTGAAGGAATGGTGCCTTCAAAATAGTTTCGACTCAAGTCTAGCATTCCCAAATTCAATAAGTTACCGACTGAGGGTGGAATTGAACCTATACATCCAATAAAATTGATGTTTAGCATTTGGGGAAATTAGAAAAAAAAAATGAAATGAGCATGGAATTAATTTGCAGAATGACTGGTGTTTAGCATTCGGGGGAAAAAATGTGAAACGCAACCACAGAACTTAAATTGCAGTATAATGATGAAGGTAATAATATGTAACCTGTGAACGAATTAACCCGTAGAGCAAGTCTCTGCAACTGTGGCAGGTTCCCAATTTCCATCGGCAAACTGCCAGAAAAACTATTCCAAGAAAAAGAAATATCCCTCAGTTCTGCACAATTCGACCAACGTCTTGGAATCTCTCCATCAAAGTGATTTTCCGTAAACAGTAGAATCTGTAACCTGGACGAAGGAGGGCATACCTCTGTCGGAAGATTGCCAGTGAGCTGATTCCTGCTGAAAGAAATAACCTGCAGTGAGGTAATGTTAAATATTCCCCATGGAATATTACCTCTCAAGTTGTTATCTGCCAAATCCAATACTTCCAGATTCTGCAACAGTCCTAAAGATGGAGCAACGTTCCCGCTCAGCTGATTGGCATTCATTCTTAGTTCGCGAAGTCGGAATAAATTCCCGATTGTGTCAGGAATCGTATCGGTGAAGGTGTTGTTTCGTATATCTAAGTAGGTCAGGAACAAGAGGTTACCGATTTGAGGTGAGATTGTGCCGGTTAATTCGAAATCGAAAAGGTTGAGGGCGGTAACTCTTTGGTCCCTGGGGCTGCAAGTGACGCCAGTCCAGGTGCAGAACGATGTGCCCTGCGTCCAGTTTGTTGTTATGATGTTTCCTGGGTCGGAAGTTATGAATGATTTGATTGACAAAAGAGCCGATTCATCGGTGGTGGCGTTGAGTGGCTGAGCAGTGGAAATGGTTATTAGGGAAGATAGATACAAGGCAATGATGAGCAGCATAGCTGCAGTAGATTGCGTTTCTGGCATTGTTAGGTGTAATGTTGTAATGGTCTTATGAGATTGTTAGGCAACTGAACCTGGAATATTACTATATTTTCCATTGTGAAACCGAGTTGTTCATATAGTTGACCGGCAATATTCTACTAGTACTGCTGCTAGTCTACTACTATTCTACAATCATGTACAGTGCAGGGTGACCTGGTCTCTGGGCTGCAAGTGATGCCAATTCAGTTGCAGAACGGTTCCCTGTGAGTCTGTGACCAATTGGTGGCTATAATGTCGTTCCGGTGGGAAATTATAAACGGTCAGGGAGACGAGATTGAGGAGGAAATGATAAATAAGCAAGATAGCGAAATATAACTAGGAATTCGGTAAAATTTTACAAATTTATTTGAACCTTTAAGGGTCAAGTGACTCGGATCAAGTCAATTATAATACTCCATTCAACTTCACCAAGCCATTATCTGCAAAGTCCTTTAAACTTTAATGTGAAACCAAACCAACCAAACTTGGACTAACAAGTCTTTTTTAATCGTATTTTGAGGGGAATAGCCATAACACAAATCTTGACTGGTTATTTTTAATTCTTCTCGGAAAGTGGATACGTAAAAAGTATTAACGCGTAGTTTTTATTTTCATCCCTAGATATGCTAGAGCACCCAAAATCCCATGTGAATGTTCCCATCTAATTTGTTTGTATTTTAAATACACAAAAACATGAAAAACTCAATGATTGCATGCATGGTTTGACATATTACCGAAGTTAAGCCGTCGGTCAATTTGGCGTTAGGAAAGAATTTAATAGTGTATAATTATGGTCAAACATGTCATATTGGTTTCATTGTTATGTTACAATTCATCAATTTGAAATTGGAGGAAAAATGTTGTAATATAAATGTGAGTACCAATCAACATTAACATTAAATGTTACGTTGTAATTTAAAGGTTGTACCATGGTTGCACCGTATGTATTAAATGTTATACGGTACAACACATTAAAACAGTAGGAAGTAGTGCAGTATGCTGTAGGTTAGAAAAAACCATTAACAAGGCAACCTATCATTTTGTTTCTTTCAGTTCCTGGCGATTCCAAATATTAAAATCATCAGACAAATGACAAAGTTATCTCCACATTTTAACATTTCAGTTTCCGTGATTGATTGCATAAATTTATAGATTGTGTTCATATATTTACCTAATCCAGTTTATTATAGATTGGGCTGCGCTGGATCGGGCCAAAAGGGAGATGAAATCTGGAAGAAAATAAGCAAATCAGAAGAAGACAAGGGCACAAATCAGACGATTCATCATTTTCAATAGGGGTGTGCAAACAATCCGTCCGACCGACCCGTCCGCACAAACCGCCCGCATCTCACCTGCACCGGCCGATTAATTTTTTTTTTTTAAATTATGCAGGTTAAATTTTTTATAATCCGCCAACTGGTGGGTGGGTGGTGGGTTGGTTGGGTGCAAACCGCAACCCACCCGTCCCACCCACCATATTATTTACATAACAAAAAATGTATATATATTAAATAAATTAATTGTCATTTAAATGAATATATAGAAATATATAATAGATTAATAAAAGTAAAGCTAGGGTTATTTCATGTATAAACTAAGAAACTACATAAGTGAAAATGGTACTTCATCATTTTACTTGATTTCAAAATACTTTGCTAATTTCATGGATATGTTGATATAGTAATCTACCCGCCAATCCGCCCGCCAACCCACCCGCCATTGTTATCACCCGAACCTCCGCGGGTTGAAAAATTATTCTACCCGCCGTGGGTCGGACAAATAATCACCCGCCATAGGTGGGTTGGTTTGAATTTTTGTAAATACCCGCCAATACCCGCCCGCGCTCACCCCTAATTTTCAAATGGCGGTAGAGGTATCAAATGAACAAAGAAGACACATGACCATACTCATCTTCATACTTGTTCATTTATTTGTTGTACATTTTTTCTCTTCAAGTTTCTGGCATCTTTATCCTACTTTGAGTTGCATGGAGTAATGTACTATGCCTATCTCAATTGTGAACTGTGCCCTGCCTCCAGTTTGTTGTTATGATGTTTCGTCTATCTATTAAGGGCCAGAAATTGGGTTATTACAAATGGGTCAAAACGGGTCAAAATATATATATATATATATATATATATATATATATATATATATATATATATATATATATATATACATACTCAATTCTAACACATAATTCATAAATCTCACAAAACCCTACAAAACTGAAGAACGACATTCCTCTCTCTCAAAATGTAAACTCGGAAAAAGCGTAAATCAGAATCATTAATTCAAGTCACGAAACAACATCACAAAAGGTAAAATCATATCTCGGTGTGGTTTCTATGAAATCGGTGTTTATTATGATGATATTCATCTCGAAAAAATGTTTTCAAGTGCAAA
Source organism: Plantago major (assembly GCA_026545765.1). Taxonomy (NCBI): domain Eukaryota; kingdom Viridiplantae; phylum Streptophyta; class Magnoliopsida; order Lamiales; family Plantaginaceae; genus Plantago; species Plantago major. The sequence continues at coordinate 31,618,386 of CM048844.1, read as the reverse complement.
TTCAATCCAAATCGAGTAAATCAAGCTCGAAATCACTAGAAAAAATATCACGAAGGTACGAAGAACTAGGTCTCGACATAATTTATGTGAAATCGATGTTTATTCAACAATTGTTGTTGGAATTTCGAATCAGATCTGAAAATCGCTTTTTTTTTTCAAAATGTTGTAGCTAATATGTGTGATGTTTTAGCGTTTTCATGTAATATTCTTGCTTATATGTAGATGTTCAACTAAACAGAGTACATGCTCGAAAATTGGTGTTTCTACTACGATTTTGTTGTTTATCCACCGATCTACTCAAAATATGCTCGTATGTATGTTTCAACAATTTTTTTTTTATTCAAGGGAAAATTACATATACCACCCCTGCAATATAGCCTCTTGTCAATGAGGTCCCTTCTATTCAAACAATTACAGATTAACCCATTTTTTACACACGAAAAAAATGTAATTACAGATAGGTCCAAAAGTCAACTTTTTCACCAATTTTATCTTTTCTTTATAATTCAAAAATTCATTAATTCTCCATTATTGCAAAATAAACCCAAAAATATTTTTAACACTCACAAACAAACCCTAACATTTTTTATTCTTCAAATTTACTACCCACCATCTCCAACCATCTTCCACCACCTCCAACCACCATCTTCCACCACCACCACTTCTAACCACCACCTCCATTCTCGGTCAACTTATTCTTCCTCCCTCCTCATCTTCTTCTTCCTCCCTCCTCCTCCATCTTCTTCTTCTTCCTTCTTAAAAAAATCGATCGAGTCAGAATAGCTCCGATGAAGCTATATATCTGTTTCTGGCATTCGATTGAGTATGTGACCCAAACCGAGTCAGATATAATAACTCGATCGGAGCTAGCTTTTTTGAAGAAGATGGAGGAGGAAGAAGAAAAAAAATTGGGTATATTTTGAAAATAAATTTTATTGGGGTTTAATTTACAATGATATTGAGTCATTGTTGTAATTTATAAAACATTAGAGTCCAATGTGTAGTAAATTGAAGATTGTAAATTGCAACCAAGTCCAACTAATTTTCTTTTCCATTTATTTTATTTCTGGTCAACTCAAAAATCAGGTTTTGGATATCTGTAATTATTTGAATAGAAGGGACTACATTGTAATTGGCCCAAATTTAAGGGGTAACAAACGTAATTTCCCCTTTATTCAAATATAAATTGATGAATTATTTTTATCACAATAGAAATTGAGATTTGGACAGATCTGAAAAAATCGCATATAAAACTGTTCAAATGTTCTATGTAATCTCTATAATGTTGTGCCTTATGCATGTAATGTTATAAGTGATATGGGGGATGTACAACTTAAATAGAGCATTTGTGTAATAATACGTGTAATGTTGTTAATAATATGTGTAATGTTTCGAATGATGCATGTATGTAACGTTTTCAATGATATATGTTATTGCAAATGTTGTAATGTTATTCCTATATCGTAAATGTTCTGATTTATATAGCCTATGTTCCTTAGTTTAACAAAAAACTTCTCATCAACGTCATATTAAGGGCCGAGCACTACGTTTGAAAAACTTAACTGGGAATGAAACATTGCAGCTAAGAGAATATTGGAAGATGGATATCAACGTGATCTACTCGCAATATCTCAAGTGTTAATTGACTTAAATTAGTAATGTTATAAACTATATCATTAATGTTCTTTAATATGTGTTCAATGTCTCAAGTACTGATAATCACTTTATCAATTCCTACAACAAGTAAAAACACCGAAAAGCATTGCAAGTGTCCTTGACTCTGACTACACGAAAACAAAAGGCAGAAAGAAACAATGGATTGGAAACAAATTCGAACGGAAAGGGCCGATAATCTCCAAACGAGCAACTGCTATAAAAGATAAGTGAATATGACATGACACAATTGAATATGGCATTAAATGTTATCAGAAATGACATTTTCAATATTTACACAATGTTTTTATCTATTTAAATAATGTTCTTATCTATTTAAGTCATGTTTGTAACATTGTTGATTTACGCAGAAACCTTGCATGAATAATCATGAACATTACTCAAAGTCAAAAAATTATCCAATTAACCAAGGCCATTAACTCAAATCGAGTAATTGAATATGATATTAATGCTATTATATGTTATTGAATCTCCAAATATCTTATCTATTTAAATACTGTTCTTACCTATTTAACTAATAATGTTCTTATCTATATAGTATTATTTATACAATGTTCTTATTTATTTAAGTAATGTTCTTAACTATTGAAGTAATGTTTGTACCAAAGACTGCCTGCGAAAATGAATCGACCCGAACCAATGATTCGCGAAAATATAATTAAGTGTGGTAAATTGCAAACAAGTCCGTTATAGTTTTGCTATACACTTTGTCTTTCCGTGAAAATTAATTTGATGTTATTATAACAACATAATAACAAATGAATGAAAATGAAGTCTAAAAGAAAATGATACATTAAAATAAAATGAAGTGAAGTCTAAATGAAATGAGAAAGTGGGTTCACTCGGGTGGAGTAAAAAGTTGAGACTTGAGGATGTTCTGAGCGTAATCTCCAGGCCTACTGATCATGTCTTGATGCAAATCGACTAATATTTTAAAGGGACACCATTTTAAATATGAGATTATGTATATATTCATTTTCATATAATAATTAAGCATTAAAATCCATGTATTTAAGTGGTTAAGTTTATATCTACTCTACAAAAGGTCTTGGGTTCAATTCGTGAAAGTGTAAATATTTTTATTTTATTTATCTTGAATATTTTTTTCTTTCATTATATTATTTTTAGGGCCCTAAATTAAAATTTCGAACAAGGTCACCTAAATCCCCGGACCGGCCCTGGTAAGCTCCAATCTGAATTGTTGTTTTTAATCTTCGTAGCATAGATACAGCCACACTGGTTCAGTCCAGATACAAGTACTAGTGGTCTAGTGGTAGAAGAAGCTGGTGAATGGTGATTCGTGTTTGAATCTAATCTGTAAGCATTTATTCATTCTACTCTACTCTGCTAGTAAATCTTACGACATCGTAGCATTCTCTAATTTACCGTTTGTTTATGCTGAAATCTAATTGTATTCGTGGTGAATTCAATCTTCCACACAGATAGGTAAATGTTGATTACTCCAAATTAAATTAGGTTCAGTTTAGTTTGTGTTATAGTGTTGTTTGGGTCATCCAGTGCCCACATTATGATGAACTTGAGTTCCTTAATTAGTTGCACTAATTTATTTGGTGGTGCTGTGTTAATTTCTTGTATTCCTTATTGTACAGCTTAATCTGTAGATTCTTATCTTTTTCCCTAATACTTTTACTTCATGTAGCTGCCTTAATATGTTGTTAAGATAGATAAGTGCAGTCTTGCTCTCCCAATAAATCCATCTGCATTGCTATATGTAATACGTGTTTGTATGTGTGACTTTGAGAGCCTATTCATCAGTGATGAAGGAGATACGGACGGGGGCCAATGAGGATGAGCATGTAGTGAATATGAGTACTAGTTTTGAAAGTATCGGTATTCCCCTTATTTTAGATTCTGCAGTATCACAGTTCCCCCTATTCGCTTCCCTGCTTCACAGGATAGAAGAGTCCATTCATTGGTGGTGGATACGAGTGATTAAGCAGAGGAAGCCGTAATTAGGCAAAGATAAACCCGAGGAGAAATTAAATTACTGCTGTATAATGCTTTTGTGCCATTCTTAGGTGTAATGCAGTTATGGATGTGCAAGAGTAACCTTCTATAATTTTAAAAGCTTCCTTAATTTGGTTGGCTTCTGCAGCTGTTTTCTTGCATCGCCCCGTGCATTGTAATGATGTACTGACTGCTTTCATTTTATGACAGAAATGGGAAATGCCTAATCATTTTAAGAGTTTCTCCCGAGCTTTACTTACCAAACTGTTGGTATTGCCCTTGTACAGGTTCACTTCCTAGCTAAAATGTGCCAGCCTAACACTCACAAGGTAAGTATTGGGAACCGATCATCTTATTTCAGGTTTGGAGTTTTAGTGTGTTCTTGATTGTTGGGATGATATTTTGTGGATTCTCCCTTATTTCTGCAAACGTAATTCTACGTTAAAAAAACCTCCTCTGTCGTTCTTCTTGCATTCTTTTTGTTTTTTCCCTTCCTTATCTTTTGAGTTCATAAGGTCTTGCTTTCAAGAACCTAACACAATCAAGCATGCAAAAAAGAAGAAATATGGACCAACTTGAGTTTGAAATTAGTATTCAGTGTACAGAAGTTTGTTGTTGATTTTCTTAAGCCTAACAAGAACTTCAGTCATATTAGGCCTCTCTTTTGGCAAATCTGCTGAACATTGTATGGCTAGTTCCATGATCAACCTCAAGCACTCCTCGTGGTTGGGTCTAAAACACTCTTTCTCCGTATTTAGTAGCTCAGCATCAATTATTTGCATCACATTATGGGGATAAGATTCACGTACCCACCTCGTGATGGTTAACCCTCCCAAAAATAGCTCATGAGTAGGCTTCTTCTTTGTAAAAGTTTCAATCAACAAAATCCCGTAGCTGTAAACATCTGCAGTCGTTGACACTAATCCTGATGTTCCGTACTCTGCAAGATTGACATATGAAGTGAGACAAATACAATGACTCCCTCACTTTGCAGGGGTTTCTCTTCAAATTCTTTTTCCAAAACTGTTTTTAACAGGTTACCACCAGTGCAACTTACTGTTGTGCCAAGTCTCTCCAACGATATGTCCGGTAGAGATCTAGTTGAGTGGATTGCAAATTTATATATTGTGAGATTTTGAAGTATATAAGATAACTCAGGTAACCGTCCATCATAACAAGGTACATTTGAAGTAATTGAGTTTATATTTCAGAAAACTCATACATGATTTACATATGAACCAATGTCATAATGGACAGAAGCATACAACAAGATAGACCTTTGTCTTGCAGTTTATCCCTGTGGTACTTTCAAATGTCCTTTTCACAACTGCAGTCACTTAACTATTTGCAATTTGCAGTCATGGTGGATGTGTTAGTTTCATTTTCTTTTTATCAAAAGAGAAAAGTCAGTTTGAAATGAAAAAAAAAAGGTCCTGACTTGTAGGCTTTCAGAGCATGGTGCAATATGAACCAGGTTTCTCGGATACATTAACTTTGTTAGGTGTCCAAAATAGTCCTAGCCTTGTGTATAGTGTCCAATTAGAGCACAAGATTGCCGGAAAATTCCAGTTTCATGGTGTTCAGGAAACACTTTCAACAATCATATTAAGTGATGAGTAAAACAACATTTGAATGATTGAAGGTCAACATGCAAGCGAATCTTAATTGTGCTGAAGTTTTTGTCTAAATTAAGAGATTTTTACCTGGTGCCATGTATCCGATCGTACCCAAAGTTTTGGTCAGCTCTATCCTCTGATCTTCCACCATGAGCTTGGCAATTCCAAAGTCTCCTACACGAGCTAACATTTCTCCGTCCAAAAGAATGTTGCTTGGCTTCAAATCACAATGAACAATGGGGTGGGAATATCCATGATGAAGGTACTCAATTGCAGAACCCACATCTATCATAATTTGCAATCTCTGATCAAAGTTCAACCCACAATCAGGGGAATGGAGCCACTTATCTAGATTCCCATTTGGCATGTATTCCATTACCAATGCCTTAAATTCAAGGTTAGAGCTACTAGTTATGATCTTCACAAGATTTCTGTGTCGGAGTCTCCTCATTACTTGGCACTCTATGTCAAAGCTCTTGAACGCACCTTGCACATCTAAATTGAAAACCTTCACTGCGGCAACCATTTGATCAGAAAAGATTCCGTGGTACACTGAGCCAATACCTCCTTCTCCAATCAAATTCTCAGTATCCAGGTTGTTCGTTGCTCGAAGAATTTCGTGGTATGAAATCCTCTCGTGTGTGATTGGAAGAGGTGAATCTGTTATGGGTTTCAATCTTGTTTTTCGATGACGACAGTATCTGAGTAACAAAAGGATCAAAACTGCAACTACTATAGCAGAAGCGGCAGACGGGAGAATATACCTCAAAACTGTGTGAAGTCTATCATTATATCTTGAAGAGTTAGATGTGTCACATGGCTCAACACCAAATCGAGACAGTCCACACAAGCCTATATTATTCATGAAAAGACCTGAAGTAAAGTTCGCAAAACGACCTCCATTGGGGATTTCTCCAGTAAGTTCATTGAATGAGACATTAAAGTAATCAAGATACGCAATGTTCTCCAGGGACATCGGAATTTGACCAGAAAGATTGTTTTGGGACAAGTCCATATACTCCAAAGCAACTAGATTGGAGAAAGATGGAGGTATAGAGCCATTTAACCTGTTATTTTGCAACTGTAGAGTAGTTAGGCTCTGAAATTGCCCTATAGCATCTGGAATGTTCCCCGAGAAGCGATTCCCATTTAGGTACATTCTCTGCAAGTTTCCAATGTTTCCTAGTTCACTAGGCAAAGAACCATCAAACTGATTTCGAGACAGAGATAAAACTTGAATCCGCATAATAGACCACATGGTCGAAGGAATGGTGGAATTGAGTAAATTGTTAGAAAGATTGAGTTCCCGCAATGAAGTTAAATTTCCTATACACCTTGGTAGCTGTCCAGAGAGACTGTTGTCCTGGCAGTATGCACCAAAAAGGTTTTCCAGGCTGCAGAGACTTGCGGGAAGTGAGCCATGCAAATTGTTATCAAAGAGTGCCAAGACCTGCAAGTTTCTTAAATTTCCCAGGGTGGTAGGAACCTCTCCAGTCAGGTTGTTTATTGCGAAGTATATACGAATCAAACTACTTAGATTACCAATCTCACTAGGAATTCTGCCACTGAGTCCGCACCTTCCAGCTAGAAATTGTTCAAGAGATGCGGAGAGGTTGCCTATGGATATCGGTAAAGCACCTGTCATGGGGTTCTCTGATATTCGCAAACGGGTCAGATTTCTGCAGTTTGTCAAAGAAGTTAGAAAGTCTTGCTCGGGTATGGAGAGGTTATTTGTGAACTGATTTTCTCCAATTAGAAGAACTCGTAGTTGGCGCAAGTTTCCAAGATTTATTGGGACTAGTCCAGTGAAGGAATTAGTAGAGATAGAAAACACAGTAAGCTGTGACAGATTGGCGATTGAAATTGGGATTTCTCCTGAAAACCTGTTTCCTGCAAGGTATATAATTTGGAGGTTCGGTTGATTTGTGTCTATGGAAGGTGGTATGGTGCCAGAGAGATCATTCATTGCGAATGAAAGTACTTGCAAATGAGTGAGGTTGAAAATCGATGTTGGTAGTGCACCGTTCAATCTGTTCAGTGCAAGATTTAGTAAGGTTAAGCTGGATAGACGTCCCAATTCTGAAGGAATGATTCCTTCAAAATTGTTTTGATTCAAGTCTAGCATTACCAAATTTGATAAGTTACCGACTGAGGGTGGAATCGAACCTATACATCCAATACAACTGATGTTTAGCATTTGGGGAAAGAAAAAGTGAAATGCAAGCATGGAATTAATTTGCAGTATAATGATGAAGGCAATAATATGTTACCCGTGAATGAATTAACGTGTAGAGCAAGTCTCTGCAACTGTGGCAGGTTCCCAATTTCCATCGGCAAACTGCCAGAAAAATTATTCCAAGAAAAAGAAATATTCCTCAGTTCTGCACAATTCGACCAACGTCTTGGAATCTCTCCAGCAAATTGATTTTCTGTTAACAGTAGACTCTGTAACCTGGACGAAGGAGGACATACCTCTATCGGAAGATTGCCAGTGAGCTGATTCCTGCTGAAAGAAATCACCTGCAGAGAGGTAATGTTAAATATTTCCCACGGAATATTGCCTCTAAATTTGTTATCTGCCAAATGTAATACTTCCAGATTTCGCAAGAATCCTAAAGATGGAGGAACATTCCCACTCAGCTGATTGGCATTCATTCTTAGTTCCCGAAGGCGAAATAAATTCCCAATTGTGTCGGGAATCGTGTCGGTGAAGGTGTTGTTCTGTATATCTAAGTAGGTCAGGAACAAGAGGTTACCGATTTGAGGTGAGATTCTGCCGGTTAATTCGAAATCGAAAAGGTTGAGGGCGGTAACTCTTTGGTCCCTGGGGCTGCAAGTGACGCCGGTCCAGGTGCAGAACGACGTGCCCTGCGACCAGTTTGTGGTTATGATGTTGCCTGGGTCGGAAGTTATGAATGATTTGATTGACAGAAGAGCCGATTCATCAGTGTTGGCATTGAGTGGTTGAGCTGTGGAAATGGTAATTAGGGAAGATAGATACAAGGCAAAGATGAGCAGCATAGCTGCAGTAGATTGCGTTTGTGGCATTGTTAGGTGTAATGTTGAAATGGTCTTATGAGATTGTAATCTGCAGTGGGTTTTAAACCACAGAATATTAACATTTTCAACTGTGAAACCGAGTTGTTCATAGTTGACCGGCAATATTCTACTAGTACTACTGCTAGTCTACTACTATTCTACAATCATGTACAGTGAGGTAACCTGGTCTCTGGGCTGCAAAGTGATGCCAATTCAGTTCCAGAACGAGGTTCCCTGTAACCAGTTGGTGGTTATAATGTCGTTCGGCTCGGAAGTTATAAATGGTCAGGGAGTTCAGAGATTGAGAAGGGGAAATGGTAAATAGGTAGTATAGTGAAATATAACTGGGAATCCGGCAAGATTTTACAGATTTATTTTAACCTAAGGGTCAAGGGACTCTGATCAAGTCAATTATAATATTCAACTTCACCAAGCCATTATCTGCAAAGTCCTTTAACTTCAATAAAGAAAAAGACCAAAAAATCGTCTTTCTTTATGGTATTGTGAATAATTTTTCAGGCCGAACCACACATTTTGGCAGTTTATGTTTAACTTTGTCTGTTTGTGGAGGTAGGCAAGATCCACTGATCCAGTGAGTACACAATTGAGAACTTGTGCAATAATTGACCTGCAAATTACATGATCAAGTACTTGTGCATTGATTGTGTCGGTGAAGCTGTTGTTCCGTGTATCTAAGTAGGTCAGGAACGAGACTGTGCCGCCTAATATGAAATCGAAAAGGTCGAGGGTGGTGCGACTCTTTCATGTTCTCGTGATTATTATGGAATTAGCAAATCTGTGAATATTCACATTGCCAGCAATGGGATGAATGAATTTTCATGAGTATTGTTGGGATGAGAGTTTCAGACAAATGCAATATAACTCCCGATTATCTATTCTATTTTGGCTGTAGTTACATCGTATTAGTGTGGTTTAACATAAATTTTCTTCAGGCTAGCCAGGACATCTTTCATGCTGGGTCTCTCCTCTGGCAAATCTGTTGTACATTGTATGGCTAGTCCCATGATTGACCTCAAGCAATCCTCAACATTGGCTTGAATATGTCCTTTATTCAGTAGCTTATCATCAACAATTTCCGTTGTAGTTTTGGAATATGATTCCGATATCCATCTGCGCATGCTTAACTCCCCCAGAAATAGCTCATCAGTTGGCCTCTTTCCTGTAAATGTTTCCATCAGCAAAATGCCGTAGCTATAGATGTCGCCCATTGTTGACACTAATCCTGCTGACCCATACTCTGCGAAAGAAGTATATGATATGTGAGAAATTATATCTCTTCGATTGGAGAAATTATCACATTTATTACCTAGACGAGAAACTATGTTTTGATGTAGATAACTGAACTAGAATGTTTTACCTGGAGACATGTATCCAATGGTGCCCAAAGTTTTAGTCTGCTCCATTCTTTTATCTTCCATCAAGAGCTTTGCGATCCCAAAGTCTCCTACACGAGCCACCATATCTCCATCTATGAGGATATTGCTCGGCTTCAAATCACAATGAGCAATGGGTGAAGAATATCCATGATGAAGATACTCAATTGCAGAACCGACATCTATCATAATTTGCATTCTCTGATCAAAGCTCAAGCCACAATCAGGGGCATACAGCCACTTGTCAAGGTTCCCATTAGGCATATATTCCATCACCAATGCCTTAAATTCAGGATTAGAGCAACTAGTGATGATCTTGACTAGATTTCTGTGCCTAAGGCTCCTCATTATTTGACACTCTCTGTTGAAACTCTTGAACGTTGCTTGCACTTCTAAATTGAAAACCTTAACAGCAAAAACCATCTCGTCAGAGAAAGTTCCCTTGTATACTGAGCCGATTCCTCCTTTTCCAATCAAATTTCCAGGATCAAGCTTGCTTGTAGCTCGAAGAATTTCATAATATGAAATCCTTTCATGCGTGATGCCAAGAGGAGAATCTATCTTAGGCGAATATGCTGTTTTTCTACCACGGCATCTAAAGAAGAAGAGGATAAAAACCACAACTAGTATAACTGAAGCTACTGATGGGAGAATATAAGTCAAAAGTCTATGTAACCTATGGTTTCTTCTTGAAGAGTTGGGCGTACTTGTCTTACATGCCTTGACTCCGAGGTGAGATGGTCCACACAAACCTCTATTACCCATGAAAACCTCAGGTGTGAAGTTCCGGAAATGACCACCATCGGGGATTTCTCCACTTAATTCGTTGAACGAAACGTTGAAGGTATTAAGATCAGGAAGGTTCTCGAAAGACATCGGAATGGAACCAGAAAGATTATTCTGGGACAAATCCAGAATTTGCAAACCGTTCACATCAGCAAGAGATGAAGGTATAGAGCCATTGAACCTATTATTGTGCATATCTAGAGCAGTTAGACTCTGAAGTTCCCCAATAGTGACAGGAATGTTCCCAGAAAGTAGATTATCAGATAAGTCTATCGTGTCCACGCTGTTAAGATTGCTGATTTCACTAGGCAAAGAACCATAGAAACGATTCCTAGACAGTGATAAAATTTGAATGCGCGTATTGTACCAGAGAGTCGATGGAATGCTCGAATTGAATGAATTGTCGTTTAAAAAGAGTCTTTGCAAAGAACTGAGGTTTCCCAAACATGTTGGTAGCTGTCCAGAGAGCATATTATAACTGAAACCTGCATAATAAAGGTTTTCCAGGCCACATATGCTTCCAGGTAGCGAGCCCTGCAGATTGTTGACAGATAGTGTTATTCTCTGCAAGTTTCCTAAACTTCCGATTGTGGTGGGAATATCTCCGGTCAAGCTATTATTTCCAATGTGCAACCAATACAAACCATTGAGTCTACCAATCCCACTAGGAATTGTGCCGCTGAGTCTGCAATACCCTGCTATGAAATATTGGAGAGACGCAGAGAGATTGCCTATGGATGCAGGTAGTGCACCGGTTATAGGATTACTAGCTATTAGTAAGTAGGTGAGATTTTCGCAATTTGTCAAAGGTGTCAAAAAGTCTTGCTCGGGTATGGACAAATTGTTTGTGAATCCATTTAACCCAAGTCTGAGCACTTGTAGTTGGCGCAAGTTACCAAGGTTTCTTGGTACTAATCCAGTGAAGGAGTTATTTGTGATATCGAAAGTGGTTAGATGTGATAGATTGGAGATGGTAGTCGGGATTTCTCCTGAAAACATATTCATTCCGAGAAACAAAGCTTGGAGATTTGGTAGCATTGTGTCTATGGAAGATGGAATGGTTCCTGACAGTCCATTCACTGTGAGGGAAAGTGTTTGCAATCTAGTGAGGTTGAAAATCGACAGCGGTAGCTCACCATTCAATCTGTTTTCTCCAAGGCTAAGAAATGTTAGGTTGGATAGACGTCCAAGTTCGGAAGGAATCATACCTTCTAAGTTGTTTCGACTCAATGCTAATGTGCCCAAACTTGACAAGTTGCCGACTGAAGGCGGAATACGACCTGTATATATGCATTGGAAATTTGGAAACATAGGAAAAACTCCTATTAGTTTGTGTTCACCTGTAAATCGTAGTGAGTTTGTTTGTTCTTATTGCTTAGGGAAAGCATGTACGCATAGTTCTTTCTATTTTTTTATGTTTAACATAATTAGAAATTTAAGAGTAAATTCAGATCATCTATCTTACCTGTCAACTGATTTCCTGACAGGGAAATAATTTGAAGCTGCGACAAGCTCCCGAGATCCAGTGGAAAATTTCCCGTAAGATTATTAAACGACAAAGAAAGAATCCTCAGACTTGCACAGTTGGATAAACTTTGCGGAATCTCTCCGATGATACGATTGCCAGACAATGACAGTTGCTGAAGACTAGCTGGCCGGCGAGGGCATATCTCTGGTGGAAGTTCACCTGAAAGCTCCTGGTTCCTCTGGATGGTAATCACCTGTAAAGTGGTAATATTGAATATTTCCCAGGGAACATTCCCTCTCAGATTGTTATCAGACAGATCCAATACTTCCAGACTCCGTAACAATCCTAAAGACCGAGGAACGTTCCCGCTCAGCTGATTGGCGTTCATCCTCAGTTCACGAAGGCGGAATATATTCCCGATTGTGTCGGGAATCACACCGCTGAAGCTGTTGTTGCTTATGTCTAGAAAGGCCAGGAATGAGAGTTTGCCGATTTGGGGCGAAATCGTCCCGGTTAGTTCGAAATCGAAAAGGTTGAGGGATGTGACTCTTTGATGCCAGGGGCTGCAAGTGACCCCAGTCCATGTGCAGAACGACGTGCCCTGCGACCAGTTTGCGGTTATGATGTTTTCAGGGTCGGAAGTTATGAGTGATTTGATTGACAGAAGAGCCGATTCATCGGTGGTGGCATTGAGTGGTTGGGCAAAGGAAATTGTAATCAAGGAAGATAAATGCAGGGATATGATGAGCAGCATTGGTGCTGTAGAATATGGTTGTGCCATTGTTAGGTGTAATATAATGTTGTAATGGACTTGACTGTTGAGAGTGTGATCTGATGTGTGGTTTTAAAGTGTGAATTTGGTTCAATGAGAACTGAGATCTATGACAATATTTGTGAATGGATTGATCGACAATGGGATATGGTTGACTTCTGTTCGGTAAGTTGAGGAAAACAAAAGGCGTGTAGGAAAGAAAGAATTTTATTAGACTGAGAATCTTAGCTTGTCTGATATCTGTTCTGTTGTACATGTGATGTGACATCAGTGACATGGTTATGGCATGGTTGACTGTTTGAGAATAGAGCAGCTGTTGCCCAAATCATTTTAGCAAGTTAGGGGCATGAGATTGTAGTTTCGTAGTCATTGATATGTGCATTAATTAATATTATAAATAAATCAAGTTGTATGCATAATATAAATAAATCATATCTGAAATGATATGATGTGAAGTGGACGGGGAAATTCTGAATTCAGATAACCTGTACAAAACGAATATGAAATGCCGAGGTGTTCAAAGTTGACTCGCAAGATCATTGACAGTCATACTATCCGTGGTTTTGAGATGAGTTATAATAATATATTGCCGTGGTTTTAGTTTAGTTGGGTGAATTTGAGAGCCATCATTGTTGAATCACTTTATGCGTCAAAATTTGTGGAAGCCGGAATGCCATGCCTTGTATCAATATAAATCAATGCTGCATGATTCCAAGTGAGCACCAGTGGTCTAGTGGTAGAATAGTACCCTGCCACGGTACAGACCCGGGTTCGATTCCCGGCTGGTGCATTTTTTTTTTTGCCTTTCATATTATATACATGCCCTCTGTTGGGTATCATCATCATCAAATACTAGTATACCCCCTCTTTCAGCAATATATTCCGTATGTTTCACGGATTATCTTTTGTGTTACATTTATATTCGTCATATCGTAGCATAGTCTGTCTAATCTATTTTGTCAGTGTTTCAATATAACACTCTTGCTCTGAAGCATTATCCATTCTATTCTCTGCGTATCATTGCATAGCCTGCTCCAATTTACTATGCTCTGTCCAATTGCATCTCCAAACATCACATAGAATCAATTTATTCCACTCACAAATTTAAATGCCTCAGGTACAAGATGTCCAAGATTGTTTTTCAAACTAGTTAAGCATGCCTATTTAGATGGTCGATGATAAGTTCCAATCTCTTCTAGCCCTGAAGAGTTCTGCTGTGAAGTTCCCAAAACCACCTCAAGTGGCATTGGTGAACTGTACATTAATCAAAGAAATCCATTGGCTTCGAAGCAGAAAATTTGTTTCGGTCAGACGGGCAGTTGCTGCAATTTATTCAGATTAGCCAAATAAGTTCAAGGGACTTTGATAGCATGGAGAAGATAATTCCCAATGTTCCCAGTGAGATTTTCAAACAGAACAATTTTCTTAAGTTGTTGAGATTGCTTATTTCATCAGCCAAAGAACCACTGACAAGAGTTACATTCTTACATACCATAACAAAACCCAGACTCACCGTGACTGAACAATAGAAATTTTGGTACTGATACAAAAGACGAAGTTCAAACGCAGATTTCTAGAACATGCACTGCAGAGGACATTATGCAGTATTATGCTCAACGTACTTATTTTATAACAAGCACCCTCACACTGCATTAGCCTCTTGCAGGCAAAACCACAAACAGTTCAAAAATAAATAGTTGAAACTTAAGCTGACTCAACACTGAACTAGGCTCGGTTCCAAGTCCAAAATGCAACTACTTGAAACATTCAATAATTGGCCTATCTCAACTCCGGCCGTACAAAGTCTGCATCTGCAGGCACTGAAATGTCAACAGTGGGCCTCAACTCAGCACATACTTTAATTGCACCGTGCACTGGATCAGACATGAAGTTGCTGATCAGGTCTCTGTTGATTGGGGCACTGTTGTCAACGGCGACAAGTGCCTGCTGGGTAAGGACATAATCGAACCTCGGAGCCCACTTCCTTGATCCCAACCGAGCTGTAGTTGAACAGTTATCAACCATGAACGCAACACCACGAGCATGCATGAATGGGTTCAGTGAATCCACAGACTCAATCACACTCTCGTTTATAATCTCCGAGTAAGAATGCCCTTTCTTCCTGAGAACCTCAATCTGGGTGGTAAAACAAGTGAAGTCATGTTAAGAGCCATACCAAATGTGCCACCAAACTTTAATTAGTTTGTCTACAATAGACAACTTTTATCCCCTCGTTTCTTCAGCTTAAAAGTTTACTCATTGAACTTTCTAATTTCACCAACGTAATTGTTCATGTATCATAACATTCCCTCGAGATGCTCCATCTCAATCCTACGGATCCCAAAAGTAGAACAAAATGAAAACATCTACAAAAAAGGCTTTATTTGCGTCCAAGCCTCCAAGGCATCCAAATTAAACAACATACGATATATTTGTATGGATAAACTTGCAATGGCAATAATGTGCTGCTAATTATTCTACATACAACATCATGCAATGAATTATGTCAGTTATGTAAACTCAAATATCTTCACATACTAAGAAGTAAGAATTGGGGTGGTCAGATAACTAACCTGGGCCATCATCAACGCCACGAAGACACCTGCGGTGAAAGGATACAGAGGTCCCAAATCACCTGCTGGACGTGTGGCCCGTACGCGTTCACCAACCTTCCACATCCGTGTCTGGTCAATTTTGCCCATTGGGAAAGCAGGAAGCCCATCCTTTTCCTGCGGCAGGGAAAGAAACAAAGTGGGAGAAAGAACAGAGAAAAATACTTTAATATGACAGGAGTGGTTGAATTTTAACATACATAGAAGCGGCGCCCAGCCAAGACAACACTCCTTATTTCACTTCCACTGGCTACATCTTCATAGCACTCATACAGAATATCCATGCAAGGATAATATGAAGCACTGTATGCAGTCTCAAAGTCTCTTTTACCTTCTTCACTTAGTGCGTCATAGACAGACAGCATACCCTGTTACATGAACCGAATAGAATATTAAAAAAGCAAAACTGGTGTTCAGGAAACAACTGAAAAGACAATTGGCAGTGGCATGCAAGATTGCAGAATATATGAAATTACCCAACACCAATACAAACCTACCTGAGTTGATATTGTCTTAGATATTACTCCAGTTATACTTTCAACAGTGTTCTTGTAAGCAAGATCCTCAGCCATGCCATTTTCTGTGTACCTTCTAAACAAAGATTCCACGATGCCATGCACAGCGCCAAGCAGAATACCTGTGATGCAGTATAAAAAGTTATAATTCGTTGAACTTGACAAAAGATATTACTATCTGTCTGGTGAAAAGTTACCTCGCTCCCCGAAGATGTCACTCTTGTACTCCTGCGTAAGAGTAGTTGCAAATGTAAAAGGCGAACCAAGGGCAATTGACCATCCTAGGGCAACATCTGTAGCTCTGCCATCAACATCCTTCAGAAGAATGCACAACAAGTCAATACTCAATCCAGCTTATGCACACAGGAAGAACCTTTGGCGGAGGTGTGCACGTGTGTTATCAAAGTAACAATCCAGGTGGCAAAACTAAAAAGCATTTCAATTTTCAACAGAAAGATTATACCTGGTGAACAGCAAAACTGGCATTGATACCAGCACCATTGATTTCTTTGCCTTGCACATACAACCTTCGGACGGAAGGGCCCATTCCCTTGGGACATACTGCAATCACACTGATATCTTTAGGGAAGTCATGTCCCATGGACTGTAAATGACCCAAAAGGAATCCATGGGAAAGTCCAAGGATGCTGTTAGGCTTCATATGTGAGAACACTTTCTCGTAATTATCAGCCTGAGTGCAAAAGGAAGGGTTCAGTATGTGTTAAAAAAAAAAGAGTAATAACCACACACATACTACAGGTACTTGTGTAAGCATCATTAATGTAAAAAACTTAAGTTGAGACTGTTCATGCCTGAGCTGAATCTGATATCAAAAGAAGCACTAAATCACTAGTTGAGATGGTCTCATAAATATCTCCCAAAGTCCCACTCTCTTCTGTAAATCCAGCACCACGGGCTTCCGCAAATGAACGAGAACCCTTCCTCAGACCAATCTGCACCAAGACACAAGCTGACATGAGTTGAGTTTTCTTGATATATAAAGAGCACCATCTTTATTGCTGGACAACAATACTGCATATGGAATTATTAACCAAACATGACAAAGTGGTCACCTTCACGACGATATCAGAATTAATTTCTGACAGCGAATCCCTCAAATTCTGAGCTTGGGCAGGCCCCTACAAAAGTAAAATATAACACAGTCAAGATCAGACATTATGAAAAATGCATTGGCAGAATAAACTTGTTACTTTCACAAGATGATGTCCTAAAATCCCACTAATACGCCAAAGATTATGAGAAAATAAGTCTACCTGTGAACCCCAGCCGATGACTCCAATCTGCTTGATGCCTTTAAAGGCGTCAGGCAACAGCTTAAACAAGTTTCTCCCTCCTCTCACAATGTACTGAACACAGAAACGCAACGAACAATAGTATCAGCAGGGCAAGAATGTGAAGCTAGAAAGTAGCACACCATGACTCACATACATTAGTTTTACGTACATAAAGCACATAAGAATAATACTGAATCCTAGATAAACAATAAAGTAAACCAAACTTTCATCAATTACATAACTTTGCAACTAATTCAAATAAAACCCAAAAAGCATATAAATTACTCCGAATTGACAAAAGCATGCCATGAATCCAAAAATAAACACCAAATACTCCATAACCATTGAGATAAACACCTGAAAAAACATCAGTTTATTTTTTGACGACTTAACAAGAAACACAAAATATTCAATCGAACAAAGAAATAAACATAAACATGACACAAATGTATGCATAGTCAATTAGTCATTTCCCCTCTTTTATCTGACCTAGACATCATCAACACCATCAATTGCAACTAATTAACTAGAAATGCAAAAATTAACAACACAATTGAAGAGATGGAGAGTTTAGACCTCATCGTGACCGGCCAAATTGATTTTCTCCTTGGTGAAAACGGAAGTGTCGAAATCGAAAGTGGCAGGTGGCTTGATCGAAGAAGGCGCAGAGACATTGCGAACCGAGAAGGAAGCACGGGGAGCTGAGAGCGAAGCTCGGAGGGATTTGATGGAAGGAGAGGGGGTGGAGATGAATCCTAAGGAATGAGGGGAGATGGAGTTGGCTGAAATCTTCACCGATTTGGAGGTGGCGGTGATGGAGGATAGAGAGGCTGTAGCCGCCGCCATGGTTGCTTGTGGCTTTTAGAGATCGTAAGGGTTACAATGAGTGAGGCACTGATGAGTAGTTGAGCGAGATAGGTGGTCAGCACTCACCAGGTTTTATATTGGCTGTTTTTTACCAAAATGTGTTTTTGGCTTGTCCTCTTTTCATTAACCAAAACTCAAAACGAAGTACTACTACTACTAGGAGGCCATGTTTTAAAAGCCGGTCGGAACGGACATTTAGGCCAGACACTCTTAAAAAAAATTAGACCGGAATTGGATCGGTTGACCGTTTTAAACCGTTTTAAGCTGGTATGAGGTCATAATAACATTAATATTAAGTCTTATAAAAGTCCTATCATATTTAGAAAGTCCAAAAAGTCCCCTTGGTTTCTACATAAATTGTCTAGTTTTTAGGTTGGCCCGTTTTATATTTCGCGGGTCAAAATTCGGTGGGTTTCGCGGGTCAAAATGTGGACCGGGTCTTACCATTTTTTCCCTGGGTTTAGTATAAAAGGCGATTTTCAGTATTTTTTTCCTTTTTTTATCTCATTTTAGTTTTGACTGGTTTCTTCCGATTGGCCTGGCGATTTTCTCTGGATCTGGCAAAACCTTAGTTTCTGGAGCTTTTTATCTCGCGATCATTAGGTATTTATCTGTTCAAGCTCGAATTTAGTGTTTCGAAGTTGTTGTTACTTGATTTTGACGTTTTTGCTGTTTCGATTTTGGCGGAGATGTGGCTGAGTTTAGTGACCGGAGGAATCGACGATGATACGAAGGTGAAACTGCCACGTTGAAGATCGTAAGGAGCCGATCTAATGGTGGACAAGGGTTTCGGAGATCGGACGAAGGAGTTGAGATCGGACGGAGGAGTTGAGATCGGAGATTGGGTGGAGTGATCGGAGAGTTCGTCGGCGAGAAATCATTTCCAATCAACTCCGATTGCTGCGGCGGCAGTGTCTAAGGCGGAGAATGGCTCGAGCAAAGTGGATGGTTTGGCTAATGGTGTTGCGGAGCTTCAGATTTCTGATCGGACGTGTACCGGTGTTCTGTGTTCGCATCCGATATCCAGAGATATCCGGGTTAGTCAGATTCTAGATCTGTTTTTTTTTTTTTTTCATTTTTTGTTTGATTTCGATTTAGGCTCGGGTAAATTGGTATTGACCGAGATGTGTTTGAATTGTTAACCTGGTTTTGTATTTATTATGTGAGCTTAGATGTGTGTTTTACTGCAATTGATATTGCTTTGTTGGATTGGTTAATTTTCTCTCTATCAGTGTTAGATGTAAATATGAGGTTCAGTGTAACTGTTTGATTTGGTTTCTTTCTTTCATGTCTCAAAATTGTAAAAGTAGCATCCTCTTGTGTTTTAGTTGTATGCCATTGATATCTATTACTTTTGGTTTGGGGTGGATTGGTTATCATGTCGTTTGTCAACTTGTTGTGATTGTTTGAGTCTATCTTTTGATCAGTTAATAATCCCTTGCTATGAATTTCAAATTGCATTACAATTATTTACATTAATTGAAGTTGGCACTGCACTGTAATTGATGGTTGCACGTTCACGTATCTGTGATTAATTGTATGGTTTTGACGTGGAATGGGGCTTTTTACTCTGCGTTCTCACATGTATTTTGTGTCAGTTAACTGTTGTGGATTATTCTATGTAAAATTCTTTACAATTTGCATGATTGGACACCACGCAATTGATGGAGCTTAAATTTCTAGTATATTCCTATTGTTCTTAATTCTGTTTCCGGTATAGTTTATTCGCTAGATCTGTAGTTTTTTAGATATGTGGTTCATTTTGTGTGAAACTATTTAGGTTTTAGTATTTATTGTCTAGTTTTACATGAAAATACTCTACGTTTTACCTTTTGCTATGCTGTGGTGTACAACTGTATATGTTTCTGGAGCGATTTTTGCTAGATCATTGATTCTGATTGAATTTTATGATCAGGTATGTCTGTCTGTTTTGAACATTTTTGTGGGAAACTGTCTAGGTTTTAGTATGTATTGTCTAGTTTTTAACATATATCATCTACTTTTTATGATTTTTAGATTTGCTATGTGGTTGTGTACACTGTATATGTTTTTGGTGGGGATTTGTTGTTTGTTTGTATTTTCTGAATGTTTTGTGTGAAATTGTCTAGTTTTTATGTGAAATTGTCTAGTTTTTACGTGAAATTATCTAGTTTTTATGTTAAATACCTTATGTTTTAGCTTTTAACACATATGGTCTATTTTTTATGTGAAATTGTCTAGTTTTTATGTGAAATTGTCTAGTTTTTATGTAAATACCTTATGTTTTAGCTTTTAACACATGTTCTATTTTTACGAGAAATTGTCTAATTTTTATGAGAAATTGTCTAGTTTTTATGTGAAATTGTCTAGTTTTTACGTGAAATTGTATAGTTTTTATGTAAATACCTTATGTTTTAGCCTTTAACACATATGGTCTAGTTTTTACGAGAAATTGTCTAGTTTTTATGTGAAATTGTCTAGTTTTTATGTAAATACCTTATGTTTTAGCTTTTAACACATATGGTCTAGTTTTTACGTGAAATTGTCTAGTTTTTATGTAAATACCTTATGTTTTAGCTTTTAACACATATGGTCTAGTTTTTAACAATATTTGTCTAGTTTTTCATGTTATATCTTTCTGTTTTGCAGTTATGCTGAACTGTCTAGTTTTTAGTATGTATTGTCTAGTTTTTATGTAAGTTGAAAAAGCTAGAAGCAAAGAAAGCTTCTGGTGAAAAAGCTTCTCAAGGATCTAAGAGACCTGCTGCTGATGAAGATTTTGAAGATGGTGGATTGGATGATTTGAAGAAGAATGCTTTGAAGAAACTAAAGCAATCGAAGAAAAAATAGTGTCTAGTTTTTACAACAGATTGTCTAGTTTTGTAACTGAATTGTCTAGTTTTGTAAATGAATTGTCTAGTTTTATTACTTATCCAGAAATTTACTCAGTGAAACATAATTGTCTATATTGTCTAGTTTTTACATTATATTGTCTAGTTTTTACATTATACTTGACCCGTTTTTTTATGAATCCGGGTCAAAAGATCCGCGAAAAACCATAAAAAAACCAAGTCGAGAAAAAAGGTATAATTGTCTAGTTTTAACATTTGAAGGGGACTTTCGGGACTTTCCTATATATAGGGGTCTTTTACAAGACGGACTCTAACATTAATATACACTATATGATTAAGTCTCCTGAGTGAGGTGTCCAATTAATTTGTCTAAAGACGGATCTATATTTTCTTTAAAAATTATCGATGTTATTAATCAAAACGTTCATGTTCATAATATTAATGTTTTTTTCATATTACAAAAGACACATTTTATTAACATAGTGTTTTGATAAATAATATCGATGATTTTGTTGACAAATTAGGTTGGTCTATAGATACTTTAACTAAATGTCGTCTCTCAAGATACTTTGTGTAATTATATTTAGATGTTTTATAAATAGCTCAATTCTAACACATCTAATTTATATAGGTTAACTAGTTATATATTCAGTTGAAATTAGTATTCAAACATACAATATACATTTAGATACACAAAGAGAATTAGCAATAATAAATACTCCATCCGTCCCGGATTTAATTACCCGGAAGTTCGGATAAAGTATTAAAAGAAAAGTGAATAAATTAAGAGAGACGATAATAAAGTAAAAAATAAATTGAATAAATAAAAATTCATTTCCTTAAAATTCACACCAAATCAAAATGTAAACCTTATAAAAGAACGAATTGAATAATATCTAACTTTAAATTCATTAGTATTTCTTGCTATTAATGAGAAAAAAGTAATAAAATAAATTAAATAGAAAGTGATCCCTTGATCCATCTGGCGAGACCCGATACATACATCTCAAATTCTTTACTTCCTCATCTTTAATATTCAGTTATAGCACGTTTAATACTGCAAGTGACCCGGTTTAACAAAGGAAGCAAGGCCCATTTTTATGTTTGTTTTGTTTTGGACTGGGTTATATGTGGGCCAACTGACCGGGACTTTCTCATGGGGCAGCAACATGATTGGTTGGACTTGTCTACGTGGCTTAGCTGGGTTGAGCTTTGAAGCCCAAAAAAAAGGAGGTTTTCTTGATAGACTGAATTGTGGTTTCGTGCCACGTAGGATAAGTCGTTATAATTCGTCCCAACACTTAGTTACTGTTAATTTTACCCTTGCCTAGGAATTCATTACTTATGAGCTCATTAATCACCATTTCACACTTGGAAAAATCGATACACAAAAAAAAAAATCCGAACTATTTTCTTACTAAAAAATACCAATAAATAATTAATCATTTCACAATTAAAAATTATAACAATGATAATATGTGATATATTTCTTGTTCATTAGATTTTTCATTATAAACTAAGTAATTGAAATTCACCATTATAGTTCATAAAATACATTCCGAAAATATAAATACAAATTGAACAAGGGAAAGATTTGTGGGGGCATTATTATTGATCGACGTTAAATAAAATAAAGCCTACTCTGATAATTAAAAATAAACATGAAACATGTAATAAAATTGTTGTTAATTACTATTGTATAGAAGAAGGAGAAAGAATGAAAAATAATTTTCGGATTTTGAGATTTAATTTGTAGTAAAACCCTATTTTTTAATATATATAAACAGTAAGATGAAACATTTTCAAGTTTATAACTAGTTATGGTTCATTATTTTCTAGAAAATTTAGGTTTAAATGGTGATACATGGAATAATTATATGAGTGTGGCATTTTATGGGCTATTTAGTGGTGTAGAGGATCAACATGCACCGAAAAAAAATGTGCGTCTGATGACGCAGAAAAAAATTCCAACAACCACGAACTCGATCTCTGACCACCGCTTTAAGGTTAGGGATGGCAATGGGCCGTGCTGTATTTTTGAAGGCTCAACCATATTTTCACAGGCCCAAGATCAGACCATGGTCGGGCTGTAACTTAGGTGCAGGCCCGATCCCGGTGCAGGTCAGGTCGGGTCGGGTCGAGCTTGGAATTTTTATTTTAGTTTACTCCACATTATTGTTTATATAGATAATTAGTAATGACATTGTTACATGTAGCTCAATTGGTTAAAAGTATTAATATTTATTTCTAGACCCAAGTTCAATTCTCAATGGTGGCTATTTATTTTAGTCATTTTTTAAAATACATTTACCTTCATTTTTATAGAAAACGGTTATACAAGTAGACTACAACATTCATTATGTATAATTTTATTTAATTCATTTCACGATAATTATGTTTATTAATATATTTCAATGTTTAATGTAGTATGTAACATAATTCACAGTCATATAAAAATTAAATACGCATACATAAATATACAAATATAACATATATTATTACATAAACTTAAATGCTTCATGGGTTATCGATCATTTCAAGTGACTGAAATGAGAGTATAATGGAAAATTACTATATCTTGCACTGAGCTTCTTCAAAACATTTCAACCAAACACAAGCCCGTTTCATCCATTTGGTTCAGTCCATTAGGATGCCAACCAACCAAACAAGTATGTTGCTACTACAAGCCCATTCACAAAACCCAGTTTATAGAAACAAAATAGTGAACTGGAATGGGATTTTGTCTTCGTCCATAGTCGGTAACAAACGGAGCGTTAAACCTAATAGGCAGCCATTCCTTTCTCTATATCTTTCACTTCTCCATTAGACAAATACTACAAATTAACCTCTTCCTTTCTCTATTCTTTTCATTTTTCTATAGGATTAGCCGATTAGGAGCTTTTGTGCAGATGCAAACAATAGTTCGATTAATCGATTCCAGAGACTTTTTCGAAAAAAAGAAGAAGAAGAAGACAAGTATAAGGAAGGAGATGGGAAGGTCGATTCACTGATTTAGTGAAATAGGATTTCTTAATTTCAGGTGTTTTAGCAAAACAACCTTGAATTCAATTTTTTTTTTTTTTTTGCAAAAACCGGTGAAATCCGGCGGTTCTCCGGTTTTTGCCGGCTCGAGCGATTTTGAGGTGTCCGGTTTTTTTACGGCTTTATGTCATATTTTCAGCCAGTGCACTCCGGTTTTACAGTTTGGCCGGCCGGCCTGATCCGGCTGTTAAAACATAGCTACAAGGTGTTTGAGAAACAATTATCAAGTGAGATACTTCCCTATTTTATTTCACTTTATTCCATAAATTCTTGTGAGAGACGGTTAGGTAGGGCTGTTACGTGAGTCGAGTCTTCATGAGGGCTCGGCTCGATAAAGCTCGATAAAGCTCGTTAAGACTAATTATTTTAATAAATTTATATATTTTTTATACTTTTAATCGATAAGGCTCGTTAAAACTCGTATTTTTTCGAGTTCGAGTCGAGCTTGTTACATGTTACTCGAGCTCATTTCTTTACTCGTTTTTGTTAACGAGCCGAGCTCGGGCTCGGTTCGGTTGAGCTCGAGCTCGAGCTCGGTTCGGTTGAGCTCGAGCTCGAGCCGAGTATCACAATACTTGGCTCGGCTCGGTTCGTTTAACAGCACTACGGCTAGGTAACTTATATAGATATGATATATATTACTCCCTCCATTTTAAAAGTTTACATTTTGGTATTTTGAGGGTTTTTTTCTAAAGTTTAACGTTTCCTTTTTTTGAAACCCACTATCTCCACTTATTAATTTTTTAAACAATATCTTTCATATTTTATCCAATATCTCTCTTACTTTTTCTATACTCTCTCTTACTTTTTACCATCAACTTACTATTTTATTCAATTTCCTTAAATTCACACAAAATCAAAATATAAACCTTCTAAAAGAACGGATGGAGTATTAAGAAAATCATCCATGTTATTAATCAAAACATTCATGTTGCTAACGAAATAAGTCTTGTTGTAATATGTAAAATCACCAATGTTGATAACATAGATGTTTTGATTAATAATATCGATGATTTTCTTGACAATATGGGTCCGTCTTTAGATAAATTATCTATAAACCGTCTTTCAGAAGACTTACTCATTTTATTTACTTAAATAAGAACTTAAGGCTTCCTTTTAGGAGAAGTATAAGAAAATAAAAAGAATATGGAAAAATCAATCAAGATACTATGTATTAAGGAAATAGTACAAATGTTATTGTTTTATAGGTATATCTCATAAGGATTTCTCAATATTTTTCACAATTTCTAAAATTTTAAATGATGTTACTCTCTTTTTTTTTTTTTTTTTCCTCGATTTTTCCCCGAACAATTGAACCAAGTGAAGGTTGAGCATGCATTGCAATAAGTGGTGCATAATATCAGAGGAAGATGTTTATGTAGTGTTATGTGTGTACTTGGCACGTAGTAACACTTTCAATTGTATACTTCCTTTCTCACTGAAGTTGTAGAGCGTAGTTGGTTGATGGAGGATTGTTGTCTCCTCTGTTCCCATTTATGTCAATGCATCTAGGAAAATAATGTTAGTATTATTGATAATTCTACATTTTATGTCATATTTTTATGTGTATGTATAACATAAATGTTTTTACTAAAAACTCATAATGTTTATTTAAAGTAGCATAAAAATTTATAAAGTGTGACAAAGTTTGTAATTCAATTTAAATCTTATTCGTCCATCTTACTTATTCAATTTGAATCTGGTGATTGCAAGTGTTAATGTATAAGTAAAAGGTCCAGGGTTCGAATCCTTTTGTAATTCAATTTAAATCTCATCCGTTCATTTTACTTAGTCAATTTGAATATGGTGCGTATAAAATATAAATGTCACTGTTTAAGTAGAATGTGTAGCGTTTGAATCCCATTGACATAATTTTTTTCCTTTTATTTATTATTTTTAAATATTTTATCTTTTTTCAATCATAAAATGATTTCTTATATAGAAACGCTCAACACCCGTGTATTACGTAAATGCTACTTCAGTAAATAAGAACGGTCTCCCATATATACTCAATTTCATTTGAGTTCTCTCATCCAAATTAGGAAGTCAAACGCTAAACTGTGAAATCTATTGGCACCCTGCTCGTTTTCATAAAACCTGGATTCTCTAAAATCTAAAAGGTTAAGATATGACAGAGATACTGGCAGAGTAGAAATGGCATTGATTGAGGCTGGTGGGGAATGAAGGTGATGTAACAGGTCGCATATTAACGGAGAAGGACGATGCAGATTAGGAAAGAAAAGGTGGCTAGAGTTTTTTTACGGAAATTAATTTGGCATGCTTCGGTTAGGGGTGTAAATGAAATGAACGTTCGTGAAAATTTCACGAAAAATTTCGATAACGCCTTCAAGTGTTCGAGTTTGGCTGGCAAAACGATTCATAACACGTGTTCATTAAACGAACACGAACATGAACATATAATTTATTGTTCGGTAGTTCGCGAACTGTTCGTGAACAAATTATATCTATAATAATTTTATATTATTTTATATATGGAGTATAATATTTCCTAACCTAATCTATAATTTCCATTTTTCACATAAGTTATAATACTTGCTTGCCCCAAATTCATTTACCCGTCCAGACACAGATTTTAAGATAAAAGTGAATAAAGTAGGAAAGAGGTTGAATAAAGTAGGAGAGATAGTGAATAAAGTATGAGAGGGATTTACTAAAGTAGGAGAAGGATTTTCCATTAAAGTATTGGAAAGTTCAAATTGGAAGGTCCGAAAATAGAATGCGGGAAGTTAAGAGGGAGTATTTTCTAACATAACCTATACAAGACCTATAATTGTTCGCTAATCGTGAGCAATACGTTGAAGCATATGAACGAATCAATATATATATTAACGAACAAACGTTCGTTAAGGTCAATGTTCGGTTCGTTCGGTTCGAATAACACCCCTAGCCTTCGGTAGGAGATGGGACTACTGACTCGATCGGGAGTGAAATATAATTGGGCTGCTAGACATTATAACAATGAATATGGGTTGGATTTCAAGGGGAGAAAGAATTGAGCCAACGATCCAGGTTTTGACGAACTCTGCTCTAAACTACTAAAACGTACGGATTTGTTTGACGATTTAAGTGAATAATTATCCAGTAACAATATTTTAGTAATTTTCCAGTAACAACCCCAAAAAATTCATAATACAAATTTAAGTGAATTTGTAATGATCGTACCCATCTTTTACCCCTTCCAAATACATCCCTTACTGAAGTCAAAGAATCGATACATTATACTTTCGCCTTATGAATACTGCTGAGTAACGAATGTCAAGACGATCACTTTGTTTCAAAACTGGTGTTGAAAGAGAACAAAAATGGTTGAGTTTTCTAGAAAGAACACATGAATTTTGCCAACAAAACCCAAGTCTTGGGGTAAATTAGGTGCCAAACATCAGTCATAATTTAACTAAAAATACCTTAGTTGCGCCGAATCCCAAACAACACTTGTTTTTTTATAGTTTGCGACAATATTAGCGTGATTGTTTAATTACTTAAAGTACATAATACTCCTTCCTTCCGTTTCATTTGCAATGGACACTGTTAATTATTTTCATTTCACGCTAGAAATGATGAATTTCAAACAACTTATATCTTATTTAACTTCACATTTAAAATTTCTCAACTCTGATTGAATTTTTGTTTACAACACTCAACAAAAACTCAATCTAATTGAGAAAACTCAATTCAAGTGTAAAGTCAAACAAACTGTCAATCTTCAACCGCATCTTTGGTTCTTTATATATCACACCGAACCTATATATGAAAGATAAAAAGGTTCATTACCATAAAAATTAACGGTTCTTGTATTTATTTCAACAATTTAAACATAAAACATACTTTTAATATGCCACATTAATTATAGCTAATGAATTGAAGGTACTATACAATAATGTACGAACATTATTATATGATACGGTACAAAAGGTCCAAATGGTAGGGTGCCAATGCACGAATCGTTACAGCATTAATACTATTAGTCTAGGTAAAGAGTTTGTTGGATGGTGTATGCAACAATAAGTCCCCAAACTATTATCAGCAAAAAATCTAATACCACATTGGTTGTATTGTACCTAGTACCCACCATGAATTCATCATCAATCAATTTCTTGCCAACATAATAATTGATCTCCATGGGAAACCATAAAAGGAGATGAAAGAAAATTAGTCCAGTCGAGTCCAGTCCGATCCAACCCCACATGTGCATTGGCAGTCAGTCATTTATTCACACCAATCTAAATCTTTTCCATATATCCGGCAGATCAATCTTAACCTTTCGGACTCGTGTCCACACCACATTTGTTCACCTTAATTTATTCAAACCTGGTTAAATCACACTCACTCACTACTTATACTTGGATTCATTCAATTCTTCTTCTCACTGCTCAAAATGGGATCTTTGTTAAAACTCTTTTGCTTATCTTCTTTCTTCTTGCTACTATATTTTCCTCCAATAAAAACAGAGCAATGGGAAGAGTATTACCAAAATGCCACCTCCTCCGCCGCCAGAAAGCTGGCCGGTGGCCGCAGGTGCAACATTTTCCGGGGGAAATGGGTCTACGACGCCTCGTATCCGCTCTACAACTACAAAACATGTCCGTTCATTGACGACGAATTCAATTGCTTGAAGTACAATAGGCCTGATAAGTCTTATCTCAAGTATAGATGGCAGCCTTACTCATGCAACTTACCAAGGTATGTACTATTTTTAAAGTGCATTACCGCTCATAAATAAGTTGGAGCTCGTGTGGGATCTAGTCGTTTATATTAAATACATATTAAACATCAGAACCTCTTATATGCAGGTTTAATGGGTTGTATTTCTTGGAGAAATGGAGGGGAAAGAAGATCATGTTTGTGGGTGACTCACTGAGTTGGAATATGTGGCAATCACTGAGTTGCATGATTCACTCGGCAGTGCCTTCAGCTAGGACCTCACTCTTTGAAACTGAAGGACTAACTCAGCTCACATTCCTGGTACGTTCTATTCCAATGTAACAAGTCATCAACTTTCACAGATTATTTTAGTGTTTTAAGGTTTTAGAATTCTGTTCAGAGAAAAAGTGGAGTTATCAAATTTACAGTAAACATTTGGACATGTTGGGTGAATTAGTTTTTAATTAGTTCTGTTTGGTTATAAATCTTGTCTTTCTACTGATAGACATAGGACACTGTATCTCATATGTTGCCATTAATATTTTTACCGACAAACAAGAGATCACATTTAATATATACAAATACAGAAAAGCTTAAAGAGAAAAGGAAGAAAAGAAAAGATGTGCCTTTTCCAAATTTCACTCCGCAAGCATGTGCTGTGTGTTATGTGTCTCCTGTAGGCTCCCTTTGGCTTACTCTAGTCTATGCTATGCTATACTCGTAACATTTTATGAATGTGATGTAAAACGCACACATGGTATAACATTTAAAATCACTATGATCATCTATGACACATTGTAGTATAAAAAGAATTCTGTTTTTTGGAGGTAAAAAAGGGCTAGAAAGTCACTCTTTGGATCTTTATTTTAATTATATAAGTTTTAAATGTCACGTGTTATATATCAAATTATCAACTACTCCCACCGTTTCAAACTCAACTTTCCATTTTCCGCTATGATCCATCCCAAATTCCAGAGGCGGAGGTAGCCTTGAGCTACTTATTGCTCTTGCCACACCCAATTTTAAACCTATATATATAGATATATATTTTACAAAATAACACCAGTCAAACTTAGGTTATAGCAACATACTAGTACAGATGATAGTTCATGCCATTTTCCAGGCTCCGCCCTGCCAAACTATACTATTCTCTTAAAACTTATACTTGAATTCACGGAAAGTTGGTCAGAACACGAAATCGGATCTGCAAAAGTTACTAAGATTGGAGTAGCATGCCAAAGTGACGAAATATTCCAAGACCGTATTTGAATTTTGAAACTTGAAAGCTCAACATCGGATACTCGTGTTTTTCTGCAAGGAGGAATTTATCATAACTTCATCATATAAAACGGATGATGGTAATATTGAGTTGAAAATTGATTGGGGGATTTAGTCTGTGGTGGAACCCACAAATCGGCAAACAGATACTGCACATCACGCCTTCAATTAGGCCATGATCAGTGCGTTAAGGTCCAATATCACTACAGCTTTACCATGTTTATTTCTTCATTTTTTTCTTCTAACGAGTTTAGGACTTTACTTTTTTTAAAGTTGCATCTTTGTGGACACACATGTAAAGTTTTGTACTTTTCTTAAAAACAAAACAGATATTAATAAATGAATAACTAAAAGGTTCAGGTGCCCGTATTATACTTATAGATTATTTTAAATGATATATGTGTGATCATTGATATACCTTCTTACATGGCTTGTGATTACGCACATTTTATTAAAACGTGTACCAGGTACACTCAGACACTCGGTGCATCTAAAAAACTATACTTCAACCAATGCACACATCAAGTTTAACCAAGATGGGCAATAGTAACCAGTACACTACTATTAAGAGTTGGACTATCTACAATGTGATCTTTATATTTTCATAACACTCCATCATATTTGGCACAATGATTAAGAGTACTATAAGAGAAAAAGATTTGTGAAGTTATTATAGTGACAAATTATAGGCGGGTGATAAAAAATAGAGAATGAGGAGAGGTAATAAGGTACTACCATGAGATAAAATGAGTGGATAATTAATAACTGTAGAATATAGATTTATATTTAAGGAAAGCAAAATTTTGTAAGATAATGCTATATTTAAACGGTTCAAAAGCCTGTAATGGAAAGGAGGTAGTATAATTTTTTAGATTTTTTTCCATTATGATTTTAATTTGAAATTTATTTTGTGGTAAAATCACATAAAGTAAAGTTCACAAAAATGAAATACTCCATGAAGTTATTTCTTCAAGGGGGCAAGTATAAAATGTCTAGATCATGCACAATTCCACTAGTCTCATTTCACCACATTCAAGTCATAGAAACTACTAATTATGTTTAGCAAGACTAGCTCCTAATAAACTCATAATATATCAAACTAATTAGCCTAAGGATTTAAGGTTTCCTTAAACCATCCAATTCAACTCTAGAGTATGGCTGTCTGGAGGGTGAACACTGAACAGGTCGATTGGTTCCGGCTTTTAAAACTTAGGCTTTAATGAGAGAGTTATATTGCATTGTCATATGACCGTATTGCTTGTATATATCTGAGGATCCGTAAAATCCCAGATCTCAGTAACATGGTGGCCATACACTTTCTGGTTAGAAGATCAGTTGTTCTTGTGTTGATAATATGGATGGAGTCTGCGGACTAAAATTCTGAGATACTATTTTGTTATTTCCATGATGCAGGATTATGGAGTTAAGCTATTAGTTTATCGCACCCCGTTCCTGGTGGATGTCGAGAACCAAAAGGTGGGTCGAGTTCTAAAGCTCGACTCCATCAGGGGTGGAAGAAACTGGAGAGGGATGGACATGCTGATTTTCAACACATGGCATTGGTGGACTCACACTGATTCAGAGCATTCTCAACCGTAAGATCCATTGCATTTTGATTTCAGGAACATGTTATATCTCTGAATGAGTTTGAAGGCATTCTTTATAGAGAAATACTGGAGAATCTTGTATGTAATGTAACTCCATTACTATACAAAAAGTGCACATAATGTGAGTTTGGTTTTGATTATGATCAAGAGTCGAGACTTTCAGTCACAGTAATTGCTTCTGCTCGATATTTACAGCAGCGCTGTTAATGTTTTCTAGTTTTGTTATCTCAACCAGGATATAATATGATAAGTTTGTATGATTTCTTCTTGATTTTGGCAGATGGGATTACATGGAAGATGGAGGTAAACTGTACAAAGACATGAACCGATTGGTTGCATATTACAAAGGATTGACAACATGGGCAAGATGGGTTAATCGATTTGTTGATTCTTCGAAAACTAAAGTCTTCTTTCAAGGAATCTCCCCCACCCATTTTGAGTAAGCAACACTTCTCCCCTTTTGTATGGAGTTCCGAATATGATATCTTATTGACATGTTTTTGTGGAAAATACTTTCAGGGGAAAGGATTGGAACGAACCGTTGAATTCGTGCAAAGTTGAGACAGAACCATTCTTAGGAGTCAAGTATCCAGGAGGCACTCCACTAGCTTCTTTGGTAGTGAACAAAGTGCTGAGCAGAATCAAGAAGCCAGTTTATTTACTGGACATCACAGGATTATCACAGCTTCGAAAGGATGCTCATCCGGTTTACTATGGACGACATAGTGGTGGATTTGATTGCAGCCACTGGTGTGTCCCAGGATTGCCAGATACTTGGAATTTGCTACTCTATACAGCCCTATTCACTTGAACATGACACACTAAACATTTGTATGAGTATTGATCATTAAGAAGTTTTCTTTCTTTGCATTCATCTTGTAAGTCAGGCAAATAATTTGTTGACGCCGATTCATTTGTAAACAGTAATTCGCTGGCTGCTATGTTCTTAAAAGTGAAGTTATCAAATGTGGACTGATATCACCATTTTCTGATTTTAGGAGAACGGCACAAAGGAGGGAATGATGACTTTTTAAAGATTCAAGTTGCA
This sequence comes from Plantago major, assembly GCA_026545765.1. NCBI lineage: Eukaryota > Viridiplantae > Streptophyta > Magnoliopsida > Lamiales > Plantaginaceae > Plantago > Plantago major. The sequence continues at coordinate 31,585,912 of CM048844.1, read as the reverse complement.
CTTTGAATTTACTATAAGGAAAACTTTGTTATATACCAACACAATAAGAGTAACGCAGGCGAAAATTCTTTCACTTTAACAAACTTTTAGAGCTGAGCAATAAATCATAAAGCAGCATCTACAATGTAGCAGGTATTACAACATCAACAAGGTTGAGAAATTGTGCTTACCTCCGAATGCTGGTCAGCTGGTGGCTCATGAAGCAGCATCTACTATTTGGCTCAGGTCTGGCGCTCATTGGAAGAGGTGTTCAACTGTAATATTCAGTCGACGTGGTTGAGAATTTCCACGGCATGTCAAATCATATATGTCAGCTCAGGTATGCAGCAACAATAAGATGTTCTTTGTTGCTTTGTTCATACAATAAGAACCCTGAAGAAAATCGCCATACAAGTGCATTGGGTGGGATAGGCATCCCTTAAATTAGTTCTTCTGCTTCTCTTATATGATGCCCACACTTTGCCAATAAATCAACGACGACGACATAATGATCTAATTCAGGTTCAAACCAAATGGATTTTTTGTTTGGCTAAACAAATCCATCCCCTCTTGCACCAACCCGGCATGCCTGCAAGCAGAAAGAACAGCTAAGAAAGAAACCTTATCTGGCTTCAATCGCTGTCTCTCCATTTCTCTGAAATTTTCTATCGCTTCATTTGCGTACCCTTGCAGCCCATGGACAGGAACAAGAGCTGTCCAGGAAAAAATGTTGTTATTCACCATCTGAAACAGAACTCTCAAGCCCTCCACATGTTCCGTACATGTCAATCATGATATTGTAGACAAATGAATCACAAATATCAAAATTCCCTACGCATGTGATAAAAAAAGTTATAACAAGACCATATATGAAGAGTACTCCCGAAGCAAGGTTGTAATCTTGCGCAAACACTGAAGAGGCTGGCATAAGTGATGATATGGACATACACCTAGCTCTACGCATGTGATAAAAAAGTTTAAAAAATCTCTTTATAGTCACGAGTCCGTGAACAAGCTGCAATCAGAATATTCCGAGATATGGCATCAGGATCCTCCATTGCAGCGTATAATTCTTCAGTTTCATCAAATTGTCCCGTAGGGTTGTAAACTGATGCAATGACATTAGAATGAACAAGAGGTAATTCAAAGAACAGTGCATCAGATACTAGACCATTTCTATCATACATGCTAATAAGAGAGCTTACATAGTCATTCTCAAGGAACCCATTTTACATGACAGCGAGTGAAGTTGAAGCAACTTGATTTCAGGTGATGACTTGATAACATTAGAAAATGATTGCTCGTAATTCAGACGATATCCTAAGTGAAGCATTTCTGGAAACAACTTAACCATAAAAAGATGAACTTATGTAATATCCCAGCATCAGAGAGTTCCAAGAGACCAAACTTCTATTTGTTATTCGACTAAACAATGATGTGCTTCATGCACCTTCTCACATTTGGATAGAAATCAACCAATGCACTTCCAGCATAAACATCAGGCTCAAATTTTTCTTAATCATCTTAGCATGGACATATTTTCCATATGACAAAATCAGCAGTCTTGAACAACACTTGAGAACATGCATGTAATAGAGTCATCTCATTTGGTATTAATACAGTTAAACACATGTTCTGGAACAAACTAAGTGCTTCCGCAAGCTGATTACTATCTGCCCTGGCAAAAATTATAGTAACCACACTACCACAGCCTTCTCAAACACTTGTTCTGCCTGGAACATCATATCGAACTTTGCATACATATTAATCGGAGTATTGGAAAGTGTAGCTACTGTATCAAAGCCAGACTTTTATCACTAACCTGTGTATCTGCTCTCCCAACAACACATGAAAATTCTCAAGCGAATACAAAACAACCAAGTGAACTCAGACTTCTATACTGATACACTACTGTTAATACCAATATTGGTACAGTTGATGTAACAGTGACTGACGAACAGCTAAAACAATCAGAAACGCACAACGGAATAAACACTTCAGCACACAAAAGAATTTCTAGCAAGGTTATATGAATATACCCATCAAGCCATATGCAAAATATCCACTATTTGAAAGATGATTTGTTAGAACTTAACACCGGGATTGGTACTTCTGGACAGTTTTGAACAATGTTGACTATTAATGTTGAGTCAACACCATTACGACAACAGTGAACAGTGTTCAACTAAACTACGACAACAGTGAACTATGATCGACAAAACTCAGTAAAGTGCAGCGGAATAAAACTGAACACAAAATTTATCAAGCCGGTATATAAAAGATACCAACGATGCCGTAGGCAAAATTTCTACTAGATATGAAAAGTAGAATTACAAAAGGAAGTTTAAATCAATCACAGACGATTGATTAAACTTACGGAAAACTAGACCTAGAACAGACAAGAAAAACCTATTCTAGTTCAATGATACTAGCGTAATTTTTAATCTTTAGAGAACACTCACAAGTAACACCGAAATAAAAGTCTAGTAAAGCAAGAAGCCCTAATCTAGATAATATGAATCAATGATGATCAAAGACATCTTCTTGCGGATGTCATTCTTCTTGTATATATAATATTCTGATCGATTTCTTCAAGAAGAATGCTCTCTCAATATAATATCAATTCAAGCTCACGAGATTCGCTTTCTTGCAATGCATCTTCTTGTATATATAGCTGTGGGCTATTCTCTTCCTTTTTCTTTTCTTCACAAAAGACGCCTGCATGCTCTCTTATTTTTGGCCGCCTCTTTCTCTTTTCCTTCTAGCGCCTTTGCCTTCCTTTTTCTTTCCTGCTCCAGTACTTGTAGCATTAGGAAATTTACCTTGAATAAATCTCTTCAAGATCTTTTATTACTTAGTCTCCAAGTTCCATCAACTTCTTTCCTTAAGCCAAGTCTCAAGAGAATCAGGTTCCTCCCTTATGCCTTCAACGCCAGTTTCTTTTGTTCTTCTTCACGTTGGTTTCTGATTCTTCCAGATTTTTCAGATCTTTTCCTTAAGGCCCAAATCCACCAAGTCCAGTCCATTCACATATGTTGTAGCCCAACTTGTTATTCCTACAAAATATCCATATAAAAACAACTACAATTGTTGAACCGGTTAATTAAACGAAGAAAGACCGAATTAATAAAACAAGTGCAATAAATCGCACTTTCAATCTCCCCCTTAATTCTTGCCTTTCTTCACAAAACCAGAACAAGTAGTTAGTAGGAAGAACAAGACAATATCAAACAACTCCCCCTTACTCCAAGAACTCCCCCCCTAAAAACAAAATACCAAGAGTTCAATTGAACAAAACATTCTCCCCCTTTTTGTGAGGAAAGAAAGAAAACAAGTTCTTTGAAAAAGCTTCAGCACATCTTGATAGTCTGTTGAGGACCTGCAGACAAAGTACCACTGCGGAGAAACGATGTTGACTCAACATTGTCGTCAACACTGGCACAACAGGTAGCAGAAACAGGAAGAGAGGTTGGTTCGGCTGGAGAGTGTTAGGATAAGAGTGGAAGGTCATTCTCACAGCTGACATGAAACGGCATGATGGTTGTTGTTGGGTTTGCGCTAGAAAAAATCCTGCAAGTATATATATATCAAAGCAACAGAAACTGTGCACAACTATTAATAACGGATTAGAGAAGCAAGTAGTACAGTTATCTGTCAAGTCAAAGTAATCAGATAAACAGATAAACCCTAGGGAGGTTGACCAAAAATCTTGATCTTAAAGAAAATGACTTGAAATGCAAGTACAGGAATGCATTAACCCAAAACCCCAAGGAAACACCTTAGACCTACTCCCCTCAAACCCAAAAATAAACAGAATAAAAAAAACACAAAAATAAAAGAAAACACAGCAATTAAGCAAACATTACTTCATGCACAGTCAATGTTGAACTGAATGTTGACTCAACATTGATGACAACATCGGGAAATCAGACCACTCTTAATGTAAGTCAGCCAGGAAACCAAGTCTCAAAATGTGCAGATTCGATTAACACACCGATCTGCAGAAACAAAAAAGAGAAAGGAATACCAAAGAAACACACCCAACATCAAAAAAGTAAATTGAACAATTAGCATAAGTTTGAGTGGGGGTGACCATGAGACTGTGAACCATGTCAAATAATTGGAACACGTATGAATCCGCTCCAAAGCCGAAGCCTATGCGGAGTTAGGCAAACACAAGTCTCATGGCATAAAGATCACTCATTTGACCACATTGGGTAATTTGGTATACTCAGAAAGTGAACCAGCAGCATTACGAGAATCGGCACTTTTGTGCGTGTCGGTTTCCAATACAGGCCATCAACCCTCACGACATATGACACATTGGCCACGTCGATATCTGGATAGTATTTGAAACCTGCCCAACACGATCCTCGACGGAAACACTTCGAGCCCTTTTTATCATAATTCATTAGATTTATTAAGCATAAAGGACAAGAGGCAACATCAAGTGCAAGTCAAGGTACGAGTAAAAATAGCCAAAAAACAGCAAAAGTGGATTTTACATAAAGCAAACACACAGGAGACTCGATACCTTTCAACCTTGGTTTCAAACAGCCTTTCAAACCCTAAGCATCACCACTGTAAGCTACAAACCAAGAACAGCCATAGACCAATACAGAAGCACAGGAGCACAGAAACACACAGTAGAACTAAAAAGCAAAAATAAAATAGCATCACTTATTCTAATTTTCCAATGTTGACCGTGATGTTGAGTCAACATTGGTACTCAACAATGACAATCACAGAGAGCACAGACCGAGAGATCTTCGAAGACTGAATAATCTCTCACTATCTAAAGGTTTGGTAAAAATATCTGCAAGTTGATTTGTTGTGTCTATGTGTTCTATGTCAATCACTTGCTTATTGACCAAGTCCCTAATGAAATGATGCCTAATATCTATGTGCTTAGTGCGAGAGTGCTGAACAGGGTTCTTAGAAATATGTATGGCACTAAGGTTGTCATAGAACATCAAAAAGGTATCACTTTGAAGACCATAGTCATGCAACATATTTTTCAACCAAACTAGTTGAGACACACAACTCCCAGCTGCTACATATTCAGATTCAGCAGTTGAAAGTGACACACAGTTCTGTTTCTTGTTATACCAAGACACCAAATTTGGACCAAGATAAAGCAACCTCCACTAGTGAAATTTCTATCATCTAGATCACTAGCCCAATCAGATTCACTAAATCCCACCAGATTTGTGTTTGTATCACATGCAAACCATAATCTAAGATTAACAGTTCCTTATATATATCTAAGGATTCTTTTAACAGTAGTTAAATGGGAGCTTTTAGGGTTGGACTGATACCTGGCACACATACACACAGAGAACATGATGTCGAACAATTGGTGAAGAAGATACGTAGGTCATTGGTCATTGATCTGTACAATGTTGGGTCAACATCCTTGCCAACATTGATTCTGCACAGCTTCAAAGAGGTACCCGTAATTGTAATGCATGGTTTAGAGTTCTCTAGTCCAAGAAAGAAGCTGAGTTTACCGATCATATTCATCTCAAAAGTACCTATCATAGTTTGCACAAACTGATGTATTATGGAAAGATCAGTCAAGTCAAGCACAATATAATCTTCTTTTGCACGATTGCAATTGAGGGGATCAGCCACCACGTAGCAGTTGTCAGGAGACCTGGTACCTGTCATATGTCTTGAACATCTGCCATTAAAGTACCATTTACATGCATTGTTAGGAGAGGTAGCAACAGAAAAAGCAACATTACAGACAATCTTTTCCCTAGGAGCCCAAATTCTCTTATACTTTTCTCTAGAGTTTTTCCCAGTTCCATTAGGTTTACCATTCTGGACAGTGACAACAGAAGAAGCAGTTTTAGAAACAGACTTTCTGGAAACAGACAATGTCGATGTCGATGTTGACTCAACAGAGTGCTCAACATTAGATTTTTCATTCTGCTTAACAGGAGCACCCAAAGGAACGGATTTTGGACCAGACACTTTAGGAGAGACAAAACAAGAGGAACTTACAGATTGGCAGATTGTTGCATATCTTACCGTGTCCTTGTAGTTTTTCCGAGTGTTTCCTCTTAAGGTCTTTCTTCCACTGGTGCTTCCGATGACTTGAGAACTTAGATGATCTTTGCGAATCCTTAGGGGTGGATCACGTCTGATGGAATCCAGAGGCACTGTCGGTTCCAGAACATGTTCATCTTCATTTTCAGAGACAGATTCATCTGATGAGCTCTCCCCCTGCAATGTTGGGCGCAATGTTGAGTCAACATTGTGATCAACATTGACTCCATCTTCTCGACAAAGTGATCGGGAATCGTTCGATGCAGTCGTCTTTCTCAATGTACTCCACTTTCGAGCGAAAGAATAATAGGTACTAACCATTCCCCCTTATCGCGTTTTCTGCTTGGATATTCAAGAAACACTACTTGTCGTGCTTGAGTCGCCAGAATAAATGGTTCATACTTGGTTCGGTACCTCTTCTTTTGGTTCACATCAACCATTTCATACCGCTCGTTCTTCCTCGTACCTCCTGGATTAGGATCATACAACTCAACGTCAAACAAGAAGGTTCGTTTAAATGGCAATCCAGAATATTCAATCCTCACAATTCGTTTTAGCTTGCCGTGGAAATCAAACAAAGTAGCGTCTCCATACTCTTCTGCACCATTAACACACACCCCGGAGTTGCTTGTCGCCATGGCCGTGTTACATTCAGTCGTGTGGAACCTAAGGCCATTGACTATATAACCTGGGAATGTGTAGACCTTTTTGAATGGACCCTCTGCGAGAGCCTTTAAGTATATGCATGTGACATTGTTAATAGGATTCCGGACATACTCTAGGAACCAATCTGGAAATTCTGTAGGAATTTTTGAGTCAAGTAGTTTCTCTAGTGTATCCTCTGTCATCTGAGGATTTTCTTCCAAACAACGCTTTTTGAAAAAACTGCAAACATTGATTCGATGATAAGTCTATAATTGAAGTAGAGACTTGCGTAGCTATATTAAAATTTAAATAAATGGTTCTTGACCTGCAAATAGTACCATATCTTTGGTCAACCTCAACACAATTCGTGAGGACATAATATTGGTCGCTTTCAACTCTTTATCCGTAAGATATTCTTTCTTAGTGCACCAAGAGGTCTCCGATACCACAAGATGTAGGAAAACTCATCATCCGCTTGAACTACGAATGTATGCGCATTTCGAGCCTTCTTTGTCTTTCGTAGGGACGTGTTCATCAAAGTAATAAGAGAAGGTTGCGTTTCCTCTCGAATGTAGGCATTGGCAATCGAACCTTCGTGTTTACCTTTGTTGACATACTTCTTCAATTTCCCCAAGTACCTCTCGAATGGATACATCCATCGATCTTTGAACCGGACCAAAAAGTCTCGCTTCATGAGGAAGGTGAACCGAAGTGCTCCATAGAATCAAACCATTTCGGTGGAAAGATACGCTCGAGCTTGCATAGAATCAATGGTATGTTCCTTTCAAGATTTTCCAACACTTTATCATGAACCACCACCCTTGTGCCTAAATTTTTGAAAAATAAGCTCAACTCGGTGATAGCGGTCCATACGTGTTTCGGTGAAGCTCTCGAAATGCTACCGGATAAGCCTCTCCATGAACATAGCGATCGTGGCTCTTCATCACATAAACCTTTGTCTTCTTCAAATCCACACACCTCTCTAAATTTGAGGCGTAATTATCTGGAAACTCAATGCCCTCACCCAATCAAACAAAATTGACCTAGAAGCGTTGTCAATTGTGTACGCTTTCGCCACTTACCATTCTCATCCTTCTTTGTCAACTCGGGCCTTTTACACCACGTCGACAACTCGGATCTAGACTTCGCATGGTCCTTTGTTTTTCCCTCAATGTTGCAAAGTGTATTGAATAAGTTCTCGAACACGTTCTTCTCAATGTGCATGAAATCTAAGTTGTGACGGATAAGAAGATCGCTTCCGGTAAAGCAAGTCCCGAAAATGCTTCTCTTCTCCAACCACATTTTTACCAATTTTCTCGTTATGCTTCATCCACCCAAGCTCGATCACCTTCATAAGACCCAATCTATCAATCTCCGCAAGAATTTGTGCACCAAGAAGTCTTGTCGGGCTTTTTGTTGACGACTTTATTTTTCAAGAATTGATCCTTGTTCTTCTGAAGCGGATGGTCACTTTCTAGCAACCTACGATGACAATCAAACCAACAAAATTTTCCACTACCCTTGTCTAAATGCATCAGATCCTCCAAGCAATGTGGACATGCATATCCTCATTGCTTTTCCTTCCAGATAGCATGGAGTACGTAGGGAAGTCACCACGGTCCAAAGAAGAGCTGCTCTCAAGGTGAAGTTCTTTTTGTCGACACATCATATGTGGATACCATCCGTCCACAACTCGATCGCTCCTTGATTAGGGGTTGCAAGAAAACATCAACGTCGATCCGGGATCTTTCGCCCAGCACCAATGCGATCGAAACATGAATGGCTCCTTCATGCACTCACCGGGGCAGATGCGGTGTGAGCATAAGCGCCAACAAGAGTATTTACGTTCACTACCGAGAGTTAAAACCATCCGCATAAAGTCCCAAACGTACATTTCTAGATTCGGCCGCAAACTCGGATATGTCTTGTCAAACGATTTCCATGCGGGTGAGTCTTGGATGGTCCATTCTACCACCTTCAAAGATTATCCGAGATTACTCGCTCCTTGTGCCACCGCATTTTATCCACAGAAGCACTTGAAGCATACAATCTTTTCAAACGAGGTGCTAGAGGGAAGTACCACATTTTCTTATGTGAGATTTTTCTTTTGTCGTTTCTTTGCAGCCCCTCCTTGTAACGCTTGTACGTTCCTTACCACGTAACTTGCATTCTATTAGATCCGCATCCTCCTCCCAATATATCATGCATTTTGAACAATACTATGGTTACCACAGTGACCTAATCCGCATCTTTTCTTCGCTTGGTAAAAGTTGGTGGAACTAGGTTTTCTTCAGACAAAGGTCCGACATTACGTCAACCCATTCATTGAAGCTCGTTTGATTTGGCCATTAGCCTTACAACTCATTAGCCGAGATAACAAAGACAACTCGGTGAGCTTACACCGGTAAACCGGCTTCCTTGATGATTCTAACAAGTCAAAGAACAATGATCCTCGGATTCGGTGGTTCCTCCACCTCCACCTCGGTTTCGGTGTTGGTTGTGTCCTGAACTCCGCCCTAAGATCGCCATTACACCATTTGTTCGACTCGAGCTCGAATAGCATCGCCTTGATTAGGATTGTTCCCGACTTGTTCATTTTTCTCTTCCTTCCACGTTATGCAGTATTGGTCATATGTATTGACGGTCGCTTCCTCACCATGATGATTCCATACCGATACGTGGAAGGAATCCATTTTCCTCAAGTCTGGACTACCACTTTAGGAGTCACGTATTGCTTGTTTCTGACCGCTTCATTGCACAAGGACACTTTATCAACCCATCCTTTACACAAGACGGATTTGACATTGCAAATTCAATGAAACCTTCAACCCCTTTCAGAAAACTCCATTGAACTCTGCCATTGAGAGTACGACAATACATCCATCCACGATCGGTATTCATTGAATAATTAGATAATAACCTGACACGTTTGAATTCATTAGATCGAGGTCTTTCATTTACGGTAATAAATCAATTTCACAATAATTCAATCAATTGCTACGTAATATAAGTTATATTAGCTTCAGTCAATTGTTAAGGAATTACATAATATAAGTTACATCAGCTTCAATTTTACCATAATGTTTGGTTTCATATATATATATCAACTAATGATTACTAGTTATACAAGCCTAGAGACAAAACGGATGAAACTCCTCATTCTCATGCACCCCCCTCCTCATCACTTGTGACGCTCCCTACCACAGAACTTGCATTCCAACAGATCTACATCCTCCTCCCAATACACCATGCACATGTTCCGAAGCGAAAAGGCACTCAATAGGCGGCCCCAAACCCCGCCTCTCCCTCCACTGGAGGTATGCCATGGACGGTGCTTCCTCACCGTGATGAATCCATACATGATACTCAGGCATGAATCCATAACGTCGCAAGTGCTCGAATACTGCAGTAGGCGTCATAAATTGCTTTAGGGGTGTTCAAAAATACCGAAAAACCGAACCGATAACAAAGGGTTCGGTTTTCGGTTTGCTATTTTTAAGCAAATCGGTTTTCGGTAATTTTCGGTACAATACCGAAAATTACCGAAACCGAACCGAAAACCGAAATTCTTAAAAAATCCAAATATTCTTACATTGTCGAAAAAGTATGGCCTTATTTCATTGAGTATTGCATTATTTATTAAAGCAAAAATTATACATTACTAACATAAAATAACAAGAATGCAATGTTTATGCATTGCTCACATGTTACAGTAATTAAGTTTGATAAAACAAACTACTACTTCTTCTAGTCTAACTACTGTGAGCTTATTTTCATGCAAATATTTTTCATGTAGGGAGGTTATTAAAACAAATATTGAAACGTAACGAGGTTATTTTTTCATTTTTAAAATAATTTTTCGGTATTTTCGGTTTTTACCGTACCGTTACCGAAATTTTCGGTATGGTACCGAACCGAAAAATAAATTCGGTTCGGTTTTCGGTTTTCATAATTTTTGCAATTTCGGTTTTCGGTTTTTCGGTTTCGGTTCGGTTCGGTATACCGTTACCGAAATGAACACCCCTAAATTGCTTGTTTCCGCAGGTTTCCAATGTGCAAGGACACTTTATCAACCCCCAATTGCACAAACCGGATGTCCCATGGCAAACGAGATGAAACCTTTAACCCCTTCTACGAAACTCCTAGAAACTCTGTCATTTACCGCCGTACGATCGTACATCCATGAACGGTCGGAATTCATTGTTTACTTTATTTTTAACCTGAGACGTTCCAATTGATTAGATCGTATTTAATTTATTAGATCGATTCCAATTCGGATAAGAAGATTGTAGAGGTTAATTGTTAATTATTATATGTTCCTTATAAATTAATTATTAATTAAGTGTTCGATGTGTTACAAAATTGGACATATATAATAACCATTTCAACCTCTTAGTACATATATTATATACTTAACATACATATCAAATTAACTAATTACTCTATACATATCGAATTACTACATATATTCATATCAAATTACATACTTAACATACAAATTTATCAAATCAAAACTACATACTTCTATACTTAACAAACATATCAAATTAACTAAACTAACTATATATACTTAACACACAAATCAAACTAACTACATACATTCATACATACCAAACTTAACATACTACATACATTCATATCATTCAAATTGAACAAATTACATATAATTGATCAAATTAACTAAACTAACTACTACATACTTATCATATATACATATAATTGCTCAAATTAATCAAAAATAAACAAAATCCCCAAATTTTTAAAAACTAGGGTTTTAGCAAAAATACCTTGATTAATCGGTAGAAATACGAAATTGATCGAAGAACCAAACTCCTTGTCACACGAGCTTCGATTAGGCACCAAGATTGGCCGGAATAACGGATGATTGGCCGGAAAACGGGATTGAGGAGAAGAAGAAATGAGGAAGAAGAAGGAAGAAGATGAAGAAATGAGGCATCGCCGTCAAATCAAATTAGGAAACTCTGGACGGACACGCGTGTCCGCCCAGTAGTCGATCCGTCGCCATTTTGGCGGCGGACGGATAGGTATCCGTCGCTATAAGGCGACGGATAATCTATCCGTCGCCCAGTTTTCAAAAAAAAATAATTTCTTTTTTTTTTTAATAAAAGTCAAACTTGGGCGACGGATAAATATTTATCCGTCGCCCATGTTAGCGACGGATAGATTCCGTCGCCCAGTTTACCGATCCGTCGTTATGGGGCGACGGATAAAATCCGTCGCCCCATAACGTCGTTTTTTCTGGTTTTCTTGTAGTGTAAAGTGCAGCGGAATAAAACTGAACACAAAATTTATCAAGCCGGTATATAAAAGATACCGACAATGCCGTAGGCAAAATTTCTACTAGATATGAAAAGTAGAATTACAAAAAGAAGTTTAAATCAATCACAGACGATTGATTAAACTTACGGAAAACTAGACCTAGAACAGACAAGAAAAACCTATTCTAGTTCAATGATACTAGAGTAATTCTCAATCTTTAGAGAACACTCACAAGTAACACCGAAATAAAAGTCTAGTAAAGCAAGAAGCCCTAATCTAGATAATATGAATCAATGATGATCAAAGACATCTTCTTGCGGATGTCATTCTTCTTTTATATATAATATTCTGATCGATTTCTTCAAGAAGAATGCTCTCTCAATATAATATCAATTCAAGCTCACGAGATTCGCTTTCTTGCAATGCATCTTCTTGTATATATAGCTATGGGCTATTCTCTTCCTTTTTCTTTTCATCACAAAAGACGCCTGCATGCTCTCTTATTTTTGGCCGCCTCTTTCTCTTTTCCTTCTAGAGCATTTGCCTTCCTTTTTCTTTCCTGCTCCAGTACTTGTAGCATTAGGAAATTAACCTTGAATAAATCTCTTCAAGATCTTTTATTACTTAGTCTCCAAGTTCCATCAACTTCTTTCCTTAAGCCAAGTCCCAAGAGAATCAATAGAAACACTATTCTAATGTTACCTATTCTAATGTTACACATGAAATCACAAACCCGATCCAATAGTAACACCAAAGACTAGCAAACTAGGTTTACAAGTAAAGAGAGAATGATGTATATGATTGCTCTACTGCTCTATACTTGCTTCCCTTTTTTTACGTTCTGGTCTTAATATTGTATATATAGATGCGTTAATGATCAGTAGATCAAGTCCAGAGAGATCTTGTTGCTTATGTTATCTTAAAGAGTCCAGCCCAAGCCTATATTTACTTCAAAGAGTCCAATCAAGTTCTTCTCTTTCTTCATTCAAGGAGTCCAACTCTTTTAAAATTCTCTTCTCTTTAAGGTTTCAGCACTCTAACACATCTCATATTCATAAACAGACAACTAAAAACGTGGAAGTAGGTCATATTAGTGAAGAAGGCAATATTACATAAAAGTCCTACAAAGTGCACAAATACTGAACATAATTAAGCTGTTAAGTCAACTGTTGATATAATACTTGTACAAACATCGTGCACTTTCAATCCCCCCCTTATTACCTTTCTTCACAACAATTAGAAACACATGATTAATATGAATAGTAGAAATTCTCCCCCTTAACGAGTCAGGACAAAGAAAACCACAATAAAGACATATCATTAGCAAAAATCAAACAAATTCTCCCCCTTGTTGTGACGAAAGGAGAGACAAACTTATAAAGTCAACTATTTGCATATATAAAATGGGCCCTGTGCGGAGGTCATCGCACATGTTCAGATCCGGCCCTGTTTTTAGCATGACGGGCATGGACTTCCTGCAAGAAAGGCATTGGAAGTTATCCATGGGTTATCTTTACAGTTTGAATACTGTAATCCACGGAGAATTTTGAGCTCGTTGATTCGATTGGGATGATTTGGGGTAAATGTTGTATGAAAATACAATGATTGGAAACTGAGCTCTGTATTTATTTGTACATCTCTTATAACGAAATAACTGCTAAAATGTAAGCTTTACCTTTCTAACTGTTTCTTTAATAAAAATCAAATGTCTCTGGTTATTGAGTCGGTTTTGGTTAAATTTGGTTTTCCCACTGTCTGGATTGAGAGAATTATGACTTGTATGTCTACGTGCTCTTTAAAAGTTAAAGTTAATGGTCTTCTCTCAGCGTCTTGGTAGCCCTCTCGTGGAATTCGACAGGGTGATCCAATATCTCCTTATATTTATTCATTTTATGTCAAGAAATGCTCATTCATAAGCTTGCCAAGCAAATGCATCTTGGAAATTTGGATGTGCTACTTGGTTGTAAGAATGCTCCACCTATTCCTATTTTGTGTTTCACTGATGATTGTATGATTTTTTGTAAAACTAACCGTAAGTCCATCAATGCACTTGAAAGTTGTTTGTGTACATATGAAAGAATGGCGGGGCAAGGGGTTTGTTGGAAAAAAAATCTAGGATGCTTTTTTCTCCAAATACACCTTAGGTCTCAAAAACAATTGTTACTTCACTCTCTCGGTGTTATAGGAAATCAACGTTTAGACAAGTATTTGGGTTTACCTTTTATAATGGGCAGTTCTAAAAAAGATTTATTTTATATATATACTCCCTCAATTCCATAGAAGTTGTCATATTTATTTTTTGACAAGTGAAATAAGGATAATATTACTATAACACTATATATTATGTATGAGGTAATCTTATAACTTTATTAGTAGTTACTAGTTACTTAGATTGTTTATGTACTTTTAACTTTATTAGAAGTAGTGAATAATATAAAATGATATAGTCATTCCTAAAATGGTAAAAAAATGAAAACGAACAACTCTAACGGGGCGCTTATGAATCATTTAAAAGGTTTATTATTAGTCCAAATATAATATCGAACAGTGATACGTAATAAAGCCGCATATCTTTACAAGAGCGTAAACCAACGAGACGCCTCAAAAGTCAAAACCCTCGAGACGTGGACTCCCCACACCCGAGGGGCTCAACTTGCGCGGCATTACCTTAAAAACCAACATGGGTGACTCTCTAAGGCAGTCCCTCGAAGGACATTCCTCCCTCAAAATCCTCGATACATAGCCTCAGCCAACTCGTGGGGCATTACCTTAACAACCAACACGATCTAACTCTCTAAGGGAGTCTCGAAGGATATCTATTCCTCGAGAATCATGGGCTCAAGGGGTCCAGTTCATAGACGTCCGGACCACCCTATATACCGTAATTGGAAAGGGCTTCCTAGCCCTCGAGGCTCAGAGCTTGCAGGAGTTCAAATGGTCTTGGGGACCCCACCTCGAACTTCAGGGGACAATCCGACAAAGTTCCCTTAGATTTTCTATAAATAACTCCATTTGTATCATATGTAAGACACACATTTCAATTCACCAAGCTCTTTGTAGGGCATTGATTCAAACATTCCAACTGCTTCATCCGAACATCCATGCCGCCCATATGGTCATACATTCCGAACAATGCAGTTCTCAACCCACACGCATTCCTTGAGAGATATTCAACTCATTTTGGAAAATTGCAGACCTTCAATGCAAACTCATCTAGACAGGCAGCTATAATGGAGTTTTAGGATTCTGTGAGGCATTTCATCGAACAGCTTGCGTGCAGCGGAAACATTACCGAAGTGATGTAACTGGAGATTATATTGTTTTGGAGGACTACTGGGTCTTGTGACTTGTGAGGGAAGTGATCCGTAGTGATGACAAGGCGTGTAGCAATTTTGCTCGGTTTATTTGTGTTGGAAATGTGAAGAAAACAATGTAGTAAATAATGCCTTGTGGGGTACATTTACATGGAGACCATTTCTTAATTATTTGTTAATTGAGAAAACTAAATGTATAGTCATAAGCTACTACGTGAGAGCTTTGATTTGATATATTGTACGCCCAAAATGGACCTTAGGTTAGTGCGGAATAGTTGCTTAAAGTTGAAAGGATAAGTGGGTTTGTCCCACGTTGAGAAATAGCAAAAGGTTTCACTAGTTTATAACCTATCATGCATTACTACATGTGCAAGTGTGATTGTAAGGTTATGGAAGACTCTCTACGCGTGCGCGCAAGGGGTGCAAATCCTGGCCAGATTTGTACTGAAACTAGAGGGACTTGGGTGCGAGAAAACACGTGCGACCTGCAAGCACGAATGCCAGAAAATTTGGTTTTGTAAGCAAATCTGGCATTTGTTGCTGGCTATTATAAAATCAATCAATATCGAGAAAATTTGATTTTGTAATCAAATCAGGCATTTGTTGCTGGCTGTTATAAAATCAATCAATATGCAGCTGTTACATTGGTTCCTCAGCTATAAAATGGTCTCATAAATCAGTAAGGAAGGACACAAGAAATTTACCTTTCTCTTTTTTTCCTTACAGGTTCTTTCTCCTTCCCTTACTTTGCATAATCAGAGCATCCGTTTCAGTTCATCGGAAACTGCTAGCTTGTAAGGTTAGAAGTTTCAGTTAATCGTTGTATCCTGGGAGGCAAACGCTCGACGTCTCAAGCACCATAGGTGAGAGGGCGTATTTGCTTTAAGAAATATGTGCAAGCACAGGCCTCAATTCGTGTTGTTCAAGGCGGTTTGTTTCAATCTGTTTAGTGTCTTTTATATATATTTATATATCTTTGAATTACGTATTATTCCGACTAACAATTTGGAAATGAATGGGTTTTCAAAGAAGTGCAGCCAAGTCAAGACAGAGCTTGGCAAGACTGATTTTCGGGTTGAGAGTTGTGAATGAGACCACGAACCGTAGCTTTGAGAAAAAATAATCCTGGTAAAATTACTTGGCATAATCTATTTGCAATTTGATTTAGTATTTCATGAACTTTTTTCTTTTTTAATGACCCGACAACTAATCGATCGAGATCCGGTTCAAAAGACCCGACCCTTTTGAGCCGGTGCGGTTACGTATGACTTGCAAGTCGCGCTAGTATGATATTGTCCGATTTGAACAATAGTCCATAAATATTTGCTTTTGCAATCAATTAGACTCATAACTCAAAAAGGTCTCACACTAGTTCAGAGCGGTGATCTACTTGTATACTGTACTTCCTTTTCGATTTTAACGGTGTGAGATGTTGGGTACTATTACATCATAACCCCCTTAAATTGCTTCACGTCCTAGTTGAGCCTCTCACCCCTAAAGAGTCAGTCTTGATCGATTAATATTTGAATTGTTACATTTTTACTTTTCCTATTATACGCAAGCTCATCTAATTCAATTCCATAAAGTAGGCCATCTTATACTATACTATTCTAATTGGGCCAATTATAATAGTGGGGTATACAACGGGATACTTTAGGAAGTAGAGTAATTACGCCGCACGTAATTGAGCTCTCTACGACAATGATGTTTGCCAATTTCTAATCACACAATGCTCTCGTCGGGACGCGACCACAAATTTGATGTTTCCTATAACGCTGTAGCGGACATTTCGTGAATCAGGACTTGTATATATGGCATGTAAAGGCAAAATAGTCATCTCACATGATTTCATAAATATCACAAACATGTAATTACTCCGTCTCACAACAAATGTGACATATTCTATTTATATATATACTACTACAAATGTCACATTTTCATTTTTGACAACATTTACAACACATTTACAACCCATATGCATTTGTCCCCCAACATTTACATTGCACATTAAACTTTGTGTCCAGAACTAAACATGACATTTGTTATGGTAATGAGTGATTACATGGTAAGTCACATACACACATCACGAGACATAAATCATCATACACAACCTCAGTGGAACATCAATCATCATCAGATCGACTTATCAACAATCAACATGACATCTTAACAAAGAAACATCAATCATTGAAGGATAACCCATGCCATTTTGCATGATTCCTACTAGTGATTTGTGATCGTTTTCAACGAGTTTGTTACATGGTTTCCGGATTGAGTTCTAAATTGTTAATAACTGTAGGACTAGAATTGATACTCTTGACAAGTTTTAAACGATGTTGATTATAATGTTGAGTCAACAACGTCTTCAATATTATTCGACAACAGTGAACAATAACGAACATAGCAGAGCAGTTTGCAGCGGAAAAACTAATTGAACACGAAAAATAAATTCTAGCCGGTATATAAATATATTGACTGTGTCATAGGCTAAATTCTCACTATAAAAAAAAATAGAATTACAAAAAACTAAGTTTAACTCAATTACAAATGATTGATTAAACAACAAACATTAGACCTAGAACATACAAAGCATATTCTAGTTCGACTTTACTAAAGTAAATCTCAATCCTTAGAGACTACTCATAAGAGAAATTGATATCAATGTATAGTAAATCAAGAAAATCCTAACTCTTAATATAATGAATTGATGTTGATCGAAGGTGTATTCTTGCATACTGTTCTTCTTGTATATATAGTCTTCTGATCGATTCAGCAAGAAGAACGTAATATTTGTTTCCAGCTTCTGATCACGTTCCGTCAGAAGGAAATAATTCCTTAAGTTGTGTCTTCACAGATTTTATTTCCTTCCTGCTTAGATTGTTTTCCTTGTGTCCAAGATTGCACAAACTCCTTCCTTTGTCCTTAAGAAGCGTCCAACTCCTTCCTTCTTTGCGTTCCAGATTTTTCCTTGAGGCCCAAGTTGGCCAAGTTCAGTCCACCAAACGGGTTCATCACAGGCCGGCACCCTTCCCGAAATTTTAATCAAATAGAGACCATCTGAGTTGCAACACTGTATTACCACATGACTCGCTGAGTTACAACATTATATTAACACAGGACTCTCTGAGTTACAACATTATATTAACACATGATTCTCTGAGTTACAACATTATATTAACTCATGTTGGGTATTTTTTTTATTTTTTTTTTTGGTAATATTTGGTGTCAAAGGGTCTATGGCTAGAATTTCCCCCCACCAAACCATGTTCAAGCCCAACTTAATATTTCCAACAAAATATCAATGCAAAAAACAATTACAATTGTTGAACCGGTTAATAAAAGAGGAAATGCATGATTAGTAATAATAATAATTACAAATAAATTGTACTTTCATAAATATTTGATTTTAGAAAATTACAAACTGACAAACCGAACTCAATTTGGAAAATATACATGTCGAGTTGGATTTAAGTCAGAATTGTTGAGTTCCTGTTAAGCTGAGCTTGACGAGTTGGAGCCTGGACATAATATTTCTTAATAAGTCTAGCTTCTTTCTTTCTTTCTTTCTTTCTTTCTTTCTTTCTTTCTTTCTTTTCTTTTCTTTTTTTTTTTTTTTTTTTTTTTTTTTTAAGAGTTAAAAAATTCATTCACAGACTAAAGAAGCACAAGAGATGTCCTTAGTCACAAATTACATAGTCTCAATAATAACCAGTACAATAAAAACCTAAATTCAAAAACCCTTAGTCACAAATTACATAGTCAAGCTAATTATTTGTAACTTGATTTGGGTCGGATCAGCTAGTCCTACAGCGGTGGATCCCAATCAAGTGAAAGTGTTATGGATCTTGTGCCACCAGCTCCCTAAGAATCCTATTTACCAATTTCACGTATAACTCTGTGTTTTTTAAAGAAAGGTTAAAACCCATAATTAAGAATAAATGATAGAATGCAACAAGAATAAAATATATGATATAACTTGCCAGTAATACTTTAACGTAGTTAAGGTAACAAAAGAAAGTTATCTTCTATATTATCTCTAAGTAAGGCATGAATTTTACAAATCTCTTACAATTAGTTATTCTCATCATACTACTCAGGTAGATTTATAAGATAGCATGTCTTCTACCCCGAAGTCCCGTTCTAGATTTTTCAACTATATGCTCTTCCGTCTTGACAATGATAAACCTAATTGTCTCCTTTCCCTCAGCTAGAATACCTTTTGGTCAACACTACTCTCCTAAGTATATTCCAAGACCTTTTGATACACACATTGGTCCAAAAGTTATTACTCCCTCCGTCCCGGAGAACTTCATACATTATAGTTAGCGCGCAGTTTTATGCGAAAAGTTAAAAGAATGATAGAATATAGAAAATGTGAAAAAAAAAGTGTACTTCTAGTGTCAAAATGTGTAATTTGAGTGTAAAGTTGATATTGTTTATTATTTGTTGGGTGTGGGGTAGCTTCCTTTTTTTGTAATGTATGAAGTTCTATGGGACAGCCAAAAATGACAAATGTATGAAGTTTTGCGGGACGGATGGAGTAACTAGCTTTATAACCTACTTGACGGGTTCTAATAAGTTCCTGTAATTTTATAATTTTAACATGAATGAAGGAAATGATAAGCACAAAGTCTCATGAGAAACGTCTCTAGATAAATTATCTAGAGACCGTTTCTCAAGAGACTTACTCAGGATAAGGGCCATTTTCTTAGAAAATGAAATACACAAAATGGAGCGTTGGAAATATTAATGAAATGAGTATCTTAAGTTGTTCAAGTTGTTCGATATATTGATCATATGAATCCAACTACATTGGAAACAAGCTTTATTACACATATATTTTTATTGGTAAAAGAATGTCATTAAATGCGTTACTCACTAAATTTGTCTAGTGTTGAAAGGGTGATTAAATCAACGTAGGGTAATTTTTTTTTTTTTAAATGGCAAAGAAAATATATTAAAAAAACATTTGATTGTATATTCTATTGTACTAAAGTTTAAATTGAAAGAGTTAAAGTAATTGAAAAACAAGCTACAAGTTTGAAATGGGAAAATGAAATTGATTTCCTTACCAATGACAGGGCCCTCGCCGCGCACGATCCTTGGACAGAAAGAGGCTCGCCACGACGAGATTTGCTCTGGTGCAGACTTGCCGCGGCGAGACTTGGAGATGTCGTGCCTCTTCATTTTCTCCTATTTTTCTTTAACTTTTTATGAATAATTACATCTTACAAAGTGTGTGGTTATTATCCATTCAACTTGTGATTATTGGGTGAAGTGTTAACGCACTTAATGGAGAGTTGTAACATATGGAAAATGACTTGAAGCGAGTATAAATATGGATTGAGATTAACTTAAACCATACACTTCAAAATACTTATTACCTTCCATATTGTTCTCTTTGCACTCAATCATACTCTAACACTTTACGGGCTGTTTGGTTCGGAATTATAATTGAGTCCATTTTAATTGAGATGAATTGATGAAAAGTGACTAAATTTTAATTGAGTTGTTAAAATTTATGTTTGGTATAGAATTAATTTTTTATAGGGTTTTGAAAGAGAAGAAATGAGAAGAAACATAATTGAGTTGGACTCAATTATCTTTTTGAAACTAATTGTCCCGATTTATTGGACTGGCCAAACACAATAATGAATTCTCTCAATTAAAATGGAGAGTGAAGTCTAAGCCAAATAGCCCGTTAAACATTCAGAGCGAGCAAATATTATATTAAGAAGATATAGTTGGACCATCGATTCTACTTGAATTTTATTATTCACTTGTCCAAATTCCAACATTTTCCTCCCGCTCCAGAAATTAACATCAAATACATCCAATAATGAATTCATGTGGGAATGTTCAATTGACTACTGAGTGTACAGTTAGAATGAATCATTAACAAGTATAGTTCCTAAGACTATCTTCCAAAGAAAAGTGTGAGACAAGCAAGAAAAACAGATATTCCAAACGCAACACACAAAGTATCTAAAGTGCCTTCAGCCTTCAATTTTCTTTCCCTTCTTTTCCCAGTCATTTCCACATACTTTTTGTACCTCCTCTGCCCTTCTTCGACCCTATTTTTCCCACTTCCCTTGCTACCCTCCATCGCCTGTTGCAAAATTACCAAACTGTCCCTCCCATTCAAATGCACACCATCCATATCTTCCATTTGAACACTAACTTCCCTCACCTGCATATTCTCTCCGGTACCGTCTAACCGCCCGCACGTGACCAATATCCCACATTGCACGTTTCCACCCGCTAGAATCGAGTCCATCCGGACATGCACTTCCCCGGTCAGCCAGTGTCGATGAACGCTGACCGGCATGTTCGAAGATAGATTTACCGCCCTTTTTCCAACCGGGTCAACCACTATCCAGCTCAGCCTCATATTCCTTTCTATCTCATTACACGTGTCCTCCCCGTCGATCGGAGTGGGGACCACATCCTTGGGATCCAACATGTCAATCCTGAAGGGCGAGCACCGGAACCACCCTGTCTCCGTCTCCGTTTCTTGAACCTTACTGAAGATCAATTTGTCCTTGTAGAATATATCCACAGCCGAGATCATTAGTTTCGGTGGAGGTGATACGAGCTTCACGTGCGAAGTTGGAGGAAGAGGGAAAGCCTCCGAGAAGAAGTTGCTTGGACCGAACGAGGTGACGATTTGACTTAACTGGTACGACATCGTGGAGGGCCACGTGGAGTGGCATATTTCGGTCCATAAGGTGTCGGATGAGGACAGGCGGTGGAGCGTGGTGGAGCAGGAGGCCGTGGAAGCGAGTGATGGCCCGTCTAATCGGGTCAGAATGTGTGTTTCTATGATGTCTGTGTGCAGAGTAGAGAGACCGGTGATGTTATTCATGACTTCCGGTAGCATGTTTAGTGATTAATGACGAAAAATGGTCACTTTATGTGTGCGTTTGTTGCGTAGAAATGAAGAAGAATTGAATTGCTCTGGTAATGATAAGTTTTCAAATGGGGATTATAATTTATAGATGTACTTTGAGTGTAGCTAGTTGCAGTTTTATATATACATGAGCAGAGGAAAGGAGTCCAATTCGAATATGTTTGTTTTTTATAGTGGAGATGCATGTTTTTCATGGTAGTCCAAAATAGAATTATGGCCATATGGCATTGACTTGGACGGAGTGGATTCCCCGTCACTCGGCCCGTTTAGGCTTTTGTTTACTTGATCAGATTATTAAAAAATGATTGTGTTAGGCAGGTTAATTATATGTTCTTTTGGAGTTTGGTAGAGAAGTCAAAGAAAGCAAAAGCACGTAGTTAATAGTACAATCGCAAAAACGGTCTTCAATTCTCTTCACATTAATAGAGCGGCTAATTACTCTCCGTGGCCTTATTAATGCTTCACTTTGTTTTACTCTCCGTTACATTTATTATTTTTAATCGTCCCATAAATTTTCATATATACTTAAAATGGAAGCTACCCACCCACTCCACACTCGGTAAATAATAAATAATATTATTTTTACACCTTTTTACCACATTTTTACACATTTCCCCCTAAAAATACGGCTTATGTCACACTTTCATATTTTCTCACCTATTTTAATTTCTTACCTAAAACTACGAATCAATCCTACTACTTTTAACACCGTTATATATCCAACATCATAAAAAATAAAAAAGAATAAACAACTTTATCATTATTTATTGTTCATATTTATTAATAAAATTTAAAAATAAGTGAGACATTAATAAGCCGACGGTCGGAGTAATATGCTCACTCCGTCTCAGACTCAACTTCCCGTGGATTAGGTTTCAGCTTCAATTTTTCGTGGGCTTGGACATGAATTTTGAACGTGAGAGATACAAATGATATGATTAAAAACCTTGAAAGTGTAAGATTGAATGAATAAAGCAAGAGAAAAATAGATAGATTAGAAAATATATTGAATAAAGTATGAGAATAAGTGGTTAATGTAGAATAGAGATTGACACTAATGGAAACGGAATGAGTTGGGACGGGAGTATAGACCAGATGCAAATGTCGCACGTCTAATTTATAAGCCGAAAATCCGGCTGGCTGGCTAGATCTGGACCCATGAGTTTAATGACGACAAACTTTGGTGTGGACTTGTGCAATGGTTAGTGTCACTGGTTGGTACTTGAACATTGCTAGAACGTAATTCTAATTATCCATTCCAGTCGTTGTAGCAGCATTAATTGAAAATCTTATATCTGCTTATTGCTAATTGGAACACGCACGATTGCCACCAAATTTCCACCAATTCCAATCCTGCCCAGGAGTTTGGTCTACCTCCACTTATCTCTAGCTCAAACTGTTTTCTATATATTATCATTTGACCCGGATGTGAATCACTCCTTGATGGAGAACATGAAAAGAAAGAAAAAAACATCTACCCAGTCTATTATCTCAAAAAAAAAAAAAAAAAAAAATCGTCTACATTCTCAAAAAAAAAAAAATCTACCCAATCTATTAAATACGTACCTTTGCATCTTTAAAGTTATTTGAAGATCACCTTTCAAAAAAAGAAAGTTATATGAAGAATCAACGCCTACATTCTCAAGATTGGAATATATCTTATGGTTACAATAAGCCTCTCTTTGATCGAAGATAACTAACTACAAGAGGAATTTATATGTCGATACATAAACTGCTATAATTGGACCGATCGGATTGAAGAAGAGTATGTTTATTTAGTCTTGTCGTGCAACTCGAGGATTGAACATTTGCTCTATCTAAAACTTGGACCGTTTGCCAAGCAACTAAAAAATTATATTAAGTCACCATTTAACTTACAAATAAAATCAAAGTATATTAAAATAGGTATGTTAAAGTCTTTGGGTAATAGTATTGCTACACCGTCTTGATCTTTTATGGAGTATTTGTAATTCTTTATGCAACACCCAATGACCCCAACTATACAATAAAATAAAAACTTTTAGCTTATAGTTATTCATCATGCATGCGTATCAATTTGTAATTAATCCATTTAGAAAGTATCAAATCAAAATGCACATTTTCAAATCAATCCTTATAGTCTGAGATTTATGTCAAACGGGTATTTCGGATCGGGTATTCAAATCAAATTGTTCACATCTTTATTAATTGTTTTGTATCAGATCAGACTGAATATGATCGAATGTTGTTCGGATTCATATATTAGATTGACTTTAATCTTCTAATCATTCTCAAACTCGTTTTAGTCTTATACTAAAAATCATATACGAACTTGTATTCCAAAGTACATAACCACTTACTACTATGCATAAATGACATGTCAATTTTTTACTATAAATAACAATTACTAATATAGGTCATTGCAACTTTCAAATTTAATTCGGATAACTTCAGACTGGATGTTTTCGAATCAGATCTCGGGCCAATTTTCACATGGTTGACCTTCACAATTTTGGGTCAAATTCCGATTCGGATTGGATTCTGGGTCAAGTTTGCCGGACTAATTGACTAACAAAAGTAAATTGTAGTAGCCGGAGAAAAGCAATGTGGAACCGCTATGCTCATTCATACAATGACTTTGGGGGTGTTTAAATAGAAAAGTAAAGCTAAATGGATTGATACGTCTACTAAAGTCAAGTTATTAGTAGGCCAATGACACTACTACTCTGGTCTCTGTTTCTAGATAACTTGTTATAAGGTCTAGACAACTTGTAATAAGCTGTAACTTGTGTAAAGTTACACAATCCAGTGTTAATCTGAGCTTCTTGTTCTAGTCTAGACGCCTATACATCAAGTGTTTGTTTGAGAATCGGTTTTACACAACAGGACAGTATTCTGGTTTTTTACAAAGATGCTCTGGATCAAGAACATTCTAATAGACATTCCATGTGATAGCCACAAAACAAGACTCACAAGTCAGAACCAAATCAGATCTAATATTAATCCATTTAATACTACTACATAAAGTCACCAAATTAACTAACCTGCACTTTTTTTTCTCAGCAAAAGCTTTGCTTTTTACTTGATCACATTACAAAATATGTGCACCAGAAACACCTAGATTGTCCTCATAATATTAGCAAGGTTGCAAAGAAAACATGGACCATAAACAGTCCACAACTCTTGAAACGAGCAACCGAGTTGGTGCTGCTAAGGTTTGTACTATCCAATGGCCCTGCTGGCCCCGACCCTCCAACGTTCCCATTGCTTCTGTCAGAGCTGCATGACCAATTTACCAGTGTTTCAATACTCATATTGAGACACGACGTTCACGATTAAGCTGAATGAAACTCAAGATATTTGTATTTAATCACGCCATCAATTGATTATATCATAGGGCTCACAAGTACCACAATTTACACAAAGACAAATAAAAACTATCCATGGCATAGTAGTGTTACAGAGTATTAGGATCACGTAGAGGCAAACTCGAAACTTGTCAAAACATAATCACATCCTCAATATCTAATTGACTATATTTCATTTGCACCAAGAATAATCACTTGCTTTCTTTCTTTCTTTAAACACATCAAATAAATCCAGGGGCGGAGATGGGGTGTGTGGCTAAATTCTCATATTCGCACATTTCACCCTTAAATTTTTCAAATACGAGTAGCATTAGTCCCGCATAATTTTAAAATAGCATTTTCACACCCCTGATTTTCATTTCTAGCTGAACTAATTCTGAAAGCTATCCTCAAGTTCCTACTTAATAATCTAAGCATGTCATCAACATTATTACATAATTATACCGTTCAGAAGCTCAAGACGTATGAGTCAATTGTCTAAAGTTAACTAGACCAGTTAAACATGCCTTTTCCTTTCTTTTGATTTCTCGCCCTATTCGCTAAGACCGACTAATCCGGCTAATGCACTCATTAATACAATGTGATTGATTTCTAATCTAGAAAAGAATACAACAGAATAGGCACAAAATAAGAGCTAGAAAATAATTGATCAATTAACATTAGAGCTGCATATTGAGAAATTTGGTTGTGAATTTACCTGGAAGGGAATTTGCAATTGTCATAACCTGAAAACAATTTTAGAAACAAATGAGCAAAAACCAAATTGTGGTAGCAAAAATGTAAAAAAATGAATTGGTAGAGAAAGCAAAATGATAATATGATTACTTGGATTGAGATCAGTAAGAGCAGCAGTGTTGCTGAAACTGCAACTATCATCCAATTGGGGATTCTTCCGGTAGTAATCATTGAACGCATAGGACGCCGTACGCTGAATATCCGACGGGTCATAGCACGGCCCATTGTTCTGGATCGGCCCACAGTCAGCCCCTCCGGGCCCACAGGCCCAGTTGAGTGCATCCTGTAAGGCTGAGTCCTCGGCGTTGTTCTTCGCCACGCACCAAAGTTGCCTCGCTCCGCCGCCTTGCGCCGACGCTAAGGAGGAGATTATGGAGAAAATGAGGAAATGGAGTGCCACCCGTGATTTACACATGGTTTAGCTTTTAGAGAGAGAGTGAGAGTGGAAAAGTGGGAATAGTTGGACATTGTAAGAAGGGGGTGGTTTTCTTTTATATAATTGGGGGAAATGCGACCGTTAGGTTCTTGGTTGAGTGGGAAATGAGCAGACAGACAGTCTCACAGGACATGATTCAGAAGGAGAAGAAAACCAGATTGAGGATTTTGTTTGTTGCTGGAAGAGTTATTATTAATTACAGTGTTGTGGGGAGTGGGAGTAAATTTATTACCATGTTCTACCCACCTGATTAAAGGAAGGTTGTAAATTTGTAATGGAATTGGAATATGGTTAGTTACTTTGGCGTAACTTTTATGAAAGGAAATTAAGGTTGTGGTGTGATAGTATAATTAGCAATTACATGTTAACATGTAAGGTTAAAGTAAGAGTTCAAATGCAACTTAGTGTTAGAGTGGAGTATATCTGCATAATTGAATTAGACTAACTCCGTCTCAATCTCAAGTTATCGCATACATTTTTTGTCCGTTCAAATCTCAACTTATAATACCTTAAGTGGAGTATAACATTGAAAATGAATATTTGATGAGTTTATAGATTATCCACTATATTCTGCATATCTATTCAATACTAGAATAGAGAAAGTCTTTTAGGGACAAAGGAACCAATAATCATTGTGGTTACATTTAGACAAAAGATATGAAGGTTTTATGTGTGATACGTACACTAAAAGAAATATGATTTTCTTAATAGTATATGTCACCAATATTAACTTTTTACTCCTTCACTCAAAGAATTTTGAATTTTATTTATATATTGATTATTTATTCAAAGAATATTCACATATAACTTTAGTCATTTTTTACTTCTTAATATGTGTAATAAAATTTGGGGGTTGGGGGGGTGGGGAAATGCTTCCAATCACAATATATAGGGAATTACAGATTAGTAGCTAGACCACAAGTTGTCCCACATTACACAACGTGCACGGAGTTTGGACATCTATTTGAGCCGACACTGACTGGAGTTCTAAAACCCTAATGCAATCATTTTTTAGCACTAAACCAACTTAATAGCACAATTATTTAGTTTTAGCTCAAACTTCAAGTTTCCCGTACTTTTATGCACCGCATGAGATGATGAAGGACTTTCCACCTCCACCACATATACAAAGAATATCTCTATTCTGAGAATGAAATTTGTGGGTCCCAAGCAATTCTCATTATTATAAACCAATGCACACTTTCTAATCAGCAATTATGCAATACTTAAATCAACCAGAAAAACTGAAACCGGGTAAAATCCATTTTTTATACTTCAGTGTGATACATTTCCGATTTTGATATTCTATAGTGGTCGCGTTCAATTTAAGTACTAATTATCAATAACTATGTACAATTTAGGTACTAATTGAATGTGCACGATCACATTCACGTGCGAGCAAATGTCAAACGCCGAAAGATAGACATAGAAAATTGATCGTTCGCAAGATATCGTGGACTTCGTCCCACTCACAAGCGTCAAATTCTTCCTCGACGGATTCTTTTTTGTAGGCTTTTTCATCAATTTTGTTTCAATCGACTTTCAATTAATCGAATTCACGTGAAATTGGAGTTAGGTTAATTGTAACTTGGTACTGATTTACACACCCACTATCTAATTTACATTTAGTACCTTAATCGTAAATAGCTATTGATAAATAGTACCTAAATTGAACGCAGCCACTCTGGAGTACCAAAATCGGAAATGTCTCAATGTGGAGTACCAAAAATGAATTTTACCCACTGAAACTCCTATGCACGGTTTAAACTTGTAATGATTCCAAGTGTTCTAAAGCAACTTCAAATTCATTTTAAATCCATCTCCGTTGGCTCAAACAAGGGGTTACATTTCAGCCCTTTTCAGTACCAGCAGTAGACCTTAATGAGAAAAAAACTACTCCAGGAGCTTATTTTTGCATCTAAAATCCTACTGCCTTACGAAGCGGAGTAGGCTATTCGCTGAGAAAAAAACCGCGAATAGAGCGTAAAACTATGAAACTTAGCAAGTAACATGTGTCATGTTTATAATGAACTAAACTCTAATTACCCTCATAAATAAAGAGCATGAGCATCCCCATACAAACTTAAATCAGCAGTCAGAGCAACTATTTTTCTTACATTGCCTTCCAGCCAGATGCATTATCCGACTCTGGTGTAAATCCCATTTTTTACCCTTACCACAAGTAAAAGAGGGTCATACAAGTCCATTTATATAGTTTCTTGTGTTTCAAGAGGCATTCTGATAGCTTCTTCATATTGGATGACCGTGGCCAGGGTGAAATTCGTGATGGAAGGTAATGAGTTTCTGAAATACTTCACTTCACAGTGACAGGCAGTATATTACCAGAAGTTTGAAAATGTGTGTGCTCGCCAAAGCTATTACTCAAGCCCTTGAGCTCAATGCTAAGTTGATTACAGATCTGAGACAAGTAAAACCGCATATTAGCTACTTCCAAGGGGAAAATGAAAGTACATAGTGTCAAATGGGATAAAAACTGGCACGTTAAGCCAGAGACTAGGTCTAGATAGACCTTGTAAGAAGTACTCTCAGTGGAATAAGCTTGACATGGATATTGTGACATAGTACTTAGCAAAGCTTCTGCACAGGGTCCAAATAGACCTAGTTTACATGAGAATTGTCGAACAAAGAGGCTTTGTTTGGCTTAGAGAGAAATTTCAAAGAGGAAAAAGTGTGTGATGTTGTCATACCATACCATATCATAATTATTGATGCATATCATCTACAAACTCTTCTACCGTGAATTCCTCCTTCTGGTTTTACGCCTGTGACATAGTCGGAAAGCCAGAAAGAGAATGACAAGAACCGCCTGGAGGAACACCAGAACCTTCAACCCTGGAAATGCAACAATATGTTGTGTCATATATCTTCACAAAGTGACAGCAAATGCTGCTTCCTAAAAGAGCATACAACAACAAATGGTTACCTTCAAATTTTTGCATGGAGTCCTGAGGCCCAGATTCAGATTTTCTTCCACCAACAGAATCACGGATATTCTCCGTTGAGTGATAATTCACTTTTTGATATACAAAACCACCCATGATACATTCGTTAGGACAAATGATACTTCCATCATATTCATCACTTCCGTCACAGCAATCTACAAGATCAAGAGTTCATGGACAGTAAGCCCATAGAGAATTGGATATGAGAGTACACTGTATAGAATCAAGAATGAGGACAAACCTAAACCTTTTAGTGTATGCTAAAAATGATCGAACATTATTGCTTTAAACGGAGAAAAGGAGCAATTTTAAGTATCAAGTTTGTTCCCTTTTTTTTTTTTTGGCTACTATTAGCTAACTCATTGACATGGCCAAGCCAAAGAGAGACTGATGGAGATTGTGCATACAGTTACTGAACTGGACAGAGCGCAACACACTGATTAAGTCCACGGAAGATCATTCATACATAGCAACGCTAATAAACTCAAGTGCCAAGAAACTGGACATGGTGTAACCGCGGCGCGCGTGTGTGTTGTGTGCAGGGTTGAAAACTTGAAATTCCTCGGAGGCACTCATGGGAAGTGGGGTGGTGTGTCTTATTTAAATCTATGGTTCTGAATGGTTGTGCCATGAAAAATTACAAGAGGGCAAACCTAAATCCAAAAGGAGGTTCACCGTCGGAACCTGTTAATATCATGTATTCACCCTTGGAACACGTTAACATCGGCAAGCCAAGAAAACTAAATTTAGAAGTGTGTGCAGTTCCACTTACCACAAATGTGATCGTTCACTCGTGAAGAGAATAAAAATCTTGGTGTACTTCCTACATTTCTGCAGTAGAATTTGCCAGCCGGACATGCTGAAGTCCCTAGATATCACAAAACATTATATATTAGACAGTTAATATAACTTGTGTTCTAGCAAAAGTAAAGACACTACGTAGAAACCCAATTACATAATTAGTATGTATCTAACTCTAAAGCACTCGAGTACACATTAGATGGCCATAGCCTCAAGTTAAACAGTTACTAGGAACATTATCAGAGTGCCAACTAGTAGGCATCAGTGATATACAATTCTCAAGTATTGCCACTTGATACATAATAACTTTTCAACTCTGATTCTAAACAGAAAATCATTGCTAAATGTATGAAAATATACAAAAATTAGGATGCTATATTTCATATCTTATGTTAAGTCAAAACTCAGAAGTACAGGAATTTGTAAAACCATTCCATCGGAACACTGTTTTGAAGAGGATGACAAAATGAAGGATATAAAATACAATCATTAAAATTTGGTTGCAACAGTAAAAGGAACAACTGTATGTCATACTAGTAAATGAATATAAACACAAGTTTTGTACATTCTATAACCACAATGGTGCACGTTGTGCAGCGTTATCTAATCCCCAAATAAGAAAGGTGAACGAACCATTAATACAATTATAAGCTATAATAACTATGAACAAGGTTAATTTGAAAGCAATTCATCATTCCTTTGTGTATCATTATGAAGCAGATCTACATTAATTTTTATCCCAGCCCCTACAGAACACTGTGTATAGTTTGCTACAATGTGCAGACTGCACATAACGTAATAATTTCTCTATCTAGTTACTATGGCCTTTTCGAGACAAAATCACTTCAGCAGCCATAAAAGGGATAGTGAAGTTAGTATGACTTGCTAATGAAGAAACTAGTACATACTAAGCAAGGCTGCATAAGAACTTATACTCCTGTACCTATGACCTTAACATATTGGTACGATATATGGCTTAAGATTCAGATAAATCACAAGCATGAGCATATATAGGTACTGGTTTGTCACCTAACTGTGCTCGGGAATATTGGTTTACTTTTAACTGCCTAGCAAGTGTTAGTTTCTTTGTTAGACAAGAGCACATTTGAATGCAAACTTGAAGATGAGAATCAGCTGCCCATCAACACCAACTAAGCTTATCACTCTGTTGATCTTTCCGGAAAGGACTAAGGAGCCTCAGTTATGACCTGATGTTTATATGCAATTTTTATTTCCACTCTATAAATCATATTCTATCAGACGTTCTAGCCGGCCTCTGATTTCACACTAACCAATGTTTTGCGATTTTTCCATGATCTGGAGGATTGGATGGTTTCCCTAAATGGCATGCATATATCTTTACACTAAACATATGCAGCTCACATATCACATGTATGCTGCAAAAGCTCCAAAAGCTTACTCTTTATGCCATCGAAGCCTAATTCAAGAAAGACGGACTAGTTTTATCATATTTTATGGTTCACTAAGAACAAACAACATGATTAAGTTAAGACTTATACTCTTTTGGTATCTGCATAAGGAAATTGAATCTACACTAAGAGTGACATATATTAAAACCAACAAAAATTCCTACAACAGAGCGCAATTTCAACAACAATCTTGAAAAGATTATTCTTTTTTCCTTCAAACAGCTGCAGTAGATTATAGTTACCTGGCTCATCGGTGCCATCGGGACAATCGCAGAAATTGTCGTTGAGACGGTCTCTGGTGAAGGATTTGGACCCATCTTTGCACCTGATAACCTCCCCACTGTAGTACTTGTCATCTGCAATTAGAAAAGGCAAATTACTCCATTGTTAATGCAATTTATGATCAAGTGTACACAGCAAGTGAGCCGTACAGTTAGAGAAAGAGAGAAGGGTTTATGAAATTGGGTTGACCTAGAGGATGGACTCCGATTGTGTGCGTCGGAGAAGCCAAGGAATGTGAGATTAGGACTGAAAGAAAGAATAGAATGAAGAAAGTCGCCTCCATTTCATGTGTAGCGTTGCATTTTCAGAGAAGCATCTTTTTGATTTCTTCAACTTAAATATTTGTAAATATTACATCCGTCTCTATTTCAACTTTTCGTGCAATGTGTAAATTGTGAGTGATATCTTGTACTATTGTCATTGTGAATATGAAATGAGCAAGGCTTATGAGACTTTTCCATGAAAAAGAAATACTAAAAGACTCTTCGAAATCCACAACCATTGCTAATGACGTGATAAGAAATTATGTTATTTTTTTGTTTCTTGTCGCACCACCTTCATGTGGCTATGAAGCTTCTAAGTTCGATAATTTGTTGGACCTCGCTACCTATACCGACAATACCTGATGGAAAGGACGTGGGCACTTTTTAGGAGGCTAAGAGTTTTCTTTTTGGGTACATAGGTGTCAGTGAAAAAATGGTTGGGTACGGTTGATGGTAGAATTTAGATTTGAGTTTGAGTTCGTAGTAATTTATGTAGTTGTAGTTGTGGTTCTTTCTTTCATTTACTTTACTTTGTCATTTGACTTGGTGCACGTACTTTTAGAGTTTTTCTTTTATATTTGTAACTTTTAAGCGGCCATAATTTTAGAAAATAATCTCTTAAATTCAGCTCGTTTTCGGAGTTTACTGAAAGTTGAACTGTATGTCGTAATGGAACTGCAAAAATGGTATACAAATATAGAAAATTGACCAGCAAATAAGGATGGAGTTGGGAAAATTGACAAGTAGAAGTACTATCGAATTTTCCAATGTTCATCGTCTGGTGCCATGTTTATGATTTTTAAGACCAATAATTACATGACCATTAGAACTCTGTCAACTTGTCGTGAAATTATTGGAAAAGTCTTTGGGGTTTTCTGAATATGAGTAAATACCATATTTTTTCAATACAATTGCTTGTCGTGCTCACATAATTCACACTAATATAAGGTGGTTTTTCCTATTGTGTTCGAAAACCAGGCATTTTATAGGACTTGCTACAACTTGTCATGCATTTCATTCTAGAACAGTAACACTATGACATGAATCAATACAGAGCGAAATGATCTGAGTGATTTACACATGACTCAAAAATCAACTTGAGTTGTACTTCGGAGTTGATTAATAGTAATTTAACAGGAGTTGGATTTTAAGTTTTTGAGCTTTTATTTTGGAGTTTATTAATAGTAATTCAACTCGAGTAAGCATAGTATAGAGTGGAGATAGAGATCGAAAGAAATATCTAGATAAAAGACCATTATTAATCAAGAAATACAACCACAAGATGTTAAAGATTTAATTTTTATAACAAAATATCACTTGCAAAAAGTTTGAAACACCTCCACTGCTCATATAGTAAATTCAACAACAATATAATACTCACTTAATTAGAAACATATAAGTATGGAGAGTCGGGAGAATGAAATAAGACATTCTAGTTTTAGTATTCTAACTTATTTAATTTGATATACATAGTCAATTTTTTTTAATACAATTAGTGGTCGGGTTGGGTAAATGGGGAGTTTAGGCATGCAGGTGAATAGGTAGCGGCCACCTCGTATCAGACTCTATAAAAAACCCGTGGGTGGGAACCCGCTGATTTTAAACGGGTTCTGAACCCGTATTCGACCTGCAATTCTTTTTGTTGGTCAGCTCCCGAGCTTTTTTTTTATTTCACACATGTTTTGGCATTTTTTTTAGTTCGGGATACACCACCTATCCCAGTAAAAAGTTTTATTTCCCAAACATAATTTCTCACATGTTTGGATCGGGTTGAATTCGGTCAGATTTGGATCAGGTTGCACCTGTCCAACCCATCAAATAGTGGGTGAAGAAAATATTAAACGACATAAACTTTTACGAATTACTAATTGGCAGGTGCAACCGCGCCATGGACGGTTGGATACTTGGATTGGTTGGGTCGGTCATAGCTTTTCCCCATAGTACCCACAGAGCCTAGTAAACCCAATTAGTACGCTTTGCAACTTATACCATCGAATTCAATTCAATTCAGTGGGTTTTACATGGATGCCTCACTCCAACGTTTTAGCACGACTAAGTTCACAACGATTCAAATGAATTTTCTTGAAAGAAAAATACAACAATAATATTTAGAGTAAGTTTCATAAGAATCACACTTTAGATAGAGATATAGAAACATAGTTTCTATATATTACATATTAACCCCAATAAAAAATCACTTGCCAAAAACACCCCAACCAGGGTTTTGTGCCCTTTTTTTCGACATATTATTTTGAATTCTGTTTTTTTACTGTATTTCCTATGTTTTTACGTATATGTACTATCTTCTCACCAATATATACTATGTTTTCAACAATATCTACTATGTTTGCTAGGAAATAGTCGCTCATTGTTGTTGTTGTTGTTGTATTCACAAGGTATAATCATGCTTGAATAAGGATCGGACGGTATTTTCATTCAAAATCTGACCTCAATTATCAACTCATATCTGGAAAAAAAAATGTATACAACGTTTCTATATTCTTTCCTGTATGTGCTATGTTCTCTGGAATATGTCCTATGTTTTCATTCAAAACCTGACAGTCGTTTTGTGCTCTGTTTTTCGACAATATTATGTTGAATTTTGTTTTTTACTGTATTTCCTATGTTTCTACGTATATGTGCTATCTTCTCACTAATATACCCTATGTTCTCAACAATATCTACTATGTTTGCTATGAAATAGTTGCTCATTGATATTGTTGTTGTTTATACATTCACAAGGTGTAATCATGTTTTCATAAGGATATGACGGCGTTGTTTATGCAGTCACAAGGTTACTAAATGCAAGAAGAAGAAGAAGAAGAAGAAGAAGAAGAAGAAGAAGAAGAAGAAGAAGAGGAAGAAGAAGAAGAAGAAGAGTTATTCAAGTAACAAACTCAGAACTATCCTTACTGTGTTGAAGAAGTTATACGACAAAAGTGTTGATGAAAAGATAAAGGAGAGGGAGGCAAGAGCATTGGCGAAGAAGAGAAATGTTGAGTTAAATGCAACATATGAGCAAAAAAGATAATGAACCTGAAATTAAGTAGATGGAGATCAAGAAGAGGTTTGGAAAAAGACAGAAGAAATAGCGTTATATGTTCTTTTTTTTTTTTACAGATGTATGAACAGTAGTACAACATGTAATCGAATTATATAGGTTCCATTTTGAATATAATCTTGTTTTTTGTATCGTGATTTTATATGTTGTGAATGATCCAGGTTCTGTTTGAATATAATCTTGTTTTTTGGATCATTGTTATGGTTTTTAAATCTATTGAGTTCATGGTCTTTACAAATTGTTGAGTTCATAGATGAATATGTTGATACCATAGACGATTATGTTTAGAAAGTGGACTAATATTGTTTACCAAACCATCTATGTTCTCAACCAAATCACCTATGTTAATACCACATGATTGTCGTGTAGTAATTACTGCTCTGTCAACTGAAAATCTTATGTACGTGTATTACATGTTCTCTACATGAAGTTTGAATATTTCAAAGGCATTGTATTTCAATGCTATTTATTCATC
Organism: Plantago major; assembly: GCA_026545765.1. Classification (NCBI taxonomy): domain Eukaryota; kingdom Viridiplantae; phylum Streptophyta; class Magnoliopsida; order Lamiales; family Plantaginaceae; genus Plantago; species Plantago major. Next base: position 31,549,937 of record CM048844.1, on the reverse strand, counting down.
CATGATCTCAACATATTCATTCATGATCTCAACATATTTATCCATGTTCTATACATTTACAACCATGTTCTATGTTGTTTAGATACTCAGATATGTTCCCAACTATTACATCCATGTTTTCAACATACTAATCCATGATACCAAAACACAATATTAGATTGACACAAAGAAAAAACATATGCTACGCTATTTCTTCTGTCTCCTCTTTCCAGCAGCCCTCTCCACCTGCTCATCCGTTGCATTTAAACTCAGTTCATAAAATCAAACCATATAATTTTTCTAGGCTGCCATATGGTAGTCTTTTTTTTTTTAAAGAACAACATGCTCCTCTTCATCTTTGTCCTCTTTAAACTTAGTAGACACAACATGTGTCATGCCCCCTCTTCCCATGCCACACTCTTAAACTCACATCATTAGACTTGAATATCTTGCCCTTATTTGCCATACACTTCTTCTCTAAAACAACACCTATATACATAAAATAAAATAATTAAAAAAAATCTATGTTACCAATAATTTTTTTCTATGTTCTCAACCATATATCCCATGTTACCAGGCAATTCATATATGTTCTCATCAAAATATTATAAGAACGTGACATATAGAAAAATCAGATGTTAACAAAAAACAATTCCATATTATTAGTCATATACGCTAAGTGGTAGAGAATATGGATTACACTGCAAAAAAAAAAAAAAAAAGATGTTCATATACGTAAACATAGTGGATATGGCTGAGAACATAGAGTATATTTGTGAAAAGATAGTGCATATGCGTAAGATCATAGAAAAATACAATAAAGACCAAAACTCAAGGTAATATTGTAAAAAACAGAGCATAAAATGATTGTCAGGTTATGAATGAAAACATATGACATATTCCAGAGAACATGGGCAATATGGTTGAGAACATAGCCATATACGAAAGAATTTAAAAACGTTGTATACCTTATTTTTTCATATCCGAGTTGATGATTGATGTCGGATTCTGAATGAAAACATTGCTCAATTCATATGCAATCATGATTACGCCTCATACAACAAAAAATCGCGAAAAAAAAAAACTCGAACAAAACCCTAGAACACAAAAAACTGAAAAACAAACGAAATCACACAACGATAACTATAACAAAACACTTACAAACAAGCTTCTAATAGATTTGAGCAGGAGAGCAGTAATATCTCACTCTAAAGAGCAGTTGCATAAGAGAAAATGGGAGAGAACAGTAGTGACATGTGAATAAACTGTCTAAAAAGGAAGAAAGAAAAAAGCCTTATAAACCTGACCCGCAATGAAAGTGGTACTGATCCGGATCCGCGAAAATAATTTAAATACACATGTTTAATGGTAAATTGCAAAACAGTCCAATTCCTAGATAAATTAACCAAAGACCGTTTATTATGATACTTTGTGTAATATTTAATAAAAATAAATGAGAAATAATAAAGTTATATACATTACATTAAGATCGAGTCACGCAGAAAGAGTGTATAGATATTTTGCACAATTATCTGTGAATTCAAAAACCTCCAAATATAAAAACGCACCGAGTAGATCTCCCTCTTCTCTCCAGATCCCTCTTTCCAAAAGCGTGGACTCTAAACCAAAACCCATCGCCATTAAACCAAAACCCTCCCCATTCCCATTCTCTCATCTGCGATGGGCGCTTACCGAGCTGACGACGACTACGATTACTTGTTCAAGGTCGTCCTGATCGGCGATTCTGGAGTCGGCAAATCCAATCTGCTCTCCAGATTCACCCGCAACGAATTCAGCTTGGAGTCTAAGTCCACAATCGGTGTCGAATTCGCCACCCGAAGCATCCGTGTCGACGATAAAGTTGTCAAGGCTCAGATTTGGGATACTGCTGGCCAAGAACGGTATTTCTTTTTTTTTTCAATTTTTTTTTTTTGTCGATTCGATGGTGTAGTTGCTTTATTAGATGCAGGATCTGTGATTCGTATAGATCTGGTGGTTTGCCTGTCTTTTGTTTGGATCTCTCGGGAAATGTGATTCTGATCTGGAATTCAGCTGATCTGGTCTTGGGAATGTGATTCATTTGATTGATTGGTGATAATTCAGCTAGTAACTTTAGGATACATGTGAGTTTTAGCTTAACGATATTATTATTTGCTCTGGGGATGCATTTTGTTCGGAAATAATACATTTTTTGGGGCTAAATTCTGGAAATGGTTCGTTTTTTCGCCTAAATACCTCGACACATTGTGCACGTTTAGCTGAAAATTGGGGAAGCGGTGTGCCCGGTAACTTCTAACTGTTCTTTTTTAGTAGTGATCTGAGTGTTCTATTGAAATGACCTCATTGGCAGTGTGTTGTTTAATGAAGAAAATTAGTGAGAGCTGATTGATTGACAAATAGTATTGCTAAAAAAGGATCAAACTTCTTGTGTTTGGCACTTTTAATGCCTGATAAATTTTCTAATTATGTAGTACAGATTTTGTGAAAGTGACATTTTGGTATTGTAGTTGCCTCACTGGGGGGATATCTTTGTTTCCAATTGTAACCAAATGCATTCGGACTGCTGTCAGGCTATGTAACCACATGAGTTTTAGTTGCTCATGCAGCAAACTTAAGCAAATACAGTGTCATAGTCATACTTAATACATCTTCAGGCATCAATAAAGTTTGTTTTCCTAACATTCGATTGTTAATTATGTCAGCTTTTCATATGGAAACTACAGTTAACTCTTTTAATCTATATGATTTAATTTGTATTTAGATAGTTTTCACAAGCTTTGTGTCTAGTTTACAGGTATTAACCAATGCAACAGTGCACTGTGTTAAATTTTGTTTTTAACTGGATTATCAGCAGTATCATTTATGTCCAAATCTCATAATATTCATATCATAATGGGACTAGTAATTTTCTGAAAGACGGTGATTGTCTAAGTAATTGATCTCACCTTTTCTTTTTTAAAAACCTGTTATGTAATGCATACACCTTTGTAGTTGAAGGTAGGGTAAATGGAACTTCTTACCCTGACTTCTGATTTGGCCATCATCACCTGAAGTAGATTTTGTCTAGTTCATTGTAATTATGTTGCATATACTTGCATTATTATTACCAATTGAAATCCCTGTCTTATTTGGTCCTTTTGATGAAGATATCGTGCAATCACTAGTGCCTACTACCGCGGAGCTGTAGGTGCATTGCTTGTCTATGATGTTACACGGCATGTAACATTTGAAAATGTCGAAAGATGGTTAAAGGAACTCAGAGACCATACAGATTCAAACATTGTCATAATGCTAGTCGGAAATAAGGCCGACTTGCGTCACCTGAGGGCTGTTTCCACAGAAGATGCAAAGGCCTTTGCTGAAAGGGAGAAAACTTTTTTCATGGAAACTTCAGCTCTGGAATCAATGAACGTTGAAAATGCCTTCACAGAGGTTCTTACTCAAATACACGGTGTTGTAAGTCGTAAAGCTCTGGAGGTAGGTGATGATCCAGCTGCTCTACCCAAGGGGCAGACCATTAGTGTCGGAAAGGATGATGTTTCAGCAGTCAAGAAAGTTGGCTGCTGTTCTGCTTGAAGAGAAGAGCTTGGAAGCGCTCCATTTTCATTACGTGTTTTAATATTTCCTATGGTTTTATTGTATACATTGATCACTTGGATATTGACAACCCCAAGTCTTAGTTCTTCAGGATACGAAAGTTTGTTCAGGTTTAAACCAATTCTTGCCTTGGAGCTTCTTCATCGCTTTGTTTATCGTCCTGTTATGTTTCTATTGTGTATTATTGTAGAAGAATACAGTTAACAATTGCGCAAATCATATCATATTCATTGCTTTTAGGTTGGAGAAATGATTTTGTTGGATCGTGAATCGTGATGTCATGTGCGCTCTAATTTGTTTGTCTATTTTTCACTGCAACAATTTCAGTAATTCCATAATTGATGCCAAGTTCCTATGTTCCCCTGCCAGCATTTTATATTTAGCCGCAAGTAGATCCGAGTATCCAACCACATCTTGATGTTAGGGTGATGGTTAAATTCATTAGGATGATGGTTAAATTTATATTGTTTGCACACGAATGCAAACCCGCACATGTTGGAATTCTATACTAGGGTCAAGCGATGCAACAACTAGATACAAAAACAGTGGTAACAATACAGGTCTCACATGTGGATCCACATGTTTGTGTTTAGTTTTATAGAAGAAACAATTTTACAGGTTGTTTGTAGTTGAGCGATGTGCGTTATAACAGATGTACAATTTTTGAGTTATAGTCCGTTGGAAAAATGGGAAGTCGTATAGAGTTAATATGCAAAAAAGCGATTTGTCCCCTGAAGATTGACTTTGTGCGATATACCTCCTTAATGTGTTGCAATGTGCCCCAAAAGTATAATTTATTGTGCGCTTTGTCTTTTTCCAATAGTAATTACTGAGCACACACTAATAAAATATTCTTAAAGGCAAACAACATTGTATGTATCTTCTACTTTATTCAATATTTCTTTAAAAATTGTATTCGAACTAACGAGAAGTTGAATCCGGGACGGTCTGAGTATAATAGAGTTTGCCCAAATTCCCAAACCTAGTCCCTTCACTTCCCTTCTATTTAAATCTCTCCTTCACTAAAATTCTGAAAACACACAATCACCTACCGGCAGCCGCTTCACCTGCTCCGACGTCCACCGTCAGTACTTTCCGATCTAAGCATCACCGCTTGCGACTGAGGCTCTGTAACAGGTATTGATTTCTCTACTCTGTTCCGTATGGCAATGAATCTGAACTATATTTTGAAATAGTTAGGTATTGGTACTCTACCACTGACTAATCTGTCTATTTCTTAGCTTAATTAATATTAGAAGCTTGATTCGTAATTTGTATAGGTAGACTCAAGCCTTGGATATGAATTTGAGCTGACTAAAATCAGTAATGTATATGAATTTGCAATAAATTTGTAAGGCTGGATATGTTTTCAATTTGAATAAACAAGCTTAAAAAAACCCAAAAAAAGCTTTGGTTATGAACTCTTGAGCAGCAAGTTCAAATCTGAACTATATTCACATAAGAAAACGATACCTTATCTGCTAATTTCGTGCTGAGGAGTATGAGATTTACATTGTCCAAAAAATTACAAACAAGTAGTAAAGAAAATGCATTTTAAGGTATAAATCTGATGAAACTCTACGGCATTACATCTGATAAAACTCTGGAAAGACAACTAATTTTCTTTTCCATTTCATCTCTTATTTTGTGCCTGAGTAGGTAAACAGGTAACCCATTGTCCATACCATTGACTAAATGGAGTATGAGATTTGTGATGATGAAGATGATGATAATGACCCTAATGTTTTGGTTTCAAACTTTCGTTGCATGGATGGCATTGGAAATTTTAGGTACTTTCATTTTCATACTTTCCCTTTAGCAGTTTTATTTGTTTTGGTTTCCGTAAAACATTTTACAGTGACCATATGATAAGCAGTTCTAAATTGTTTTGTTTTGGAAAGGGGCTGTTATGCCCATTAATTTGGTGAATTGAATTCATAAATTAATGCTTCTATACAAGCGCTACTTTGACACGTGGTACCGCGTAGACGTCCTAAACAAGAGTAGATATAAACTAAACATCTATATCGTAGACGCTTAGAAATCTACAATCAAAATTAGGTGAATTTGAATTCATAAATTAATACTACTATACAAGTGCAACTTTGACACGTGGTATTGCGTAGACATCCTAAACAAGAGTAGATATAAACTAAACATCTATATCGGTGACGCTTAGAAATCTACAATCAAAATTAGGGTTTGAATTTGGGGCATCAGCAACCTGCGAGGCAAAACCACAAGCAAACTAGAACGTGAGTTCCAAAGGGACACCAGTGTGGTGTCGACCGAGTGGACTCGGACGCTCAAGCTAATAATTCTTGAATATGAAATATAATTGAAAGCAAGGAAAATAGATTTTCTTATCATGTTCGATCTTGGGAGTACTTCGAAAGCTATTATTGCTCCGGAGGATGATTTGTGTGTTTAGTTCAATGGGAGATCCTTAAATCAAGATTGTGTAGTATTTCATGAGGTTGATGGTTTTGTAATTGAGAATTTCGTAGTCGCCTGATAAAGACAAGACTTGTAATTAGGATTTTGTAGCTCGTGAACGTACTTTTGGCGCTTTTTATAATAAGGAAATTGCTACTGAGTGGACGTTGAAGTTGTAGACGCTCAGAAATCTACAACCGAAATTAGGGTTTAGAATTGGGGGCACCAGTAACCTGCAAGGCAACAAGAAAGCACGCTAGAACGTAAGATCCAGATGGGACACTGGTGTGGTGTCGACCAAATGGACTCCGACGCTCAAGCTAGTGAGTCTGGAAGATATAGAATAAACAATATGTAAGAGACAGAGAGAACTTATCCTTTTTGGGATGATATAGCTCTTATGGCGGCTGGAATGAGTCTGATAGATGATCAGGTCAGCTAGGAGAGCGGTTGATGGACTAAGTATGGAGTCTGATGGAGGTTGAGATGCCGCACTGATGGAGATGAGGGTTTCTACTAGGAGATGGGGATTAAGGTTAAGATGATGTTCAGAGCTCAAGTATGGATGGAGAAGTAGATGATTGATTAGACAACTGGGACAATTCTTAGTAGCTAGGGTTTTTCCAGCGTCGTAGTTGATTTATTTCAGATGGGTTATGGAGTTCCCCTTCTTCTTTTATTGAGTTAGTTGACGCGTCTTCTAACTGATTCTCACCCCGAATCCCTTATTTGTCGGGATGTAGTTGGAGAAGTAAGATGTTGTTGGAGAACGGATTCTCCATCATTCCTAAGTCCCAGTAACCGACTCATTTAGTTGGAGATGCGGGATGTAGTTGGAGAATGGTTCCTCCATCATCTCTACGTCCTAGTAACCGACTCCTCATTTAGTTGGAGATGCGGGATGTAGTTGGAGATGTGGGTTGTCGTTGGATAACGGATCCTCCTTCATCTCTGAGTTCCCGTGACTTGGTCCACTCTTTTAACAATTGGACTTGGGTCAACTACTGGGCGACTGCCGTGTAAGTTATTCGAACTACCTTGTTGGTCCATATAGATCCCGCCTTAGAGGAAGGAATCTTAGGTGAGCCGACCTGACTTGATGGATTGAACTAAGTTGTTTTGTCGGGATGTTCTCAAGGAGCATTTGATTGGTCCGGCTAATTAATTGGACTTAGACAACCCATCACGTAGATATGGTCTAGTTGGTCAGGCCCAAGGTGACTTAGCGAATTATAAGTTCTTTCGAGTAAGAACTTATTAATTGGGCTTTGTTTGGACGTGTCCAAGCGATTGGGTCGGGTGTGTATTTTTGCCATTACAGTTTGTCCCCCACTCTCCGAGTCGAGTTTCTCGAGTTGGAGAGTAAACATGCTCACTAGACGTGCTTTGGATACATACATCATCATGTGTAGTGTGTATATGCATTTTAGCTCTTTTTGTGAGAGCCACCGAAGAATGAATAAAATTTAAACCTCGATCTTTTTGAAATCCGTCCCGTTAATGTTTGTGATTTTCATCTAAACTCGTGTTGGCCCAATTCCTCCATTTGCCGGCCCAAGCCTCAAAGTGGAAAGGAGAATTGTTTAATTTTTGACCTACTTTGTCTCCTCTCCTTCTCTCATCGTTCTTACAGCCCCTTCCTCTTTTCTTCCATTTTGAAAATGGCAGCCCCTTCCTCTTTTCTTCCAGCTTCTGGCAAGTGGCAACTCCAAATTTTCATTTACCTTTTCACCTCACCAAAATCCTACAACTTATCGTCATGAAATAGAGGGAGGCGGTGAGAGGGTTGTGCGGTTGGAGAGATCCATTGCGTGTGGAGGTAGACCGAAAAAGGTGAATGGAATTAGGAGGCTGCGGAGAAGATATGGAATTTTGAAGGGTGAAGTGCGCGTGGAGAGGGCAAGGAGAGAGGAGGGAGAATTTCGAGTTGGTTTCTCCGGTGACCAAGCCTAGCCGGAATTCGTGTTTTCCGATGAGTTTTGGTTTTGCCCATATTGGGATTCTTCGAGTTCGTTGAGCGTGGTCGATCGTGTTCAAATTTCAAAGGTTGAGCAACTGTTGTAAACTTATAACATTGAGACTTTGAAGTGAGGAATCGAGATTAAGCTATTGTCAAGTTACTGTTGCCTGGCTCTGCGATTCGGGAAGATGAGGAGATTTCGCGACTCTTAGTCAGTTCGTGAAGCTTATTGGCCATCTTTGAGATTTTGTGATTTTGAACAAGGCTGACCGGTGTAACTTGGTATTTTTGCAGTTCAAATTACGATAACTGATCGACGTTGATAATCCCGATTCCAGAACGTTTTTTATCTTGAGTAAGTCGGCCTTATATTGATATTTTGCTTCATTTTTGACTTTATGCTATTTTTGCTTTGAGTCATCCTTGTTGGAGTGAAGATTTTTGGAGTCATGATGCAGACTTGGAAAAATGTTTGAGGAGAATCGACCTTAAAATTCGGATTTGATCTAAAATGGAGCAGCTTTTTTGATATTATTTGAAAGTGTAATACGTTTCGATCTTTGTAATGTGTTTGAAGCTTTATTTGTGATTCTTTGGATAGTTTGCAATTTTTGCTTGGATTTGTATGTTATTCCAAGTTATTCGAGTGTAATGTTTACTTTCATGCTCTTTAGATGATGAAATGTTCCTTTTCCTTAGACTTTTTTAGTTGTCGATAGTATGAAATATAATTTTCTTCGTAAGAAAATCGAGATGTAATTGGAAACTGGAATGATTGACATAAGAGGTTAGATATATTTGGGACATTATGTCCTCATCTAATGTAAGCAAGTGGTCTTGATAGTTCGGTATGTCCGCATCTAATGTGAGCAAGGGGACTTAATAGATTCAGACATCATGTCCTCATCTAATGTGAGTAAAGGGCTTTTAATAGATTCGGACATCATGTCATCATCTGATGTGAGTAAGGGGCTTTTAATAGATTCGGACATCATGTCCTCATCTAATGTGAGTAAGGGGCCTTGGTAGATTCGGACATCATGTCTTCATCTAATGTAAGGGATTTTTAATAGATTCAGACATCATGTCCTCATCTAATGTGAGTAAGGGGCCTTGGTAGATTCTGACATAATGTCCTCATCTAATGAGAGTAAGTGGCCCAAATTTCTTGCGGCATCTTTTTTCAACATCTCACTTTGCTAGTTGGTTTCAGCAATGTTAAACGCAACACGTTTTCGGCTAAACGCAACACAAATATTTTGTAAGTTGATGGAAATGCCCTTAGTTAAAAAATAAACTTATGAAATACGAAAAAAATTAAAAAAACTCGTATATGCAAACACGAAAACATTATGCGAACATGTACGGACACTAAATAACAACAGTAAACACAAATTGAAAAAAATTTCGATTTTTTTTTTCGAAAAATATTCCGGTTATAAAAATATTTACAAAAAATCTTGAAGTAATTTGGAATTTTTTTTTTTAAAAAAAAGGAAACTTATGAAATGGCCGGTTTTAAAATTGGCCAGTTCATAATTTGGGCTTTTTTTTTTTTTTTTTTTACAAAATTGCAAGTAATTTGGAAATTAAAAAAAAAAGGAAATCGGAAGTGGCCGGTTTTAAAATCGGCCACTTTCGATTCCCCCTTTTTTTTCTTGTTTTTTTCTCGTTTTGCGTTTTTTATTACATGTTTGTTTAAGAACACTACTATACATAAGCTTTAACGAGGTCGAGTAAGACTTGTCTCGATAATGACCAATTGACATTGGTAGAATCCGTTCAAAATTTAAAATTTACATGTATTATTTAATCACGAGCTACTCGAAACAAATGAGCCGAAGTTTAGGTTAGTTATTGTGACTCGAGCCGTAAAAATTAGTTCATTTTGTTAGCGAATCGAGCCGAGTTTGAACTCGATTTCAACTCAAGTCGAGCTCGAAAAATATTATACTCGACTTGTAAAAAGTCACTAGTAATTAAAGGGGGGAAAACAATAGAACCGTTAAATGAAAATGATGTGACTCTGACTAGGTGAAAAATGCAAGATGAAAGGTGCTGCAAAAAAAACGAAAAGAAAAAGAGAAAAGCATGTACATGGAAAGAAAAAAAGTGATTTGTTTACACTGTGGGAGTTTTTACATAAACATAGAAGAGAAAGAAAGCAAAATTACAAAGAGAAAGTAGATGGGGCGTGGCCTACTTTTGCTTTATCTCTCCGACATGAATCTTTGGTTTTTTGGTTAATTGACTACAACGTAAACCACTGACGTAGTCGAACGGCATAATGTTGCTCCCAATGTGTTGTTCTTGCCTCAGTTTGATGCGCCCAGGTTGGTCAGAGTGGTGGAAGTGGACTTTCTCGGCCAACGCGCAATCTAATGTAATGGTTGCCGTTGACAAACGCGATTGTCCACTCTTGATCTACCGGTGGGGGGTCCAGAGAAGTTGAATCCATGTCCGTACGACATTCCAAGGGCAAGTATGTGTAAGACCCATGTCTTACATATGAGGAGAATACTCGTTGATACGTCGTAGCTGTTAGCAGCCCCATATCTGGTAGTGTAAACCAATAAACGTCTTCGTCTACGCATGATCCTGCAAACCAGTTTAGTGCATTCGATATTTCCAGGACCCGGGGTGCCATTTCCGCGATGTACAGATATGCGTTGTCCGTCAACTCCTGAAGAAGATCTTGCCTGACGCGTGGCCACTCTTCTTGTGCATTGTATTGGAGCTGTGCGATACATCTAAATCCGCAGTTTCCATCCGAACGAACGTCATTCCAACCTCGAATGTTGCGTAGACCTTGTGCTGGCATCTGATTTTGATATAAGAATGAATTACCAGTACTTGTATGCGTGCCTGTATTGTTGGAGGGAGTTTGTTGAGATTGACCGGCAGGTTGATCTTCCTAACTCGACGGGATCCTCCTCCCAGTTGCTCTAGGATTTCTGCCAGCTTTCTTCTTGTATTTGATTGGTGGCTCCTCCAGGTACGTGTATGACGTGCTCTCATTTTCGTAGTATGACCTAAGTTCCTCCTCCGTGGCAGACTCCCTACGTCCCTTGCCCAATCATCGAACTGATCCCGTATTGTTTGTTGCCTTTTCTGGTACGGTTCTCCCATATGAAGTGTACTCCAAAACTCGTGAATATATGTGATGGGATTTATGCTCCTCCTGCTCACTCTTTTGTTGCTGTTCACATGCGCATGCTAGTCCCCAACTGGTATGCAATGCATGATCGCATTCACCGGCATCAACGATGGATCTTTCATGGACCATTAACTTTATAGCGAGATGTGAAACTGCACCTCCAAGCCTGCGGTATATTCCACGGGTCGGGAGATGTGGATGCTTCGTGTGCGATTTCTCAAACTCAGAGCGCATAGCATCATAGGCTTTGTTTAGCAAAACTAGCTGAAAAGCTAGCTGGTAGCTGGAAATCTAGCTGGTAACTGGTTAGGTAGCTGGTAGCTAGTTAGGTAGCTGGAAAGTTAGCTGGTTAGGTAGCTGGTTAGCTAGCTGAAAAGCTAGCTGGTTTTAAATGTAGGTGTTTGGCAAATTAACTGAAAAACTAGCTGGTGTTTTGTAACATGACATAAAAGGGCATTACTCTTATTTTTCTTGTCTTTAACCTTTCTTATCGTATTATTAGTCTATAGTTTTTTAAATAATAATATATCATATTTTGTCCAATAATTATAATATATATTTAATGTATTTTACATAGCCACTTTAATAACATCATCAAAATTATCAGAAGTTGAAAGAAATAATCGTTGAGCATTTTAACTTAGTAATGAAAAAAATTAGTAATTGATGTATATAGAATTACTGAGTGATAATATTGGGTGCATGATGTATATAATTCGTTGCTTGGTAATATGGGTGTTTTTACTTCTTATTTTATTTAGTCTAATTTAGGTTAATTTGGGTAGGGATATTTTCGGAATAAAAATATGACAAGCTCCTTCTTTTTCAAAAAGTTATTAGGAAGCTTCTTTTTCCACTAATTTGGAAAAAGAAGTCACAGATTCACGTAACGAGCTTTTTATTAGTCAATGGTCAAAAAAGACTAATGGAGCTGGAAAGCTAGCTGAAAAGCTAGTGGTAAACAGAGCCATAGTGCATTTGAAGCAGGTTATGCAGCTTGGGGAACCCCCGGTGAAACTTCTGGTTTGAAGCCCCCAACCATGTCTTGTACAGACCATGTACCTTCAATTCCGATTACATTGTTGAATGTTAGTGATCAGTCGATAGTAGTACATTACGAAATGAATGTAGTACCAAAATTCAATTACCTGTTGGTCGTGTCACAACCAAAGTGCATGATGTCTTTCGTCCAAGCGTGTACAAATCGATCGTGGTATGAGTCCAACCATGTTTTACGCAAGTACGCAATGAACTTAGGTTGACGAACCAAGGCCTCTACCATTTCGGCAACAACCTGCTCATATTGTTTCGGAGTACTTGCATAAACGATACGTTCCCATCTTGCCTTCGTCGTACGTTCATACTTTTTGGTAACCAGTATCCCACTTATATACCTCGTGACATCCTTACATATATGCCTCCGGCACAGTATGTGTGCTGATTATGGAAATACTCCCTCTAAGGCACGCATTGCAGCTAGCTCTCTGTCCGTAACAAATACCCCCGGTAAAACACCACATTCTGTGAAGAATGCCAGCAACCGTGTAAGCCCCCAGTGATAACTTGACGTCTTTTCGTCGGAGATGAAAATAAAAGCTATGTGGTAGTTTTGCCCAGTCGATAAAACGCCAATCACTTCCACCAATGGCATGTCGTACATATTTGTCTTGTACGTGGCTTCCATGAGGACAACTTGAGGGAACAAACGTAGCATTGACTTCGTGTTAGGATGAGCTAAGAAAAATCCAGCCATTACGTCAGTTCCCGGATGTTTGACTGCAGAATGTATGTAGCTATGTTGTTGTAGCAAATGGATAAAATATTCCATTGGCTCCATTTCACTCATCTCCGCTGAAGCTCGTCAAGATCAGATGTGTCGTAACTCCGCAGTTGAGTGGGAATTCATGTACGAGTTGAACAAGCGTTTCTTTAGGTATCATTCCAGAACGCAACATCTGCACTACTCGCACGGGCTCTTCATCAGTCAACTTTGTTGTGGAAGTGTGCCAATGGGGGTATTTCCCGAGGGGGTGGTTGTGTCTTTCGTGATTCTTCTGCACAACAACTCTCCACTCGCCCGGTAACTTCTCCACGATCTTCACCTGAAATGGGCAAGAAAACTTTTTAGTACCGGTTGAGTTTCTGGAATTTGTCTCCGGGTTTGTTGTCGTCGTGACCCTATGTGCATAAACATGTAGTGTGACGCTTCCCATGGTGAATTTCTTTTCTCCACTGAACCCATATAATGTAGTTGGTTGACGGACTATGGCTGATTCTTCTATCCCCATCTCTGTCAAGGCATCTAGAAAAATAATGTTAGCAGAGCTCCCATTGTCTATGAGAACTATTTTCGTAAGGTAATTTGCAATAAGAATGGAAATAACAAGTGCGTCATCATGAGGACTTATTAGCTCTTTGTACTCAGAGTCCATAAAGCTAATAGTCATGCTGGATGACGAGGCATCTAATGTTCCGCGAGCACTAGGCTCGGGTTTTACCGCTTGTCTGCTGTGCCGTTTGGCTGCGGAATAAGAGATGCCACTGATCTCCGAACCACCAGAGATTACGTTAATTACCTTGTTGGTCTGAGGAGGTTCGGGAAGATCAACGCTCTACCCGTTGGCTAAGGTCTTTTTACCTTTATCAGAGAGGAACTCCTTCAGGTGTCCTCTCTTTAGGAACTCGGTTACTTCAAGTCTCAACGAGATGCATTCAGCTGTGGTATGACCTTGATCCCCTTGGAACTCACACCATTTGTTCGAGTTCCGTTGTTCCGGGGGAGTCCTCAATTTTCCAGGCTACCGAACTTTGTCCTCCATGTTTTTCAGGTCCGCTACACACTCGGATGGCTTGATGTTCAATGAATATTATGGAGCTGTCGTTCGGATTTCAGTCCTCCTTGGTTGGATTGAGGGGCGACTTTGATCTCTTAATGGTCCACACCTCCTTTCAGTGGGATATGGTCTGGCCCTATAGTCAGGAACTCTCCGTTCAACTCGTTTGTCGGTTCTAGGTTCCCTGGGATTGTTCTGACTTGGCGCATAGGGCCTATTTGCGTCGTCTTCCTCCCACTTGATTTGTGCCAAAGCTTTTGCAAGCACGTCCTCCATCGTTCGACAAGGGTACATGGTGAGTTCCTTGTAAAGCTCGGAGTTTGGCGGCAACCCTTTTCGGAAAGCATTCACGGCGGTATCTTTGTTGCAATCTGGGATTGAAACTTTCTCCTTGTTGAATCGTCCGACGTATTCCCTGAGAGATTCGTTAGGTCTTTGTCGGATGCGATATAAGTCGTCCGACAGTTTTAAAAGTTTGCGACTACTTGCGAATTGATCCACAAAGTAGTCTACTAATTGAGCAAATGATGAAATAAAATTGTTAGGGAGATTTGTGTACCATTACAGCGCTGGACCTATTAGGCTTGATCCGAATCCCTTACACATGCAGGCTTCGCGGAGGTCTCTTGGAATGGCGATTGTGAACATACGTTGTTTGTATTGTGAGACGTGATCATTGGGGTCCGTCGTTCCGTCATAGAGCTTCATGCTCGGGAAGTTGAACTTGGCGGGCATTTCGAGCAAAGCTATGCCATCCACGAACGGTGAGTCGACAAATCTGTTTGGTACTCTTTTTAATGGGAGCTGGTACTCCAGGGATCCTCTAGATCATCTCCTCCAAGCTTACCAATTTGGAGGCTAGTTCTTCATTGCTGCTTCCAGTACCTGTGGAAAGGGTTAACAAGTTGTCTACCTGACTTACCGTTGCGTGATTCAGTCGCAACGGTTCAACATGGATCTTTGGATTGGCACCCTCAAAGGATACCCTTATGTTGGTGGCAATTGGAACAACATCTTGATCCTGTCTAGGCGTCTCATTCAACGCTAAGGGATTTAGAGGAACGAGATCCTCTCCTTCCATCTCCTCAAAGGTTAACTGACGACCCTCCATTGCATTGCGTCTGATATCCTCCCCATATGGAGCTTGAACCATGTTGCGAAGTACCGTCCCGTGGGTCGTAACATCTTTCCGAGATCGTTATCAATCGATGGACGACATATTCCACTTTTTCTTTCAAGGCCGAGTTCTCACGAACAACACGATTTTCCGCCTCTAGAAGTTGGAGCTTCTTCACGTTTTCCTTCATTTGAACAGCCAAAACTTTGATTTGAGTAGCGACATCAATCTCTTCCAACTCTTCGAGGACGTACTCATATGAATGCGACATGGTTGCATGTAGCGAGTTGCCTTTGATTGATAGCCGGGCCCCACAGTGGGTGCCAAATTGTAGACGCTCAGAAATCTACAATCGAAATTAGGGTTTAGAATTTGGGGCATCAACAACCTGCAAGGCAACAAGAAAGCACGATGGAACATAAGATCCAAATGGGACACCGGTGTGGTGCCGACCAAATGGACTCCGACGCTCAAGTTAGTGAGTCTGGAAGATATGGAATAAACAATATGTAAGAGAAAGAGATAACTTATCCTTTTTGGGATGATATAACTCTTATGGCGGTTGGGATGAGTCGGATAGATGATCGGGTCAGCTAGGAGAGCGGTTGAGTGGACTAAGTATGGAGTCGGATGGAGGTTGAGATGCCACACTGATGGAGATGAAGGTTTCTACTAGGAGATGGGGATTAAGGTTAAGATGAGGTTCAGAGCTCAAGTATGGATGGAGAAGTAGATGATTGATTAGACGACTGTGACAATTCTTAGTAGCTTGGGTTTTCTAGTGTCGTAGTTGATTGATTTCAGATGGGTTATGGAGTTCCCCTTGTCCTCCTTTTATTGAGATAGTTGACGCATCTTCTAACTGATTCTCACCCCGAATCCCTTATTTGTTGGGATGTAGTTGGAGAAGTAAGACGTTGTTGGAGAACGGATTCTCCATCATCCCTAAGTCCCAGTAACCGACTCCTCATTTAGTTGGAGATGCGAGATGTAGTTGGAGAATGATTCCTCCATCATCTCTAAGTCCTAGTAACCGACTCCTCATTTAGTTGGAGATGCGGGATGTAGTTGGAGATGTGGGATGCCGTTGGATAACGGATCCTCCTTCATCTCTGAGTTCCCGTGACTTGGTCCACTCTTTTAATAATTGAACTTGGGCCGACTACTGGGCGACTGCCGTGTAAGTTATTCGAACTACCTTGCTGGTGCATATAGATCCCGCCTTAGAGGAAGGAATCTTAGGTGAGCCGACATGACTTGATGGATTGAACTAAGTTGTTTTGTCGGGATGTTCTCAAGGAGCATTTGATTGGTCGGGCTACTTAATTGGACTTAGACAACCCGTCACGTAGATATGGTCTAGTTGGTCAGGCCCAAGGTGATTTAGCGAATTATAAGTTCTTTCGAGTAAGAACTTATTAATTGGGCTTTGTTTGGACGTGTCCAAGCGATTGGGCCGGGAGTGTATTTTTGCCATTACAGAAGTGTATGACATTTTCACAGATTTGTTATCTCTTCATGTTAGTATTGAATCTCATGATATTTTTTTTGCAGAGTTCAAGGAAATCCCATCTTCGATAGGATTTGAAGCGGCCAAGAGCGTTGAAAAGATCGAGGGTGTGTATGAGAAAATTAGGAGGTGGGATTATTTGCTTCATCCCAAGCAATTGGTGAGGACTTCACTTTGGGAGTCCTTAGTAACGGAATCAGGTAAAGTTCTAAAGGTAGAATATTTGCTTCATGTTTCTTCAATTTGGCCTGATCAACTAATATGATTTTGTGTTGTGCAGAGTCAGAAGCTTGCTTTCTCCAAGATTATTATATGGACAAGTTGAAACTCATCAAGCTCCCGAATGTGAAATTACTTGGGAGTGGTGACGAAGCGCCCAAGGGAGGTAAGCAAGTTTGAAAGAGAAGGAAGGGGAGTCCTTCCAAACTATGCCCTGATGCTTCAAATGGTGCTATGGCAATTGTGGAAGCTGATGAGGCTTCGACTATAATGCCATGCTTTGGAAGGTAGGGCGTCTTTCACTTTGATGAGCTTGAGGAACATTTTGTCACCCTGAAGCTACATGAGGAAGCATGCCTCCATTCCAACGAAGGGGCTTTGGACAACATGGGAATCCATGAAGTCGCATCAGATTTGGTTGCGGACTCTCTTCAAGTGAGTATATTGAACTTCTCTTGATTACTTTCAATTAGAGGTATATTGTTAATCAATTCAGTTTGCACCATTATAGAGTCTCCAAAAATCTCTCTATGCACGAAAGAAGTTGGAGGATTTGCTTGCTTCCCAGCTTAGTCTTGAGAGCAAGGTACAAAGGCTCGAGGACGAGTTGAGGATGGAACGTGCTAATGCGGAAGCCTCAAATGCGCAGGCGGAAGCCTCAAAAGCGCAAGTTCAAGAAGTTGTGGAGGGAGCTGCGGAGCACTCCAAGATAAACATGTTATGAACTAGATGTTTGAATTATGATGTTTTGCGGAGCTCGTGAAGCGACGTGTTGCACAAACTAAACTTGTAATGATGAAGCAATATGAAAAGGGGTTGCAAATAAGCTGGAGGGTGCGAGAACAGATTAGAGGAGTGCATATGATCAGGCGAGGTTTTGAAGAGCATTGAAGGGGAGGCCGAAGATGATGACTCCGAAGGGGAAGCATCTGCTACATGAGGGCACTCCAAGATAAACATGTTATGAACTAGATGTTTGAATTATGATGTTTTGCATGACTTGATTCTTATGTAGTAATGTAATCATGTATTTGATTGAGTTTATTTATTTTGGCGATGTAATGTAGCTCTAGTTTCAAGCTTGACTTGTCTCACTGTGATGTAGCTCTGTTGTTGAGCGTAATTTAGCTATAACTTGTAGTGGACCAAAATTGATCTTTTATGCATGTTTCACTAATTATTCTATGATGAATCATATAGAGAAAGAAACTACGTTACTGGATAAAATTATACGAGGTTAGATTGTGTAACGTAATAGATGTAAATGATTGTATTAGATGTTGCTCATGCATAAAAGACTTTGCAATTCTTCTATAAAATATTTATTGTAGTCAATAAATGTAACTTACTTGCATTATTCGTGGAGAGTTGCATCATTCTTTGGAGTCCGAGAAAACTTTAGAGTTGGTCTCTGGAGTCTCGAGTAGCCCTATGAGTCCGAAATGGCATAAGTTTTGCCTCTTGCTAGGAACCAGAATAACATATACTCATCTTGGGTGAAGGTATTGTCCCCCAGTCCAAGTGCTCGCCTGGAGAACTTGTGCTTGGACTTCTAATCTCACTGTTGGTCCAGATAACAACAAAGTAAAAGACTGGGGGGGGGGGGGGGGGAGTCTTTTCAAACTTTTGTCAATAAAATAGTTTCTCAGATATCTATAAAGGTATCTGATACTTATAATCAGAAAGCCGAATACTTTTGTGATAAGTGCACGTGCTCAGCAAGCTATAATGTGTGTAAATACTCAGCAAGCAATAAATAAGAAATAAGTAAAGTGCAGTAAGTAAATAACACAGTGCTTTATAATGGTATCTGAAGGTGGCATAATCCCTCAACTAATCCACTCCCCCATTCTCAGAACTTGAATCCACTAAGATAGGAAAATGAGTTCCCCTTACAAAATCCTATCTCTTGATCCCTTTTACACTAGGTTCCCAACCAAGTGTCCCCCCTGAGTTATTCCCCGGCTTTCTCAGCCAAGTACTTCCTCTACTCAGTAATCTTTGAGCTATTCATTAGTTTCCCAAACTAAGTAATTCCTGTGCTCAACACCTGTTTGGTGTTGGTTATGGTAGTTTGTCAGGTGAACTAGCTCTTATAAGTTATTCAGTTATCTCAGAGAGCTCTATAGAATCAACCTTACTTAATACACTTATCAATGTATGGTAAGTTGTTCTTTACTGACCCAAATCTTGATGTTGTTCAAGAGAATGAATCTCATATATAAGTCGCAACTTTATCCTTGGATTCAACTCTTTCACAATATGCAATTCTTGTTTAAGGATCAGGACACTTAGAACTTTCGTGCTACTTAGAAATCAAGAGCTTTAGTCGCAACAGAAAGTTTGAGAGTAAGTAGGTAGAAGGCTTGTATGCTTGAATGTAAGATTGTGTTTAATGTAGTTCTTGGTGTGTTTTCAAGCATTCTAAGTGGTGATATTTATAGTTGAAAATCATGTCGTTCGAATAGTATCTGTTAGGCACAATGATATTCAAACCATTGATATCTGAAGATAGTACGGCAGTGAGCTTTGTCTCTTTACAGAGATTTCCTCTTTTGTTCAGACATCTCTGTTTGCGTAATAAATGCACTGTACTATCTTTTGTCATGTAGTCTCAACGATCCCTTATTTGGGAATGACTTTGAAAAGGATCACATCTCTTCACAAAGTCTTTGTGAGGCCCCTAGCTCCAGAGTGCTTAGCACATTTGCCTTCATGTATTTTAGTTAGTATATATTTAGCTTCACTGGGAGTTACGCACCTGAGTAAAGGGCATGAGAAGGATCTTTTATAAAGTCTGTCGTTGTGGAGGGCAAACTTTGCCGACTTAACTTTCAGCCTCCTTGCTTCATTTTTGTCTTCTAGGAGTACTCCACTCACCAAGTATGAAATGATAGGTGACATCCAATCTGATGTTGCCGAAATCTCAACCACTAACTCTTCATTGGACTCCCATTTCCATGTTGCTTGTCATTGAGCATATATAACTGGAATTGAAATGGGCGTGGTGGTTTCGATGGCACACTAGGTTGGCCAGGGAATCAGCGTGGCTATTCTACATTCTTGGTACCTGTGAAATAGAGAACTCTTTGAAGGCACCTTGCCCTTTGCAAGCTTGAGATATGCGGCCATTTTTGCATCTCTTGTTTGGTATAGGAGCCCTGTTTGGTCATGGTCAATGATTCCGGTTTTAAAGAAATCTTGTACTCGCTCCATCCTAAAGAATTCTTTCCATTTTGACTATGACCGGTCAACTATCTTCAACTGTAACCACGAATTACTCTTAAATTATATTAGTAAATAATTTAATAAAATTTTATATTCAAAATTTAATTTTAAATCTTCATTATATGATTTTATTAGATTATTTATTATTACAATTTAATATTAATACATGGTCAAAGTCCAATAGATTTGATCAGTCAAAATCATAATGGAAAGTACCATTTTGTAGGACTGGGTATTTTGTAGGGCTGGGTTTTTAATGTCTCCAGTAGTTACATGAAAAGAACTGGATAACCCCAAAAGTTAGAGATATTCAAAATAGTGCACCAGAGTGAGAAATTGATGGGACTTTCCATGGCAACTTCTTGTTTAGTGTTTCTATTAGCTACTGCTGCTGCTTATTACACATGGAAAGTGTTGAATTGGGTTTGGTTCAGGCCAAAGAGGCTCGAGAAACGGCTCAGGCAACTGGGTTTTAATGGAAGTCCTTACAGGCTTTTGTTTGGGGACTCCTCTGAAATGATCAGTATGGGGAAGGAAGCCACATCCAAGCCCATGGAATTCTCCAGTGATATCGTGCCAAGAGTCACGCCATACTTTCATAAAGCTCTCAACACTTATGGTAATTCATCTGTAACAATCTTGCCTTGATTATCTGTACTAGTACTGGTATTTTTGCTTGTTGATTCACTTAAGCATCTTTGTGCTTTATATATGAAGTAGTACATTCTGTGTGCATGTATGAGTGCAAGTTGTTGGGGAGTGGATATACTAATAAAAGCTACCAAATGTAACATATGTTATTTTGGCACGGAGATTAATGTATAGTGTTAGGTATAGTGTAAAATGTAATATGTGACATTTTTGTCTGGGACATAGAGAGGCATAAAAGATCGAGGAGCTTGTGAGCTCCAAGAAGGTGTAAAGAAGTAGATCAGTGCTTTTCTTATCTATTGCAAATGGCCTTATATGCTTCTTCATTCACTCTGATTTTAGAGCCTACAGGTTGTTGTAGTTCTTTCACTGTGTTTTTATATATACTGCTGACTTGTTTGTTCATGGGTCGGAAGGTCTGGAAACAGATTTTTTTGTGAAAATGTGAAGGTAAGCTTGTGTAATGCAATTGTTGTCTCGCTAGCCTTTTGATCAGTTGGAGCTCTTTGCTCATAGGTTTGACGTTTAGAATGTTTGTACCAGTGAACAGCTCAAAAACCTTGAAATACTCGCGGAATTCTTTGAATAATTTAACAGGACTATACTAGCTGCAAGAACTGAGGAACACATGATGGTCAGGTTAAGTATTGTTTAGAACATAAGAACGAAGATAAGGTTAATATACTAGCCTAGGCCTCGATGATATTCTTCATCTGGATAAATGCTAAAGGCATTTCAATATTTATCATGTCCTGAGACTTTGATCAGTATCTTGGAGTTTAATGTTGAGCTTGCAGGTCAGAATTTCTTTGTGTGGTTTGGCCCAAGACCTGCAGTTGTGGTTTTTTATCCTGATACCATAAAGGAAATTTTTTCGAAAAATTATACTTTTCAGAAGCCGTCTTCTTCACTACTTGGCCTGCTGATACAAGGTTTAGTAGCATATGAAGGAGACAAATGGGCCAAGCACAGAAGACTCATTAATCCTTCTTTTCATCTTGATAAGTTAAAGGTAGCGTGGTTTGTCTTTACTACCTTGGGTTTCGTCACATTATTCACCTCCATCCAGTACATAATATGATTTTGGCTTAGATGACTCTTGATCCCCTCTCCTACAGAGCATGCTTCCATCTTTTCACGCAAGTTGTTGTGACATGTTGAGCAAATGGGAAGAGATTGTTCCTCGGGATGGATCGTGTGAGTTAGATATATGGCCTTATCTTGAAACCTTGACGTGTGATGTAATTTCACGTACTGCGTTCGGAAGTAACTATGAAGAAGGAAAAAAGATATTTGATCTTCAGAAAGAACAAGCCGTGCTGCTGTTGACACAGACAAGCCGTTTTGTTCAGATCCCGGGTAAAAGGTAAAGTCTCTTCTTGCCGTTTCTGTTTTCCTGCTCTTTAAATCTCATATCCAAACTCACACCTTTATGCAACTTGTTAGCAGGTTTTTACCGACAAAAACTAATAGGAGGATGAAGGAAATTCGGGAGCAAGTGGAGTCAGTTATACTCAATATCATCGATAAAAGAATCAAGAAAATCGAAGCAGGGGAATCTAGCAGTGATGACTTGTTAAGTATACTACTAGAGTCCAATTACAAAGAAATACAGCAAAATGGAAGTGGATCGGGCATGACCTTTAGAGATGTCATTGAAGAGTGCAAACTTTTCTACTTTGCTGGGCAGGAGACTACCTCATCGTTGCTCGTGTGGACAATGATTTTATTGGGTAAGCATTTAAACTGGCAGACTCGTGCGAGGGAGGAGGTTCTACAATCTTTTGGAAAAGAGAAACCAGAGTCTGAAGAGTTGAACCACCTGAAAGTTGTAAGCATCATTGATCTTTCTTAAACGATAGTACTTAATATAGCAGGAATAAATTTTTTTGTCAAGCTGTACCAGGGAATAGGATCATTTTGTTAACTTGTGAGTACTCATTTTTTCTGCAAAGTAAACTGTTCTACAGAAATAATACAGATTTATTTCATTTGATAAGTAATTGTAGTATGGTTTGTTAGCAATGGGGTTCTCTCTTTCTGGGTTCTTGGGGACTTCCACATATTGAGACATGATTCGTTTTCTATTATTTCATTTCCATTCGATATATTAGGCCACCTTCAGGACTTTGCTAAGCCAGTTCTGTTTCTTTCTGTTTAGTTTGCCTCTGCTCTGTTGGTTCTTACCTTTGATATCCTTTTGTGCAGGTATCCATGATACTTCATGAGGTTCTAAGATTATATCCACCTGCTATAGCGGTTAGTCGAGTTACTGTTAATAATTGTACGTTAGGCAAGATGAAACTACCAGCAGGCGTGCAGCTTTTTCTCCCGGCACTTCAAATTCACCATGACTGTAAAATATGGGGCGAGGATGCAAAAGAGTTCAATCCAGAGAGATTTAGTGAAGGCGTCGCAAATGCAACTAAAGGTCAGCTCACTTATTTCCCATTTGGTGGAGGCCCTCGGGTATGCATCGGGCAGAACTTCGCCATGTTAGAAGCGAAAATGGCGTTGACAATGATTTTGCAGCATTATTCGTTCGAGCTGTCACCCTCTTATACACATGCCCCTCATACAGTTGTAACACTGCAACCTCAACATGGCGCGCACTTGATTGTGCACAGGTTGTAGGACTGAATTCCACAGGCTGTGGAAGACAGCTAATAGACTATATCCAGAGTCCAGACACATTATTAGGCTTGTAATATTTACATAATTTGCAGGAAACTGTAATGCCATATCTAAGAACTTGAAAGAGCAAATGCAGCATGTTTGTTTTTACTATCATCTTCTGTATACAGTATACATTATTTGAATGTTGTTAAGTTAAACAGCTTAAAATCGTGTAAAATGTTTATGGGATTTTGTATTGAATCTCGGTGACACATACAGGTACACCTATACAAGAACCCTAGGCACGTCCGTGGGGCCAAAGTGTCTATGTAATTGTAAAAATCTAAGGTAAACTTTACGGTTCATTTCTACTTATATGCAGGTATAAACAACCTTAAAACAAGGGAGAATTACCTATATAAATCACTTTAGTGAAACTATATCAAATAAAGCCCACTCGCTAAAAGTGTTGCAACTAAAGCCATTCTAACTTACTCCACACTTGACTGGACAAAACTACCCCTCGCACATTCAAATGGCAGTTTCGCGTCTTTTCATCTTCCATAAACTTCCAATCATTTCTCCATCATTCTGAAATTCACTTCTTCTCCCATAAGCTTTCAATTCGCTCTTTCCAATCAATTTTTTAGTCCGAAAATGGCAGGAAACAAGAAATCGACTAGATCCTCTGTCAAAAACGAAGAAACCAAGCCGAAAAATGAGAAAGGTACGAAACTACTACATTTTTTCTGTCAAATTTTGGTTAGTTTTATATGCATGTATGTTTTGGCTAGTTTGAGATCCACTAGTAGGCTAGTTTCATCTCGATTTTGACTAGTTTCATGGGCAATGTGTGTTGTTTTCATGGGCATGTATGTTTTGGCTAGTTTCAGATCCACTATTAGGCTAGTTTCATCTCGATTTTGACTAGTTTCATGGGCAATGTGTGCTGTCTTCATGGGCATGTATGTTTTGGCTAGTTTCATATCT
Source organism: Plantago major (assembly GCA_026545765.1). Taxonomy (NCBI): domain Eukaryota; kingdom Viridiplantae; phylum Streptophyta; class Magnoliopsida; order Lamiales; family Plantaginaceae; genus Plantago; species Plantago major. Next base: position 31,525,643 of record CM048844.1, on the reverse strand, counting down.
ACTAGTAGGCTAATTTCATCTCGATTTTGACTAGTTTCATGGGCAGTGTGTGCTGTCTTCATGGGCATGTATGTTTTGGCTAGTTTCAAATCCACTATGAGGCTAGTTTCATCTCGATTTTAACTAGTTTCATGGGCAATGTGTGCTGTCTTCATGGGCATGTATGTTTTGGCTAGTTTCAGATCCACTAGTAGGCTAGTTTCATCTCGATTTTGACTAGTTTCATGGGCAGTGTGTGCTGCCTTCATGGGCATGTATGTTTTGGCTAGTTTCATATCCACTAGTAGGCTAGTTTCATCTCGATTTTGACTAGTTTCATGGGCAGTGTATGCTGTCTTCATGGGCATGTATGTTTTGGTTAGTTTCAGATCCACTAGTAGGCTAGTTTCATCTCGATTTTGACTAGTTTCATGGGAATGTGTGCTGTCTTCATGGGCATGTATGTGTTGGCTAGTTTCATACATAATAGTAGGTTAGTTTATGCTCAATTTTGACTGTTTGTGTTGATTCCAGGAAAACAAAAGGTAACTGAGACCACGTTCAATCGTGGTGATCTACAAGGATGCTTAGTGTATCTACAAACTCTACCTCTTGAAGAACATGTAGAAAGCCTAAACAAAACACCATTCAAGGTGTTATCCCAAAAACTAATCGACAAAGAGGTGAACCCACAGTTCTTCACAAAGAACATGGCCGATCTGAAACTAGTGTTGTCAGATTACAACAACACAACTATTACATTGAAAGTGGGTGAAAATTCAGTTGTGTTGACAGAGCAACACGTAAGAGATTGGTTTGGAATAACAGATGGAAATGTTAAGCTTGATGTGAAGGTAGGAATGAAGGTTCGGAATGAGAAATTCGTAAATGAAAACTATCCAGTGGTGGCGAAAAGCAAGAGTGCCAAGATTGCCAAGCCAAAGTTGACATCAACAATGATTCATGACAGGCTTGCTGCACTAAAAGACAATAAAGATGTCAACTCGGATGTATTTGCATCTAATGCAGTATTGTGGATTCTAGTTGAGGGTTTGCTCAATAACAAGGCAGAGAACATTGCCTGGAAGTATGTTGACTATGTAACTAATTTTGGGAAGATATTAACGTACAACTGGAGTGAGCGAATTCTTTCTCACCTGAATACACCACTGTGTATCAGCGATGACTCGCACTCCGGTTGTATTCTAATGCTATTGGTAAGCTAGTTTCATGATGATTAATGCTAGTTTCATCTATTGTATCTTGCAGTTCTTGGTGTGCGAAAGCACACAACTAATAGAACCATCCACACCTGATGCATTCCCAAAATGCCTAAAATGGGACTTGAGAGAACTGCATAAGAAGCTCACAGGGCAACAGGGAGTTGAAAATCTTCAGGTACTAATTTACAATTATTTTCACTAAAAGTTAGTTTCATGAGAATGTGTTTAATGTTGGTACTGGTTTCATAATATTTTTGTTGGTTTCAGGTTAAAGAAATGGAAGAGAACAAAGACCAAGATCCTCAAACAGGGAAGGATTATGAGGTTAAAGAAATGGAAGAGAACAAAGACAAAGTGTTGGTCCAGATAACGGCAAAGTAAAAGACGAGGGGGGGGGGGGGGGTGAATAGTCTTTTAAAACTTTTGTCGATAACAAATATTTCTCAGATATCTGAATGGATATCTGATACTTAGAATCAGAGTGCGGAAGACTTTAATAAAGATAAGTGTAGAAACAGTTAATAAGTGTGTGTGTGTTGCTGAAGTATAAATACAGAAATGTAAATGACACAGCAAGTATAGTGGTATCTGGAGGTGGCGTAATCCTCCAACTAATCCACTTCGGTCTATCAGAGACCTAGAATTCACTAGAACAGATAATTGAGATAACCTTACAAAAATCCTATTCTAAGATTCTGAACAATTGGTTCCCAACCAACAGTTCCCCCTGAGTTGTTCCCTAGCTTCTTCAGCCAAGTACTTCCTATACTCAGAAACCTTTGAGTTGTTCCCTAGCTTCCCAAGCTAAGTACTTCCTATACTAAAAAACCTTGGAGTTATTCCTTAGTTTTCAAATCAAGTACTTCCTATACTCCGGTAACCTTGGAGTTATTCCCTGATTTTTCAACCTAAGTACTTCTGCATTTCACGGTTTTGGTTTTGGTTTCGGTTTGAGTTGTCGGATGAGCGTCTTAATAACTTTTCGCTTATTCAGATAGCTCGTGAACTAAGTTACTTAATACACTTTACAACAGATGGTATCTAGTTCGATTTCTTGACCCAAGTCTTATGATATCTGTTCAAGAGAATGAATCTCAGATAGTTGATCTTTTGATTCAACTCCTTCACAGATAGCTTTGCTTGTTTAGGATCAGGACACTTAGAACTTCATTGTTTACTCAAGATCACAAGCTTTAGTCGCAACAGAAAGCTTTGATAATAAGTAAGAAGCTTTGAGAGAGTAAGATCAGAGATCGTATGTTTTAGCGTATTCAGTGTTCTGAGTTGTTCCGTGTGTTCTCTCAAGTTGTCTAAGTGTTGATATTTATAGATGAATTTGAGTGCCGTTTGAATAGTATCCGTTAGGCTCAAATTTAAACTATCGATATCTCGTGTATAATCAGAAAGGTGTTTTGTCTTCTTCTCGGAAGTTGCCGCTTTTACTCGACATCTCTCGTCCGTGCATTAAATGCATTGTACTATACTTTTTGTCCTCAGTGTCAACGGAACTATGCTTTGTATCGTAGACTAGACTTGTTGTCCGATATTTTGCACGCCCTTATCTTCATTCTTCGATACCACTTGTATTGATTGAAACAACCTTGTTTCTTTTCGTAAACGTGTTTAACGCTCAAGGTATCTCGAGAATGTATCTGTGGACGCTTTCCTTGTCTTCGATATGTATCTCATTTCTCGATATCTCTTGTGACACGCTTTGTTTGAAATCGCTGTTTACAAGATATCTCGCTAAGATATCTGAATAATGTATTCAAGAATCTTGTGCGCTTTCTTCAAATCTTCAAAAGTTGTTGAGCTTTCTGCTTGGATGTCTTCTTCTTGGTCTTCTCTTCATAAAATAAAAATTACATTTTGAGACCTAACATCCTATACAAGATTAGCTAGACTATCATACTTAGTGGGTTTCCTCTTTTACAATGTTCAAGTGAACCAAGAGTACTATTCACCTTTCTGAGACTAAGATAAGTCATCATGTTGCTGAACAAAATCTAAACAGATATTCTAACAAAATATCTAACAAATTTCCCCCATTTTGATCAGTCAACGATGACTATCTTCCCTATTACAAATCTGGATGAGGAAACAATCCACCACTTAATCATTTCTTGAGATCTTTCAAATCATATAATTAAGTGCAGAAAGTAGACATCAACCAAATCACAAGGTGTGATCTTTGCTGACAAGTTATCTTTTATAAAATACTATCTGAGAGTAAGTTCTTCAGATAAGTCGCAACTAAGGAATACAGATAACTTCAATACATAACACATTTAAGCTCAGTCAGCAAGTTACAGCAAAAATTACATAGTAAATTAGGACAACAGGAGTAACCAAGCTCCAAGTAAACATCCTAAAGAACTAGTCTTCAAGTCTTCAACAAAGTTTCTATGGATCAGTCTGCAAATTTCCTATCTCCAAACCTTTTTATGTCATCAGAATAATCATAAAGAAGAGTTCTGACAAGCATCTCTGTGTCTCTGGCAAATCCACAGACTTCTTTGTAGGTTTTGGTAGGATTTTTCTTGGCAAAATGCTTGACCCATAGGTACTTTCCCCACTTCCGGGCATGCTCTATTCTGATATCTGAAAGCTTGAAGTATCCATAGATAATCTTCAGATATCTGATGTCACCCTTGTATTGATCTTCTGTCAGATAGAACGACTCATAGGGTTCCACAGCAAGTCTTGGTCTTGTGCCTGTTCCTGTGATATTCAGAATTTTGTGCACATCATCTGGCTTTCCATAAGGACAATCATCAGAGAGGTCCTTCTTCATGGCTTCAGTTCTCTTGACAACTTCAAAATCCAACCATGCTTTGATGTGATTGGTGTTGATCAAGGTAGGTTTATTCTTTCTCCATGCCATGATTGTTTATGGATTGGTTCTGGAAATCTTGAATTTACCAATAGATGCTTAAGTTCCAGAATCCAATAGCCATTTTTCTGATTGATGCACCTGTAGACAGAGGAATCATTGTCATACTTCACATACTCAATTTTGGCTTCTTCCGCCGAGTGGAAGTTGACTTTGTCTTTGCTCGACTCTCGATCTGCTCTTTCTCGTCTTGAATTCTCTTTGGTGTTGTTGCTTGAAGAACTACCACCTGGATAGACTTGGTATTTCCAGAGGGTGTTTTAGTGCTAGTGGCTTTGGCTATGCTGCCCGCTAGCTTTCAAGTTTCCTTTTTCCGTGAAGAGGAGCTTCATCTTCATCATCTCTTCATCATCTTCATCAAGATCAATTCTTGTGAGATCTTTGCGACTTTCATTGCCTCGATTTGATTTGACCTTCTTCTTCTTCGTAAGATTCATCAATCCCTCTAACTTGTCTTCTCCTTGGAGCCTTGGTACTCCTTGGAGGTTTCTGTGCCATGGCCCTTGTTACCATTTTGGTTCCTTCAGTAGGTCTCTGGGAAGCAGCTTGGCTTGAGAAGAATTCATAGATTCTGAGTGGTGGCTGGGAAGTTTTTCTTCTTCCTTTCTGAGCAGCACCAGCTCCAGATTTCTTCTTGTTTTCATCTCCTTCTTCCCATTCCCCCTGACTTTGAGGTCCAGATTTGTACTTTCTTTCCCCCTTAGTAATTGTTGGCTGATTCAGTCTCATAAAGGAATCTGAGAGAGAGTCAAAATGCCCTTGTAAATAGGTGTAGGCAGTGACCAACTTCTGAAGTTCGGCTTTGAGCTCCTGATTTTGTTTGATAAGTCCATTGTCCTTATCAGTGAGCTCTTGATGGGCCTAGGATGGCATCTGCTTCCAGCAGGTAACTTGCCTCTTGAAAAGCTTTTTCACTAAAGACACATCATCGTCCTTGTCATTCCTGCATCTTCTCGAGCAATGATCATGCTAGTTGTTCTCGAGTGATGAGCTCATGAACTTTCTCATTCGAGAGGGACTGAGGCAATTACTTCCTTGTTTTGTGAAGACATTTCCTTATTCAGAGTAGCTAGTACTTGGTACCTGCTCATGTACTCTTGAGAGTGGACGTTTGGCAGTTTGTTGAAGATTGTAGGAGCAATCAACTTTCTTTTTAAGTGAGAAACCGCTAGATGTTCATGGCGGTGTCCTGCCAAAGTCTTGTCTTATTCATCATCTGAGGGATTAGCCCAGTGATCTTCATCCTCTTGGACATTTTCATCAATTGTATCAAGTCCAAAGAACCATCTCAGAGATTGGTTTCTTTCCTTTCTGGGAGGAGGATGGTAATTCTTTCGAAGATGATGCAGCCTTAGCATCATGCTTGACTTCAGATACTTCTTCAGTATCGAGTTCTTTGGCGATCTCGTGCACATCATCCCGTAGCTCGTTAACCGCAGAGTAAGCATTCATTTCTTTGAGGTATTGATCTTCTAGTTGATCAAGCCTTTCTCTGGATTGAGCTATTTGATCTTCCAGTTGGAGATGGAGTTGTTGTTCTTCTTCCAACAGTTGTCTGAGTTGAGCACTTCAGTCCGAGTGTTTAATATTTTCGATTGGTTTCTTCGAAGCTCAACTACTTGCTCAAGAGGAATCGTGTTGGTGAGAAGATGGATGAGTAGATCTCGAGGTGATGAAGACGGAGATTTACGTGAAGTCTTCTCGTTGCTTCTCGAAATGAGGCATTGTTTCTCCGTGAAATTCCTCCGGTTCCACAGTGCAGAGCATCATCATTATCCTTTTTGTCATTATCATCCTTTTGGTGATGATCAGTGGGAGGTTCATCAAAGAAATTTTCATTCATTTCTTCCTCCTCATCATCTTCAGATACAAGATTGATCACTTCCGGGATAGTGATCTTCTGCCCATTAACTTCTTCTTGTTCAGAAGGTATGAATTGTAGAGTGGGGCGTAATCGCTTGAATGCCATCTGTAATCTTGTCGATCATCCGCCTGCTCAAAGGCATGTATCAAACTATGCGCCACTTCTCCGAAAAGTCCTTGTGTAGTAGAGAGTCGAATCAGATGTTGTTCAGAGCGAACATTGCTTGGACATATGTTTCCGTGTCAAGAGCTCGTGCCGTCGGTTGGTTGATCGCTTATTCTCAATATTTCGTAGATCGAGCACCTTAACTTCTGCCATTTCTTGAAGCATTGAATGTGCTTTGGCAAAGTGTGAGCTTTGAAGAAGTGAAGTAGGTCCCTTGTTTCTTCAATGGGATCCTGATTTGCATCTGTTTGAGCTTGAGTATGAACATCTGGCTCAGATACTTGTTCTACTGGGACAATTGGTGTCTCAGATATCTTGTGGTGAGGTGTAGACTTGGAAGTCTGGTCCTCATCAACCTTTCTTTCTTGAACCTGAGAATTAACATTATCACAATACTTAGGAATTTTTATCAAGAAGAACTTTAAGTGACAAGTCAGATATCTGAGAGGTCAATTACCTCCATGGGAGGCTCAGATACTTGTCTCTCAGAGACTTGTGCCTCGAATCTTTCTTGTGATGAAACCCTTGATGCCTCATCAATTTCCATAAATAGGTGGGATGTCGCAACTTTGTCCCTTGCACTTCTACTCGATTGAGCCCGTAGGTAGATAGTATTGAATAATTTAGAAGAAGTTTTAAGATAACCCAGTGAAGAGTACTTATCACCGATTTTCATATACCTTCAAGTTTGAAAGCTCGATGATGTGCTTCGTAAACCTTGTTGGTTTAGGTTTGTCTCGCATTTCATTTATCTTCTTCCATCTCGGTTGGAGCCTTAGAAACATTTATCATTAATGATCATACAAACATTTTTACTGAAAAGTTAGTTCTCTTTAAGAATCATTTACCTGTGGCACAGGCTCAGATTTCTCAAGAGTTGAGGTTGAAGGAACCTCTTTTTCAGTATCCGAGGTAAACTTTTCAGCTTCCTCTTGTTCTTCCGTTTCTAACTCAGCCTGTAACAAAGAGATTCTTATAAGGTAACAAGATTTATAAGTATAAAAATTTTCACAAGGTAAGAGTTAAACCAGTCATTTACCCGAAAGCGGTCAGTCGATTGGTCTCGAACTTGTGACCTTTCTATACATTGGTCGTCTTGTCCCAGTTCAGTTTCTTTGTTTGAAGTTTCTGGTACTTCACACCTTTCCTGAGTATGCAACTCAGTTACCTCCCCTGGTTGATCATTCTGAGTAGATGTCTCAGTTTGATCCCTCTCATTGAGTTGGGGAACCTGCTCAATTACAGGATTTTATTCAGCATACTGTATTGCTGGTATTTCAAAATAGAGTTCATTTACCATTTCATCAACCACATTGTGGTCGTTGTGGTTGTGGTTGTCTGAGCGGTAAGATTGATCAGTCGAAAGTTCTTCCAGATTCTTAGATGTGGCATTTCCATCAGCATCTGCCAATACTAAGATACCACTCATCAGGGCTTTGTGAAGTTGTGCAAGAGAGTCATTCCCTGATGATGTGTTTGCACCAACAACCTTTGCTATAGGTTCAGCAACCTGTGGTGTAGGTTTTTCTTCAGATACCTTATCACCAGTTACTTGTTCAGTGACCTTAGCCCTCTTTGATTTTTCTAGGACTTGAGAGATGACTAGTTCATCATCTTCATCGTCAGAGCTCTCATCGATTGGGAACCGATTGGTCCATTATTCCTGCGGTTTCGCAGATGGGGCTTGGTGTTTTTCACCACTTTTGGCAGCATTCATGAGTTCATCAGCAAGGCTTTCTGCATTAGTCGCAACATTTCTGAAAGCACTTTCTCTTGCTGAGTCTACTTGTTCAGTAGGTGATAACTCTTTTGCAGCATTAATGAGTTCATCTGCCATGTTTGTAGAATTGACAACCTCTTTAGGTGTGTCTTCTGATTTGCCAGCAGACTTCTTTCTTGAAGTTCTGGGTTTCTTGGTCGCAACCTTTTCTTCAGATATCTTTTCGATTTTCTTCTTAGGACCTTTCCGAGACCCAGAACTTTTTCATCGATTTGTATACTCATACTTGTAGAGTAAGTTCTTGTTAGCTATTTCAAATTGCCTCTCGAGCTCAATGCCAAGCTTTTCCAGAAGTAGCATATCTTGAGACGCACATATCCTCATGGCCTTTGGCTCAGCTAGTCCTTTAACAATCTTAGGCTCAAGCCTGAATCTTCTTCACAAATTTCATGAAGGCGTACTTTCCCAGCTTGAAAGGGTTTTCCAAATTTTGTCTTGTTGATTCAAGCAAGAACAACATGATCCATCGTTCTTGGCTTATCCGTCAAGACCTCCTTGTAGACCATCAAAGCATCTGTGAAGAATGCAAGCCAAGATATCCCAAAGAACCAACAGATGTCCGGTTCGGATGTCAAGAAGTTTGAACTCAAATGGGTGTATCTGATTTCAAGATCACACACATCATCAGAAAGTTCTTTAACACCTTCAAGGAGTTCCTCATCCTTGGTGTTTATTTCAAAATCCTTTCCAAGATTTTGAACCTCAAACAACTTACGAAAGTTGTTAAGTCCGTATGATTTCCTTTCCTCGATCGAGGTTTTGATAGACACTATTTCGGTGCCTTCAGATACACGAAATAATCTCGAGTTGTTGTAAAATTCCAACACATCAAGTGATGAAATTCCACTAGGGCGAGCAGATACAAAGCCCTTGATTTGTGCCTTTTCAAGCATGTTAAGAATTAGCTTTCTGTCGGCTTGGTTCTCTATTGCAGCCGTGAGGTATTCCTCAACCATGGCACCACCCCAAATCATTCTGTGAATTGAAGTCCAATGGTCAGGATTGAAAGCTCCTACCAGTCGATTGTTAACAATAACCAACTCTGGTGCTTGCTTTTCAATGCAAAGGAGGATCGATTTCGTAGAAGTGTTCTTGGAGGCCATCTCTTTATATAGTAAGGATTTGAAGCTTGTGTTTGAAAGAGATTCGATTGAGTGATTCTTTTCGTAAAAATTTAATCAAGAAATGCGTAGATTTTAGAGAAGTTGCGAGAGGATTAGGAGAAGGTTTTCTTTGTTTTGATGAAGTTGTAATTTCGGATTAGGCAAAAGTGATTTCATTTGCCAAAATCCTATATATATAGCAAGTGAATCTCAATGCATAAATACATACAAATTGATTTTGTGTATACGTATACGTGATTTGCAAACAAAGCGTGAGCAAAAGCTAGTTCGCATTAAATGCTTAGTGGGCCATGTCCGAATGTCAATACCCACTATTTATCGTGAATTAATTTACGCCGTCAGATCAAGCGCTTGAATTCATCAAGGGTCACCATTGCTTCTCCAAAGAATGATCACAATCAACAAATGTAATTGTGCCCATTTAATGAATTTTGGCTAATAACTATCTCGAATCACAATTTTGTTGGAGCAAAGACACATTAGATCTGAATTTGTCTTATACTTAGGATTTTCCCAAGTTTTTCATCAAAATAGAAATAGTGCGAGATTCAAGAGAGTAGTTTGATCGCAGTAGTTATGCTATTCTCTTTGTGTTCCCCGTGCTCACGATTCGAGATATCCGAGTTCCGTCTCGTAGATCTTGAGCTATCTTTTGCTCTTTAGCCTTTTGACTTCGGGTGCCCGTTCGGATACCTCTTCTCTCTTTACGGATACCCGTTTGATACCTCTTCTCTCTTTTACGGATACCCGGATACCTCTTCTCTGGATGCCTGTTCGAGATACCGAACTTTTTCGTTCATTGGTAGTTCCATTAGTCCAAGACTATTTCTTAAGGCTAAGAATCGCTTTCTTGTAGTGGCTTAGTGAAGATATCCAAGTTGGTCTTCATCCCAATCTTGAGTATCTCTAAATTGCTTTTTCAACATGGTCTCGATGAAGTGATGTCTAACATCAATGTGCTTTGTTCGGCATTAAATTTAGGATTACGTGTAATCGCAATAGCACTTGTGTTGTCACGTAAAATGGGAGTTTTCTTCTCATCGAGTCCATAGTCTTTAAGTTGTTGTTGTATCCACAATTTGTGTTGCACAACAACCAGAAGAATATATTCAAATTTCTCCGTAGAAGTTGCAATTGAGTTTTGCTTCTTGCTAAACCATGAGATAAGTCTAGTGCCCGTAAACCCATAAGTTCTGAGGTGCTTTTCCTATCAAGCAATGATCCAAAGATAATCGAGATCCAGTAAATTCTAAACTCAATTCACTTTCTTTAGGATACCACAGTCCTACATCTATCGACCTTCACATACCTTAATATTTTCATAGCAATGTTGTAGTGTGTTTGCATTGGATTTGTCTCAAATCTAGCACATACTCCAACAAAGATATTGAATATCGTGTCTACTTGGGGTAAAGTAGTGAACCTATCAACTTCCTATACTTATGTTCTTCAACACTCTTATCCGATTCAAGATAGGTCATTTTGGTTCCAATGCTCATAGGTATCTTAGCATTCTTTCGTAAGGCTTAAGATTGAATTTTGTGAGCATGTCTTTTCATACTTTGTTTGACTAATGAATATTCCATCATTGAGTTTGACTTGCAATCTTAGGAAATAATTCATTTCTCCCATCATGCTCATCTCAAACTTGCTTTTCATGAGATTTGCAAAGTCATTACAAAGTTGCTTGTCCTCAGATCCAAATATGATGTCATCAACATATACTTGAACTAAGAGTAGTTTCCATCATGATTTAAGGTAAATAAAGTTTTATCAACTTCACCTTTCTTGAAACCACTTTCCGTAGGTATTTGGCCAAGGTGTCATACCATGCTCTTGGAGCCTGTTTCAGTCCATACAGAGCTTTCTGTAGTTTATAGACCATTCTACTTTCTGAGGAAACTTCAAAGCCAGGTGGTTGCTCAACATAAACTTCTTCTGCAAGTTCACCGTTTAGGAATGCGCTTTTGACATCCATCTGATAAACTTTGAAATTTTTATGAGCTGCAAAGGCTAGAAAGAGTCTTATTGCATCCAATCTGCAATCGGTCACTATAAATCAGAAGCACACGGATAGTTAGCTTATCCGCCGCCTACGGCGACGGATAGAAAATCCGTCCCCCCTGGAGCTGTGGCGACGGATAACAATCCGTCGTCCAATTCGCGACGGATTGGACGACGGATTGACCAATTATTATTTTTTTTAATTCAGAAATTTAGCGACGGATAGATTCTATCCGTCGCTAAATATAGCGACGGATAGGATCTATCCGTCGCTAAATATTTTAATTGGACTAGTGACGGAATTTGAAATTCCGTCACTAATTCCGTCACTGTGAATTCCGTCACTGTGAATTCCGTCACTACTTCCGTCACTATTTATTTCATATTAATCCCTATTTTTCGTAGTTCACCTATTTAATCAATATAATGTTCGATAATAAATCAATAATACGGAAAATGTTTCAATGAATAAAAAAGTAATATTCGAAATGGAGAAATTATCCAAACAAGTGTAAATATGAAAAAAATCCGAACATACGATACATAACTAGCTATCGACGGGTGGGGTGGGTGATGGCGAACTGGACATGAATCGCTCCATCAGAATCAAGGCGCCGTTTCTCCTCCTTCGTTCATGGCGCTCCATCTCGTCCCTTTGTTGCTCCATCTCTTGAGTTAGCCGAGCAACATGTTCCCGGACCTGCGACTGCACCATTTCCGAGACCTAGTCCTGTGTGTAAACCGGACGTCAGGACTGCTGGGATGATGATGAGGAGCACGCCGGACTAGCCAGATGCAAACCGAGGCTCCCGAGTCCATATATTCGTCCTTTCTTGTCCGGTTTGTTGACCTCTAGGAAGATGTTGTCAACTTGTTCAGTTGACAACACATCACCCGTCCTGCCCCTTCGCCACCGAAAGCATCAACCTCAAATGAAATCGTAAATAGCAGATATAATGATCAGTTACTGTTTTTAAAAAGTAACTAGTAATATTGAACAAATATGAACTTTAAGCAACATAATCATACCGATTTAGGCCCGGCAATGGTCCATACCCGCCTTTCCGCTTGGCCTTCTTGAAGATGGCATACTTGGATGTCACCTCCCCGTACACCGAATCAAACCAGATCTAGTCAACAATTTATCATCTACAAGTAATAGAGCAAAGAGACTTCATACATACACGTAATGCTAGATTGCAAAAACACATATATACGCACCGATTGATAATAATCGATATGAGATCGCCTCCAAGGTGGTGAACGGCCCTTCCGCCAGACGGTCGGGATGCCGGTTACTGTTGGTCCAAGCAACGCCTCGACATCGATTCGACGCCAAGAGGCATCCCAAAGGGCCCACTCACAGCATCAACTCGGAGGATTGGGCCACCCCGATCCCGAATGGCCTTCCACGCATGCACCATATCCTCAGATAGCTTGATCCCATAGCCTCAGATCGATCTGTGGATCCGGGAATGAAGTACTCCTTCTACATTCCCAATTTCATACAACATCCAAAGTCAATACATGTCCTAACAACATAATGTATATGGTGACTAACATATCACCCAAATAAAGTGGCTAACATACCACTCACATATAGTGGCTAACATACCACTCACATACAAAGCTAACATACCACTCACATTGTCCTAAAATTTACTAACACAATGGTGACTAACATATCACCCAAATAAAGTGGCTAACATACCACTCACATACAAGCTAACATACCACACCTCGTGTCCTAAAATTTACTAACACAATGGTGACTAACATATCACCCAAATAAAGTGGCTAACATACCACTCACATACAATGGCTAACATACCACTCACATTGTCCTAAAATTTACTAACACAATGGTGACTAACATATCACCCAAATAAAGTGGCTAACATACCACTCACATACAAAGGCTAACATACCACTCATATTAAAACGATTATAATTACAAACAAATGAATGTCATATTTTAACTTACCCTCACCATCAAGTACTCGGCCCTCATGCGCCCGAGATGTGGCTCCAACACTCACCACCGCCTTGGGTGGCTCTCTCCGCTCCTAAGATGTCACCTAGTTTGTTGTGCACCTCCCGAGGCCATAAGTCGTTGTCAATGTATAAGATACAAGAAACGAATATGCATTACTTTAGTACAACAATTTATACTTGTCAACTATCATTATCGCTATGTTTTACATATTTAAGAAGAATGTATAATACTTACTTGGCAGGACCAATAGGGAAAATCACAGGCAAGCCGTCCCACGTGACGTTGGGATTGTTTGGATCGAACACGAGGTAGGGACAATCGTCGTGGTCGTCCTCCAAAGATGTGTCCGGCCGACCGTAGAGCCACGGCCGCTCTCTGCCTGGGGTCTGTGAATCCGAGACCTGTCACGATCTTCGAGCCCTCCTTGTCGACGGTTTTCCGACCCACCACTATCATGCGGCCGTCATGGGGGACGATAGGTGGACCTCACATGCATCTGCAAAAAAATGTAATAAATACAAAAAAATGTGTTAGTACGAGTTATAATACATAACAGATTATAATAACACATATAATTACTCATAATACACATAATATACCATTATAGCCGTCCTCTAAGACTACATATTGGTCCTCGTGCAGATCAAACAACTCATCATCTGCTTCTATGGGATCTTCTGCTTGTTTATCGACATCCTCTTGTTGGTACGAGTTGGTAATTGAGTCGTCTTTCTCAATGTACTCCACTTTCGAGCGAGCACGAATAGGTACCGCAGCTAACCATTCCCCCTTATCGCGTTTGCTTGAATATTCAAGAAACACCACTTGTCGTGCTTGAGTCGCCGTAATAAATGGTTCATACTTGGTTCGCACTCTTCTTTTGGTTCACATCAACCATTTCATACCGCCGTTCTTCCTCGTATTCCCGGATTAGGATCATACCACTCAACGTCAAACAAGAAGGTTCGTTTAAATGGCAATCCAGAATATTCAATCCTCACAATTCGTTTTAGCTTGCCGTGGAAATCAAACAAAGTAGCGTCTCCATACTCTTCTGCACCATTAACACACACCCCGGAGTTGCTTGTCGCCATGGCCGTGTTACATTCAAATGTGTGGAACCTAAGGCCATGACTATATAACCGGGAATGTGTAGACCTTTTGAATGGACCCTCATGAGAGCCTTTAAGTATATGCATGTGACGTTGTTAATAGGATTCTACATACTCTGGAACCAACTGAAATTCAGGAATTTTGAGTCAAGTAGTTCCTCTAGTGTATCCTCTGTCATCTGAGGATTTTCTTCCAAACAACGCTTTTTGAAAAAACTGCAAACATTGATTCGATGATAAGTCTATAATTGAAGTAGAGACTTGCGTAGCTATATTGAAATTTAAATAAATGGTTCTTGACTCGCAAATAGTACCATATAATCGTCAACCTCAAAGACAATTCGTGAGGACATAATATTGAGTGCTTTCAACTCTTTATCCGTAAGATATTCTTTCTTAGTCGCACCAAGAGGTCTCCCCGATACCACGAAGATGATAGGGAAAACTCATCATCCGCTTGAACTACGAATGTGTCTGCATTTCTAGCCCTTCATTGTCTTCGTAGGGACGTGTTCATCAAAGTAATAAGAGCGTAAGGTTGCGCTTCTCTCGAATGTAGGCATTGGCAATCGAACCTTCAGTTTACCTTTGTTGTTGACATACTTCTTCAATTTCCCCAAGTACCTCTCGAATGGATACATCCATCGATACTGAACCGGACCAGCAAGTCTCGCTTCATGAGGAAGGTGAACCGACAAGTGCTCCATAGAATCAAACCAGCTCGGTGGAAAGATATGCTCGAGCTTGCATAGAATCAATGGTATGTTCCTTTCAAGATTTTCCAACACTTTATCATGAACCACCCTTGTGCCTAAATTTTTGAAAAATAAGCTCAACTCGGTGATAGCAGTCCATACGTGTTTGGCGGGCTCTCGAAATGCTACCGGATAAGCCTCTCCATGAACACATGACCGTGGCTCTTCATCCCATAAACCTTTGTCTTCTTCAAATCCACACACCTCTCTAAATTTGAGGCGTAATTATCTGGGAAACTCAATGCCCTCACCCAATCAAACAAAATTGACCTAGAAGCGTTGCAATTGTGTAGCACGCTTTCGGCCACTTACCATTCTCATCCTTCTTTGTCAACTCAGGCCTTTTACACCACGTCGACAACTCGGATCTAAACTTCGCATGGTCCTTTGTTTTTCCCTCAATGTTGCAAAGTGTATTGAATAAGTTCTCGAACACGTTCTTCTCAATGTGCATGAAATCTAAGTTGTGACGGATAAGAAGATCGCCCAAGAAGGCAAGTCCCGTAAAATGCTTCTCTTCCTCCAACCACATTTTTACCAATTTTCTCGTTATGCTTCATCCACCCAAGCTCACCACCTTCATAAGACCCAATCTATCAATCTCCGCAAGAATTTGTGCACCAAGAAGTCTTGTCGGGCTTTTTGTTGACGACTTTATTTTTCAAGAATTGATCCTTGTTCTTCCCGAACGGATGGTCACTTTCTAGCAACCTACGATGACAATCAAACCAACAAAATTTTCCACTACCCTTCAGCCTAAATGCATCAGATCCTCCAAGCAATGTGGACATGCATATTTCCTGTTGTTTTCCTTCCAGATAGCATGGAGTACGCAGGAAGTCACCACGGTCCAAAGAAGAGCCGCTCTCAAGGTGAAGTTCTTTTTGTCGACACATCATATGCGTGGATACCATCCGGCCCACAACTCGATCACTCCTTGATTAGGGGTTGCAAGAAAACATCCAACGCCACCAGATCTTTCAAATGTGCACCAATGCAATAAACATGAATGGCTCCTTCATGCACTCACCGGGGCGATTATGCAGTGTGAGCATAATCGCCAACAAGAGTATTTACGTTCACTACCGAGCAAGTTAAAACCATCCGCATAAAGTCCCAAACGTACATTTCTAGATTCGGCCGCAAACTCGGATATGTCTTGTCAAACGATTTCCATGCGGGTGAGTCTGCTGGATGGTCCATTCTACCACCTTCAAGATTATCCGAGATTACTCGCTCCTTGTGCCACCGCATTTTATCCATGAAGCACTTGAAGCATACAATCTTTTCAAACGAGGTGCTAGAGGGAAGTACCACATTTTCTTATGTGAGAGATTTTTCTTTGTCGTTTCTTTGCAGCCCTCCTTGTAACGCTTGTACTGCTCCTTACCACGTAACTTGCATTCTATTAGATCCGCATCCTCCTCCCAATATATCATGCACATTTTGGACAATACTATGGTTACCACAGTTTCTAATCCGCATCTTTTCTTCGCTTGGTAAAAGTTGGTGGGAACTAGGTTTTCTTCAGACAAAGGTCCGACATTACGTCAACCCATTCATTGAAGCTCGTTTGATTGTCGGCCATTAGCCTTACAACTCATTAGCCGAGATAACAAAGACAACTCGGTGAGCTTACACCGGTAAACCGCTTCCTTGATGATTCTAACAAGTCAAAGAACAACCGATCCTCGGATTCGGTGGTTCCTCCACCTCCACCTCGGTTTCTGTTGGTTGTGTCCTCGAACTCACCGCAAAGATCGTACACCATTTGTTCGACTCGAGCTCGAATAGCATCGCCTTGATTGGGATTATTCCCCGACTTGTTCATTTTTTCTTCCTTCCACGTTGTCTCAGATTGGTCATATGTATTGACGGTCGCTTCCTCACCATGATGATTCCATACCTGATACGCAGGAAGGAATCCATTTTTCCTCAAGTGCTGGACTACCACTTTAGGAGTCACGTATTGCTTGTTTCTGCACTGTTTCATTGCACAAGGACACTTTATCAACCCATCCTTTACACAAGACGGATTTGACATTGCAAATTCAATGAAACCTTCAACCCTTTCGTAAAACTCCATTGAACTCGCCATTGAGTACGACAATACATCCATCCACGATCGGTATTCATTGAATAATTAGATAATAACCTGACACGTTTGAATTCATTAGATCGAGGTCTTTCATTTACAGTAATAAATCAATTTCACAATAATTCAATCAATTGCTAAGTAATATAAGTTATATTAGCTTCAGTCAATTGTTAAGGCATTACATAATATAAGTTACATCAGCTTCAATTTTACCATAATGTTTGGTTTCATATATATATCAACTAATGATTACTAGTTATACAAGCCTAGAGACAAAACGGATGAAACTCCTCATTCTCATGCACCCCCCTCCTCATCACTTGTGACGCTCCCTACCACAGAACTTGCATTCCAACAGATCTACATCCTCCTCCCAATACACCATGCACATGTTCCGACAAGCAGAAAGGCACTCAATAGGCGGCCCCAAACCCCGCCTCTCCTCCATGGAGGTATGCCATGGACGGTGCTTCCTCACCGTGATGAATCCATACATGTACTCAGCATGAATCCATAACGCCGCAAGTGCTCGAATCTGCAGAGGGCGTCATAAATTGCTTGTTTCATGAGGTTTCAATGTGCAAGGACACTTTATCAACCCCCAATTGCACAAACCGGATGTCCCATGGCAAACGAGATGAAACCTTTAACCCTTCTCTGAAACTCCTAGAAACTCATCATTTACCGCCGCATTTATCGTACATCCATGAACGGTCGAATTCATTGTTTACTTTATTTTTAACACGAGACGCTCCAATTGATTAGATCGTATTTAATTTATTAGATCGATTCCAATTCGGATAAGAAGATTGTAGAGGTTAATTGTTAATTACTATATGTTCCTTATAAATTAATTATTAATTAAGTGTTCGATGTGTTACAAAATTGGACATATATAATAACCATTTCAACCTCTTAGTACATATATTATATACTTAACATACATATCAAATTAACTAATTACTCTATACATATCGAATTACTACATATATTCATATCAAATTACATACTTAACATACAAATT
Source organism: Plantago major (assembly GCA_026545765.1). NCBI lineage: Eukaryota > Viridiplantae > Streptophyta > Magnoliopsida > Lamiales > Plantaginaceae > Plantago > Plantago major. The sequence continues at coordinate 31,507,626 of CM048844.1, read as the reverse complement.
TATCAAATCAAAACTACATACTTCTATACTTAACAAACATATCAAATTAACTAAACTAACTATATATACTTAACACACAAATCAAACTAACTACATACATTCATACATACCAAACTTAACATACTACATACATTCATATCATTAATTAAAATAACTATCAAATTGAACAAATTACATATAATTGATCAAATTAACTAAACTAACTACTACAAACTTATCATATATACATATAATTGCTCAAATTAATCAAAATAAACAAAATCCCCAAATTTTAAAAAACTAGGGTTTTAGCCAAAATACCTTGATTAATCGGTAGAAATCTGAAATTGATCGAAGAAACAAACTCCTTGTCCCACTAGCTTCGATTAGGCACCAAGATTGGCCGGAATAACGAACAATTCACCGGAAACGGAGAAGAAGAGAATGAGGAAGAAGAAGGGAGAAGGAAGAAAATGAGGGCAGTTGCCTGTCGAGCGAATATGAAACTACAGGCCGACGGACCCGGGTCCGTCGGCCCAGAGTCGATCCGTCGCCAAAAGTGGCGACGGATAGGTATCCGTCGCCCAATTTTCAAAAAAAAAAAAAAAAAATTTTTTTTTTTAACAAAAGTCAAACTTGGGCGACGGATAATTATTATCCGTCGCCCAATTAGCGACGGATAATAGTTATCCGTCGCTTATTAGCGACGGATAATAGTTATCCGTCGCTTATTAGCGATGGATAACTATTATCCGTCGCTAATTGGGGCGACGGATAGATTCCGTCGCCCCAATTAGCGATCCGTCGTTATGGGGCGACGGATAAAATCCGTCGCCCCATAACGTCGTTTTGTCCAGTTTTTCTTGTAGTGGGTGCATATGACTCATCAAAATCTAAGCCTTCAGTCTGAGTGAATCTCTTGGCAACCAATCTTGCTTTGTTTCTGGTTATTTCACCAGTTTCATTCATTTTGTTTCTGAAAACCCACTTAGTTCCAATCACAGATATTCCTTCAATAAATGGAACTAGTTTCCAGACTTTGTTTCTCTCAAACTGATCCAACTCTTCTTGCATTGCAGAGATCCAGTCTTGGTCTCCTAATGCTTCTTCTATACTTTTAGGTTCGATATTCGAGATGAAACATCCAAAGAGAGAATCAGCATTTTCAGCTATTGCTCTCCTAGTCCTAACACCCTGATTAATTGGTCCAATTATATCCTTTGTAGGATGATCTTTGATCCATTTCATCAAAGGTTTAGTGTTAGTAGGATCAATATCCAGGTGATCTGAATGTGAATCACTAGGATTTTGATTTGATACTTTTTCAGTATCTAAGATATCTGACATATGAGAAACGTCATGGATATCTAACACTTTTTCAGTGTTAGAGATATCTGAGACATGCATTTCAGCATTCTTATTTTCAGATACCTCTCCATGATGAAGGTTCTCAGTAACCTGTTCCATTTCTGGAAAACTCATAGGAAATTCCTCATCATGTTTGTGAGTCATCTTGTTGTTACTAGGCTTTCCAAGCTTTTCACGCCGTAGTCATCCTCACTTTCCATAACGATGTTTTTCCTTTCTCGAGGGTTCTTCTTTAGTATCCCTCGAATAGTTCTTTGAACTTTTCTGAGAGTTCATCAGTAGGAGGTGTTTTCTTGCTTCCTTCATAGAATACAACATGAACTGATTCTTCAATTTTCTTTGTTCTTTTGTTGTAAACTCTGTAAGCTTTGCTGTTTGTGGAATAGCCAAGAAAAACACCTTCATCTGCCTTTGGTTGAAATGTTCTCAGATAATCTTTCCCATTGTTTAGAACAAAACATCTACAACCAAATACTCTCAGATGTTTGATATTAGGAGGTCTTCCAACCAAAATTTCATAGGGGTCCTGTCATGGTGTTTGTTTATCAAGCATCTGTTCTGAGTGTAGCAGGCTGTGTTTACAGCTTCAACCCAATATATTTCACTTATCTCAGTGTCAGCTAGCATTGTCCTTGCAGCTTCTTTAAGGGTTCTGTTTTTCCTTTCTGCAACACCATTTTGTTGAGGTGTTCTTACAGAGGAAAGTTGGTGTTGTATACCTTTGCAGGTACAAAACTCCTTTATGTACTGATTGACAAACTCAGTACCATGATCTGTTCTGATTGCAGATACCTTTTCATTTTTCATGATTTCAAGCTTTTTCAACAAGTTTGGTATCTCCACCCTGCATCAGATTTGTGTTTCAAAAAGACAACCCAAGTGAATCTTGAGAAGTCATGTACAACAACCAGACCATATTTCTTTCCTGCATAACTAGTTACAGATGACTCAAAAATATCCATATGTAAAAGTTGCAGTGGTCTAACACTAGAGTGTCTGATTTTGGACTTGAAAGAGATCTTAGATTGTTTCCCCATCTGACAGGCAGAACAGATACTATCCTTTTTGAAAGATATTTTGGGAAGACCAACCACTAACTCTTTCTTGCAAGTCTGCTCGAGTTTTGAAATTCAAGTGACTCATTCTTTTGTGCCATAACCAAGTGCTCTTCCAGTGACCAGATTGACTCACCATGAGACATTCTTGATTGTGGTAGGCCCAATCGGCAACATAAAGACGCCTTCACCGACCAACTAAGACCTATGCTTTGACTCATTGTCAATTAGTTTGCGATTTAGCTTTGAATTTTATAGTAAAACCCTTTCGCAAACCGGTTCATGCTAAATAGATTGTATTTCAAATCGTTAACATGTAATACGTCGTTGATTGTTAAAGTTCCCAATTTGACGCCAAATCCTGAGAGGGATTTAATTCTCCTCCAGCAAATCTGATATCTGGTCCTGTTGTGCAAGCTTTGTAGTCAACCAGATTTGCTTTGTCTCCTGTCATGTGCTTTCCGCATCCACTATCAAATAGCCATTGTGCTTTAGTCCAGGAAGCATTCTGCACACAACAGGAAACAGGAGATTAGGTTCTCATATCTTTGATGGAACCGTCAGAATCAAAAGTTCTTCCAGTAGGAATCCATTTTTGAATGAATTTCTTTGAAGCATGCTTTTGTCTGACAGGAACATAAGGAGGAATTCTTTTTGAATGAAGGTTATCATTAGTAAGAATTATTTTCTTCCTTGGTGTGTCCCTAGGTGCTCCATATGATACTTTCAGATACCTGTCAGGTTTCTGAGTTTGCTTTTCAGCAAACTTAGCATTCCTTGCCAGATTTCTTCTAGCCACAGCATTGATTTTCAAGGCTTGATTTAACTTCCACTTCTGATAATTGCTTTGAGCAATTCTAGCCTTCAGCCATCGTTCTTGCTCCTGCTTGTACTCATGAGCAAGTTGTTTTCCGATGCCTTTGTAGCCAATACCGTTTCGAGCACTTGAAGCTATCTGAGATCTTTTCTCAACAGCTTTGCTAGTCTCTGGTTGATCCAATTTGTTTCCAGAAAAAGTGACATGGGAGAATTTGCCAGCTCCTGCAATTCTACCTTTTTGAGAGACATAGCACTGTGGGTGTTTACACTTTTCAGTGTTGTGTTTCTTTTCGTAGACGCATCCATCGCTTTTGTTTTGACTTGTTTTTCCCACAAAGGTTTAGTCGAATCGCTTTCCTTTGTCAACAATCTTTGTCTTTTCACCGATACTATAGATTGCATGGGAACCGTCTTGCTGAGTACTTACAAATGTTCTCTTTTCTTTACTCTTATTCAGAGTAGTAGAGCAATCTGTCTGAGTATTCAGCCCAAGTCCTTTCTTTTCTGAAGGATCTCTTAAGTAAGATTGTACTTCAGTAAGAGTGTCAATAGCTTTGGCATAAGATTGAAAAGATAGTTCTTTCTTCTTGAGTTTCTTGTTTTCAGAAAGAAGATTTTCATAATTCTTTCGTAACTCAGTCATTGCTTCATGTGACTTTTCGTCTCGGATATCCGAGCTTTGAGAAATGCATTTTCAGCATCCTTTCTCTCAGATTCTTTAACTAATTGAGAATTTTCCTTGTCAAGAAAATTCTTTTCTTCTTCAAGGTTTTCGGCTCTAGCTCGGATCATTAGAAATTCTCTTTCATAGATGTCAAGTTCTTTCCTGAGATTTTCTAGATTTTTTATTTCCTCTTCATCACTTTCATAAGTGTAGCAAGAAGTATGTGTTACCTCATCAGCCATAAGACAGTTTTCTATGTTGGAGATGTCTGGTCCGTTAATTTCAGCAACTCCACACATTTCATTCTTCTTGAGGCCGAAGTTGATTATATCATGAGTAACTCCACATAGTTCTGGTGATGGTAGGGTTGAATCATCTGAATTGTCATCTTCAGAATCTGTTTCAATGTCTAGAGCATCCAGTTGAATTTGGATTTTCTTTCTTTCTTCAGTTAACAAAGCTTTCTGGCTTCTTCTGAAGATTCTTCTATCTTTCTTGTCGCCTGTTCTTAGTTTGTTGAGGGCAGGACAATCCTTTTTGAAGTGGCCAGGTTTCTGACAATAGAAACAGATATCGTTTCCAATTTCTGCTTCCTCAAGACATGATGCTTTCGAAATGGCTTGTTCAAAAGCTCGGCATATTTTTGTACTGGTGATAGTTTGAGCCTAGATGCTTTTTCAGCTTCTCTTTGGCTTTTCTTCTCTCAATTTCTCGACTGACAAATTTACTCATTTGCTTTGCAGCAAGAGCATCCTCAGTCTCCTCCTTGCTTTTCTTCTTTTCAGAAGTTTCTTGATTAACTAGAGCAACATTCTGCAACTTTTCAGTTGTTTGTTCTCTCTGAGTTGTCTCATAGTCAACAGTAGCAAGATGAGAGAAAAGTTCCACTGGAGTGATATTTGGCATACCTTGGTTGAAATAAAAGAATTTAGTATGCTCCCAGTTGTGGTTAAGACTTCTGACAATAGTCTTAATCTTCTCTGACTGAGAGTATCTATTGCTTTCCCCAAGTCTTCGCCATATCACTCATAAGAGTGGTAAATCTGAAATCAAGTTCTTCCAGAGTTTCAGTGGGACCTTGTTTGAAATTTTGGAATTTCAACTTTAGAACTTCGAACTTGTTTTCCTTGGTTTTCTCAGTTCCGGCACAGATTTCTTCAATCAGTTGCCAGGCAACTTTCGCTGTTTTAGCACCCCACAGTTTACACTGTATGTGCTCTGGTGTCGATCTGATGATGATGTTACGAGCTTGACCATCCAGACGATTCCTCTTGGCATCTTCCGATGTCCAGAGTTCTCTGGGCTTCGTAAATAACGTGACCGAGATCTTCCACTAGTTGACGCATCTGTTTGTGAAGATCCTTCGCTTTGATCTCTGTCTCTTCCACTTGAAACCTCCATGACTTGCTTAAGTTGTTGAATGATTATTGGACCATTCTTTATTACTTCGATCATCTCGTCACTTATGGCTTCAAGGTGGAGCATCATGTTATTTTTCCATTTCTCGTAGTTCTCTGGTTTGAGAACGGGTGCATCACTCAGAGACATACCTACACACTTAACACACAAATTAAATAGTCCAAAAAAAAAATGGACAAAGTTCCTTCACCTATCTGGGGATCTAGGTTCAGTGCAGAAGGCTGGTGAACCTCCTGCTCTGATACCACTTGTTGGTCCAGATAACGGCAAAGTAAAAGACTAGGGGGGGGGGTGAATAGTCTTTTAAAACTTTTGTCGATAACAAATATTTCTCAGATATCTGAATGGATATCTGATACTTAGAATCAGAGTGCGGAAGACTTTAATAAAGATAAGTGTAGAAACAGTTAATAAGTGTGTGTGTGTGTTGCTGAAGTATAAATACAGAAATGTAAATGACACAGCAAGTATAGTGGTATCTGGAGGTGGCGTAATCCTCCAACTAATCCACTTCGGTCTATCAGAGACCTAGAATTCACTAGAACAGATAATTGAGATAACCTTACAAAAATCCTATTCTAAGATTCTGAACAATTGGTTCCCAACCAACAGTTCCCCCTGAGTTGTTCCCTAGCTTCTTCAGCCAAGTACTTCCTATACTCAGAAACCTTTGAGTTGTTCCCTAGCTTCCCAAGCTAAGTACTTCCTATACTCAAAAACCTTGGAGTTATTCCTTAGTTTCCAAATCAAGTACTTCCTATACTCTGGTAACCTTGGAGTTATTCCCTGATTTTTCAACCTAAGTACTTCCTGTACTCCACGCCGGTTTTGGTTTTGGTTTCGGTTTGAGTTGTCAGATGAGCGTCTTAATAACTTTTCAGTTATTCAGATAGCTCTGTGAACTAAGTTACTTAATACACTTTACAGCGTATGGTATCTAGTTCGATTTTACTGACCCAAGTCTTATGATATCTGTTCAAGAGAATGAATCTCAGATAGTTGATCTTTTGATTCAACTCCTTCACAGATAGCTTTGCTTGTTTAGGATCAGGACACTTAGAACTTCATTGTTTACTCAAGATCACAAGCTTTAGTCGCAACAGAAAGCTTTGATAATAAGTAAGAAGCTTTGAGAGAGTAAGATCAGAGATCGTATGTTTTAGCGTATTCAGTGTTCTGAGTTGTGTTCCGTGTGTTCTCTCAAGTTGTCTAAGTGTTGCTTTTACTCAGACATCTCTGTCCGTGCATTAAATGCATTGTACTATACTTTTTGTCCTGTAGTGTCAAGGGAACTATGCTTTGTATCAGAGACTAGACTTGTTGTCTGATATTTTGCACGTCCTTATCTTCATTCTTCAGATACCACTTGTATTGATTGAAACAACCTTGTTTCTTTTCAGAAACGTGTTTAACGCTCAAGGTATCTGAGAACAGATATCTGTGGACACTTTCCTTGTCTTCAGATATGTATCTCATTTCTCAGATATCTCTTGTGACACAGTTTGTTTGAAACTGTTTGCGTCTACAAGATATCTGGCTAAGATATCTGAATAATGATTCGAATCTTGTGCAGTTTTCTTCAAATCTTCAAAAGTTGTTGAGCTTTCTGCTTGGATGTCTTCTTCTTGGTCTTCTCTTCATAAAATAAAAATTACATTTTAAGACCTAACATCCTATACAAGATTAGCTAGACTATCATACTTAGTGGGTTTCCGCTTTTACAATGTTCAAGTGAACCAAGAGTACTATTCACCTTTCTGAGACTAAGATAAGTCATCATGTTGCTGAACAAAATCTAAACAGATATTCTAACAAAATATCTAACACAAAGATCCTCCAAGAGAGAAGGAAGATGAGGTAAACACAAAAATGCTAGTTTCACCACTCTAAAATGCTAGTTTCACCACTCAAGAATGCTAGTTTCATCAACTAAAATACACTGGTTTCATGTGCCATTTCATCTGGTTTTCAGATGAAAGATGAGGAGGCACAAAATGAAAACAAAGAGGGAGAAAATAAACTGAAAGAGGCTGGAAATAAAGCAGGTGTTAGTTTCCAGAGTCTAATCTCCACTTGTAGAGGATCTCAAAATTTCGAATTGGGTTTCAATTCGCAAAACAACACTCCTACTGATGTGGTTAGTAACAGACAGTTTTCTAAATTATTATGACTATGCCTGCTGGTTTCATGACTTGTGTTATGCTGGTTTCATGACTTGTGTTATGCTAGTTTCATGAGCATTTTTTGTTGGTTTCAGGTGAAAGAAAAGAACGAGGAAGAGACTGAAAATGAAAAGAAACAGGAAGAGAGAAAGGAAAGTGGTGATTTGGATTTGGGTTTAACCCTATCACCAATCAGGTCCGCTACTAATGTGATCAGTGTTCTAAAGGAACAAGGAATAATAGACCATGATATTTATGATTATGAAGATGTTCCAATTTCTCAAGAAACTACTCAGAATGATCATGTTGATGTTCCTGATTATGAAGAGATGTACAAATCGGAAAAGCTAAAAGCTGAGAAGTACATGAAAGAAGCACAAGTTTGAAAGTCAAACTGCGAAGAAGCAAGGGAGGAAATAGGTCGATTGAATGCTGCTATAACAATGAAGGAGAACCATATTACAGCTTGCCGCCATTCAATTACCAACCTTGAAACTAGAGTCGAGGAGCTTCAGAATGAAGTGAAGGAATTGAGAACTTCCAATATGGAAATGCACAGTCTAACAGAGGAAGTGACATCTTTGAGGGATCAAAATGCAAAATTGCTCTCCCTAAATGATGAATTAAGTCAAAGCAACCATGAATTGTTGAATATTCAACGAAATCTTGAGTTAGTGGCAAGTGAATACCAGAAGCTGATGTCTGAAATGGAAACAAAAGAAACAAAACCAGCAGGGGGGGGGGGAAGAGGAAGAGGAAGAGGAAGAAAAGGAGGAAGAGGAAAAAAAAGAAACAAAACCAGCAAAGGGGAGAGGTGAAGGACATGGAAGAGGTGAAGGAAAAAATGAGGAGGAAGCTGCTGGAACATCAAATGTTACACCACCCTCCTATGTGGGGAGATTAAAGATCAAAGAACGACAACCAGCAAAGAGGCCTAGTGATTTTTTCTATGAGGATCAGGCCAAGAGGAGCAAGGTCTCGACTGCGATTGATGTGTCATCACAAGAACCTGACCTGGTTTCGTCACAGGCCTTGATTTTATATTCATAGGATGTTACACCGTCATAGGTAATTTCAGAAACTCAGAAATTAGTTTCGTGACGATTAATGTTTGTTTCAGGTTCATTAAGCTAGTTTCAGGGACTCAGCAGCTAGTTTCATGATGATTGATGTTAGTTTCAAGAACTAAAAATTGTCCATTAATGTTATCACAGGCATCTGTTGAGATAATTGGATCCCAAACCAAAAACCCAGCTCTGAAGATGTCAGACATGTTAACTGATTACAACAAGGCCGGGAACCAAGTTCCCGATTTCGAATTCTTAGACAAGTACTGAGAAACGAAACACCTAACCGAAAATGAGAAGGAGATGATTCTAAAGATCAACAGTTACCATGAAAGAAGGTCGGTAATATATAAATATGCTATTCAATCAATATCTCGTAAAACTATTCTAATTCCAATTTTTATTTTGAAAAGGAGACTGGTGAGAAGATCTCCATAAAGGAAGTTGTCCACATAATCAATAACTTAGAAATAAGTACTGTGGTACGTTTACTATTATTTTAGTTGGTTTCATTCTGTTATACTGGTATGTGTGTTGTTCATCCAACTAGTTTCATGCTATCTAAAGCTACTTTCATGTTCAATAAAGCTAGTTTCAGGATATTCTCAGTTAGTTTCAGGATAATTTTGTGTTAATTCCAACTAGTTTCAGGAGCTTCTCTGTTGGTTTCAAGATATTCTCTGTTAGTTTGAATACTAATAATTTAATTTTTGAAACAGACGGTTGACAACTGGGGAAGACATGTCGTCTCAGAAGCAAATAAAAATGCTAAAGAAAGTGTTTATGCATACTTCGACTCATTCCTTTATGTAAGTCTACATATATCTATCAAGAATAAATAAAACGAGAAATTAGACTGACAATACCCTATATTTACAAGATCTCCTCGTATTTAAGGATGATGATATAGTATCTGAAGTGGTAAAAAAGATCAACAATCTCACGACTGGAAAGGCATTATTCTTCCCAATCAACTCGTTGGGACATTGGGTGCTGCTTGAGTTAGACACTGAATCGTGCAGCTGGACTCTGTACAACTCACTCAGGCATGAATCCAACGGGATGGATAAACACTTCTTGAGTACAGCAAGTGTGGTATGTTTTTCTGCTGGTTCATTAATATTAGTTTCAGGATCTGTGAAAGCTAGTTTCAGATTAGTTTCATGTTTGAAAAATAAATCGAATTTCTATATCTTTTTATTTTGACAGAGGAGGTTTGTTGATAGGGTTTTGAAGGAAAGGGCAAACAAGCAGAAGGAACAAAAGGCTGGAGAAAATGATGCTTACTTCGAGAAGTATGCCAACGAGAAATTCGTTGAAACTGATCAACCAAACAACCCACTCCAATGTGGTGTAGACTGTGCAATCATATGCTTGATGATACTAGAAAAGAGGGTAAATGGCACATATACATGGAATATCAAACACAGCGATGAATATAAATTTGATGTATGTTGTCAATACCGGGCAAAAATAGTGAAGCACTATCTCCACCTGGAAAAACGTTATGCACTGAGCCATAAAGAAATAGATGATGAAGCAGAAAAGGCAAGAGAAGAAGAAAATTATATAGAAGACATGAAAAAGAGAGATTCTGCCAAGAAGAAGAAATTAGAAGTTAAAACATAAACAATGGTGTTCTGTAATATCTATATGTATATAAGACCCTATGTATATTTTAGCTAGTATTAGGATTGTAAAACATATTGTATAATCTGTTTTATGCTAGTTTCAGGTGCCTTTATTCTAATTTCAAAATCTTTTGTATTAGTTTCATATTCACAAAAGCTAGTTTCAGAACCACAAAAACCTGGTTTCATGGTCACAAAAGCTAGTTTCAGAACCACAAAAACCTGGTTTCATGGTCACAAAAGCTAGTTTCAGAACCACTAAACCTAGTTTCATGTCCACAAAAGCTAATTTCAGAACCACAAAACCTAGTTTCATGTACACAAAAGCTAGTTTCAGAACCACTAGTTAGTTTCAAGTTCCCTAGACCCTAATTAAGCGATTGTCGGGCCTCTCATAATTCTAAAACCCTAGGGGAAAATGGTGAACCCAAAAATCCATTGAATTTGAATACTCCCTCCGGGAGCTACGGTCTTAATTAGGGTTTAGGGTTTAGGACGGATATAGGTCTACCGCCATGTACCTTTCCTAAACCCTAATTAAGCGATTGTCGGGCCTCTCGCCCTGTACCCGTCCTAAACCCTAAACCCTAATTAAGCGATTGTCGGGCCTCTCATAATTCTAAAACCCTGGGGAAAATGGTGAACCCAAAAATTCACTGAATTTGAATACTCCCTCCGGGAGCTACGGTCTTAATTAGGGTTTAGGACGGGTATAGGGCTATCGCCATGGACCCGTCCTAAACCCTAAACCCTAATTAAGCGATTATCGGGCCTACTAAAGCTAGTTTCAGAGGAAATTCTAAAACCCTAAGGAAAATGGTGAACCCTAAAATCAAACTAAATTTGAATTCTAAAACCGGGGAATGGTGAACCCTAAAATCAAATTGAATTTGAATACACCCTCCTCGGAGTTACTTGTTTATTAGGTTTAGGACGGGTCCGGGCTACCGTGGACCCGTCCTAAACCCTAATGTTACATTGTCGAACCCATCAAGTTAGTTTCAGAGGAAATTCTAAAACCCTAGGGAAAATGGTGAACCCTAAAATCAAACTGAATTTGAATTCTAAAACCCTAGAGGGGAAATGGTGAACCCCTAAATCAACTGAATTTGTAAACAATGGTATGGCATACATAAGTATTAGTTCAGATCACCACAAAGTTAGTTTCAAGGACTCAGAAAGCTAATTTCAGGTTCTTTTATGCTAGTTTATGCTAGTTTCAGGGGAAATTCTAAAACCCTAGGGAGAAATGCTGAACCCTAAAAATCAACTTAATTTGTAAACAATGGTATGCCATACATAAGTCTTAGTTTCAGCATCATTAGTATTAGTTTCAGATCACCAAAAAGTTAGTTTCAAGGACTCAGAAAGGTAGTTTCCGGTTCTTTTATGCTAGTTTATGCTAGTTTCAGGGGAAATTCTAAAAACCTAGGGAGAAATGGTGAACCGTAAAATCAACTTAATTTGTAAACAATGGTATGGCATACATAATAATTAGTTTCAGCATCATTAGTATTAGTTTCAGATCACCACAAAGTTAGTTTCAAGGACTCAGAAAGCTAGTTTCAGGTTCTTTTATGCTAGTTTATGCTAGTTTCAGGGGAAATTCTAAAAACCTAGGGTGAAATGGTGAACCCTAAAATCAACTTAATTTGTAAACAATGGTATGGCATACATAAGTATTAGTTTCAACATCATTAGTATTAGTTTCAAATCACCACAAAGTTAGTTTCAAGGACTCAGAAAGTTAGTTTCAGAGCCATAAATGCAGATTCACAAAAACAGACCACAGAAAAGGAATAACAGAATGTCTCATTCGAAATAAAATACGAAGCAAGAATATTAAAATTAGTCAATTACATATCCAATGAAAAATCAAATGTGTCTCTAAACGCATAAAAGCGGGGGAGTGCTTGTAATAAAATACTTCAATCGATAGGACCAGTGCACGTAGCCTTGTTATGTCCACTTTGACGACAACGACCACAAAGGTGCACAACATGGGAAACTTCACCCCTCGAACGGATCCTCCTCTTCTTGGGACGACCAGGCGGCCTCCTAGTAATCGGAGGGTTGATTCCCCGCGGTGCAATTTGAAGATTGATCTGCTCTTTCAAAATAGAAGGAACGGGATAAACATGAAAGGAATATGGTGTTCTGAAAGACGAAACATGAAAGTAAGGGTCAACAATATCAGCAACACTCAGCCGAGACCTCTTCAAGGAAGCAACTGCATGAGCACATGGGAATCCATTCACCTGCCACCACATGCAAGAGCAAGTACGGGCCTCCAAATCAACCGTGACACTAGGATCAGATAGGACACTAACGACATTGACACTTGAACCAATAGTCATCCATTGCTGACTTTCCGAAACCAACTTCCTCCAAAGCTTATCCCTTTCCGGACACAGAGCACCATTCCATTGAAGCGACTAGTTTCTCCTCTTCTCATGCAATGTCATGATCTTTTCACGTATGAATTCAATCAAATGCTTGACAGGAAGACCACGGCCTAAACCAATCCACGAATTGAACGACTCAACAACATTTTAGAACATCTCACCAAAAAGTATCATGGGAGAATGAGCAGTCGTCCAATGATCAAAGGGCACAGACTCAATGAAAGTAACAAGGGCTTGAGAGCCTTCAGAACGCCACAATTCGAGCTTCTCATTCAAAACAGATTCATTCGGAGCATATGCACATTCGCTGAGTCAGAAGACAGAGGTCTCCCTTAAGTTCCTAACTATTCCACTGCCTCCAAAAGAGTCTCTCAGATTACGCTTTAGGTGCTCGAGATAAAAAAAATGGTGAGCTCTCTCACCAAAAACAGCTGGGATACCATCAACAAGACCAGGTGCATGATCGGATATCATCGAAAGCACCCTGTCACCGCTCACAACCTGGTTCAGATTCCGCAGGAACCATAGCCAGCTATCATTGTTTTCAGATTCCACAATGCCAAAGGCAAGAGGGAAGATACCTGATAAACAAAAAAAGGTTAGTTTCAGGAACATTAGTTTCACAAAATGTTAGTATCAGGGATAGTCAAGTTAGTTTCATAGTTAGTCTAGTTAGTTTCAGGAGCAGGAATGTTAGTTTCAGGGATAGTCAAGTTAGTTTCATAGCTAGTCTAGTTAGTTTCAGGAGCAGGAATGTTAGTTTCAGGGATAGTCAAGTTAGTTTCATAGCTAGTCTAGTTAGTTTCAGGAGCAGGAATGTTAGTTTCATAGCTAGTCTAGTTAGTTTCAGGAGCAGGAACGTTAGTTTCAGGGATAGTCAAGTTAGTTTCATAGCTAGTCTAGTTAGTTTCAGGAGCAGGAATGTTAGTTTCAGGTATAGTCAAGTTAGTTTCATAGCTAGTCTAATCAGTTTCAGGAGCAGGAATGTTAGTTTCAGGGATAGTCAAGTAAGTTTCATAGCTAGTCTAGTGAGTTTCAGGAGCAGGAATGTTAGTTTCAGGGATAGTCAAGTTAGTTTCAGGGATAGTCAAGTTAGTTTCAGGAGCAGGAATGTTAGTTTCAGGAGCATGAATGTTAGTTTCATAGCTAGTCTAGTTAGTTTCAGGAGCAGGAATGTTAGTTTCATAGCTAGTCTAGTTAGTTTCAGAATGTAATAAAAACACAACATAAAGCAAACAAATAAGAAGCGATACTATCATTCGCGTCTTTGCCAGACGCAGATAGCAAGCAGCCCTTGAATCTGGACTTGAGATGAGTCCCATCAAGGAAAAGAATCGGGCGACAATGGTCGAAACCCTCCATACAACCACCAAAACAAATAAACAGTCGCTCAAATCGGGTTTCCGGTTCTTTCACAACCAAGTCGATGAACGTACCAGGATTCGTACGCCTCAAGACTTCCAGATACCATTCAAGCTCATCGAATGAAAGATTGTAATCACCAAAAAATGAGCACGGGCTTTCTCAAGCGCCCTATAAGCCTTATTATAAGGCGCATCAATGGCATAGAAATCCCAGAAAAACTTCCTAACCTCACTCCCACCAGTGGAAGCAGTCAGGTTCATCGAATCTAGGATCAGATCATACATAAGAGTTGAACCCAACAATTCCGCTTTATCAAGCAACGGTGAAGGAACACACGTATGCTGGTTGTTCAACTCCTTAATGTAAAACCAGCTATTTGCTTCGTATCAAAGACCAGTAACATTCCATTGGCATCCTTCAACGACATGTTTACTGCAAATAGCTCTCACTTTGTTAGGGTTATTCTTCATTATCTTCATCCTAAAACCAACACCTAAAGAGTACTTAGCCAAAGCAATATAGTATTCCTTAACACCGCTAGGGAAGGATTGACCAACTTCCCTGATTTCATTATGCCAACCTTGAGACAACAAGGTCCTTTCTCTACCCCGATGTACCCCCACCATACAATGTAGCATCACCGACCCCTTGATTGAATGGAACAGGGCCTGAAACTAGAGTACTAGGGCCCGAAACCAATGAGTTCTGACTCGGAACCAACATCCCAACACCACCATCACCACACAACCTACTACGCCCAACATAATCAACCCTACCCACTACAGTGTTAGTTTCATGACCAACTAAGTTGGTTTCAGGAGCAGGAATGTTAGTTTCATGAGCAGAATAGTTAGTTTCAGCAACCAAACCAGAACCACCACTCCCACTGCTCTCACCAATATACCTTCTCTTACCACCACCAACATAGTTAACAGGCACAGGTTCAACAAATCCAACAATGATATCAATATCAACATACTTAAAACCATGTGCAGAGCATAAGCCGATCATGGCAGTAATGTCATCATCAGTGAAAATCATGAAGGTTTTCTTCTCAATAACATAAACAAAACGAGTAGAATCCAAATCCTTGAGATGAAATTTCGAAGTTGCAATATCGAGTAGATCAGAAAAGCTAAACCTAGGTTTTATGCCAAAAGCATGGCTAAAACCATTGAACGTGAGAGAGACAATGAAATCCATAGTCGAAATTGCAGAAAACACAGTGAAAAACGAGTGAAAGAATCGGATCGAGAGAGAAAAAATGCGAGAGGAGAAGAGAGAATTCTGGAAAACGATGAAGAATGAAGGGAAATAGTGAATTCCGTACAAACACAGTACGGTAAACTTGGAGAGAAAGAAATGAGGGGTATTAATGGGAAGTCATGTTGTAGTTGGGAGAAATTAGGGCTCAAAAGAAATATAATGACCTTTTTTGCAAGCCTTTTTTTGAGTCGTCTTTTTGTGCAAGTTCAACCCACAAAGTGGTCTTTATATGCAATTTACTATTAAAATAATTGGATGATATAGCTCTATAGGAATTTGTCCGAATTTGTGGAGTCGATGTGGTACTTTTGATTGGATGGTTCATGTGCCACCCAATTCTTCTTGGTCCACACTCAATTAGACTTTAACTAGCTCATTTTCACGCAGCAAATATCTGCAAATCGTTATCGCAAGAAATGCTCCAATTCCATATATGCTTTTACAACCCTAATTTATCCAATTATTACTATTTAATAAAAAACTCAAACCTATAAATGATTTCAATGTGTTACATGCTTAACATTAAAAACTAAATGTATTAATTTTTTTATGTAGGTTGTATTAGAGTTTTTGGGACCCTATTTCAAACTTGCACTGTGAGATCCAAATTAATAATATATTATTTCCTACGCCCTGTTCAAAAAATTTTCATTTTACCATTTTTATTATCCCATTGAAGGCTCTCCATTTTCAGTTTTTACAATTAAATTTTATACCCCACTTTACTAATACCCGCTTACAATATACCCATATTTATGACTTCGCCCTCTATTTTTTTATTCCTTCTCATATAAACAATACTATTGATTATCATTACAATTATTATTGTTAAAGTATTAATACAAATAATACACATATATATAATCAATTAAGAAGTGATTTTTTTCCTAATATTTAAGATAAAAATGTACATTTTTTATAACAAAGTCATACTCCCTCAATTCCTCCCTCAATTCCAGAACAAATGTTATGTTTTTCATTTATATATGTCATATTTTATTTTTTGGTAAACCTTATCCTCAAACTTATTTTTATCTACATAAAAAGTCATTTCTTAGTTGTTTATTAACCTAATTAAACATTCAAATTATAGCATTAACATAATAAATGCAATTGTAAATCAAACAAGAAATCAAGTTTTATTACTATCTTTCTTATTTATCCTTATTTTCGTATCCAGAACGAAACATGACCATTAATATTCTATAGTTTATTAGACTAGTGGACGAAAAACTCAAAAATTGAAGTTCAATGTGTGTAATCCAGGGAATGGTTGCTTTAACCATAACCATATATAAAATGTAGCGTTCATATTCAAATCTAACCGACCGGTTGCAACCTCAGCCGATTTGATATGTGGCTACTGTTAAAAATCATAGGTCCGATGTTTTTTTTATTTTCCGTAATTTTCAAAATAAATACTTCTATTTCAATATTTTCTTACATACTTTCGTAATTTTCCTTTTGTTGGTGTGGGTGGTCATTCGCGGGGCAATTTTTTATTTCACTAAAATAACTCCCCACATATATTGGTTTACTAGTAAAATTGTACACGTGAAAATTCACGTGCCAAATAAATGAGTGTCTCATATGCATGACATAAACATTAATATAATAAATATTTAAACTTATACTTAGTTAATTATAAATTTAATCATAATATATTATGTTATTTGAGTTATTAATAAAAATATAAATTTTGGTAATTATAATAGGTGGAAGTAGTGAGAGATGATGTGCAACTTCCTTATATTTTTTTTCTTTTCCTTTTTTGCTTTATTTTGATAGGTGAAATTTGGAGTCAAAATTAATTCAAATTAGTTAAAATTAAATTGATTGGTGTAACAACTACCTTTGGGTAGTTCTCTTTACTATATATTTTTTTTTTGGCCAACAAAATTTTATTTCACATAAACTATCTCCCACATGTTTTCGTAAAACCTTAATTGTAACCCAAAATTAATGGTTAACCTGTTAAACAACTGCAAGCATAAACACTTCTTTTGTTTTCAGGTTACGATAACCATTCATGGTTTCAAGTTACCAACTTATAATTATAAATGGTTAAGGTTAAGATTTTTAACGAACCAACTTGCGCATGGTAATAGTCGCCCATGTGCGCAATGGGCTGGTTTGTTCACAGTTCAAATTACAACACCATACACGATATATTTGTTTAGATAATGGGCGACACGAAATAGTACGTTTCATAATCAATTACAACACCATACACGATATATGTGTTAGATAATGGACGACACGAAATAGTATGTTTCATAATCAATTACAACACCATACACGATATATTTGTTTAGATAATGGGCGACACGAAATAGTACGTTTCATAATCAATTACAACACCATACACGATATATGTGTTTAGATAATGGGCGACACGAAATAGTACGTTTCATAATCAATTACAACACCATACACGATATATTTGTTTAGATAATGGGCGACACGAAATAGTACGTTTCATAATCAATTACAACACCATACACGATATATTTGTTTAGATAATGGGCGACAAGAAATATTACGTAACGTAGGGCAATATAAAAGGTTGTTTTGTCCACTCGTGTTTCTTAAGACCATATACCTTTTCTACTATTGTGGAATCGGCTTTTATCAAGTTAATAATGGTAATACTAGTACTAACACGTGGCGATGCTACGGTATAGTTTACTTTTAATAATAAATTAAAAGGGTATGATAAAATAAATTAATCGATAAAATAAGGTAGTCAAATTTGTGTGAACAACGTTGGTCGCGGTGTCGGTCGGTAGTCCTTCTTCATCCAATATTTTATCATTGAGTGTTTATGCTAACTATATGAAATGTAAAAATAGGGCCCTACCATACCCGACCTGTTAATTAGTAACAGGTAAAAATTGTATCCCTCAAACCGAACCAAAATAAAATACAAAAGTATACAACATAATCAATATGGTTGTTTCCAACAACACCGCGGTGGTATGTGGTCACTCCACCACACACAAATATTATACAAACATAATTTCACATATTACGATTATTTTTTCCAACCCACCGGTTCTTAACAACCCCGTGGTGGTATGCATCACCCCACCAAAGACACAAAAATTATTATTCTACAAACATAACTTCACATGGTACGGTTTTGTTCACCCCCCCCCCCCCCTCCGCAGGGATTCGTTATGGAGATCAAGAAAGTAGAGAGAAGATCGAAGAGAGTTTCAGATCCCCAGGCTCGTTATGGATTAAGAAAGTAGAGAGAAGATCGAAGAGAGTTTCCCCGCCTAGAAAGTATATTCCCCCCCCCCCCCCGAAAAATGTAATTTTTACCAACTTGTTCATAAACTGTTGCGGTCGGATCTTGTAACAAAGGTATGGAACGGGTTCGAGTATATGCCAGACCGGACCTGAACATCATTATTTCGAATGGGGTTGAATTCGGGTTGAACAGAACCAGTCCTTCCAGCTAGAAACAGTAGAGAAGAGAACCCTTATACCTCATCATACCGATCGAATCTTATACATAAAGAAAAGAAAATTGAAGGTCTTCACATGTAAAATGTTATTGATAGACATGTAGAGATCAACACACCACCAATTAACTCACGTGTATCTATTCTATCTTCTGGAACTGAAAAGAGCACGTCTAGGAGAAAATAATTTAAAAATCACATAGTGAAAATAAAATCATAAAACGGGAATAAAAGTTAAACCTTAGAGATTTTTATAAACATTTAAATTATAATCAAAGCTCGTATACATCATCAACTTACTCATCTGTATTTTATTTACTACTAAATCGCAAGGTACTTTAGCCACATTTCGTCAATGATACACTAACTCAGCTAATTTACGTGATGGTGGAGAACGAACATGTGCTCAATGTTATTCTTCCTTATCCAAGTCGTGTAGTGTTGACTCTGCATTTTTCCGCATCAACCTCTACCAATTAAGAATCACAAATAAATGGTATTCCTTTCGTATCCAAGTCAAATATGTTCCGAATAATATTTTACAACTACTCCAACCCCATATGACGGAGCCTATTCTCAAAAAATAGAAACATCAAATTTATCTTGATCCATATAAAATAAAAAAAAAAACTCAAGAAGAATATGCATAGAGTTGCATTTAAGAACACAATTATAGTAGATATTGTTGTTAGCCGACTTTATGAAAACATGCGAATCATAAAGTCGAAAAGTTTTAGATGAATAATTCATCTTGGCACGACAAATTTAAATATATGTTCAAAATATGTTTTTGGAGTTTTGTGTATAAATTTATATGAGATTTAATAAAAACTATATAATGCAGCCAATATAAAAAAAATAAATAATGAAAGATATACTGGCTGAAAATGCAACTAATTCCATAAAATTTATGTGGCGATGCCACGATATAGTTTACGTTTAATAATCAATAGAAATGGAAAGATAAAATAAATTAATCGAAACAACCCCGGGTGGATAATACAAATCTACCAAACCAACATCATCATAAGAACACCCAACTGATAATTTATGTGCTAAAACGTTAGCCTCACGTTTAACCTGTCAAAACCTCATGGAATAAAATTCTCCATCAAATACCTGAATTTCTTAGAAAAGTGAAACAAAGGCGCAAAGCTAAAATTTATCAATTTAAGAGCAATCACGTTCATTTTAGGAAAGATTTAAAAAATCAAGAAGCAATCTTTCCTTATATAAACACGATTGCTTTCAATGTAACAAATGTTGCTTTCGATTTAACATCACCCCTTTCAATTACTATATGTTACCACTCAAAATATTGAACAAATGTATTTTAAAATTCTATTATTTCATTTTATCTTAGATAAAAACTATTCTACGCACATATTGAACTATTTTGGTTGATCGAAACTCGAAGTAAAAACGTATTTTTGAGACATCTAGTTTTCGAGAAAATCCAAAGGGGTTAGTACACGGTTTTTTGTGAAAACACTCCATGGGGTTAGTTTGTGTCAAATTTTATTCACATGACATAGTTTGTGGTATAAAAACTATTCTACGCACATATTGACCTATTTTGGTTAATCGAACCTCAATTTTAAAACGTATTTTCGAGACCTCTTGTCTTCAATAAAACTCAAAGGGGGTAGTATACGATTTTTTGTGAAACACTCGATAGAGTTAGTTTGTTAGTTTGTGTCAAATTTTATTCACATGATATAGTTTGTGGTGTAAAACCTATTCTACGCACATATTGAACTATTTTGGTTGATCGAGTTCCAACCGGCTCCACTCGGCTGGCTGATACAATTCCAAGTGTTCACAAGCTCAAACAGCTCATCCATGTCATAATTAGCCGGCGGCTCCTCCTCAGCTTGCAAGCCATAATTATCAACGCTCACAAAGCTCACAATCTCGTTCAGCGACTGGAGCCGATGGCTCAGCTAGGCGGCTTGAGCTCGCAGAACCGAGTTCTCAGCTTCGACGTTCAGGTAATTCTGAGAAGTGACGTTAAAGCCGTTGAGAATCTGCTGATTCTCCTTCCTGAGAGTGACCTGAGCCATTAAGTCGTCTAGATGCTTCTGCTTCCTGAGCCGGCTGCGCCGAGCCGATTCCCGATTCGAAATCATGCGTTTCCTCTTCCTCTGATCCATTAGCCGCTGCAAATCACCTTCAGACACCTCATGGTTAAACGCAGACTTAGTCCACACACTATCCGGAATTGAGACCTTCTGTAGCTCCGAATCAGTCAAAGCCATTTGAGAACCAAGCTATCCGAAATTCGGTCCATAGCCACAAACGAACAAGAGATTGAAGAAGTGAGAGGGACTATGAAAGATGTAGATCAATTTCCAGCCTAGAGAGAGGAGATGTTTTTTTTTACTAGGAAAATCTGACCTATGGATTATCAATTTCCTAATTCCAGATATAATTTGTTAACTTAGAATTTAATTTTCTCCCTTTAACCATGGCATTGAATGAATGTGTATGATTGAAGCAGGATGCACACTGCATGGGTGGTATGCTTTCTAGCTGTAAGAAGGTTATAAGAAGCCGTAAGTTTGCAAGCACAAGATAGCCAACGGCGTTTTCAACTAGTAAAAAAAGAAAAGAAAGAGGAGTGATTAGTATTAAGGAAGTTGATTACTAGTATTCTAGCTTATTTAGTTATAGAGTTACTAGTGAGAACGCACCGCGCTAAGTGCGGTGCCAAGTACACTTTATAAAATTATGTGAGTATTTTTATTAAAACAATTAACATAATTCCATGGGAAGAGATCTTATAAACCGACAAAAATTGATAGGAAATATGAGTGTTACAGACTTAGGCTCTGTTCTCTTCATCTGAAAACTCATTAATTTCAATTCTGCTTAGTTCAGTTCAGTTCTGTTCAGACGAAAAGAATAGAGCCTTATTGTAAAAAAAAAGTCTCTAGAGATACGGTCTTTAGAGATGGACCTATGTTATCTACAAAATCATCTATATTATTAATCAATGTCTATGTAGTTAACAAAATATGTTTTTTTAATATGAAAAGGCACAAATGTTGATAACATAGACGTTTTGATTAACAAAATCGATGGTTTTCTTGATATACAGGTCCATCTATAGATACGTGATACAGAAACCGTCTATCAGGAGACTTTCTCTATAAAAATATTGGAGGTTTTTTTTTACTTGATAACATCAATGTTTTATAAATAAATTATATTTTATAGAAAAACATATTAAAATTTTGTATTAAATCACCAATGAGCATGGTACACATACCAAATATAAGTGAGGTTTTATCTAACAATGAAATGAACAATAAATCGAAATTAAGTTTACAACAATTTCCAATAAAGAAGCAGAAGAAACTCTTACATCTATCTCCTAATTAGTACTTCCTCCGCCCCGTCCGATGTTACCCGTTTTGTCATTTTGGGTGTCCCAAATAAAGTTTCCCATTTCCATTTATGGCAATTATTCTTCAACTATAATAATATATTTATTCAACTTTCTTAAAAAATCACACCCTAACATTATTTTATTCAAAAGTCAACTTAAAAATACTCCAACAATCAAACCCACTAACATTATTTTATTCAAAAGTAATACACCTTTATTTTTCTCTCTCCAAAAGTAAACGGGTAACATCGGGTGGGACGGAAGAAGTACAACATTAGAACAAAAATTACTATTCACTTTTAGCATTTGACAAGAAACACCTTTGAAGGAGTTGGAAAATCTAAAATTCATTAAGGGCAAAATGGTCCATTCACTTGGTACCAAACTTGAGCAACTTACTCTCTTATAATAGACTTATAACTTAGAATAATATAATTATAGTATTTTACTATTAGGATAGATATTATAGTCTTTTACCATTAAGATACTAACTAATGTATTTATTATTACATAAATTCTAGAAAAAGACCTGATTTTCCAATTTTAAAGGAAAATCCGGTTTGAGTTAGTTATGGTCGGAAATCGCGGTTAGCGGACAGACCAACGCAGGTTTAGCTGTCTAATTAAATCACTTTATCCTATCGTTTCATTTATTTCCAGAGAACACACACTAAACGTATCTGGCAACACGAACAGCTCGACCGCTATTTCTCTCCTCCGCCACCGTCTCAGGCAATCGAGGTATTCAGATAACTTTTCGCTTTTGAGAATTTTATTTATCATACTTGTTTCTGCTTGATATCACTATTGATTTTGAAATTATTGTTATTGAATTTTTTTTCTCAATTTTAGAGATGAATTGGTGTTTTCTTCAACTTTTAGGGCTTTTTTAATATGGATACTAGCAATTGTAAGCTATTGTTGTTCTATTTTGTTGGAGCACAGTACCGATATTCCAAAAATGTTGCTTAACTTAGTTTACTGATATTCTCGTTCTATTATTTGAACAAACTGATCATATTGTGTAGTGAGATTGCTAAGTTTATGGGATGGGTTTTTTAAATACAGAACTTGGAGTTTTAATTTGTATACTAGGAGTTCGAATGCTCCAGCCTGGCATTAGGTGTTTTTAGTAGAGCGTATATCAGTTCATCTCTATCCTCGACATCATCCTCTCATCGCTTTCAAGATGCATTTCATAGTAGGAGACTAGGAGTATATGATACTATGACCACCCCTAATACTTTTTTTTTTTTTCGTGTTAAAATCCTATCCTATCAGGTTTCAGCTTTCATGCAGATGGAATACTGGTGTTGATATTGCATTGATAAATGGTCTGCATATGGATACAAGAATAGAAGAGCTACACATTTTAGTAGATTCATATATGATGTCATTGTGAGTATCGATGCCTTAAGCGTAGAGCACTAGAGCTGGTGGTTTAAAAGGAAACAACAACTCTGAATTGCTCGAGGGTGCCTTCCTTACTTGACTGAGAACAGACCGCTGAAGTTATGTCGGCCTTGTTTTTTGGTAGTTGTAGTTAGGCTTTAGAGGTGAATATATGTTTGTCATTCATATCATATGTACCAAGGTACAGAAATGACAAAATTTATAAAGTTGTGGATATTGGGAACTTACTATTGTCTTTGTTGTTTTGGGTAGAATTTTATGTGTACTTGGAGCAATAGATTTATCTGGATGCTTTAAAGTGTAGCTGTGGTAAATAAAAAACTCTTTCATACTCAGAAGAGAAAAATGGTTCATGTTCTTTATGCCATCTAGCATTCTGGTGAATGGATTAACTTGTTTGGCATTCCCTTTTGTATAATGTGGTTATTTTTAAGTTGGTTATGAATTGAAAATTAAAATACAGTCTTGCGAAACTTTGAATGCCAAGTGTTTAAAATACAAGGAATTGCGCTTAGATTTTAATACTACTTCATCAGAACACCATCTTCCACCAAGTATGATATTGTAGAAAAAACTTTTGCTGCTCACTTTTTTTTATTAATCAGGATCATGAGCTTGAGTTGTGCAATAAAATGTGATATATTATTCAACACAATAATACACTCAAGTTAATTAACTTGGCAGAAAAGAAATCATTCAGTAACAAAATCTTGACAAATTTCCACAAAACAAACTATCTATTTGATGAAATATGAGTAAAAACTTCTAGTTGTGCTTCAAATTTTTCAGCAACAAACTTCCCAGCTTGGATCTTGAGCTTGGTCAACTATCTTCTTCTTATATGCAAGTTGAGATCTCTTATTTCTCTTCTTCTCAAGCTCCCTGATCGTATCATAGTAGTTCCATACGACCTCAGCAAGAAGAGTTCCCCCAACAAGCAGTACTCCTAATGTAACAACTCAAATATATATAAGAAATGCACAAATATAGTAACGATATCCAGTAAAAATTAATGGAGTATTTTAGGAGAAACCAACTGAATATCTACCAGAACATCCGAGTGATACTCCCCATACATAAGCTTGAAATATGGTTGACGTTGGATGTCGACCATTTATGACCACAAGTACTAGATGCAACGTGAAAGTTCCAGATTTCAGATAAATCTTACATATGCCAAATAAATCTCCCAGATACCACATGAAAGTCATAAAGTACTAGATGCAACATGAAAGTCCCAAATACCATGTAAATCTCACATATATCAAATAAATCTCCCACATACCACATGAAAGTCATAAAGTATTAGATGCAATATGAAAGTCCCAGATACCATATAAATCTCACAGATGCCAAATAAATCTCCCATATACCACATGAAAGACATAAAGTACTAGATGCAACATGAAAGTCCCAGATATCAGATAAATCTCACAGATGCCAAATAAATCTCCTAGATACCACATGAAAGTCATAAAGTACTAGATGCGACATGAAAGTCCCGGATATCAGATAAATCTCACATATGCCAAATAAATCTCCCATATACCACATGAAAGTCATAAAGTACTAGATGCAACATGAAAGTCCCAAATATCAGATAAATCTCAAATATGCCAAATAAATCTCCCAGATACCACATGAAAGTCATAAAGTACTAGATGTAACATGAAAAGTCCCAGATATCAAATAAATCTCACAGATGTTAAATGAATCTCCCAGATACTATATGAAAGTCATAAAGTACTAGATGCAACATGAAAGTCCCAGATATAAGATAAATCTCACCGATACCAAATAAAAGTCTCCTTAAAACATCTAGGAGTAATTAAATGCCTGGACACATCACATTACACCACAAGCAAGTTGTAATAAATAATTTAGATGGATCAAAATTATAGAAACAAGATAAAATATCCCACGTGAAAGAAAATCCTATAGTTAACACACAACTTTATTGAAATCATATGATCCATTAATTTTCAAGGAGCACCTATTCTTTGTTGTTAGTCTCGTTTATTCTTTTTTCTCCTTTGGTCCTTCTGCCGGTTCACGACTTGAATCACTACCTATTTTTTTTTTTTATTTACATACTTTTCGTACTCTTCCCAAACCCCACGTTATTGCCGCTAACCACTCCCTTTATTTAAATACTACTACCTCAATTTCATAAAAAGTGTTACATTTTACTATTTTGCGATTAACTGTCTTCGCGTTTGACCACAATTTACTCTTAAACGATATTAATAAATAAATTATTAAAATTATATAATGAAAATTTAGTAATTTAATTTTTATTATATGATTTTATTAAATTATTTACTATTATTGTTTATGAGTAATTTGTGGTCAAACTCGAAGACAGTTGACCGGTCAAAGTCAAAATGTAACAATTTCTCTGAAATGAAGGGAGTATCTCGCATCGAAACTCACAGCAATGTTAAACGCAGCGCGTTTTTGGCTAAACGCAACACAAATATTTTGTAAGTTGACGAAAATGCCCCTAGCTAAAAAAAACTTATAAAATACGAAAAAATTTAAAAAAACTCGTATATACATACGAAAATATTATACGAACATGTACGGACAGTAAATAACAACAGTAAACACAAATCGGAAAAAATTTTGAATTTTTTTTTTTTTGCGAAAAATATTTCGATTATAAAAATATTTAAAAAAACTTGAAGTAATTTCGATTTTTTTTTTTTTTTAAAAATGAAGGTTATGAAATGGCCGGTTTTAAAACCGGCCAAATGGTGAACTGGCCGGTTTTAAAACCGGCCAGTTCATCATCTGGGTATATATATATATATTTTTTAATTGAAAGTAATTTGGAAATTCAAACCGGCCACATCCGATTCCTAGTTTTTTTTTCTGTTTTTTTTTTAATTTGTTTTTTTACTTTTTTAATTGGTTTTCTTTTTTTTTTTTTTAATTTTGGAAATTGATTCTGTTTTTTTTTGCCTTTCTATAAATTGATTTATATAATTATTTGTTTGTTTTTGCGTTTTGCTAATTCAAATTTGCAATCGGGTTTGAAATTTGAACAAGGATACAAACTTGAATAGGAAAATATTACATCAATAACTTCATCAAAAGTAATATACAATACGACTAGAATATCAAATAGCGTACTAATATGAAAGACTAGATACTTAATTTGGAATTAAATCTTGCAAGTGTTCGCAAACTTGATCAACAATCGTTAATATGTCTTGCATCTGCATATACTGCCTGTTTAGTGGAGTGATGCGTCCGAGCATTGCAGCAACCATTCGTAGCCTCTACAAATAAAAATGAAATAGAAATAAGGATTTTGATAATACGAGCAAACATCGTGTATGTATATATTGAATGTATATGAAACATACCACGCCTGGATCCATAGTGGCTGGTTGGAATTGTTGAGTTGGATTAAATGATTGGGGCGGTGTCACTTGGATATGCGTACGTTGTCGAAACCAGTTTACGTACGCTGGAATTGTTTCATGACCAAATTGCACTCGCACAGCTTGTTGATCGAAATTACATCGATAGTTCATGAAGTCTTCGAATGAGTCCCGAACGGAATGAGAACATCGGTAGAGTGATGGTTGTGGTGGCCTCTGTACAAGCAATGGTTTTATCAGTTCCTTAGGAATGTACTGGGGGTATCCGAACTGCCGCATAACACGGTCTGGCATGTAAGCCTCCATAACCTTCAGACAATGAATAATTCCCCTATATTGTGATATGGGGACTGCCTCATCCGCCATTGTTCCGAATGGTGTCCAATTCACCTATTCATGAGAGGCAAGTAACATAAGTGTATATAATTTTAAAAAAAAAATGAAAGAAGAGTAAAACTTAATTGAATGTCATACTTCATTTGGTTTAACATTGTCCAATGCAGTTCTGTACATAAGATGTATAGAATCTTCATCGTCGGTTCCCAAGTTCCATCTCTGAAGATGTGGAAAATACCGTATATCCACTTTGAAATAGTTTAAAGACTTGATTGAAATGATCTTTTCTAAAGTTATGTAAAAATTGTATATATATATATATATATATATATATATATATATATATATATATATATAATATAGAGGGGGCGAACCTGCATAAGTGAAAGACAGCCATCTATCTGTTTGCAATTGATACGTGTTGCAATTCCCAACTGTCTGTACTGATTTGCAAGTGCAGCAGCTCCCCATGCGTACGAGTCAACCTCATTCAGGTTAACGAGGAACTGTAGAAACCCGACAGGCACTCGATGACCAGATTTGTCGACAAATAGAGATGTGCCTAACAACCACAACAAGTACATGATAGTGTGTGATTCCGGTGGTAGAGTTTGTGCTTTTAAAGTTGCCTCAATGGTGCTACGCTTAAAACCAACACTTTTAAAGTTGGATTTCACTAAGGCTTCAGTCATTTGCATATGAGTTGCTAATGCCACCTTAAGTGCTTCTGGTGCGGCTTTTGCCTTAACAAAGACGACCATGAACAGGACTCGAGCAAATAGTGGACATCATGCGAAGTTATTGTCATCTCACCAAATGGCATGTGAAAGGTATTGGTTTCAGATGCCACCGCTCAACAAATGCACTAATCAAAGGCATGTTGATCTTCGGATGCATATAGTTCGAAAGCGCGTGCGGACATGTGTTGTTGACAATATGAATGACACCATCGTTCAGATAGTCTCAAACGCCTAAAGACCGGCTTGTCAAATCCTCGAGAATATCATGGTCTTGTAGATTTCAAATCTCAGAGAATAGTCGGATTTTAAAAACCGGAATGCATTGCCAGAAAAATTGAAGTAACTTACAATTCCTATCCATATGGAGTGAGCAATGTGGCCTAGAAATCCGGTGAGTAACTCCGCATTTGTAGGGCCACCAGGAATACCGTGTGTGAGTTCTGTCCACGCCTCATTAGGTTCTGCCTGTCCAGGGTCTCCGCTTCCACCCTCATAATCAGGCTCTGCTTCATGCACACGATCTCCGCTTGTACCCTCTCATTGATTATGGCCACCCCTGACAGAAGAACCATAAATGTGCTGGTTATAAACATTACCAGCAGTGTTATGAATGTTGTGTTCAACTGACATCGATCTCCGGCCCGAACGCATGATCGCCATGGGGTGAAGTTTACATCAAAAGGAATTTCAGCTTCATCTCTACGCATAGACTCTGAGCGGATAGAACCGGGTGTCACGAACGAGTCTTCTCTCGGCGGGGGTGATTCCATTTCATCAGAACTTCCCTCAGTTTGTTGCATTAATCTGTCCCTCATTGCTCTAGCTGATTGAGCAATTAGACCTCTAGTTTTGCCACCAATGTTGTTTAGTCGTCCAGAATATTGATCGACTGGTATTTCTGGAATCTCCTTGACCAATCTCTTGCTCCGTCTTGATCCCTCAGCACCACCATCTTTGGATGCACCGCCCTTATACAATTTTTGTACATAGTTGAGAGTATTATCAACATAAAAAATTATGAATATTAATGTTCTAATCATATATTAATTAGAAAAATACAATGGTTTATTAATGTATTAGTATTATTACCTTCCACATGGTCTCCACTTGATAGTCGGGATTGCTAGTTTTATTGAAGTGTGAAAATGAGAGAGTATGAAGATGAAGATGAAGTAGAGAGGAGTGAGTGTGAAAAATAACATCTGAACCTCCTCTTATTTATAGAAATCGTTCGACCGGTCGAACCGGCCAATTTTTCGGTGGAAAATGCAGACCGACCGGTTCGACCGGTACTGTTCACTGTTGACCGGTCAGCTGTGAACAGTAACCGACATGTCAATTCCGAACAATAACCGACATGTCACTGTTCCTGACTGACGGGCACGGTCACTGTTCACCGGTTTCTGTTCACATGCGTTTTTTTTTTTTTAAAATTATTTCAATTCCGTTTGTTATTTTTTACCTTCCCATTTCAATTCTAGTATTATTTCACGACATTGACACTCCATATTGATATTCGTTGAGAATTCCCCCCAACCCCACAATATTTTTTACCGAAATAGAAAATATTAGATAGTTAGAAGTTAGAAACTAGGAATGTATTGGATGGTAGCAAGAAAAAAGTAAAGGGATCGAGGCATTAGACAAAATATTCGTCTTACGATACTCCTCCACACCAGCACTTCTATATAAGGAGGGAGGGAGGGAGGTCACTAACACTCCACATACTCCTCCATACTTCCAACACACTCCATCTTCAAATACGCAAACACGAAGTACCCTAACACTTAAAATAGACACTCCATACCCTACCACTTGAAATACCTAAACACTCCATTCCCGACCACTTAAAATACCCAAACACTCAAAATCCCATACGTATAATATGAGCCAATCAAGCGATTAAATGCGATTATGCGTCTAATGAATTCAATTTGCCGCGAACATTTTCATCAACAATCAGATTTTCGATACTCGGGAAAGGGCAATAGCATGGACACGTGTTACTGGCCGAGAAGAAAATATATTTTTTACGATCTCACATTCTCGACCGAAACACGTGTACATGGCATGTGAGCGTGCTGGTGCACATAGGGTCACGACAACAACAAACCCGGAGGAAAGTTTCAGAAACTCAACCGGTACTAAAAAGTTTTCTTACCCATTTCAGGTGAAGATCGTGGAGAAGTTACCGGGCGAGTGGAGAGTTGCTGTGCAGAAGAATCACGAAAGACACAACCACCCCCTCGGGAAATACCCCCATTGGCACACTTCCACAGCGAAGTTGACTGATGAAGAGCATGTGCGAGTAGTGCAGATGTTGCGTTCCGGAATGACACCTAAAGAAACGCTTGTTCAACTCGTACTTGAATTCCCACTCAACTGCAGTGGGTTACGACACATATACAATGCTGACCAGAAAGCTCAACGGCAGGAGATGGGTGAAATGGAGCCAATGGAATATTTTATCCATTTGCTGCAACAACATAGCTACATATATTCTGCAGTCAAACATCCGGGAACTGACGTAATGGCTGGATTTTTCTTAGCTCATCCTAACACGAAGTCAATGCTATGTTTGTTCCCTCAAGTTGTCCTCATGGGTGCCACGTACAAGACAAATATGTACGACCTGCCATTGGTGGAAGTGATTGGCGTTTTACCGACTGGGCAAAACTACCATATCGCTTTTATTTTCATCTCGGACGAGAAGACGTCAAGTTATCACTGGGGGCTTACACGGTTGCGGGCATTGTTCACAGAATGTGGTGTTTTACCGGGGGTATTTGTTACGGACAGAGAGCTAGCTGCAATGCGTTCCATAGAGGAAGTATTTCGAATCAAGACACATAATCTTGTCTTGAGGCATATATGTAAGGATGTCACGAGGTATATAAGTGGGCTACTGGGTACCAAAAAGTATGAACGTGCGGCGAAGGCAAGATGGGAACGTATCGTTTATGCAAGTACTCCGGAACAATATGAGCAGGCTGTTGCCGAAATGGTAGAGGCCTGGGTTCGTCAACCTAAGTTCATCGCGTACTTGCGTAAAACATGGTTGGACCCATACCACGTTCGATTTGTACACGCTTGGACGAAGGACATCCTCCACTTTGGTTGGGACACGACCAACAGGTAATTGAATTTTGGTACTACATTCATTTCGTAATGTACTACTATCGACTGATCACTAACATTCAACAATGTAATTGCAGGGTCGAAGGTACGCATGGCAGGTACAAGTCATGGTTGGGGGCTTCAAACCAGAAGTTTCACCGGGGGTTCCCCAAGCTGCATAACCTGCTTCAAATGCACTATGATGCTATGCGCTCTGAGTTTGAGAAATTGCACATGAAGCATCCACATCTCTCGACCCGTGGAATATACCGCAGGCTTGGAGGTGCAGATTCACATCTCGCTATAAAGTTAATGGTCCATGAAAGATCCACCGTTGATGCTGGTGAATGCGATCACGCATTGCGTACCAGTTGGGGATTAGCATGCGCATGTGAACAGCAACAAAAGAGTGTGAGCATGAGGAGCATAAATCCCATCACAGATATTCACGAGTTTTGGAGTACACTTCATATGGGAGAACCGTACCAGACAAGGCAACAAACAGTACGGGACCAGTTCGATGATTGGGCAAGGGACCGTAGGGAGTCTGCCACGGAGGAGGAACTCAGGTCATACTACGAAACTGAGAGCACGTCATACACGTACCTGGAGGAGCCACCAATCGATTCAAGAAGAAAGTGGCGAAATCCTAGAAACCGGGAGGAGGATCCGTCGAGTTAGGAAGATCAACTCGCGGTCAATCTCAACAAACTCCCTCCAACAATACAGGCACGCATACAAGTACTGGTAATTCATTCTTATATCAAAATCAGATGCCAGCACAAGGTCTACGCAACATTCGAGGTTGGAATGACGTTCGTTCGGATGGAAACTGCGGATTTAGATGTATCGCATAGCTCCAATACAATGCACAAGAAGAGTGGCCACGCGTCAGGCAAGATCTTCTTCGTGAGTCGATTTAACAACGATATCTCAGACATCGCGGAAATGGGGGCACCGGTCCCGAAATATCGAATGCACTAAACTGGTTTGCGGGATCATGCGAACGAAGACATTTATTGGTTTACACTACGATATGGGTCGCTACTTACCACGACGTATCAACGGGTATTCTCCTCATATGTAAGACATGGGTCTCACACATACTTGCCCTTGGAATGTCGTACGGACATGGATTCAGCTTCTCCGGACCCCCCACCGGTAGATCAAGAGTGGACAATCGCGTTTGTCAACGGCAACCATTACATTAGATTGCGCGTTGGCCGAGAAAGTCCACTTCCACCACTCTGGCCAACCTGGGCGCATCAAACCGAGGCAAGAACAACGCATTGGGAGCAACATTATGCCGTTCGACTACGTCAGTGGTTTACAATGTAGTGTTTCGAGTAGCTCGTGATTAAGTAATACATGTAAATTTGAAATTTTCAACGGATTGTACCGATGTCAATTGGTCATTATCGAGACAAGTCTTATGTATAGTAGTGTTATTAAACAAACATGTAATAAAAAACGCAAAACGATAAAAAAAAATTGGAAAAGGCAAATTACCATATGGCCGGTTTTAAAACCGGCCACTTCGTATTTCCTTTTTTTTTTAATTTCCAAATTACTTGAAATTTGTAAAAAAAATAAAAAAAAACCCAGATTATGAACTGGCCAGTTTTAAAACCAATTAAAAAAGTACAAAAACAAATTAAAAAAAAACAGAAAAAAAATAACGGAATCGGATGTAAATTAAAACCGGCCAAGTTAAGAAATGGCCGGTTTTAAAACCGGCCATTTCGTAATTTCTGGGCTGCTGGTTTCATTTTTTTTTTTTTTTTTTACAAATTGAAAGTAATTTGGAAATTTAAAAAAAAAAACGAAATGGAAGTGGCCGGTTTTAAAACCGGCCAAATCACCATTTAAAAAGGTACAAAAACAAATTAAAATAAAAAACAGAAAAAAAAAACCGAATTGGATGTGGCCGGTTTGAAAAGCTAATTAAAATGGCGGTTTAAAACCGCCATTCTTGAGGTTTTTTAAAAAAAAACGGGGCATGATGGACTGAAATGGCCGGTTTTAAAACCGGCCATTTCATTAACTTGAATTTTTTTTTAATTTTTTTTTTTCGAAATTATTTCAAGTTTTTTGTAAATATTTTTATAACTGAAATATTTTTCGCAAAAAAAAAAATTCGAATTTTTTTCGATTTGTGTTTACTGTTGTTATTTATTGTCCGTACATGTTCGTTTAATGTTTTCGTGTTTGCATATATGAATTTTTTAAATTTTTCCGTATTTCATAAGTTTATTTTTTAGCCGGTGTTATCTATAACCATCAATATTCAATTAAGTCCTCTGCCATCTCTTTTTTCTATTATCTTTTTCCATCCCAACTATGAATTATGATATTGACCCAAAAAACACCCACTCATACTTTTCTTTTTTTTTTTAAATAAGCTAATTATATTACAAGGGCTCAATTACCACTACTTCTTGTCTTCCGCCTCAACCACCTTATAACTCCTTTCAATAATTGACGTTGCCAAGGTTCGAACTTTGCACCTCCTGCATACAACTTCAACTCTTTACCACCAGACCACCTTATGATTCCTCAAACTCTAAGTCAGCCACCATACCCACTATTATACCCCTCACCACCAATCTCCAATTTCCTGTTAAACTTGATGCTACTAATTTTGTTTCGTGGCGTGCTCATATGACAGCCGTTCTTAACGGCCACAATCTTATAGGATATGTTACAGGTGACATTAAACCTCCGGTTCATGACCCAAAAGTGTCTCCTTCCACCGACTATGCCATCTGGTTCCAATAAGACCAATTAATCTTGGCTTGTATTCAGCTTGGGATATACTCAATACCATGTTTGCTAGCCGATCCCGAGCTCGTGTTATGCAACTCAAGGACGACCTTGCTCATGTCTCTCTTGGTTCAAAATCAGTCACGGATTATCTCCAAGGACTTAAAGCAAAAGTTGACGAACTCGCCCTTATTGACCGCCCTCTCACCGATGATGATGTTACTCTTTATGCAGTCAACGATCTGCCTACTTCTTATCACGACATTGCAGCTTCTATTCGTGCTCGTGAAACATCCCTTTCGTTTCATCAACTTCATGACCTTCCTGTTTCCCACAAAATCTTCAACACCAATGCTGAAAATCGCCAACAAGTTCTTCTTGCTACAGCAAACAACGCCCAGACTGGCCCCATGGATTCTCGTTCAACCAGCAACAACTATAGACCACCTCGCTATTATAACAATGTAAATCGTGGTAGCCGTGAAAATCATGGGGGTCGAGGGTCAGATGGTCGTGGAGGTGGAAACAATTCGCCCAACTATATCAATCAACGTCCTCCTGTTTATTGCCAGAATTGTGGCTATCCTGGTCATATTTCTCCCCAATGCTGCAAGCCTTTTGCAGGATATGGTCCGATGGCACCTGCTTACCATCCTATGGCCAATCATACTTACTCTTCGCCTCCTCAACAATATGCACTGCTCCATCTTGGCTACTTGATACGGGTGCTTCCCACCATCTTACTAACAACATGAATAATCTCACCGTGCACTCTGAATATGATGGTACTGAGGAAGTACACGTTGCTGATTATTCGGGTCTTCCCGTATCTCATACCGAATCAACTTACGGGGGTGCACCTGGCGCAAAGACCATGTAAACAAGGAGTACCAGTTTTGAGCTGATCGTATGTCAATTTTGCGGGAGCGTATTAAGGAAGTTGATTACTAATATGATTCTACCTTATTTAGTTATAGAGTTATTGTAGTATTTTACTATTAGGATAGATATTATAGTTTTTTAATATTAGGATACTAACTAATATATTTATTATATATATATATATATATATATATATATATATATATATATATATATATATATATATATATATAAAAAAACTCATAACTTCCATACTTAGTAGTTGGAATAAAGCAAGAGACAAATCCCACTAGACTATGTGCCGGCACGTCTTTGCAAAAACCATACATCGCGGTAAAAATACCTTTTCAAACAGATCGTCGCGATGACCGTGAATAGTGATGGATGTGAGCCACGACTGAAATGACGATTGAATCTGGAAAAATCATGTACATTGGATCATGACCACGATCATGAATAGTGCTTTTATTTTTTTTAGTTTTATTTTTTAAAAACATATTTAACATATTATAAGAGTGTTTAAAAGTTAAAATTAATGAAATTGCATTTATAAATATATATTTTAAATAAGAGTTTAAAAATCCTAAAATTTAAAATAGTCGAAATATAATCAAAAGTGGTCTCTATATGTAGAGGACGAAAAAAACATAAAAATCGGTGTAATTTTTATATTTTATATTTTGTTAATTATAAAAAATAAAAATAAAAATAAAGTAAAGAAGTGGGCCACCGAGAAAAGAAAAAAAAACTCACGGCTGCTCCTTCAAACCGCCATCCCACGGCGGGATTTCACCATTGTTGCCACCACAGGGCAGCGTGGTGGCGACTGGTGGTGATGACCGATGACCACTCCCAATGGGAGTAAATTGATCCTAAGTTTGCAATTTATATTTGGAGATGATAAATTGCAAACTTGATATGATTAAACAATTAAATACAGAATCCACTCTATTTATATACTTCAAACAAATACTATTGCCTACTATAGGGCTAAGGTTAGGCTGAATATTTAGGATTTTAGAATTTTGGGATTGGAACATTTTTTCTACGTACCAATTCCATCTCAAATAAAGTTGGGATTTTTCGGGATAGAACTTTGGGATTTGGGCGAAATTTTGGAATCCCTTATATTTTGAAGAATTTTTACAATACTCGTCGATAATTTTGGACAACAATTTATAATTTAACAAATACTAGTTTACATTAAATATAATTATATAATATTACTTTTGTATGAATTTAAAAAACAACTTGCACATCTATATGCACAAACCAAACAACATACAAGTTAGTACGAATTCAACTCATACCACATGCTAACTTGTTTCCATACAACATGTAGTTACATAAAAGTCCCAACATCAATCTCAATGAAATAATTAATGAAGAAAAATAGTTGCAGTCTAAAATAGTTGTCGTTTTTTATATAATATATAGTAGTATTATTTATTTATTTATTCATTATCCCATATGAAAATTCGAAATTTATTTCAAATGAGATCGGGATTTTCGGGATAGTCTCAAACCAAGATCGGGATACTACTGCCAGAACGTTCCTTGCTCTGATACCTCGGAAATTGGGCCTCAATGTTATTTACAATTTTACATTCATGTTGACGGCAACAAAAAAGATCACCCCATGTATGAGTTACTGTACCATCCAAAAGGATGGGGATCTTAGTAACATAATTCTCCATCTCCGGAGCTTTTTTTACGTTTCGAGTGCGAATCCACATTGAGTTTGGGAGTTTCACTAATTCTCGACTTATGCTTTCTTAATTTTCGAATTAAGTTTTCTTAGTTCATCGTCGAATAATTTTAGGAATAAAATATCAATTTTAAGGGTCTCATTTTTTACAAGGGATTTGAACATAATAAACTTAAGATTTCTTATTTAGCATCGCTTAAGGGGTCGAAAACAATGAAATAAATACGGAAAATCAAAATAGAAATTTCAGCTATAAAAAAATTACGATATAATTTGAGGAGTAATTATCATATTATGTTTGAATATAGAATTAGAATATCTTCAAAAAAATTTAATAAGTTTTCTTTAGAATAATATAGGTATGAAAATATAATTTAAATTTAATTATATACTATAACAACCGCTCTATATACGCTCCTGCTCCCAAATATTTTTTAATTTGGCGAATTCTCGCTCTTGCTCTCGTTTCCGCTCTTGTGCTCGACTTCGCTCTGTGTGAGTAAGATTGTGCCTCCAATTACAAGGAAACGTGGCGTTGTATATTTCCGTATGATTTCAGTATTCTAATTTACCAACTACTATTATTTTGTTGTGAAAAACTTGAATGATTTCAAGTTTCGTGTTACATTGTTTAACAAATTGGTGGTGAATGAAAGATGTTACGCAAGTTATATAATTCTGTAGGTTCTCGCAATATTCAAGAGACATGATTTCTTTGTGGACGTACTCGACGAGAAAAACGTGATATCAATAATTGTAGGGGGCAAATTGCGAACTTGGTATGACAAAAAAATAATTAAATATTTAATGCCACTCTGTATAACTTTATAAAACTAAACTTAAGCCTCAAAATATAGTGCATTATTAGTTTCACTCTCAAAATTAAAGATGGTATTGCCTAATGGATCTCTTCAACATTTTTCAACTGATGAGCTTGATGCTCAAGCTCATGTATGGAACCAAATATTCAACTTCATAAACTCCATGTCTCTGAAATGTGCCATTCAACTTGGCATACCTGATATCATCCACAAACATGGCAAACCTATCACACTTTCCGAACTAGCAAACGCCCTCCCTATAAACGAAGCTAAATCCCACAATATCCCACGTCTAATGCGCCTCCTTATCCATTCCAAGTTCTTCATCAAGGTCAATGTTGCTTATACGAAAGAGGAGGCCTATTGGCTCACACCGGCCTCTCGTCTCCTCTTGGCAGACGAACCACTTAGCATCGCACCTTTTGCACTTGCCATGCTTGATCCAGTTCTCACCGATCCATGGCATTATGCGAGTGAATGGTTTCAAAATGACTCCCCAACGCCATTTGAGACTGCTCATGGAGTGTCATTTTGGGACTACGCGGGCCATCAACCAAGAGTGAATCGGTTTTTTAACGAGGCAATGGCAAGTGATGCAAATTTGGTAACAAATGTGCTAGTTAGAGATTGCAAACATGTATTTCAAGGGTTGAAGTCGATGGTTGACGTCGCAGGCGGGACCGGGGTAGTGGCTAAAGCAATAGCAGAGGCCTGCCCAGGATTGAAGTGTACTGTGCTCGAACTTCCACATGTAGTCGCAGGTAGGGTGTCGAAATTAAATTTTCCATCAATCGACATAATTTCTAGTGGATTCGAATCAAATCAAATTCAATCCAAATCTATTACTCATGGATCTCATATGGATTGGATTTGGATCGAATCCAGGTAAAAGGGTGGATCAATTAATCTTTTTTCCTTTCCACAACTACATTGAAAGCGTAATATACTACTCCTTCAATTTCACTAAGAACTTTTCAATTCAATCGGAACAATTTTAAGGGAAATGAGTAAAAAAAATGAATTATATTGATGAATTAGTTGGTGGATAGTTAAAAGTAAGAGAGCTAATATAGATAAATTATAAATGGAAGTGATTAAAAATGTAATAAGTTGAGATAGTTGATTTTCATAAAAGGAATTAGGAATATTTTAGAATAGTGGAACGCTCTAAATGAGGAGTACAAGTCCTTCGATCATATCAGTTCAATAAAATCCAAAAAAAAATTATTAATAACAAATCAAATGATCGAATTCATGCAAACCACTTCATGAACATGACCCATAACTTATGAATGCATTCCAGAAATTGATGCCTTCAAACGGGATCCAAATACGGATCAGATACACTTCAATTGGATCCAATCCAGATTTAAAATGATCAACCAAACTTTTTTACTCTTCTTTTGTGTAAAAACCTGATGAATGCTCGACTCACAGGACAATATGGGAGCGAAAACGTGACATTTGTTGGTGGCGATATGTTTGAGTCCATTCCCCAAGCTGATGCAGTATTCTTGAAGGTATTTATATATCTTTATTTACGATCGAGCGACTCAAGATATATTTACTTCATGTACAATTGTGCAAAAGTAAAAGTTATAGTCCGGATGCATATGTGTCAAAATTTATAAAGTTAAAATACATAGGAGTACGAACTTTTAACACTTAACATTTCTCGGATTTTCCAATGTTTATGGTATGTTGTTCTAACGAAAATATGTGACATTAAGCAGTGGATATTGCATGACTGGAGTGATGAGGAATGTGTTAGGCTATTAAAGAAGTGCAAAGAAGCAATTCAAGGTAAAGATAACAATGGAGGAAAGGTGATTGTAGTTGATATTGTTGTGGGTGACCGTCAAGAAGACCACGAAGCAACAGAAACACAATTCTTATTTGATATGTTGATGATGAATCTGGTCACTGGAAAAGAGAGAACAGAGAAAGAATGGGCTAAACTCTTCTATGATGCTGGATTTAAGAGCTATAAGATCACTCATGTTATAGGTTTAAGATCACTCATTGAAGTGTTTCCATGATCATATTATTCATATATAGGTTCCAAATAAATAAATTAATGATCATGGTTTGATGTAATAAACTGTGCTAGTCGGAATTGTTCCGTTTGATTTCTTGTGGAATAAAATGTGGAAATCTCATGATGTAATAAATAAAATGTGGAAATTTCATCTCGGTCAAATGTGAGTCATTCCATATCATATTAGGCCATCTCCAACCCTCATACTCTATCATACTGCCACGTCATCATTCCACTAACTTCAAACTCTATCAAACTCTCTATCTCCAACCCTCAAACCCTATCATACTCACTTTTTCATTTTCTTTTCTCATTTCTATTTAAACTACACTATTCTTTTCTCATTTCTTTTAAAACTTCATAATTCATACTTCAAATTTGTTTTAAATTTCGGTAATTAAGTAAAATAACATGAAATAAAAATTGAAAAATTACAATATTCGAAAATAAAAAAATTACAATACTTTTTGTTTGTGGACGATGAAGTTTTTAATATTTTTAAATTATCGTTTGTGTTGTGTGTTTTCATTTTTATAATTTGTAGCCTTTTTATTTTGTTGAAGTACATTTATATTATGTAAGTTCGTTTTTAAAAGTGAATTCGAATATATGAATTTTACAACTAAGGTTTTATATATAATTATAAACCTTAACAAAGTAAATATTATAAATAGAAAAGGAAAGAAAATAAAATGTGAAATAGAGTGAAAAAGGAGAAAATAAAACAAACAACACAAAATAAACAAAATAGAAAGAGAAATAAAGAAAAGGAGAATGAAACAAAAAAAATTGAAAAAAAAAAGGAAAATCGGCAAGATCAGCCGATCAAACGCGTTTGTAACTTCATCACGGCTGGAGACATCATCAAACGTTTGTAAAATTTACAAACTTAACTTTCAT
Organism: Plantago major; assembly: GCA_026545765.1. Classification (NCBI taxonomy): domain Eukaryota; kingdom Viridiplantae; phylum Streptophyta; class Magnoliopsida; order Lamiales; family Plantaginaceae; genus Plantago; species Plantago major. The sequence continues at coordinate 31,467,458 of CM048844.1, read as the reverse complement.
ACCCCATTGGAGAAGGCCTTAGTCATCACAACAATTAAATAACATTGAACAAGTCTCATGAAGACCCGTACCTGAAAAGGACCGACAATACTTGGGTGAATTACTCGCATGTGACGAATATCAGTGAAAAATCGAAAAACAAAAGTCTCATGGAAACCATCTTAATAGAGGTATTAGAATTGATCGACACACATTAATCATAGTCACAAACACTGGAATTTTTATAAGAACATTAATGTTCTTCATAATTATTACATATAAAAAATAGCATAAAATGTTAATTTATAAAATTTATTAATAATATTGATATACATATATCAATATCAGTCGGTCACACTCATAATATCGAGCGGGGCAAAGGAATATCAATTACTTCTATATATTGTCGGCAAATTATATATATTTAACTCTAAAGGAATTTGCATTGCATACGAAATGATGTCATGTTTTAAAGAAAATGTATGATCTTTAGTACTACTTTAAAAATAAAGACCAAGGATAATTAGCAAACCAAATATTAATTTCTTTTCTTATTCTTTTTCCTCATCTTTTTCATCAGCAACAAAGACGTACAAAACGGTTAAAAACTCAAATTTTAAGTTTTTAACTCATGCCTTCTACCGTTAATCGAAGTGTCCCCCTAACTAACGTTAGTCAATTATTTTAAACCATTAGATGACAGATTCAACGGTTGTGATTGATTGACCTGCTACCTGTTGCACTAAGTGTTGCCATTTAATATTGCTCCTATCGATCTCCATTGTTCTACATTGCTCTAAATTTTTTTTTTTTTTTTTTGAGAACCAAGACCTTCATTCATTCAACCAAAGGCAAAACACCAGAAATCTGTTACATCAGGAAAAGTAAAGCTAGAAAGGTATATCAGAGATACCTTCTGCATCAGACAAACAATGTTTAGCCAACAAGTGTGCTAGTTCATTACTGGAACGAAAAATATGGGAAAAAGAGTAATAATCGAAATAACAAAGCTTAGATTTAATGGCTTCAATAATGCTGCCATATGAAGCTAAGCACGGTTTGTCCACATTAACCGCTTTGATGACTGCAACACAATCGCTTTCGAAAGCAACATGTTTCCAACCTCGTTGAATTGCAAAGTCGACACTAGTGTCCAGGGCCAGGGATTCAGCAATGACTGGTTCCAAAAACTGAGCAAATATTTTCCTCTTCCAACCAATAACGTCTCCCCTATCATTGCGAGCCACTAGCCCGACGCTGATCGTGCCGTTCCTGCTAAATACCGCTGCGTCACAGTTCAACTTCACTGCTGGAGCTTGTGGAGGCTTCCAAGTTTGCGCACTTTCTGGTGGTCTAAGCGTGTGGTACTGGTGTTTAGCTACAGTGAACTTGCGGAGATATCCCTGTGCAAAATAGACCAGCTCTTGAGCATCGTAACAAGTCTCCCCATGGCACAATCTGTTCCGGGCATACCAAAGACACCAGCAAATACAACATAGAAGTGAGAACTGGTCCCTGCTGAGTACCTGTTTGAGATCGTAAAACCATGTCCATACGTCAGAATAATGATTCACAGGTACAGCAATGGGAAGGCCTGACAAGGCCCAAACAAGACGAGCAAACGGGCAGTCTTTGAAAAGATGTAATTCAGTTTCCACAGCATCTTTGCACATAATACAGAGAGGGTCAGAGCTAATGTTCTAAAGGATCATAGAAGAAGAAGGACAAAATCATGTATTTACATGATTTTGTACACAGAAGAGAAGAAGAGAAGAACAGAAGAAAAGAAGAAAAGAAAGAAATGGAGAAAGACGCAAAAGCGTCACTTCCTGCTTTACGTTTTATTAAATAAGTTGAAACACGACTTATACCTTGTGCTTTAATTGTTGTACTGAACGGTTATACTGTTAGTTAGTTTCTTCAGCTACTTAAACAGAGCTATTGAGCTCAATTAGTTTTCATCTGCTGATTTCATTAATTTTTCTCTGTAAATTCAAAACATAGATTGAGCTATTCTTGCTCATCTATGTCAGTTATATTCAAACTATTGTTTTCTTGATATGGTATCAGTTTGATTTCATCAAAACGCCAGTTTTGATCTTTCGATCTTGAAGAATTTTTCCGCATTCTCTGATTGTTTTTTGTTGTGTCGATTGATTCTGTATCGATCGTCTTCTCTGAGTTGAATAACCGTTTCTACGACGAGTTAACTGTTTCGAAGAAAGTCTTTCAATGGCATCATCTGTTCAGCCTTGGGAGGTACAATCTCATCCATTTTATCTTCATCCATCAGATCATCCCGGTCTGCAGGTTGTTTTTGAAATGTTTAGTGGTGATAACTATGTTTCTTGGAGTCATTCTGTGCGTATGGCGTTAAGTGTTAAAAACAAATCGAAGTTCATTAATGGTTTACTTGAGATACCTGATTGTGTAAAAGAACCATTACTGTATGTTGCATATGAAAGAGCTAATGATTTAGTAATGGGTTGGATTATGAATTCGATTGATAAATCGCACAAGAAGAGTTTGCTCTATTGCAAGACTGCACAAGAGATTTGGAATGAGATGAAGATGAGATATGCTAGGTCTGATGGTCCTAGAGTTTTTCAGTTGAGAAAATCTTTGAGTTCTATGCGCAAAGGAAACTTATCTGTCACAGATTATTATAATCATTTCAAGTCTGTATGGGAAGAATATGTGAGTTATAGACCAGTTTTAAAGTGTTCCTGTTCTGCTAATATTGCTGAATGTAATTGTGGAGCTAAATTGGTGATGCAATTGCATGAGTCCGATGCTGTATTGGATTTTTTAGTTGGATTTGATGAGAGTTATGCTCATATAAGAAGTCAACTGTTACTTAATGCACCATTGCCACCACTGTCAAAAGTTTATTCATTACTACTGCAAGAAGAATCTCAGAGGAGTTTCTTTTCTACTCCATCCTTGAATGATGTTATGGCTATGTCTGTACAAGCTGGATCATCAAATCAGCAAGCTCACTATAACACTCAGAGGTTTCAACCTGTTTACAAAGATAACAAGAAGATGAAGTGTACTCAGTGTGGTTTTAATAATCACACAGCTGATAAATGTTTTCAGATTATTGGTTATCCTCCAGGATGGAAGGGACCAAAGACTGTTAGGAGAGCAGTTCCTAGTGCTAATGCTGCTATCAGTGATTATCCAAATATTCAGGAGCAAAATGTTCAAACTGGAAATGCTCATCCAATGTTTAGTGCAGATTTATTCAATCAGTTCTTGGAGTATGCTAAAACTGCTTATCCTGCACAATCATCTGAGCCTCAGTCATCACAGTCTCCTCATACTGCTGCAGCTGCAATCAAGGCTTCTATAGATGCTACAGCAGGTTCACATTTTTGCTTAAATGCAAATTCTGGTAAAAATGCTCATTTATGGATTATAGATTCTGGGGCAAGTGATCATATGATCTGTGATCCCAATATTTTTTACAAACATAAAACCCAAGTATAATTAATCATAAATTTACCTAACAATCACTTTACTTCTGCTACTTTAGTTGGTGATGTCAGGCTAACCACTAGTATTATTCTGCATAATGTTTCATATATACCTGATTTCACATACAATTTGTTATCTATCTCACACTTGGCTAAGCATTCTTGTTGCAGAGTAATTTTTGATGATGATGAATGTGTGTTACAGGACAAACAAACTTCCAGTGTGATCACTACTGTTAAAGAGAAAGGAGGATTATATCAGCTCAATTTCACAGAGTTTTTACCTCATGTCAATCCCATTTCTAATTCTTGTGTCATAGAAAATAAATCCTGTATTGATGTAAAGCAATCTGCTAATTCTTCTATTGTAAACAATTCCTTGTTATGGCATTCTAGACTTGGTCATGTTTCTCACAAATGTATTTCACAAATTTCTGTACTGAAGGATTACTGTAAAGAAATAAAACCTTGTGATATCTGTCATTTTGCAAAATGAAGAAATTACAGCTTCTGTCAAGATTTCTAATACAAATTGTATTTTTGACATGATTCATTGTGATGTTTGGGGTCCTTTTGCTATCCCTTCATATCAAGGACATAAATTTTTTCTAACCATAGTAGATGATTTTAGCAGATGCACATGGATTTATCTTCTCAAACACAAATCAGAAGTACAACATTTCATTACACACTTTTATAATATGATTTCCACTCAGTTTCAGAAGAAGTTGAAATGCTTAAGATCATATAATGGCACTGAATTTTTAATGCATGATTTTTATCACAATACAGGTGTTATACATCAAACTTCTTGTGTAGAAACACCACAGCAGAATGGATTAGTGGAAAGAAAACACCAGCATATTCTTCAGATAGCAAGAGCTCTCATGTTTCAGTCTAATGTTCCACTAGATTTCTGGAGTGATTGTATTTCTACAGCTGTTTATATTATAAACAGATTGCCTACTCCTATTGAATAATAAGTCTCCATTTTACATGTTATACAATATTGATCCTGACTATTCAAATTTCAGGAGTTTTGGGTGTTTAGCATATGCTAGTACATTGACAGCTCACAGAAAGAAACTTGATTCAAGAGCAGCTACATGCATTTTCATTGGATATCCATTGGGCATTAAAGGTTACAAACTGTATGATTTATCTAGTAAGAAGGTTTTGATTTCTAGAAATGTAATTTTTTATGAAAATACATTTCCTTATCATGTTTCTAAACCTGTTCTTACTCAGCATATAGTCTCAACAGTTGATCCTTATGTTTATGATGTTAACAATCCTATTTCTACATCACCTGTTATTCATGACATACATGATACTCCTGCGCATTCTACTAACAATATTGTTGAGAATTTTGCAGAAGATTATACTGAGCAACAGGTACATGAAGAACAATCAATCATGGATGATGCTTAGACAAATTGTAGAGCCTGAAGCTTTACAGTCTGAAGTAATTCAAACTGAAAATCACAGACCAGTCAGAACTAGAGTTGCACCAGCTTATTTAAAAGTCTATGATGTGCACTTACCACCTTCATTAAATCACAGACATAATGCCAATATAGTTGTGACTGATTATGAAACTCAATCTTTTCAGGGAGTTTCCTATCCTATTTCTGCTTATCTTGCTTGTTCATCTTTATCTGCAGAATATAGAGCTTTCACTGCTGCCATTTCTCAGTTAACTGAGCCAAGGACATATAAGCAAGCAGCTCCTCATAAAGAATGGCAAGAAGCAATGAGAAAAGAGTTAGAGGCTCTTGAGCAGACCAAAACATGGAGTTTAACAGCACTGCCACCTAACAAGACTTGCATAGGTTGCAAGTGGGTTTACAGAATTAAATACAAGTCAGATGGCACTTTAGAGAGATATAAAGCAAGATTAGTTGCAAAAGGATATACTCAGCAACCTGGTCTAGATTATTTTGATACTTTTAGTCCAGTTACAAAGCTAACCACTGTTAGAGTTTTGTTATCTATTGCAGCTGTTAAATCTTGGCACTTACACCAGCTTGATGTTAACACAGCTTTTTTGCATGGTGACTTGGATGAAGAGGTGTATATGACACCACCACCAGGTTATTGTGATGATGGCAGGGTGTGCAAGTTAAATAAAAGCTTGTATGGTTTAAAACAAGCTAGTAGACAATGGTTTCTCAAGCTAACTGAAAGCTTGATTTCTTTTGGTTATCATCAGTGTATATCTGATTCTTCATTATTTGTTAAGAAAACTGACACTAGTTTCACTGCATTAGCTTGTTATGTAGATGACATATTACTAACAGGTGACAGTTTGCAGGAAATACAAGCTGTGAAGGGTCATTTACATAAAGCATTCACAATAAAAGACCTTGGAGTCATGAAATACATGCTTGGCATTGAAGTGGCCAGAAATGATAATGGAATTACATTGTGTCAAAGAAAATACTGTTTAGACATTTTGACTGACACAGGTTACATTGGTTGCAGGCCAAATACTACACCCATGGATTCTCAAAGAAAGCTTCATGAATAGTCTGATTTGTCAAGATCCATCCCAATACAGAAGACTTATAGGGAGATTGTTATATCTATCAATCACCAGACCAGATATTGCTTACAGTTTACAGACATTGACACAGCATATGTCTAAACCTACTCAAGGTCATCTTGCAGCTGCACACAGATTGTTGAGATATCTAAAATCAACACCAGGACAAGGGATCTTGTTATCTTCCAAATCAGATCTTACACTTAAAGCATTCACAGATAGTGATTGGGCTAGGTGCTTACAAACAAGAAGAAGTGTTACTGGATATGCTATATACTTGTGAGATTCATTAATTTCCTGGAGATCAAAGAAACAACCTACAGTGAGCAAGTCATCAACTGAAGCAGAGTATAGAGCTATAGCATATACTACTTGTGAGCTACAGTGGTTATTATATCTTCTGGCAGATTTACATATCCCGACAGAGATAATATGCAGACCTGACGCTATAGAAACCGCGTCGGTCATGGTGCCAAACTCTAACATCACTAGACTCAGGCCTTACAAGTGGAATTTTCATTATATCATGCACATCATTATCCCATAAGACCATATCTAGCAGCTCTTTACTCCAACTGCGCCCTCCCATTGCTATAAAGTTTGAGACAGAGACATTGCCTAAATGGTAGAGGTCAGGAGTGAATGGTTTAAGATTGCCTTCCCGTGGAATCCAATTATCATTCCAAACCTCTACGCTTAAGCCATTACCAATACGCCACTCCGCACCATGTCAATAGCCGCAAGGATACTCCTCCAAGTGAACGAAGAGTTGGTGGTCAGCCTAGCATCCAAAATGTCACAATCGGGGAAATACTTCGCCTTAAGGACCCTACTCAACAAGGAATTAGGGGACTGAATGACTCTCCAAACCTGTTTCCCAAGCATAGCTAGATTAATGGAACTAAGATCTCTGAAACCCATGCCCCCATCTCTCTTACTCTCACACAACGAATCCCAATTAACCCAATGTATCTTTCTACGATCCCTAGTACCCCACCAGAATTTTGTAATAATGGACTCGATCTCACGGAGTAGGTAATCTGGGAGTTTGAAATAGCTCATAACGTAGGTTGGGATAGCTTGGAGGACCGACTTAATTAACACCTCTTTCCCGGCCCTAGATAAATGTCTCTCCCCATACCCTTGAGTCCTAGCCTAAACACGCTCCCTCAACCAACTAAAGACTTCCTTCTTTGATCTGCCCATCTCAGTAGGAAGCCCTAAGTACTTCTCATGCTTATCCACCACCCTCACCGGTAAACACCCCATCACCTCCTCCACCCTCTCACTCCCCACATTACGACTAAAAACCACGGTGGATTTGTCCAAGTTAATCACCTGTCCAGACGGCAAACTATACCTATGCAAAATATCACCAATAGCCAAAGCAGACTCTCTAGAAGCATCACAGAAAATCAATGTATCATCGGCAAAAAGCAAGTGCGAGATCCTCGGTGCTTGGGGAGTAACAGCCACTCCCCGAATCACCTCCCTACGCTCAGCATCCATTATCAACGAACTGAAAGCCTCGGTACATAATAAAAATAGGTAAGGAGAGAGCGGATCCCCTTGTCGAAGGCCCCCTACTAGGCTGGATAGAACCAAAAGTTTCACCGTTAAGTCTAAAAGAGTAAGACACGGTACGCACACAGAGCATAATAAGAGCTATAAAAGCTTACTCGAAACCTAGTCTATCAATCAAACACTCAAGAAAGCGCCATTCGACTCGGTCGTAAGCTTTGCTCATATCTAATTTTAAGGCTATAAAGCCTTCTTTACCCTTTGTTTTTCTTTTTAAATAATGGTTAATCTCATGAGATACCAGCACATTATCAGTAATCAATCTATTAGGCACAAAAGCATACTGGGTTTCGGCTATGATATTATTCATGTGGGGCTTGAGTCTATTGGTAATCGCTTTAGAAGCTATTTTAAAAATCACGTTACTCAAGCTGATAGGTCTAAACTGGGTGATTAACTCTGGTGTTTGACATTTGGGAATAAGGACAACATGGGTGAAATTTAGTTTGGGTTCAAGCACATGATCATTAAGGAAAGCTAGCACGCTGTTAAGCACAATACGACCAACTATATGCTAAAATTTCTGGTAAAAAAGTGCAGGCATACTATCGAGGCCAGGGGATTTGGTAGGAAACATATCAAATAATGCAGTTTTTACATCTGTTGCGGTGAACTTTTTGGCAAGCTCCGAATTGACCGCCGGAGACACCTTCGTACTCATAGTTTCCACGACCGCTTCAATATCAGCTTCTGTCAGCTGCCCAGAAGTGAAAATAGAGGTAAAATAATCTGAAACAATCCGTCAATACCCTCAGTCGACTCCTGTAAATCGCCATTCCCATCCCTCAGTCCACTGATCGAGTTCTGATTTGCCCTTTTTGTTGCTTGGGAATGAAAGAAAGTGGTATTCCTATCTCCCTCGACCAGCCATTGAGTTCGAGCACGTTGTTTCCACAATATTTCCTCCTGATCGAGTCGCTCCTCAATCTCCGTGCTTAATTTTTTAATTCTCTCCTTGATCCCCGTCGACACAGGCTGAGTTTTCAGATTTTCTAGCTCCTGGTTCTTCTCCCGAATACCCTTTCCAATATGTCCAAACTGAGTTTTGCTCCAATTCGCAAGTCCTACACGACAATTCTCCAGGTTTTCGAACATCGCAGAGTGCTGATCCCAATTTGCGGCCACAGTACGCTGACAACTTGGGCCTGGGGAAATAAACTGGTCCAGCCCGTATTTGCCACAGCACGGTCCAATCTCAATTGGATATTGTGTGGACTCTCGCGATTATCCGTCCAAGTGTACTGATACCCCGTGTATCCCAAATCACCTAAATCGTTGTGTGTTAAAGCCTCTCGGAAATCCCGAAACTGCCAATCTGGTGTATGTACCCCACCTAATTTTTCTGAGTGCAAAAGGGTTTCGTTGAAATCTCCGATGACAACCCACTCTCTACTTGAAACATTACCTAACCGCTTCAGCAAATCCCAAGTAGCCTTACGTTGTCCCGTATCCGGCTCTCCATAAAATCCGGTTAACCTCCAAATCCGCATACTCCCCTCAAGTTGTACATTCGCGTCAATATGGTACCTCCCATAACTAATAATAGAGACCGAGCACTTCTTATCCCACAAAAGAGCCAATCCGCCGGACCTCCCAACTGCGGACACCCCAATACCAAACATATTATACTTAAACTTCAAATTGTCAATCTCACTAGCACAAAGTTTTGTTTCCATGAGAAAGACAATGCGGGGACGGAAATCCTTAATTAGATTTCCCAACTCTCGAACTGTCCAGGTATTCCCCAACCCTCGACAGTTCCAACTTAGGCAACTCATTGGGCTAGGCGGAGTTGCATAGCAACTTCCGCCTCTCTTGCCAAGTATGTAGTTGGGAGTGCTTGCTTCTGTTTCTTGCTCAGCGATTCCACAGGCTGTAGATTTTCCTTATCCTCACTCTGCCTCTTTTTAGTTGTTCCAGTGGGCTGAATTTTAGGGGCCGAATTTTTGCTCCCTGGTGGACGGCCCCTGCGTTTCTGGTACTTAGCGGGTGAAGATGGGCTGGGTTGTTTAGGTCGTATGGATATAATGGGGTTACGGGTATTAAGGGGGTTATTGGACTCAGCTGGATTGCGGTGGTTTGTGAGTTGGGCTAGGAACATGTGTTTGGTTTTTGTGTGGGCTTCAGATGAATGGGCTGGGAATTGGTACTGGGCCAGGTTAGGCAGGATTGTTAAGAGAAAAGGTTGGGATGGATTATCTTGGTGGGTCGGTATAGGTATGGTGGGCAGTATGGAAATGGGTGGGTGTATAGCTGGGTGGGTTGGGGCAATCAAATTCGGATCATCCACTACCATATCCGAAACAGTCGAATTCGCGGCTAAATAAGGTACTATGGCATTGGTTAGGCTTGAATCAGCAATCTTCTCCAAATCTTTTGAATTAATTGGTGATATTACACCAACAGAATCTTCCTTATCCACCATAATCGCCTTTCCTTTTCGGACCCTATCACGCCCACCAATTCCGAGATCTTGTGTAACAACCCGTGGAATCTGCACAATCTGTTCCGAAACTGACTCCATCCTTTCCACATCCGAAATACCCGAATTACCCTCTCCGTCTATGGCAGCACCAGGCCGTATGGCCGCTCCCGGAGATGGCACCACCTTCTCCATGGACAGTGTTGTCGTTGGTGATGACTGATTGTCACGTCCAATACTGCCATTGACATATTTTGGTTGTGTCATGTTCATATTCGCTCGAAGCCAGTCGCCATACATCAACTTTTCCTCCAATATTTCTCCTGTACTATCATCAACCTCCGCGCAGTCACGACAATCTTTCACTAGGTGGCCAAGAACACCACAATAATAGCAAAAATTAGGCAACCTCTCATAGGTAATAGCCACCTGAATTTTCTAATTAACAGGCCCCATTGCGCTGATTATCCGGCGGAGCGGTTTCGTTACATTCACCCTGGCACGAAAGCGAAGTACAGAACCCGAATAACCTTTCTGCGGTGCACTATCCATACTCACAAAAGATCCCAACGCATCACCCAAAACTTTGGCCATTCCTTCATGTAACAATGTGTATGGAACACCAGTAGCATGCATATAGAAAGCACACCAATCCAAACTCACTGTCGAAGGATCCTCTCCCGCCTCTAATTCACGTAGCACGACCAAATTTTTATCGAACGCCCACGGGCTGCGATTCATAATCTTCTTTTTCTCCGATTCACTGCTGAAATTGAATAAGATACGATCCTCCCCAATTTTCTTAAGCTGCACAGGAAATTTCGGATTCCACGCACCCACCAATGCCCGTTCTAGAGACTCCAAATGCGCAGCCTTGGCGATAGAACATGCCCAATCAAACATTTTTCATGCTCCACCGTTGACGTGTTCCAAACCTCCGTCGGGATAATCACATCCTCCTTCTCATAATCCGTAAGAACCAATTTATTACTCAAGGCCAATATAACCTTCTCCATTCCGTCACTGTAACACCACACGCAGCCCTGAGAAACTATGAGTACCCAGCGAAACCAACAGCCAAGACAGAGTGCCTGCAGGTCACAACACAAAGAAAAAAACTACACCAAACACCAAAGTTAAAGGTAGGTTTAAAAGGCTTAAAAAAACAATGAAAGAAAGCTACTGAAAGGTACGGTATCTCAGAGATTTTGAAAAGGATTTTTTTAAGAGATGTCCCTTGCTAGACTCACAAACCAAACCTCACGGCGCTTTCAAGACCCCTCGGAAAAACTTGTATGGCCTCATAGTCCACTCGGAAATTTTGGGGGGGGGGGGGGAGAACTCGCCGGCGAACGGGTGAAGAAACAGGGGGGAAAAGGTGGAAGAAGACGGAAAATCGATCGAGCTGTCAAGGAGACAGACCCAATCTCCAACCTAGAAGGGGAAGCTCTAAAATTAGTTAGTGATATATTTAAAAGTACTAAAATCCCTTATATAATCGATCGCTACGAAAATCCATATTAATACAGTAATCAATAGAAGATAACCGAGTTCTCTTCAATGATCATTTAGTCGGATCTTCATTCTTAAAAGATCCGAAGTCCACCAAGATCGCCACCATCAGTCCGCCGTGAACAACCGAATTGGCCGGAATTTATCCTCCGCTATCTACACGCCTTCTTAATTCTATCCGTCTTGCCTCGATCTGAAGGTATTTGCTGCGAGCTGGGAGCTTTCGAAGTTCAAGCCGCCATTAATGGAGGCTATGAAGCTTGGCGAAGCTCTTCTTCTTAAACCCATACAAATTAATTTAGAAAGATATCATAGGAGAGGAGATGCAACTTTCACCAATAGAAATAATAAAGCTCCGAGTTTTCGTCGTATTGCGAGTGGATTTATTCGAATTCTTTTGTATTATATCATGACATGGGAACAAACGGTGAGTATTAATGTCGGAAATCAAGACTTTGTACCCATATATGTGGAAGAAATAGTCAAAATCGACTGTACAAAAGTTTTTGTTGAGTTACAGGGACTTAATTAAAGTTTTTTAGAACATAAAGGGCTATGTTTTGAGAATTTAATGACATCTAGGGACTTGAGATGTATTGGTCATTTGATAAAATTACTAATGTGCCATTCACCCAATTGCCAATTAAACTCACGTTATGAGCTTTTGGAATTACAGTTAAGCCCTCAAGTTTAAATAATCATCAACATCGACTTTCAAGTAATATGCAATTGAACCTCCAAGTCTGTCAATGGTATTAAATTATTTCCATTCTTTTCTTCCCATCCCAGACTGATATCGCATGGAGCACATTTATAATTTTAATTAATATCTATTGTAAATCTGTAATCAGTCGGCTCGAATTTCATCCTCCCAGCCTTGTCATCCTAGCCCGGACAAGGAAATGGGCCTGTCCTTTTTGAGATTTTTTTTCTTCGTTGGGACGGACCATAGTTACTTAGAAATATTTTTTTCTCAATTTATTATTTTATTTTATTAAATTTAAAGTTAAAATTGCCAAAAAAAAAATGAAACAAGTTGCAAGTTAGAGCAATAGAGAGCGACGTCATGTGGCGTGCATCGACATCCTGACTGACGTTAGTCAGGGAAATACCATGACTGACAATAGAAAACACGTACTTAAGTACGTACAATTTCTTCACTAAAGATCAATACTAATTTCCACAGTTTGTGTGCGTGTCTCACAAATTAACGACATTTGGATGGACAATGACAAGATATCAAACCATTAAGCTTGTGTTTCAAATGCTTAAAAAAAGTGATTCTGCTAGGAATATCTGTTTAGATTTTGATCAGCAACCTAATGACTTATCTTAGCACAGAAAGGTGGTTAGTACTCTTGGTTCACTTGAACACTGTAAAAGAGGAAAATCACTAAGTATGTTAGTCTAGCAAATCTTGTATAGGATGTTAGGTCTCTGAATGTAATTTTTATATCTTTGAAGAAGACCAAGAAGAAGGCATCCAGCAGGAGAGTTCAACAGATTTAAAGATTTGAAGACTGTACAAGATTGTTGAAGACAAAGGTCATCAGATACCTATGTCCAGATATCTTGAATAAACACTACAAGAAATCAGGGAAATAACGATGGAAATGGGCGACGGATTTTATCCGTCCTCAGTAGCTGATTAAAACTGTCATAGAAATGACGGATAAAAGTTATCCGTCGCTAATTTTGTTGACCATAATAAAAAGAAAAAAAATAAAAAAATTTAGCGACGGATAGATCTATCCGTCGCCAAATGACCGGAAAATTAAAAAAAATAGAAAAGTTAGCGACGGATAGATCTAGAAAAGCCTAAAAAACATTAATATATCTCCACCACCACCTCCCTTCCTCCACCACCTCTCCTCCATTTCTCCTCTACCACCACCTCTCCTCCTCCACCACCTCCTTTCCTCCTCCACCACCTCCTCTTCCTCCCACTACCACCACACCCACCACCTTACCACCACCTTTCTCCTCCCACCACCACCGCTCTTCCTCCTCCACTCCACCACCCGCCTCTCACCACCACCATCCGCCTCTCACCACCACCACCCGTCTCTCCATGCCACCACTGCCTCCGGATCTCATCGCCACCAACGCCACCGGATCTCCACCGTCCACCTCCGGATTTTCGATTTATCTTTTTATACATTTTCGGTATTTTAGGTATTTTAGTTTGTACATTTTAGGTATTTCTCTTTTATCTTTTTGTACATTTTCGGTATTTTAGTTTGTATTGTATTATTGTATAATGAATTTATATTATTATCATTGTATACAATTTTCGATTTATTGTATAATCGTATTGAATATTGTAGTTTCGATTTGAATATCAACCGAATTATTGTCCGATTTGAATATTGTAGTTTCGATAAATCAATATCTCGTATACGAATACAAATTGGATACAAATTAATCCGTATACGAATATAAAAATTTGAATACGGATTTTTTTTTTAAATAGCTTCTCAGCGACGGATAGATCTATCCGTCGCCACGTGGGGCGATGGATAGATTCTATCCGTCGCCAATAATCGATTAAAAAAAATAAAAAAAAAGTCAAAAATGATAATCCGCCGTCCAATCTGTCGCGAATTGGACGACGGATTATTTATTCGTCGCCATGACTCCACCGGGCGACGAATTCTATCCGTCGCAGAGTCGGGCGATGCTGGTCTGTAGCGACGGATCTATCCGTCGCAACAGACCAGTTTTTTTGTAGTGAAACAAGTGTTTTTCAATAAACAAGGTTTGCAAAAAGATATCTGAGAACGCAAGGTTTCTGAACGAGGAAAAGTGCCCACAGATATCTACACTAAGATACCCTGGATAAAACTATGTTTCTGGGAAACAATGTTTCAACAGGTATCTGGAGATGAGAAGGTCTCTAGAAAGGGACATGCAATGCTTCAGAAAGCGTACATAGTTCCGTTGACACTACAGGACAAAAATAGTACAATGCAATAAATGCGCAGACAGAGACATTTGAACAAAAGAGGAAATCTCTGAAAAGAGACAACGTCTTCTGCAGTACTATTTTCATATATCAATAGTTTGAATTTCATTAAACCTAACGGATACTATTCAAACGGCATGATTTTCAACTATAAATATCATCACTTAGAAGGCTTGAAAGACACACACTGAACTCACTGAAAATACCAAACTTCTCTGATAATACAACTAGTGGTATCTTTCTCTCAAGCATACAAGCCTTCAACCTACTTATTCTTCAGCTTACAGTTGCGACTAAACTCTTGAATTCTAGGTAGCACGAAAGTTCTAAGTGTCCTGATCCTTAACAAGCATTGCTATCTGTGAAGGAGTTGAATCAAAAGATCAAGTATCTGAGATTCATTCTCTAGAACATTTATCATAGATTTGGGTCAGTAAAGAACATATCACCACATATTGTGAAGTGTGTTAAGTGACACTTGTTCAAAAAGGTAGTATTACATAACTGTAGAAGTTATTAATCTACCAAACCTGACAAACTACCTTAACCAACACCTTAAACGGCGTGGAGTACAGGAAGTTCTTAGTTTGGGAAACTAAGGAATAACTCCAAGGTTACTGAGCATAGGAAGTACTTAGTTTGGAAAACTAAGGAATAGCTCAAAGGTTTCTGAGTATAGGAAGTACTTGACTGAGAAAATTGGGGAATAACTCAGGGGGGACACTTGGTTGGGAACCTAGTGTATTTAGGAATCGAGAGAAGATATTTGTAAGGTGAACTCAATTATCTGTCTTAGTGGATTCTAGGTCTGAGAAAGGCCGAAATGGATTAATTGAAGGATTACGCCACCTTCAGATACCACTATAAAGATCAGTGTTATTTACTTTATGCAATTTATTACTTGCTTTATTTACCTTGCTGAGTATTTACACATATCTTGCTGAACACGTGCACTTATCACAGAAAAGTTTTCCGCTCTCTGAAATTAAGTATCAGATATATTCACAGATATCCGAGAAATTGTGTTTATCGACAAAAGTTGTAAAAGACTATTCACCCCCCCCCCCCCCCCAGTCTTTTCCCTTTGCCGTTAGCTGGACCAACAACTTCTGTGATTTTGGAGTAATAAAAGTAGTTTTTTAGTGTTTTATATTACAACTTATGCTGCAACTTCTCTGGAGAAAAACAGGTAACCGCCAGAAGCAGAGAATCAACTCAATAGCTGCTTCTAGTTGCTTTTAAGCAAGTAGTAGCATTTTTCAATTAAAAACAACTAATTAAATCAACTTTTGCAAACACTAAAACTTCTACTTTTACAATTTTAAGCTGTTTTTATATGATATATCAAATACTATTAACTTTTACTAAATATCAACCTTAATCAACTTTTAGTAGAAATAAACAAAAAAGCATCAGTGAATTTGCAAACAAATGATTAAACCATCCCAATTTAAACGTTACATTTTAATATTTTAAGTAATTCTTTATCCGAGTTTGCCAACAAATTACTCTTAAAAATACACACGCCGGTATCTTGTGTTGTATCTTCTATTGTTTTAAATAAAACTGCAAATACTTGTGCACATAACATTTTGATGCATGTCCCGATGTCCGGCAATCAAATATTAGTTTTGTATATTCAATTATTCTAAACATGGACATTCATTATTTCACATGAAACACTAGTTATATTTTGACAATATGCATTTTTTGTGTTAGTGTAAAACATCAATATTCTTAAGTAAAATTCATATTTTTGCATTATAACTATAGTATTTAATTGTCATTATTTTTTATCATTGAACAAAATCGTCTCACATAATACTTACTTTATGTATATTTTCTTGAAACAAAATTCTAAATGATCAGTTATATACAAATTAACTTTATGAGATATCGTTTCCAAGAAACTGATTTAACATCACATAATCAACTATTAACACCATATATTTAACTTCAAATATTGTATGTGTAATGAAATGCATTATACTTGAATTACTAAACAAGCATGCGATGTTCTAACTAAATATGCCATATTTTTGCTAGTAAACTATGTGATGTGGGTTATGTCTCTCGGATAGACGGTATTTCTCAAAAGTTGATCTTTATTATGATGATTAAAAAAATACAAACTTTTGTGAGAAACCATATCAACATCAAATATTTAATTATAAACATAATGTGATTAACTGCCAACGTGTAACTACATTATATATGTTTTTTGTAACAACATATGTGATGTTTGATATATGGTATCTCCGACATACTTTCACAAAAGTTGATCGGAGTATGTCACAAACCGTGTGTTCCAAGTCGATGGCGCCGGGTTCCATCAGTTTGATCGCGCCCTATCACAAGTCAATTATAGTATGCAACAATTTTCAGATCGAATTGCATAAGCAATACTATGTAAGCAAGCATTTCAAGTCAGTCCCAAACGCGCATCACTTCTAAAAATAGATGATAGCGTAAGACACTCTCTCCCTTAAATAGTATGGAAAATTCACAATATCCAACCACAAAACAAAATTAAAAGGAAAAAGAGAAGAAAAACGAAAATTCGAAAAACTCCCATCAACCCACACATTAAATTTTCAGCAGTGCAAAACAAAGAACCAATCCCAAATCCAATAGAAAAACAAAACTTCAAAAGTGAACTTCACTTAGTTAATATTCACCGAATTGAGTTTTATCGAAACTAACTCAAATTGAATTTTGCGTCTAATACCAAACACACTCAAATGGCTACCCCAATACAAGGAAACAGTAATAGTGATGAACTCCATCTCCCCTGGCTAGAGGACTTCCAAACACCTCCACCACCTCCTCCTGCAGCTGATGATGTTAAGCTGCAAAAAACGCCTACACAAAAGGCCGTCCGCAAGACCTTCAAGGGAACCGCCCACCTAGCAAACCTCCTCCCAACAGGCTCCGTTCTCGCATTTCAAGTCCTGTCTCCAATTTTAACACGCACAGGAGAATGCAGAACGTATGTAAGCCGAATTATGACACTTGGCCTCCTTTGCTTTACTGCGTTCTCCTGCTTCCTCCTTTGCCTAACCGACAGTTTCAGGGACGGGAGGGGGAAGGTTAGGTATGGCCTGGCAACATTCCGCGGCCTTTGGGTCATCGATGGGTCCCCTGTTACCCTTCCGCCTCAACAGGCAGCTGAGTTCCGGTTGAGGTTGGTGGATTTCTTCCACGCGTTCTTGTCCACCCTCGTGTTTGGGGTGGTTGCGATGTTAGACCAGAATGTGGTCAGTTGCTTCTACCCTTCACCGTCAGAAGAGGTGCAGGAGATGGTGGCAATGTTTCCGGTCACGGTGGGGACGGTCTGTAGCGTGTTGTTTCTTGTTTTTCCGACGAAACGCCATGGAATTGGGTTCCCTCTCTCATGATCAATGTTATTTAGACCATGCAAATTGAAGCAGACATATTGAGTTTTCTTTTAATGATGAATTGATTATGTTAAAGTTGATTTAGGATTTAGAACTTAATTGAAAAGGACAAATTGAGTCTTTTTTATGATGAGTTGATTTTGTTGGAGTTGTGTTAGGGCTTAAAATTAGAATGAATAAGAAATAATATTGGTTTTTGATAATTTCTAATCTATACACACACATATATTGTAAAACATAAATTTATACACATAATTTCATATATTTAATACTTTTAACCATCCTATCTAATTTTATACAATACTAAAAAAGTAACTTTATCCCACACTGAATATACAATAATCCATCTAAACTCACAAAAATTACACAATCTAGTGATTTACTAACATTAAAAAGTATACTATAACTTTCACATTTTTATCTTTTATCATTTATTTTAATTCTTACTTAAAACTATGCGTAAACCATAATATATAAAGTTCTCTGAAATTGATATGGTGGAGGGGTATTATATTGTGAAATCAAATCAAATAGATTAGTTTTTGTGATAGAAACCACCTTTTGAAAAGATGGAGATCAAGATTACTTATTTAATTATAAACATTGTATATTTATCCACAAACATCGCATGTTTAAAAATTGTCGCTAATGCAAGTATATAAACACACAATTTTTTATTATACGATGGATCAGGCAATCGAGATAGATGCATAGAGGACGCGTGAATTCTATTCACCCTCCATGAGTAGATTTTAGAGCAGTCGCGTGGAATTTTATTTTCTCAAAAATAATATTAATAAATTATTATTAGGAGTATAACATAGGTATCCCGTATCTGGTAACCTGTCCTCTTCCCCGGCACAAATGGTGCAGTGAAAAGATGTTAAAAGATCACAAAATGTATACGTACCTCTATAATACTACTAATTAATTAATAAAATTCCTTTCACAAAGTTTGATAAATTTATACCGCCTCCATTTCGTTAATTGCTTTACACTTCATTTCTGCATTTGAGAAAAATAAGTAAAAATATCAATTTGTAATTTTATACATATTTATAAATTTAAAAGTAATAGGTGAATATATAAAATATGAAAAAGAGTGATTAATCTAAAAACGCCCACAATGAAGATATTGAGTTTCCACTTTAAATTAAAGCTTTTAAAGAAACGTAAAAAATGACAAATTTGTAAATCTTTTAGTGCAACTAAGGAGTAGTTAACGTTTCACACGTAAATTCATATAGTACTTCCTCTGTCACTAGACAAGGTTTTCGTTTTGCCAGCCTTGTTCGTCCCACACAAAAGTTCCCGTTTCTGGTTATGGAAAAAAAATTCTTCCACTATAATATTAAAATATTTAAAATGTAATGACAATAGTACCCCCACTCATTATAGATTAATTTTTCTAACAAACTTACATTATTTTATTAAAACATGGCCCGTCAATTGTTTACCATAAAAGTATACGAGAATCTTATTTCGAAACGGAGGAAGTATCTTTGAGACGAGACCAATTAACTATCTGATAGCGGAATTTGACACCAAAATCAATAAAAATCCAATATATAATAGGATACCCCATCTCAAAAAGCTTAATACATTGCCACTTTTAACCATTACAAGAACTTCATATATTACTATAAAAGAAGGTACAACACACTAAATAAATAATTATAAAAACACTCTTAACTTGCCACACAAAATACACATTTAATCACCTAAGTTACCTTAATTTCATTTTTTATCTTTTATTGTTTATTTTAACTTTTTAATCATAATTAATAATATTGTATATTTTGTGGTCGACCTTTTTAGCCATCACAAGAACTTCATATACTCCCTTCATTTCAGAAAAAATGTTACATTTTACTATTATGCGGTCAACTGTCTCCACGTTTGACCACAATTTACTCTTAAACGATATTAATAAATAAATTATTAAAATTATATAATGAAAATTTAGTAATTAAATTTTTATTATATGATTTTATTAAATTATATACTATTATCGTTTGTGAGTAATTTGTGGTCAAACTCGAAGACAGTTGACCGGTCAAAGTCAAAATGTAACAATTTCTCTGAAATTGATAGAGTATTACTTTTGTGTTGATTGTTAATTGCAATTAGAGTTTACATGCAAGTGATTCATCATTCATGTCGAGTTGTCTGTCGACCTTTTTTGTCAAACATATTTAATTATCTGATTCATCCTGGTCTTTGGAGCTGGAACTCGTGGTACATTTTTCTATGTTATTTTCTAATCGATTATTTACTTAGATGCTCAGTTCCTGGTGGTAGTGGTGTTATTATAGTTTGCTGGCTAATGTAGTTGTTTATTTAAAGCTTTATAAAATATACATTTCTCAACTATGTCATGTTATCACTCCTTTCTACCTCTGCCTGGTCCTAAATTTAATGTTAATGGATCAAATGTGTGGGACTAGGAACTGACCACCATTTGAAGATGCGAGAAGAGTTGTGAGGAATATGGGTGCGTTGTTGCGCCGAGACCATTCACAGCATATATGAAGGTGGATGCACTATACTACCCCATGACATATACATATTTAATTGATTTTGCTGAGGCTTATCAATACAAGGTTGTATTTTCATGATAATTCTATTTCTCAGAGTAACTTTTCTTTCGTAGAATCGTAGCTAGTGCTGACAATACTCACAATGTACGCAAATGATCAAATTAGTAACTTTTTCTCAGAGTGACTTTTCTTTCTCGTGGGAGCTGACATGATGGCTGAAAACTTTGTAATGCCTATATTAGCTTTGGCATACCGTACATAAATCTTTATTTGATTCTGTTGAAAAAAGGTAGATGTGAAAATAATTCATTATGCACGCAAATGAAATGTGTGTTTGTAAACTGAAAGTAGTTCTACATGAAATAATACTCCCTCCGTTTCATATATTTCTTTCCATTTTTCCATTTTGAACGTTTCATTAAAAACTTTTCATTAAAAACTTTTCATTTCCTTTTATGGAAACCCACTATCTCCATTATTAACATTTTAATCTCTCTCTTTCATACTTTTTCAATTCTCTTTCTTACTTTTTACTATACGCATACTACTTCACTTGACAGCTAATGGTGATCAGAGCTGTTACGTTTCTACAGCTATATATACCACTCCCTCACTTGACAAACATGCATCAGAAATCCTTCTTCCCTTCTCTTCTCTGTTTTTCTTTCTGCACTTTAGATATTCGAGTGTTCTTCACCACAGAAGTTCGACGGAGCTTCTGCTGCTGAGCTTCCAGTGGTTGCTGAGATTGGACGTTGTACCTTGGGAGCTAATTGTCCGAGGAAGGCCTGAAGCTTACTAAAGGCGGACAAATTTAGCTTAAACCTGTGTTTTTGTTTTTGTTTGTGTAATCAAGTTTCAGTAAGTGTTGATAGTTTTTTATTCATGTACTGTTGTCATATATTTTTCATACTGACCTTTGTTGCAGCTAAACTTATAATCGGATCCAAAAGTGTTTTGGTAAAGGAACAAAAGACTGGGTCTTGGAAGGATATGGCGACTACGATGCTTCGTTTGGTAAAATTTGTGAAGAAAACTTGCTGTGTAACCGTTATGGTTAGGAAATTTTGTTTAAAAAAAAAAAAAAAAAACCCGTGATGGCTATGAAATCGTATAATTGATACTTTTGAGCTTTATGGGTTGTAAGTGATATCTTGGGGCGTGTGGAATTGATGTAGAGGGTAGACAACCATTTGTTTATTTTATTTTTGAGCATTTCTTATTTTCGTTTGTACCTGATTCGAAGTATTATTAATAATTTTTTTGACATTTAAAAAAAAAAATATTTAGTGTGTGTTTGCAAATGTTTTTACTTGTGCTTTTTTGTCTACTTCTATTAAAAGTTTATTAAAGTTCATTTTAAGCAAAAGTTAGTGTGTGTTTGCAAATGCTTTTACTAGTGCTTTTTTATCTGCTTTTGTTAAAAGTTGATTAAAGTTGATTTTAAGCAAAAGTCATTAGTATTTGATATATTATACAAAAAAGCAGCTTAAAGTTGTAAAATCATAAGTTTTAGTGTTTGCAAAAATTAATTTAATTAGTTGATTTTAATTGGAAAAAAAAAGCTACTACCTGCTTAAAGCAGATAGAAACAGCTATTGGGTTGTTTCTTAGCTTCTGGCGGTTACCTGCTTTTTTCCAGAGAAGTTACAGCAGAAGTTGTAATATAAAACACTAAAAAACTACTTTTGATTCTTCAAAAGTACAAAAGCACTTTTTTTAAGCATTTGCAAACACAAGCTTAGTAGTGTTTGATATTTCAGATAAAAAACAGCTTAAAATTGTAAAAGTAGAAGTTTTAGTGTTTGCAAAAATTAATTTAATTAGTTGTTTTTAATTGAAAAAAAAGCTACAACTTGCTTAAAGCAGTTAGAAGCAGCTATTGGGTTGCTTCTCTACTTTTGACGGTTACCTGTTTTTTTTCAGAAAAGTTGCAGCAGAAGTTGTGATATAAAACACTAAAAAACTACTTTTACTACTTAAAAATCACAAAAGTACTTTTTTAAGCATTTGAAACACAAGATTAAATTAAATGCACATTTGTGAACATGCAGCACACAATCTGACCAGTATGATTTTCTATCCAAGCATCAATGGTTATAATTATCCCTACTTTTCAGATCAAAATGGATTACTTTCTTAGCATAAATCTCAATTATAATAGAAGCATCATGTTTCCAAATTAAGTATCAAACATATTCAATACCCCCTTCCGTCCATTAAAAGTTACAAATTAAAGAAGCTACTTTATCTTGGTTTAAAGAAAATTAGTTAAATATTAATTTCTGAGTGGTAGTATATTGATAAAGTTGTAAGTGGGTGATAAAGTAAGTGAGAGATTGAATATAATGATAATAAAGTAGGAAAGAGAAATAATAAAGAATTAAATAGTGGGATAAAAACTTTCCTTTTTTATGTTAGTAAGTTTCTAACGAAACACCAAAAAAAGAAAGTTAGAAAGTTTTTAATGAAAGAGAGGAGTATAAAACAAACATCACATTCCACCTAGTCTCAATTGAATGGTGCTCCTCTCATTTGATGTAGATTGGTACATTCTATATTTGATTGGGTTAAGTTATTTACGGGTTGTCTCGCAATTAAAGTCCGATTTTAATCGAGACTTCTCATTATATTTATCACGCAATTTTAATCCAATTGAACAATACCCGTTTTTAATCCACCAACTATTCATAATTCAATTAAAATTTATCTTTCTACTTACTATTTTTCTTTACTTTTCAATTTATTATAACAACCTTAAAGTAATCAAATAACAATTAAATATAACCAATCAAATAATCTTAAAAACTCTTACACACATCACTTCACTCTTAGAGCATTATTTGTAGGTATCTCATAATGAATCTTATTGTCATATTTAGGATAAAACAATGGATTGTAGACTAAAACATCAAAACTTCAGAAATCATGTTTAAGTGATGGCCCACATAAAATTTTTGGGCTCCCGAACATATTGCCTAAATTTGAGGACTCCTCAAATGATTTTGAAGGTTAATTTAGTGGGGGCCACTAGTTTATTTCATAATTTTGTGATAGAAATAGGTCACCTGAGGCTTTGCAAAAAAATATAGGGAGACTATAATTAACATAATACATCATTTAGGGGCAATATTTAGAACACTAGTTGTTGGGATCCTAAAACTCACTTCTATCTCATATATAAGGTAAAAGCACAAAAAAAAAAAAAACTAAAAAAACAACAATATCAGGAAGCTCAAACTGGTGGGGTCCATACTAAATTTATGTTTGGGTGTAAATTAAATCAGTTATTTGAGCACTCCCTAAATTATTTTGAAGGTATAATTGATGGGTCCTACATACTCCATCCGTCTCATGCCAGTTGTCCACTTTACTTCTGACATGCAAAATAAGGAAACTAATATTATAACACTTTATAGTACATGTGGGGGGTACTTTCTTACTTTTGAGGTGTTAGTTTGATTGTTTAAGTTAACTTTTGACTTTATTGGAAGTAATGGGGAATATAAAATTGTACTCCCTCCGTCTCGGAGAAGCTGTCCACGTTACTGTTCATGCACAAGTTTTAAGGAGAGTAACATTATAATTGTATATAGTACATGTGGCGTTTACTTTATGACTTTATTAGTAGTTGGTTTGATTGTTTAAGATACTCTTTTACTTGTTTAGGAATTAGGAGTAGTGGAAGATATAAAATTATATAATTTTTCCTAAAATGGCAAAGAAATGAAAGTGGACAACTCTACCGGGACGCCCAAAATGGCAAAAGTGGACAACTTCGATGGGACGGAGGGAGTATAACTTAATTTTCTTAAAATGGCAAAAAAATGAAAGTGGACAACTGGAACGGGACACCCAAAATGACAAAAGTGGACAACTGGCGTGGGACGGAGGGAGTACTTATTTAGTGGTTTTACACTAGAAATAGGCGTCCTACATTTTTCGACTAAAACTATCGTGCCATAAATATAGTATAGCATTTAGGATAGATTTTGGAGGAAAAATTTAAGCCTCCTACAACTATTGCTCTTATACCCTATATAACAACCTATAAAACATATAAAACTTTATTTCATCCCAATCATAATTTTTCAAAATCCAATTATAATTAGTTACGGTTAAAACTCAATTAAAACCCAATCAAGTTTAGTTGTTTTCCAAACAACCAATTTATGTGGTCCGTAGTAGCATCATACGATTATTAGACGGGTGCAATTTCTCTCTTAAATACTTCCTCCTTCATCTCCTCAGCATGGCTTGGATGATTGACATGTGGACCAGAACAACAAAAGCAGGGTAAAAATAACACGTGGATAGTGCTTTTCAATGGGTAGGGTGCAGACCCTGCCCTTACCCATTTACCTGCAAAGGGTCTCCACATCCTACCCTTTTAATGTTAGACCTTACCCGAACCCTCGTGCTCTCAATTGGTAAGGGTCTAGACCCTACCTTTACCCGGACCCTTTAAGGTAACAGGGTCTGGGTCTGAACCCGAACCTTAATTGGACCCAAACTTTAAATCTGGACCCGGACCCGAATTTTTGGGTGGGGTAGGGTCTAGACCCGGTCGGAATTTTTTTTTTTTAGTTCTTTTCAAAATTAATATGAAACACATTATAAAAATCTGAACTTGCACAATATTTAATAGCATGATTTTTTTAAACAA
This sequence comes from Plantago major, assembly GCA_026545765.1. Taxonomy (NCBI): domain Eukaryota; kingdom Viridiplantae; phylum Streptophyta; class Magnoliopsida; order Lamiales; family Plantaginaceae; genus Plantago; species Plantago major. The sequence continues at coordinate 31,442,371 of CM048844.1, read as the reverse complement.
CAATTCGAAGACGAAGTTAAAAATCGTACATTATAAACGTTCAAATGAGAAGCACAGAACCACCAACCCCATCTTTATAAAATCAATCATAATCTCTATATTCAATCCATCTAATCAACTATTGTACAGTAGCATCTACCCATATCAATACTTCAGTCTATCTATCCAAATCACTTCTTCACCCATCTACGGTTTTTTATGCTGTTTTCATGTTCAAAAGAAGCAACAAAAAAAGAAAAGAAAAAGAAACGGGTCCAACCGGGTATACAACTTACCCGACCCTAAAATTAAAGTTTCAGATCCAATAAGGGTTCGGGTCTGGTCCTGGTAGGGTCTGGATAAGGGTCCAAACCCTACCCATTGAGATCACTACGTTCTGTATCAATTTCTGTGCCAAAGCATGTCGCATAAATTAAAAGTTGCCAAGTGGCGGAAGCATATTGTGTTGAATTCCTCTAGGCATCATAACAAGCTCTCTCACAGTCACTCCGTGTCTTTAGACTTTAGTTGTTTTATTACTCCCTCAATTTCAAATAATTATTTTGATATTTAGTTTGATTAGTCAACTGTTTTAACCGATCAACTATATTCAACTTTTATCACGAATTACTCTTAAACTGTAATAATAAATAATTAGTGAAGTTATATATTTAAAATTTAATTATTGAAATTTTATTATATAATTTTATTAAACTATTTACTATTACAGTTTAAAAGTAATTCGCTGTCAAAGTCAAAGACAGTTGACCGGTCAAAATCCAAACGGAAATAACTATTTGGAATGGAGGAAGTACTTGTTTGTTTTAGGGGATAATTACATAGGCTACCCATTTAGAAGGGTGTTTCTCACATTGATATCACTTAGTCGGACAATTACATTTGGGTCCATTTTCGATTTTATCCATTGACCAACTTAATTAAATTGTTTCAAATGAAACAACCAAACAAGCCTTAAAGAAATTCTAAATAAAGAAAAGATTTTTTAAAAACTTCCAGCCATTCATTCTTCATCTTCTCCAACTTGTTTCTTCTTCCTCCATCTTCTTAATATCTTCTTCTCCGGTGGATTCATTCTTCTCTTTCCAGTTAGCAGATTCCATTTCTCGAATCAAATACTTGACAAAATTGTGAACAGATCTTAACCCGTAATGCAAAACAACAACGAAATCTTTCGGATTCACTTCTGAAAACTTCACATTGTCCAAAATTGAAAACGACCCACTCGCATTCAGCTTCTTCTCCATCAATTTATTCCCCTGATTAATCTCCAGCAGCGTATCTTGCAAAGCCCCAATTTGATTTTCCTTGGTTTCAATCTCGTACTGCATTTTCTTCATCGTGATTTCGTACGTCTTCATCAACGACTGCTGCTCTTGAATCTCGGCAAGCATCAGTGTGACATGAGGCGGAGAAGAATCGGTCTGCTTCTTCACATACCTCTGTTTCAGTTCCGGTTGGAGCTGCATTACAGCCCCAAATCGGAGCTGTGACAGCCCCAAATCGGAGCTGTGACAGCTCCGATTTGGCGCTGTAATGCAGCTCCACCGGAGCTGTCATGCAGTTCCGGTTGGAGCTACATTACAGCTCCAAATCGGAGCTGTATTCCAGCTCAATTGGAGCTGTTATCCGATTGAAATTCATCTCTGATTCGTTTTTTCGGCTTTCAATTTTGATGTTTAAAGGATATTTGATCTTGATTTAAAGTTGGGGAAATTTTACAAATTGCAATAGAAGTTTAGGGGCTTATTTGAGGTTTTTCGAAAAGTTATGGGTGACAATATAAAATTAGATATCCATGGACTGAATTACAATTTGTCAAAAGGTGTTAGTGTTTGGCAACTTTCAAAATCCAATAATCTGAGAGGGGCAAAATTGACTTTTTCAGGTTTTAATTCGGATTTGGTCAAGTTCGTGGACGAAAGTGTAATTGTTTTACATCTAATTGGATGAAATCATAATTGTTCGACTAAGTGATACTAATGTGTAATTACAACATCTAAATGGGGTCTGAATATAATTTCCCCTTATTTTAGTCACAACCTAGATTGATTTTTTTTTTCCTTTTTGAGTAAAATCAAAATTAATTGATTTTGATTTCACAACATATTTTTAATGACACAATTAAGATTATAAATTCACTAGCATTTGCATAACAAGCTAGCTAATTACAACAAAAACTACATTGTTTCAATTTCTTTGATTTGAAAAAGAAAATTACTCCCTCCATTTCAGAAAAAAGTGTTACATTTTACTATTTTGCGGTCAACTGTCTTCGCGTTTGACCACAATTTACTCTTAAACGATATTAATAAATAAATTATTAAAATTATATAATGAAAATTTAGTAATTAAATTTTTATTATATGATTTTATTAAATTATTTACTATTATGGTTTATGAGTAATTTGTGGTCAAACTCGAAGACAGTTGACCGGTCAAAGTCAAAATATAACACTTTTTCTGAAATTGAGGGAGTATTAATTTTTAATGTATGCCCATATTCTAGTAAATTCGTAAAATTGAATTTAAGTTGTAAATTTAGTCAATCTACACAGCCTACCCAATTCAACTTGGAATGGGAAACAAAACCGTGATCTATATAGGAGACAGACAACACCAGCCCAAATCGTGTTACATATATATATACTAGTGATTAAGCACCGCGCTGAGCGCGGTGCCAAGTCCATCTTAACCGCATTTGATGATGAGTTTTTGAGCCTGTGGTTTGATGTTTAGTATTAATTTTTGTTAGTTATGTTTGTTAAATGTGGTGGTTTGTTTAAGCATAGAGTGTTGATTTTTATTGAGTAGACCTATGGACTAAATAGATGGATCAAGGAGCAGTCAACTTTGTTTCTTAATGCAGATGTTTGTTTGATATGATTGAAGAGCAAATTCCGATGCATAACAATATGTCCAACGTAATTACACATTTTCGAATAAGTGCATCAGGGCCATTAGTTTTCCACCTAATTTTGTTTCTGAAACTCCCGACTCTGAGTATTGTTGTTGTCTCCCAGTAGTATGGAGTGCTCACCATTGCCAACTTGTTTGCATGATACTTGACAGTCATGGTGGCTTTCCGCATTCCCTGGAAGTTGTTGGAAATCAATATTTTTTAATCAATTCCTTGTTAAATGTAAAGTTTAATGGGCTGAATATATGAGAACCCAAACATGCTTCCATATTTTTTTTATGTGCAAGAACCTTATGGACCCACTATATATGCAGTTGATCATGAATTTTCTCCCTTGAAATTAATGGAGATTTGGTAAAATATAGGCAGTACTTAAGAAAAATTATGGCATTATGTATTGTTACCTATGAAAGACAATCTTGTAATATCTCCTTGTAAACAACATTCTTGGTATGACATGGCATTGTGCATTCTGCTGTTGGCGGTTTTATGTAGACCTTGATGGAATCTGATCGCTTCACCCTCGACAACGCAACATAGAGTTGACCATGTGCGAAGACAGGTTCTGGCAGATATATTCCGACTCTATCAAGTGTTTGGCCCTGGGCCTTGTTGATTGTCATCGCGAAGCAAAGCCTCACTGGGAATTGGTTTCTTTTGAAGGGAATCGGACACTTGATCTTGTCTGAAGTTTAAGTGGAATCCTCGGAATGAAAACATGTGCTCCTTTATTCTCACCAGAAGCAATCTGCACTCCTATTATGTTCTTGCCAAGTTGCCGAATAATCAATCTTGTTCCGTTGCAGAGTCCTTCTGAAGGGTTTATGTTTCGCAACAATATTATTGGGCAATTTAGCTTTAAGCGTAAGATATGAGGTGGCAGTCCAGTTACATCTGTGTTATTCAAGAAGTCTTGGTACTGGCATTGCAGTGTTGGGTCGTTGGTTTGGTCGGTACTGAAATACTCTACAACTTGCCCAGGAAACCTCTCAATGAGTGCCTCATTTATCTCATGGTCGCAATCATTTTTTGGTGCAAGAATAGCCCTGTCCATTATTGAGAATGGGTCAGTGAAATATCTGTCGAAACTGGGGAACACACTTGTAATTAATTCATCCAGCGGTTCTTTGTGATCCTGATTTGATATGCACATGTGGTTTGGTAGGTAGATTTTATCCCCTGAAACCAACTCTTGGGTTCCATTCCCAACCCGCAGTAAGAAGTCCATGAAGATAGGGTCGTGACAGGCTCGCATATTCTCAACCAGTCGAATCTTCTCGACCCGTTGCCACAGGTCCGACCTAACAAAGCAAGCATCTATTTGATCTTGTTTTGTACCCCGAACAACTATTGGTATCGTCTGCCTAAAGTCTCCACCAAATACAATGGTCTTTCCTCCAAATAGAATATCCTTTTCGGTTAGGTCACGCAGTAGTAAATCTAGAGTCTCAATCGTCCGACGATGTGCCATAGATGCTTCATCCCATATTATCAATTTAGAAGCTAGAATGAGCCGAGCATGCACGCTTTGCTTGCTTATTGAACACGTCATTGAGTCAATTACGTGGGAAGCTTGAACCTGAGGAGCTTCGCCCACCGGTAATAATAATGATGCTGCCACCCCTGATGATGCAACTGCAAGAGCAATATCTCCCTTTGATCGTACTGACGCTAGTAGTGCATGGTACAAATAAGTCTTACCTGTCCCACCCGGGCCGTCAATAAAGAAGAATCCTCCACTTTCCATGTTCAAGCTCGCTGTGATCCTGTCAAATGCTTCCTGTTGCCTATCATTCAATTGATTGATTGATTGATTGGATGTCATTGTGTGAGACTTGTATGGTCCTTTCATGCTCATATTCCCTGGCAAACATTTCCTCTCTTGTTGCCCCGACTTTGAATGATACCAAGTTGAATTCATCGATGCTGCGTCCATTCTGTTGCATGAAAAGATCAATACTCTGCAGAGCTTTGAGAAAAGCTTCATCCTCTGTTTGGTTTTGATCCATAAGATAGTCATCAGAAAGTTCCCTGCAAAAATCATTCCACAAACCTTGTGGATTAGATGGTGAATTAAAAAATGAGGATAGTTGCAAAGAGTCTCCTGAATGTATATGTCATTTGATAGGCTGCTGCTTCTTCCATGGAGCTTCTAATATCTGTGTCCGACTGAAGTAATCCTCTCTCCAGTGCTGCTTCTCGGAAACTTTTGTATAACACCCCATTTACAGTTTTTAGAGAATCAAAGGAGGTTGGTGCCCTTACATTCTTCAACAACACACGTAGATAGTACCGGTCCCCATCCACCGGGCTCACATTCACCATTCTTCCCAAATTTATTCCCCTCTTACGACGGATCCACTGTTTTTTTTTTCTGGGACCACACAAAATGCTCTGGAAATTCATGGTAACGTAAGTCCATGTTACGTACGCTCTGATCGTTGGCATTGATTTCAAAGAATTGGGTGAGTTGTGTCTTTGCAGCATTTGGATTGTTAACAATATCCGGTATCTGTTCCCCAGCTGTGTAATACACTGCGTGATACTCTGGCATATGAACATGTAATTTTGTTACAGGAGGGTGCATCTCATTTAATGGGAATTTGTATATTCTCCACATAGCCTCCGGAGCACATAGCCACCTAGCACGCTGGAAGTTCTTTATCTCATCAACGACCTCATCTGATGTACTGCTCTCTACGTTGTAGGCGATCTTGTCGTTTCCTTTACATACATACTTGTAGAGATACTTAATAAGCTTAATGTCTGTGACAATTTCGACATTCAAGTGGCAGTCAAATTTCCCCAGTAAGTAAGGGTTGTATGGGACAATCCATCTATTGTCAATATCATGTTTACGCACTCGAATTGTTCGGCCATCTTCTCTGCGCCTATATGCTGGGTAAGAATTAGTTCGATGAGTTGTTTCCTGAACAAAGTCCCTTGGGTATTTCTTGCTGCATTTTTCATTCAACATGCACACATTTTTGGAGTTTAAGGCTCCACACGGGCCATGGACCATATGCCTGGTGACACAAGAGTGCAGATGGGGATAGATTTCTGCATCTGGTATTTCTGCTGATACGAACCTATCGTAACCCTCAGCCGAAGTCAATTTGTACTTCTTCGTCAATATGATAAGCCAATGTGCATGTGGCAATCCTCTCTTTTGGAACTCGATGACGTAGAAGTATGCTGCCACCTTACCGAGAATTTGTTTCTTGATTAGTTCTTTCTTGAGTTCCATATTCTTTGCATGAAACACTGCGAGAGATCACCCTATTTCTTGCATTCTCTCCGTGAATTGCTCTTGTATCTCTGGCCAATTCGGATTGCACGTCATGGTTATGAAGAAATCCGGTTTACCATATTTTTGTACCAATGTTAAGGCATTCATGTATCTGTTATGCATATCTCTTGGCCCTCCGATAAAATTTGCTGATAGGAAGACTCTTTGACCAATTCCCCTGCCTTTTGTTAGACCCTCATGAACCATCGCATCCACCAGTCCTTGGTAAGTCTCCATTCTTGCTTCATCCTGATTGTGTTTCTGTCTCAAAAAGTCCAGCCGTTGTGTTTCTATTTTCACGTATGTGTCGACCTGAAATTGTTGTGCCAGACGTCCTTTCATGGGAAATTTCATTGTTAGAAATGAACAAATAAATGCTGCATGAACTATTTATGTACGACAAATTAAGGCATAATTGTGGTGCCAAAGTTTATATATCCTTTTTATTTTTTGTTGGTTTCCTATTTGTCAACACGGTAACACACATAAGTCATAGTATTTTGACATGGTGGCTGACCTGTACGCAGAATATTTGGGGCATGTTTATCTCGCACTTGAAACAAATAGCAGTAAAATTGTCTGGATGACACATTTAATCTTCTTGTTTGCCCAACCTGCAAATCTGTGGACGATGAATAATTAGTTGGACATACATTCCGTGAATTTCTAGAATAGCATTGTATGTGAAATTAAGATCGCAAAGTGTGCACTAACTGTTCTGCTCTTCTGTGAGGAATTGCTCTGCTGTTTGGTGGTTTTGTGGCACTATAGCTCATTGGTCGGCACAATTGCACTGTTCTCCAAAGTCGTTTACAGCACCGCCTACAGGTAACTTTTGTATTCCTGCATGCCATCCCGGTTCTCCATATGGGAAAAGTAACGGGTACTGTAGGGGGTCATAGCAACCATAATAATATTGGATGTTATGGGGTTTATCACGATGAGTATAAACCCGAATATCGTGTGGACGATCTGATGGGGACCCATCAATCTCGTGCCAAATTGCTGCCACATGATCAGTCACCGGAAGGTTGTAAACCCTTTGATCTAGCTCGGGGTCTGACCGCAACACAATGAATTGTTCTTCAATGGCTGGTATGTCCTTTAGCCTCTTGAAGAAAACGGCGTATGGATTGGACCTCATGATTTCCATTATTAGTGTAATAACTGCAGCATCAAGGTTCCCCGATTGTGCTAGCCTATTCTCCAACTCATTCTCCGTCCCATAAAAATATAGTTGTAAGTGTGTTGGATTCCCGTCCTTTGGAAGGAGTTACGTAATCGGTGATAAATAACTCCATTGACCTTAATCAGATATATACCCCTAGCACCACCAAATAGTTTCTCGTCATATTTCATTCAGATTGTGAATGCAGTGGTGTTGTTGTATGTACGACATCTTTTCCTGAAGTGTTTTGCAATGGGACAAGTTTCATTCATGTATAAATCCCATATCCTGGGGTGCATCCTTGGCAATTCTAGAGCAACTTGGCCCTGCTGGCAACAAAACCCACGTGTCTCGTTATGGAAGCGGTGTGCACCACAATATGTGCAGTCCTGTTCTGGGGGTAATATGTCTGCTTGATCAGGTATTTTGTCAAGGTGTTTAAACCTGTTGGGTGGGTTAGGGCTGCTCCCTGTTTGTCTTTGTGCCAATACTGTTGAAGTACGGTTGTGTAATCAGATTTGGAGCATCACAAGTGAATGTATGATTTTTATCATTGATATTGTTCCATGTTACCTGTAGCTTCCGGTTGCACGAAAGATTTTTCTTGTTGAATTTCATCTTGCACAATTAAATTTTCATCTGGTTCTTCATAGTGTCCTATATATATAATATAACTCATTTCAGGTGTATAACTGCTGGGTAAAATTAAAGGGAACAATGCAATAATGTTGTTGGCAGCTTAGAAGTTGTTCAATAAATAATTCACTACTTGGTTATAATATCAAACCTAAGTCATCTACTTGTTCTGCATACCAGGTGCATAATAAAGTGATTTGTACTTTTATTGATTACCTCTGGCCTTTTTGTTGTTTTCTGTCGGTGTTGTTTGTTGTGAAGCTTTTCTTTTATCTTGTGCTTTTGCTACGTAAGCCTGCCTACGTTTGAAGTTCCTCCGTTGGCGTGCTTCCTCTGTCAAAGTAAAAGAGTTTGTGACTGCTCTATGATAGAAAGTGCCAATAAGTTTTTTAAATGTAGAATGTGAACTGACTGAAACTTTCAAAAAGTTTTGAAGGAATTAAACGGTTAAAGGTATTTGTTACATACACATCAGCTCCTTTTAAGGAAAATATATTTTTATTAATTTTAGTAAGCTAGGAAGGCAGTTGAGTTAAGAGTATATACAAATAAGTATTCTTCAGAAAGTATAGCCACTAAAAACTACGACAAATTGATAATTGAATATCCCTCTTACCAGCGAATGTCGTTGAATGGATTCCTTCATCACACAAATTCGATGCGCTGTGAAAGAAATTAGAGTGTAAAGGATGATAAATGTGCAAAGCGTGTCCATGATGATGCAAGATTATAGTAAGCAAGGATTCAAAAAAAAAAAAAAAAAAATTAACATGAATTTTTCCTGGGATGGTCTATACATGTAAATGTTAGACCACAAAACTAAGGAATGTTGTTGGTGTTTGAACTCTCTGAATATGATTGACAAGTAAAGATATGACATCGAATCCAGTGTGCTATTTTTTTTGTGAAATAATATACAAAATTAGTGTAATAATGGTAACATATGAACTGAACGATTTGGAATAAGAGAAGAGTTAATTTCAGACACCTACTCTGTTGTTTCCTTGCTGATACTTCAACACTAATTGTTGTAAAATGTTCCTACCAGTAACGGTTAAACGATGTATTATATGCATGGATGATTTATGAAATGATATATCCACTTGAGTTTGTGGGTATATTTTTCTGTGTTTTATAGTTGAATATAGAAGTATAGATAAAATCACCTTGATTGTGGTGTGCTCCAGATTCGTGTGTTTGATTTATTCCGCGCAACACGCATCATCTGACCGAAATAAGGGTGAGATTCAGCCAACATGTAATAGGAACTGATGATGGAAAAAATAACCGATAAGTTAGCATTGATTTCATCAATTTGTGATCGATTGATCCCATGAATTTCTAATAAGAACCATTTCAGAACACACAAAATCAAATATATACAAAAAATATTAAGATTTCAAATGGGAAGCTCAGCAGACAGAGCAAGATATACATGAAGGAGAATACGAACAACATCATATGAATTACTATCATGTTACTTACAGACCTTTCGCATATGGCAACAAGATCGAGGTCAACAACGAAGATGTAAAAGTTGTTCTATATCAGGATTTTCTTCGAAAGGCATTCATTTCATTCTTTGTCTATTCTGCATTCTTCTATGAATTCAGCTTTTTTCTGTTTCCAATCTCAGAGTCTCTGATCCAAGAAATTTCAAGCATAAAGGGTTGATCTAGATGAAGACAATGTCTGTGGATTATTAGTTGCTCTATGTTTTATACGACTTTAATTAATTATGATATTCAATTACTCTGAAACTTCAAGGAGGAAGATAATATATACGGTATATGTGATCAACCCATAAGAGCATCGTAAAACAAAAATACAAGATACATCAATACTCACTATGAATCAGACAAAACTGGTAATAAGTTATGTATTCCATTTCTATCCAGTCACGGAGCCACTAATTGCATTCATTATGTGTTGAATCGACAAATGTTACCACAAGAAAATGGGGCATAAAATACTGGAGAAACTAATTAATTAATGGCATTCCCCGAGTTGATCTAATGTGTTCGGTCTTCTGACTTCCAGACACAGAAAGATAGTATATGGTGAGAGTATAACTACCTGTAATCATTAATTATATTTGATGCATAAAAGTGGGGATCAATACTGCAAGGAAAGAAGACCTTTGATCAATTTTATGTCCAGCTTTTCGAACTCATGAATCAACAATTCAAGAAACTTACTATTAGACTAAAATTCAACAATGAATCACATTAACTCATGGCCTTTGCTCCCAAATTTAGATTGAATTAGAAATAATTAACTAAAGACCTCGAATTAGGAATAACTGCCAATTTCTGCAATCAAATTAACAACACATACATCGACAAAGTAACAAAATTATCCACACAGGAGAAAAGGATAAAAAAAACTCTCAAAACTATTAGTGCTTCCAGTATTCGAAATTTATGGTTGATTTAATCTATGTGAGGGTCAAAACTATTCGGCCAAGAATAACTGATCACAACTCACATACAATGTTAAATAGAATTTATAAAAAAAAAAATGAGGACTCAAAGACACCTGAATAAACATGAACAAATCCTAAATTGATGAACCACAGGTATTTTGTAGAATTTTGTGAAGCAAGCTAAATTCCAAGATTGCTTGTTCTTTCTTTAGATATATATTGCGTGAAGAATATAAAACGTTTCATCTCTTGAGAGACCAAAGAGTCTCAGATACAAAAGATAGGAATGGAGGAAAGAACCCTTCATTATTTTAGGAGCTTCAGGGCAAAAGGATCAGAACATATGTCCACTGTCACATATAAAAGAACCATATGAATTTTCATCCTAAAATCAACTACATTAGTTTGCAGTTCTAAAAGAACCATGATCATCGCTAATCCACCACATATCGTAACAGCCTAGCAAGCAATTTAAGGGAATAAATTGCAAAAGACGACTCATGTAGAACCATGTACCTTTGAACGGGAATGCATTAACTGAAAGTTACAAAGCAAGCATAAAGAAGTGCTCGATTAGAGTTTAAAATTTCATTATCAATTTATATGTAAGAGAAAGTTCAATGATGTGGAGTTGACGGAAATTTTCCGCATCAGTTTGGTGTAAAGAGTGACAAGTGAGCCATTGAAATTTCCGTGAAAATATACCACTAAAAGTCAGAAGATAATCAGTCAAATATTGAGCCACCTGAACGACTATTCTAAACTGTTAGTGACTATTAACAACATCAATTGTTAGTTATATATAACCAGGTTCTAAGTCAGATACAAAGATTAAGATATCCCATGAATTTATAATAAGAACCATTTCTAAACACACACAAAATCACACTAAATCAAATATATACAAAAAATATTAACATGTGAAGATTGATGAATCGAACCATGAAATCGAATCAAAACTGTGTATTCAATATAGAAGCACAAAGAATTACAGAGAATATTCAATAGAAAATGAAAGAATAGAATGTCAAAGATGAAATCTGAAACAGGGGAATCAATGCCTTTTAAAACTGATTAACTGCTGGTTTATTTGGGAGAACACTGGATTGAGTTAACTAACCTGGACCGTCTTCTGGTTTATCACAAAATCTGTTTGTTCTCGACTTATCTAACACCGGAATTGCAGATCCTATTCCAAGTTGGTTCTGGAGCGTTGGATATTATTTGAATCTCTCTCACAACAAGCTAAGTGAAAACTTTCATGATCATGTAATGGAAGGTGATGCAAAGCAAACCGGTTCAGGGATTATTACAAACACCTGGTGTCCGTCCTTCAAAATCTTGCAAGTGTGATAGTGTTCTCTTGTGGAAATTGAGGGAAAATATAACCCGCATCTGCAAATCATTCATGGTGTTGCTATGATTCTAAGACATGAAGGAAAGGGAAAACATATATAGTCGAATACATACCTGTGGCAAACAACACTGAGTAGAGAAACAAACCATGAACACCTAACCATGCATGTATATATAGGCATTGATGAGGAAACAAACGTTGGACCCATTGAACTTCTGTCAGTTTCTGCAGCTTGAGTAAAGAGAGGCAAGAAGACGGAATGACAAAGAAGCTGGAAAGTCTTCAGGAGGTTGTTAAGAATATGAATGTCAGGTAGATGATGTGACAATCAATTGCAATTTTATTTTGGAAGGGCAAATTGGTACATTCAATTGGTTCCAAAATCTAGAACCAACCTTGATTCTGTCCATGGAAAAGGTGAATGATAATATGAAGATGTTAAAGATACCAAGAGAGTAGAAGAAGAGATGCAGTACAATATTCTTGCCGGGGCCAAGAATGGCACAGGGAAAACTGCTGCGTTTTGTATCCCATCCCTTGGAAAAATTGACCCAGATAACAATATTATTCAAGGTATTCATGTTTTTTTTGAAGCTCTACTGTTTTAGTTAACTTCTGAGTAAAAAATCATGTTCGATTCTTTATTGCAGCTGGCATTGGATGACAAAGAAGATGAGGAAGTTGAGCAAAATATTTTTCAGCTAGAGAGGGAACTTCATGAACAAGTCATTAAGCTTCCTACAAGTATTAGGCCTTTGTTTTTGCAAGCTGTGCTTTAGAGGGACACTGAATGTTTGTTAAGTTGTTTGTTTGTTTTTATTTATTTAATTATTTCATTATGCAATAAATTATTAGACAGCTAGAAGTAATCCCGTTAATGGATGAGAAGTACTCAGTCATGTGATGTGAATTTGTGAACTTGGAAGTCATCATTAACCTTTTTTTTCTAATACCATTACAAATGTTGTAAAGGAGAAGCAATAATGAGCAAAAGAAATGGCACATTCCTTCCTATTTTTTGTGCGTTTGAGGATTAATTGAGCTTCCTGGATTAGCAAATTGAGGGGGGCAGACAAATTCTCGTGAAGCAGTCTAGATAAATTATCTTGTTTCATTTGCGTACAATTCCGTCGTTATTTGTGTTGTGCAAGTTGAAACTTAAAAGTATGCTTGAATTAAAGACATTGACATTGATTATAATAATATTTATATTATTAAGCCTCATCAATTAAGAAGGAACAACCTTTGGTATTTTCTCTGGAGATAGTTGTTGCACTTCTCAGTTGTATTATCTTTGTGTAAGACAATAAGTAATCACCATGTAAAGGGAAAAGACATATATTTTGCTCAAAAGGGGAAAACATATACTCCTAGCTTTTATTACTTGCATTGGAGCTTGTAATTATAAGTGGTAGTAGTATATACTCATGCAAGGAGAATGTTACTGTGAAGTTTTGGGGTTGTTTTGAAGATACCAGGTCTTACAGGGACCAGTTTGCAAGGATTAAGTTTTACAGGGACCTGATTGCAAGTATTCACTTTTACAGGGACTTCAATTCAATGGGTTCAGACACACAGGGACTTGAGTGAAAATTTGGAGTTTTGGCAGTTTACAATTCTAACAAAAGAAGGAGTAGAAACGTAAGCTGGCAGAATAAGTAGGCACACGTTTTTTCTTGGACCATTGGATGAAATTGCTTCTGGCAATTTGAGGGGATTGCTCTATTTCTTAAACTCATCGCTGAAAAGGCGTAATAAAGCAACATCCAATTCACGCAGGAAGAAACAACAAAGGGGCAGCAGATTGGAAGAAGCCCTCGCCGGTTTTAATCTCCAATTTCATTTATTACTCTTTGTGATAAAGAGTGGGTATTTTAGAGCTGTAGTTGTGAGGATTGACAATCGGGTGTTTCATAACGATTAATCACTTGATATATACCAGACCTTATTAAAGGCGGGTTGTTTTATCTTTCAGCCTAGATGGCACAATCCAGTATCAAAATATATAATGGCAAATGTCTGAGATTTTATTTAGAGTTATTGTAGAAATTGACAATGTGAGGCTTGCTTCTCTCGTCTTACATCTTGTCGGCAGTTCAATCCTTTTTTTTGGGCTTTATGGTACGTCCCCGGCTCGATACTTTTGTTGGAGGCACGATCTCTGGCTGAGTCACCGTTTTTTTTTTTGCGGTGTCATTTTTCCTTTTCCTGCCTTTTTTTTTCTCTGCCATGGCAAAGTATTACATGAACACCCATCTTTATGCAATACAGGATCCAAATATAGTTGCTTATGTGTTATTTCTTTTCATAACATGTCAGTTGATGGTGAATGTACCTGAAATAGTGGCATGTGCATCCTTGTTTGTTGTGGAATTTGTAATGGTTCCTATGGTGGCTTCTTTGCGAGAAAGTAGTTCTGCATTTGCTTTTTCCCCTACGAAGCCTTCATTTCATTTATGAGAGAGCATTGTATCAGATCAAGAGTTTAAAATTTGTGGTATTTTTTATCCAATAATAAACTGAAAATATTATTCACCTAGCAATTGTACGGTGAGTGGAGGGTACCTGTATTGGTGTTCATAGTATCATTGGCATCATCTATGTGCTATTGGTGTTCATTATTTTGTAACATGGTATCCTGAATAGAGATGGTTATAGATTTTGTTGATGCCTTCTTCGCTGTTGAGAATAAAAAAAACAAAATTTTAGTCAAACTCTATGTATGAGCAACTCAGTGTAGGTATTTCAACGGTATGACATATTCAGGATTCACCGTTAGTTGTATATACCAGGAATGTTGTTTTTCTTCTTTTTGCTAATGGTGGCATCATTTATTTCACTTCCGTTCAAGTCTTCTCTATCTTCTCCATTACCTAGTTCTTCATTTTGCATAGCTGTACTTTTTTGGTTAATTGCAGCTCGTCTTGTTGCTGTGAAAAGATAAAGCACTTATGCTAATCATACAATATTTGTAAAACTATATTTTCACAAATCTGGCACGTGACGGAAAACTCGGTTGAGTCATTCGATGGTTGGTAATATAATGTACCTGTTGTTGCTGATCCTTTGTCATTATATAACTGGTCATAATCGGCCTCATCCGTTTGGTTTGTTTTGCTGTTACCGTCTGCATGTTTTTGGTTTCTTAATTTTTGTTGCACAAATGGGATAATAACTATATTATTTATGTATCTGGAAAACATTGAATTTATATGAACCAAGCAAAAATTTCCTTGTTTCACCTGTTTCATGCTCGTCATCACTAATCAGTTGTTTACACCATCGCCTCATGCGTTTTGTGCTTGTCTGAGTGTTTGTCCATGTACCTGGGAAGATTAAATCATTATTGTGATGAGTAAGTCATCTCACTATTCATGTATTGAGGAGTGTACACAACATGGTCGACTGTTGCAAGGTTATAAGTTGTTCGTTCTACTTTTGTCAAGGTTGTGAGCAGGCTGAACAGATATAACATGCTTCCTTGTGCCTTCTCTGGGCTTCATGAATAATTCTGAAATAAAAGTGAATCTTAGCAAATTAAGCAATTTGCTTTTTGATAAACTGAATATTATTTGCTGATGGATTCAACAACTAAAGGGGGTGGGCTTGGGGGGTTGTTTTGGATGTATCGATTGATCTGAAATCAAGTTACCTGCAAGTGTTGCTTGATCAGGTTCATCAATTGTGTTGCCATATATATCAACATCGCTCATAGGGGTTGCGCTGCCAGATATTTCTGTGTCATCAGATGCTGGCACGGACGCGACATATGAGAATCACGTTGCAGGAAAATCATGATTAATCAGACAAAAAAACCCAAGAGAGTAGTGAATGTATTTATTTCTTGTGTTTTCTGGCATTAATTTAGTCGCTCTTTTTTTTTCGGCATATTTTGATGGATAACTGCATGTTAATGTTGTGAATACATTGAATTTAAGACAATAATGGTATGATGAATAATAATTACATACCTGAATCATCATCTGTATCGGTCAGTTCAACATGGTTCTCTTTCTTGTGAATGCGGTTTCTTTCTGCTTCAGAATCTGCGAACAAATTTGTAATCACTTAATCCACCAATGGCACCAGGTGCAATAGCAAATATGTTCTCTTATAGATAAACGCAATATTATGCATTAGCGCAACATCAAAGAACGTAATGCATAGATACATCGATGTGCTACTATCTTCTAAGAGCGTGGATTGTTGCCCCTACATGTGGGCTGACATGATTTGCTTCAAGCCTAGTTGTGCGTGGAAACATCCGTACACATCTATCCGGGAGCTATGCTCTAGATATAAATATGTCCTTTTAAACTGCTAAGTACAAACCATAACAATAAGCAAAATTAAGAAATAGACAAAAAAAACCCCATGAAAGATGCATTATCTATGATTTCTGACCTTAGACTATATCAAAATTAAGAAAGGGTACAACTTGGATCGGGGGAGCAGCCCACATGACATTTTCGTCCAATTAAAAAACATGCTAACTTAGCAATCATGCAGAAGAATATTGTTTTTTTTTTTAGTTTCATTTCTCACATGCATCCTTTATGGATGAATTCCGTGTAATTAACGTGAAACCTTTGGGTTGTAGAGAAAAATGTCCACTACATCACAGTCACCTGATTCATCAGACCAGTTGAGATGTTTTCCCATGTGCAACATGGAAATGTTCTCCGTTTTAGAGCCTGAAAACAAATGTGTAGTTGTATCATGAACAAACAGGATAACACATACCAGTAAATTTGTTATATCATAGTAGGAAAAAATGCTTATCCGGAAGGCATGTTGTAGCCTTAAAAGTAAATTTCACCAACCTAGTTGATTTTCATGAGTATCTTCGGTGAAGCTGACTTGCTTTCCGGCTTTGATGAGGCACCTTTTCTCCATGACATCACCTGAAAATAAACATGCATGCGCTCTTCTTAGATGGTATTAAAATGGTGGTCGGTTAGGTGAGTAGAAATAAGGTTTATTTTCTTGGATTACCATCTCGACCAACCGAACAGAACGAGGAATCCAGTAGGTCGATGTCGCTGCAAGGCATCAACTGCCGTCCGGGTTCTCCTCTGTAGCATTGTAGTCCATTCACATTGTATGTTACATTTTGAAATTCCTGTTGGGTTTGGTTCGTCGATCTCTTGACTCTCATTCTTAACCAAAGAGATTGCAACCTTCCATTTATGTCCTCAAACTGCAGTCCTTGCCCCTAAGCATAGAATAATACATACGTGAGAGAGAAATGCACCTTTAAATTAATTTTGAGATTTGGTGGAGTATCCTCCGTTTGGATGGTACCTCGGTATACAGTGTATAGTAATCAGACATGCTAATACCAAGTATCTTTTCAGCCTCGTCTCCGAACAGAACAACGTCTAGGTCATCCGTGTCATCGTATATGTTCAGGACGAATCTAAACCTATAAGACCAGACATGCATTTCTGAGTGAATTTTCCCATGTGGGTGTTATCATTTTATAGTATGTGGTGGGGGTATTTACCTTGGTTTTGCTATACTTGTCTTCTTGCAATTCCTGCAAATAAAATCAGAAATTCGAATTTGTACTCAGGGCAATGTTCGCAACTCATGTAGTGAAACTTTTGGCTCGTCTTCATAAACCGCCCCTTAACTAAAAGGTTGAACTTTGAATCCTTATAATAGAACATCAATTAGGGAGTATTAGTATTTTCATTAGGCGCAGTATTAGTATTTTCATTAGACACAGTATTAGTATTTCCGTTATCATGTCTCAACAACGGAGAAGTGCTAAACAAGGATCACCTCGCAAGCGTTGGCGACTTCATGGACCGATGCCATGTCTGGACATTCCAACGTCAACTTTTCCTCAAAGAGGCCACCTCGAGATATCAAGCTGCTTATAGCTTTGGCATTTGAATTCCTCCTAGTTGTAAGTAAGAAGGGTAAACCCAGAAAACATGGTGGGAACAAATGTGTTGCAAATGTCAAAATGCATGAATAGATATTGGCGCTTAAGCCCAAGGTAAAAATTACCATCTTTTCATGGCAAGGAATTCGTCGTGGTTTAGTGTGTGGTAGACCAACGACTGAGAAGTAGAACTAAGAGAGATTCCTGTGCATTGACATATACAAGGAAATGTAACATGAGCATGATCTAGAACAACGGATGTGGAGAAGTACTAAGAGAGATTCATGTGCATTGCCATTTACATTTTAAAATCAATCACTCTATATTTCAACTTAAATTACCATAATAATCTGTGACTATGAAATTGAGCAAGGCAAATACAGGTCGTTGGTGCGTGGAATCCAGGTTACGCAACGTATCATGTGAGATAATGTCATCCCAAAATGTAACTACAAAAGGTTGCAAACTGCAGAGTAAAAAGCTTTAGCTATCACACAGATTATATAATAATCAAATTGATTATTAGCATGTCAATGCCTTACTTCTTATCGACAGTTGCATATTCACGAAGTGTGTTTTGTTTGACGGTCCGTGGTGGTCTCTTGTCTATAATCACGCATACAGTACCTGGAGATATGCATGAACATTAAACGAGCTCAATGTGAACATGAAGCAAACGGGTGAATGAAATTGCTTACTAATCATGGTTCCCCTTGTCATTTTGCTGGGGAATTGTGCACGATGAAAGAAAGTAGGGTTCACAGGCGGAAATTCGATTCCCTCATCACTTGACAAAAGTACCACGGTTCTTTCAGTGAGCTTCCACTGATAGTTGCTAGTTGCAAGTGGGTTCTTGTAAATCTGATTTGCAGGAGTCACAGTTGCA
The DNA here is from genome assembly GCA_026545765.1 of Plantago major. NCBI lineage: Eukaryota > Viridiplantae > Streptophyta > Magnoliopsida > Lamiales > Plantaginaceae > Plantago > Plantago major. Next base: position 31,423,800 of record CM048844.1, on the reverse strand, counting down.
TTTGACACACTATATGTTTCTCCAACTTCTAGAGAATCTACAAAACTATCTATGCCATTGCCAAAGATGATGACATCCACAGTGTCCCCCTGGCATATGGAGTGATGCTTGGGTTAATACAAACATGGGGTATATTAATTTGATTGAATAATACATGAATACATACAGCTTCATCGACAAGCAACAACTTCTGGAATCTCACTCCCTTCTTTCCGACTATGGGTTTTGATTTGGCCCGAACGATGACTTTAGTCGTCCACTGCTCTGTGGTTGGAGTAATATATTTAAGGGGTGTATTCACTTCCTTCATTTTCACTGCGAATAAACAAAGACATTATGATTTAGTTCTAGAAATACCATGAACATGTTTCTTCCCTAACATTCCAGTATTGAGTCTGCGAACCATTATTTCTATGTGATGATGCTATCAAATTGACTAATAGAGTTACATGCATGATAGATTCCAACTGTCTTAAAGCATAAACTGTGCACACTTTGTATAACCCCTATTGCCTGTCTTATAAAGCTGCTTGCAAGATTAGCGGTGATTGTAATGTGTATCACACTGACTGGAAATGTGGATATCACTGAATTGTAATTAATGTGAACCATATTTGTTACCTTTTTCATGCTCATCATAGCTGGTAGCCTCTTGCCTCTGTTTCGTCAAGTGTTTTTTCCTTGGCTCATAATCTCCAAGTGTACCTGCCAAGGTGAAATTTTGTTTGTGTTTGGTCATCCCATCAATAGTAATGCAACCGGAAGTGATCAGATTATCTCCCAAGCATGACCAAAGGGCTGTCTAAGTTGGACATGTGGTGCTTTCAATAAATTTAAAAATTAGTTAATTTTAATCTTCGGGCACCCTTTTACCTTACATGTGAAGGGAAAGAAGAAGATAAAGAAGACAAAAAAAACATGGTTCCACTTTTCCCCTAATAAGATCAGTAAGCTCCTATATACAGTCAAATACCAAAGCTGCCTCAACAGAAGAAGCACAAGGTACCTATGTACCTCAAGTATCTTTCAACTTTAGACACCTATGGATTCATAAGAGTACAGTAGCTGAGTACCACTAAAGTAATGAGTCGTCAGCTAACTAAAATAGATAATATTTAATTAAGAAATTAAAATATTAAAAAAATGAGCAAGCTTTGATGAAGAGCAGAAAGGAATATGATAGGAATATTTCTCTTCTAATTCTTAGGCAGCAATTGTTGAATGTAACTCCCCACGCTTTTAAACTGGAATTTTCAGAATTTACCTAGATGTTGAATGTAAGTTCAGTTAGTTGGCTGGTTATTTTCCTTTCCCATGTCATCCTCATATATCATTACAACATATTTTTCATCTTTTGTAGACTGGTATAGATTAGTCTTGTGATATGTAAGCTGGATACATAAAAAAGTTTATACATTAAAAGATCGAACAAGCGGGCACTTGTATAGGATGTAGATAGCTAACGTAATGAAATGGTAGAGGCGCACAACATTCCACAGATATAAACTCCTCTCTAACCAATTTTACGATATGAAAAGAGAAATAAACCCATCAAGAAAACACCGTAAAGAAAACAAAGTTCATTACGCATATATAAAAAGTACTAATTACTATATAATATCCATTTCTACATATGAACTGAAAACCTGGTTTAGCAAACAAATTGGCACGCCCTACATTTCAACAAACTCGATGGTTCGTCGATTCTTACCGTGCACATATCCCTTGAATGATTCTGAAATTGCAGAAAGGTTTACGCAGGGTGAATTAGATTGCTTACCCATGGCCCTCTTGTTCTCCGGCAACATTTTTTGTTCGTTTTCCTGTGCTTTTTTGCATAAGCTACTGCATGTCTGGGCGTTTCCTGCAAGAGTATGCTGTAAGATTTGAGAAATGAAAATGAGTTTAAACTTTTAGCTTAGCACCTGCAGAAGCTCACTGATCATTATTCTTTGATTAAAGTGTATAGGGGCAAATCTGATCTTAACATAACAACGTTAATTATGCTTTTAAAAAAACATGTTATCTTATACTACTAAGTTATATTTCGTGATGAAAATGCATTTGTTTCTTCAGTGTTGGCCTACAATAAGGAAAGCTTTTACAAGCAGTGGAGAAGAGCAAGAAAAGACAATTTCCAAAAACCAGTTTCTCAATTGGCATCCATGCACAAAAACCACAACACCAAGTAACAGAATTACGAATTCAAGAAACAAAATGCTAAATTACCAGGCATTCAAACACTGACAAACAAAAGACAAACACCTGGTGCACGTTCTTCAAAATCTTGCAAGTGTGATAGTGTTCTCTCGTGGAAATTGAGGGAAAATATAACCTGCACCTGCAAATAACATCTCAATTAGGCCTTAAATTGACATTTCTGAAACTACGCAAAATGAGCGCAAATCGCAACATCTATCTGTGTGTGGTACTTGATTTATGATGCACCTGAGCAAATGAGAGTCCCTTATGGGCAGATAATCCAACAAAGCTTGATAACTAAAGAACCCATGCTTTGCATTTATAACTAAAAAACAACCCATGTATCATACTATAGTCCAGCACCCTCGAAGCATTAATTCTTAGTAAGTAAAACCAAACATGACATGAATTATGCTATAAGTAAGAAACCAAACAGAGCATGAAACAATACTATGTGACTTATAAAGATCAATATCTAACCCCTAAAACCTCTTCACAATGTAACTGGATATATCAACGTCTAGCACTATCATGTATAATATCATAGATTCAACCAGGAGAGATAATAAATTTCTATTTCCACAGATAATCAATTCTTTACTTGATAACTAAACAAGCCGTGTACAATACCTCGATTTATCACATGTAATCTGTAAAGGAGAGGATGAAACATTTGAATCAATTATAAGAATCTCTCAATTGATAATACGGCTGTTATTTACAACCATGAAGCGACAAATTTTGGAACCAAGTCTACTATAACAATGGGTTACATGAAACTCTGAGACCTAGATCTATGTTGGGAATCTTTCAACTGATGATCCATAGTAAATTTGCGCTAATGAGCCCTTAGAATGAAAGAAAAGTGTCTATTTATATATACGCATGAAGCTTCTCTAATCTGAGAACATAGAGAGTCAATCATAGTATCCAATGGATTAAGCTGTATGATTTTAGTAAAATTAAAAGTGCAGGAACAACATCAAACTAAGGAACATGCCAATTGGATGAATTCTCGAATTATGAGAAGCATGTTGTCTAATGCAGAGTGTACATACATTCATCTTGGAGCTAAGAATGAACTCATTCAATATGAATTTTCACCCTCTCTTACATGCACACCATATTCAATCCATAAGCGACATACTCTCTTACAAGAACATCAGATTCTTGCAATTAAAATACACAAAAAGCAAGCTCCAGCAGACAACGAAAACATTTGACCAAGCTACTGTACTCTTATAAATTTGGTTCAGTAATTAAAACAAACACCTGGTGCATTGCATGTAATTCTCTAATACTTCCAGGCAACTTAGTAAGAATACATCAGGATTAAGATAAAGCTTCGTACATTGCATGTAATTCTCTAATTTCCACAATCAAGTAAAAAAAAAAATCTTAAACCAAAACACATTGAAAAGTCATCGTCACATCATCAAACGCACAAGTTAAGTTCAACCTGATTCCTAAATCGGTTGAAAGCACAACGAAACCATGGTGCCCTGAAATTCAATCATCATAATAAGAGATGGAAGAAAGGGGAAAACATACCGAGGACAACGCCCAAAACCATGAACACCTGGAACACACATATATAAGCAATTAAGCATTGATGGAGAAACATCGTTGAAACTCTTGAGCTCCCGTAAGTTACTCCAGCTGTAAAGAGAGTGAAGAAGAAGATGGCATGACAAAGAACATAGATAGTCTCCATCAGATTTGGGGGTGTTGTTCTTGAACGCCAGGAGGCTAATTTGCTTCTTAATGACAATTATGAAAATTCATGTTAAACATTATTTGGCAACTTTTATTTAGAAGGGCAAATCGGTACATTCACTTGGTACCAAACCTTGAAAGCTTACTCTCTTATAATAGACTTATAATATAATATAATAATATAACTACTCAACTCTTTCTAGTTGATAGTATCTTACTTATTAATTAAAAATCAAGTCTCTGATCGGTTTCTTGGACGAGGGTCTTTCTTTCTCCTTTTCGCTGACATAATTAATTCTCCTATCCTATCTAGCACTCGACTGAATTTCCATAAAGTATTTGAGCTTCAAACACTGAATATGTCACCTAACCACGGCAGCACCACCGGCAAGTTCCAAGTGGTTCAGTCCAAGAAGAAGGACTATAATAAAGACGAAGATCTCGTAAGTTTCGCTATCAAATAGTATTATTTTTTTATTAACCTTTTCTTAAATTTCTGTTATGATATTAATAAATATATGACCTATAGATTTAAAATATGAGTTAAAAATTTAGGTGTTTATTTTCTAATGTTAATTTTTTGTCGAACATTCTCCAATATTACCATGTGTTGTTGATGGAAGAAGGAAAATTTTAAGCTTTGTTTGGTTCTGTGTTCCAGTCCGATGAGGATTTGGCGTTGAAGCAGCAGTTGGAGCTGTATGTGGAAAGGGTCCACGATGCTGATCCTGGATTGCAGAAGGTTGCTCTGGAGAGTATGAGGTATGCTGAAGCTTTTAACTCACAATATAGAAAACGTAGGCAATTTTGTATGGCATTGAAATTTTTTGGAGTTTTGGTGTCGTATAGAGTAGTAATATTTGCACCGAAAAAGACATTACTCCAATACTCCTAACTAGCATCTTTGTTTCTGTACTCCGTCGCTGGCCTTGTTTTGTTATGTGAAGTTGTAACTGACATTTAATAGTAATCCTATATAATATGTTGCTGAACTAAGTGATACAATCACTACGCAAGACCTCTACGACAGACAAAATTAGTCTTATAAGCGGTGTTGCATAGTGATTGTGCCTAAATTCCATGACCAAGTTCTTCAAACAATGACGCATGCTATAGTTTAATATCCCAAGTACTGATGTTGCTTGTTTTTTTCTTTTTGATTTACTTCCCTAGGCAAGAAATCCGTACTGCAACCAGCTCTATGACGTCAGTACCAAAGCCTCTAAAGTTCTTGCGCCCTCATTATGGAACACTTCAAGCACAATATGAGACAATGGGAGAATCGGATTTAAAGGTGATACGAATGTAGCCTTTTGTCCCTCTGTTTTCCAGTTGCTCCACATAATGTTTCATAACTTCTACCGAGGTTCTTATTTTCTATATTTATTTTTTTTTGCAGAAAATGCTTGCAGATATTCTGTCGGTATTGGCTTTAACTATGTCACCAGAAGGCGAAAGGGTAATGCACTTTTTTTTTTTTTTTTTTTTTTGGCCATCTACTACTACAGTAGGTTTCAAAAACAAAAGGAAAAAAGAAGAAGAAAAGGCTTCACCAATTTTGAACATCTTCCTCTTATACATTTTTTTTTTTTTGTCTGCAATTTTAGTGGACGTACATAAATATTCAACTGACATAAAAAAATGAATCTGTTACTAACTTTATGGACTACTTAACATTAAAGGATTTACTGATGATGCCTTGTTGATCTTCATTATTTTATTTTTTCTTCAAGATTTCTGAACGCATGTGTAAGTAATAACTCCATACTTGATAATTTCAGGCCAGCTTAAAATACAGATTACTAGGTTCAGATGGTGAGATTGGCTCTTGGGGTCATGAATATGTCAGGTTTGAATCTGCTCTTCCTATATGGGCTTATTGATTAAATGGTTGAAGTTGAAACTATGTGCATGCATGTGATATTTGGCAGTCACGGATAATCACATTTGCTCTGTTGCATCTAATATGGAGTGTAGACTAATTTAACATGTATATTTTGTTCCTTTTTTTTATAAACGTACATGTGCCTGTGTCTGATTTGATGACAATGTGTATTGAGTTTTAGTATGTTATGGATGAATTTGTTGGTTTGAACTATTTTTGCATATGCTTTTTGTAGGATAAATGTTAAATGTTCAGATTTATTTAAAAACCAATATATATGTAATTCTTGAAGAGAGTCTGTTTCCTATATGCGTGTCTCACGCAACCTGGTCCTGGTGTGATAAAGTTGTGCTTTTTTATTTTTAGGAAAAGTTAGTGTTGGACATCATACATTTAAAAGCACTTAAATTGTTATTATCTCTTATTGATACCTTTTTGAGTACTTCCATCGATACCTTTCATAGCTCAAGTCACTATTACTTGTGTTAGATACTATGCCTGAAGAAGCATCTCTAGGGTAACATTTTCATTTTATCTTTTGTTTTTGGTTTTCAACTCAGGAACTTGGCTGGGGAAATTTCTCAAGAGTATGTACAACGACAGGTAAGGATTTATATCATTCTAATATCAGAAGTGACTGCTTATTTGGTGCATACTTTAGTGTCTATTGCCTTCAAATTTGAATTAGAAATGTAATAGTAATATTTTATCAATTTTTAAGATTTGGTGATAAAGAGTTTGTTTCATTGTTAAGATTTAAGTTCATTTCAATTGAGATTTTGGAGTAAGAAGAATATGCATGTGAACTTACAGGGGGGGGGGGGGGGGTCCTTGGTAATATTTAGCCTTAAATTAATAGTATATTTATGTAGCTTATAGATTTTAATGTGCCGGTATGCATGTCTCTCGAATAAAACCCACTGTGCAATGTCTTTATTACCTGATACTTTTCCTTACACCAGACAAGTATTTCCACCGTGGTAGTTCTGCTGACTCATTTATGCAATACAATTTCTGCATAATGTATCTTAACATGTTTTCCCCCCTGCAAAATATTTTTTAGATTGAAGAATCCCCAATTGATGATCTGATGGAGCTGGTTGTGCAAATTGTTGCCTTCCACATGAAGGTATGGTTATCCCAAGTTGGATTTACTTTGTTCCTCTTATCAGACTTCACGAGTTATCATATCATATTGTGTGCCTGATTTAATTGCGATATATTTTGGGATAGAATGTCTGTGCTATGATTTAAAGATCTCTCTAAAAGCATCATATTGACTCATAATTTACAGAACAGGACATTAATTTTGATTTCATTTGTTTGCAGCACAATGCTGAGCCCGAGGCTGTAGATCTTCTGATGGAGGTACTGTAGCCAGCACCGCGAATCATATTGCTAAAGATGTTTTCGAGAACCCAATATATAAATGTGTAGTTTTTCTTTTATTATTTTACCCAGGTTGAGGACCTTGATCTGTTGGTGGAACATGTCGATAAGACAAATTATAAGAGGACATGCTTATACCTCACAAGTGCAGCCAAGTAAGTGTATAACCATCACCTTGTTATGAAACCAAGTAAATGGCTGGCCCTCCTCCTCAAACCCCCATCGTCGTCATCGTTGTTGTTGTTGTTGTTGTTGTTCTTCTTCTTCTTCCTTATTATTATTATTATTATTATTATTATTATTATTATTATTATTATTATTATTATTTCAGGTACCTTCCTGGACCAGATGACATTTTAGTTCTGGACATTGTACATGCAATATACATGAAGTTCGAAGAGTATCCTAGAGCACTTCAGATTGCCTTGTATCTTAACAATATTGAGGTATGCCGCATGCCTATCTTTCAGTACAAAGTGATGCTATATTAAATTTGAAAAGAGATTACCCTAGCTAGCTTTTGTACAAGATCGTGTGCGTTAAGCCTGTGTTCAATGTAGATCTCAAGAACCATTGCGGACCTCATTCACGGTACATAAAAATAACATATTTTGTTGTAACTGGTACTCAATTTTGTTTTGCAGTATGTAAAGCAGCTGTTCACATCATGCAATGATCTCCAGAAAAAGCAGCAATTTTGCTTTATCCTTGCTCGCCATGTAAGATACTGGTTTCTCTTTTGCATCTTCTCACACCGACATAACGTAATTTTTGTACTAGGAGACAAAGCTGCTACGTGCAGTTTATAAATATATATTTTGTCTAGAACTTCTATCACTGACATGTTTTTTTCCCTGATTCATTCACAGGGCATGGCTTTTGAACTTGATAATAAGATGTGTGCAGATGATGAAGAACGGGAAACATTGAAGGAAATTATGAACAATACCAAGTTGAGCGAAGGCTATCTTTCGCTTGCTCGGGATATAGAAGTCATGGAACCCAAATCTCCTGAAGATATTTACAAGGTTTGAACATCTTTATCATTTGAACTTTCTCTGATTGTCCTCTTTGTGGTGTTTTATCTTATTCACCTCCTCCACCAAGTATATCTTGGAGACTTATTCGGACAGCTTGTATTATTGACAGATGTATGTTCCCATCATATGGAAATTTTAGATGTATAAATTCTGCATTGAACAATTACTTTCTATTTATTCAAAAAACTTGAGAATAGAGTAAAAATCAAATTTAAGGAGTTTTCTCTAATATTCTTATGTTAACTCTGCAGACCCATCTACTTGATGGCCGTGGCAGTGGTAGCACAACGGTTGATTCTGCCAGGCAGAATTTGGCTGCTACATTTGTCAATGCTTTTGTAAATGCTGGTTTTGGCCAGGTAAGTCCGTCTGTTACATAGCTTACTGTACTTTTCATGGCATATAGGATTTCTTTTGCAGGGGTAAAAAATAAATACAAAATAAATATGCAGGATAAATTGATGACTCTACCATCAGATGTTTCTAGTGGTAGTTCTTCCACAAGTTGGCTATTTAAAAATAAGGAACATGGAAAGGCTAGTGCTGCTGCAAGTATGGTATGTTTTATGATTCATGTGTTGTTTTATCAACTTCCTGGATAATAATTGTGTATTAACGATGATCATAACTGTATGATAATGCAGGGGATGATTTTACTTTGGGATGTTGATTCTGGTTCCGCTCAGCTTGACAAATATTTATATAGTACCGACACCAATGTGGTTGCTGGCGCATTATTAGGAAATGGAATTGTTAGCTGCAGTGTGAAAAATGATTGTGATCCAGTAAGATCAATTATCAATACTGTCAACCTTTCCTAAAAAAATATAATGATATTTTTGTGTGTTTTTTTCCCCTTGTACTTACCCATATTTTCTACATCTCAGACTTTGGCAGTTTTGTCGGATTATATCAATAAAGAAGATTCTTCAATCAGAATAGGTGCAATCATGGGACTTGGACTTGCATATGCAGGTTCCCAGAATGAGCAAGTTTGTTCTCTATCTTACTGCTATGTGCTAGTCTTGCATGGTTTTGGATTATTTCATACATCTTGTTAGTTGTGAGATCTAATGAGCTTTCTTGCCCACCAGATACGCAGTAAATTAGTGCCCATACTTGAAGATAACAAGTCTCCTATGGATGTCATTGCATTCACAGCAATAGCTCTGGGCATGGTATATGTGGGTTCCTGTCATCCAGAGGTTGCACAATCAATTATATATCCAATGATGGAACGAAGCAAATCAGAACTGGGAGAGAGCCTGTCACGTTTTTTACCTTTGGGCCTTGGTTTGCTTTTCCTTGGCAAGCAGGTAACTATGGTGACTTCTTAGTGATATTAATAACAGACCGTTCAGTGATTTGCAATGAGAGTATACATGTGTTTGGTTTCAGATAAATCAAGATTAATTTGTACCAGCTAGTATGCAGTAGAAAAATCTGTGTCTGGGAATTTTATTAACTGTACATGCATCTTTTACAGGAAAGTGTGGAAGCTACAGCCGAAGTTTCCAAGACTTTAAATGAAAAAATTGGAAAATATTGCGACATGACCTTGCTGTCGTGTGCATACGCTGGGACTGGGAATGTTCTGAAGGTTAATGTCTCTGTAGGTTCATTTTCTGGGTACTTATTCTCTGCTAGTAAATTGCTAAATTCCTTTTGTACATGTAGGTACAACATTTCCTTGGTCAATGTGCACAACATCGTGAGAAGGGTGAAACATATCAGGGCCCAGCAGTTCTTGGAATAGCCATGGTGGCAATGGCAGAGGAACTGGGTCTTGAGATGGCCATCCATTCACTGGAGCACCTTCTGCAGTATGGAGAACAGAACATCAGAAGGGCTGTTCCTTTAGCTCTGGGTCTTCTCTGCATATCAAACCCAAAGGTAATTCCAACTGTCCTTTCAAATCTTGTTATGGTTAGTTATTTATGTGGATAATTTGAAAGTGAGGTTCTGTTATACCTGCTTGTTCAGCATAATTATAGTTATTAATAGTATATATTCCCCATAGAACGTGCAATTTCCCTATTTCCCTGTAGCATAGGCATTGTACTACAGAGCGTGCTGGGATTACTAATAGCTTGGATGAGAAAAATAAGGGAAGACATAACTACAGTAATTAGTAATATAGCTAGGTACTATTTTATGGAATTTAATTTTCATGTTCTTGAAACTTAGTTGTGGTTCACTATATTTAGGTATTTGCGATTTATAGACATAATTTAGTAATATGCATGTAGTATAGTAATACATGGTTTTGTATGCAGGTGTGCTGTTTTTTCAAATGGCACCGAGTGCGATCTCCCAGTGCATACATTTGCATGAAAGTCCGCTGTGGACTATTAATAACTATGTATGGTGTCCCTTACTGCCTTGTGCAAACCTTTTTTTGACAGGTTAATGTCATGGATACTCTAAGCCGACTCAGTCATGATGCAGACACAGAGGTTGCCCTGGTAATATGATACTCATGTATATCGTCTATTAAATTATTTGAGTTCTTGTTGTCATTGTGGAGGTGGTTTTTTTGAATACGTTTTATGTTTGCAGGCTGCCATTGTTTCTTTGGGATTGATTGGTGCTGGAACAAACAATGCCCGAATTGCTGGAATGCTCCGTAATCTTTCGAGCTACTACTACAAAGATGCCAACATACTATTCTGTGTAAGAGTTAAATCTAATCAATTGACTTCCCCATCCACTCCAAGCTCTGAAATATCTTTGCTAGAATCTATAATGATGTCCATTTGCCAATTATGCAGGTGCGGATAGCTCAAGCTCTCGTGCATATGGGAAAAGGATTAATGTCACTTTCTCCATATCATTCTGAAAGATTTTTATTGTCACCGTAAGTTTTCATACTCTGAGAAAACACATGCTTTTCTATATTTCTTATCGATTATTCCTGGTGTGTTGACTAGTTGTTGACTTGTGTTATGAAATATTGATAGTAGCATGTATTCTATTTTCAACGTGTGGACTGGAATATTTTTTGTATCTCGTTAGTGTGAAATTCATTGATGATACTTAATATGTCACACTTTGTGCTTTGATGGCCTGATGTCTGTTTTTGTTTTATGTTAAGCTGCTCATATTAACATTATGTCTTGTGTGATGATGACACCACTGTATGTGATCATGAATTTCACATTGTTTGCAAGTTTTGGTCATAAATTATAGATTATGATGATAGGTTCATACAAGTTCAAGTTTAATATGATGTGTGGGTAGTTTTACCTTTGATACATTTTTCCATCTTATTTCTGTTAAACCAATATCTATGATATGCAGAACTGCTCTGGCGGGAATAGTGACTTTGTTGCATGCATGCCTCGACATTAAAGCTATCATCTTGGGGAAGTATCATTACGTGTTGTACTTTCTTGTTTTGGCCATGCAGGTATGGTTATGTTTGATTATTTCGCAGTTTGATTTTTTTAAACTTCAGAGGTGTAAGATTTAACAAACTCTTTAATTCTAATCAACTTTCAATATTCTATCACAGCCAAGGATGTTGATGACAGTTGATGAAAATTTGAAGCCACTGTCGGTTCCCGTCCGTGTGGGTCAAGCGGTAGATGTGGTGGGCCAAGCAGGACGACCAAAGAGTATAGCCGGATTTCAGACCCACACAACTCCGGTTCTACTGTCCGTTGGTGACAGGGCTGAGCTTGCCAATGAGAAGTAAGTTTGTGTTTCGTGGTATTTTCTTGTGTTTCTTTGATTTTAATATTTTGAATGCTAAATTTTAGCTTCTTTGGCAGATACATTCCCCTGTCACCTATATTGGAGGGATTTGTCATCCTTCGGGAGAATCCGGACTACAATGAGGATCATTGAGGAGAAGCAATTGTATCGGACACACTACATTTATCTCTGCTTCCTCTACTTCTTTTCTGGTTGTGGCATGGCCATTCACCACTAATTCGAACTTAGATGTACTAGAATTTTTTTACTTTTCCAGTCAAGTGCTCTATCTATCTATGTAAATTATTACAATATTACATCATTTTTTTAGCATATATCATTTCTTATATACTTCCTTTCGTGCATACTTCCTCCGAGATACGAAACTTATTATATTAGGGTGTAGTTCTAGGTAAAAAATGTGGTAAAAAGAAGTAAAATTTGCTTTAGTAGTGTAAGATTAAAAATGGAAAAATTACAGCTACTACCCCTTAATTAAATAGACCAACATTTCAGATTCACCTTCGCATTGACTTAATTTATAACTAATAATTTTTATACATGATGAATTTTAAAATTACATTTACCCTCAAAAGTCAACGTTTTCTTTTCTTTATAATTCAATAATTTATTTTTATTGCAAAATAAACTCATTAAGTTTTAAATTCTTATAAACATATCCCCAAAAGTTTACTTATAATACTTAAACCCTCCACCACAACTAACACCCATCCATCACCAATACCACTAGTCCACCACCACCACAGCCACCGAATATACAGACCCACTTCATCTTCCTCCTCCTCAAACCCCCTCCACTATCTTCTTCTTCTTCTAATCCTCTATGGGAGCTGATTTTACCGCTCCTAAGGAGCTGCAAAAACAACAACTCCGGGGAGCTGTCATAGGAGTTGTTATTGCTGCTCCATGGGAGCTGTTTTTACAGCTCCTATTGCAGCCCATCGAGGAGTTGGGGTGGGAAGGAGGAAGATGAAGGGTTGTGGTCGTGGATTGATGGATTTGGTGGCGGATGGGTGTTAGTTGTGGTGGAGAAGGAGGGTTTGAACATTAATAATTACAAGTTATGGGAGTTGTTTAAAAATATTTTGGGTTCTTTTTGTATGTTCTAAGTTATTTGAGTCAAATCTGTAATAAAGCAAAACTTTTAAATTGCAACCGAGTCGACATTAATTTTATTTTCCCTTTAATTTATATTTGGTCAACTAAAAATCATGATTTGGACTCAGATGTAATGGATGCCAATCCGTGGATGATTATGTAATTGGACAAAATTTAAAGGGAACGATAAGTAATTCGCCAATTAAAAATAGGTAATGACTACATTCTGGCTTTCCAAATTTCTATGAAACTTTTTCTACCATTAACTAATAAAAGCTCGTTACATGAGCGAACTTCTTTAATTAAATTTGGAAAAAGAAGCTAGTCAATGTAGCTTTTTTTAAAGGAGTAGCTTTTTATCTTTTTCATTCCGAAAATATCCCTAACCTATATTTTATATTGTTGGATCATTTGTTATACATTTTGTGTACTTTTTTGCAACTAGCATAAGCATTAATGTATCCGCACATCTTTAAAATGCATACATGTAGTACACATTAAATACTGATTTTTTTCATTACTAAGTTAAAATGCTCAACGATTATTTCTTTCAACTTCTTATAATTTTGATGATGTTATTAAAGTGGCGATGTAAAGTACATTAAATATATATTATAATTATTGGACAAAATATGATATATTATTATTTAAAAAACTATAGACTAATAATACGATAAGAAATGTTAAAGACAAGAAAAATAAGAGTAATGCCCTTTTATATTATTTTACAAAATACCAACTAACTTTTCAGCTAATTTGCTAAACACCTACATTTAAAAGCAAATTTCTGTAAATTTTTTCAAATTTATTAGTTTTCTAATGAGCCAATATATGAATTTGTACGGTTGCATGATACTATAATTTCTTTAAGTAAAAGGTCTTTTATTCATACTCGGTAAATACAATCATCGGGGTTTTGTAAGAAACCATGGTCAACCCCTTAAGTACATAGTTCCTCGATAATCTAGGGATCCAGGAAATTGTACCATAGCTTAGCATGAACATAAGGCCTACACAACTATTCCAATCAAAAGACATGCTTTGTAGAAAAATACTATAGTCCACATAAAAAAGCCAACTGCTTTCAAAACTACAACCTTGCATATTATACCCAAAAGCTTTAATCCACATCAAGGTCGAAGCAGCCTGCTCAAAAGTGAACCTTGAGCCCCAAAGTTCCAGATTTATTTATAGTATGTTGATTTTGATAAGCATTTCTCAGATGCCGTTTTTTTCATCGTGTGCTATATCATTAGAGTGGGATGTTGTAGCCCTGATTCTTAATTTGTCAGTATTATACTATGTATCATTTTGTAGTTTTTATTATTTAGATTTGTATGTAAATGCTGTATGTGTAGCAATAGAGTCCATTTTTATAGATGGTAAATAGGTGACCTTTTAATAAAGGTTTTTATTTTCATCCTTCTGAAATTCTAATTGTTTAGGGTTTTATGTAAATGGTGTATGTTTAGCTGTAAATTGTTGATGTTTGTGGTTTCATTGCTTTTTTGTTTAGAGTTTCTGTAGTTTTGTAAAATTGGTATCTTTTCATTGTGAATTGTGTATGTTTTTAATGTAATTGTTGATGTTGAATGTAAAATAGGTGATGTTAATTAGTTGGTTTTTTGGTCTCTGAATGCTTAAATTTTCTTAACTAATATCATATGTTTATATTGCAATTGTTTATGTTAAATGTCGGATATGTGATGTTTGTTGATGTTTTTGTTGTATGTACTAGGCTTTCGTAAAAAGAGTTGTCGAATAATAAAAAAAGATTGATGGCAAAGATGGAGACATGGATGAAGGGGTCGACGAACAAGTGAAGGGTGTGAAGAAGTTAGTGTGGATGATCTTTTTTTGCATAGATGATTGTAGTTTGTATTTAGTTAATTTGAATATTTTCATACTTTTATATGTAATGACATTTATGGTTTGATGAATAAAATTGAATTCTATGTTTATTTATGAATATTGTGTTTTTTGTTGGATAAGTAGGTTGTCATCAATGATTTTACGCTAAACATAGACCATTACAAAGGACTCCCACAACCTGCAATGGTAAAAGGCAAAGGCCGGGCTTTGTTCTTATATTTACAAACCATGTCCCTATAGTCGGACCTCCAGAGCAAATACATGATTTTACTACAATGTTTTACAGACTGTGAGAGTGTTAGCTCAACAATGATATTGATCGTTGAACGGCCTAGATTAAATATGAAAATCTCAACAGTGATGATCAAATCAAGGATATGGAAAGCTGGAGAATTAGTTAGAAATTTAACTAATTCAGTTTCCTGATTCTAGAAGGAATTCTAGGTGGTTTCCTTATACAAGAAAGTTACCTAAATTAGTTTTCTTGTACTAGAAGGATTAGTAATTAGTTTTCTTGTTCTAGTAGGATTTGGTAGTTGAGTTCTCTATATATAGTCAAGGGTGCTTGTTTGTTTTATAGATCAGATCATACTAGAATATCAACAGTAGAAGATTGATAGGAAGTTAGAGATCATACTTCGGAGAATACCATATTAGGTTGGTCTTATCTTTTATGTGGGATTATTCTTGTTACGTCGTATGGTTGTAACCTAAGTATCAATAAAGATTGTTGGTTGATCTCTGTGGACGTAGGCATTACCGAACCACGTTAAATCTTGTGTCTCTGGCCTTCTGATTTTGGTTCATTGTTTGTTCGATTATTGTTTTCTGTCATTGTTGCATTATTCCTCATTGTTTGAACTTAGCAATTGGCGCCGTCTATGGGAAAGAGGAAGTAATTGTATCAATGACGTTTGTATCAATGACGTCTACAAGGTTTGAGATCGAGAAACATGACAAAGGAATATCGTCGAAACTAGAGACAATTTGCAAGGTGGAAAGCTTAGATCCGTCTTCTATGGTGGATTCAAACTCAATTGAAGTCAAGAGAAGACCGTTGGAAGTTGGGAAGGAGTTCTCTTGTGTTTGGGATCGAATAGGAGTTGATTTGGGTCGAAAGGGTGCAAGAATCGCGCAAAACAGACCAAGAATCAGTCCAGAATCGCGAAAAGGGATGCAGGCGCGTGTGCAACACGCTCCAAAAGGTTGGCGAGTGAGATTCACGCGCCAGGAAGAAAAAGTGTGCAGGTTATGTGTGGTGGCGCGTGAGGGCGCGTCCGGTGTCGGATCGGTGCGTGGTTGGTCTCGTTAGACTCCTAAGACGGTTTTCCAAGTGATAGTGTTTGTACCCGACTGGTACATGGTGTCCTGGAGAATGGCAGAAGACATCCGAAAGTGAAAGAACAGCTTCTTGAAGGCAAAGAAGGAGCTATCACTGAAGATGAGGTGTTCAATAGCCGTGGGATGGTATCAAGAGTGATAAGGATACATTGGAGGATGGTTTGGGACAGTGGTGGAGCATGGACAATGCTGAAACCAAGAAAGAAATCTGCACATGTTCGGGTGGAGACTGTTACAGGAGGTGTAACATGCACCGAAGTCCAATTTAAGGTTGATAGAGTTGCGTCTGAGGTGGATCTACATGGAAAAGAACAAGTTGCAGTGCTTATCATATCTGAAGGACAGGAAGATGATCCAGGTTCAGGTAGTGATGATGATGACACATATGATGGAAACAACATTGATGTAAGGTTGTTTTTCATGAGGGGCGAGATATCTAAAGGTGTGATCAGGGTGAAGAAGATTCAGACTTCTTTGAATGCTTCTGATTGCATGACAAAAGCTCTTCCATGTCCAAAGTTCATATTGTGTTTGGATTTGGTGGAGTGGAGACTTTCAGGGTTGTGTCATAACTTCAGGGATACGTTGAGATCAATTAATGGGATCATTGATTGAGCTAAAGGTGGAGATTGTGAGAGTGTTTGCTCAACAATGATATTGATCGTTGAACGGCCTAGATTAAATATGAAAATGTCAACGGTGATGATCAAATCCATGATATGGAAAGCTGGAGAATTAGTTAGGCATTTAACTAATTCAGTTTCCTAATTCTAGAAGGAATTCTAGGTGGTTTCCTTATACAAGAAAGTTACCTAAATTAGTTTTCTTGTACTAGAAGGATTAGTAATTAGTTTTCTTGTTCTAGTAGGATTTGGTAGTTGAGTTCTCTATATATAGTCAAGGGTGCTTGTTTGTTTTATAGATCAGATCATACTAGAATATCAACAGTAGAAGATTGATAGGAAGTTAGGGATCATACTTCGGAGAATAGCATATTAGGTTGGTCTTATCTTTTATGTGAGATTATTCTTGTTACGTCGTATGGTTGTAACCTAAGTATCAATAAAGATTGTTGGTTGATCTCCGTGGACATAGGCATTGCCGAATCATGCCAAATCTTGTGTCTCTGGCCTTCTGATTTTGGTTCATTGTTTGTTCGATTATTGTTTTATGTCATTGTTGCATTATTCCTCATTGATTGAACTTAACACAGACAACTATATGCTAGCAGTAATAGGATTTTGAGACATTGTCAAACATAAGGTCATTTACCCAGTAATGTTCCTCACTCAGACCACTACTAGTCTACTAGACCAAATCCCTAGAGGAACCAAAACAGTTGACCAGAAACAGGAACTCAGACAGGGGTAGCTACCATTACTCTGCTTAACCTAGAGGAAGGGACCAAGCAAGCAAAAACACAACCCATGCAACCCTCCATAGACTAGTAAAAAAAAAACCATAAACTCAATCATCAAGAAACCTTTCTCAAAAAAGGAACTCCCATCTTATCACTGTAAGCTAGCTTCCTAACTGGGATTGGGCACATTCCCAATTCAGTGTCTAGAAGAACCTTCCTTCAGTCCATTAGAAGCAAACCAGTCTGCCACATTGTTTCCTTCCTTGTAAATATGTTGGAACCTGACATTTTTGTTAGTACAAAAATCCATAATTTTTTATAGCAACATTGTACGGGTAAATTGCAAGAATGGTCCTCTAAGTGGCCGTCCTGTGCCATTTTGGTCCTAAGTGTCTTTCAATTTGGTATTTTGGTCCTGAGGACCGTATAAACTTCCGTATGCCTGAAAGTTTATAAATAAATCCCAAAAGTTTCAACTCTTTATAAATAAACCCCAAAAGTTTCAAATCTTTATAAATAAACACCAAAATATTTAAGAATTCAAATTTCACCCCACCACTTTCATACCATCACCACCAGTCCACCACCACCTTGGCCTCCTTATCACATGAGATTTGGTTATTGTAAAGCATCATGAAAAGCCTGGATCACTAGAAATTTGGTTAGGTAAAGCAACATGAAATGTGTGTTTGGTTAAGGAACAAAAGACTGGGTCTTGGAAGGATATGGCGACTACGATGCTTCGTTTGGTAAAATTTGTGAAGAAAACTTGCTGTGTAACCGTTATGGTTAGGAAATTTTGTTAAAAAAAAAAAAAAAAAAAAAAGCCGTGATGGCTATGTAATCGTATAATTGATACTTTCGGGCTTTATGGGTTGTAAGTGGTATCTTGGGGCGTGTGGAATTGTAGAGGGTAGATAACCATTTGTTTATTTTATTTTTGAGCATTTCTTATTTTCGTGTGTACCTGGTTCGAAGTATCATTACTCTTCAGATCAAAATGGATTACTTTTTTAGCATGAATCTCAATTATAATCAGTGTACGAAAAACCGGACCGGGTGTAGAACCGGACATGCTACAAAATACTGGTTCAATCGGTTCAACCGGTCAAACCTCTTATTGGCCCGGTATGACGTCTTATACATGTGTTTGTTAATAAATCTAATTAATATGGGGTTTGTAATTAATATTTATGAAGTTGAACAATCACAACAAATAGTAAAAAAGATTATACATATAATCAAACTACGACATAACTAATAAATAAATTGTCTAATATGAACCTCTATTGAATTGTAATAATTCGAACTTACATTGAATTATAAAAGAAAAAATTCTAAAATACTAGATCTACCATATTAATTTATGATGGTTTAAATGTTAGAATTTAAAACATGTAAAGTTGTAACTTGTAAAATGAATGTTAAAAATATTAAGTGATTGTTCTTTTACTTAATACAGGATTAATATCCTTAAAAATTGTTAACATATATCCTAAGTTTGGATTATTACAAGAATAAAACAAGAATTTGACACAAATAACTTGTGTTCAAGTGGTAAGTAACTAAACTATTATATTCTAGACCCAAGTTCAATTCCCACAACTTCCATTTTATTCAATATTTATCAAATGAAATAAAAAATCGGTTCTCAACCGGTTGGCGGTTTACCGGTCAAACCAATGAACCGGTCGGTTCTCAGCGGTTGGATATCCAGGACGGTTACATGCACTAACCGGACTGCTATTCCCAAAAATTCCGGTTTGCCCGATCTGACCGGCCGGTCCGGTCCGATTTTTCAAACACTGATTATAATAGAAGCATCATGTTTTCAAATTAAGTATCAAACATATTCAATATAAAACAAACATCACATTCCACCTAGTCTCAATTAAATGATGCTCCTCTCATTTGATGTAGATTGGTACATTCTATACTAGTAAATGGCCCGTCGATACTCGACGGGGAAAGGATATAAATTCTGTTAGAAAAATGTATCTCAATTTACAAACATATAAATTTTACAATTTTTTAGAACTCATGATCCAAAGGTATCACCGTTTCATACAAAGTCATTCTACTGTTTGTAAAAAGTAAAAGAAGTATTTATAATGAAATCACACAGTATTAAATACTCATGGAGTATCATATTTAAATATAATATTATTTCATAATTTGTATATGCTACTTTAAACACCAAGTATTATTTCCATACCATACGTATCACTCTATTTGTCGCATCAATAGTTTAAGTAAAGACTCTACCACATTTATATTAGATAGGTCTGGGTCCAGATTCTACCCTTTTAAAATTAGACAATGCAATTTGAATATTTTAAAAGGGTCCAGGTCCAAACCATGAACATAAATGGGTCTGAATGGTAAAAAAAAAAAAAAGATAGATTTTTATGGAGGGATGTGAACTTGCAAAGTTGTTGTTTATAAAGCACATCAATCATAAATTTTACCCAACATTTACATGTTTTTATAGATTTTTTTAGTCCCCCCGATCAAACTTCTCGCGGATCATGGCACAAGTTTTAAGGGCTGGTAAATAAAGCATGAGAGACGGCGAATAAAGTAGGAAATAAAGTGAGTAAAATATGAGAGATTGTGAATAAAGTATGAGAGATGGTTAATAAAGTAGTGGAGAGATTTTTCCTTAATCAAGGAGAAGTTGAAATCGGGACATCCCGAAATGGAATGTGAGAAGTTGAACCCGTAATGGAGGGAGGATAGAGTTTTACATGTTTACGAAACTAATATGATTATTTACATGTTTCGGTAGAAATCCTTGTGGGTTGCCCCCAAAATAATTCTTCATCAATATTATTCTTGATATGTTTTGGTGAAATTTTTTCTGGGGCAGCTGAGATGGCAACAAAAATTATCATTGAACTAACATAAACTATGTTGTGGCCTGATCGATGTAGTGTTTGAGTCTTGTTACACGGGTACGACACAGTTTGCAGTAGATATCCCGACCCTGACATAATTATTTTAAACGGGATTGTGCAAGATAGAGTAGAAATGTCTTGAATGAAATACTAAAATACTATGTGTATTTGTTTTTAGGATTTTATGATATATTTCATATTAATTTGTGCATCCAAGAAATAAGTATGAATCTATTAAAAAAAATGACATCGGGTATGGATTCGGCCCAACACTAAAATCCAAGCCCAAGTCTGGTTCTGCATTTTAGAATCCCGTACGGACTCGGACTCTATTCAACTAAACGGGTCTATGTAGGGTCTGGGTGCACATTATGACCAGTAAGTGTAAGTCAATTAGTGTAGTAAATCTAGAAAATACAACATATAACTAACATTAGCTTAATACGGGTGAGGAAGGTGGATGTCGACGTGAAAGTGAGATATTGTCGCTGGCTCTTATTTATCGTCATAGCAAATGATATATATATGGATGATCTCGTAACGCTTCATCATATTGTTGGCTAGAGTGGTTACTCATGTACTGCTCTTCAAGAGATATACTGACCCCACAAATCAACACATTTCATTGTATGCACACTGGGAGAATATATGTGTGTCTCATTCAAGATTTCTAATATTGTTCCAAAGCAAGCATGCTTAATTATAGAGTTCTTATGGATGAATTTTCGAAAAGAAAAGTGCACCATACAGGTATGGTAGCGTTCTCTATCAATTTAAAATATCTAAAATTTTGGGGCATTACATTCACCCACTCTTAACTTAAGCAACGTCCCCGTCATGCAATGTATGTACCCTTGTAGGTTAAGGATATGTTCAATCATGATACCATTTAAAACACACATTCCCATGTGGGTCAGACCCAACATTGTTACTCTTGATATGCTCTTCCCATGATATCTTCTATAATGTTAGCCCCACAAATCAACACGCACATATCCTTTATCGCGTACTATGTTGTCACTCGTGTGCACAAAGATAAACTTCTTATATAGTGGATCACCTACCCGTAGAGCAAGCACGCCTAACTTTGAGCCTCCTGGGTGGATTCCCGGTTATAAGGCTGCACCTTAATGGTATAAGTAGCATTCTCAATACCTTGAAACTCTCCAAAACTTAATGGTGTTACAACTATCAAAACCGAATGGGGATTTGGTCTCTTGAGATTGGATCGTCATCATCATAAGAATGAAAAGTTTTTTCACTACATTGATTTTACATATCATTTTTGCCCCCATGATATGTTTTTTTTTCCAGAAATTAGTAACTATGAGTCTTGAGTCCTTCCACAACTCGGAAGTATGATCAATATTTGCATCATCATGATTATACATCCATCGAACCTAGAGCACTCAAGAACTGTTGTGAAAACATCCCCGTGACAACTCTCAATACCATTCACCTTTGTAATGATATCCCTACTCAAGTAATTACACATTCATCGGGCAACTTCGACATAACAAATTGATTATTAATCTCATCAACTACATCATTAGTCGATGCGAGAGAAAAACCGATGATGAGAAATATTCTGAGCGAATTCGTTTAAATGCTCCAGTAATAACATATATGTGCTATCATAATGGTTGAATATGATTACTCATTTCCCAAATAAGTATATCGTTGAGAATATTATATCAACATCGCCATCGTTTTATAATTTTTATTCCTCAAATCCCCATTGCTGACATGCAGTATCCGCTTAGCAAATTCTTGTGTCTCTTAAATCTCAATATATGACGAACCAGACTGAAATGATTTTAATATGGCACTCGAAAGATTCTTTAAAGGATTGGGGTCGACGGGGCATAGAGACAAAAACTCAATGGGGGTTGCTGAAAACCTTTTTTACCTTTTTTTTTTTTGTTGAAAACCTTCTTTCGCCCATATTAATATGAAGTTGCACTTAAGAGCATTGTGATTTTTATTTTCAAATAATATATTTTTTTAAAATTTAATGTGATATAATTATAATTTTTTTTTTTTGTTTTAGATGACGTTGGGAACCCGCAATTGCTAGCCTTCAGGTGCGCATTGGGTAAACCCCACGGGCTCACATAATAGACTGCCAACCACGGAAGCCAAGTTAAACCGCATTGAAATGAAATGAAGAATGAATTTTAAAAGGAAATGAGAAAAGAAAATGAAAAGTGAATTGAAAGAAATGATATTTAGAGTTGCAGTGAATGAATGTTGACGTGAACATTTCAGACAGTTACAATTGTTGGAGATGGTCTTAATTTGCATGGTCTTCTTGATGTGTTAAGAGTTGAATTAGCAAATCAAGCAAATTTTCTATGTAAAAAGAAGAAAAGAGAAAAAAAACTTAATCAAACATGTTATGTCCACAATCAACATAAGAAAATATTTTTCGCTTAAACATTTTTTGTCGAAAGCTTTATTAGTAATAATTTATTAGAATTATTAGACATAAAAGTCTATTTTTGTTTTCAAATAATTATTGTCAAAATATAAAATGAAAAACTTAAGAAAAATAGCATGATAAGAATTAAGAACAATGTTCATGCCCTTTTAGGTTATTTTACAACATTCCAGCTAGCTTATAAGATAATTTACTAAACAATTACAGTAAAATCAGCTAGCTTATCAACTTCCTAATCGGTACCAGTTAGCTTAGCAGCTATCATCTACATTTAGTTTTGTTAAACATAGCTTAAGTAGGTATAATCTTAAAACATGAAATTAGATGTTTTATATGCTTCAAGCACTAAAAAAGTAGAAATGCTAAGTAAAATAATTATCTTGTATCATAGCCAACCATAAAAAAATATTACTTCTTTAATTATTAATGTGAATATCAAAGCCCCTGAGTTTATACTTAAATTATTTTTTTTTTCATACCTTAAAATAAAAGAATGACAAAAATGATACTTGCAAACACAACTTGAATGATATTCTACTCAAATTATGAAAATTCGTTTTGACTGATCAAATAAAGTGCTTCTTTCATCTGATTTGCCACTTTACTTTTCATATTATTTGAAATAATATATCTTCCGATTTCTTTATTTGTACATGTTTATGTGACTTTTCTTCCACTTATTTACTTACGGCACATAATAGTTTTTTTAACTAAAAAAAATCAACGTTATAATGCATAACGGGCTGTTTGGCATGAATGATGATTAATAATTAAATTTTAATTGAATTATGAAAATTTTTGTTTGGTGTAGAATTAAAATTTTATAGAGTTTTATAATTGTTGTGAGTTTTAATTGATTAGCGACTCAATTAAAAAATACAACTATTATCTAAAACAAAAATGGTGATCAGGCCAAATAAGTAAATATGTTCGACTCAATTAAAATGGGTTGTTAATTGTGTTCCAAACATTACATATGGTTGTAAGAAAATGACTAATTAACATTGCAATTATAATCAGTACATGAAATAAAATGACAAACATTACAGTTATAATCCGAATTATCACAGGTTTTTACTTTAAATTATCAATGTTATATATATATATATATATATATATATATATATATATATATATATATATATATATATATATATATATATATATATATATATATATATATATATATATATATATATATATATATATATATATATATGAAAGATGACATAAAATGTTAACTTATATATAAATCATTATTGATATTGTTAAAAATGTAATAATTATACTTAAGCATATTAATCCGTCCAACAAACCTCGAAGAATGGAAAACTTGAAACCAAGAAATACGGATTCGATTGACACTTGAAAAAAATTAATTAACATTCTATCTCATATTAACTAAATAAATATGGTAGATCACAAAATCAAAACGTAAAAGTAAACACAATTAATTGAATTAACTAAATAGCTAGAATGATTTTCAAAAAATAGCACTTTCCTTTCATGACACCAAGTTGATAAAATCAGGACCAATCAAAACATTTCATTAGGACAACTATAATAAATATTGACCAATAGGAATTGAGGATTTTGCCAAATATTTGAATGACTTGGACAATCTAGAATGGCTCCAATCCTTTTTTGCTTAATGTATTATATAGATTATATAGATAGATTTGATTGGGTTAAGTTATGTACGGTTTGTATCGCAATTATAGTCCGATTTTAATCGAGTTTTACTTCTCATTATGTTTATCATGCAATTTTAATCCAATTGAACAATACCCGTTTTTAATCCACCAACTATTCATAATTCAATTAAATTTTATCTTTCTACTTACTATTTTTCTTTACTTTTCAATTTATTATAATAACCTTAAACCAATCAAATAACAATAATTAATTATAACCAATCAAATAATCTTAAAAACTCTTACACACATCAGTTCACTCTTAAAGCATTAGTTGTAGGTATCTCATAATGAATCCTATTGTTATATTTAGGATAAAACATTAATGGATTGTAAACTAAAACATCAAAACTTCATAAATCCTATTTAAATTATGGCCCACATAAAATTTTTGGACTCCCTAACATATTGCCTAAATTTGAGGACTCCTCAAATGATTTTGAAGGTTAATTTAGTGGGGTCACTAGTTTATTTCATACTTTTGTTATAGAAATAGGTCACCTGAGGTTTTGCAAAAAACATAGGGAGACTATATATATAATTAACATAATACATCATTTAGGGGCAATATTTAGAGAAAATTATATGCAAAATCAATATGTCATCAAAGAACACTAAAACATGTTTTCTGACATAAGGTGCAAAAATCTCATTCATCATCTTTTGGAATGTGGCTGGAGCATTTGTCAGGCCAAATGGCATGACCCTGAATTCATACTGCCCATGATGAGTAACAAATGCAGATTTGTGTTTGTCTGCATCATGTAGCCTAATTTGAAAATACCCTTGCCTTAAATCAAGCCTGGAGAACACAGTAGCTCCATGTAACTCAGATAAAAGGTCTTCAATGACAGGCATGGGAAATTTATCCTTTATTGTGATCTCATTCAACCTTCTGTAGTCCACACACATGCACCAGGTATTGTCCTTCTTCTTGACAAGTAGCACAGGTGCTGCAAATGGACTGGAACTAGCGGATATCAATCCCTGTTCCATCATATCCGTCACCTGCTTTTCTATCTCATTTTTCGACATGTGGGAATATCTGTAAGGCTTAATATGTACTGGTTTAGCTCCCTCCTTTAATTCAATTTTGTGTTCGATCTTCCTTATAGGAGGTAGTCCCTGCACTTCATTAAACACATCAGTAAACTCTTCCAAAATAGGAGTAATCTGAGCAGGTATGCTCATGACAGCTGGTTGTGCATCTATGAAGAAGAGCTGGCTTAGAACTCCATGAGTAGATTTCTGCACCATCTTCTTGAGCCCGTTTCCACTCATGTATCTGATAGTAGCTTGTTCACCTTCTCCAGATAACTTTAACTTCCTTCCATCTTGATAGATATCCACACAATTATTCTTGAGGTGAAGTGTTACAGGATCATGATCCCACATCCAATCACATCACACCCTCCTATTGGTATAATTCTCAAAACAGCCTTGAATTTGTGTCCCTGTGTTACCCAACTGAATTTGCTACACTTTCCCCTGCTTATGATCCTCTCTCTGTTTACCACAATAATGACCCAGGGTGATGTGGGTTCTGCATCAATCCTGAGCTCTCTTGCAGTATTCTCATCCAAATAACTGTGTGTACTACCACTTAGGGGTGTTCATTTCGGTAACGGTATACCGAACCGAACCGAAACCGAAAAACTGAAAACCGAAATTGCAAAAATTATGAAAACCGAAAACCGAACCGAATTTATTTTTCGGTTCGGTACCATACCAAAAATTTCGGTAACGGTACGGTAAAAACCGAAAAATTATTTTTAAAATGAAAAAATAACCTCGTTACGTTTCAATATTTGTTTTAATAACCTCCCTACATGAAAATATTTGCATGAAAATAAGCTCACAGTAGTTAGACTAGAAGAAGTAGTAGTTTGTTTTATCAAACTTAATTACTGTAACATGTGAGCAATGCATAAACATTGCATTCTTATTATTTTATGTTAGTAATGTATAATTTTTGCTTTAATAAATAATGCAATACTCAATGAAATAAGGCCATACTTTTTCGACAATGTAAGAATATTTGGATTTTTTAAGAATTTTGGTTTTCGGTTCCTACAACTAGTGCTCTAGTGGGATCCTAAAACTCACTTCTATCTCACATATAAGGTAAAAGCACAAAAACAAAAACTAAAAAACAACAATATCATGAAGCTTAAACTGGTGGGGTCCACCACCACCTCCATCAAAATCCGATTTGATAATTTTTATAAATCTTTAAATTTTTTTAATAACTTCCATGGTAGGATTACTGCCATGCCGGAGCTTCCACCGGAAGAAGCTCCACACCGGAAATGGTGAACCCAATAACTGAAGTTGAAAACACCCTCCGGGAGCTACGATCTCAATTAGGATTTAGGGTTTAGGACGGGTCCAGGGCAACCCTAAACCCTAATTAAGCGGTTGTCGGGGGCAATGAAACACTAGTTTCACTGTCAACCATGTTAGTTTCCATATTATTAATATTAATTTTAAAGTTAGTATGAGGTATTTAGGGCTTAGGCTATGTAACACTTGAAACCTTATTCGCGACATAATTAGAATTAAGTTGGTTACAAAATTAAAGTTTTAGAATGAAAATGTGTCAATTTTTAATAAACTAATTAGACCCTTAATCTCAATCCTATACCTATTGAGAAGAACTTGGCAAAATGATATGAAGATTTGATTGATGTTGTTTTACCTGAGAGTTTAGATTGCATATCAGATCGTCAATTTGGATTATTAGATGTATGTGTAGTAGGATGTGTCAAAATTGAAGTCAAGTCCAATTGTAGGGCAAAATTAGTATCCTAAATTTTTGAATTTTTTATATGTAATATTTTTATTAAATTTAAAATTTCGCCACTTCTAACCTTTGAAATAATATCATATATATATGATTTAGCCTCATCTTATGTTTACCCGTAAGCTGAAATTCGTGTTCTGATCGATTTCTAATACCTGAGACAACGGATTGCCGGGTGAATTGCACTTTTGATCCCTTATCTCTAAGTTCTTTTCAATTTTGGTCCCTTGGGTGTTTAGATTTGCACATTTGGTCCGCAAGACGTCTTCATTCGTATTTGGTCCCCTAAGTGGTTTGAGTTCCCAAATCACCTCCATCTCACCACTACATCACACCAAATCATCTCACGGGTATTAAAACACGTTTTTACCTGCGAAGATTGTGAAATGGAGGGAAATTAGACAACAATTCTTGCCAACAACAAAAGCAAGAAGTTAACCTAGCTTTAACCTTTCTCTCTTCATTTACTACCACAAGTCCACAACAGTTCATGCAGCTATATCAAGGCGTTTTAACAAAAAAAACACCATAAATGCTTTTTCTTTGATCAAGAGACCCATTAAACCATAAGAGAGGTTGATGTTTTATACATGCCCCATCCGAAATATCGCCACTTTTTTGTTGCTTTCCATGTACTGAAAATCGTGACATGCATGTATATTAAATTGTTCCTTTCCATCTTATTAATATACTATGATTCAATAGTTGATTAATATATTAAGTTTGCACATTTGCATGCAATTTTTTGTTAAAACACCTTGATATGGCCGCATGTTAGTTATATTAGTAGTATTGTTTTTTTTTTCTTTTTAGGCAGTAAATTAAATCCATCGAGAGCCCAAAGTGTACATGATAAGAGGGGTATAAATAACCCAATCCAACTACAAATATTTGTACAAATATCGAAGGGCCATCTAATTAGTGTAACTAGATGGCAAGAAACCCAAAGATACATGAAGATAAAATCCTAGTACAAGTCTATGATTTCAAACAACGTGTAAAATTTGAAATATTCATTTATGGGCAGCTAACAACAGCGAATCTCATATGTGCTTGTAAGCTCCAAACTAGGTTTGTGACTCAAGAAGAAATCCAGGCATCATAAACTCGATGCATACATCCTTCAAGACAATACACTATGTCCACGACCCCCAAATAACATCAAGAAAGTACACAGGCGCATGTTTCCATAATTCCCCCAATGAGTTCCATGATATCCTTCCAAGCTTATCAATGGTAGAAAAAAGGCCGAGGGCAAAACCCTATGCAAAAGCCATACCTGAGAAAAAGGAGATTGAAAGTGCAAGTCTGCAAGTCAGTGTTTTCACTTAAGTTCTTTTATTATATATATATATTGCATTCATTCACCTTGATTGGATTCCACGGTTTTGAGTTACTTGTGCATGTTCGAATTCAGATAAGATATCAAGGAGAATGGAAAGCTAAAGGGAATACTTTGGAATATGGAAATCAAATATACAAGGAATGATATTTCCTTATTGAAGAGAGATTTTAGGAAAGATCTTTTGGAAAATCTCAAATTTCGATCAAGTCAAGATTTGAAGCTATACCTTCTGGCCATCAAACATGTAAAACTATGTATAAGTCTAAAAGTTAGTTCATTGAGTACGGGAGTTTTTAGATCAGTAGTGCAAGTGTAAGCACAACATCTCACGTACTCAACAGTTTACTAAGCTTTGTCTAGTAATCTACTTGATATGTTCTTGTTAGATTCTATATTATGATTGATAGTTCGATCCATATGCTTAGTTATTTTAGATTCACAACATAATCATTTGATATTAAATGTGGCATTTATCGTAATGCTTCTCCATCAACTGTAATAAACAAAATTTTGAGCCTAATCAATTATCCTCGGTGTAGTCGGGATTCTCCGGGATGACAAATCCCTCCAATATAGGTGATAGCGGAATGTACCTGCGAAAGAAGCTAAAACTTAGAATCCAAAATATATTGGGTTCAAACTCCAAGAAAAATTACCACAAAATAGACTTACTTCTCAGTGGCAAGCTCTATCACCGGTTCGCTCTGCCTGAAAACAGGCAATTGATCATATGCCATTGGATCTTTCAATTAACGGTCTATATCAAATCACCTATGGCGATAAGGCGATCGCCCTATCGCCTTTTGGCAACACGGCGATCGCCATGTCACCTTATAAATATATTAATATAAAAAATACAAATATTAAACAAAATACCAAATTTACCCTAAAAAATTTCTAAAAAAAATAAAAGTTACTTTTTTATATATTTCACGAATTTTTTATTATGATTATTATTATTATTGCTATTTTTATTATTAGGGCAAATTACATCCACACCCTCTCTTAGATTTTCTTATTACAGATGGATACCCGATAGTCAAAGAATAACATGTGTCGAGGGTATAAGTCCCCCGAACACTTAAATGAATTTCTTTTGCTTTCTTTCGCACTAAGTACCTAAAACACCTTGATTGTAAGGGCCTAAGAGTAGAAGTCCGTAAGTACCGTCGTACTGATAAGATGCGACGTGTGAGGACCTGCACAAGTAGCTTGGAGGGGGGTTAGAACCTTATACCCGGTTTGCTAAGTGTCAAACCGGAAAGAGACTTTACTTGCGAGAGATTGAGAATCAACTCGGTATAATGTTCGGGAATCAGAAGTGATTATGGCTACCGTTATTATGGGAATGTGTGCCATATATATAGATTTCTCCCAAAATGGGAGGGTTCCATCAGATCGTGCCAAGTGTAAGGCCTGGATCGAGCCACCAAGGCTCCAATAGGCCCATGGCCCATTAATGACACTTGCCCCATTCCACTTTGGGCTTTCAGGGGTAGTTTAGTCATTAATGTGAGAGTTTTAGAGGCTTTGATGCAGTCTGCTGCGGGTTAAGGTCCGAAGAGGCAGGTCCGGACGATTGGTCCGGACCGTACTGGGTTGCCTACAAGATACTCTTCTCAGTCTGTCAAGTACCTTTCATTCGGACCTTGTGCCTCAGACCTCCTTACTCTCTAGTGTCAGTTTACTTGGTTGCTTATGAGGTTGTTGTGTTGAATCCGGATGGGTGTCCGGGTCGGACTTCATGGTTACGGACCATTGGCAGGGTCGGACCTACTACCCTTTGAGCCCTCCTGTCCCTTTCCTCCTGGGTGAGCCGGACTTGCGGGGGCTTAGGGTCGGACCTCCGGGTCGGACTGTAAGGTCCCGGACCCGTAGACAACTTGGGATGCCTTAGGATTCGTTCCAAAGGCGTCTATGACGGATTGAACATATTTCCGTATCAACAACATGTAAGTCCAGAGCGATAAAAACCAATTACATCTAAGTCCACGGATTTGACTTTTGGCGAATTAAATCCAGGAAAAGCCTTTTTTGCCCTTGTTCAATTATCAGCTTTTGCAAATAGCCAAACAATGTATTTACAACTTAAGTCCTTGAACAAAATAGAATTTTCAAAAGGCAAACCCTTCAATTTTCTGGTTTTCACAATATATCACCCTTCAACTTTCTAAAAGTTCAATTAAGTCCCTATAACGTTTTTAATTTTGCAATTAGGTCGTCAAATTCTCAATTGTAAGGGTTTCTAGTTTCCATATCTTTCATTTGAGTCCCTGCAACAATGAAAAGAATTCAAACAACAATCAAAAGGGGAAAATCAAGAACCCTAGTAGAGATAAAAGAGGATCTCCCCAGGTCGGACTGAGTACTCCGAATGGACCACCGGAAACTTAACCAATCAAACTTAACCAAGATCCAATCAGACGAATTTGACAGAAATCTAGGTTCCTAGCCAAACGAATTCAACATAAATCTGAATTTTTTGTTCAAGAGTCTAGCAATGGAAGCACGAAGAAGAAGAGACAGATCGGAGAAGAACAACGGAGAAGAAGACGGAGAAGATCTGAGACAAATCACAGAAGAAGAACGGAGAAGATCGGAGAAGAACAGACAGATCGGAGAAGAAGACGGAAAAGAAGAAACGAATGGGACTTTGATCAATTTTCTGAAAATTGGATAAGGGCCTGTTTGGTTTTGCCATAAGTTACTGTAGCAGCTTATTTGGTCAATGGACTTTCAGCTTAAAGGACCTAGATGTAACTGTATGACTAACGGGTACACATATGTGAGAAGGGCATCTAACAGGGGTATATGTAATACAAAATTTAATTGAAAAAATAGCATGCTACCAAGGGTTGATACATGGTCAATATTCCCATGAGCAAGCTACTCCACCACTCCACCAAGGATGATTTGTGTCTGATGTTGGACTATTATATTATGAATTACAATAGATGTAAAATTACAATTAAGGCTTTAATTGGACAAACCTACGTTTTTCTATCGCATTCACTATTGGACTATTGGAGTTTTATTTAATTGTATCTATATACACTTGTAATCATGCATGGCACGTTGTTGATTGCATAATTTGGTAACTTAAACTCACGAAGTTAACATTTAATGTGTATTTTAAATATTAGAACCGGTGAAATTGTTTGTTGTTATTGTTTAGATATTTTTCATTAATAATTAATTTTGCAAAACAATTTCTTTTATAAATTTGACAAAACGCGGATTATCCAGATCTGTACGGGTTGATTCACAATCCGATCCGTCCATACTGGATTGGATGATGGATGTAATTTTTCCTTCATTCGTTCATACGGATATCTGTTCAGTGGATATAATCTGATCAGTTGTGTAGCCGGGAGGAGAACCTTTTTGGTCGAACGATTTCAACAATATTAATCGATCAAACTACATCATCAACGATCCATTAAGGTTCCAATTAGTGAATGTTAATATCAGCATTTTGATTATTTATTCTCATCTTTATTTATCTTCTATCGATATATTCCTAACGACATTAACGTTGATCAATCTTGAGAGCACGAATTTCCAGAGCAAGTGGAGAATATTAAGTGAGTGAAATGAAATGGGTGTATTGAGTGTGAGTGTGATGAATGGGAGTCTTGCGTAATTAATTAGTGCAAGTGTAGAGGAGTATAGCTATAAAAAGTTGTTAGACTGTAATTTATGGATAAACATAGATACCAATAAGTTTCAAATATTTTAAATTCATACGACTTTAAATTTCAAAAAGAAAAACATTCATATTCCATGTATTTTGTATTAAGATCAAGGTGAGTTTATTGAACGTGAATTGAGTTTGGCCGAAAAATGTATTTGACATTAAACTCGACACTATAGTACTCATTTTCTTTAGCGAGTGTTCACAAGATTTAGTTTACTTCATAGATTTTTACACACCCAATTCAAATGTATTGCTACTAAATGGAGTTCGAGCTTAATACAAAAGAAAACTTATTTAACGCGTTCCGGTTATAATTATAATATCGGTCCTTATTTTCAAGTACATGTGTGGTTGCGGTTTGATTTTGATACGTTGACGTGCTAAGAAAATGATAAACTTAGTAAGTAGCGTATTTTAATAATCCGTCAAAAATAATTTACAATTTTAATTAAATTATTTTATATGATTAAAAATTAATTTTACAATTACACAACAACATAAGAACACATGTGGTAAAATAAAGTCATATTCTTTAAAATCCAATATATGCGTAAACAAATTTTTTTTTTTTTTGAACTAGAATATATTATTAAAACTCCAAAAACAGATACAAAGCAAAAGGCGATCGACCCTGATCCAGCCTGATTATTCGAAAGTAAACTAGGTGACCTAATTCAGCATTAGACTCCCAACATGGGGTCGTAGCCGAGGCACCGGCCAAGCTCTATAAATTACTACATCAATAATTTGTTGTGCGATGGATAAATGCATAGTCTCATTCCCAAAACAAATGTTATTCCTGTATTTCCACACCTCATAGATCGTTTCCAAAAACGCTACTTTAAGTAGCTGGCGTCTCCAGTTCTTCCCTTTGCTATGTCGTAACACCCACCGTAGTTCATTATTCCAAGTACCTGGGGTGTGTTGGTACCGTAGCCAGTTCAAAACCGCCTGCCAGATCCCTTTAGTCTCCACGCAGCCAAACATCAGATGCGTCATTGTCTCTTCTTGCTGGCAGAACACACATGCGGCATCATCAATCATGCCAAACCTATGTAGTCGCTCTTTGGTAGCCAGGCGTTCATGACAAGCTAGCCAAGTAATCAATCTTGCCCTCGGGCGTGCAATAGTACCGAATATTAATTGCTTCCAATCCACCTCAGGTCATGGTACTTGTAGGGATTTATACATCACTCCAGTATGAAAAGTTGGTTGACCTTGCATAGAGTCCCATGTACCATTGTTTAATACCAATGGTCTACATTTCATAATACCCTTCATAATCCAGGAGCTAGTTAAGGGTAACGGATATGTGAGGATGTGCTCTTGTGGTATGTAATAAGTATGAATCCACTTCACCCATAAACTATCCTGCTTATTGCACAGATTCCAAAGTAGTTTAATCAGGCAAGCTTTGCTCCAAACCATGAGGTTAATAATCTGTAGACCACCTTGCTTCTTTGGTGCACATACCTTTTCCCACGCAACCGGCGACTTGCGAGTAACTGTATCACTATTGGACCAGAGCAAGGATCGACAAATAGCTTCAATGGTTTGTAAGACACCTTTTGGTAGGGGAAAACACTGGAGCCAATAGTTAGTGACTGCAAACAGGACACTTTTTATCAATTGTACTCGACCTCCATAGCTCAAGAGTTTCGCACTCCAATGTCTTATGCGTGCAACGATTTTATCAATCAAGGGTTGGCATTGTAAGATCGTTAATTTCTTACTTGTGAGTGGAACACCCAGGTATCGGAAAGGCAAACTCCCCGCACCAAACCCCGTGATCTGCCGAACTGCATTTTGAATCTCATCCGGGACGGCTCCAAAAAATGCCTGGCACTTTGCTGGGTTTATCCGTAATCCTGTTGATTTAGAGAAAACGGTAAAAACCTCCATTAATAACTCCACAGAACGTACATAACCCCTGGCAAAGAGCAAACGATCATCAGCAAAAGTTCAATTAACTATGTGGAGTTTCTCGCACTTTGCATGGAAGTTGAAGTCCGGCACCGTCATCAAACCCTGCATTAGCCTATGCATGTATTCCATTACTAAGACAAACAATAGAGGTGATAATGGATCTCCCTGTCGTAACCCACGACGAGCTCTAAGAATGCGTGTAGGTTTGTCATTGACCATATAGCAATACGATACAGTCGTAACGCAAACCATAATCCAGCGAATAAACTGTTGTGGGAAACTCAACTCATGCAATATACCCTCTAGAGCTGTCCATTCTACTGTATCATATGCTTTTTGTAAATTCATCTGTAGCATGCATCTTGGAGTACCACCCTTTCTGCTATATCCTCGTAGTAACTCATATGCCAAGAAGATGTGGTTATGTATCTGTTGTCCTGGTATAAAAGCAACTTGACTTGGGTGAACCACTGAATTTATAACTTTACTAAGCTGATTGGTTAGTACATTGGATATAATCTTATATAGAGTGGTGCAGCAGGAAATAGGTCGAAAATCCTTTACCTTCGTCGCATCCGCAATCTTAGGTATCAAAGTAACAACACTGCAATTGACCGCCATGTACATCCTATTATGCAAGAAGAATTCCTGTACCGCATGTATAATGTTTTCCCCGACTACACTCCAAGCAGATTTGAAGAACTTAGCATTGTATCCATCAATCCCGGGTGCCTTTAAGTCCCCTATATCCTTGAGTGCCGCAATAATTTCTCCACTAGTCACAGGGGTAATGAGAGATTCAGCCTCATAGGCCATAAGTCGCTTTCCTCAAGTTCTGAATCTGCGGTCCACAGATGCATGCGCTACGACACTCCGACAAGTTGGTTATAAAAATCCAGGATTTCCTCTTCCAATGTGTGCTGCTCTGTAATGTATTGTCCATTCGCCCCTTGTAGTTTTGTAATCTCCAGGTTTCGATTTTTTGCCTTCAAAGTAGCGTGGAAAAATGCATTATTTCCATCCCCTAGTCGTAACCAATCGACCTTGCCTTTTGTTGTATTAATTTCTCAACGATTTCATTCCGGTGGAATAAGTCTTGCGTGGCCGATTTCACCTGTTCCATCAAGGTGATATTCATCCTATCACGAATCAATTCATCCTGGGCGAGACTAAGCTTGGTGCGGGCTTCCACAATTTTCTGATTAATTCTAGAAAAACGGTTCTACATCACTCTAATAGTTGACTGTAGGCTTTTTAATTTCCTCCACACGACAACCATTGGTCGACCATCCATAGGTCTACACTAGCTTGCTTTGACCTGTGCAAGCAAACATATTGTTTAATTCAAATGAAGTAAACTATTATTAAAATTTTTAGATTAACATGAAACATGTACACACCTAATATATTACACACACTTAAGGTAAAATTTAATATATTATCTTTCTTATTGTCTCTCTCGCCATATATATTTATATGTTGTGGCAACAAATAAACAAATTATCATATTTCTCCAATTAGTTAGTGACTTGGTATTCAATTCTACAACCATGTGATCCCGTATTCAAATCCTACTAGCTGCATTACTATATCTTTTTTAATAAAGAGGGCTCACACAAGTGCTGGCTGCGCAATAGTCCTGCTGGCTCACAGGTCGAGCTTAAATTTCAGGCTGGGTAGATAAAGAGGTCTCACACAAGTACAAGCTGGA
This sequence comes from Plantago major, assembly GCA_026545765.1. Lineage (NCBI taxonomy): Eukaryota > Viridiplantae > Streptophyta > Magnoliopsida > Lamiales > Plantaginaceae > Plantago > Plantago major. The sequence goes on along the minus strand of CM048844.1, from coordinate 31,387,667 downwards.
CAACAGTCCTGCTAGCTCACGGGTCAGGCTTAAATTTCAGGGCTGGGTCGGCCGGACCTACACGTGCTTAAATTTCATGCCGAGCCATTATATATTAGCTTTTCATACTTGTATATATACTCCCACGTACTATCAGTTGAATATAAAAAAAAAAACATGTTATCAATATGATAGTGCTCAACCAATCGATATATAAAATCCGTCCACGTTTTTAATCTAAGTTGAATTCCATGCCGCATGCGATCAAAGAGTAAACTGGTAACCCTTGTAACAGTTTACTAAATTACAAAAATAGAGAAAGCTAAAGATATTAAATATTTTTAAATTACAGAAATGGAGAAAGCTAAAGATATTAAATGGGGCGTGTATTGTAATACTTCTCCATTAACCAAACCGTAATAAACAATTTTGAGCCTAATCAATTATCCTCGGTGTAGTCGGGATTCTCCCGGAGGATGACAAATCCCTCCAATATAGGTGATAGCGGAATATATCTGCGAAAGAAGCTAAAACTTAGTATACAAAATATATTGGGATTAACTCCAAGAAAAATTACCACAAAATAGACTTACTTCTCGGTGGCAAGCTCAGCTCTGTCACCGGCAGAGAGTAGAACCGGAGTTGAGTGGGTTTGGAATCCGGTTATGGTCTTTGGGCGTCCCGCTTGGCCAACCACATCAACCGCTTGGCCCACACGAACAGGAACCGACAGAGGCTTCAAGTTTTCATCCACAGTCATCAACATCCTTGGCTGTGATAAAAAGAAATATTGAAAATTGATTAGGAATAAGAGTTGTTAAAACTTGCGAAATAAAAAAAAAAAATCCACCTGAAAAAAAAAAAAAAAAAAAGTGAAATAATAATAAAACATAATGAACCATATACCTGCATGGCCAGAACAAGAAAGTACAACACATAATGATACTTTCCCAATATAATAGCTTTCATGTCGAGGCATGCATGTAACAACGTCACTATTCCCGCCATAGCAGTTCTGCATATCATAGATATTGGTATAAAGAAATAAGATGGAAAAAAGAATCAAAATACCCACATGTAGCAACAATGTTTTAAATTACCATCCCATCATATTAAACTTGAACTTGACATGATCCTATCATCACATTATTAGTTTTAACATAACATATTCCAGTCTACACCTTGAAAATAGAACACATGCTACTTCAAAATTTCATAACATAAATGATCAAGAACTAGTCAACAAACCAGGAATAATCGACAAGAAATAATACATAAAAGCATGTGTTTTCCCAGTGTATGATAACTTACGGTGACATTAAAAATCTTTCAGAATGATATGGAGAAAGTGACATTAATCCTTTTCCCATATGGACGAGGCCTTGAGCTATCCGCACCTGCATAATTGGCAAATGACATCATTACAGATTCAAGCAGGATATTTCAGAGCTTAGAGCGGATGGGTAAGTCAAGTGGTTAAATTAAATTCTTACACAGAAAAGTAGGCTGGCATCTTTGTAGTAGTAGCTCGAAAGATTACGAAGCATTCCAGCAATTCGCGCATTGTTTGTTCCAGCACCAATCAACCCCAAAGAAACAATGGCAGCCTGCAACATAAAAATGTATTTAAGAAACCACTCCACAACGACAACAATAACTCAAATAATTAAATAGACGATATACATGAGCATAACATTACCAGGGCAACCTCTGTGTCTGCATCATGACTGAGCCGGCTTAGAGTATCCATGACATTAACCTGTCAGAAACAAGTTAGCATAAGGCAGTAAGGGCCAAAATACTTGGTTATTAATAGTACATGCATTGTTTCACTAGGTGCCATTTGGAAAAACAGAACACACGCTAAAAAAACCATGTGTAAACCTAAATCGCTAATATCTAAATATAGTGAAACACAAATAATTTTCAAGAACATCAATATTAACTCCATAAAACAGTACCTAGTGACATTACTAATAAATCTAGTTATGTCTTCCTCTTTTTCCCCCGCCAAGCTATTAGTAATCCCAGAACGCTCCGTAGTAGGCCTACGCTACAGGGAGATGGATCGCATGTTCTACGGGGAATATATTATTCATAACTATAATTATGCTGAAGAAGCAGGATACCAGAACCTCGGTTCATATTATCCACTTAAATAAACAAACCATAACAAGATCGGAAACGACATAGTTTGAATTACCTTTGGGTTTGATATGCAGAGAAGACCCAGAGCTAAAGGAACAGCCCTTCTGATGTTCTGTTCTCCATACTGCAGAAGGTGCTCCAGTGAACGGATGGCCATCTCAAGACCCAGTTCCTCTGCCATTGCCACCATGGCTATTCCAAGAACTGCTGGGCCCTGATATGTTTCACCCTTCTCAAGATGTTGTGCACATTGACCAAGGAAATGTTGTACCTACATGTAAAAAAGAAATTTAGCAATTTACTAGCAGAGAATAAGCACCCAGAAAATGAAGCTACAGAAACATTAACCTTCAGAACATTCCCAGTCCCAGCGTATGCACACGATAGCAAGGTCATGTCGCAATATTTTCCAATTTTTTCATTTAAAGTCTTGGAAACTTCGGCAGTAGCTTCCACACTTTCCTGTAAAAGATGTATGTACAATTAATAAAATACAGAGACACAGATTCTTCTACTGCATACTTGCTGATACTAACTTATCTTGATTTATTTTAAACCTAGCACATGTAAACTCTCATTGCAAATCACTGAACTGTCTGTTATTAATTTCACTAGGCAGTCACCATATTTACCTGCTTGCCAAGGAAAAGCAAACCAAGGCCCAAAGGCAAAAAACGCGACAGGCTCTCTCCCAGTTCTGATTCACTTCGTTCCATCATCGGATATATAATTGATTGTGCAACCTCAGGATGACAGGAACCCACGTATACCATTCCCAGGGCTATTGCTGTGAATGCAACCACATCCATAGGAGACTTGTTATCTTCAAGAATGGGCACTAATTGACTTCGGATCTGGTGGGAAAGAAAGCTCATTAGATCTCACAACTAACATGATGTATGAAATAATCCAAGACCATGCAATAGCAGTAAGATAGAGAACAAACTTGCTCATTCTGGGAACCTGCATATGCAAGTCCAAGTCCCATTATTGCACCTATTCTGATTGACGAATCTTCTTTGTCGATATAATCCGACAAAAGTGCCAAAGCCTGAGATGTAGAAAATATAGGTAAGTATCAAGGAAAACAAACACAAATATCATTATACTACTTTTTGGGAAAGGCTTTGACAGTATTTATAATTTATCTTACCGGATCACAATCATTTTTCACACTGCAGTTAACAATTCCAACTCCTAATAATGCTCCAGCAATCACATGGGTGTCTGTACTATGGAAATACTTGTCAAGCTGAGCGAGACCAGAATCAACATCCCAAAGTAAAATCATCCCCTGCATTATCATACACAATGGTCATCGTTAATACACAATTATCATCCACGAAGTTGATAACACAACAACATGAATCATAAAACATACCAAACTTGCAGCAGCGCTAGCCTTTCCATGTTCCTTATTTTTAAATAGCCAACTTGTGGAAGAACTACCACTAGAAGCCTCTGATGGTAGAGTCATCAATTTATCCTGAATATTCATTTTTTACCCATGTAAAAATAAATAAAAATAAAAAAGCATCCTTCTATGATATTAACAGTACAGTATGCTATGTAACAGACGGACTTACCTGACCAAAACCAGCATTTACAAAAGCATTGACAAATGTAGCAGCCAAATTCTGTCTGGCAGAATCAACCGTGGTGCTACCACTGCCACGGCCATCAAGTAGATGGGCCTGCAGAGTTAACATAAGAATATTAGGGAAAACTCCTTAAATTTGATTTCAACTCAATTCTCAAGTTTTCAGAATAAATAGAAAGCAATTTGTTCAATGCGGAATTTATACATCTAAAATTTCCATGTGAATGGAATCATATATCTGTCAATAATACAAACAGTTGGAATTAGACTCTAAGATATACTTGGAGGAGGTGAATAAGATAAAACACCACAAGGAGGACAATCAGAGAAAGTTCAAATGATAAAGATATTCGAACCTTGTAAATATCTTCAGGAGATTTGGGTTCCATGACTTCTATATCCCGAGCAAGAGAAAGATACCCTTCGCTCAACTTGGTATTGTTCATAATTTCCTTCAACGTTTCCCGTTCTTCATCATCTGCACACATCTTATCATCAAGTTCAAAAGCCATGCCCTGTGAATGAATCAGATAAAAAAAAACATGTCAGTGATAGTTCTTCATCATATATATTTATAAACTGCACGCAGCAGCTTTGTCTCCCAGTAAAAAAATTAGGTTGCAGTTGACAGCATGCTAAAGTTAACCAGAAGATGTATACATCTGTCAAAGCTTTGAAAGAGCAGGAACAGCGTAATTTTTTGTACAACTAATAAACATGGTAAAGTCTCAACTTTCTAAACCTAACATTATAATATAGTGGGCAACAAAATTAGACGTTCCAACACATAACAGATAAGATAACACTACTTTGCTATCTAATGCAACACTGCCAAACCAATTTTTTTACGACGAACAGACATGGTAAAGTCTCAAGTCTCAACTCTCTAAAGTTAACATAGGGGCTACAACATTAGAAGTTCCAACACGTATACTAATTTGCAATCGAATGCAACAGCACCACACCTCAGGGAGAGTATTATTTGTAGTTTTGTCTTCACTTTTTCAACATTCTTAATACTAACAAAAAGTCTGGGAGGATAGATATACTTGACTTGAGAAAGTTCGAAATTTATACTCCTAACAAACAATTTACTATTGAAATATCAAATATAAGTAGTTTGTCCAAAATTTGTGCTACTTGAAATTTAGCATGATCAAATGTTTTAACTCTGAATATCCATAATATAACCTGTTACACACCACTCACATTACCTACACAATTTCTCGACATTCATACCTGGTTTATTGTCACCGAAACGTAACCAGTTTCACAAATATTAATCAGGAAAAAGGAAGGAAAAACAAAACCCAGGTAACGATTTTTAACCAAACCCGAAAATCTGACTGGTTGTACGTTTATCCAGTCGTTTGCCGACCAGTTACTGTTAATTACAGCAAGGCAGAGGTTAACTGTTATTGACTGGTTATGGTTGTGGTCTAAAACCAACCATTCCCAACCCTCGATGTTGTATGCGTAGGACAAACCAACCCTCTAAAGCCAGAACCACCACTCCACAAAAAGAAAAGGCGAGACAAGATAAAATAAGAAACATGAAAAGGAATTAAAGATGAGTTATGTCGGTGTGAGAACATGCAAAAGAGAAATCGGTATCTTACATGGCGAGCAAGAATAAAGCAAAATTGCTGCTTTTTCTGAAGATCATTGCATGATGTGAACAGTTGCTTTACATACTGCAAAACAAAATTGAGTACCAGTTAGAACAAAATATGTTATTTTTATGTACTTCGAATGAAGTCCGAAATGGTTCTTGAGATATACAATGAAGACAGGCTTAACGCAAATGATCTTGTGCAAAAACTAGCAAAGGTAATCTCTCTTCAAATTAAATATGGCATCATTTTGTACTGAAAGAATAGGCGTACCTCAACATTGTCAAGATACAAAGCAATCTGCAGTGCTCTAGGATATTCTTCGAACTTCATGTATATTGCATGTGCAATGTCCAGAACTAACATGTCATCTGGCCCAGGAAGGTACCTGAAATAATAATAATAATAATAATAATAACAACAACAACAACAACAACAATAATAATGATGATAATAATATTAATATTAATAATAATATTAATAATAATATTAATAATAATAATAATAATAATAATAATAGTGTGACAATGCAGCTTTAGATTAATGATCAATATGAAAGGGTAGAGATAAATGAGCCAGCCATTTGCTTGGTTTCATAACAAGGTTACGTTATACACTTACTTAGCTGCACTTGTGAGGTATAAGCATGTCCTCTTATAATTTGCCTTGTCTACATGTTCCACCAACAGATCAAGGTCCTCAACCTGGGTAAAATAATGAAGTAAAAATTACACTTATATATTGGGTTCTAGACAACATCTTTAGCAATGTGATTCACGGTGCTGGCTATAGTACCTCCATCAGAAGATCTACAGCCTCGGGCTCAGCATTGTGCTGCAAACATATGAAATCACAATTAATGTTCTGTTCTGTAAATTATAAATCAATGTGATGCTTTTATAGAGAATCTTTAAATCATGCACAGACCTATCCCAAAATATATCACAATTAATTCAGGCTCATTATATAATCTGATATACTGGAAAGTCTAATAAGAGGAAAAGAGATGAATCCAAAATGAGGATAACCTTACCTTCATGTGGAAGGCAACAATTTGCACGACCAGCTCCATCAGATCATCAATTGGGGATTCTTCACTCTAAAAAATATATTGCAGGGGCAAAAACATGTTAAGATACATTATGCAGAGGCATAAATCCGTCAGCAGAACAAACACGGTGGAAATACTTGTCTGGTGCAAGGAAAAGTATCAGTTACTAAAGACAATGCACAGTGGTTTCAATTAAGAAATATTCATACCAGCACATTGATTCAAATTTATAAGCTATATATGTATATTAATTTAAGGCTAAATATTACCAAGACCACCCCACCATCATTCTGTTGGTTCACATGCTCTTTATCACCAAAATAAAAAAGATAAAAATAAAACAACCTCTTTATCACAAGATCTTACAAATTGATAAAACATTACTATTTCATTTCCAATTCAACTTTGGAAAACAGGTGTACTAATATTACATTTGAAACCAATAGACACTAAAGTATGCACCAAATAAGCAGTCACTTCTGATATTAGAATGATATAATCCGTACCTGTCGTTTTACATACTCTTGAGAAATTTCCCCAGCCAAGTTCCTGGGTTGGAAAACCAAAAGATAAAACGAAAAGGTTAACCTAGAGATGCTTCTTCAGGCATATCTAACACAAGTAATGGTGACTTGAGCATTGAAAGGTATCAATTAAAGTACTAAAAAAATATCAATAAGATATAATTAAAATTCAAGTGTTTTTAAATGTACAATGTCCGACACAACATTTTCTAAAAATAGACAAGCACAACTTTAGCAAAGCAGGACCAGGTTGTGTGAGACACGCATATACGAAACAGACTCCCTTCAAGAATAACACAAATATTGGTTTATAAATAAATTTGAACATATATATAACACATAAAGCATATACAAAAATAGCTCAAACCAACAAATTTTTTCCATACCATAATAAAACTCAATACACATCATCATCTGATCTGACGCAGGCATTTACGTTTATGAAAAAGGAACAAATAAATATAAATATATATTACACAGTATATTATAAAAATAGCGTTTTTCTTTTCATCTGAAAACTCATTAATTTCAGTTCAGTTCAGTTCAGATTCATTCAGTTTTGCTTAGTTGTTTTTTATACTACAATTCAGTTCAGTTCCATTCAATGCAGTTCAGATCAGTTCAGACGAAGAGAACAGAGCCTTAGTCAACACTCCATATAAGATACATTGGAGCATATGTGATTATCCGTGACTACCAAATATCACATGCATGCACATAGTTTCAACTTCAACGATTCAATCAATAGCCCATATGGGAAGAGCAGATTCTTACCTGACATATTCATGACCCCAAGAGCCAATCTCACCATCTGAACCTAGTAGTCTGTATTTTAAGCTGGCCTGCAATTATCAAGTAAGGGTTATTATTTACACATACGTATTATTTACACATACGTCAATAAACCCTTCAATGTTAAGTAGTCGATAAGGTAGTAAGAGATTCAATTTTTTATGCAGTTGAATATTTATGTCTTAACATGCTCCATTAGAACTTAACTTGCTCCATCAATGAAACTTCTCTCATCTACTTATCCAGTTGTACGTTCACTAAAATTGCAAACAATAGGAAAATGTTCATAATTGGTGAAGCCTTTGCTTCTTCTTTTTTTCTCGAAACCCTACTGCAGAAGCAGATGGCAAAGAAAAAGAGCAGTACCCTTTCGCCTTCTGGTGACATAGTTAAAGCCAATACCGACAAAATATCTGCAAGCATTTTCTGCAGAAATATTTAGAAAATAAGAACCTTAGTAGAAGTTATGAAATATTATGTGGAGCAACTGGAGAACACAGGGTGCAAAGGGTGCAGGATACGGAAGAGAAGGCAAAAGCTACATTTGTATCACCTTTAAATCTGATTCTCCCATTGTCTCATATTGAGATTGAAGTGTTCCATAATGAGGGCGCAAGAACTTCAAGGGTTTAGGAACGCTTGTCATAGAGCTGGTTGCAGTACGAATTTCTTGCCTTGGGAAGTAAATCAAAGAAAAAACAAGCAACATCAATACTTCGGATATTAAACTATAGCATGCGTCATTGTTTGAAGGGTCAACGGAACTTGCTCATGGCATTTGGGCACAGTCACTACGCAAGACCACTTATAAGACTAATTTTGTCCATCTTAGAGGTCTTGGAAATGAACACAATTCTCAAAAAAAAAATACAAAATTCAGTATAATTATTATATTACTATATGACACTGAAACTACCACAGGTTACAACCCCAAACTAAGCAAGAGTGCTTGCTGGCATGCCGAACATATTGTTAGGAGTAGGACAGGTGGCACATATGCAGCACGGTAGGCTGTTAAATTGCATTACATATGGCTTCACATGTGAGTTGTGAGCCACATGACAGAACTGATTATGCCCCGTAACAGACAATGGAGTCGAAACATCATACTAAACACTAGTTTGTCTTTGTTAGAGGTCAAGGAAGTAAGAGCATCACTTAGTTCTGCCACATTATATCCCTAAACGAAAATTTTACTGCCTACAGTTGGATAGGATTACTCTTAACCGTTACTACTTAACATAACAAAACAAGGCAAGCGACGGAGTACAAAAACATGGAAGCTAGTTAGGAGTTAAGTCTTCTCGGTGCAATTATTACCAACTCTATATGACACCGAAGATTTGCAATGCCATACCAAATTGCCTACTTTTTCTAAATTGTGAGCTGAAAGCTTCAGCATACCTCATACTCTCCAGAGCAACCTTCTGCAATCCAGGATCGGCATCCTGGACCCTCTCCACATACAGCTCCAACTGCTGCTTCAACGCCAAATCCTCATCCGACTGGAACAAAAAAACCAAACAATTGGTAGGGATTCAGTAAATCATGACAGAATTTCGCATTGTGAGGAAAATATAAATTAAAAAAATATTGCATTGCGAAACTTACGAGATCTTCGTCTTTCTTATCATCCTTCTTCTTGGATTGGACCTTAGCTGACGCTGCTTGGTCCTTGCCGGCGCTGCCACTGTTAGGTTTAGGTTCAGCTGGTGGTGCCATATTCAGTGATTGGAACTAAATTGCTTGAACGAACGGATTTACAGGCTTGTTAATACTGGTGGAGCTGAAACAAACACTGGAGAGATTGAATCGCACAGAGTAAATATCAATCGAATGATGAAGTTTGAATCGATCAGATGCCCTAGAGTTAACGAGAGTGAAAAGGGAAAAAGATGGTACTCTATGTTACCCTTCTTCCAAGAAACCAAGACGACGATGATCTGATAGCACCAGGAATATGTTGGGCTTTGTGGGCTGCTTTTGAATGTGGGCTTATCACATGTGTCCAAATTGGGTTTATTTTTGGGCAGGCTACAAATTAGAGCAAAAGCAAAGTAAGCCATTTTAGATACACGTTAACAAAACTTGTAGCTGATTGATAGTTTATTTTTATAAATTTGTTTAGTAAACTAAGGCTCTGTTCTCTTCGTCTTCGTCTGAACTTAACTTAACTGAATGGAACAAAACTGAATTATAGTATAAAATATAACTAAGTAAAACTGAACTGAACTAAATTGAATTGAATTGAATTGAACTGAATGAGTTTGCAGACGAAGAGAACAGAGCCTAATTAGTTGATTTGTTAAATATGATACGTAAAATAAATCATTTAGCTTTTTTTTTTTTTTTTGGATAAGTTTCATGTATATGCTTATCAGCTACCATCAGGGTTCACGTATTTTTTTATAAGCTTCATGAACAAGCTTATCAACTACCAACTAAACGTTCACGTAACATGCGTATTAAAAAAATAAGCTCATCGAGTTGAAGGTAACATATTTATTACGAAAATAAGCTCACCGAGTTGATAAGTTAGTGCTAAACAGAGTCATAGTTTATCTTTAGCACTAGCTTATTAACAAATTTATTTTTAAATAGAAATGTTGCATGAACGTCTTGGTGATGTAATAAGTTTGTTCATGTATCTTATATTTTAACTACAACGTGAGAACGCGCTAGTTTGGGTTAATGAGAATTGATATGTTTTAATTTAATTGGATAAGATGGAGAAGAAAGATAAGTTATTTATTTATTTATTAATTTTTTATGAATTGATTTTGTTGGGGTTGAATTAGACTTGGAAATAAATTCGAGAAGGCATATTGTTTTTTTTTTTTTTTAATTAAAGTCTAAACTACATATATATTACAAACGGTTCATCCTTTTTTAATCGGTATTGCGTTTGGTATTTATGATACTTATTTTAATACTTGTAGTGCCTACCACATATATATCTTCCCCCAACTATTTGAGTCTATTCTTACATAATCCTTGGACGTATACTTAAGACATTGTTGTTACATTCCAAGTTCATGAGCAAACATTTCCGCAAGTTAGAGTACTGCACTAAAATGGAATCCCTCTCCTCTCAGGAACTTGTTGATGCTCAAGCTCATGTTTTGCACCAAATACTCAACTTCATGAACTCCATGTCTTTGAAATGTGTCATTCAACTTGGCATACCTCATATTATCCACAAAGAAGGCAAACCCATGCATGGGTAGAGCCATGATTTAAAATCGACCAGGGCGTAAAAATCTGAAATTTTTTTCTCTATTAAACGAGAGGATTTTTTATTATTATTAATGCGAACATACACAACAATATGGCAATTCTACAAATATTCTACTATATATATATATATATATATATGTATTAGAATCAACTAAGAACAATATGCATCCTATGTGAAGAGGGTCGTGCAAAATGACATATTAATAAAAAAATTACACTACAAATTTTTTATTTTTTTAAACAAAGGGTAGGGCAAGTGCACTACCCATACATAATGTACCTCTGCCCCTGAACCCATGACACTTTCCGAGCTAGCAAACGCCCTGCCTATGAATAAAGCTAAATCTCATAATATCCCACGTCTAATGCGTATCCTTATCCATTCCAAGTTCTTCATCAAAATCATTGTTGCTGATGTGAAAGAGGAGGCGTATTGGCTCACACCGGCCTCTCGCATCCTCTTGAAAAACGAACCATTTAGCATGATATCGTTGGCACTTATCAATTCTGATCCAGTTTTGTTAGATTCATGGCATGATGTAGCGGGGTGGTTACAAAATGAGTCCTTGACCCCATTTGCAAACACTTACGGGCGACCATTTTGGGGATACGTGGGGATGAGCCAAAGATGAATGAGTTGTTTAATAATGCGATGGGTTGTGATTCACATTTGGTGGGTCAAGTGCTTGTTAAGGATTGCAAACACGTATTCGAGGGGTTGAAGACGATGATGGATGTTGCAGGGGAAGTGGGATTGTGGCTCAGGTTAAAGCTAACGTTTTCTCTAGATTGAAGTGTGTTGTTCTTGAACTTCCCGACGTCATTCAGGGCTTGAAAGGGACTCATAACTTGTCATTCGTGTCTGGAGACATGTTCGACTTTATTCCTCAAGCTGATACAGTGTTTATGAAGGTATGAACCTTAGTACATGTTCTTTGTTATTATTAAGTTGGGTCATCATCCCCTTAAAAGTCTTTTTTAAGGGAAGAGGGTTATCCAACTTATACATGGTTTGCATGATATTATCACAAGTGATGTGAAATATTTTAATACGCCCCCGCACGAGTAGGCCATGGTTAATCGGCTATACACTTGGATCTTCTCACAAGTGATGTGAGATATTATAACACACCACCCTCACGAGTAGGTCGCAGTTAGTCGGCTCTACACGTGGATCTTCTCACATATGATGTGGGATATTTTAACACGCCCCATCATGAGTAGGTAGTGGTTAGTCGGCTCTACATTTGATGTGGGATAATCTAACAATTATATTCTCATTGATCACTTGAATGTAGAAAACTTCAATCCTCATCCATTGACTATAATAACCTTTCTAAGGATCTTCTCACAAGTGATGTCGACTCTACAATGGATCTCTCACAAGTGATGTGGGGTATTCTAACACGTCCGATCTCTCACAAGTGATATGTGATATTCTAACACGTCACCTCAAGAGGAGGCCACGGTTAGTCGGCTCTATATGCGGAATCAAAGTAGTCATCTTGGGAATCATCAACTTGGGTCTCCTCTCATACCATCATCCCCTTAAAATGACTTGTTAAAGGAAGAGAGTTATCCAACTTGTATGTTCTTTGCATGATCTTGTCACAAGTTATGTGGGATATTCTAGCAGTTATATTCTCATTGATCACTTGAATGCGGAAAACTTCAATCCTCCTCCATTGACTATAATAACCTTTCTAAGGATTATTGTTTTTGTGCCCATGTTAATTGACTGGCAGTGGATATTGCACAACTGGAGTGATGAAGAATGCATTAAATTGTTGAAGAAGTGCAAAGGAGCAATTCCAGCAAAAGAGAATGGGGGTAAATCGATTGTCATCGATATGGTTGTAGACGATGCTAAACATGGACACAACAATGTGGAAACTCAACTCTTCTACGATATGATGATGATGAATTACTTCGGCGGAAGAGAGAGAACAGAGGAGTGGGCAAAAATGTCATGGATGCCGTATTCAGTAGTTACAAAATCACTCCTACGCTAGGATTGAGGTCCCTCATTGAAGTGTTCCCATGACTTTGCATAAGCTAGAAAAAAAATTCTTATACTATTGTATTATGTTGGAAAAGGAAGTACATTTTGTGTCATGAACTCAAGAGTCTCATGACATGTTTACATAAGTGAGCTGGTGTGAGTCCATGAATGGGGCAAAGAGTCTGCATTTGTTTATGATTGTGGTTTATTGCCTAACAATAAGTGGATTCTTTGTGATCACAGATCGTCTCGTAACATCAGAGGACAAACAAGATGAACATGAAAATGATATCTCAAGGCCACTCGATACATGCATCAAAATAATTACTCGTCAACAGACCAAAAGGATGGATTAAAGTTTAACTACTGTAAAAATATAACAGCCAGAGATATGGGAAAACACTTGAAAGTACATCTAATAATAGACAAAGTCATCTGATACAATTGAAAACAGAAGTGTGGCCATACCACAAACGATAGTCCTGATAAGTGGACACAGCCTCAACTGCCTCACAATGACTATCAACCACAATATATTGATAGACTAAGCAAGCAAGCTCAGTCACGCTCACTGATAGCAGTCAGGTGTTCATCTATTTCTTCAGTCGTCAACACTTTGAAAACTGGGTCATCTTTCTTCACAACACCGACCTGGCAAAGTTGAAATTCTTAATGTAAGAACTTCTCAATGATCACCATATCAAGATGAACAATATGCACCAGCTTTCAACTTTTCTCCTGAATTAGACTTGCCCATCCAATCAAATTGACCATTTGATTTACCGAGTTGACACAATTAAAGTTATTTGTGGAAGCCTATTAGTTTAAGACAAAAGAAAGTACAAAATTCGCCACTAGCTTGAAGTAAGAGAGGACACAGCATCAACTGTAACGCAAAAAATCAAATTTCACAAAACAGCAAAATATCACGGCTAACGTTCATGTTAGACCAAGTCGTATGAGGTTTTAGGATTCAACAAAAGCAGAAACTGGTAATAGTCCCCAACAAAACAAGTAATGCTATAGGTGTACTTCTTGGCCAGGAGATTAAAAAAAAAAAGGCTATTACCTCAATCTCACTAGCTTTGAAATCTTCCTGCAGGACAGATTGAAGAGCAGAAATTGCAGTCTGCGGTGAAGAAAAACAATTCCACCGTTAAAACTAGAGTGAATGCGAAGAAGGAACAATTTGAGCATTAAAAGTTACTTAAAACCAAATAAGCTACTTTATTTACTAATTTTCCTTATTAACATGATACCTTGAGAGTAAATAGTTACTATAGCTGACTAGGAACAGAAATCCTGTCTTAGGTCAAACACAAAAACTCAATTCAGTTTTAGGCTGCTAACATAAAGAAATAATCCAGCACCCAACTTTCATGGAAAACACTAACAAGGTTCTGGCAAGACCTTTTCCAATACTGGCATCGATTTTCCTAGCAACAAAACACCACTGGAATTCTCATCTGAAGTTCAGATGCTTGTGCCCTACTCAGTTTGGAAACTACATGAATCATATTTCAAGAAAAGAATGATGCATTAATTATTCAAAATGTAATATCTCGATAAAGTATAAACTTAAATGTTCACACTTGTTGTTTTTAATTTTACACTATTGAAGTGAATAGCTTTTGTAATGAGCTCCAGGAAACCTGAGAAGTTAGCTATTACTTCCCGGTACATCCTCAGTAGTCGAAGTGATGCCCAAAAAATCAAGTCAAAATATAATTCTAGATTCCACGTATACATTGGAAACTTGTATCACTTATTGTAACAGCAGAATGTAAAATCATCAATCGCATGCATGTATTAAACAAGTTGAAGCGACCAATTAAACTATCAATCCATAAAGTTAGGTATTTTAATCCTAGAGACCACATGAGATTTAAAACAGCTACCTGTACAGTTTCATCGTAGGAAAATGCCGGATCATTTTTCATCTTCTTTTCCAAAAAGTTGATTGCTTCTTGATCTTTTCCTCCAGCACTTGTCGCCTGCAACAAAAACACATACTCTATCAATGTGAAATAAATGGATATATTAAACCAAATAGTAACTTCTTCATTTAAATTGGTTGAGGGGGGATTTAAACGGACGCAGGAGAAACATTCATCTATTCACCGCTACCAACGGCTGAGTGAGTATCTGACATATACATTGATATTATGCCAACTTCCATACAAAGACTAGCAAGGCTTTAGGATAATGTTAAAATAATCCGGATGGCAACTGCCAGGGACTAGCCTACCCTAATGTTTTAGAGATAAAAGGCTTAGTTGGTTTGATGTGGATCAACGGCAATTGCCAGGGACTAAATAATGAATCTATGGAAATAAAACAATGAGCTTTATGACTTGATGATTATGAAGATGCACATCAGGAGTTGGTAGAACTTAATACATCTTGGATAGATTGGAGAATCATGGCTTAGATGTACATTATATAAAAGATTGCAGAAAGTGAAAACAGATGGATATATCCACATTTATTTCCAGGGACGAACATCATCTTACATACCTTGTGACCAAAAAAATGACCAGCTGGATCACACTTAAACAGCTGAGGTCCTTTCTCTTCATCTATGCCCAAGACCATTGCAACTAGACAGACGAAAGATAACGTATTAGAAGTTGTAATTTGGAGTAGAAAAATAATGTCGTTTTATAAAGTACAGAAATCATTAGCAACAGACCTACTCCAAGTGGCCTCATGTAAGCGTGTTGTGTGTAAACTTGAGACTTGTCAGCAATCCTGAAACAAGTTAGACAACACCATCAATAAATAAATAAATAAAGTTAAAGATTTAACATCACAAAAGGAAACAGTTACTCATTTTTGCTTTTTTAATCAGCTTTACAAAAATTTCATTTCTCAAAGTTGTGAGACTACCAAGTGCTCAGTAGACTGTAGAGCGCCCATATGTAGTAGGAAAAGTGTTAGCATACTTCCAAACTATGCACACATCATATAATCGAATATTTTAGGATGCACACAAGGATTTCCAGCGAGGTAAATAATGTTATTTGCTTAAAATGTAAATAAACTAATGAGCGCCCTGTTAAATAAAAGGTTGCAAAGACATGTCAACTAATAGGCATCACAGTGCACAAGTCAAAATTATACCATCGAGCCAAAGAGTCAACTGGCATTTCATATCCATACTTATGGCGAAATTCAGCAGCCTCATTCCTTGCTTGTTGAACCAAAGTCCTAGCATCAGCTGGCATGCAAACATGACAATTTAATGGAAAATCAACTTTGATTATAAAAGCAGTTGATAAAATACTACGAGGCAATGAAATTAAACTAAATTCACAAGTCAAAACTTCTCCAATCAAGCAGCAGTGACCTATGATTATAAGTAGCATGGCTTTTACCAAATTGTACAAAGAACCATGGCTTTCCTGATTGGCACCGAAAAGAAATTGTGTGGATAACTACAAGAATTCCACTGTACAAAAAATCAAGAACTAAAAAACCTTTCACTAGAGTTCACTGCAGAAATTACTATATCCCTAATCTATGGAAACCAGACATCAGCGCACTATCAAAAGTAGACACGTCAAAGAGCAAAACAGATTAGATTCTGCAGAGCTTTCTCAAGTATCATACTTAAAATAACATTAACTGGTCAAGCCGACAATGTTGAGCCAAGTGCAGTATCTGTGAAATTCACCATTGCTTGATTCTCCGTAAACTAGCTAAATAAAATTAGCTTAGACTTCACAATTATGATATGCCCCAGTCTATTAGCATCAAAATGTAAAAACAACTCCATATATGAGTTCATAATTAACTACCTCTCAGTCTAAAATTCCAAATTCCCTATTAAACTACACAGACTAAACAGTAAGGAAAACAATAACAACAAAAATAACAATACCAGTCATGCCAGTAGCCAATAAGCCGAGGAACTTCGTAACCGGAAACAGATGGGTAACGCTAGTTTGATCCAAAAGTTTGTCCTACACATACAAGCTCATATCTTTCAGATAAAAACAACATTTTTAACACCAAAGATTCTCAAACAAACATAACTACCACTCACGGGGACTTTCTTCTGAGTCACAACACAGACAGAATCCTTCCCTCGAACCCCAATCGAGGTTATCCCGGCAGCCTTCACAGCCTTAAATGCATATTCTGCACCAATTACGAATCAAAACTGCATAAGCCTCAGTCTCTAACATATGCAATAAACAGATGGCGATAATTGAGAAATCGAATCACACAACAAAAGACTCACCGACTTGGTAGAGACGGCCTTCGGGGGAGAAGATCGTAATGTGCCGATCGTACCCACCTCCACTTCCACGGCTCATTCTTTGATTCCGATATTACAGATTCGAATCGCGTTTCACTTTGGTGTATGTGAGCTGATTTGATTGGTCTGTGATTTACTGGGAAGAGAAATTGATGTGTAGTGAAGGTCTGAAAGGGTTTATACTGAGGGAAAGAGGTGGCTTTGTGCTCAAGACAGGAAGAAGGAAGACGATGAGTGTAATTACCAAAACATCCCGACTATAGTTTGGTCTTGGTGGAGGTTTTCTCACGCTCCGAGCACAAATTGAACCTTTCGAGATTGAGAGTTTTGCTAATTCTCGAATTAAGTTTTATTAATTCGCCGTCGGAAAAGTTGAGGAGTAAAATGTCGTCAACTTTTAGGGACGTTTTTATAATAAGAGCATGTCAGAATGATTAAAGTATAATAGTACATGAGGTGGAGTTAGTTAAAAAAGGGGAGAATATCCTATTACGTGAGCCGTAGGGTTCTACACTCTTGCACGAAAGTAGCGGCTTCCATCGTCCAAAAAAAAAAAAAAAAAGAAAAAGAGTATAATGTAATAACTCTAAACTGGCACGTGGAACAACGCGTGCGGTAGGGGTGCCAATATGGTCCGGATCCGAAAATTTGAAAATCCGCAAAACCGATCCAATGTGTTCATATTGGATTTTGGATTAGCATTTTTTATATTTCAAGTTTCGGATCGGATTAAGTCCGCGGATTAATTTGATTCGATACAAAATATTTTAAAAAAAATACATTTCCCCCCAATTAAAAACGTTGACGTCTAATAACAATTTATACCCAGAAGAAAACCATAGTCCTAGACTCTTCAGTTCACTCATCGGTACAATAATCCGATTCGATACAAAATATTTAAAAAAAATACATTCCCCCAACTAAAAACGCTGACGTCTAATAACAATTTATACCCAAAAGAAAACCATAATCCTAGACTCTTCAGTTCACTCATCGGTACCCAACGCACCATTGCCTCCTTATCTTCAGTTTATACCCAAAAATTCAATCTCAAATCAGATTGATCTGAATCCAATCCGTGTTCCATATCGGATTTCGGATTGGCATGACCTGCTCTGAAATTTCGGATTAATCCGAATTTTAGATCATATGGATTTATCTGAATGTACACCCCTAGTATGGGGAAACTTTTGGACCTTTTATATACGTTCTCTTCGTCATTCTCTCTATTTACACTCAAGCATTCGATAATTCAGCTTCATGGCCTTCCCCTCCATCTTTATCATTCACAAACACTTCGTTTATCAAAATTATATTTTCTTCCGCTAGAGTAGTGCGAGTCAAGCTCTACGACTGGATCATTGCACCCGCATCTAATGAAAGGAGAAGAAATTCCAAGATCCGCCTCTCAATCGGCTGGCGGAGCCACCTCTTGCCAACTCTGAATTGGCTAGCGGAGCAAAGCTTCCAAGAATCTATTCTTGACCATTCCATTTACATAGTTACAGAGAAGGAGAGGGAGATTACAAAGGGATTACCCTTTGAGATTAGATGAGCAATCACACCATGGTAGGGAAGGCAATCTAATGTGGTACAAAGTCGCAAGAGTGTATTCGAAAGGCTCCAATTCCCAAATGAACCGAAGTAGGAGACTTGGACCGAGTTATTATTTCTAAGCCACTTTTGGGCTTCTAGTCTTATAGTTAGCCCGTTAGGGTTAGCGTTGTTATTTATATATTCTAGTAGCTAGGGTTTAATTATTCATTCTAGACTTTGCATATATTTTTGAACAAGTCGTTCTTGTGGTTCTTACCATTGACATTAAAGCTTGAAGCTTTGGTCATTGATAATTTATTACCGTGAGTATTCTACGTGTTAGGATTCTCGTTATTATCTTACTTACGCTTTCGTTCCATATCAGTTGATATTCAGAGATCGGGAATTGCCTGAGATCGGTACTCAGCATTGTCAATTTCGTGCCTCTAGTCTCAAGCCACCACCTAAAGCTTCACCAATCCCAAGCAATTATATCCTCTTGCCACCACATATTCCATTAACCTACAAAAGTCCCAAATTCTCTACACATATACGCAGGTTGCAATACAGAGCCTCACGCCACCAAATCAATACAAACAAAAAAGAAAAGAAAAGAAAAAAGAAAGAGCCTCAAATATTCTCCATTTCATCATGTTGAACAAAGAAACACAAGTCCTCATCCAAGCCATGGTCGATGCCTATGGAAAACAAGTCCGTGAATCACTACGTGAAACTATGGACCAGATCATTGATTGATTTTCGAAGACATGTACTGATGGATTGAACAATCTTGTTCAAGAATCCCAAGAAACCAATGCAGCCTTGCGTGATTTGGTGACCGACCTGCGCACAGTTAACTGTGCGCCACCACTACCAACTCCAACGGCGGCACCAATCACCCCCAACTTGTCCGATGAATACACCATCGAAGCCCGCACCCTCCTTCAGGCCCTTAAAGCATCCCAAAACAAATGACACACCCCGACACCATCGGTGATCAAGCGGCAACCGCAACAACAAGATGAACAAGTGTTGCAGCCCCCGCTGCTGCTCTACGACCATCAGTCCCAATAGCCCCGTGGACCACCTGGGCCCACGTCCATGGACCCGTATCAGCAGGCTCAGCCTTTGGTTCACGCTGCCACTGCTCAGTTCCAGGACCCAGCTCAATCAACGACAGATTTTGGAGGCCCGCAGAATCACTACTCTCCACCACATGATAGGCGTCTACCCGCTCCACCGGACCCTTATCGTACTCCATTGGGTCGACGTCAACCCCACAAACCCCCCCCCCCCCATATTGCATGAATCTGATGATGATGAACCACCATTACATGTTTCTCAGCGTCGGGGGTGTGATTTCGACTTCAAATTGAATGTCGACCTACCTACATTCACCAGCAATGCTGGTATGGAGGAAGTTATTAAATGGCTCGCAGAAGTGGATTGCTACTTGGAATGTGCTAATGTTCCAAAAGAAAGGGAGGTAGTTTTCATTAGCTACAAGCTAAAAAGTGGTGCTTCTGCTTGGTGGGAACAACAGCAAAGCTCCCGTTGTGGGCAAGGCAAGGCATATATCGCACTTGGACTTACATGCGCCGACTCATGAATTAAGGAACGGTTCTTGCCAGAATACTATGAGCAACATCTATTAGCTCAATTCCTCAAAATCGCAATGCTTCTTATTACAGTTGCAAATTTATGCGATTATTAGTTCGTACTCAAGTAGCTGAGTCTGAGCAACAACTAGTAGCTCGTTTTGTTGATGGTTTGAATCCTGACATTTTGCATGAGATGGGAGTGACACTGCTTTTACATTATCTAAAGCCCAAAGTTTAGCTTTGCATGCCGAAAGTAGGGCTTACCTTAGGAGCAATGTGCGAGCTGAACATGAATTTAAGAGATTGCAAAGTGTTAATCCTTGGCTTAAGAGTTTCCCCAGTGAGAGTGATAAATAAGTGAGTTATGATGCAACTAGTAGTGATAATGTTCGAAAAGGAGTCGTAGGTTCTAATAACCCCTATACTAAGTGATGTGCTTAAATTACTACTTAGAAAACAAGCAGAAAGCAGTTGTTGTAAACAGACAATTCTAACCACGAAATCGTTCACTAAGGAACCAATTAAGCTACCAGAACGAGTTGAGAGCAAACAGTTACTTGTGTAAACAAATGAATAATTTGAGTTTGAATACTTTCTAAACTAGAAATCGGATAAAGCAATGTAAAGGTGAAAATCAATGAGATAGAGGGAACACAGCAGTTATGATCGAGTAATGTTAATTCGATCTAGGGAAATCGTTCATACTTGTTACACGGTCGGTGTACATAAATCAATCAATCCAACCTCAACCAATCATTATTTGAATGTTTTGAACTAGAGTAATCGTGGGTCGTCAATCCACGATCCTTAACCGAAAACGATTTAGAAAATCTTGAACTAGCGAATTGGATTGATAGTTTTTACGAAGATTTTGAACTAGACGAACATAAATGAACGAATCCTAACCCTAGAAGCGAATACGCAAAACCGTCACATAACTACTGTGTTCGGAGTGGTTTAGCTACTCATAGTAGAAGCAAAGATCAAAGACTTCAAAGTATTGCATATGATAAACACAGACATGTTGATAATCACACGCAAGCTCATACAATTCAATACACAATAACAACACGAATCGAAGAGATAAACGATAGAGAATTATAAAATATTACCAGGAATTCGATATCAATCCTTCAACAATGATGAAAATCAAGCTCCAATAATGTCTCAATGTCCAAGTATGAATATGGAGCTTTTTCTAAAAACTAGGTTAAAAAGAGTATTAGAGTAATTGTCCTCCTTCCAAAAATAATAAGGAATCAAAAAATCTAATCTGCGCATCTCGCCGCGGCGAGTCTTCTTTATCGAAATATATATTCTCCTCACGTAATCTCGCCGCGGCGGAGTATTTATCTTCAAAACAGGGGATTCATTCGCAAAATCTCGCTGCGGCGATCTCCTCTCGGCAGATTTCTTAAACTCTCGGCAAATCTCGCCGCGGCGAGCCTTGTTAACTTCAACTTTTGATCTTTGGCTCGAAACTATCGATTCCTGCAAAAAAACACCAAAACACCAAAGCATAAAAATGCACAAAAATACTAGAAAACTATAAACGAAGACTCATAAAGACCGCTAAAAAGGACCAAATGAGACTCTAAATTATCGGCTCATAACTAAGCCTCGTGGGGACTTGTGCTATAGATGTAAACAACCTGGCCAATTTCAAATCAATGCCCTAGACGTCAGACCAATTTTGTGGAAGGTGAATCTACTAGTGGTGGTAACAAGTTGAAAGGGTAAATTTTTTTAGGTACACTACAATGAGACAGTGCCAATTTGGGTACAGTAGAATGGTATTGACCGATTTTGGTACAAAATCAGTACCATTGTTGAATTAGTACGGTCAAAATCAGAACTCTGGTTGACACGCCATCAATTTTGACGGAAAATTGACCGCAGTATATAAATTGTACATGATGTTGTTGTTGTGTACCAAAATCGGTCAATACAATTCTAGTGTACCCAAATTGACACTGTCTCTTATAGTGTACCTAAAAACATTTAGAAGTGATTGTACCACATAGTGAAGACGTAACCGTTGAGGATGTCCATGACGAGAGTAGTGGCGACGATGGCTTATTTATGATTCGTCATTGAACTCTCACCACCAAGTGTATTGTTGATTCACAATGCCAGAAAAGCTTTGAGACGCGTGCCATTGTTGGTGGCAAACTATTTAGTCTCATTATTGATAGTGGCAGCGCTGCTAATGTGGTTTCTAGAGCAGTTGTAGAGGCATTGGGTCTTATAGTGCAACCATTATCTCGCCATTATACTCTTCGTTGGATTAAGGATGTTGAGACTGTTGAAGTTAAAGGGCATTGCCGCATTGATTTTTCCGTTGGGCATGTGTTTGAGGACTCTGTTTGGTGTGATGTGGTTGATGTGGCTAATCTTCATTTGTTACTTGGGCGACCTTGGCGCTTTTAGACGTTACTGGTTCTGGCACGGCCAACACTTATTCTTTGACCCGATGATGTGCACTTAGGAATTTATTAATCGTTGTATGCCTATAATTCCAAAATACAATCAAAGATTTAAATTTATATTAAGTCGGAAGCCTTCAAATCCACATAATAGCGAAAAGTTGACTCGGGATGCCGTTCTCCACAGACACTTAGCAAAGGAACAAGCAAATAACGAAAGTGTTTTTGTGTGCAAATAGCAGACAGATGGATTATAAAGCAGTTGAATTCTAGAAACGGTTTTGTAATCAATGGTGTAAAGGATCCCCAACCTAGCTCGTACTGTGCTACTCCCAACTACTTTGAATAATAGACTACGTATATGCCTCTAGCGCAATGAAGTTCAATGTTAAATACCATGTCACAATTACTATCAACACCCCCACCCAGTCAACTTCGTAACTCCCGAAACTTCTTCGTAGCGGCCCCCTTCCACGCCTCATTTCAGAGGGAACCTCAAAGTGGCTCTATTTCATTATATTCCATTCCTATCCCAATTCCATTCATTATAATATATAAACCGTTCATAAAGATTCTAGAAAGTCCTCTTTTAGATTCTAGATTTAGGTATGTTAAATATGCAATTGTTGTGTCACTCATCAATACATCACGCCACATTCCCAAACATAACAAACAATAAATTGATTATCTCTACTAACACCTTCAAAAGAACCTCTATAGTACCTCAATAAATACGCAAGTAAATAAAGAGAGTCGGACGAATAAAGTTATACAAATACGAATTATGTCTAATAATCAATTCATTAATATATCACGGTATATAAATAAATAACACAACAGAGTTTCGTCGGTTCACTTTTACAAAAGTATATAGCTAATCATAGTCATATTAAAGAGCACAACTAAATCGAAATAAGAGAAAAAGAAAGGCTTAGTGTTGATGTCTTCGTTCTTGACGGCTACGGTTTCCTTCTCCAGGTTGTTGATGGCAAGGTTTTTGCTGTTTTGGGGTTTCACTTCCCCAAGGACTGGCTCTCTCTCAAGAGAGCTGCTTTTGATTGCGGTGTGTGCTTATGATACCCCAAGGCACTTATTTATACTGTAAATTTCGTGCTCTGGCAGCCTATGATGATTAAGGAAAGTTAGAATGGCGGGCTATGGCCTGACAGGCCTCAGAAAAGCCTGTTTCTAGAAAATTCCGACTAGTGACCGCAGTCAGTCGACTGTTCCAAGTTTTGTCTGTTTCACCTTGTTCTTCAATTTCGGGCTTCCCAACTTCGTTTTCTCGAAAAGTGGTCTTCTACAATGTTGTGGAATTTTCAATTATCTTCGCATTGGTTGGTCATATGCCTTGATTGGACACCTCAAACTCCGTGTACGGGCAAATCATCGTATTTCCTTATTTTCCCAAATTTCGCATAAATATGACGTTTTGGCACCGAAAATCGTGTAATTCCTCAAAAACGCGATCATGCCCTACAAATACAAAAGAGGTTGATAATTAGCCATAATATGATCTAAATATTGAACCTTGGACAAAAAAACGAGGGTCTAAAAGCAGGTAAAAACACATATTTCATGGTCACATGACTATACCATATAGAGTAAACATAAATCCAATAACTAACTTTCTTGTGTCAATGTTAGATGTATAATCAGCATCAACATATCCAACTAAGGTCTCCTTGTCATCCTTTTCTTTCTAATAGTCTCGCAATGATATCAGAAATTCGAGCGAGCTCATTTGATATATCAACTGCATTCATGATTTTGGGAAAATAATTAGATTAGAAAGAAGGATATATATAGTCGAGAGGAGGTTGTGCGCAATGTGATGGAAGGAGTGAAGTATAAGTTTGTTTTATAGGCCAAAAAGTGTAGTAAGTATTGCATGATCGAGCATTCATGTTTCTTATGAGTACTACTACTCCATACCTCTACGTTTTTGCCTTGTTGGCTGTTGAATCATGCCATATGCATGGTTGTCTTCTTCTTCTTCTTCTTCATTTGCTTCTTACGGTTCCTTCTTCTTATTGTTTCTTGTTTTTTCTTCATTTGTATCCAAACTCAGCAAAAAATAACATAGCTCTCTATTTAAAAAAAATTAATTTATCATAATAACTCCTCACTATTGATGAAACCAAGTTAACTGAATTATCTCGACTAAAATTTCATAGAGTTCATGAATAAATTACCAATAACAACATATCATTTTTTTAATCTGCATAAATCTTTGAAACCCATATATATGCCATAAGAGAGAGCAGGCGATCGCCCGCTATGGCGATATATCTGAAAATTAAACTGATTACGAATCTTACCAGATTCTCTAATTGAAATCTAATCGTATATTACGAATCTAGTAAAACACAGAACAAGAGAAAATCAAGATTGATAAATGTTTGATTAAACTTACCCGATTTGCTTCAGTATGTGTTTCCGTTGTGACTGCCAATTCTTGGTACGATGTAACCTCAGCTTCTCCGGTTTGTGGTATTTCCACCGTAACTGTCAATATTTGGTACGGTGTAACCTCTGCTTCTCCGGTTTGTGGTGTTTCCACCGTAACAACCAATTCATGGTACGACGTAACCTCAGATTCGCCGGCGGTTTGAGACGTCATAGATATATTAGCGCCGCAAGTCCCCGTGATTATAATCTTTGATTTTTTATTTTTTGAAATATTCTCGTAAATAATAAATAAAAAATCAAAAGTTTTTTAAATGTTTTTTAGTACGAAAATCAAAAAGTAAAAATCAAATGTGCGAATGCAAGTACGTAAAAATAAATGTAACCTTGGGTTGCCTCCCAAGAAGCGCTTGTTTTAGGTCTTATAGCTCAAGTAGGGCTGTAAACAAGCCGATTCGAGTTGATTTTCAGCCCAATCGACCATTGCTCGTCTGATTTTGACCTATGATCGTGATCGACGATCGTCACATATCTGAGTTCGAGATCGGTTTGTCATGTTATGAAAAAGTTCGCGAGCTGATCGAAAATGATGGATTCCATGAAAAAATTAAGGATAAAAACATTTATTCTAGTAAAATTAATCCTTAGACCGTTTTTTTTTTCAAACACACCAAATGAATACAATGAAATCACCAAAAAATATAATGTAAAGGAATAAAAAAACCGAAAGAGAATTCTCACGGAAGAAAACGAACATCCCCAAGGAGCATTTGAAAAGATCATAAAAGTTAATAAACTTCAGTTGGTGAATCTAAAAAATAATATATATACATATATATATATATATATATATATATATATGTATATATATATATATATATATGTATATATATATATACACATATACATATATATATATATATGTGTGTGTGTATATATGTATGTATGTGTGTATATATGTATGTATGTATGTATGTATGTATGTATGTATGTATGTATGTATGTATGCATGCATGTGTTGGTCCAGATAACGGCAAAGTAAAAGACTAGGAGGGGGGGTGAATAGTCTTTTAAAACTTTTGTCGATAAGCACAGTTTCTCAGATATCTGTGAAGATATCTGATACTTAATTTCAGAGAGCGGAAGACTTCTGAGATAAGTGCACGTGTTCAGCAAGATAAGTGTAAGTACTTTGCAATATAAGTAAAACAAGTAATAAACTGCAGAAAGTAAATAACACAAGTCTTTTTATAGTGGTATCTGAAGGTGGCGTAATCCTTCAACTAATCCACTTCGGTCTTTCTCAGACCTAGAATCCACTAAGATAAATGAGGTAACCTTACAGATATCTTTTCTTGATTCCTAAATGCACTAGGTTCCCAACCAAGTGTTCCCCGAGTTATTCCCGGCTTTCACAAGTACTTCTGACTCGAAACCTTTTGAAATTGTCTTAGTTTCTCAAACTAAGTACTTCCTTTCTCAATAACCTTGGAGTTATTCCTTAGTTTCCCAAACTAAGTACTTCCTACTCCACGTTTAAGGTGTTGGTTAAGGTAAATTGTCGGGTGAGCTTCTTTAATAACTTGTTCAGTTATTCAGATAGCTCTGTGAATCAAGTATACTTAATACACTTTGCAATGTATGGTATCTTGTTCTCTACTGACCCAAGTCTATGGTAAGTGTTCAAGAGAATGAAACTTAGATAAGAAATCTTAGTTCAACTCTTTCACAAATAACAATGCTCGTTAAGGATCAGGACACTTAGAACTTTTGTGCTACTTAGAATCAAGAGCTTTGGTCGCAACAGAAAGCTTGAAGGTAAGTAGTTTGCTTGAGAGCGCTTGTGTGAGTGTTCTTGGAGTTCAGTGTGTTCTAAGGTGTATTCTCAAGCAGTCTAAGTGTTGATATTTATAGATGAATTTTGAGTGCCGTTTGAATAGTATCCGTTAGGCTTAAATCAAATTCAAACTATTGATATCTGAATATAGTACTGTAGCAGGCTTGTCTTCTTCTTCAGAAGCTACCGCTTTTGTTCAGACATTTCTGTCTGCGCATTTAATGCACTGTACTATATTTTGTCCTGTAGTGCCAACGGAACTATGCAAGCTTTCTGAGGCTTTGCACGTTCTTTTCCAGAGATCATCATAATAATATGTTTCTTTTTCAGAAGCATATTTTATGTCCAAGGTATCTGAGTGTAGATATATGTGGGCACTTTCCTTGTCTCAGAAACCCTTTATTCTCAGATATCTTTTGCAACATGTATGTTTCGAAACACTTGCTTCTTCAAGATATCTGGACATAGGTTTCTGGAAAACCCTTGTCTTCAGCAATCTTGTGCAGTCTTCAAATCTTCAAATCCGTTGATCTTTTCCTGCTGGATGCCTTCTTCTTGGTCTTCTTCAGAAAATAAAAATTACATTTTGAGACCTAACATCATATACAAGATTTGCTAGACTATCATACTCAGTGAGTTTCCTCTTTTACAGTGTTCAAGTGAACTAAGAGTACTAATCACCTTTCTGAGCTAAGATAAGTCATTAGGTTGCTGATCAAAATCTAAACAGATATTCCTAACAGTATGTATGTATGTATGTATGTATATCATAGTTGCAAGTTTGCAACCAACAATTACAAATAATAATAATCATGATAATAATAATTATAATTAATGATAATAATAATAATAATAATAATAATAATAATAATAATAATAATAGTCATAGTCGTAGTCGTAGTCGTCGTCGTCGTAGTAGTAGTAGTAGTAGTAGTAGTAGTAGTAGTTGTTGTTGTTGTTGTTGTTGTTGTTATGTGCTCGCGAGCTGCTCGCGTGCATCGAGCTTTTCATCTTCATGATCGTTGCTCGATTGAAAATGAGTCGAGCAAGCTCGTGTTGACCGATCTCGGGCACGATCTGAACGTTGACTGAGCTTTTTCACGAGCGCTCGCGAGCGGCTTGATTCGTTTACAGCCCTAAGCTCGACCCCTACTTAGAGATGATTTCGTCTTCGAGGTCAAGACCCTCGAATTCGTTGGAGCATTTGTCCAACCATTCATTTGTTGCATAATTCGTGTCTTTGACCCATCGTTTCATCTCTTCCTCTTCTACATCTCGTCTATCTCAGGATCCATGTCAATTTGGAAAGTGAAAGGATAATCATTATCGTCTTGCTCTCCATCTTCTAGATCATTCCATTCACCCTTCTCCTCCGCGAATCTATAATTCCAGTTGTCGTCTTCTGATTCAAAATATTCGCGGGGATTGTAGGAGGGGTGGTTCCATTTGATTCCTACTTCATTTCCCAATATGTCTTGAATAAATTTGTTGGTGCTAGGAGACAACCTGGAGAATGTACTGCTTCCTCCTCACTACCCATCCACCAATCTTCAATGGCATATTTGATCCTTGCTGCCTTTGCTTCCTCCAACGTGACGCTAGGCATCCCCATTACTATCCTGTGATTCGATATATTCAGGGTACGGGAGAGATCATAACTGGTTTAAAATTCCGATACTTTCAGAGCTCCCATACTACTTCACACTTCTTGTGCCTCACAATTTGGATCTGGTACATTGTACAAAGAACTTCTTTTGCAACATCTTGCATACAACTATGGATGCAGGAAAATCTTCCAAGGACAACAAGAATGCCCGCCTGGACTTAGAGATGCACACTGGAAGACAATGCTTGTTCATGTCAAGCCACACTGCGAAAAAGAAGATGAAGGCTACATACACATTGACTCTAGAACAAAAGAGAGCAGTGTGTAAATGGATCAAAGAGCTTCGTTTTCCGGATGGACATGTTTCGAACTTGCAGAGTAATGAGAAAGTAGAGGATCACAAGATTACTGGATTGAAAACCCATGATTGTCATGTGTCCATGCAACGACTGGTTCCAATAGCTTTCAAAGAATTCTTGCCAGACGTCATATGGGAAGCATTGGTAGAGGTAAGCAATGCATTTCGACAAATATGTGGTAGTGTCATAAGTGTGTCAGAAATGGATGCCTTGGGGGAAAAGTTATCGAGATTATGTGCAAGCTCGAAATGATTTATCCTCTTGCTTTCTTTGATTGTATGGAACACCTACTTATTCACTTACCATATGAGGCTCGTGTATGCGGGCCTGTCTTCTACCGTTAGATGTATCCGTTCGAGAGGTATACAAATGTTTCTATTAAATATTTTGAATTGACTGATAATAATTAGGTCCAGTTCGGTATGATAAGAGAGGGTGATGGGGAATATAGTTGTTCGCCGGTTGGATCCTGGGTCCCCATTTCCTTGACTCTTGCATGTAATGCGCTTCTTCGAGTTGCTTTCGTTCCCCTGGTTCCTCACTCACAGTTTCCTTATTTCCCATCTTCATCTCTATAACTTCAATCCTTTTAACAATCTGCTTCCATGGAGCCTCTTCGATTGCTCGAACTTCCTTAGCTAATACCCTTTTTCTCGTCCTTTTTGCATGGAGTTTTCACTAAGGTTCTCGCATACCTCCCAAATCCTTCTTGGGGGTACGTCCAGCAAGTTTCCTTGACATGCTCTATCGATAAGTGCTTGGCTAATAGAGTCAATTCCCTTGTAGAAGTTGTTGACCTTGCCAGACGTCGCGTAGGAATGCATCGGGCATTTATCAAGTAGATCCTTATATCTCTCTCATGCTTCGTGAAAAGTTTCTCCATCGAATTGATTGAAGTTTTGGATTTACACTACAAAAAAAACTGCAAAATAGCGACCGATTTATCCGTCGCTATATCCATGCCGATCCGTCGCTAAGCTCCTAGCGACGGACTTAGCGATGGATAAAAATGCCGTCGTCATTTTCTTCGTCACAAACTGTTACGGATAATCTATCTATCGCTAAATAACGACGGATTTAGCGACGGATAAAATGTTGACATTTTCCCCAAATTTGAGTTCTATTTAGCGACGGATAGTTATCCGTCGATAAATAGCTTCTTATTTTTTTTAATTATTGGCTGGTTTTTGTTTTTTTTATTATTAGCTATTTTTTTTTATCATTATGTCAATAAACAGAATCAGATCTGGACGGATCTGGGCAGTGGTCCGAGGGTGATGGTGGTGGTGCGGTGGAAGATGGTGGTGGATCTGGTGGTGGTGGTTCTGGATCTGGTGATGGTGTGTGTGGGTGGAGGCAGTGGTGGTGGTTGTGGATCTGGATGGAGGGCGGAAGACACAGTGGTGCGGTGGAGGATTGTGGTGGAAGGAGGGTGGTGGTGTGGTGGTGGAGTGGTGGTGGAAGGGTGGAGGCAGTGGTGCGGTGGAGGATGGTGGTGGAAGGGTGGTGGTGCGGTGGAGGATGGTGGTGGAAGGAGGGTGGTGGTGGAGGCAGTGGTGCGGTGGAGAATGGTGGTGGAAGGAGGGTGGTGGTGCAGTGGAGGATGGTGGTGGAAGGAGGGTTGTGGTGGAGGCAGTGGTGTCTGGAGGATGGTGGTGGTGCGGTGGAGGATGGTGGTGGAAGGATGGTGGAGGATGGTGGGGCGGTGGAAGGAGGGTGGTGGTCTGGTGGAGGATGGTGGTGGAGTTGGAAGAAGAGTTGGAAGAAGAGTGATGGAAGCTCCGTCGGACCTCCAACAGGGAGCTCCGGCGAGCTCCCCGTTGGAAGCTCCAATCTGGAGCTTCCACGGGAAGCTCCGGCATGGCAGAAAGCTCAACTTGAGTTCTGCTTCCATGGAAGCTTCCTTGAAGGAGCTTCCATGGAATATTATTAAAAAAAAATTAAAGATTTATTAAATTATCAAATCGGATTTTGATGGAGGTCGTTGGAGATGAATGGAGGTGGTGGTGGAAGGAGGCCAAGGTGGTGGTGGTGATGGTATGAAAGTGGTGGAGGGAAGGTGGTGGGGTGAAATTTGAATTCTTAAATATTTTTGGGGTTTATTTATAAAGATTTGAAACTTTTGGGGTTTATTTGTAAACTTTCAGTGACATACGTATGTTTATACGGTCCTCAGGACCAAAATACCAAATCGAAAGACACTTAGGACCAAAATCGAAGAGGATGGCCACTTAGAGGACCATTCTTGCAATTTACCCGACTAATGTTGTTTGGATGGGTCCCATGATACAGCCTACACCCCCTACCCTGCAAGTGACACGCCGTGCCGCACAATGGAGGTGTTCCTAACAAGAGCAGCAGCAATTGAGTCAATTTAGTGAAAGGGGGGCCCGAAAGCAGTGAACTCTTCTATATCCCAAAGTCACGTGAGTGGGTGTAATTTTGAAGAAGAAAAAATGTTGGGTCTATGTGCCATTACATATAAACCTATTACAAATAGACCCAGGATTATCCTAGACGGTAAGGCAGTGTAGTAGGTTGATAGTGTGAATTTTGGGAGGTAGGCCAAGATATATGGATTGTCAAGTTGGGTGTCTGTGAAATTAATCCATTAATTAAGTGGTTTCATTCTCGTTGAAATATAATCGGACGACATTTATTCCATTCGAAATTCTTGACTAAAAAGTATAAACAGATGGAAGCAATGAAAACGACACAAACGAAATATACTTGGATTGGAGTTTGAAAACTGAAAGTGTTCAACGAGTCGAATACAGAGTTGAAGACAAAGAACGGTTCTTGGAATTCGTAAGTTGTTACTTTCAATTAAAGTCCACGACCTTGAGATATATAGCTAGCTCGATTTGATATTGGAACAAAGACAAACGAATAAAGAAACAGACATGCCCTTGGTGACAACAATTTACTTTTTCCCACGCTCAATATACTTGCGACACTACCTAAATATATACCTACATCTCATATGTGTACAGCTTATTCAAATAGAGCAAATTAAATAAATTAAATTGCCCATATATGGACGTTATATATTCACAGGCCAGCAATTAGGTCTATAACTCAATTGGTTTTCATAATTGATTATTAATATACTAGCTATACGTACGTAATTTTTTTTTTTTGAAAAAGAGAAAGATTTATTGAAATTGAGTTAAAGCACAAGGAGTGCTAAACCCCAAGCTTATACAATAGAGTCCAAATGTCTAAACCCAAAACAGAACCACACGGGCAAACTAGATACAAAAACACAGACTCCTGAACTTGAGATTCCGCTAAAAACAACAATAGCTGAAACAAAAATAAGGCATGACAGCTACACCCTGCAAGTTTCCACCTAGCATCCATCAATGTTCAAAATCGCACATGAAAATCTCTCCCAATCCGCAAAATTGTAGGCCAAGTTAATCAACTCTCTGCTTCTTACCCAGGTCTATGAATTGTATTTCACCAGTTCGATTAATTCTGCGGCAGAAGATTTATCTCCTTTGAAGATCACCCTATTTCTTGCGAGCCATATTTGCCAAACTGTGCAATGCCAAAAAAATCCGATAAATCTCCTGCGTTTTCCTTTGAGTCGAATTATTGAAGTTAATTAAACTTTCCTTCAAATTGTCAGCTCCATTACTCTTCAGTTTTAACCAGCTGAGTAGAATCGCGGACTTCAAGCAAATCAGAATCGAGAAAGCAGATCGCGCATTTTCTTCGCAATCCTCTTCACACAATCTGCATCGGCTCCATTCTTCCTGTGTTATAATGTTTCTTTTTTTGAGATTTGATAATGTTGGAATCCTATCTTGAATCAATCTCCATACGAAAGAATTGACTTTTGTTGGCGCCCACCTATTCCAAACACAAGGTGCCCAATCTTCAAGCTGATCGAACTCGCTACATTTTTCTTTCAGCGCCTGTTTATATCCTTCCTTAACCAAGTACTGCTCAGAGACTGAGAATCTCTAGCTCCATTTGTCAGCTTGCGTTCCATTAAATTCATACCTGCTTAATAAATTGACAATTCGTATTCCTCTTCCCACACAAAAAGGTCTCTCCGCCACGACCACTCTCCACTAACAGCACCATTGACTCGACACACTCTATTTTCTACCAAACACCGCTTATTAGTTTCCAAACTATACAGACGAGGGAAAATGTCCCGCAAACGCAGCTCCCCTCCTATCCATCTATCCTCCCAGAAAACGGTAGACTTCCCATCCCCAACCACTCTTCTAAGACCCAACCAAAACCAATCCCGACAACCCACTAATTTCACTAGGTCTCTCCACCACGACGACCAAGACTTATCCCAAGTTTTACCTAATCTACAATTTTCAACAGCCTCCACAAAATCTCCATATTTTGACACTAACACACGTAACCACAAAGACTCGACACCAACTAAGAATCTCCACACCCATTTTCCTAAAAGAGCTATACGTACATAATACTAGTATGAAACAAGTATTTAAAATTTTCATTTAGCTCATGAGTTTTATATACGTGAAATGAATGAATTTAGGGGAGTACACATTAATTATTAAATAAATCAAGAGAACTTTAGGTAATATTAGGTTAGAATCCTTTACGGATATTTGTTTCTTCATGTTCTCTCTCAAATGCTTTGTGGTGGGTCGGCAACACCTCGCATCTAGAATTTTATATTTAATTGATATACCACTTTTCAATTGATAATATTATGTACCTTTGGACAGCTTTAAACTATTTTTGTAAATAGCCAAGATCTTGCAAGTAAATATAAATGCTAGCTATTACCACTAATCAATGATACTCAATATTTTGATTGCACCAAACTGCACAAAACCCACTCCAATTATAATACTAAACAGGCACAGAACACCCTTAATTATTGAAATTACACCAAATTCTCCAAACATGAATAAATATTGCACGAAACACCCTCAATTATTTTGATTGCACCTAGCCCTCTGAAACAATAACAATTACCTCCTTTTCCCCTCAATTATCAAAATTTCTCCAAATCTCCAAAAATGTTAATAAATATAGCAGGAAATTGAAACTACCAATTGTTAAATGCGTTCTTCACATACAGATAATGAGACCGTACATTATTCATGCTTGTTGAGTTAAAAGTTACGTATAGTTTTTATTAAATTTATAAGGAAAATCTTTCTTACTAAAATGTATAATTAAAACATTAAAAAAATGATTATAGGATATAAAAATGACCCTAAGGTCTCGGTTTTTCGTGTACTACTATGAATCCCAGAAATTGTAACCATCTGGTCGTTAGATCGGTGTTTCTTTCTATTTTTTTTTATAATTATAAGGATGTACCATTATAAGATTAAATGGAAAACTAAAAACAATAAGAATCAATAAAAAGAATAAAGAAACACTGATCTTGACATTTGTACTCATTAATGGTGACCAAACGTTCACTGTTTTTTGACAACCCTAGTGTTCAGCGGAATCGGAGATATTATGGCCCTTTTATCTATTTAATTGTTTTCTAATTTCTTATGTTTTGCTAAATTGAAAATTGTAATTTCTTTTGTTAAAAAATAGGGGTGAGTTTGTAACATTATAGGTATAAATAATCTTATTTGTTGCATGTGAAGCACATCTTCAGTTATATGGACGAAAAATGAATTTTCCGCTATTTTTTCAACGGTTCGGGGGGATTTGGTGAAATGTTGATAAGTGAGCGTCAATCGTGCTATGTTTATTAATGTTTCAGGGGATTTGGTGCAATTTTGATAATTGAGGGTATATCGTGCAATGTTTATTAATATATCGAGGGATTTGATGCAATTTTAATAATTGAGTGTGTTTCGTACATGTTTAGTATAATTGGAGGGGATTTTATGTAGTTTACCCGTGCGATTATCAATGACTATTTTTCGGGTTATACTACTTCTAATAACTTCTACATTATGCATCTGGGTCTAGACTCTAGCGGGGACGGTTTAATTTTAACCTTGATCGGAACGGGACCAAATTAATTCAAATTAAACAAAGTTTGTAGGAATCTCCAGGCACTAACTAATAAGTAAAGTAAAATGAAGTGGAGATTTGAAATGGTTATAGAAATATAAGAAATGTGGGTAGAGAGAAAGAGGAGCTGGACCTTGAAAGTTGAAGCCTTTGGGGGATGAAAAAGCAGGAATATTCTGTTGCCGCCTAAGTTCAACAGCTAAACTCCAAAGATCTAATTCTAAACAACACTCTAAAGCTAAACACATCATTAGATTATCATTAACAGCCTAGCTAGTCAGCCCACAACCAGACGACTAACCCTAATTTCTAAAGATTCACTGCCACCTCTGTCTCTAATTGCCTCTCCCCAGTAGTATTTTTAACTTCCTTACCTAATTGCACGTCTTCTTTCTTACTTTATAGTAGTAGTAAAACTTAAGTATTTACTCCTCTATCTTGGGACTTATAATTATGTGACTACAAATGTCATACCCCAATTACACATCCGCTAAAAGCGTGAATGTGAAAAAAGTACGCGAGTCCATTTTGAAACGGCACGAGACCTTTTGAATCAAGTCCAAGAGGGTTTGGGTCTTAGGAATGGTTTCAAAACGGGTCCACTTGAACTTGTATATATGACCTAAGATGCACATACAATCGGAACCCGGCCAGAGCATACCGTATAACTATACCTACCCGACTCAGCAGGCTCGTCGACGAACTACATCAAACATTTAATTAAAAGAGTGTATAGTGATAGTACCACAAATCGTACCTCACGAGTTAAATGCGTGAATGTGAAGGGGTATATAAGTGGATGGACACTCTCAAAGTATGAGAGGTGATCTTTCGGTGACTTCAGGTAAATATATAATGTATTTTTCCTAAATCGTTCAAAATCATACACCAATATCCGTGTTGTCTTGCCCATAACAGACCCACAATTAAGAGACCAACTTGGCATTTGAAATTATAACAATTGGCTTTCCGGATTTGTTTTGAGCATATGGACATTTTGAACTTGTGGATGACTAGTAGCAAAGAGTATTTGAGCTAGAGAAGATATGTAATGTAGCTAGCTAGGTGAAACGATCGATAAAAGTCAGACCTTGCATTCCAACATAGATATACATTTATAAATATTCCTTTAAAGAAAAGATTGCTTTATTAACTTTAGGAAAAGTAATAAAGTGGCGATTGATCATATAATCGTGTATCAAACATTAATTCAACCATAGGGAATCAACCAAGTTACTATGCATCCATTTTGTTCATGAATTGAATCATGACCAAGACCTTTCTCTTTTAATTCCTCGACACATGCATGACTCATAAAAAATCAATCTTTTAACAATACCAATAACAACAAAGAAAGGAGAGATCGAACATATCTTATATATAGATAATAATCAAATTAAGCATATTTACTCGATCTACCAAATTGGTCAGAGACTAGTAGTATAAAACATACATATAGTATATAGTTTTGTTTTGTTTTGTTTCTGTTGTTTGTTTCCATTTGACAATTAGGAGTAATTAAGTTAGAAATGCATGCATGGATCATCGAAGTGTGGGATTATTAGCTAGCTAGGACGATTATTCCCTTTTAACGCTGAGTTTTAATTGTCGTTTTGTTTGATTTTTACTGGTTAACCTATTGATCGAGCCAGCTGGGCACGTGCATGGCTGCTGCATTTCTTCACAAAATCAATGGAGAAATATGATCATAAACCAATGCATGCATATATATCGATTTTACTAGTATTAAACTCAATTTTAATCTTCACGAGATGCACTTGTTTTCGTCGCCAACTTTATTCTACTTGGACTTCGCGATCTAGTACGTACTATATATATTTGCACTCTAATTACTACTCTTAATGCTACTTATATATAGAAAGAAAAAGACAATATGATCTTATTCATCTTAAAAATAAATATATGTGTAATATTTATATTCATACTATCTTATTTCAATCATTATAATTTATAAGGTGGAATCATATGATAATGTGACTAGTACTCGGGCCATACCAAACGCACAAAATTACTATTGGAACTTGAAATTATGCGGTAAATATTCTCTACAAAGTAATCTCATCAAGTTTGAAATAATTCTTTTCTATAACTTTTGTAATTTCATTTTTTTCCCACTCCTCTTACTGAAAATATTAATTTTACAAATTAAAATTGCAATTTTGCCTTTTGAATATATGTATGGGTGTCAAATGAGAAACCAAATCTAATTAATCCGATCCGGAAAAGGATATATATATATACCCTTTTCGATTCTTAGTTTCAAGCAACCGATAATTTCGTTTTTCAGATCGGTTCGGTATATACATACGAAATGAACACCCCATCCCATGTAATAATTATAGAATTTTTATTTCCCCCAATTTGGCAAGACACAAAACCCCACTTACAAAAAAAAAAAAAAGAAATACTGATTACCTTTAATTACATGCATATCACTGTCACACAGCTACCATACTAATTACCTTAATCAATGGGATGATACTCTATGTAGTTTATGATATTTTTGAAGATCTTCTTTATTAGAGACTCTTAATTATACCCTTCCAATAATTCACTCAATGGTAATTTTTTTTTTAAACATTTGAAATTTATTTTATCAACTAAAGCACCGGAAGTGCTAACAGTTTACATACCAAAGACAACCTCACAGCATGAACTTCTAACATTAATAACAAACCTAACACTCAATGGTGAATAACCCCTTCTTAATTCTACATGGTTTGAAGCCAAGCATCCACATCAAATTAAGATGTCAATATCAAACCTGAAATAACAAATGTGAGAGTGGGGTTTCTTGAAATTAATCAAAGGAATAATAAACTCATATGGATGTTTGGTGATTGGAACAAACTTATAGTAATACAATAATGAAGGAAAACAAAAGGCATACAATTATGGGATAATCATTCCAATCAGAAAGGCATGGACTCCTACTTTCCCCAGACCTCATCATCTGTGTCATCATACACCTTTCATTAATTTTACCTTTCCCCATGAGCTAGCTTGCTTAGAACAAAATTAATGTAAAATTAACACCAATTATTTTGGGGGAAAATAATTAATTATTTTATTCTATTCCGACAGGAAACAGTTAAAAATCTGTAACAAACGAGGTAGAGAGAGATAAAGAGAAGTGCAATAATATTCCTTTCCTTCCTTCCTTGTGTGTTTTTTTACTTAATATAAGTCTCAAATCCTTAATTAGCTAGCTAGCCACTACTACTCATTCCCTTTGAACTGATCTTTACTTGCAAAGGAGCTAGTAGTATATTTCTGCTCATTACCATCAACAACCAACTAGCTAGCTAGTGCTCTTCTCTTTGACATCACAGCAAAAGGTATCTTTTAGCCTGTGTGCTTATTTTTCCTTCTTGGAACCATTATACATCCCACTGAAAAAATCACATCTTGGAAAATTACCTTTTAAAAGAAGCAAGATGACAGAACTTGAGGTGATTTCGATCAGTTCGGCCCAGCAAGACCCAATCAATGGATCCAATAATCCCCCAGTAAAGAAGAAGAGAAATCTTCCAGGCACCCCAGGTTTTGATTCTTGATTTTCTTCTCTTAGTGGCTTACTGTATAATTAGTATATGCATGAATATTCATGTTATCATGTTTTTTTTTTTTTTGGTTTAATTTAAATGAATCTCAACGACCAAGAGCCTGCCTGAATCTTAGCAGATCATGGTAGCAAGCACCAAATATTCATCTTCTATTTAAGTCGTATGTAAATGATATATAGACATGATTCACATGAATATTCATATATAATCCATGATATGGATATTCTCATCATTTAAAGCTGTCTTTTTTCTCTATTTTACCATTGAGAAAAACATATCTAATACTAATTGATAAGCAGCTTGTTTGGCAGTGAGTTAAACCGGGAAATATCTTGTAAGAAATTTATGTGTTATACTATACTATGTTACAGATCCTGAGGCAGAGGTGATAGCCTTGTCTCCAAAGACCCTAATGGCAACAAACAGATTCTTGTGTGAAATATGTGGAAAGGGTTTCCAAAGAGATCAAAATCTGCAACTGCATAGAAGAGGACATAACCTCCCTTGGAAGCTGAAGCAAAGGACTAGCAAGGAAGTCAGAAAGCGTGTTTACGTGTGCCCAGAGAAAACGTGTGTCCACCACCACCCCTCGAGAGCTCTTGGAGACCTAACCGGGATCAAGAAGCACTTCTGTCGAAAGCATGGAGAAAAGAAGTGGAAGTGCGAGAAGTGCTCTAAGCGCTACGCCGTGCAATCAGACTGGAAAGCGCATTCTAAGACTTGTGGTACTAGGGAATACAAATGTGACTGTGGGACAATCTTTTCAAGGTATGGTTTCAAGTCATCTCTCAATTCTTGCTTTACATTTCACCTTTTTTTGATGAAATCAAGAAGCTATTACCATGTGTTTTCTTTGATGATAGATGATGCTGTTAATATGGTTGTTTTTAAGTTAAATTTTTAATGCTATTAGTGATTGGTATAACAAGAAATTAATGCGCCTAGGAATTGTAGAGATTGTGATTTCTATATATAGTTTTGTGTGGGTGAAAAAAAAGAAAGAATGGTCTTATATAGAAGACAAAACTTTAGGCACTATGTGTTAATTTTCAGCCACCATTTTCCATTTGGATTTTTCTTCATCTAGGGTCCATTCTCTTGTTCTTTAGGTAAATGATTTTGGCCCTCTTTACATTTATAAAAAGTGAAAACTTATTTGTACCATGAGGGGACTTTGAGTTAATTAAAGTGCATGCCTATGGGAACTTAGGATCCTTTCCATTGTTGTTTTCCTCTGTCTTCTCAATGAGTTACAATTTCTGACCATTAGACCTAAATACACCAAATAATATTTCAAAATTAACAGATTATTAATTAAATATCTAAGTACACTAGTTTCTATGTGTAATTATGTTACGGTCTAAAAAACTGGTCAACAATTAGGTATCTCCCATTTCCAATATATCTCCTAGAATCAAATTAACCAATCTGATGCTTTCTTATTAACATTTGAATGTATCTCATCATACTTACCAAAATCTTGCAAACTACTTATGCATTATCCAGTAATTTATAATTAATTCTTCAATATGTACCTGCAGGAGGGACAGTTTCATCACTCATAGGGCCTTTTGCGACGCATTGGCCGAGGAAACAGCAAGAGTGACAGCAGCAACCCACATGAACTACAACCATGCAGCTGCAGGTCTCAATTACCACTTCATTGAACCATCACTAGCTCCACCTCCCATGGTACAACATTTCCCTTCCATATTCAAGCCAATTTCCCATAGTAATGATGAAAACATAGAACCGATCCCAATGCGTAGTGGCCTGTCCCTCTGGATGCCTACTCCAGTCCAAAACCCCATACCAAAACACTTCCAAGAAATGCAACCTATGGGATCAATGTCAATCGGGTCGAGCCCGTTGAGTAGCTTCATCCATGACCAAGTACTCCTTGGTAATCCACCACAATCTTTTAATAGTTGGGACTTTACTGGAAATAATAAAGTCTCAAGCAATGGGTCAAATCATGATCAGGATATGAGCAATAATTTGAAAGATGTTAGTGTCCCATCTTTATTTAGCAATCAGCACCAAATAAGTCAACAACAATCAACAGCCACATTGATGTCAGCTACAGCTTTATTGCAAAAAGCAGCTCAGATTGGTGCAAATTCAACTGACCCTTCATTCCTAGGAAACTTTGGGTTAAAGTGCAATGACAATAATGTGCAAGTACATCAAGATCATGGGAATATTGGTAATGGTAGTAGCAACAAGTTGTGTGGACTGTATGGTACAAGTTCAGTGACAAGTACTGGACTAGGGAGTGAAGTGGATCAGGGGTCAGTAGATGACCTTTCTGCCCTCAGTCAGATGCAAATGTACCCTAAGCGTCGTCGTCTGGCTACTGAAGAAGAGGGAGGCGAAACTAGGGATTTTCTTGGTGTTGGGGTGCAACCTATTTGCCATCCTGGTGCTTCTGTTAATGGATGGTTGTAATTCTGTCATGGTACGTTGTTATGCTTGGAAATAAATTTAATTAGGGTGATGCATGTTAATGGTGAGGGTTGGCATTGAACTTCTTGAGGATCAAATATTGTTACTTGGAGAAGTGATTGTTGCAATGATGTAAGATCATCTAATTAATTAGAGTTATGTTGATTAATTAGATTTTGAGCCATTACGTTTCTTTAATTAATTGGTACAGATCCCACATTTAAATGAATGTATATATATATGTGAAGTAGTCATAACTTTTGGATCGATCATTAAAATGTTACTTGCTACTACATGTTAGAATAATTGAACAATATACATGTACACGTAAATTCCTATTTGAGGGGAACGCAATTAGTTTTTGCAGTATGCGAATTGTTTTTCGAAAGTATTAAAAACAACCCCTTATAAGTTGTTTCATTTTTTCAATAAGTTCCAATTAAAATAAACTAGACAATTGGACATTACATACATGAGATATGTTGGCCGACTAGCTAGATACAGATGTTAAAAGATCTACATAAATTCGGAACCAAGTGGAGTACTCGAAGCAGGGTCACATTTGAGACATTTTCTTGCATATATAGGGACGGGGTTCCAAATGGCCTTATGTAAGTGAAAATTAAAAAAAATCTTACCACATACGGTATTGGGGAAACATAAGAATTAAGTTTTCATAAATGTATTGATATTATCAATTTTAATTTTGTCATTACACAAACAGATCACTTCTAAAACTACTGTTATAACATTTTGTGTATGTAATCTCTTAATGATCGTGTTGGACTCGATTAGTTGCTCGTTGCTGATATGAGCTAGCTAGTGAGAAATCAAAAAAAGCTCTTATAACATTTTTAATCAAAATTATCAATTGATAAACTTATTATAATGAATATTTTTTTTCTTTCTGTTTTCACTGTTGTATATACTCCCTCTGTCCCGGTTTCAATTACCCGCGGGGTACAAGTTTTAAGAAAAAAGTTTTAAGAAAAAAGTGAATAAAGTAGGAGAGATGGTAATCAAGTAGGAAAGAGATTGAATAAAGTAGGAGAAATAGTAATTAAAGTATGAGAAATAGTGAATAAAGTAGGAGATAAATTTTTCATTAAAAGAATGAGTAATTTAATTTGGGACGGACCAAAATAGAATACGAATAAATGAAATTTGGATGGATGGAGTAAATGCTATGGTTTTCCTGGGGCCAAAAAAGACCCGCATTTTGGACAGGTACATCGCGCATGAGGTTAAAATCGGCTCTGGGAGTGGGCAAGCTGAAGTTGAGGTCCCTCAGAGACATGCACTTTTCATCTTTGTAAGTAAACTGATCTCTCTTCGGGTGAATGACCTTCTCAAATGTTCTGGCCAACGGTCAAACATACCTGTTGCAGGAACTGGATTATGTTAATTAATACAAGTAATTAATCAAGTTATTAATTATAGTCCAATTTAGTAATTCTGAGCTAGAGCTAGCTACTAGTGTTCATATCGTTGGGATCTGTTCAATCCGGAATTTATATCTGTGAAAAAAGATACTTCAAGTTTTGAGCAAGTAAATTCAAGTAATGTGTCAAATCATCAAAATGAGGCAATTTATTCAGTATGTATGAAAGAGTTTAGTATTCATGAACTTTATCAATGAAGAAGAGCTAGGTGGCAATTGAGTGGGATTAACCTGCAGATCCAAAAGGTGAATATTATATAACTAATTAAGTATATATATAATAATATAATTACACACATATATAATACCTTAAGGGATCCATGCATATTCTCATGTTGGCCGGCCATGTTAATTAAGATCCAAGTTCTTTTTGAAATAGGTAGCAGGCATATATATGTGG
Source organism: Plantago major (assembly GCA_026545765.1). Taxonomy (NCBI): domain Eukaryota; kingdom Viridiplantae; phylum Streptophyta; class Magnoliopsida; order Lamiales; family Plantaginaceae; genus Plantago; species Plantago major. Next base: position 31,344,822 of record CM048844.1, on the reverse strand, counting down.
TGGGGGCAACCACCTTTTTAACTCCATTATTGCTAGCTAGTGTGCATTTCAACTCTAATCTAGATATTGTTGTTATCTTCTTGATTAATTAACTTGAATTAATTTCAAGATATTCAGTGCACTTGTTAATCGGACCTAGCTGTATATATATCTAGCTAGTACTAGTTTTAAACTTAGGGTAGCTTAATTATAGATGTGGCTTAGCTAGCCTTTCCAAGTTATGTGCAAGAAAAGATTATAATTATTGAGGTTACAAAGAAGAGGAGAATGCACGAACAAATTAAATGCCTTCCTAGCAAACCCACTCACTAAAGGAATGTGTCTATATATCTTAACTTAGTCTTCCATACCTTATTAATAAGTGATAAATGATAATGGAATTACTTCATGAGATTGAATTTTACAAAGTTTTACTTCCATAGTAGATTTTTAATTAGTGTTTGGATTTTATCTAGCAAAGCTAATGTGACAGAGTATTGAGATAATTGGACTTTTGTACATATGTACTTTGGTTGGTCAAGAATGGAAGCTAGCATACATGGTAATATTATTCAATATCAGTATATGGGCAATGTAGGAAGAAGAAGGAAAATTGGTGCTGGCCAATTTAATGCTACTAGTTGAGTACTGCATATGGAAGAAAAATGTGCATGGGTATTGCATCATTGCTTACGTGAAGTAAGCTGAGAGTTGTCTATAAAAGGCCATCTCTTGTGTTCATTTGAGAACACCACAAAGCTTCTAGCTTTCTCTCTACTTCCTCATTTGTATCTCTTATACTGGGTTGGGGTGTTAACTAGAGAGTGTTGCTAGTGAAGGTTTTGTCGGGGTCGGTTCGGGGTGATAAGAAGAATTGTGTAGTTGTAACAATTTTCTACATAGTGTATTTTCTTGTCTGGTCCCCTATGTTTTTTCTCCTGATTTTGGAGTTTCCACGTTAAATCCTTGTGTCAGTATTATTTCTCGTATTTGCTTTCCATTTCCACAATGAGTAGATGCTGGGAGAGCGTATTTGCAAGGCCAAATACCCAACACAGAGAAGAGTGTTTAATTAGTAGGAGACTTGGAAACGTATAGTTTTAGTGATGCCTTTGACGGCATCATGATGTGCACCATAGCTTTGGGGCCGATCTAACATGCAAAAGAAACCATTTACAAGGACAGCATACTTTTAAGTGGACCTTATCTTGAAGCCCTTTGAACTTCTATATATTGCTTTGGATGCCATTCCTATAAGCTAAACTGCAAACAGATATCGAGTTTGTTTCATGAAATTTGAAAATGCAATCGGACCGGAATTTGGTATAAACTAGTCTAAACTGCGACTTAGTGTATCCAGAACACAGAACTCTGACAGTACAGTATTCTGGTGTGTTTGACACACTGAACTGACAGCAGAAAAACATAAATGGAAACAGAAACTTATCCTAAACACAGAGATTAACAGCATAATAAAAGACAACGGGATAAGTTTCTAGCAGATTATATTTCTATAATCCACCGAGCCTCATGGCGAAAAATTAAAGTATCTACTATACGTTTGTTAATAATGAATACAAAACTACTCTAGATCTATTCTCTACGAATATCTCTAGATGCAAAACAACCAAGCAATGAAGAGAATTACACCTTCCAATCTAACTAATCTAACCTGAATCACACAGAGAAAAATAACTAGACAAAGCTAGAAAAGTATTGACAGAAATCGTGAATCTAAGAATATGTAAACTCCCGGTTTTTCTTGCTTGATTCCCGTATCTATCTTGATGAGCTCTTGATGTATATATAGCATCTATAAACGTCCAGAGCACATCTGATTTGTCATGATCTTCACAGCTTGCAATTTGAGTCCTAACCGACTTCTTCTCCTAGTTCTACTACAACTCAAACTCCCAATCCTTGTTGACTTCGACTTGTAGATACTCTTGGATTCCATGAGATATTTTGTCCTAAAATATCTGCACATATATATCACCAAATCTGTGGAACTTATTAGGAAACTGAATAAATGTAAAAACTATAATCAGATTATATACACAAAGTGTGATAAAATATCCAGTGTTTCCATAACACTAAAGAAAACATTGTTTCCAGAACACTGGAATATAAACACTGTGTGTGTCTTCAACACACCCATAAATCTCACACTTATAATCTCCCCCTTAGTTTTTGCCTTTCTTCACATCACCTAAAACTTGTCAAAACAAGTGCAAAATATATACAAAGTCCCCCTAAAACCAAGAGAAATTACTCCCCCTTAATTTCAGAACAAAGTCGTAACACAAATGACAAAAGATAACATAGAATCCTAAATATTACAAGCTTCTCCCCCTTGATGTGTTGAAAGCAAAACCTCCAAATTCTCCTTCATCAAGTGAGTAGAGCAGAAAACATGATAATACGAGTCATGTAAGAAAGTAAGAGTGGAAGTGAGGAGGATAGATGATGGGAAAAACACACTTCAATTCAAATGACTATAAAGAAAATCTTGAGACACATATCGAAAACTAATGCCAATCATTAGAAAAGATTTTTTGTAAGATTTTCACAACTAAACTGGAGATAATCAGATAGAAAAAGCCACTTATGGAGAATCTTAGCTAATTGAGAGATAATACACTACAAGCTTTAAAAAGCCAAAATTACCTCGAAAATAAGCTAGAAAAATATGTAACGTACCCAAAATACACAAACACTCCCAACAAAACACAACTCTTTCTTTCAAAAAATTTAGGAAGACTTAGGATTGAGAAGGAAAGAAACAACAAATGTTAGTAGATGAAACTGAAACACAGTGTTCTGGTAACACTCAGTAAACTCCTGTGGAAACACACATGAGAAAAAGAAGGCTCTCAGCGAAAAAGGAAGAGGGAAAAGAGAAAGGGAAATGTGGGAGCACAATCAGTCAAATATGGTGTTATCAGCACACTAGAACCAAGCACAACATGACACAAACCAGAACCCGTTATTGAACTCCGCATCAGAAAAGAATAAAATTTTGTGCTAAACTTTTTATATATTTTTTTTTGAATGAAGAGGACAACTATTGAATGAAGGCAGTCGGAACCCCAATCACCCCAACAACGTCACACTTCCATAGGCAAGACAGGTGTGTACATAGGACTGGATGGAAGCAGTCGGAAACCTAACCACCCCAGTATCCCAATGCGTACACATTTACTGTGTCACTTTTATGAAGAAAGCCTCAAGTAAGATATCATTACCGAATGTAGGCAGCCGGAACTCCATACACCCCAGTAACAATACAAACTGTATCTAGCAATCCCATTTAACACAAAGTAGTAAGCACAAATATACCAAGGAGAGTAATCATTGGTTCAGGAAGTGACCATGAATTGAAAGGAAAAGAGTGTGCAGAACCCACAAATAAACTGGTGTATTGAACACATGAGATTTTGTTTGAAAAAGAATAAGAGAGACATCAAGATACAACATGAATGAACCACAAAGGAAAGAAAGAGGAGTGAACCAAAACAGTGACAATTAAGTTACTGACAAGAAAGATGGACGAACAGAGTAAGGAAGCAGAACAATGCTTAAGATCATAACACATAACACCACACACATAAGCTGGTGGGTGGTGTTACGGACACACCAGTGTTTCTTTTTTTTTTTTTTCTTTTTTTTTTAATTTTTAAATTTTTTAAATTTTATATATAAAAAAAAAAAACAGACTATAAAACCCTCTAAACAATATTATCTATCATGGTTTTGGGGTTTAAAGTAAACACCAGCCAGTTTAAGCCAAGATACCATATAATCACACAGAGAAATACCATCCGCTTATGGAATTTCTAATTATATCTCCAGCCCAATTACAAAAACAAAAGCAAACACGCATAGATTGACATATACATCTCAAAATTTGCTTTACAGAATTGAGTCGAAGTGTGTTTGGAATAGATGGGTATTTGACTTGCACACAGATAACATATGATATATCAAGATGACAAGATGAAGTAGAAAAAGGCTTACCAGTTAATTGACACTAGGAAGGTTATTCCTTATCTTTGTTGTGAAATCGTGCCTTACTTGGTCATATACTTTAGCATCATGTCCATCTATCACAAATTCTGTGGCTGGCTTTGGTGTTGAGTTTGGTGTCTCCGCAACACTAGATTCTTGCTCTTCACTGTCAAGCTGTGGTGCTGCATCCGGTGTTGTCGCAACACTGGAATTAACACAATGATTATGCACATCAAGTTGCTTTAGCCTTAGCTCATCCTTGCTCCATTATTCCCAATTCGAATATTCTGCACTAGAAAGAATATGAACAAACCGGTAGTCATATGTCATAAATCTACATGCACAAATATTAATTGATTTGATACATGCACGATGTATGATTTTCTTAAAGTCACAATAAGAAAAATCAAAAAATTCTACTACATAAAAACTACTAAAATAAAGATTGGCTTGATCCATTATATGAATACCAAATCCAAACACCAATAAATTAGGTGCTTGGCTCTGATACCAATTGAAACTGCAATCGGACCGGGATTTGGTATAACCTAGCCTAAACTGCGACTTGGTGTGTCCAGAACATAAAACTTTGGCAGTGCAGTATTTTGGTGTGTTCGACACACTGAACTGACAGCAGAAAAATATAAACATAAACTTATCCTAAACACAGATATTAACAGCGGAATAAAAGACAACGAGATAAGTTTCTAGCAGATTATATTTCTATAATCCACCGAGTCTCATGGCAAAAAATTAAAGTATCCACTATACGTTTGTTAATAATGAATACAAAACTACTCTAGATCTATTCTCTATGAATATCTCTAGATGCAAAACAACCAAGCAACGAAGAGAACTACCCCTTCCAATCTAACTAATCTAACCTGAATCTCACAGAGAAAAATAGCTAGACAAAGCTTAGAAAAGTATTGACAGAAATCGTGAATCTAAGAATATGTAAACTCCCGGTTTTTCTTGCTTGATTCCCGTATCTATCTTGATGAGCTCTTGATGTATATATAGCATCTAAAAACGTCCAGAGCACATCTGATTTGTCATGATCTTCACAGCTTGCAATTTGAGTCCTAACCGACTTCTTCTCCTAGTTCTACTACAACTCAAACCCCAATCCTTGTTGACTTCGACTTGTAGATACTCTTGAATTCCATGAGATCTTTTGTCCTAAAATATATGCACATATATATCACCAAAACTGTGGAACTTATTAGGAAACCGAATAAAGGTAAAAACTATAATCAGATTACACACGCAAAGTGTAATAAAATATCCAGTGTTTCTAGGACACTAAAGAAAACAGTGTTTTCAGAACACTGGAATATAAACACTGTGTATGTCAACACACCCAGAAATCTCATACTTACAAATTAATGTTTTGGAATCACCAATTATGTTTTTATTTGAACATGTTAGGTTCCATGAAGGGTTATTTTGCTAGGTGATTGGACCGTGACTATCTTTAACAAAATTGGTTGATTTGCTTATGATCGCTAACTTCAATTATGATGGACTCGAATCACCAAGTCCTGGCAAAGGAAAAAACATCATATAGTCGACGTAAGAGTCACAATATACTCCTTCCGTTCTAATTCAGTTGTTTACTTTACTTTTCGACACGCAAAATAAGTAGAGTCAATTTTATCCATATCATTGCATGTGGGTCTAAGATAGAAGTAAAGTTAATAAAGTAGTTGATTGGATTGTTAGTGGAGAATATAAAATTATTACAAGCTTTATTAAAATGACAAATAAATGAAATGAGACCGCTCTAATTAGATACAAAATGGTAAAATTGAACAATTGGTGTGGGATGTAGGGACAAGGGAGTATATCCCTTAAGGTCCTGTTTGGTATTGCAATGCCATGATTCTTGTCACTATTTGGCATTAAGTTGGCATGACAAAATTCGTGTTTGGACAAAAAAAATCGTGTGGATTGTTTTGGCAACTGTTCATGGGATAATGTTGGGGCAGCCATATGATTGGTGGGTTGGGCTTAGGTGGCAGATGCCATTGTTGCCATAATGCCAGTCCATTTCGGTTGACATGGTGAACAGTTGGGCTTGGCATGTGAACAGTCCAACACAAGTGGTCCATGATAAAATTTGACTTTCCTAAACTAACCCCCAATTAGGTTTAATGTGGTACACTCCCAATATTATCAAATTTGCCAAACAAAAGAATAGCATGTTTGGGCTGGATCATGCCATACGGAAAATTGAAGCCCAAACACATACATAGAATTTTGATATAACTTGAATTGGGTTAGATGTTTGATTTTTTTTGGCATGAAGAATCATACGAAACCCATACCAAACAGCACCTAAAGACTTTAATTCCATACAAAGTCTCAAGAGTCCAAAAATCCAATATAAAACACTCACAACCCACTCCAAACTGAATCTCGCAGATCCAGACCGAAACCTGAATGTGTAATTTGTATCGACCCGGAACCGATCCCAATTGAACCGGATCATCCGGTCCGGCTGTGGTCCATTTTCCGGTTCGGACCTGATTTTGAACACTCCAACTTTTCCCGGGAGATGTTATCCGCCTATATTGTGACCCAATAGATTTCCCGAAAGGCCGGGAACATAATAAAGAAAGGGTTGGGCCATCATAACCGGCCTGACCTACTAACTAGCCCAAATCCCAATCTGACAACTCTTCTTTTACAGTCAGTGTGTCACTGTACTTGTTCTTCAGCTCTTCTTCTTCTTCCCCAATCAATCGCTGATCAAATCAAATTGAAGAAAATGAAATTCACAGAGTCACCGGTGATCGAAGTCTCCGTCCTAAACAACCACCTCTCAATCCAGCAAGACAACGCCACTATGCACGTCGGAACCTCCGTCTGGCCATGTTCCCTAGTCCTCCTCAAATTCGCCGAGCGTTGGAACAACTCATCACTCCAATCCCCAAACCCTTACTCCGACCTCCTCAACTTCACCAACAAACGCGCAATCGAGCTCGGAACCGGCTGCGGAGTCGCCGGAATGGGCCTCTACCTTCTCGGCCTCCAAAACATAATCCTCACCGACATTTCCCCTGTTATGCCTGCCCTAAAGCACAACCTCAAACGCAATAAAAAAGCCCTAAATAAAAGCTTGAAAACTGCCATATTTAGTTGGGGGAACGATGATCAGATGAATTCGTTGAAGCCTCCGTTTGATTTTGTGATTGCGGCGGATGTGGTGTATATAGAAGAGAATGTGGGCCAGCTGGTGAGGAGTATGGAGCGTTTGATGGGGGAAAATGGGGTCGTTCTGCTGGGGTATCAGGTGAGGTCGCCCGAGGCGGATAAGCTGTTTTGGGAGATGTGTGGAGTTGTGTTTGAAGTGGTGAAGGTGCCGCATGAGGATTTGCATCCCAAGTATGCGTATGAGGAAGCTGATGTTTATGTTTTCAGGAAGAAGAGTACGGCTCAGACGGAGTAAACGCTGCGAATTCAGGTGAAAATTCTGTGTTTGTTCGGTTTTGTAATCGGTATGCCTTTTGGAAACTGTTGGTGTTTTTGATTTGGAATTTTTATTTAGAGAACCTGAGTGTTGTTGTATCTATACACAAGTATGAAGTGAAAGCTTAGTTGAGTTACATGACTCTGTGTAGTGTTACAATACTTATGAATGGAGAAATTGGGAATAGTTTTTACTTTTTAATACGATGATGGTTTTATTTTTCCTGGATTATTTTGTGAGTGTCTCAATTAGACATCCTTGCAGGGACTAGAAGAAACAAATACAAGGACTTTGTCCGTGCGATGTTATTGTTATGTGATTGCAACATTAGATTCTTACATCATGTTTTATCACTAGTGCATGATTTAAACATTTCGATAGCAAAGTGCCCTGGGAGTCTGAGTTGGATTTTCCGTCCATGGGTCTAATACCTCATGCTTTGGAGCATACACTAATTGGTCCAAAATGCATCGTTTAATGCCCAAGGCAAGGCATGGGGTGTACATCCTAATTTGTCTCAGTATTTTACATAAAGATCAATAGATGCCAACTTCATTACTGGAAAGTGAAGTTTTATGTTGATCAATTCATGTTGGATTGGATTTGTGAAGATTGGTATGCTAAAGTTTACATGTTTTACCTGATTACTGATAATTTTTCATTAGGAATTTCATGCTTCAAGGGCCAATCTTTAATCTACCTCTTTCTTTCTGGCAAACTTTCTTATAATAAGTATCAGTAATCAGGTCCAAATTCCACTTGGACCGAATTTGAAGTTTATGCCTTTAGGTTTTTAGGCTGTCGCATTAAGTACTTACTTATTACCTGGCTTACATGGATCTAAGGTTATTGCATCATTACATGAGCTTGGTTCTTTGTGTCGTGCGCAACATAACTGCGGTGGCCGTGAGTTCCTCACGTGATCCAGAAAAAAAAAAGAAAAAGAAAAAGAAGCCAAGTATCAGTAATTACAAATGCCATGCACCTTGGGGCTTAACTTTGGTCCTGATGTAGATAAAATTCCCCTTCTTCTCTCATCCAATTTATAGACATGTTGTAGGGGACCAGTAAAACAATCACAAACAAGTTCAAGATGGAAAAACTCGACTTTTCACTTGCCTTGAAGTCTGAGGCTTCAATATGATAATTGATAATTAGGACAGATGGGGTTATTCTTCGAATGTGGCTTTGTATGCACATATTGGTATAACTAGTCATTAACAACTTCCATATGGGCAGGGGCAAGTTTCAGCCACCTTAAATGTCTATTTGTGCAGGACTTGTTCGCTGCATCTTGTAGATATTAGTTATGTTTACATAAGAAGCTGGTCACAGTATTGTCCAAAGAAGTATCCGTAGATTCTGCAGGACACTGGGTTGAAGTACCTATTGTTGATCTTTACTGTACGATATAGTTCTCTGCCATGGCTAGAAATTACAGGTAATTACATTTAACATGTTTTGCTGTTCGAAAAATTAGTCCATCTTCATACTAAAACAAAACAGTGAGTAGCTCGAAGCAGCCTGCATATATGAAGATCAAAGCTAAGCTGATCTCGAGATTGCTTAGCTTATTCCATCTTCTCCTGTCTTTTCTTGCTTTCCATTCAGAACTCTTTCTTTGCTCACAAAGTCATCCAACATGAACCTACTAATTAATGTATATAATAAATATCTTCTGTCTGGTATGAGGTACTTTGTCATAGGCCAAACACATATGCTTTTGGGCATGGAGATTAAGTTATAGTGTAAAAGATAGTGGGAATAAGTGTACATGGTGTAAAATATGCCAAATGGGGAAACACGACATCTATATTGAGAGTGGGACAGATATTACTGGAATATGTTACATTGAGCTATGAAGCACGGGGATGGGATATTCCTCTGAGTCCCCGCCGGAATACGTATCCGGAGACGGCAGGACGCGGATACGTTACTGAAACGTATCCGCTTTGTTTTAATTAAAAATAAATAAAAAATCATTAATACCGCGTCGGATAACACGGATCCCCAAAAAAACCTAATTAAAAAACCCTACTTACCTTAAATTGATCGATTAAACTGAAAGAAGAAGCAGAGGCCGTCACTCCCAACCTCGAATCTGTAACTTGGACGAATTCCGGCTGCCATACCGGCGCGGCGGCGCCTCTACCAACCGGTAACACCTTCTTCTAACCTTGTTTTGCAATTTCCCTGCTTTTTTCTCTTTGGCCGTCCATCTTGGCCTCCCCTAGCTACTGTTTTGCTTCTCCCATGTCTGCACCGGCTGTGTGGTTCTGTTTTGTGTGTGGCTGTGTGGGTAACTGCTGATTTAATCTGTTTTCACTTTTGATTTAATCTGTTTTGACCTTTGATTGGTGATTGCTAATGGGAATTGAACACAATCCGCACTCAACGGGAATTGAACCTATAACCTCTGGTTCAATTTTATGCAAATACAATAGTACACAATCTGCACTCAACGGGAATTGAACCTATAACCTCTAGTTTGATTTTATGCACCCTTGTTTAAATTCTAGCTCAATTTAATATGTAGTACTATATATTAGATATATAAAAAAGTTTATAAAACATTAAACGTATTCTAAAACGTCCCCGTATCCCTTCTTTTTTGGATTTTGGCATCCCGACTTATCCGTATCGTATTCGTCCCCGTATCCGTATCTGTATCCGTCCCTGTGCTTCTTAGACATTGAGTATTTGGAAGAGGGATGGATCTGTTATTTGATTATAATTAACCAAAATGTACCTTGCATCCATTTATAGCTTATAAGCATGAGATAGCTGAGGTTATAGCTCATAAGCTCATACTATTAATATTCTTGCGTAGGGTTAAGGCTTCTAGTATACATCATTAATTAGGCTGTATGTTTCAAGTAGAAATCAAGTCATTTTATTGTTTTGTGGTTACTCCATCCGCATCATATTATCGTAGAGTAGAAGCAATTCGAGCAACAAACGCATTCACTTAAATTTGGATTAACTTGTCATCCCTGTCCCATGATTGAACGTTGTTGTAAAAGACAAGGTACCTTAGACCTAGCATGACACAGTTAAAAGTCCCTGTGGTACGGTTACAAAATATCGAGTATCTGCAGACGTGAAACTTAGGGGTGGTGAAGTAGTTTCAAGAAAGAATAGCTATTTCAACTTCCTCACAATTTAGATGAGAAAGAATAGCTTTTCAACCTGTTCACGATTTATACAAGGAGTTTTGAGGTCCCTAACTCACCCGTACATATTCTATCATTATTAGAAATTTAGAATTTCATCCGGTTCAAATGAAGTCCCTTCTACTCATAAAGAATTGTGTTAATGAGGATTATATGTTGAATTTCTTTTCCTACTTGGCCATTTGCTGTATCTACAACAGAGTACTAGAGATTTGTACTTAAAATCTTTTATGCTTTAGTCATATTTGGAATTCTAATACTCTGTGTAGCCTAGAAAATCAATGCTCAACTTCGTCTCGACTCTTGAATCCTCTCCGCTACAGTTTATCCAGTTACTTGAATTCGGACAATTAGATTAGTAGTCTGAAATTGTACAGCGACACTGTTGCCAAATTGATACTATTCTTAGTGAATTGCATTTCATTGTTGTGACAGCAGCCTTGCTTTTATGGATAATGACGATAATTTGGATCGTGTTCTATTGGTCAAGTTGGTCCTGTGAAAAAAAAACGGACTGGTGCTGCATGGTAAATCTTCTTCACCCCTCTGTTCCTTTGTTTAGTCGTGATTTCTGCTGTAGAAATTAAACAGGACTCTGTAGCATGCTGGTAAAGTAAACTGATTGGCAATACCACTTTAGGTGCAACCACTATCATTTGTATGGCTATATGGCGCCATTCATACAGATCAAGAAAATTGAGTATGAAGGAAATTAAAGTAAAAATAAGATAAAGAACTGATGATTAAGTCTCAAATTCACCTCTGGGAACATGTCTGTAGTGTCCTTCACAGAGGTGAATTTGAGACCTCTTTTATTCTCTCTGTATATTTCCGATGCTTGAATATGTTAATAGATAATTTAATGTTTACATTGTGGATGAGGTATTTATAAGCTGAAGAAAGAATATCTAGACCAAGAGGTAGGGTATGAAGATAGTAGAAACATGAAATTTATCATGGACATGGGAAATTCACCATAACAGGAGACCTCTGTTGCTCATGCTTGAATGAGACAGTACTTGAATCGTAGTATTCAACAAAATTCGAGCCGAGGGTAAGACGAGGTGGCCCGTCAACCATGTCGGCTTTCACTGGTGGAGAAATTTTAAGTAATGTACCGCATTGTCGAGGCTGTGTTTGGTAAAAGACCTTGGAGACCACCAACTCCCCTTCCTTTTCATCTTCATTGTTGCCCAAGTGATACTGATGCATAACCCAATTTGTCTTTTCTGGTTTCTTTTGCTTTCCATAGTTGATGTAGAGTACAAGGATCTTTTTGTAGCCTTTCACTTTTCCTTCGACCATAATGGGTCGGGTCTTGCCAGTTTTGTGCCACCTGGTCTCAATATCATCACCGTCCTCCGAGTGAACCTTCCTTCTCTTCCTTGTCCCCGTGGTGTATGCTTTCGAAGGTCTGTGGAAGAAATGTCTTACCAGCCCATCTCTGTTTACACCTAATTGTCACAAATCAAGATTTTCTTTACCATGAATTGTTTTGTTCTTTAAAGCTGCACCTGATATATAGAGTACCTGGTAATTTCTCAGGGTGAGTATAGCAAATTCCATCAGTTCCTTCAATTGTAACAATGAACTCATCAATCAAAGGATGAAGGTTATGAACATCCATTCTCAATTTGCCCTCTAGATGCCGAATCAGCTCGGAATCACTCGGGTCGAACTTCATTCCGGCAGGCAAACCCGGCAAATCATGCAAACCACTTGCCTACTCTTGTTTACAGGCAGGCAGGCAGGCCGCAAGGTATATAAATATGTGACAAACATATATTAGTAAAGCAACTGTATGAACTTAGTTCAAGAACTAACCTTTTTCTGGCAGTTGATAACCTGGCCACATGAGGGGCAAACAGCCATGATCTCAACGAAGTTAAGTTATTGAAGCTTTCTCCAATGGCTGTTAGTCAAGATTTCTCCTCCACTATTCATAGATAAATATGCAAGTTTAAAGTAGAAGAAAATGAAGAAGAAGAAGAAGAAGAAGAAGTGAGTCTAAAAGGCTAAAAGAAACAAGAGCATGATCTTCCCTCAAGGCAGTTGCTCCTAAGTGTAGGCAAAGTATTGAATTCCACTACCTTTTCACTTGCTACTTTCCTTGGTACTTATGTCCCCTTTTGCTTCAGTTTGTTGTCATAAGGTTGCTTCTGGGTTCATTGCTGAGTATCTCACAAAGTTGTTGCATAGGGGCAATTTACGCGAAACTAAGATAGCGCACGTTGCTGTTGTTAGTTCGTTCGCGGTTGCTTGGACCTCAATATTTGTTCCTCGTAGGTTTAGTAGAGGCTGCTGCTTTATGAAGCATATGTGGTTTGAAATGATGTAGGTAAATGTCACTATTGTAGCCTAACTTGAATGTGTATATTGGACTTATGTAGAAAAAGTTTTTTGTTACGGAAGTTGTACCAAACAATGTGGCTTGGCTTCAGACTTTCTGTTACCACGTCATGCTAGGGTGTGATGGAAGCTATACGGATGTTTATCTTCAAGTGCAAGATCAGTATATAGTACTTCAACAATTAAAAAGAAAATCAAAGAACAGGACGAAGTTGGATCGAGCACATTACAATAAATTAACATACTGCTTATGGAGCTATAGACTGCAATCACGTAGGCCTATATTAAACACACTTTGACTAGGCTTCACTCAGAAAATGAGAAAAATATAAATTTGAAACATTAATATTTACTGACATGAACAAATAAGGAAAGAAAAATCAGGGTATGAATGCAGCAAATTAGTTACTCCCTCCATCCCAGATATTTACATGTTGTTTTTTAAGTGGTCCGAATAAATATTTCACATAAAAAATAGCAAGTTTTCTATCTCAAAAATTATAAATTTACATTATTTCCTTCATTCTTTTCTCATAAAATAATACTCACCAATTTTTTTAAGACTTTTATCATATTTTGATCATTATTTGGGGAAAAAAAAAACCTTGGATATGTGAAGTTTGATCTGGATGGAGAGAGTAATATTAGAACAAGGAAGAAAGTTGTTATACATTAAATTCTGCAAAGATTAATTAGTCATGAATTACTCATCATTTCCATGGTTTAATCAGGGCTTTACAATCTGATGAATGATGGGTATCCTTTTTGTTTAATCTGTTCAGATCCAACTGTGAACTTTCTCACAAATCACCTGGAGAAATCTGGATGCGGTGTTCGTTCCAATTTCTCAAACAATATAATCAGCCCGGTGAATATTATGTCCGTGGTAACCAATCATCTATTCTTCGCTGTTTTTCTTTCTTCAACTAATGAACGATTTGCAGCTGTTAATGGATATATAGTATATATAGTTCATTAATTAATATAATGGGTTGTTTGGACAGTGATTAAAATCAAGAAAACCAGGTTAAAATAAGTGTGTATAGACCATTTGAAAGTGAGAGATGAGGTCAACCAAGTTTCTGATTCATGAGCTTATTTACTCCTATGACAGATGCACTGCTGTCGATTTGGACTGCTCCACTTGTGCCCACCATGCCTGCACTGAAGTTGAGTTCGTTAGAATATGATGCGGTTGCATTTTCGAGGGGTTGAACTCTTCGAGCAGGGTTTTTGTATCCCCAAGGTTATTACCACTTGAGACAACAATGAGTGAGCTTTACTTCTCCTGATTTTGTAAATTGAACTGTGAAAAGAGATTCTCCATGCAGCCACTATTGTGTTTTTTAACTTTTTTATTTTTGTTTTGATACCTGATACAATCTGTGCAATAAACTATGATAAGGAAAGCACAAACTAAGAAAAAAACCAAAGCTGATCTTTGAGCAAATCAATCATGCTCGGATCAAGAATTCGCGCTCAACAGTGTACAAATTATACCTAACCAAAGGCCAAAACTAATTATTCCAAGTCTAAACATGATTGTGCACAAACATTCTAAACAAACCAGATGTACAGAAAGAATTTGAGTCTAGTACAGTGGTACAGCCAAGTACCATAGACTTTAGAATGAACAGACACTGGGCCTTAATGATCCCCTGTCATGATTAATGACTCACTTGTCACAATGATGTTAAAGCCGGTAGATGGACACGTGAACATATCGTGGAGTGAAAGGTGAAAATGACAATTGAGCTAATGCATGTTCCTGAGTGATCCAATATTACAGGATGCAGTCTAGTACACGAGAGAGCTTAACCATGATGATGCTCATGGAGTTTTTGCTGGAAGTTTATTTTCTTTCCGAGTTAGTTGCCAGGATACTTCAACAGTAACTGCTAAAGCTAGCTATGTTGACACAAGTCAGGTTGTATTCTTGATATTCCTTGGCGTTGTAGTTCTGTTATGACGCCATCAATAGATGGAGGCTTTAGTCCGAGTGGCAGTGGAAGCCATGGCCTTGATAAAACATCTCCAATGGCTGCATCTATGCACTCCTTCGACTGTAAACATCATTAAAGTTAGGAACGAGGATGGAACTGATATTGCTAGCTAAGAAATGGAGAATAGTAAATTGAAGTGGGCATGTCAATCTTAGTGAGAATTTGACAAACTAGCTGCTGCAGAAATAGCACGAACTGCTAGTGTAAAATTGAATAGAAGTCTCTGTTCGATATTAGAAACATTGTCATGAGATGAGATGAGATGCAATGCTGACTGAGTGAAAGACTGCAAGTATTATCTTAGTAAACCGAATGACTAAGCTAATTCCTCAGACTTCTATTAGAGAGAACTGGTGATTAACAGCAATTTGTGACGAATCCACATGAAAGAAAACAGACACAGAGAGGGAAAACCTCACCAGGTCCAAGTCGCACGGGGGCTGGGGCAGCATTTGATCAGGAAAAACAGCAGGGACACCAGCACAGGGCTCTAATATGTGCATGGAAGTTGTAGGTATGCCCGGGACTGGTGGAGGGGGGTATCCCTGCAGGGTCATGTTGTTGAATGTCAAGTTTTAGGTACTAAATTGTTAAGATTTCAACAAGTAGAAAACCATACTGTAAACAAATCTGCTAAGAACAAAATTGAAATTTACCGTGGGAAAGAATTGTGGTAACGAGCAAGGCACTCCGGGTGCTGGAATCTACACAAAAAACAATTGCTATCACAATGTGGAGGGAGCGAGAGTTTTAACACGTACTAAACGTGTTTGTATGCATTTGCTTACGTCTTGTTGGTGGCAATACCAATAAGAGGATGTGTCACCAGTTAGTATCGGCGAATAAGGTGGAGGATTGGGCCACATATGCATTACAGATTGGTGGGGCGACGGATGACCCCATACATGTAGCGGTCTAAAATGAGGCATTGGTGTCACTGGTGGGAAACTGGTAATAGGCACACAATAAGGCCTGTCTTTCTTCCCTACCCCTCCAGATGTGCCATATGCTTGCCGCCTCCGGTTCCAGTTAGCAGCTTCTGCTTCTCGAGCTAATAAATGTTTCTGATGCGAACGGTACTTCTGCAAGTTGACAGGAAACCGGTTAATTTCCTTTACCTAGTTAAGGCCGAATGTGATTTTTCATTATAAAGCATGGTTAACTTATGCCATCTAATATGTCACAAAAGCTCCTATAGTTGTACAGAGTCCAGTATACTTTCAATTTTGCAGTACAAATTAAATCATCAATTCATCACCAGAGTGAAATATAAATTTTTGGCACTACGGTACAACTTGGAGAAGATTCCAGCCAAGAGACTAAGGACAAGAAACTTGATATGTAAAACCATTTTCGGTTCTGTATTATTAATTGAAAGGCTTACACCATAACACCATGATAGTGCTTGGAATCTTATTTTGAATCAAAATTCAAGGGCACATTTTGCAACAAAAATGTTCACATTTAACTAATCAATGAAATAACAGTGAAAGGTAAGATTAACTCTGACAAATATTAGAGAAATGTTCGAAAAAAGAGGTTTTTTTTTTTTTTTTTTTTTTTTTTACAGAAATGAGAAGTGGTATACTTGAAGATGGCTAGCAACATTATGTCGAGTGAGACAGTCGATTCCCATAATTTCCAGAATCTTTGAAGGCACTGCTTTGTCCAGGCCTAGCTGTTCTACAGCTTTTACAAACTTCTTGTGAAGTTCCGGTGTCCAGTCCACCTGCGCAAAGTGTAAACAATTGAGTGCAAATGATTTGTGGTCTTGCATTCACATGGATTTTTAGGCGTTCTAGGCGTAACCACTGGTACGCCTTCTCACATGGCATGTAGATCCCACATATGGGCCTCACACAATATGTTAGATGTTGCATCAGTGCCTACGCCCATAACATCTAAAGAACTCACATAAACATACTCAACATCACTCACATAAAGAATAATGGGTCACATTTTCAGATGATCATCATAAGCAAACCATTTCCAGTAACAGGTTTGCTAACAATGCTTTATGTGAGTACTGTTGTAATAAAAGGCATCCATTGAATCGGCCATAACTAGAGGATTTACTGGATAACTAATAAAATGACTAGATTCTACGTATCTCTACAGTTTCAGATTTTAATACTTCAAATGAGTCACATGACACGAAATAATCATTTCAATATATCTGTTTACATACATACCTTCCCTTTTCTCTTCCCTGGATGATTTTTGGATTTTCTTGTTTTATCAAGTTTGGGCGTTGGATCCAAGTTTGGGTTTGAGACATCAGAAGCTGAAGATGTATTTCTTCTGTTGTCTTGTTTTATTGAAATGTAGTTATCTTCATCAAGTTTAGAACTCATCTCTGATTCCTTCCAGCTACAAACAGAGTATTCACCTTCACCACCAATTTCCAGTTCCATCTACAGATCCTGCTACAAATTACAACAGTACCCATTATCATCCAAAACAGAGTACCACTACTTATAAACACAATTAATCTATTGGTTAATTCGTAAATCAAATTTTAAAAAAGAAAAAAAAAACCAAACTTTTGTAAAGGTCAAGATCTCAGCAAGCACACTCACCTGATTTATACTAATACGATCAGTTACTTGATTTTACTATTGTTTAGTAACATAACTATTTCACGAGACTTGTTCCGTGAACTAACCGGAACTAATATATGGTACAAAACAACTTTAGTCAAGTACGAAGCAAAAGTGTATTAATTTCTTGTTTTTTGCGATATTTTATCAAGCTTTTAGTTTGCGGATAACAAAATTGCACTGTTTAAATAGATAATCAAGAAACTACATACCTCATGCTATCCCTTGCAACTTTCAACGATCGGGTATGAGACACTTTTACACCCGAAACTGCACAAGAACGAAACTAACAGATCACAAACTAGTTATATCACAAAATTGCACAACCATTTCCGAATCACCAAAGTTAAATCCTATCGTGTCGAATCACTAACAAAAAATGAACAACAGAGGTTTTGGCAAAGCTTAGTTAATGGTTAGAAAGTAGAACAGATCGGTTTGAATCTGCTGGATTTTGCGTAGAAAGTGGTTTATATACTAACTAGTTTGGTTTTTGTCCAAAATGTAAGTAGGTGATTTATATACCTGTGCTGTGTGTGTATAATACTATATGTTCTGAGCTAGCTAACAGTCATTGTTGGAAGGGCAAGAGTTGAATGGAGTACTGTAGCTGTCAGTGAATGGTGCATTTCTAAGAGCTTGTGAATGGACCTGTGAATGTAGTGATGATGAGTGATCATAATATACTTGATCAGGTTATGTAGTAGTATATGCACTTTTCTTTTTCTTCCGTCCTTCTAAGTCTACTATATGTTTGTCTTTTTTTTCCACACATTATACATACTACTAGTAGTACATTATTTCCAATCCCTATGACTTATCCATGAACAAATTTAATTACCAAACTCACTTTATTGTATGCTACACTTATTTACTTTGTAGTAGTATTACTGAGCAGATTTTACGAGAGGCGTTAATTTTTATTGCGATATTGTTTACAATTAAACTTGTCTTGTTGATTCCAGGATCGTCTTCGAAATTTCGAGGCATCTGTGTCAGGTTTTAACATGATGTCTAAATTAATAATATAACAAAATAAAATATTTTTTTACCGATAAATATTTATTAGAATTGTAATTTATAGTTAAATTATATAGAAAATTGCATATAAGGACCACTTTATGGATTGGACTTGCACAAAATAACCACTCAATAAAAGTATTGCAAAAAAGGCCATTCTATTTTCTGTGCCTTAATTCCTTCCCTGTTTTTCCCAAAATATCCTTATTCCTTTCTTATTCCTCCGGCATCCTTTCAACATCCTTTCTTCCTCCATCATCCTTTCTTCCTCATCTCTCTTTGCTATTTTCACCTATTTTCTTCTCGTTTTCGACATGGATTAGTATGGACTTGCCTTTTATTTTCTCTCGCTTTCTGCTCCACGCTTTCTTCCTCCAGCACCCTTTCTTCCTCATCTCTCTTTGCTAATTTCACCTATTTTCTTCTCGTTTTCGACATGGATTTCATGGTTTCATTATTTTCGTGTTTTTGTTTTTGTACATTATTTTCGTGTTTTTGTTTTTTAGAATTTCCCCCTTTTGTGTTGTGTATTGGAACCTGAAACTAACTTTGATGAACATGAAACTAACTTTAATGAACCTGAAACTAACTTTATGAGATCCTGAAACTAACTTTAATGAATAAGAACCTAACTTCTGAGTTTCTGAAACTAATACTTATGTTGTATTTTGTTCTGAAACTAACATTGTTGGCCTTGAAACTAACATTAATGAACAAGAAACTAACTTCTGAGTTTCTGAAACTAACTTTTTAAGTTACTGAAACTAATACTAATGATGCTGAAACTAACAGAAAAGATCTTGAAACTAACATTGTTTACATTCTTTTATGTGTTTTTGTTTTTTAGAATTTTTCCTTTTGTGTTGTGTGATGGAACCTGAAACTAACTTTCTAAATTCCCGAAACTAACTTTAAGGAACATGAAACTAACTTTTGAGTTCCTGAAACTAACTTTAATGAACATGAAACTAACTTTTAGTTCCTGAAACTAACATTAATAAACATGAAACTAACTTCTAAGTTCATGAAACTAGCTTAATAAACCTGAAACTAACTTTTAGTGAACCTGAAACTAACATTAATGAACATGAAACTAACTTCTGAGTTCCTGAAACTAGCTTAATGACCCTGAAACCAGGTTTTGTGGTTCTGAAATCAGGTTTTGTGGTTCTGAAACTAACATAAAAGATCTTGAAACTAATATAAAGGCACCTGAAACTAACTTCTGAGTTCCTGAAACTAACTTTTAGTGAACCTGAAACTAACATTAATGAACATGAAACTAACTTCTGAGTTCCTGAAACTAGCTAGAATAGACTTGAAACTAAGCTTAATGACCCTGAAACTAACTTTAGTGAGCCTGAAACTAACATTTGTTGGGCCTGAAACTAACATTGTAGGCTCGACAACCGCTTAATTAGGGTTTAGGGTTTAGGACGGGTCCAGGGTGGTAGCCCCTGTCCTAAACCCTAAACCCTAATTAAGACTGTAGCTCCCGGATGGTGTTTTCAAATTCAGTTGATTTAGGGGTTCACCATTCCCTTTAGGGTTTTAGAATTTACGGTGAAACTAACTGAAACCAGCAAGAGTTGTTGTGAAACTAACATTAATGAACATGAAACTAACTTTTGAGTTCCTGAAACTAACTTTAATGAACATGAAACTAACTTTTAGTTACTGAAACTAACATTAATGAACATGAAACTAACTTTTGAGTTCCTGAAACTAGCTTAATGAACCTGAAACTAACTTTTAGTGAACCTGAAAATAACATTAATGAATATTAAACTAACTTCTGAGATCCTGAAACTAACTTAATGACCCTGAAACCAGGTTTTGTGGTTCTGAAATCAGGTTTTGTGGTTCTGAAACTAACATAAAAGATCTTGAAACTAATATAAAGGCACCTGAAACTAACTTCTGAGTTCCTGAAACTAGCTTAATGAACATGAAACTAACTTTTAGTGAACTTGAAACTAACATTAATGAACATGAAACTAACTTCTGAGTTCCTGAAACTAGCTAGAATAGACTTGAAACTAAGCTCAATGACCCTGAAACTAAATTTAGTGGGCCTGAAACTAACATTGTTTCTGAAACTGACTTTAGTGGGCATGAAACTAACTTCTGAGTTCCTGAAACTAGCTTAATGAAACTGAAACTAACTTTTGAGTTCTGAAACTAATTTTAATGAACATGAAACTAACTTTTAGTTCATGAAACTAACATTAATGAACATGACACTAACTCACTTGCGCTGAAACTAACTAATCATGCATTGAAACTAACTCACTTGCCCTAAATCTAAGTAATCATGCACTGAAACTGACTAATCATGCACTGAAACTAAGTAATCATGCCTGAAACTAAGTACCCATGCACTGAAACTAACTAATCATACACTGAAACTAAGTACCCATGCACTGAAACTAACTAATCATGCACTGAAACTAACTAATCACGTACTGAAACTAACTTATGAGTTCCTGAAACTAACTTTAATGAACATTGAGTTCCTGAAACTAATCATGCATTGAAACTAACTCACTTGCCCTAAATCTAAGTAATCATGCACTGAAACTAAGTAATCATGTCTGAAACTGACTAATCATGCCTGAAACTAAGTACCCATGCACTGAAACTAACTAATCATACACTGAAACTAAGTACCCATGCACTAAAACTAACTAATCATGCACTGAAACTAACTATTCGCGTATTGAAACTAACTTAGGAGTTTCTGAAACTAACTTTAATGAACATAAAACTAACTTTTAGTTCCTGAAACTAACATTAACGAACATGAAACTAACTCACTTGCACTAAAACTAAGTAATCATGCACTGAAAGTAACTTTTGAGTTCCTGAAACTAACTTTAATGAACATGAAACTAACTTTTAGTTTCTGAAACTAACATTAATGAACATGAAACTAACTCACTTGCACTGCAACTAACTAATCATGCACTGAAACTAACTCACTTACCCTAAAACTAAGTAATCATGCACTGAAACTAAGTAATCATGCCCGAAACTAAGTAATCATGCACTGAAACTAGCGAGGGCACTACAAGAAATCAGGGTAAAAATGACAGAAAGGGGCAACGGATAAATAGCGACGGATAAAAGTTATCCGTCGCTACAGAGTGACGGATAATTTTATCCGTCCCTCTGTTAGCGACGGATAATTTTATCCGTCGCTAATGTGTTGACTTTTAATTTTATTTTAAAAAAAAAAAATCAAAAATTTACGACGGATAGATTATCCGTCGTAAATTATTTAAAATTTAATTTAAAAATAAAAAAATAGCGACGGATAAATTATCCGTTGCTAATTTAAAAAAAATAAAAAAAGAAATTAGGACAGACGGATAGCTTATCCGTCGGTCCTAGCGACGGATCGCTATCCGTCTCTAAGATGGATAGCGATCCGTCGCTAGAAAATGGTGAAAAACGGGTGGGGAGCAGCCCCCATTTTCACCATTTTCACTTCTGCTTCCCATCTTCCTCCTCTCTTTGCCTCATTCGTTCTTCTCCACTTTCCGGCCAAAACTCTACCATTCCGGCCAATCTTGGTGTCAATTCGAAGCTCGTGGGACAAGGAGCTTGGGTGGTCGATCAATTTCATCCTTCTTCGACTATTTTTCCCGCAATTTGAAGGTATTAGGCTAAACCCTAACTATTCTAAATTTGAAATTTTTGATAATTTGGATTAATTGTATGTCTGTAAACAATTACGGTAGCTAGTATATGTTATATGAAGTAGTGGGTTAAGCTTGGGGTTGTCAATTGATTAATTTTGTCGTGAAATTGATTTAGTGTTTGATGTTTGATTGATTAAGCTTGATTTTCATGTTTGATGTTTGTATATGTATTACGATTAGTGTTTTGAAACCCTAATTTTTTGACAAATTTGGGAATTTTGTTAATTTCGACTAGTTTAATGTTAAGTATATATATCAAATTAGTATTACTAGTTAATTAGTATAATGTTAAGATTTAGTTAATTAACTTTGAGATTGCTATCACTTAGATTGTTAATTAGTATAATGTAAGTAGTTTTGATTTGATAAATTCGTATATGTACTAGATTACGAGGATTTAGTTAAGTGTTTTGAGACCATTTGTTGATTATATTAACGTGTAATTTATAATTTATAGCTCGTAGTAGTAAGTGGTTGAAATGGTTAAAATACATGGAAAATTTTGTAACATATCGAACACTTAATAATTAATCATGAAATTATAAAGAACGTATAATAATTAACAATTAATCTCGACAATCTCGGCAGAATTGGAATCGATCTAATCAATTAAATACAATCTAATCAATTGGAACGTGTCAGGTTACAAAAGTATCTAATGAATTCCGACCGTTCATGCATGTACGATCGTACGGCGGTAAATGGCAGAGTTTGTAGGAGTTTTGTAAAAGGGGTTAAAGGTTTCATCGCGTTTGCCATGGGACGTCCGACTTGTGCAAATGGGGGGGGGGGGGGTTGATAAAGTGTCCTTGCACATTGAAAACCTGCAGAAACAAGCAATTTATGACTCCTACAGCGGTATTCGAGCACTTGAGACGTAATGGATTCATGCCTGAGTATCATGTATGGATTCATCATGGTGAGGAAGCATCGTCCATGACATACCTCCAATGGAGGGAGAGGCGGGGTTTGGGGCCGCCTATTGAGTACTTTTTTGGTTGTCGGAACATGTGCATGGTGTATTGGGAGGAGGATGTAGACCAGTTGGAATGCAAGTTATGTGGTAGGGAGCGTCACAAGTGGTGAGGAGGGGGCTGCAAGAGAATGATGAGTTTTATCCGTTTTGCCTTTAGGCTTGTATAACTAGTAATCATTAGTTGATATATGAAACCAAACATTTTCTGTTCTGCATGAAAAATGGTTACATGTGTTATTATAATTTGTTCTGTATTATAACTCGTACTAACACATTTTATTTTATTTTTTACATGTTTTTGCAGATGTCGCGACAGAGACCACGCACCTATCGCCCCCCCCCACCCCACCCCACGCAGCCAGCCGCATGATAGTCCTGGGGCGGGGACAGGGTCAGAGGGGGGTGAGGGCTCTGGTAGTCAGAGCAGCAGGTCTCGGATTCCTGAGACCCCACCAGCAGGTGATAGCAGCAGGGGCTCTACCAGTCAGCCCGGGCACAGACAGGAGGAGGAGGACGATTGTCCCTACCTCGAGTGGGATGCACAGAATCCCAACGTTACGTGGGACGGGTTGCCGGTGATTTTTCGTTTGGGTCCTGCCAAGTAAGTATTATACATTCTTCTTAAATATGTAAAACATAACTTATGATAGTTGACAAGTATAAATTGTTGTACTAAAGTAATTAATATTTGTTTCTTGTATCTTATACATTGACAACAGTTTATGGCCTCGGGAGGTCCATAATAAACTCGGTGACATCATTCGGAGCAGGAGAGAGCCACCGGGGAAGGGTGGTTAGTGTTGGTCTCACATTTCGGACCACATGAGGGCCGAGTACTTTGATGAGTTGCAGGTAAGTTAAAATATGACATTCCTTTATTTGTTATTATAATCGTTGTTTTAATATGAGTGGTATGTTAGCCACTGTATGTGAGTGGTATGTTAGCCACTTTATTTGGGTGATATGTTAGTCACCATTGTGTTAGTAAAATTTAGGACAATGTGAGTGGTATGTTAGCTACTATATGTGAGTGGTATGTTAGCCACTTTGTTTGGGTGATATGTTAGTCACCATTTTATGTTATGTTGTTGTATCTTATTAAATTGATGTAACATGGTGACGTTATATATATTGACTTTGGATGTTGTATGAAATTGGGAATGTAGAAGGAGTACTTCATTCCCAGCAGATTGATCCCCCAGATATGGCGTGTTTACGAGACCGGGGGGTCTAAATTATACAGGGATATGGTCCATACTTGGAAAGGCATTCGGGATCGGAAAGGCCCAATGCCTCCACAGGTTGATGCAGATGAGTGGGCCCTTTGGGATGCCTACTGGGCTCGAACTGATGTCGAGAATAATGCCTACATCAACAAACAGAACCGGGTGTCTCAGTCTGAGACAACAGGAAAGGCCGTTCACCACCTTGGGAGGCGATCTACTATCACTGATTATTATAAATCGGTAAGTATATATATATATTTTTTTCAATCTAGCATTACGTGTATGTATTGTGTCTCTGCTATATTACTTGTGAGATGATAAATGGTTGACTATATATGTTGTTCAGGTGTCAGAGGGGGAGGTGAAATCCAAGTATGACATCTTCAAAAAGGCCAAGCTGAAGGATGGGATATGGACTGACTCCAGGGCCGAGTCTATTGCGTATGTTTATGTTGGTTAAAGTTCATATTTGTACACTACTACAAGTTATTTTTGAAAAACAGTAACTGATCATGATATCTGCTATTTACGATTTCAGACTGAGATTGATGCTCAGGCGGTGAGGCAGGAGGAAGAGACGGGTGAGGTACTGTCAATTGAACAAGTTGACAAAATCTTCTTAGAGGTGAACAAACCGGACATCAAAGGACGAATATATGGACTCGGGAGCCTCGGTTTGAGCTTGGCTAGTCCTAACTACTCCTCATCATCATCCCAACAGTCTAGACATCAGGTTTTCACCCAGGCCCAGGTCTCGGATATGGTACAGTCACAGGTTTTAGAACATGTTGCACGGCTAACAGAAGAGATGGAGCGGCGCGACAGAGAACGAAGGGAGGAGAACGAGCGTCTTCGATTACAGATGGAGGCTTTCATGTTCCAGTTCGGCCAGCACCCACCCCCGTTCGGTAGCTAGTTATGTTTATCGTTACTTTAGACTATGTACGTTCGGATATATTATATTTAGACTTGTTCTGATAATTAAGACTTAT
The DNA here is from genome assembly GCA_026545765.1 of Plantago major. Classification (NCBI taxonomy): domain Eukaryota; kingdom Viridiplantae; phylum Streptophyta; class Magnoliopsida; order Lamiales; family Plantaginaceae; genus Plantago; species Plantago major. The sequence continues at coordinate 31,319,317 of CM048844.1, read as the reverse complement.
TTGGATCTTCGGTTTGTTAACTTATGAATGATTTATCATTTATTTAAACATTTTCCGTATTCTTGATTTATTATCGAACATTATATTGATTAAATAGGTGAAATACGAAAAACAGGGATTAATATAATAAAAAAAAATTAAAAAAAAATATTTTGTGACGGAATTAGTGACGAAATTTGAGATTCCGTCACTGATTCACACCAATAATGTAGAGACGGATAATTTATCCGTCGCTACATTTAGTGACGGAATTTGAAATTCCGTCACTAATTCCAATAATACATGTAGCGACGGATAGATTCTATCCGTCGCTACAGTGGGCGCTACATGTAGGGACGGATAGATTCTATCCGTCCCTATATTGGCGACGGATAATCTATCCGTCGCCAATAATCGAATTTAAAAAAAAAAGAAAAAAAAGTCAAATTAGATAATCCGTCGCAAATTGGACGACGGATTATCTATCCGTCGCTACAGCTCCAGCGGGGCGACATAATTATTATCCGTCGCCAGAGTCAGGATGATTGTCTGTAGCGATCTATCTATCCACTGCACTGTGTTTTTGTAGTGGGGTAGTTTTGTCCAGTCAAGTGTGAAGTAAGTTAGAATGGCTTTAGTTGCAACACTTTTAGCGAGTGGGCTTTATTTGATATAGTTTCACTAAAGTGATTTATATAGGTAATTCTCCCAAAATTATAACTCAAAATGTGAAACAGTGATTGAGTGAATTTTTTAGAAAGGTTTTTTCCTAATATTTAACATAAATTTATGCTTGTTGAAAATAAAATTGTACTTGTCAGTCCTGAAAATTGGAGTCCTTGTGTGATTCAAATCTGGATATGGTTGATCCCATATATCTTAAATATACGATTTTATTGCAAATGTTGGTATTGATTTATACTCATCTCCACCACTTATCTATTAAACAAAACATTTGTTACGAAAATAAATTGAACGTACACGTATATATATAACTTATGGGATCGTGAATTTAAGTTGTTATGAAAGTTCACTACAGCGTGCAGTAGTAATACAGGACACGAGATACGTTACGTGGGAGGGAAAGGACTAAGGAGTGTTATAGTTGTCCCACCCACTTGTGACACCAATTTTCAATCGGTTTAGTTTTTATGTCATGTTACTTTTAAGCATTTAATTTGATCTCCTAGTTCCCACTTCTTTTACCAGGAATAGTTCGAGTTTGTTGCTGTGGTACTACCACTCATTTATTCACTTACACATCACTTTTGCATGTTTTCACAAAACTATGTGCCTGCCTTCTTAAATGGACACGAATCTTTCAATACAAGAATGTAAACTTAGAGACAACAACACTTATAGCAATTCTTTTGATAATCTCGTTCCAGATTAATTGGTCCAACGAACAACTACTTTCATAGCATTAGTCAATGTTAAAACTCAAACGGGAAAATTACACACGATCGCTTTTTTGTAATTTTGATACGATATGGTTGTAATTTTCCCAAATGCCAATCACTAGGCTGTTTTTCTTGGTATATACTGCTATGTACGTATGTCTCGGTTGGTATTTCGTAATATGTCTCCACCCCAGTGGCGAGCGCATTCATGCGCAAGGGGCAACAATTGCTGCCCCTGAAATTTGGCTGTAAAATTACTAATTTACCCCTGATCCCTAATTATCTAAAATAACTTCCCTTATTAACTAAATCTACCCAGAAGTTACGGGCCAGAATAATAAAAATCAACTATAGTATCCAAAAAATCTAACAACCACAACAAATGGAGCAGAAAAAGGAAAATCTTATATAAAAGATCAATGGAAATCCAACAACAAATTGAATTTAATATACTTTAGATTCTAAAAAATAAAAATCCATATTTTAATGCCTTCCACTGGAAGATCGAACCACCTTCTACTTCACTCAATAAACAAGATGCATTTCGGCTCCTGATCTGCCACCCTTCTCCGTTTCGTCACCTGGTAAGAAATCCGAGAACTCTAATTTCTGCGCGAATTGTGTGGATGTGCAAATCAGTTGTTTGGTTTTCTCATTTTGTTCAGTGTTCTTGGGAGAGAATTTATGTTTAGTTGTTCTGCTTATTTTGATTTATTTTGTTTAGTTGTTCCGATACGGATGAATTGGGATGTGCATGGTGGACAAGTGGAGTGCTATTTTGATTTATTTTGTTTAGTTGTTCTGCTTATTTTAATTGCTTGGGGAATATAGTGGTGATAGATTTTTGGTACACCTTGGAAATGGGTTATAACTTACAAGTGATATCATTAAATGTTTTATTTTAGTTATCATTTGTCACAAATTATTAACATGTTTATATGCGATGCTAATTTGTGTGATAGAGTTTAAATGATATATGGAATCAAGATAGTGGCTTGAACATTTTGAATGAATTACTACTTCCCCGTTCCAATAATAAAATTCTCATAATTGAAGAAGTAATATTCTAGGACTAACTGCAAATTAGGTGAACAATTTTGTGGGTAGTTGGTTAATTAACTCTTATGCTTGTATTGTTTACGTTTTTATCTTTATATCGTGGTCAGTGTAACTTGTCATTTTTATTAATACAATATCTTATAAGGGACTTGTCTTAATGAAGATTAAGGGATGTCTTTTAATTAAAAAATATAATGTTCTAAAACATATGAAAAATGTTTGTTGATTGAACAGTTTATGTGCATTTTTTATATGTATGTATCACATCGAAGTCATAAAAAGAATTCGAAATATTTTTATTTATAAAGTTCGCTACTCCTGGATAAATTTTTTGTGTTCGCCCCTGCTCCACCCGATTGGTAGGTCGGGATTCGAGTCATAGGAATGAGGAATTATTTTTTATAGTCAAATTCATTTGCATTAAAAAATAAATCAATACAGCTTACTCTAGTTCCATCCTTCCATGATGTGATTTTGAAATAGCATTGTCGTCTGTAAGCACAAGTACACTTTCAATCCATTTCCCACCAACACTTGCCACCTTTCAATCTGATGTTCATTCAATAGGCCATTCTTAGCTCACTTTCCAGCTATCTACTTACCACAGTGCATAATGCGCGCCCATCACATGAAAGAACAAGCTTGTAACATCATATTTCACTTATAAATTCTTGCCGAAGATACCGATCGATAACCGTAACTTCGGTATCAACATCAACATGTTTAATTAGTTTTTTAAAAAATATAAAGAACGGAACTTTGACTCCTTTACAATATTAATACCAATGTTGATATAATGTCGATGTTACAGACAACAGTGACACACAAACAATAAAAACTGAGTATAACGTATATGAATACTAAAGCACACATAGATTGTTTTAATTATAACATATATATGAATATACCCACTAATTGGAAAGGGGATTTATACAAACTAAATTCAAGACTTTCACAAGATGAATATTGAATTGCAAGGCTAATCATTGCAATAGTTTCACCTATTCTATTGACCTAGACAAACATAGATAATCTAGATCACACACCCGATCTAACAATAGTAGCAATATAGTTTATAAGTAAAGTGACAACTTTGATAACAATATGACTAGCACTAAACTCGTTAGCCTTGACACTGGCCTTGATCTTGTATATTAAGATTCGTCAATACTCATAAGATCGAGTCCAGTAAGATTTTGTTGATTATTCTTATCTTCAAGAGTCCAAACATATCTCTTCCAAAAGTTCAATGCTTCCAAGCTTCTTTACCTTCCTATATATGAGTCCTTCAATCTTAATTGAACTCATGTTATCCGACAAAAGCTAAAAGCGTGGAGCTAGATTACATTATTAAAGAAAGTAAAAATTACAAATATACGATTAAGTAAACTGATTAGTGTACAAAACGTGCATTTTCAAGTTTCAAACGTATATATGTTGTTAATAAAGTTGTATTGCTAAATGAGTCATGTTGATTATGAGGAGGCGGAAATATGGTAAATTGCGAAAAATGCTATATTTTTATTAACACAAGTACAATATCTGAATAATTAAAATATGGAGATGTAAGAGGAAATTAAAATAAGGGGATCCCTAAATTAAAGCCCATTCAGAGGAACTGAAGTACTGAACTTAATGGCTCGATCCTAGAGGACCTTGACAGTCGATCCACTGAGTCACTGATGCTGAAGATTTTGTATGGTACTTCAACATTCAATTCCCATATTTCGCTTTATCTATCGACTTCAATGCAAAACCTACAATTTTTCATTTTAGTATTTGGTTTGTACCGTACGATGTTTTTTAAACAAACGGGTCTTTGTAAATCTCCCTTCCACCAACACTACTTTCTACTACTAATTTCATTTGGCAAAACACAATACTAGACATCGATGTAATCTAATGATTATGAAAGTGTAATTTACTTGATATTTGAAATTGTTTAATGTTAATTTAGCCTTTATTTACATTTTAACTAATTCAACGTTTTTAGTTGTTTTCTAGTGATTATTCTATAGATTAAAAAATTTGGTTGTTTTGGACTTTACTCTAGAATGTAATCTGGCCCTTATATGAGTTGCTTGATATTGTCTTGTTTTTCCAACTAACTACACTTCAGATTTTTATGAAGAAAGGCAAGTATTAAGGGGAGATTGGAAGTGCAATTTATTTGCACTTGTTATTATTAATCCTGCATTTCTTCGTTTATTAACCGGTTCAACGATTGTAGTTGTTTGTGAATGGATATTTTGTAGGAAATAACAAGTTGGGCTGCAATATAAGTCAATGGACTGGACTTGGCAGATTTGGGCCTAAGGAAAAGATCTGGAAGATGCCAGCAAACAGACTTGAAGAGCTGGAACGCTAGAAAGAATACGCCCTGGAACGCTGCATCAAAAAGAAAGAAGGAGTTTGAAGAATCTTGGACACAAGGAAAGAATTTGAAGCATGAAGGAAACAAGATTTATGAAGATAAAACTTAAGGAAAGTTTCCTTCTGACATAACGCAAGAAGCTAGAAGATATTCTGCGTTATTTCCTCTAAACAGAATGCAAAAAAAGAAAAGATGATCTGCGTTCTTCTTCTGCTGATCGATGGCTGCACCTATAAAAACAAGAAGAACGCTTGCAAGAAAACTTGACCCTGAGAGAATCAATTCACAACATATTGAGAGATAGGTTTTCTTGCTTTACTAGGCATTGTTGTCGAATTCACTTGTGAGTAGTCTCTAAGGATTGAGATTTACTTTAGTGTCTTCGAACTAGAATAGGTTTTTGATTATCTGTTCTAAGTCTAGTCTTTGCAGTTTAATCATTCGTTTGTGATTGATTAAACCTAGTTTTGTAATTCTACTTTTGTTGATAGTGGAAATTTAGCCTAAGGCACGGTCAGTATATTTTATATATATACTGGCTAGAATTTATCTGTGGTGTTCACTGTTGAAGACGTTGTGGATTCAGCGCCATAGTCAACATCGTCTGAAACTTATGATGCGAACAATTAACTAAATAAAGTTAATTAACTAAAGTTATAACAATTAGCAAATATATGACTCTTTTAGACTCCGGTGATGCGAACAATTAACTAAAGGATTCGGTGTCTTAAAAAAAATCTAAAATGAAACATTTCAAACCCATAAGGCTAGCTGAGATATATAGTTAATGGAACTGAGTATGGTGGTGTAATTGAACATGGATTAAAATGATGATATTTGACGTGTGTGTAGAATTGGTCCCGGACACTGAGCACTAGCTAAGGTCCCAAATGCAGAGGGCATGGTCCCTAGGTAGTCAAACTGATTGGATAATCATGTTAGTTGATTAATTTATATGCTAGCTCCATTAATCAAAAGTACTTCATCATTATTTGATTCTTATGAGTAGTGCAAATAAAATAAAATAAAAGGGTAACCACACAAATTTGTGATCATCGTTGATACATTCTTATTGATACATTCTTGTAGGGTTTTCCATTTCACATCTTGATATTTGCATCCCATCCATCCACCCTATGACTTAGATTCTAACCCCCCTACGAACTCATGAGGACCAATCTACGGTAGCTATGTGTACATATTTCCAGCGAAACAAATCCGTGTACAATATAAATGTATGATTTTAATACATTTTCACTAGGGGTGCACGTTCGGATTAATTCGATCCGAAGTTCGGATCAATCCGAAGTTTCGGACAACTAAAGACTCAATCCGAAATCCGATCCGAACGATCGGATCGGATTTCGGATTAATCCGAAAAAGTTCGGATTGGATCGGATTTAATCCGAATAATCCGAACTTTAATTAAAAAAAAATTAAAATAGCATTTCGTAGCCAAATTAAATACTAGTTCAGTAGTTCCACATTCAAAATAAACAAAATAAAGTTCAAAAGTTTACTTCAAGTCCAAAACAATAAATACGAAAAGTTTGGAGTTCATGTTCTAGAATAACGACTAGTCGATTACATTCTTTGAAGTAAAAATAAAAAGTGCATATTTCCAACAGCCAAAATTCAACTTCCCAGCATCCTAAGTATTTTGTATTTTGTTTGGTTGAATAAGGGAAATATATATATATATATATTTTTTTTTTTAAAATTAATTCGGATTAATCCGAAAATCCGGCGGATCGGATCAGATTAATCCGAAAATCTTCGGATCTAAAATATCATAATCCGTAATTCGATCCGAATACATCGGATCGGATCGGATTTTCAAATTTTTGGATTGAATTTTCGAATTTCGAATTTTATGATCACCCCTAATTTTCACTATAAAAATGTACTTTTAATAGATTCCATTATTCGATTAGCTATTAATGTATAAACAAAACGTCACAGTCTCACGTTTGTGTTTCGTTACAAATCTCACGCAAAGGCATTTTAATTTCTAAAATATCACCATTTCATTAAACAAATAAATTTGGAACTATCACGTTTATTAACTCTTTTATTCATTCAATTAGCTTAACCGTCTAGCGAATATTTAAGTTCGGCCCATGAAATTGACTATTAGTACTACTTAGCAAAGAAACGGACAAATTAATAGGTATTTCGTATGAATTCCACCATTTTAAAACGTTCCATAATGTGATGAACTAAAGTTTAAGTTGAAAGTACAACTAATTACTGATCAAGATTTAGTGCCGTGTTAATTATATTCTCTATTATTAATAATGTACCAACAGATACAAAAAATAGTAGTGTCCGAGGTTTCATGATACATATGGTTCGTTTGCAAGAACATACCAGCTTCTCACACACACACACATACACACATGAGCTAGGAGTAAACAAACAAGAGTTACATGCACTATAGATGATGATTTGTTTCAATATCGATCTTCTAGTGCAGGAGAGATTTCGTCGAATTGAGTGAGTTTAATTTGGCCAAATTAAATCAGGCACAAGTTGCAGGTGGTATTTTTGATACACCTTGGCGTTGCAGTTCACCCATCACACTGTCGATGGACGGAGGCTTCAGCCCAAGTGGCAGTGGCAGCCATGGCTTCGATAACGCATCTCCGATTGCTGCATCTACGCTCTCCTTTGACTGCAGTTATCACAATCCAGTTAGGCATTAGCTGGGTAAACTGCATAAAACCCTCTCGAGTTATTCAAAAGTAGCATCAAACCCCCTCAATTATTAAAATTGCGTTAAACTCCTGAGTTATTGAAAAGTTAGAACGAAACCCCATGGCACGGCAAGTGCATTACACACATCCGGAAAGTCAATTTGAGTGGATTTCGTACAACTTAATGATAATTGAGGGGTTATGTGCAATTTTATGATAATTGATGGACATTATGCAAATTTTGTGCTATTTTTATAAAAATATCATGAAAATAATTAACATTAATTATTATACATTAAACTATTTTTTGTAATCTGTCATATTATTCTTCTCTAATTATAATTCACAATAAATTGTCTTTTGAACATCTATTATATTAAACAACTTAATTTAATTAAGACCGTAAATATCAAATTATTTTAATTGATTTAGTATATACTCCATGGTTAGTTTTGTTAAACAAGAATTTTATGTATAATTTGTTGAATAAAATTACTTCAATTAAAGTTTAATTGTTAATCCCTCACTTTTTTTTTTTTTATATTTTTATATCGAACTTTCACTATTATATCCCTCACTTCAATTGAATGTATTATATTGCTAAAGTTGTGATTTTCGTTAAACTCCTTTCTTTTATTGTTGTTTAGATTTTTTTTTAATTGTATTTATCTTTCATAGTATAGTAAATAAGTACAATTTTTATAGATATCTTATAAAAAAAAATATGGCTAAGTTGCACAAAACTCTCTCAATTAACATAAAGTTGCAAGAAACCCCCTAAAAAACAACCCCCAGTAGCACTAACTGAGAGTGTAGTACACTCTCCATGGTAGGGGGTTTCGTGCTAACATTTCAATAACTCAGGGGTTTGGCGCAATTTTAATAATTGAGGGGGTTTGGTGTTATTTTTGAATAACTCGAGGGGGTTTTATGCAATTTACCCGGCGATCACAGGAATTTAAGTTTGAGCGCAGATGTACAAATACAATCAATTAACTTAGTCTTTTACGTAAAACTTGGTACTATTTTTCAGAGCTCTTTAGTTTTCCCTATTTCAAATTATTTAGGATCTTATATATACATTTATTAATAATATCTAAATAATTTACTAGTGTCCTGATCAATGTGTAATTGCAAAATTTTGTCCATTTCCAAAGTCACGAGGTGTTTACACTGTACACAACAGCGATATGATGGTTAGTTAAATTGAAATTTTACTTTCTGATAAAACTTGAAAAATTACAAATTATAACAATGATACATAGTTACATACAGCCTTTATGTTGATAGCTCTAAATTCTAATTCACGCGCAATATGATTAATTTTAAGTTCATTCATTTTTGCTACGATCCAGTGTATAAGAGATTACTATTAATTGTGACACCCAAACTTCTCCCTAAAGTGTGAATTGTGATACTAGTTTAGATTGATATATGGTTCGAATCCTTCCGCTGGAAATAAGAAAGCGATAAAAGGATATGAAAATGTACCGGGTGAATGTCGCAAGCCGGTTTAGGCATGGTTTTTCCATGGTGTAGTGTATTCGGCACTCCATGGCCTGGTTCAATTTTGAACATGCCTGGGGGTGGTATGCCTGGAACTGGTGGTGTTGGAAATCTCTGCATTGTTATACAAACATCGGGCATCAGTCAAAGTGTTCAAAGTTCAAACTACTAGCTATAGAGAACATTAGAATCAACTAGTTTATCAAATTGCAATTTTGGCTAATATCTTTCACCCATCAACTAGTTTATTAACATCAGCTGAAAGTTTCGTTAATCAGGTCACAGAGCGATAGAATGTACTCAAGTATTTTCTTACCGTGGGTTGCAAATGAGGCGGATAGCAAGGCGTCCCCGGTGTTGGAACCTACTCAATTCAAATAAAACAATTAATATATGTTCAATACAAAAAAAAAAAATAAGACCATAAAAATGCAAACGGTTATTTGGCACTCCATATAGTACATTTTAATCCGTCCTATTTATTTCATATTGTATAATTTTAGAGAATATTTATTTATACATACCTAAAACTAATATGATGTATGCATATGATCCAAACAACAAAGGCATATTATAACCTTCAACTTACATGTTGGTGGTGAGGATGCCAAAAGGCACGATCCGCGGGTGGTGGAGGTTGAGTTGGAGGCCATGCGTGTGGTGGAGGTGGCATAGGCGCGACGTGTTTAGGCCATATGTGCACCATTGATTGGTCCATCGATGGATGACCCCATACGTGTAATGGTCTAAAATGAGGCATTGGTGGTGTCGACGGAGGAAAGCCAATGGTAGGTGCAATCCAAGGGTTAACTTCTCTCTTCCCTTGAATTACCCCACCCGTTGTAGCTCCACCATATCCATGCCGCCTCTGGCTCCAATTAGCCGCCTCCGCCTCTCGAGCTAATAAATGCTTCCGGTGAGATCGGTATTTCTGAAAAGAAAAATAAATAATCAATAAATTTTGTCCCTAGAAGACCAAAATAGAATAATACTGTATTTCAAATCATTAGAATTGGGGTATGTCACACTAATGCCATATGTGCACAAATGTCACAAGTGCCCAACATTGCCCATATTGGGATTTGGGTAATTGGAGTAACTAATTTTACTTGAAAAGCATACAAAAACTTTCATTTCTTGAAAAAAGTAGTCTGACTCTGATATAGCAAACACTTTATGACTTGGTGACAAACCAAAAGACAACAAAATATACTCCCAATCATGGAATGACAAAAGTTTGTGTGATGTTTCAACGTGTGCTATAATTATTTCAAGAAAGGCTGTAAATCTTTAGGATAATAACCATATACGGTAACTTTTCTGGCAAAAAATGCAGCAACTTTACAACAATTAAACTTGCACCTATAGTGGAAAAAATGAAATATAACCAAGAAAGTGCACATAATTATTTTCTGACAAAAAGATTTTCAAGCAAACCAGCTCACACACAATATATAAAGCTTTAGCACAAGAAACAAAACACACATCACACTATTACTAATCTTCGCTATATCGCAGGCTCTCTAATTGAATTGAAACAAACTAATCCATGCTAATCTTCTCTGTATCGTTTCGTTCTACTTTGAATTGAAAGAAACCGAGTGCTACTAATCTACTCTTTATCGTTCGTTCTATTCGGATTCAAAGGAAACGATTAAGTAGAATCGGACGACATACTTGAAGATGGCTAGCGATGTTATGGCGAGTGAGACAATCAATACCCATAAGCTCAAGAATTCTTGAAGGCACTGCCTTATCCACTCCAAGCTGTTCCACTGCTTGTACAAATCTTCTATGCAATTCTGGTGTCCAATCCACCTATATACCCAAAAAAATCACACACAATTTAATAAATCATACAGTACTTTCATAATCTTTTAATCCACAAAAGTAACATGTCTTTTTGTCACAAGATTTTCATTTGTAAATTTGTAATTTACTCGGGATTGTTGAAGTCAGAAAGGTCTAGCTAGCAGCACATCAGATTCTCGTGACCTTATGGCTTTCCTACCTTTTTATTAATTCCATGTGTTTATTAATTAATAGATAATAACTGGATAAGTATTAAATTAACAAAAACGTGAGCTCATTAAATGAAGCACTTTCTTTTTCAAACCTAGCTAACCCTAAAAACAACTTTTTAAAAGTAATCCCTTTACCTAGAATTATACTCATGAATTTAGATCTATGTTTAACAAAACTAGCCGATAAGTCTGTTGAAATTGGAAGCTGACATACTTAATGAAAGCGTTTAGTAAATTACCTTAACCTTTTTCTTTCCGGGAGGGTTTTTTGAGTGCGCCGAGGATTTCTTTCCTTTGGTAGACGAATCCTTCTTACGACCAATCTGCTCATCTCCTTGAATCAGGGACGACGTTCCAGATGATGCAGAGCCTTTCTCATCGTCTCCCGCTTTTGTCGAACCACTAGTAGTATTGTTACTATTACTGTTATTAGTATACTTCTCCTCCAAATCTGACTTTTCTGCAGATGGAGAGGAGATGCCGCTCATATCCAACTCATCACCCATAACATGAGAAGAAAACTCTGCAAGAATCTCCGGGTCCATCTCTAAATCAGGCAATGAATCGCCATCGCTGATTCCAACGAACAAATCATCGAAATCAATGCTATCGAGTAAATTTCCGGTATTGAAATCCGGAAACTCGTTCCCGTCTGTAATCGAAAAGGTTTCCATATCTGTCTCCCTTTCATTCCTCCTCAACGGTGACACAGCTAGCATTATACGTTTGGTGTGTCGAACGCTAACCAGTAATTATATACTTCTCCGTGTTTTATGTGTTGCACTGTATAAAAAAACAAAACTGACTTGTGTTTTGAAGGTGTGTGTGATTGAGAATTTGGTAATGGTTTTGAACGCAGAAGGGAACAATGTTGGTGGAGAAACTGCGTGCTGAAAGGGGTGTGGTTTTTTATTCTTTCTGATGGACTAGTGAGGAGAAGTGAGACGAAGAAAATATATATGGTTATTTGTTAAATGGAAAATTCACATTTTAAAGCTTTGGCAAGGTATTTTAATTATATACATTAATAATAATTATTTATTATTATGGTCAGATAATTACCGTAACATCGATTTCAGTCCCACCATCACAATCACATGAATTGATTTGACATAAAAATAAATACTATGTCTCAAACTTATATTGCATTCTTGTGTGAATGTTATTTTCAGCTGTGATAATGAAATTTTACAAGTACATAACATTTATGATAGTAAGTCTATGTTATTTTTAACTTAAAACTCGATCGATTCGATTCGATTCGATTGATTTATTCGATTCGATTCTGGTTATATTTTATCTACTGATTGATTCATTCAATTGATTTACTTGATTGATTCATAAATTTGATTTGAAAAGAACGAGCTGAGCTCGTTCTTTTCAATCAAATCGAATCGAATCGAATCAATCGAATGGGCTAATCAATCGAATGGAATCGAATCGAATCAAATCAAAACTAATCGAATCAAGAAATTATTGTGTAATAATAATAACAATTATATGATGGAATATATAATCACAATTAAAAAATATATTATTTTTGTCATCTTTCTCACATTCTTCCTACTCTTTTTTCTGTCATTTTACATTTTTATTTATTATTGTATAACAAACTTTAAAACCAACCGCGTGGAAGATACTTTTATCACGCTCAAATGGAAGACACATATCAAATATACGTGATTGTTGCTACCTTCACTGCATAATTTTATGCGCGTAAACTTGAAATACTGGGTTTGCAACATGATATCAATGTCCAGGTGGAGTGGATAATGATTTATTGAACCCGAGGAAAGAAAGCGATGAGCAGTGCTTGAGGAGATGACATTGAGAATTTGGCGCCTATTCCAATAGCGATATAGGAGGAAGATAATATAGAGCCTAGAAAGATAATATAGAGGAATAAATGCCATTTTTCAATATTTGTGATATATAATATTATTTTATAAAGTTTGGTCCGATTTTGGTTTGGTTTAACTTGTTTTGGAGTTTTTGAACGTAGATTTTTGTTAGTTCAAATTGTATATCTCTTTATTTCATTGATCTACTAAAATTGATTAAAAGAAAGAAAGAAAAAGTTGAAAATAACTCAATTGGATAAATTTTCTTATTTTCCTCGAAAAGGCAAGATTGTGTAAATAAATGATAAAATAATATTAATAATAATAATAATAATAATGAATTTAATGAATCGAATCGAAATTTGAATCGAAGGCAATTGAATCGAATCGAATCGAATCGAATTGAATCGAATCGAATCGAATGAGTTTTCAGTTGAAAAGAACAGAGCCTAAATCATTCTGGAAATGGTTTGACTTGCTATATGATATATTCATATATATGTAGATATTTTTAAATGAGCAATTCCCTATTTTCCTATAGAATAGAAATCAACATCATATTAGTATGGATTTAGTGTGTGACATACACTTAAATATGAAGAATATGGCCTTTTATCACATTCATAAAGATTATTATTTTTACCAGAATTTAACTTTTAGAACTGTAATGTAAATAGTTAACATAGTGCGTATGCATTCATACAATTTTGGGAAAAAAAATAATATACACAAGTCTCGTTGTTTTATCATGGTCATATGAGTTAAACACCAATGATACCAATTTTTATTTTTATTTATTTATTTTTTTTTAAGAAGACCAATGATACCAATTTTACAGACCACCAATTTTATATATCAAGTCATTGTAAAATTGATTTAAAATAAGGGTTGATTACAAATTAGTGTTATTCTCAATTATTTATTACACATTAGAGATACATGTAAATCTTTTTACATATTAATCAATGTCTTAATATGTTCTGACTATAATAATCCTACCTAAATTAAGTAACTAATCTAATATATAACGATGTATTCTTAAAATTTTGTAGATTGTTGCACGTATTCAAGCATCTAATTAACTAGCCAATCTAACTAAAAATAGATAAACCTGAAAATATTATCGCATTATCAAATTGACAAACCTTTTCGTGAAGCACCATATTAATCAAATTCCCCCGAGTATCAAGCATCTGTATGGGAAGTACCATAGCCAATGTCCGGAAAGCATCAAGCATCTTTCGAATTCATCCAATTTCCGACAAACATCTTTCAAATTATATGGCAAGCATCTTTCGAATTCAGTCAAACTCGGGGAAACATCTTTCAAATTCTCCGATTTAAATTGCAACTATCAAGCATCTTTCGAATTCTTTTAATTCCCGACAAGCATCTTTCGCTAAAATGGAAAAAGTGAGAAAGAAATTTTGCTAAAAATGAAACGGTTATGAGAGTGCTTCTTGTTAAATATTTATTACTTCAAAAGGATTTGACTGATGATGAGATACGTGAAATAATGTGATTAGTTGGGGAGATTTTAGGGATATATAATTAATGATATTCATACATAAATTAATAGAATTACTAAGGCTCCGTTGTTTTCAACTGAAATTTACTGAACTGAACTGTAGTATAAAATATAACTAGTAATCGAATCGAATCGAACTGAATGAGTTTTTAGGTTGAAGAAATAAGGCTACATTTAGCAAAACTAGTGATAAAATTAGTAGTGATTAGGTAGCTGATAAGCTACTTGGTTTTTATAAAAGTATTTAGTAAATCAATTAGCTTATAAGGTAGCTGATTTGCTGAATATGGTATGTAAAAATAAATCAACTAGCGTATTTTTTATAAGCTTCCTGGACAAGCTTATCAGATCAGCTAGCTTATAAGCTAATAGCTAGGTGTTCACGTAACAGGCTTATTATGAAAATAAGCTCATCGAGCTGATAAGCTTGTGCTAAACAGAGCCTAATTTGTAGAAAAGTTTTCACTAAATTGTAGAATATGTAATTTTTCGTTAAAATAAACTCACATATCAATAAATTATACTCCGTTCTTTAGCCTATTGTTATCTCACTTTACTTTTATGGACTTTCGTTTAATATTGTCCCATATAAAAAATAGTAAAAAAGATTAAACCCGACTAGCCAACCCGACTATTCTTTTCACTTTAGTTTTATCTATTCTTGATACTTTATTTTTCATTCTTTATCATTGCTCCCCATTTAATACTCACTAAACAATTTTATCATTATTTATTCATATTTTTATAAGACAGTGAGACAAATATTAGACGGTTGGGAAATTAGTTTTTGTAGAAAATAGCATATTTTTCTTAGATATCAGGGCCTAACAACTCAAAATAATCATGGAAAATAGTTTAGCCAAAAAAAAAAAAAAAAAAAACAAAAAAAAAAGGAAAGCTTCTAAATAAGTAAAAGGAAAGAGTATATTCCGGGCATTTAAATATAGTACAGAAAGCTGATAGGTTTGTCAGCTCTTGACGGAAATGGCTTTGGCCCATTTTAGTAAATTTATGTTCTGTAATACTTTCTGGGTTTCAAACGCAAGTTGTAAATATTACAGAAGACAAGAATTTAGATTTTAATCATTTGCTGCTATATATACTCACAGTCAGATGTTTCTCTTCTTGTTTTGTTCTTCACATTTTTATTCTTGTTTGGAGTTTTATTTTAATTACTCATTGCATTATTATCTTTGCTCCATCATACACAAATCAATCAAGTCTTTTTATTCGTGTTACAAATTTATTATCATTTAAGTGGTAAATGAAAATTATTGATATGAAATTAAAATACTAAGAGCATAAGCTAATGCTATGGCGTAATACAAAATCCAATCGCATCACAACCAAATAGCATAATTAGATGTTTCGTATTAGAATCATTAAACCCATGATATTTATCTACATATGATTTGGAGTACCTTCACGCATTTATTCTTAGTTGGGTCTATCAAATTTTATTCTTTATGAAATGGAAATGCGTATGATTTGCCAATTACTCGAAAAATGTAATGCTAGTTGTTGCATGGATTGGCAACAATATTTAATCAAGAGTTCTTGTTGCAGCTAGAAAATTTACATTGGGGAGGAATTTTGTCCTTACTGTGAGCCCGTTTGAAGGTCCATATATGGGTTGGCCCATATGGTAGTGTGATTTTTCTACTAATGTTATATATCCGTATCGAATTCAACTTTTCATTTTTCATTTTAATCTGTCATAAACATGAAAATTTTATATCCTACTTTATTAACCATCTTGAATATTTTATTCACTATATCTACTTTATTCACTACAGACTACACATCTCATAGTTTATGACTTTGTTCAGTCTTTTTTCCTATTTTATTCACTATCTCTATAACTTTATTAACTTATCTTAAACTTGTATCCGTATTAACGGAAAGTTAGACAGAGTGATATAAATTGTAATGTAAAATATAAATTAAAGTGGATATATGAAATCCAGGTAGAAGTGAAATTGTGAAAATATTTAGAGCATCATTTATGCAGAACATTATTTAAACACTACAAAACAAACTAATACAATTAATTTAAAACATGTAATATCTCTCAGGACGATAGTTAATTAATTTACCTGAAAAAATTAGGTGACTCGCAAACATCTTGATTGGTTTTGTCACATTGTGCAATCTGCAAAACATGGTCTGAAATCTGTGAATCATTTTGCAATGATACAAAAATCTCAATAGTACATCAAAATTTACAGGGGACATGCATTATGCACACTCTCTCGTAAAAAACGCATCACCAACAACCGAATAATTCGTTCACGTGTAGAAACGATTTAGCATCCCCCAATCACTAATTGATGAGTTTAAAACTACACAAATCAATACATGTAATTCTCCTAATCATTGCGTTTAAAATTGATTTTCATTTAATAAATTTCTGGAAATAAAGAGCACTTTGTTAATATAGATATAACTTTATAATATTTCAAATAAATTTAAAAAATTTGGTATTTTTATACTCGATCCCTTTTCCATGAAAAACGTATCGTTTGACTTTCTAAAGTCGAATTTAATTACAATTACTTCAAATTTACACTTGGCTTTTCTTCTTCTCAAAGAGGCAAGAGCGGAGCGAATGTGACACGGTCATTGAAAAGTTTATATATTTTATTTAAATTTATATTATAATCAAAGTACGTAGATATAATATACTTTCATAATAATTTTATCAAATGTTTTTTCGGTGAATTAATTATGAGTAATTTTATGTGGTCAAACTCGACCTCAAAACGAAATATTCTTTATGGAACAGGATCGTATTTTATTTCAATCATTCCCATCATTTATATATATGCAATATATGTATAAATAAAGTTAATTTCTTATTATATTGAAACATGGGTGGGAGAGAGAAATGATTTGAACCACAATTTGTGTGAGAGTGGTCTGTAGATTTGTTTTGAAGTTTTATGCAAAGAGTTGTCGTTTGATGAAGGGGAGTTTGTCACTATCTAAACGGGCTTGTGGATGTACGTTTTTTGAAGTTTCAAAAGAAAAAAAATCTGTAAAGTGTTTGCTCGTGATTCGAGTGAGTGCAACTTGACAATTTCAGACAGTAGAGCACGACTTCGATTGATTGGCATTGGATATAGGATATCATCATATTGCATATAATGTACTGTATTTTATTTTTGCTTCTTATATCTGTTTGAACAGTGATGATTATAACTGATTATGATTGATTTCTATATTCCAACACATATCTATAATAATCTCTTGCACTAATTTCACCTTCAATAATATAACACCGGTCTTAAACAACAGATGACATCCACACAACACTTTCTAACCACATAACAATCTCATGCTTAATCCATGAGTCTCACTTTCTATTGGATATAGTCTATGTTTCCGGCGATTTTGTTAGTGATAGGTAGTATATGATCAGTCGGATGATCTAGTTGAGAGCTGATTATAATGGATGCGTTTAGTAAATTAGCCGATAAACTGGTTCAGTTGTTAAATATGAAATATAAATATATCGAAGTAACTCATCCAACTCGACTAATTTATTTTGATTGCCCAAACACAAATGTTTGCGCAGCTAGTTGGATCTAATTGTAGATTATCTGGTTGAGGGAGAATTGACTAAAGATGAATTGGAAGAGCATATGTGAAGACTTGTTCAAGGAGTGGAAAAGGGTAAAGGAAAGTAAGAAGAACCTTGCCAAGGAAATTTCCAACATGAAAGATACAATCATCATGTTAGAGTTTGCATATATCAACTTAATATATAGAAAAAGGAAACAACTGGTGTTTTATTTGGTGTCGTCGTAACATATATAACTGGCAACGCGGGCTAACAACACCACTGCACATAACAATATAATGACTAAGTCTTTGGACTACTATTGAGAATTGCAGAGAAGACATCAAGAATGGAGAAGAAAAGAGACATAGCATAACAAAAATACAATTCGGCAGTTTGCCCAACTCAGTGCGCCTTAGTTCGACGGAACACGACGACCTACCACAGCGGATCACAGCCCGGGAAAAGAGCATTCAAATAGGCCAGGTGCAGGTGCACCTCCCACACTAAATCACAAACTATGTCTGCTTCTGCAAACATGGCGAAAATCTGCAGAAGAGCAATCCGCGTGATTCTTGGCCTATTATGGCCGATTGGCTAAGGGCTTTTTACCACAGTACTATTACACTCTTAGTAGAGTGGTCAATTGTAAATTACAGTGAGTATGTTAGAGTAATTTTCTTCCTATACAACACAAGCTTTCTGGATTCATGAGTTCTGAAAGAATTATTTTCCCTGCATCTTCTCATTCATCAATCGCATATATATACAAGTATGTATAGCTACATATCAATAAGGAATCCTATTCCAATTATACTTCTAATTACCAACATTAAGGAATCATAATCCTATTATACTTCTAACACTCCCCCTCAGTCAAAACGGGAGGTTGATGAACGATGAGACTGTTCCGAAAAACGTCAAACAATACTTGTGAAAGTCCTTTGGTGAAACGTCGACTCATAATTAAGACTCGGCAGATTTCATCCATGACGTGCTACGTTGATGTTGTATGAGAGCAGGCAAGGCAAAAGGTCCAATAACAACTTGAGCAGAAGAGGTTGATGATGAGGAAAGAAAGAAAAAGAAAATATTGCATGGAGAAGGAAAATTCGATTATAGAAACCGAAGTAGGCCGGAGATGGAAGAGGCTCGCCGGCGTAGAGGGGCGGCCAATCAATTTGGAGAGGCGAAGAGAGGAGGTGACCAGAGAGGCTGGGCGGAATCATGGAGGCGGCACAGAGACAACTATGGGTGCCATTGCTGTAGCCAAGAAAGAAGAAAGGAAACAATTTTCGTATGTAGTAAACTGCACAGCGCAGTCGTAGGAAAACGATGTTTCCCGCCAGCTCAGCCGTTGGATCGCCCGGAGAATTTGACCACAGGTAGCTAACACACGAATCTACATTGTGGACGGTGGAGATCGGATTCCAAGTATATGAACCTTTCCAAACATGCTGTCGAAGTCAGCTGCTATTCTGGGAAGAAAGAAGAAGAAAAAGCAAATTGCTCGAGGAAGGCGACAACGCGTGGAGAAAACGCAGCAGTAGAGCTGCAGGAGAAGAAAGCGGCTCAACCGCATAACAAGAAGAGAAATCCGCTGCATAATCAAAAGAGGAAGACCTGGCCGGAGGAATTGACCACCAGAGAAGAGAGCGGCTCAGCCGCGTGGAGGAGAAGAGATGCGCAAGAGCGCTTGAGAGAGGCAGCCGGAACGGTGGAAGCCATTGATGCGGCTTGGGAGGTGAACGAAGTAGGAGGCCGGAGAAGAGGCGGCGGCGCTAGGGTCCCCGTGGGGGGGGGGGCAGCGGCTAGAGGATGAAGGGGAGCACGCGTGGAGGCGTTGGAGAGTTAAGGAGAAAGGGGAGAAAAGAGAAGAAAGAGAGAATGGTAAGGGGGCAATCAGATTGATTGCATTGAGGGAAAAAATCAGAGAAATTTTAGGGCGGAAGAAAGAAAAAAGGAGAGGCAGGACCAATGCCGTTAGAGACTTACATGGCTCTGATACCATGAAAGAATTATTTTCCCTGCATCTTCTCATTCATCAATCGCATATATATACAAGTATGTATAGCTAGATATCAATAAGGAATCCTATTCCAATTATACTTCTAATTACCAACATTAAGGAATCATAATCCTATTATACTTCTAACAAGTTCAAACTCAGTTTTCTATATAGCATAAGAGCTAGGTTCCTTAACTTGAGCTTTCTGAGATCGCCTTCATTTGCTCTCGTTTACTTTAAAGTCTTTTTTCTTCACACTTTTTTCACCCAGTCTCTCAATGGCTGATGTGACTGACGTTGATGGATCTGGGAAAGAGCCAGATACTACCACTACAGTTGGTGGCATTCCTGACTTTGATAACCCACACAGCCACTACTATCTGCATCATACTGATACCACAACTACTGGTGTTGTAACTCCAGTGCTTGATAAGACCAACTATCATACATGGAATAGAGCTTTTCTGATTAATCTCACTTTGAAAAATAAGATCTGCTTCATTGATGGGACACTAGAGCAACCTGGCCTAGATGATCCTAATCTAAGGGCTTGGGTGAAATGTAACACCCTTATTATAGCATGGATGATGAACTCTGTGGCACATGAGCTAAAAAGCACTATGCTCTTTGTTGAAACTGCAAGAGAAGCATGGGAGATCTTGAAAAATAAGATACTCGGAGCCAAATGAAGTAAGAACTTTTCAAATTGAACAGGTAAATTTTGTAACTCAATGAACTACATCAGTCACAAAGTACTACACAAAGCTTACTGTTGATAAAGCTTACTCAATAGTGTTGAATGAAGAAAAACAAAAGCAAACCATATGCAGTCAAGTTATGAATCATGAACACAGCTTGCACTACAAGAATTCTGTAATTTAGAGACGGAACCTTAACGACGGATCGCTGATTTACGCCCTCGTCACTATTTAGCGACGGATAGACTATCCGTCGTTAAGGCTTTGTTGACTTTTAAAAAAATAAAAAAAGAAAATAGAAATTTAACGACGGATAGATTATCCGTCGTTAAAAGTAATAAAAAAAATAAAAAAAATTAAAACCAGTTATCCGTCGCTATATAGCGACGGATAGCTATCCATATAGCGACGGATAGCTATCCGTCGCTAAAACAGAATAAAAAACGGGCAGAAGCCCTTCTTCTTCCCATTTCTATTCTGCTTCTTCTTCCCCATTTCTCTTCGCCATTTTCGCCAAGTTTCTAACTCCGACCAAAACTCGACCATTCCGGCCAATCATGGAGTCTTTTCGAAGCTCGTTCAACAAGGAACTTGGGTGGCCCTTCAATTTCATCCTTCTTCGGCTATTTTTCCCATAATTAAAGGTATTAGTCTAAAACCCTTACTTTTCTAAATTTGGAATTTTTGCTAATTTCGATCAATTGTATGTTTTTAAACTCATCTACTAGCTAATATAGCTTATATTAAGTAGTGGGTTAAGCTTGAGGTTGTGCAATTGATTGATTTGTTAGTATAATGTTTGTAAGTATGTTTGGTTAGTTTGATGTTTTCGTATATGTATTAGGATTAGTGGTTATAGTATATTGATGTTTGTAGGATTTGGTTGAGTAATTGGAGACCATTTAGATTTAGTGATTTTGGTGGTTGTAGTATAATTGGTTCGTATAATTCGTAAAATGCATGTAATTTATAATTTATAATTCGTATAAAAAATTGGTAATTGTAATGGGAATATAATTCGTAAATTGGCGTAATTCGTATAAAAATTGGTAATTCGTATAAAAAAATTGGTAATTGGTAATTCGTATAATTCGATGGTAATATAAATTGTTAATTCGTATAAAAAATTGGTAATTGTAATGGGAATATAAAAAAAATTGCATGAAAAAAACTTTAAATGTAAAATGCATATAATTCATGAAATTTGGAACGTATTATAATTAACAATGCAATTATAGTCAGGAATTGGAATTGAGTTGAAATTCAATACGATCTAATAAATTCAGACGTGTCAGGTTATATAATCATCCAATGAATCCCGATCGTTCATGGATGTACTGTCGTACTGTTAATGGCAGAGTTCAATCTAGTTTTGTGAGAAGGGTAGATTATGTATATAACTAGTTAGTTGTTGATAATACCAAGTATTTGTGATTTACATGCTTTTCAAAATGTATGTAGTTGTATATTAACACATTTTTCATGTATTTGTTGCACGTTTTTGCAGATGCCGCAACAGAGGCGACCCACATACCGTCCTCCCTCATGCAGCCAGTCGGGGTAGTCGAGGAGGGGGTCAGACTCAGAGGAGCAGGGTAGTCAGAGCAGCCGATCTACGGTTTTTGAGACCCCACCTGGTTCGAGCAGGGGCTCGAATCCGATCTTCGGAAACTTAGAGGATGACGATTGTCCCTACATCGAGCTTGAGGTCGGGGCTCAGTGGAAAGGGAAGCCTGTATAGTTTCACTAGGTAGAGACAAGTAAGTATTATGCATTCCTTTATATATATAGAACATAACTTAAGATAATTTATGTCACATCATTGTTGTACTATACTAATTAATATTTGTTTCTTGTATCTTATACATTGATAACAGGTTATGGCCTTCAAATGCAGCCGCTAAACTCGGTGACATCTTTGAACGAGAAGAGGGAGCCCGGGAGAGAAGTGGTCGTGCATCTCGGACCGGATGAGAGGCGAGTACTTTGATGAGTTGCGGGTAAGTTTAAATCTGACATTCCTTTATTTGTTGTTATAATCATTGTTTTAATGTGAGCGGTATGTTAGCCACTGTATGTGAGTGGTATGTTAGCCGCTGAACTTGGGTGATATGTTAGTCATTGTGTTAGTTAATTTTAGGACAATGTGAGTGGTATGTTAGCCAATATATGTGAGTGGTATGTTAGCTGCTAAACTTGGGTGATATGTTAGTCACCATTGAATATGTTATGTTGTGTTATCTTATTAAATTGATGTCTTGGTTTATGTTATATAATTTGGATGTTGTCTGGAATTGGGAATGTAGAAAAAGTACTTCATTCCCAACAAGTTGCTCCACCTGATATGGCCTTGTTTCGAGGCACTGGGGTCAGTCCGATACAAGGATATGGTTTGCACTATGAAAAAGATGTGGCGACAAAACAAAAGGCCTACATGGTGTGATGAGGAGGAGTGGGCGCTTTGGGAGGCCCTCTTGGACTCGTCTAATGTCCAAGCAGATTGCGGACGAGCAGAGAGCCAATGGTGGTAAAGGGTAAAGGGGTGGCCATTCACCACTATGGGTCGCAAGTTGTTCTTACGCATCACGTGAAATCGGTAAGTGTACATCTAATATGTCAGTTTATTCGTATATGTGTTTTGTGTTTCAGTTCTACACCTTTAATGAGTTCCTAGCTAAATGTTTGCATATATATGTTCTTCAGGTGTCTTTAGGGGAGAAGAATACCGCCTTCGAGTACTTTAAAAGAGCCAAGCTGAAGAACGGCAGATGGGTTCACAGCAAGTCCGAGGCTACTGCGGTACGTTAATTTCGGTTAAAGTTCATATTTTTGTAGTATAAGTTCTTTTGAAAAAACTGTAACTCATGATATCTGCATTTTATGGTTTCAGGCCGAGGTGGAGGCTCAGATCGAGAGGCAGCAGGCCCAAGCTGGTGAGGAGATCACAGTTGAACAACAAAACAACATCTTCTTAGCCGTCAACCCAATGGACAACAAAGGCCAAGTATATGGATTGGGGAGTTTCGGCCCTGTGGTGACTACTCCTAGCTACTCAGCATCCCAGCAATCTAGACATCAAGTTTTCACACAGGAGCAGGTCTCGGAGTTGGTGTAATCACATGTTTCAAAACATGTTGCACGGCTAACAGCGGATATGGAGCAGCGAGATAGAGCACTACAGGAGGAAAACGAGCGTCTTCGGGAACAGATGCAGGCTTTCATGTCCAAGTTCGAGCAGCAGCCACCCCCGTCCGGTGGTTAGATTTCGACTTGTGTTTTTTCTGACTTCTTACTTTAGACTATGTACAGATATTTCATTTCATTACGGATGGTTTGTTAAAATTTGTAGAATGATTTCTGTTTAATTAAAACAATTTCATTATTCTAGATTTACTATCGGGCATTATATTTGTGAAACAGGTGAAATATGAAAACAGGCTGCAAAATATAAACAAAAAATAAATCAAATCTTATCCGTCGCTAAAAATCCAGTTTTTTGTTTTTTTTTAAAAATTTAAAATCTGCTTTTTAGCGACGGATATTTTATTCGTCGCTAAAAAGCAGATTTGATTTTTTAAAAAAAAATTAAAGTCAATGGTTTATCCGTCGCTAAATCCGTCTCGATTTAGCGACAGATAAACTATCCGTCGTTCTGCTTACCGTGGGACGACGACTTTTTTATCCGTCACTAAGGACTTAGCGACGGATTGGCACTGTTTTAGCAGCAGATTCTTGTAGTGTTTAAGTGTGAATGCTAACAAGAAAAAGGAAAAGATGTATTGCCCTATATGTAGAATGAACAACCATAGTCTTGAAATTTACTTTCAAATCAATGGTTATCCTGAAAGTACCAAGAAGCAGCTACAGAGATGCATGTTCCTAATAGAGGTGGCTATAATGCAAGATTTACTGCTATAAGGGGTAGAGGTGGCATAACTTATGGGGAAAGAGGCTATCCTTATCAAGCTCAGAACTCCTACAGTGGTGGCTATTGTTAGGAATATCTGTTTAGATTTTGATCAGCAACCTAATGACTTATCTTAGCTCAGAAAGGTGCTTAGTACTCTTGGTTCACTTGAATACTGTAAAAGAGGAAAATCACTAAGTATGTTAGTCTAGCAAATCTTGTATAGGATGTTAGGTCTCTGAATGAAATTTTTATTTCTTTGAAGAAGACCAAGAAGAAGGCATCCGGCAGAAGAGTTCAACAAATTTGAAGATTTGAATATTGCACAAGATTGCTGAAGACGAAGGAAATTGGTCTCATCAGATACCTATGTCCAGATATCTTGAAGAAACAGGTGTTTTTCAATAAACAGATTTTGCAAAAGATATCTGAGAACACAAGGTTTCTGAACGAGGAAAAGTGACAAAAATACCTACACTCAGA
Source organism: Plantago major (assembly GCA_026545765.1). NCBI lineage: Eukaryota > Viridiplantae > Streptophyta > Magnoliopsida > Lamiales > Plantaginaceae > Plantago > Plantago major. Next base: position 31,294,252 of record CM048844.1, on the reverse strand, counting down.
TACCTTGGACAAAACTTTGTTTCCAGGAAACAATGTTTTGATAAAGTATCTGGAGATGTGAGAGTCTTTTGAAAAGGACATGTAATGCTTCAGAAAGCATGCATAGTTCCGTTGGCACTGCAGGACAAAAATAGTACAATGCATTTAATGCGCAGACAGAGACATCTGAACAAAAGAGAAAATCTCTGAAAAGAGACAACGTCTTCTGCAGTACTATTTACAGATATCAATAGTTTGAATGTCATTGAGCCTAACGGATACTATTCAAACGACATGATTTTCAACTATAAATATCAACACTTAGAATGCTTGAAACACACACTTAAATACCAAGAACACAGAACTGAATATCTTAAGCTTCTCTGATAATACAACTAGTGGTATCTTTCTCTCAAGCATACAAGCCTTCTGCCTACTTAATTACTCTTTAGCTTACAGTTGCAACTAAGCTCTTGAATTCTAAGTAGCACGAAAGTTATAAGTGTCCTGATCCTTAACAAGCCTTGCTATCTGTGAAGGAGTTGAATCAAAAGATCAAGTATCTGAGTTTCATTCTCCAGAACATTTAACATAGACTTGGGTCAGTAAAGAATATATCACCACACATTGTGAAGTGTGTTAAGTGACTCTTGTTCAAGAAGGTCGTATTACATAACTGTGGAAATTATTAATCTACCAATCTGACAAACTCTTCTTAACCAACACCATACACAGCGTGGAGTACAGGAAGTACTTAGTTTGGGAAACTAAGGAACAACTCCAAGGTTACTGAGCATAGGAAGTACTTAGTTTGGGAAACTAAGGAACAACTCAAAGGTTTCTGAGTATAGGAAGTACTTGGCTGGGAGCCGGGGAATAACTCAGGGGGAACACTTGGTTGGGAACCTAGTGTAAAAGGGAATCAAGAGATAGGATTATTGTAAGGTGAACTCAATAACTATCTTAGTGAATTTCTAGGTCTGAGAAAGGCCGAAGTGGATTAGTTGAAGGATTACGCCACCTTCAGATACCACTATAAAAGGACGTGTTATTTACTTTCAGCAATTTACTTATCGTTCTCTTTATCCTGCTAAGTATTTAAACACATTATATCTTGCTGAGCACGTGCACTTATCACATAAAAGTCTTTCGCTCTCTGATTATAAGTATTAGATATCTTCACACATATTTGAGAAACTATTTTATCGACAAAAGTTTAAAAAGATTATTCACCCCCCCCCCCCCAGTCTTTTACTTTGCCGCTATCTGGACCAACAACTATGGTGCAAATGAAGTACAACATAATCCACTGAATGCTCTCTCTACATTGAAAATGCGCAGCTTCACCAGTTTCTGAATAACAACAACAACAATGATAAGAAAGAGGCAAAAACAACTCCCTCTACAACTATTGCTCCATCTCTCCCACCAACGCTTCTTCAAGAACTTTAGGTATGATACTAAACACCTCTAAAGAACCATGGATTTCAGATTCTGGTGCTACTCATCACATTATCTGCTCACCAAGATACTACACTCATGATGTTAAAAAGGTTAAATCATTTGTTCAACTGCCAAATGAACTAACAATTCCAATATCTCATATAGGAACCATCAGAGTAAATACATATCTTATATTAAGAAATATCTTATGTATTCCTACTTTCAGAATAAACTTAGTTTCTATACATAAAATTGTTAAAGATAATGATTTATCAGCGATTATATCAAAAGACGGTTGCTTGATCACACATGAACCTATACCCTGGAGCAAATCATTGAGTAGGATTGGGAAGATTGAAAATCAGAGAGGACTCTATCAACTGAAGTTTCAAGATGTTTGTGATTCCAAGAAGGCATGTGCCATTAATAAAAGTAGTAGATTAGTTGAAGTTTCAAGCCATATGTGGCATTTTAGATTGGGTCTAAATTAATACATTGTCCAAGCTTTCTTTAGATGTAAAGATTGCAGCACCTGATCATTGTGATGTTTGCTATAAAGCAAAACAAAAAAGGGAACTTTTTCTTCTAAGAGCTGCAGAGCATATATCAAGACTTGTTCAAGGAGTGGAAAAAGGTCAAGGAAAACGAGAAGACCCTTGCCGAGGAAATTTCCAACATGAAAGATGCAATCATAATTTTAGAGTTTACATATATCAGCTGGATATAAAAAGAAAACAACTTGTGTTTTATTTGGTGTAGTCGTAACATATATACCTGGCAAGACGGGCTATCAACACTACTGCACAGAACAATATAATGACTAAGTCTTTGGACTATAAAACATAAGTAATCCGCAATGTAGTATTTTTTATGTGAAATTTGATCTTTCTTGTACATGGTGCTTCGACATAGCGTATTACCACCACATGATATGAACTAAATACCGCATGAAAGATGTGCATGTTATTAGTAGATGAGTTGAAGGATAACTCGACCAGTATTAGCCAAGCGTAAGATGACGACCCACATGTCAGATTTGATTAGAATTCCTCTAATAGGCTTTGTAATGTTTGTGTCATGAAAACAACAAAGTCAACAAATAATTGTTAATCTAGTTAGCGACCAAGTGAAACTGGATGAATATGTCATCTGGCATAAGAAGCTTGGTCATGTTAACTCTAGAAATCTGGATAGATTTGTCAAATATGAAGCTATGAGAGGTATCCCTAAACTCTTAAGTCCTGGAAAAATGTGTTGTGGAGATTCGTGGGGTGGGAGTTAATAGAAATCTATTTATTATGAGACAAGGTAATGATGTTTGCTAAGATTTACGTCAATGATGTTATATTTGGCTCTACTAGCAAGTCTACTTTAGAAAATGATTCAATGACATGAAATTCAAAAGGAGCATAACTGATGAGTTCACATTTTTCATTCGCCTGTAAAATAAGCGATCGCTATTTCTGTCTCCAGAAACATATGCTAAAAATCTCGTCAAAATATTTGGATCTCGAAGAGTAAAACTCCCATAACACGGTATAGATTGGTGATTGATAGTCATCCGTATCTTTATGGAGATGTCCAAATAGCATGAAAGTTGTATGTGCATAGAGCTGATCCCGAACTTCTCATGTAACAATTGTTAAATGAATCTTGAAATATCTTGATGATGGGAAATGTCAATTCGGGAATAGGCATTGAAGTCTTGAAGATACACTAACACCAATTTGGTTGGGTACTTGGGTGTAGCTACTAGCTAGTAACAAAGGCGTGAAGACTTAAAAGATAGAAAATTCATAAGTGGTAGGTGTTTCAATTTTGGAAATGCAACCTTGTTATTTGGTACGTAACATAAAAGGATAAAAATATGTGTCTCATTCCACTGCTAAATCTGAGTATATATCAACTATGAGCTATGTTACTCCATTAATATGGACAGTGTAATCATATATGTGCACGACTATATAGTAATTATGTAAAAATCATTTTCCTTTGACAAATTTTCCAAAGAAACCAATCCGAGGTATAACACCCCCCACACGTCCAGGTTAATTTGTAGGTGATTTCTCTAATTTCAACACACTTTAAATATTATATAAAAAGAAAAAGAAACTACACCACCCCACACTAATGCATGTGTTGGTCACAATCGATCCCCTCAACCCTGAAAATAAACTAATAATAACAAAATTATCAGAAAAGATAGAAGTTATGGCTGAAACTGCTTGGTTATGCTTCTAAATTTACTGTTTAACATAGGTTTTTTTTTGGGCAATTTACCACCTTGTATTTGTTATAAAGAGTCGATTGACCCCCTGTATTATTTTTAAAGACCGTTTACCCCATGTGTTTATTTATAAGGTGCAACTCGCCCCCTTACACTAATTTTCCGTTAAATACGACTAACGGTGTTAACTTTTCCGTTAATCCTTGACGAATTTCCCTTTCGTATTTAATATAAAAGGCGGATTACCCCCTTATATTATCTTTATTAGAAATTTAACCCCCTAAAAGGTTGAAATTTTTTAAAGCTTATTCTATAAATTTTTTATACAATGTTATTGGATCTATGAACACTTAGTAAATTATGTGAAAATACTTTGTAAAATCTTTTCAAAATATAGTTTTCGAACTCGCCTCTCTTTCTTTCTTTTTTTTTTTCCTAATTATTTTTTCAATAGGATATTTTAACCCATCTATAAATTTATGTTACGAACTAATTACTAAAATAAGTAATTTTTATTTTTAAATTATTAAAGTTCATACTAATACTTCTTTTTTCAATCACTAGATTTCTTTAATAGATGAAATGTACAAAAACTAAGTTACGAGGCAGTTCCAGTTGCGGTGAAGGTGAGTGTATTACACTAACGTAGGGGGTAAATTGCACCGTTTAACAAAAATATAAGGGGTTAAACCGCTTTTAAAAATAATACAACGGGGTTATCCGCCTATTTCAAATAATACATGGTTAATCCGCCAAAAACTCGTTTAACATAATATGAAGGGACAATCAAACATGAAGGGAATTATTAAAGCTTCGATGTCTACAAACCTCAGCAATACGATCTCTCGGAGAGACCAAGGTGATATTACATTTTTAGATAAAAACATCAACGTTTGTAATTTATAAAAGTGTTATGTATAACTAAACATGTGGTGTTGATCCGTCGTTCGGTAATACCACCTCTCCTATATATATAAAAGCGCTATTAATAAAGTCAAAAAGGTTTATGTTTATTTGAAAAGGACATTGAGATTTTTAATTAGCTTCGAAGGTAAATCAGTGATCAGTTCAGCAAATTACACTACATACATTAAAATTAGCTGTACGTAGTTCAAGGTAAATATCATATGAACAAAGTGACAAATTACAAGAGAGGGATGTTGTGGATCTTTGAGGCCACATATATCGATTACAAATTACAATTAAAACATGCATACGAAATAGAAATATATAGTATTACTACATAATAATACTTCAAATTCAGGCCAAGGTTTCAACCACACACGAGTCCGATTTCACTGCCAAAGTTTGTCAGATCTTGAAGCCGACATTTATGTCGTATACAAATTATCATATGGGAATATACCAATAATTAATTTATATCTCTAAGAGATGAGATGCTTTTTCAGTTTTAGTTTGTCACGTTTATAAGAGGAGACTCGGAGATGTTTATTCGATGACTCAGTAGACAGTAGAGCCATGGTCGGTTTCCATAGGTCAATTTAAGAAGAATGTTAGATCGACTTCAATGCAGAGCTAATTGTGGAATGTGCTTGTAGATCGATCAATGTTCATAAATGGTCCGACATGCATTTAATTCTTTGCCATGATCAATTGTAAACATTATGCTTTAAGTTTCATAAAGATCGATTTAGTTGAGAGCACCTTAATTTGAAGGATTTCGCAGATTTTAAACTATCTAAAAGAAACTGTAAAATGTATTTCAATAGAAGATTTTCAAGAGCTACTGATTGATGTGCGTTTGCTAATACTTTCACTATTGATTTTCTGTTAAAAGATTATTAAAGTAGATTTTAAGCAAAAGTTGATATATTTTTTTAAAAAATAGTTTAAAGTTGTATAATAATTTTTTTTAGTGAAATAATTAAGTTTATTAGTTGTTTTTAAAATTAAAAAAAAAAAAAAAACTCTACTGATTGCTTTAAGGAGTTAAAGCAACTATTTAGTTGTTTCTCTGCTTTTGACGGTTACTATTTTCACTACAAAAAACTGGTATGTAGCGACGGATAGATCCGTCGCTACAGACCAGCGATCCGTCGCCCCAGCTCTGGCGACGGATCGGACGACGGATAGAAATTCCGTCGCCCCACTGGAGCTGTGGCGACGGATAAATAATCCGTCGTCCAATTCGCGACAGATTGGACGACGGATTATCATTTTTGACTTTTTTTTATTTTTTTTTTAAATCGATTATTGGCGACGGATAGAATCTATCCGTCGCCAATGTAACGACGGATAGATTCTATCCGTCGTTACATTGCTATTTTTTAAAAAAAAATAAAATCCGTATTCGAATTTTTATATTCGTATACGGATTAATTCGTATCCAATTTGTATTCGTATACGAGATATTGATTTATCAAAACTACAATATTGAAATCGGACAATAATTCGGTTGATATTCAAATCGAAACTACAATATTCAATACGATTATACAATAAATCGAAAATTGTATACAATGACAATAATATAAATTCATTATACAATAATACAATACAAACTAAAATACCGAAAATGTACAAAAAGATAAAAGATAAATACCTAAAATACCTAAAATGTACAAACTAAAATACCTAAAATAACGAAAATGTATAAAAAGATAAATCGAAGATCCGGAGGTGGACGGTGGAGATCCGGTGGCGGTGGTGGCGATGAGATCCGGAGGCAGTGGTGGCGTGGAGAGACGGGTGGTGGTGGTGAGAGGCGGATGGTGGTGGTGGCGGTGGTGGTGGCAGTGTGGTGGTGGTGCGGTGGTGGTGGCAGTGTGGTGAGAGGAGAAAGGTGGTGGTGGCAGTGGTGGTGGGTGTGGTGCGGTGGTGGTGGGAGGAAGAGGAGGTGGTGGAGGAGGAAAGGAGATGGTGGTGGTGGAGGAAGAGAGGTGGTGGTGGTGGTGGTGGAGATGGTGGTGGAGGAGGAGGAGGAGGAGGAGAGGAGAAATGGAGGAGAGGTGGTGGAGGAAATGAGGTGGTGGTGGAGATATATTATGTTTTTTAGGCTTTTAGCGACGGATAGATCTCGCTAGCTTTTCTATTTATTTTTTTATTTTCCGATCATCTATCCGTCGCTAAAAAAAATTGTTTTTTTTCTTTTTATTATGGTCAACAAAATTAGCGACGGATAAAATTATCCGTCGCTCTATAGCGACGGATTAAATCCGTCGCTACCCTTAGCGATTCGTCGCTACAGGGGCGACGGATTCCATCGTTATTTCCCTGATTTCTTGTAGTGTTTTTTTAAGTGATGTTGCAGTAGAAATTGTGATATAAAATACAGTATTAAAAAATATTTTTCCTACTTCAAAAAACACATATGATCACTTTTTTGAGCATTTGCAAACAAACACTAAGCCCATGGCTCATCAAATTTTGATGAGTCACCAACTTGTTAACCAATCACAATCAAATTTTTAGTTATGTGGGATCAATTTTTAGGATTTTAACATTGTGAGTTAGAAATTGGTTAGGATTCCATAGATGCTTTTCGAATAAAAAAAATGTTAAAAGTCCCTGAAAAAAGTTAAACCATTGCATGTAGCCTTATTTGTGTGTATTTTAGTCGTTCATGTAACATACTAGTAATTACGTAACACGCTACACGTGTTAAATGTGTAATGTTTTAATGTTTAGGATTGTGTGATACTGTTTATACTTAATTTAAAAGGAATGGACATATATTATTAAGAAAACATCGGCGCTTTAAGCAGAACGTCTATGTTCTTTAAAAAATATTTTTTTGTAAATGAAATACAACCAGGTTTTTAATTAAACAATTTAACTTGTTGGTTATTTGTTGGATTAAGTCTCTTGAGAGACAGTTCCTAGATAATTTATTTAGAGACGGGCCTATATTGTCAATAAAATCATCGATGTTATTACAAAACACCTATGTTCTTAACATTAGTGTTTTTCATATTATAATACTTATTTCGTTAACAACATAGACGTTTTGATTAATAACATGGATGATTTTATTGATAACATGAGACGTATTTAGATAAGTTATCTAAAGACCGTCTCTCATGTGACTTTGTGTATTTGTTGATCTTTTTTAATTCTTATTATAGTCGGTCTCACGGACTTATATTCCTTTATGTAACGTTATTTTCAATTAATAAAAGATACTATTTTTATATTTACACTACTCTTTTCGTATGCTTAATTTTTTGTATCCGCTACATGCAACTAATATAGCCGAGTACATAAATAACTTTAAAAGGATCAAACATAGTCATTTCTTGAGTAAGTCTTCTGGGAGACGGTCTCTAGGTAATTTATCTAGAGACGGACCTATATTGTCAAGAAAATTATCAATGTTATTAATGAAATTACCTATGTTCTCAACATTGGTGTTTTTTTATATTACATCAAGACTCTTTTAATTGACAACATAAACATTTTGATTAATAACATAAATGATTTTCGTGATAACATAGACTTTCTTTAAATAAGTTATATCAAAAGGCCCCTTTTTAATAAGTAGTCCAAGGAATCAAATTGAGATCTTGGCTTTCCACTTGCCAAAGCATTTTTCCCTTTCCGTTTAGTCTAATACAACAAAAAGAGAAGATGAGGCGAACTCGTCCAATGAATTAGTATGGCTATAGAAATCGAGTCCTGTGCAGAGCCTGCTTTTAGTGTTGGTCTGGGAAACGGATCCCTTTTTCCATGAGAGGCGACTGGGTCGTTCTGCCTGCAAAAATGGGGGGCGATTTAGATGTGCCGATGTTCCACCTGCTGAAATGGCGAGGATTTGGATCTGGATGATGATGAGGTCTCAAGCGGCGGCATGAAGATCGGAGATGAGAAGGAGCCGGAGCTCCTCCGTCGCAATTCTAGGGTTTCGAATCCTCCATCTTTTTGTTGTTCAAGTATATCATTGTGATTTGTTTATGGGATGTTGCAATGTAAATTAAATTCAGAAAGTTTCATGGAAGACGGTCTCTAGATAACGGTCTCTAGATAACTTATCTAGAGACGGATAAAAAAAATCATTTATGTTATTAATCAAGACGTTTATTTTGTTAACCAAATAAGTGGTTGTCATATGGAAAAAAAAAAACACCAATGTTAAAAACATATGTGTTTTGATTAATTACATAGATAATTTTTTTGACAATATATGTTCATTTTTAGATAAATTACTTAGAGACCGTATCTCATAATACTTACTCAATTAAATTTGGGTGGAGAAAATGAAAGAGATGAAGAAAACGAATGAGAGTAGGAAACGAAAGTTTCAGTGGTTTTGTTTGTATATGGGCTTCTATGTTCGTGATTCTCACGCGCCTTTTGGCTGAGACTGGACATGTTCATGTTTCAGAGAAATTTGTGCTGACATGGTTGAATTGAGTAAAAATCGGAACCCTCCCCAAGCGCCCTTTGTTAAGTTATATCATTACTTTGAATTATTATATTATTACTAGCACTTGTGTAACACGCAAAACATAATCAAAGCCAATACATGTTAAGGGAATTCCAAAGCAAACGACGTTCCTCCAAAAAGACCCAACTAATGTAGTCATAGGTTTTTTTCAAAGTCAAGCTTCAATATCATACTACCAATCTTATTCTTCTTCAGCTTTCGAAGAGAGTGAAGAATTACACTCTTGTACCGCAATAATTAACGAATTGTTCGGGTAATACCAATCGAAGATAGTATTTGAAGTGTGGACAGTGGCCTATGTTTATATGTGTTCTTCTCAGGCGGTCTATTTCTTCTAGGGGTGGGAGAAGGGTTTGGGAAATTCCAATCATGTCTCGAACCTTTATAAACTTGATATTTGGAGTGCGTGCTTCTATAGCTTTTACATCTGTTTTATACAGGTATACATCGCCAACACACTCGTAATTAAGCACCTTATGTGAGCATGAACATATAATATTTTCAATTGCGTCTCTATTTGCATATCCATGTAGCCACTCAACACAACCAACATCACCAACTCCACCTTGTATTATGACACTTGAAAGCACCATACATGTAGAGGGTGATTATCCAGATATATTGATGAATTAAACACATTTGCATTAAACTGCAGTTGTACTTGTGGAGATGCCAAAGAGGTAGTAGCTATCAGTGGGCAAGCAAGTTTATCCCGAGGAAATGGTAGGGTATTTTATCTTCACATACTGGGACCATGAAAGTAACAAAGTGG